>OY998178.1:107050265-108365812 GCA_963921935.1 Galeruca laticollis | reverse complement strand
TCTGGAGTTCTTGGGTTACAGGAGTCTTGGGGAGCTTAGACGGACTGCGTACGTGCTCTAGCTCGCCATACTTCCGGCATTTGATCTTCTTCGGCCTCTTGTCTGCCATACCTTTCAACAAGTTGACGATCTGAGTTTGTCATCGTTATCTTCTTCCTGCATGGTTCTACCTTTGTTGTACCGCGAGCTTTTCTTGGCTGCTTTGCATTTAAGAGGTTCTTGGTTTACAGGAGTCGTAGGACGCTTACACGAACTGCGTGCATGCTCTAGCTCGCCACAATTACAGCACCTGATTTTCTTCGGCTTCTTGTCTACCATACCTTTCAACAAGTTGACGATCTGGTCAAGTCTGTCATCGTCACCTTTTTCCTGTATGCTCATATCTTTGTTGTATCCCGAAGCCATCGTGGCTGCTTCACATTCAAGAGCAGCAGTCAATGCATCGACCAATGTTTTAGGATGGGCTAATCGAAGCGTCTTCTCCATATCGTGGTCACACCGGCCGTCAATACAAGCCTGGATGCCTAAACATTCCATCATGTTCTCTGGTGCTGATGGATAAGCAAATCGGACTAGTCGGGCAATATCCATTTCATACTTTTGAAGGGTTTCATCACGTTTCCGCCTTCGGTTCTTCAGCTGGAATCTGTACAACTGTTTAAAATGTTCATGACCATATCGCATGTTCAACCTCTTCTTCAGCTGCTCGAAGTCATCCGTTTCTTCCAAAGGTATCGTCTGGAGTACATCTAAGGCATCTCCGCGAAGCGCGATGGTTAAGTTCACTGCCTTCTCTCTATCGGACCAATTATTCACTCTAGCGGCTGCTTCAAATTGTTTCACATAATTGGTCCACGACATTTTTCCAACGAACGTTGGGGCCTTGACTCGGTTAAAACTGCCAATGTCTTCAAACTTAGGTAGTGTTTCTGGCTTGCAAAGTTTCGTTTGCCCGGTCTTCTTTTCTTCCTCTGGCGTGCCCCGCGTTCTTGAATCGGCAATCTTTTCCTCTAACTCCTTGATTTTCTCGTCTAAAGTTGTAATCTTATTCTCGATTTTCTCGTCCATCGTTGACATTTTATTCTCGATTTTCTCGTCCATCGATAACATTTTATTCTCGATTTTCTCGTCCATTGTTGACATCTTATCCTCGATTTCAGATTTTAGTGACGAAATTTCATTTTCAATATCAGCGGCAATGTCGTTTTTTATCAATAAAATATCGGCAGATATATCGTTCTTTAAAGTAGAAATCTTCTCTTCCATGGCAGAAATCTTCTCGTCCATGTTAGCCGAAATATCATTCTTCATAGTAGAAATCTTCTCGTCCATGTTAGCCGAAATCTCATTCTTCATAGTAGAAATCTTCTCGTCCATGTTCTCTTCCATGGCAGAAATCTTGTCGTCCATGTTAGCAAAATTATTAGCAGAAATGTTCTCTTCCATGACAGAAATCTTCTCGTCCATGCTAGCAGAAATGGATGAGATTAAGGTGGAAGCCTCGTCATTAAATAAAACTGTTTCTGGATCAAAGCCGTCATTTTCCAGTGCCACTTTAAGTCTTTCTACTAATTCACTTTTCTTACCGGAGGTTTCCAACTCACGATCTTCCAATTCAGCTCTTAATTCCGCCACCTTCAGATCCCTTAATCTATTGGCCATTTTTACGTAGCAATTTATTTATATTACCCCACACCTGACACCAATGTAATGTTTTTCTCATTTATTTAGACAATAAACGGGTGGGATAAATGTTAAACACTCGGTATGGCTACTTACTAATTTATTTAAACGCTAACTCACTAATCACTATCACTTAATTTATATATACAGTATCACTTAGACTAATTTATATGAACAGTTCACTAATTTATATCCACTAATTTATTTGTTCATCTCACGATGTCTAATTATCCACTAACTAACTCTTCCTGATCAGTCCCCTTATATACTAGTACCTTTTGTACTAGAGAATTCCGGGCTGCGGCTTATACAAACAAATAATTTTTCTGGCCTTTTCTAGATAACTCTGGTCACAAGAGCCAGTTCTAGATAAGATAGTCTCAATCGTAAACAGTTTTTTATAACTGCGTATCCGCCATAATTTTAACTATTATACCTGGCTTAGACAGGGTCAGTTTTAGGGACTATACCAGTGTGCTGTTTCGTAACAGTTTACTATAGTAATAGTTTGTCGATTTCATGAAATGCTAACTATGAAATCAACTTACTAATATAATGCATAGCAGTTCTTACATTGTATGAAAAATAACTAATTTTTTCCACAATATTTGAAAAGAGCATTAAAAGTTAAGTTCTTAACTCGAATTTCAATTACCCCTAACATATTAGTGTTTTTAAATGAAACTCAAGGTCTCTAGTTAATTCCACAATATAATACAAGTTATTGAATATTCTAAAAAATTGACAATTGTTTCGATAAATCAATATCATCTGTCATTCTGTGGAATTAACTAGAGACCTTGAGTTTCATTTAAAAACACTAATATGAGCATATTCCACGAAGTAAGGGTCGAGACAGGCAACCCCTAACAAAAATATTGACACCGACATTTCATAAAACTTTAAATTATTTCATAAAACTTTAAATTAGCATAGCTAAAACTGAACGTTTTTGAGTTACTATGTTTTTCATTTGCACGGCAGAGTACGTTCCACTTGTCCCAATTGGAACCTACTGCTTGTTTCAGCTTTAGAAAGAATGGAATGAAACGTCGAATTTGAATTTTCCTCTTTTATCAACAGTTGGCGCGGGTAATTGCTTAAAAACTTTCTCGGGGTTCAAAATGCTCTTATCCTCAACATCTGGCCAGTGAAATGTTGAAGTTTTTAAAACACATCGGGCGAATTTCACTTCAATACATGGTGTAATCACAGTTATTTGTGCAAAGTACATAAAAGTTTTTTTCCTGGGGCAAAATGTAGCAATTATCCAGTCACCCACTTGTAAAGCCAACACATTACGGCTAATAATCTTTATAAAGTCATTTTCTTTTGTCATTTCGGTTTGTTCATCTCCGATATTATACTCATCCGATTCATTTAGCAAATAATCAAGACTTTCTTCATCACTCGTGTCATAGTCTAAAACGTTTTTTGCTGGTTTCTTAGTTTTTATGTCATCTTCAAAACTACCTTCATCGCTAATCTCTTCGTCTGAGACTACCTATTGATGTTTTTTCTCGGGTTTCTTACCGTTCATGTCATAGTCTTTTAGTTTCTGGAATGCGTCTAACGATGTTATAACCTCAGCCCCACCGCATATTCGTGTTCATTTAGTCTGCAGCTTTTAAGATTGTTTTGCTTGCTCCAAGAGTAGTTTTTTAAATGTTCTCTTTCGAGCATCTACCGCTGGAGCCGTTAGGATATTGTCTAAAGCAGAAGGCAATACCACTGCCTTAGATTCATCAGGAATATAAGAATAAAGTAGGCCATCTGAAGTTGAGTAGGTGATTGGTGGCTGTTGATCATTTGCCCTTGATGCTGAAGGCTAAAGCTCTGAAATTGGCTGTGGAGTCTGGACCAAATCATGAGCAAATATTTCTTTTTCTAGATGAGTGAGACACCTTTGATAAGCTGCTGGGTCAAAGTTTTCTACTGAAACAACTGTGTTAGAAGTGGGAAAAATACCAGCTTTTTGAAATTCATGCTAAATAATAGCTGCATTCAATTTCGACCAAATTCTTGAAATAATGACAGAAAAAATTACTTTTGGCAACTTATAGCCATAGTTTTTTCTTTGCCATTTGATCACCCCTCCATCCCACATTAATTTCAAAGGACTGAAAACACTCAAGTCCATGGGCTATAGAACGTGGCAAGTAAGTGGGGGCATCTTTTAGATAACTATATTCTCTTCCCTAGCTTTCTCAATTATTGCAATACTGATATGCGAAACGTGTCTGTCGTAGATTAATCGTCTAATGAACTGGTTAGTTAGGTATTTTATATAATTTTCAGATGTGTCATCTCGAGAGAGCGCTTTTTCTGACAAACGCCCCGCCTTCGTTTTTCTTTATGATAAATTATAAATAGTTAGTTAATTTACTATTTTTTTGAATTTTATTATATCTTGTTTACTTTAGTGAATCTAATTTTATATTTTGCTCCGACTAATTATTTTATACCTCACAGAAAACACTTTTGAATTGTGAGGGGTAGTGTTGATTATTATTTGTATAGGAATTTAAACCTTATTATTGTGTTGTTAATACTATATATTATAAAACGATTACTTGGTTAGTTGTTTTGAGGTTTATTTTTAATGATAAAACTAAAGAGGAACGAACAATCAGGTTATCTAATGCAAAAGAATATTTTCAGTACGTAGGGGAGACTGAGGATACATTGGAGAAGTGGATAAAATGGACACGTTCAAATTTTCCGCCTAAATTGCGATACTGCTGCCACAGTGCGAGCGTTCGAGTGTTCTTTTTGCGAAGAATCAGTTTGCTAATGCTCTTTAGCATGTGAAGACGCCTGTTGTTTTTATAGTGAATTTTCGTTTTTTTAAGGTTTTGTTAGAAGTGTTAAGGTTTTGCAAGGCTTTCGGTTATGTATTTTTTTCAAATGCGCCATTGATATTACATAATGTTAGTTATTTAAGAGCCATTGATAATCATATTTTCTTAAAATAGATTTTTTTCAAATGAATATAAAAAAATATTAAAATGTAAATAGGGGATTATAGTGGACAATGTCCCCAACTTGTCCATTTTGTCAACTCCTACAAACAACTACTAACAGCTCTCCGTGCATTATCATTTTTTTTGTTTCAGATGGTCAGAGTCTACAAGAGAAAAACCAACAGGGAATTTCCTGAAGGCGATATTCGAAAGGCAGTCGAAGATGTGATAAACAATGTAGGCAGCCTCAGAAAGTGGCTGAATTCCATAATGTTAAAAAGTCCCGGTTAGCAATTTACGTGAAAAAAGCATAGGAAAATGGAATTCAAAATATTTCATTTAAGACAAACTTTAAAAATCGACAGATATTTCCTGATACTATGGAGAAAATACTAGAACAATATCTACTGAAAAGTTCCAGTACGTTTTATGGACTCACGCCCAAAAAAACGAGACAGTTGGCGCTCCAGTTTGCAATGAGAAGTTCATTGAAAGTCCCAGATTCATGGAAAACAAGTGAAATGGCAGGTTCAGAATGGTTCTCGGCATTTTTGCAGCGAAATCCAACGTTGTCAGTGAGAAAACCAGAAGCCACATCTCTTGCCCGAATGACTGCGTTCAACAGAGCCGTTGTGGGTGAATTTTTTGATAAACTCGAAAAAGTGACGGAAATACACAATTATCACCCTTGTCAGATATATAATTTAGACAAGACTGGGGTAACAACGGTACCACCAGTTCAAAAGGTTGTTGGAAAAAAGGGTGAAAAACAGGTTGGCCAAGTTACATCCAGAGAGCGCGGCGAATTGGTAACGCAAGTTGGAATTATATGTGCAAATGGGAACGCATTACCACCTATTTGGGGTTTTCCTAGAGTAAGTTTCGATGAACATCGTACGATGTCAGGGGCAATGCAAGGATCCATGGGACTGGTATACAAATCTGGGTGGATGACATCAGAGAATTTTTTCAAAGTTTTGGAGTTCTTAAAAAAATGTAAGATGCGCTAAGGAAAACACAGTATTATTAATATTAGACAACCACGAGTCACACCTTAGTATTGAGGGAGTTGATTTTTGCAAACAAAATGGAATAACAATCCTTACACTGCTCCCACATACATATAATAAATTGCAGCCACTAGATATGTGTGTGTTCGGCCCCTTCAAAAAATATTGTAGCGAGACAGTGCACACTTGGATGTTATCCCATCCTAATGAAACTCTTTCTATTTATGCATTACCAGAGTTATGCTCCAAAGCCTGGGATCGAGCTGCTACAACTGAATCGATCAAGTCAGGTTTTCGCAAAAGTGAAATTTTTCCATTAGACAGAAATATATTTCAAGACCATGAATATTTCTGCTCTTCCGTCTCTGACCGTCCAGCTCCAAAGAATGAAGAAAGAACTAATAACATAAACATAAAAAGTACCACACCAACAAATAAAGACGTTTCTTCTACCAGTAGCTTTTTACCAGATGCAAATAACGATGAAAGCACATCAACTTATTTTATTCCCCCCGATTTAATTACTCCATACCCGAAGGCAGGTCCGAGAAAAATAGCTTCGAGAGGAAGGAAGAGAGTTAGATGCATGATTGCCACCAGCATTAAAAAAAATTCACGCTTTAAAGAAGAAAGTCCTCGTTGAAAGCTCTTCATCTGAGAGCGATGAAATAGATGAAAATATTACACAGGATTCGTCTTCAGAATGGGACGAATTTGAACAAGAGGAGGACAAGGACATAAATATTGCTGAGGAAGGTGACTTAATGGTTGTAAAAGTTCCTGGGAAAACTGTATCATCTGGTAGAAATTATGTTGCTCGAGTACAACGCAAACTTCGGGATGGATTTGAAGTTCGTTTTTATAAGACACTTATTCCATCAAATAGATTTCAAATAAATAACGGAGGAAGATTCGTCTTTTATATCCAACGAGGAAGTTGTTTCAAAACTCCCAAAGGCAACAGAAAATACATGACCGCGCTTCAAAAATATGATATATTTCAACGTAGATATTACTGAGTTTAGTTTGCATTAATTTAAGTATTTCCTACAAGATTTTCCTTACCTAGCTTAGTTTTTTAGCATTTTGTACAAGATTTAGCTTAGTTTTTTTAGAAGTTTAAGTTTTTTTGCAATAGTTCTATGTATGTGATATATTTTTTTATTTATATAATGTATATGTTGGGATTGCTGGTTCTGGAATAAATATCTTTCTGATTTTGAGGTTCTGAATAACAAATTTCATTCTAATCAGCATATGTCCAAGGTATCCCCTTAGCATGTCCATTGTTGCCCCAGATCTGAGGATA
Organism: Galeruca laticollis; assembly: GCA_963921935.1. Classification (NCBI taxonomy): domain Eukaryota; kingdom Metazoa; phylum Arthropoda; class Insecta; order Coleoptera; family Chrysomelidae; genus Galeruca; species Galeruca laticollis. The sequence goes on along the minus strand of OY998178.1, from coordinate 108,358,847 downwards.
GAATGGACAATTGCCTACTAATTTTTCAATCCTCACCAAAGTCAAAGTACTTGGTTTAGTAACAGCCTCTTAACAAAATAACGTTACGAATGGATTGAAAAATATCTCCGAAAATTTGGTGAAGGTGGATTACCTACAGAAAAAGATATCACTCAAAAATCAAAAACTGTCCAATGTATCCTCAGTCTCCCCTACCTAGTCGCCAATTTTATGTAAAATGTATCTCATGTATACATACACCTAACAGCCTCTTCATATTATCTCTGTCACAAAATTACTGAACTAAGTCTATAAAATCAACTTTTTGTAATCTTTTTATTATTGTTAATAATATACACCCTCTATTTACACCACTGATCGCATCAGCAATTTATAAATGGTCGTCTTGATCAACGTGATCTCCTCTATGGAAAGCCGGATTAAATCGGTCAGTTAATGTGTATGTGTGTAAAGACCCCAAATCCATCCGGTTCGAGTTTTACCATCCCACACCTCTGCGTCGTCCTCTTTGATATACGACGTTATCAGTTAGGTATCGAAAATTTAGATTAAGTTTCCTTTGTCCGATTTCGCTGGAAGCAACTTACGCGTATTAGGTTTTTATAATTAGATTTACAGTGAAAAGTGCACGCATGACGAAGCGGCATCTTTTTAGGATGATTTTTAATGGTAATCGTCTGGAAGATTTTTGTAAATTCTTTGACGTCTATACCTGGTGGCACACATTATGAATGACGATTCATTTAATACTCAAAAAGTTTCGGAATAAGAATAGTTTGGTAATAAGACTACTAACGCTTTGTATATGATTGGCTTATAATAAAACAACAGATATAAAGATTATTTTCTCACAATAATGTTATGAGTATAGTTGATGAATTGAATTTTCTTTAAAAAGGTTATGATGTTTAACAAGGTTATGAGTAGAAAAATCATTATGCTTCATATGCTCACTTGTCTTCACTGCAATTGTTAGAGCATACAAAAATTGTGCAATGCTCTTTACAGATATTCCTCCTGTAAATTTGACAGATTGTTTTGATCTTGCTGTCTTTTTGCTAGGACATAATATAATAGCGATCTTAAGAATTGGGACGTGGTCGATTGGATGGTTTAGCTTGATTTTGTGGTTCCAGTTGATCGTTGTCTGGCACAGCATGTTTGTTATTATACCTATTAGGTCTCCAGACAATTCACTCAATTGAATTATGTGATTAACGTTCTGCTAGAGTTTTGACGGGATAACATCAAAGCGTTTGATTTTTGGCCAGGAAGAAGCATTACTATGTTTCCCGTCGAGTTCTAGAAGGAGCCGGTGGTTCTTTTGACTACTTAAATCTATTTTTTCCAGACAAAAATCGGCCAAAGTCTGGTAGGTGAACTGCTATTCAACTTTTTTAAATGAAACTAACTATTTCTAGATAATTCCACAATATATTGAAAAAATGGTAAAAATTCTAAAAAAACTGACAATTGTTTCGATATCATCGTCAGAATGACAGAAGTTACATTTCATGTGACGTCTACCTGATGTTTGATAATTATCGACACGGAAGCGCATATAGCCCCCCCGCCTGAACCTTCCGACCCACTCTGTTTCAAATCAACAAACTTGTTTCTCCTTTGTTGCTAGACAATGTATGTCCTGATTTCACATGTGTATTGAGTTTTTTCATTATTTTGATCGTTTTTACCAATATTGTTCGTGAACTCATTTAGTTAAGTCTTTAGCTTTCACTCGCGTTTGATATTTAAGTGATTTTAAGCGTTCAAGTCCATTATTCAAAATCCATTATTATTAAAATATGGAAAAATATGTCCTTATCCAAAATACTGGAAATGAATAAATTCACAACATTAGTTCACATCAAAATGTGTGTGAGTCCTTTTTAAATATTCTGTGAGTCTAATTTCATCATTCGCTTATATAAACTATCTCTGAATTTTATGTTATAGTACCTTAGATACTAATGTTATTTACAAGCAAACAATTATCTTACATATTTCTTGAGTTTTGTGTTCTCTGCTCTGTCGCCGTTGATTCTCTGACATCTATGTCATCATGACTTCTAACTAAACAATTTTTACAATATATTAAATCATAATATTGGATTCTGTTTGTTTGTATATTATAATCATTACTAATATTTAATTTGTGTTTCACGTTATGGATTTTATGGATCTCTTATTATAGAAAGCTTTAATTTAAAATATGATGTTTGTTTACTCACATACACTACATATTGTGAGGTAATAGTTTAAAATACATATGTTTTTCATCAAGGTGAATATTTCTATTTTATTATAGAGTTACAAAGTGTTAAATCATACCATGGCTAGCTGAGTGTATTGAAAATAATAAGTTTTCGTAGTAATTTAGGGAGCATAAACAATTTAGCTCCTTACTTTTAATATCTTTTGTGAGTGCACCCTGCTCGGGCGTCAATTTGTGATTGCCTTGGGTAGTCAGGGGGTAGGACATAAAGGGGTGTTTGATTAGAATTGCTTTTATTCAGATCTCGTTACAGTTATGTGGAAATAAAATTGAGTAAACTCTTCCGTAGAAATAATAAAATATAAAATTGTGTACAATAAAATTCTATATACAACTATGTACAAAGTATCTCGCTTCTGGTCCAGACTGTTTCAATCTTGGCCGGGGGTCGCCGGTTGGGGTGTTTATGTCCCCGAGTTCTTAGTGTTTTTGTGATCTGTGACGATTCATTGCATTGTATTCTATTTGTTTCCTCACAAACCTCACCATTCTGGCCCGTAATATATCCACTGTGCCGGTTGTGGCTAATTCAAATTTCTGTAATTCTATTATCAAGTCTTCTTTCTTGAGTTTATAAATCCAGCCTACTTTCGTGTCTGCTATTTCTAAGCCTGCACCAGCATTATCTTCTTGGTCCGTCATCTCTGGTATATCACGCTTTCTTAGTTTTATAGTATTTTGTCTATTTACTCTTAGCGGCCTTGTCTACCCAATCCGTCCTTCCTGTCTACCTCACACGGCTCCGGTAGTCTAATCTTTTTGCTCGGGCGCCAATTTGTGAGTGCACCCTGCTCGGGCGTCAATTAGTGATTGCCTTTAGTAGCCAAGGGGGTAGGACATAGAGGGCTGTTTGATTAGAATTGCTTTTATTCAGATTTCGTTACAGTTATGTTGGAAATAAAATTAAATAAACTCTTTCGTAGAAATAATAAAATTGTGTACTATAAACTTCTATATACAACTATGTACGAAGTATCTCGCTTCTGGTCCACACTATTTCAATCTTGGCCGGGGGTCGCCGGTGGGGGTGGTCGGCTTCTATAAATCTCAGGTACTTTGCCTCTAAAGTACTCTGCGGTGTATTCTGGGTTTAATAAGGGTCGCTCTTCCGATATCTCCGACTTTTGGGATCTAACAACGTCTTCTCTGGATTATCTACAATGTCTAGGGTCTAGGTGCCTCCCCCGACGATCAATACTCAGCGAGATGCGGGATTCGATACTACATTGCTCAACTTTCCTTTTCTTAGTATTTTTAGTACCTTAAAGAAGAGTTTCTGCCATGGTTCGTTTTTGCTGTGATTACCAGGTCCTGATTACTCTTTTTTAGTTTGGATTGTTCTTGTATATCTTTATTCCACCATCTAGTTTGCTTTTTGTTGCCACCTATTCTAGTAGTGCCACATACTTCTGTTGCTGTCTGTAATATTATAGATTTGTATTTGGCACATATTCCTTTTATCGATATACTTTGTATTTCTTCCTGCCAGGTTTCCACTTCTTTTTCGGTATATACTTTAACTTTTTTGGGCACCTCTATTTCCCTTAACTTATATGATTCTATTTGTTTTTTTAATTTTTGTTTATTTTTCCCATTATTTGTACTCTCATTCTGTTTTTCAGTGGCCATTTTTAATTTTGCTCTCCATTAGTAATGACAGCTGTATATTTCTGCTCTTTCCATGACCATGATATTTTTCACATCTTTTCTATTTGCTTTGTTTATAAGCACATAGTCAATGATGTACTTTTCATATTTGCTACTTACCTCTCTTGTATATTTATGTGTCTCTTTATGTTGATAAAACGTATTGGTTACTATTAGTTGGTTTAATATACAATAATTTATTAGCCGTACTCCATTGTTGATTCTTTCAAGTAAAGGAGCTATGCGGGTTCTAGCTCATTCCTTATGTAAAATAAGATAGGAAATCGCAAAGGTCCATCGTGGTAATTTTTTACTCAATTCGATCTGCGCATGCGTCAATTGTGAGGCGGCCGTCTTGTGCGCACGTGACGTTTAACGTTACACCGTGATGTACGTGACGTGTAACGTTACACATGACGTTACATATATCTGTTATTATTAGGACGTTACATGTCACGTACGTCACGGTGTAACGTTACACGTCACGTGCGCACAAGACGTCCGCCTCACAATTGACGCATGCGCAGATCGAATTGAGTCAAAAATTACCACGATGGACCTTGGTGATTTCCCATGTTATTTTACATAAGGAATGAGCTAGAACCAGTGTTGCCATTTGTGGCGACTTGTCGCCAAAATGACTACCTTTTACGATGTTTTGAGCGTGGCGGCGATTTTTCAAAAAGTGCCCGTTTTTGGCGACTTTTGGAACATTACTTACCTTCAATATTTTTATTTTTCAGTAGTGTCAGAAAAACACCCAGTGTTGACCTAATTAATATCGATAACAGTCGCTTAGACAATTTAATATTAATCGCCAGAAGTCGCAATAACATTTTTAAGGAATGCCAAAATAAATACTAGCTAAAGGCAACTAAATATGGCACCGTCGCGAGTCCCATTTTAAATTATTCTGTTTGCGTAATTTGCGTTGCGAAATCTCGGGGAATCCCCGTTATGCTTTTCATAGCGGCTGGAGCGTGTTGGGCAATTTTAGTCGACTAGCCAACGTTCAGCACGTTTATGATTAATTTTATTGATTGTGATAGTAAAATTTGTCAATTTACTTTATTTCGCTACTTGTGTGTAAGGCCAGTGACGCATGACGTTATGTGAATTGAGTTGAATTAGTATATTTTATTTTAATTTCCGATATTTCCTTGGTTAATATCAGTGAAATTACCAAATACTTTAGTCTTGCGTCAACTTCTAGGACTGGTAAGTTATTTGCTCAGTTTATTTTATATTATTGGTATTTATTTTTAAAAAATTTCTTTAAGATGTAACAAAAAAAAATACTAGTAGCAGTAGTTCTGACGAAATTGAGACTCCCCAATCAAAAAGAGCACATATTGTGAAAAAACGAAGTTTTCCAGTTAAATGGTGGGATGAGCCATTATTTGAGGGATGGTTAATGGAATGCGATGGAAAACCTAAATGCAAATGCTGTAACGTTTCTCTATCAGCAAAAAAATCGGACTTAATGAAACATGCGAATACAAATAAACACAAAATAAGCTCCAAAAAAATAGCCAATACAAAAACTTTAAATGTACTATTTAAACAACAAAATATAACAAAGGACATTATGATTGCTGATTTAAAGTACACATTGTTAGTTGTCAGTCATAATTTTAGCTTCAATTCGGTACAACATGATGATGATGACAATTTGGCATTTTCTGAAATTTTAAAAATTCAGCATTATTTTTCTTCTGAAGAAAAAAAGATGTGGGAACAGAAATCGGTGATTTCTTTTTGGACCGATTTAGAAGAAACTAAAAATTTTAATGGCACTTTATTATTTTTAAATATAGCTAAAATTGTAAATGCTATTTTAATCATACCGCATGGAAATGCAGATGTAGAAAGAGTGTTTTCTAACATGCTGGACATTAAAACAAAAAAACGAAACAAAATGAGTGCACAAATGTTAAGCGATCTATTGAGAATCAAATTGGATTTAAAACAAAACAAAGACTGTTGTACGACATATAATTTTAGCGATAAACATTTTTCACGAATTGGCAATATATATAAAAGTTCAAAAGATGATGTAAAATTATGTTCAGATTCCGATAGTGAATCAAACTGATTGTTTTGTATTTTGTATTTTTTTTATATTATTTTTATTCATTTTTTGTTGTTGTGAGTAATAGACTTTGTTTTATTTTTGTTATTTTGCCAAAATTAGGAATGTATTTATTTTCTTTTTTATATTTATTGTAGGATAATAAAGTTTGTTTTCGTTTGTTCCGTAAAAAACATTGTTTTATTTTACATATTTACTCTCCCATGTACTTGAAAGATGTGGCGACAAAATGGCGACCTTCTCATACCCGCTCGTGGCGATATTTCAGTAGATCGCTCTGGCAACACTGGCTAGAACTCGCATAGCTCCTTTACTCTTTCATTCTCTCCATATATGCCAATTACGTCACAGCTTTGTTCACCTTTCTTTCCATCTCTTCCATTATTATTAACCTGTCTTTAGCATCCTCTATTGTTTCACTTAATTTTTCCCAAAATTCTTCTTTTTTCTCGCTCAAGCATCTTCATTTGGTCCGTACACTATAAATATCGTTGTGCTTTCTCTCAAATTCAATTCTATTTTAAGTATTCTTTCTAATCCAGAAAGTATAATTATTGAACCGTACAGCAATTATTGAATTGCTCTTTTATGGTTTTAAGTAAGTTTGCATTAAATAAACTTCAATAAAAGTAATAATAAGGTTGAGTATATTTCAGCCATTAAGTTTATTGTAGGAAACCAAACGCCTATTCAACTTTTTTAGGTTAAAGTAACCGTGTCTGATATTTACCTTATTCGTTAGTCACTCATAAAATTAGCATATCTTCAACTGAAAAGTTATTAGAATAAAAAAAATTAATATATTGTGAAAAAAGCTTGAAGAATAATGAAATTTTTGTAAAATGTGTAAGTATAAACTATCACCGAGATCATATAGTGAATAAAAGAAACTTAAATTACAGTTGAAGTCAATAAAGCATACAAATATATAGTGCCTTTTCAAATTTCTCGGGTATTAGTACTTCAACAAGCGATGGTACCGTCGAAACAACGGAGAAAACTGATGATGTTGGCACATTCGTTGGCAATACAATTTTTTCGTATCTTTTAAGCAAGAAAAATGTAACAGCGAAATACGATTTTGAGCAAAAAAACGAATCAGATCGTGTCAGCATCATAAATGCTGACACAATTCCTATCCATTTGTTCACTAGAGTTTTCGAAAGTGAACTTTTTTCACTTACGTAAATTGCGCATAAGTTAATCGAATGATTGATGTATTACTCTTGTAGGAAACTTATACACCAACAACTACGGTAGCTATCAAAAGACAAGGCAAAGTTTGGCTTGATATCTCAAGTTCGGTACATAATTCTGCGACGAAAGTTTAAAACGTAAATATGACTTAGATTGTTGAGAACAACAAACTTAGTTTGATATTTATGGTAAGAGTAAAGATGGAATCTAGTTAATTATGTAATATTTTTAAGTGGAATATAATCGCTACAAGATTCTAAGCACTTCAAAGAGGTAGTTGAATAAATTGTGAGACGCAGATTAAAGAAAATTTCTACCTGTAACGTAAAGCTAAAATAGATTTGTTAGATGCTTAATCCTACAGAAAGCAACAAGAGCTTAACTACTCAACGACTTACTGATAATTGTTCATAAAATAAATTGATTTTTCATTTAAATATAGTCAACAAACATATAAAAAACTCAAGGCTTTTGTTGCCGTATTCAAGATTGGAAGTCTCGGAATTTTTGGATAGCCAATTCAACGTTTCGTTAGATAATCCTCACCATCATTAGTAAATCAAACTTCACCAACTAAATATCAACCCCTCTGTTACAAAATTGGCAAACGAAAGAAAAATGAAAGAAGCTTGATTACCTGATATATCGGGGACAAATGGTAACTACCATCGAGGCTGAAATTAACGAATTTCTATAGATTGGACGTAATATCTAGCCAAAAATTTCGTTTTGTGAACCAAATGTTGCATCATGTTTCCTTTCGAGGATCTACCACTTCTAATGTTGAGTAGGGTCGTTGCGTGACGCTATCACATAATCCAGCACCATGAGAAATAGTATTGGTGAAAAAAGAATAACAATTTAAAACGATTTTATTTACTTATCTATTATAATATACATTCTCACATACCTTATCCTTGCAAATAGAATTAATAAATTCTGGAAGCTTGGACATAAAAAAAGTATGAAAAGTACTCGAAAAGATCGGAAGAAAATAAATATTTGAAAATCTGACTCCTGTTCCAATACCGAAATTATTGGATAGTTTGCCTTCGTGAATTACCTATAATCCTTTCACCACTATCGGGACTTATATATCCCAAGAGCCGATAATAAATCACTATTGGGTGAAATACATCCAGAAATGCACGCGATTTATCAGATTCAGTGTTTTTGAATATTTCCGTAGAACATTCGCCAAATATGGCAACATCACATAAAAGCACATTGCTGTTTTCTAACCTATTTCACAACGTGTTCCCGGCCTTTAGGTGTTTTGTTTATCTTTTTACGTAAAACAAGTAACTGAGATATGATAAAACTATCTTGTAAGGTGGTCAAATATCGAAGGATCTGAGAGAATATAAGGTGAGTAAATAAAAACAATTTTTTGTATCAGTGAACTTCATGTTTTGTGATGTCTGATGTTTATGGGAATATGTGTCCCAACCGTAATCTCCGTTGGGACGAATATTACTTGTCGTATGTGAAATTATAACGTATATTTTTTTTTCAGAATGAGTCGACGTGATCGTATACTGAGACAAAAGGAGCTGGAAGAGATTGATAATATTATTAGTGATTTATCAGAGGAATCGGAGGAAGATACATTCTATTGTTCTGATGAAGATAGTGATTATTGTCCTCCGGGACATGAAGAGAATTTAGAAGATGATATTGTAGTAGGAGAAGGGAGTGAATCAGATTCAGAAGTGGTCGTAGAAAGAAAAGGTGAAGAAGAAACAGAACAACTCTCTCCTTGCCCAACCCAAACAGGTATTGTGTGGAGGCCCCCTACAGCTACTTTCAGTCCCAGAAAACAAATTCCTATTGAGGTTGAGGGTTCACTCCTTCTGGATTTAGACAGATCTGCAACGGAATTAGACGTATTTTTGAAGATATTTCCTAGAAGCTTACTTATACATATTGCTGATTCTACCAACAAACGCTTACACCACATGAAAAAGAATATACAGAAAACTGATGCACATGAAATTATGCTGATTCTTGGGTGTACCCTGGTGATGTGTTATAACCGAGTACCAGAATTTCATAATTACTGGTCGTCTAACGAATCTCTGGCAGACAGTGTTATAAAGAAGGCCATTAGTAGAGACCGATGTACTTTGATTTTATCAAAAATGTATTACGCAGATCCAGAAAAGCCCGATGGTTGTTCAAAAACATACTATTTAGATGATGTTGTTGGCTGCTTGAAACAGACATTTCAACGCGCGAGAACGGACAGCTCCCATCAGTCAATTGATGAAAATATGACCAAGTTCAAAGGCCGTTCAAGCATGAAGCAGCATCTCCCTATTAAACCAGTGAAAAGAGGAATAAAACTTTGGCAACGATGGGATGCAAAAACTGGATATGTATACGATTTGAATATTTATTCAGGCAAACAACTTGAGAAGGCAGATGGTACACTTGGAGAAAGAGTAGTGCAAAAGTTGGCATCTACAATTCGTTCTAAGGATGTTTGTATTTGCTTCGATCGCTTTTTCACGAGTGTGAATTCGATGGCAAATCTACCTTTTGCTTGTGTCGGAACGTATATGAAGAATCGAAAGAACACCCCTCGTTTTTCTAATGATGATATGGCTCGAGGTGATACAGAGTTTTTGGTTAGTGATAAAGGTATTATTGCAAGCAAATGGCGAGATACTAAGGAGGTTCTAACATTGTCGAACTGTTATTCAAATACAATAGATGTTGTGAAGAGAACTTTGAGAAATGGAGAAAATGCAGAATTCCCATGTCCCAGTGTTGTCGCATTCTACAATATATATATATATATATATATATATATATATATATATATATATATATATATATATATGGGTGGCGTTGATTTGGCAGACCAAAAAGTGTCTACGTATGATCTACACCGTGAATCTACCAAATGGTGGCGTAAGGTTTTTTACAAACTTTTGATGACGTCAGTTGTAAATTCGTGGATTATTTTTCAACAAATTCACCATAAGAAAATACAGCTCATATCATTTCTGGTGCCATTAGCCGAACAGATGATAGAGAAAGGCAGAGAGAAGGCTGCCGTAAAGAGACGTCTTAGCGGTAGATGTGGCCCTAGAAGCAAACGTCAAAAACTTATGATAAATGTTGGCGACCATTTGCCCAGTGAAGGTCCGTCCAGAAGAAGATGTCGTCAGTGTACTAAAAATAAGGTGGAAAAGCGTACGAAGACAATCTGTATAGCTTGTAACGTGCCTTTATGTAAAAATTGTTTTTTGCCTTTTCATTCATAAAAAAACTCAATAAAATATGTATGATAATATATTGGCGTTGTCTTAAATGTGTACCAATGGGACATAACGATCCCGCAGAAGAAAACTATTGGGACATATAATCCCAGGACTTTTTGTGAAATCTATGTCATTCAAAAAAATAATAATATCTTTTCCATACCTTTTTCACCCATATCGATGAGTACATTCACCCAAAACGAAAATATAATGAAAAAACATATTCAGTGGTGAAAGGGATAAAGGACACATTATATGGGAAAATGGCTCTCTGTCAAATTTCTTGAATTTTTGGGATATTGTAGAATTGATTATTCTGGTGAAATGTTTCAATGGGCGCAACACGATCCTACGACTAGTTTTCGAGATACAGGGTATTGAATATGAGAAATATTCACTTTTCAGCACTCCGTATCTCCGAACTCATAATTTAGTTCTGATTCATCTTTGGTGGTATTATCATCACATCCTTGTATGACAATTTCATGAGAAATTCATTTCCAAATCTTTTCGTATTACAGGGCGATTTCACTTGATGATAATGCTATTTTGAGACTTTCATAATTTTATTGTTTTATAAAGAGAAAATGCGAAAAACGTTGAATTATCACATAGGCGCATGGTAAATTCGGTCCCAGCAGGTAACAGATTGAATTAAAATTTTTATACCCTTTTATCGATAGGTTAATTCCCTCCCAACCAGAGTTTGACGATAGTGAGGAGCTTAATCTCTTTCGTAGAATGAAGTAATTATGGTAAGTATGGGCTTTTCCGAAAATAGTAGCAATTAGTAGGTAAATGAATAATATAAATACATGAAATGGATTGAAATATGTACCATTTAGTTGCGTATGTTTCCCCAGTTTACATATTAGTCGATTCAAGTGTTCTTTGTAGTCTGGCACCATGTATCTTAATATTATTTTTCTTCACCTTTTTTTCGAATTAGGAATAATTTTTCGAAAAACACACGCACTGAATTTACTTTGACTATACCGAATAACGCCTTATACTAATTAATTACACTGTTCAATTGCTGTTATACACATCTTTGGAGAGATCTCACAGGAGATGTTCCCCGTTCGGATTCTCAAATTCAACTCACTTATTGTTTCCAAATAAATAATCACATCCTCCTGTGGTTCCAAACTTTCTTCTTTTTAAAAAAAAATATCTTTGTTATTTTCTTATAACAAAGATTTGGGATTCTTTTATTATAACTAAATAACTTATGGGGCATGGTAAATTCGGTCCCAGCAGGTAGTAGATTAAATTAAAAATTTTATACCCTTTTATCGGTAGGTTAATTCCCTCCCAACCAGAGTTTTACGATACTGAGGAGCTTAATCTCTTTCGTAGAATGAAGTAATTATGGTAAGTATGGGCTTTTCCGAAAATAGTAGGTAAATGAATAATATAAATACATGAAATGGATTGAAATATGTACCATTTAGTTGCGTACGTTTCCCTAGTTTACATAGTCGATTCAAGTATTCTTTGTAGTCTGGCACCATGGATCTTAATATTATTTTGAGTGAAAAAGGAAAGCGTATAGTAGTTATAAATAACTATAAGTATAGTTTCCAAAAAATTTTAAAAAGTGGCGAAAAGCGGTGGACGTGTATAAATAAAAAGTGTAGATCTTATTTGCTTAGTATGGGTGAAGTGGACAAGGTAACTGCTACAAAGCATGTAAAGGATCATTGCCATAATGCAAATGTAGAACAGTTGAACCGCCAAATTGTAAGCACTTCTTGTAAAAGAAAGGCTATTGATGATTTATCGGAGAAGCCTGCAAAAATCATCCGCCGGGAGCTTCAAGAAAATCTGCCTTCAACGATCAATACGTCAGACGTTGCGTTAATAAGGAAGAATTTGTACAATGCTCGTCGAAAACTGCTTCCACAATTGCCAACAAGTATTCAACAAACTTTCGACACTCTGGCGAAGATCAACATTGAAACATCCAGAGGTGAACATTTTTTACTTTTTAATGATGCAGCTGATCAAATCGCCGTCTTTTCTTGTCAATCAAATATTCAATTTATCGGAAAAGTCCGACGAATATATTTAGATGGAACATTTAATTACTGCCCACAATTTTTTTGTCAGTTTTTTACGATACACGGGTATTATAACGGCCACTATATTCCTCTGATTTTTTTCTCTATTACCCAACAAACGGAGTGAAACGTACCAAAAATTATTTAATATTGTAACAGAGATCGGCATAAAAAATATTGTTAGATTATATATTTCTGAAATTGTAATCGATTTTGAAAAAGGTATCCATAAGGCTGTAGAACAAGTTTGGCCATTAGCTCAAATAATCGGATGTCGATTTCCTCTTTTGCAGGCATGGTATAGAAAAATTCAGCAAATTGGTTTAATATCTGCCTACAAAGATGAATGTTCCGATGCGGGGCGATGGCTAAAAATGACTTTTGCCCTAACTTTCTTAAATCCTCTAGAAATCAGCGATTGTTTTGTATTCGATCTGATCTCAATAGCACCAGACGATGAAAAGATTCAAATGTATTCCGATTAATTGATAGACAATTACATATCTGAGGAGTCACTATTCCCTCCTTCACTTTGGGCTACAAACTAACACGGACTACGAATACATGCGAATCTTTCCATAGACAATTTAACGATTCGTTTTAGAGGTCTCATCCAAACATTTTTGTTTTTATTAATAAACTTAAAGAGTTTCAAATCGCAGCTTATGTAAAATTACAAAGTGTACATTTTAATACTTAAATTACCGATAGTAAAGTTAAACACCGTCAAAAATTTATTACAAAAATGATTGAATCATATACGAAAAACGAAATAAGTCGTTTGCATTTTATTAAATGTGTCTCATTTCACTGTGGCGTTTAATTATTAGATATGCAATATTATGTACCTGTGTCTTGTAGCCTATTTCGTAATTTTCGAGAATTTGTTTTCTTAATATTATTAAATATATAATTGTATGTAATATGTTATATTTTTATAGGTATAAACAATTTATAGACATATCAATTCCGTTTATGTAAACTTTGTCAACAATGTAAATATTTTTATTTAATGTAATAAAACTAAAATTATTCAATATTACAGTTTTATTGCACTGGTCCAATCTTAAAATATTTTACCCGGGACCGAATTTACCTATACAGTTTCAGGTAAAAACAAAATTACGGACCGAATTTACCCGTTATTTTTGACCCCTTTTTCGTGGGATGGAATTTGCCTATCCCCATCACATAATATTATAAATTCATTTCATCTTTCATCTAGTTGATACAATTCATACAAGGTGATTCACGAATATAGAAAAATAACGAATTTTGATTTTTCGGACATCTTCTAGTCATAAACCCACTGAAAAGGACCAAATTGTCGTGAATGATGTTAAATGGTGTGTTTCATCGTATAGACAGTCGAATGATGTCAATTTGAAAAATTACGTATACTTTATTAAATAAAACATTGATTTTTTTCATCACCCTATATCTCATAAGGGAATCCGAAAAGGTAGCGATATTTTTTCATGGAAGAACTCGAAATACTTTCATTCATATCGAACAAAATTTCGAACGGAATCCTATGACGTGATTTTCATATACAACAATTTGTAAAAAAAGCTAAGATCTGTACATTTCCCTTTTGCTATATTTTTACTCCAGTTTTCGGCGGGCTTGTATAGATCAGTAATAATACCGTACCATAGCGTACCGTATCCCTCGAAAAAAAGCCACGACTCGAATTAACATTTGCAGTATCGTCTAGAAGGCGATTCAATGGAGAAGTTATTTTTTCATGCTTAGTGTTTCTCAGTCATATTATACTTGTTACATTAGCAGAAGTTCCTTATTTCAAATTTTCATTCCATAAAACAATAAAATTGTGAAAGACTTAAAATAGCATTATTATCAAAGGAAATCGCCCTGTAATACGGAAAGGTTTGGAAATGAATTTTTCATGAATTTGTCACACAAGAAAAATACAACATAAGATAAATCAGCATAAAATCCTAATTTGTACGTATTTCTATCGGTTTATATAGAGTATATATTATATTAGTTCAAATTCACGGCATATTTCTTCACCAAAGGAACGTTTTATTTTTCAATAATATTTTTGTATCTTCCAATCGTATATATATATGTTTTTATATTCCTACCTTTTCGAGAACGTTTGTCTTTATTTTTCTTATATTTCAAACGTTATCTGAATCATCTTCGAATACTTACATAGCACCACTTATTAATATACTTATTCCTGTTATCTCGTAGTAGGCATGGAGAACAATTCAAAAAGGGTAAAATCAACAAAATTCTAATGTCAGTAGTCGTTTTCTTGTAGATGTCATAAAGCTCAAGAACTATTTCTCAATTATTAGACTAATTTAAGTATTTTTTGTAGTGTTCAAGTTTATGTGATGTTCAGTGTTTGTTGAACTTTGCTAAACAATATGGCCTTCGCAAATAGAGTGAGTTGTTATGTTTGTGACCGAAATATTATTCCTAGACTCTCAATGTGTTTGAATAGAGGAGTAAAGATTGCTATTTTTCAAATTGAGACATATCGAAGACAAACTGCGGGAAATCTACCTATTGATATTCAGGATGATACAAAAATATCTTTCAATTGTAATAACACAGTAATGAATGACATTATTGCTATGGAAAATAGCCCGAATTTCCTTCCTCTCAATGTGTTATCCCGCGTATCAAGTCGTGCGTGCATTATTTGTAATATTGGTCAAAATATT
Organism: Galeruca laticollis; assembly: GCA_963921935.1. Taxonomy (NCBI): domain Eukaryota; kingdom Metazoa; phylum Arthropoda; class Insecta; order Coleoptera; family Chrysomelidae; genus Galeruca; species Galeruca laticollis. Next base: position 108,343,602 of record OY998178.1, on the reverse strand, counting down.
CAAAAACTTTCTTTAGAAAGTAGAGTGGGTATTTTGTTGCTTCTGATATCTATGTCCCAGATTTCTTGAGAATTTGTGGTCACCATCTTGATCATTAAGTTTTCCTCCCAAATTACTTGCATGAAGGTTTGAATTTTGTGAATAGACCATATATAATTTCCAATAATCCAACATTTTCTTCAAAAAATGAGGACAATTGCTAATAGAAACAGGCCACTCCGTAACTGGGAGGATATCAATTGTTTCACTGAAGACGAATTTAAGGAGCTCACATCAATTTCAAAAAATAATTTTCGATAATTACTAGAATTTTGCGATATTATTGAACAAGGTGACATTTGATATTTTTGATCAAAATGAATCATGGAGTTCCAGATGAGTTTTTGAAAATATTGTTTAGTTATTCTTTCCGACAAGCAGCATTTCTAATGTGAGATTATCTCTTTTACAATGGTTCGTACCAAATAATATTGAATTTAATTCGATAACAAGAGAAAATTATATAAACAGTCATGTATCTTCTTATACGAATGAACTGTACAATCCCACACCAGACATTCCCAAAGCAATAGTACATGGATTGTACCTATAATAATATAGAAAAGAGCAGTAAATTTCGAGTATTGAGGCAATCATACTGTTTCCACAAGAATGAACATTTGGTCACACCAGAGATCATAGTTGCCCCCGATGAATATATCTTAGCAATCAACGGGCCGTACTTCGCAGATGCTAGGAATAATGATACGATTACAAAATGATTTGAATTGAATGAGAACATGGTTTTAAGGAGGCGATATTATGCTAGTCGATAGAGGCTACAGAGATTCAATCAATAGTCTACAAGAACTTGGCCTGCATTACTATATGCCATCATTTCTACCGCCGAATCAAAGGCAATTAAAGACAAATGAAGCCAATCAGGCACGTTTAATAACCACTACTTGATGGATTGTAGAAGCTAGAAATGCACATTTTTATTCAATTTTCAAGTTTTTTCGTCAACAATACATGTTACGAAGTTACGTGATTTTTACCTGATTGCTGGTGCTCTTATAAATAAATTCCATCCTTTGATAAATATGCCTGGAAGGTTGGATACGGCCACACAAATGTTTGTTGATTCCGATAACGTCAACATTGTTCTGGCACGAGTTGAAGCTGAAAACATCCGTACTAGGACTAGTCGATGGATTCGTTTGAATCAACTTCATATACAATCGTTCCCTCGCCTTGATATTGAATTTTTAAAATCGCTTACTGGAACATATTATTTACACTCTAGGCTGTGTTATATATTCAAGATACAATCCGTAGAGATGGTGAAGTAGACAACATTTTAGAAGTCGATGAGTTATATGGGGAGCCCAAATTTCTGCGATTCAGAATATTTTCGCGGTTCAGGAATGCTACTAAACACATGCTTTGGGTTGTTTTCACTGAAAGAGGTGACGAAAATCCAGAAGATCCTGCTCTCCCCATTTCGGGGTATTATTGTACTTGTAAGTCCGGTGCTAGGACTTTGGAAACTTGTGCGCATGTTGCTAGCGTAATATGGTTTCTGGGGTACGCTAGATATCAAGAAAACATACATTTTCCATCAAATCGTCTTTTAGATTTCATAGGAGATGCTGCAAATAGAATACTTCCAGAGGACATCGATATCGGTCCAGAAATAGTTTAATTCTGTTGGTTAGTTTATCATTTATGAATGTTCATACGAATCTTATTCTTATTCGTATTTGATATTTTTTAATTACGGAAAATTCAGTTATTCATCAAGTATTTTTCTCGTTGTGTTGTCGTCATAATATGCCATGCGTATTGCTCGTGCCAACCCAATTAATAAATTATATCCTAGTGATATCTATTCAAGTCGTTATATCCGCGGATATGGATATCCGAAAGATGTGTCACATCCCATTGAACTTCTATCAATTAATGTATACAGTGTGGAACAGCCAAATGGAATAAATTTGATAACGAATAAATGAGAGAGTGTTGGGAAAAACGCTTGGACACGTCGATTTGTATTTTTAGATGCGAATTTTGTTCAAAAAAAATAATTATATAGGGTGTGTCATGTGACAGTGGCCGATGCCAACTTTCTTATTTTAAATACAACCCCCTGTATATTATTCGTTTTTTGGATTCTTCAGAAAATTCTAGACATTATTCATGTACAATGTCCCATACCTATCTTCAACTGTTTCGGAAATATTAAGTGTTTTCAGATGTATTACAAAAATTAACATTAAAAAAAGAAAATTATTTTATTTCATAAATTCGCTACATTACACTCAATACTTATTTTCCATTTAGCTCGTATTGAGGAAATAAGCAAAAACCATTAATGCGTTCCTTTTTACTGATATTAAATAAAAAAAATACAAAAACAGTTTTGTTTATTTTCGTATAAAACTCATAGCCTTAGCAACTCAGTGTTAGTGCTATTGTCGTTTTAATTTCGTTAACTGTGCGTAATAATATCATAAAAATAGTTCATTTAACAGAAATGCACAAAATAACCATTATACAAATGATTGGTTATGGAGATAACACACGGACACAAATAGAAATTTCTCGCTTATTTCACGAAAAATTTACAAATTTGCCGCCTATATCCCAAGGAACAATTAGCAAAATAGAAAAACGGTTTCGCGAGCTTGGTCATGTAAGACAGACAAAAAAAGTAGTTGCCACTGAACTAAGCGATGATACGAAATTTGATGTTATACTTGAGTTTCGAGAAAACCCACATAATTATGGTCGAAAAGCAGCCTCACTTTTCAACACATCAATTTTTCGAATATTAAAGAAAAGTTCAATGCATCCCTATAAAATGATGCCAACTCAGGAGCTAATGGAAGACGATTTCGACAGGAGAACGTATTTTTGTGAACAAATGATGGAAATGTTGGATAACAATATGATCCAATTAGAAGATGTTTTGATTTCTGATGAGAGAACATTTACACTTCACGATCATGTTAATCGTCTAAATTGCCGCTATTGGTCTAATGAGGATCCTCACTGGATGAGGGAGGAACATACGCAATATTGTGAAAAAGTTAATGTTTGGGCAGGAATTGTTGGAAATCATATCGTAGGTCCCTTTTTCATTGATGTTAACTTGAATGGAGATAAATATTTAGAACTGCTCCAAAATAATGTCGTACCAACTTTGACAAACTTATATCCTGATCCAGCAAACCCACAAGTTCCTGCCAATATACTATGGTTTCAGCAAGATGGAGCACCGCCCCATTACCAAATCAATGTCCGGCAGTACCTGAACCAAAATTTTTCAAACCTGACGCTATTAGACTTCTTTTTGTAAGGATATGTCAAAAGTATTGTATACCAAACTAAACCACTCAACTTACATGACTTAAAAAGACGAATCACGCTTGCGATTAGATCAGTCACGCCTGAGATGTTGAGTAACGTTAGACGACATTTCTATACCAGATTAGCATGTTACCAAGACGTTCGCGGCGAACATTTTGAACATCTCTCACATTGAAATTAATTTTTTTTGTTTCTTTTTACATTATTTGTGAAATAAAATAATTTTCTTTTTTTAATGTTAATTTTTGTAATACATCTGAAAACACTTAATATTTCCGAAACAGTTGAAGATAGGTATGGGACATTGAACATGAATTATGTCTAGAATTTTCAGAAGAATCCAAAAAACTAATAATATACAGGGGGTTGTATTTAAAATAAGAAAGTTGGTATCGGCCACTGTCACATGTCACACCCTATATCATTATTTTTTTCAAGAAATGCGCATCTGAAAATACAAATCGACACGTCCAAGCGTTTTCCCCAACACGCTCCCATTTATTCGTTATCGAATTTATTCCATTTGGCTGTTCCACACTGTATGTATAAATATATACTAACTGATTCCATATATAGGTCATTCACTAAAGTCTCATCTTTAAGTATCTATATACGGTATTCCCACTACATTTCCAGGATATCTAACCAAGGAAGAAATTAGGAGACATACCGAAAAAACATACTGTTTTTCATTATATTTCTAGTTGAACTTCGTCGACTGGCGTAGACATTCAACTAGATAAATAATCTTAATTTGACAAAATTAATGTCGAAATTAATGATTTATTATGTACAAATTTGCAAAAATGGTACAAAGTTATGAATGTTGAACTTCGGTGGTTTCAGATCGGAAGGCACTTTATGTTTCGATTTAATGAATACTCACTTGGATCGTATAAAAACTAAGTAACGATATGTTAGACTTAGTATCTCTGCTTGCTTGACTTTGAGTGAAGTTACTTCGATATGTAACGATGACTCGATGGAGTGTTGAACTGAGTTATGAACTAACTTGAATATTGAATTTATTCTGAGTGTTGAACTCGCTTCGATGAGCAGTAGAACTGATTTCGTTTTCGAGTTGTAAGCTCGTTTCGATGAGTATTAAAAAACTGATTTCTTCACGTTGTAAGACGTATTAAATAGAAGTCTGCAAGGGGCGTGTTTACACGTGGATTAGGTTGACTAAACGGAAATAAACATTTCCTATTGGCCAGTATCACTTGACTTGTCGGGTTCATCGACAAGAATCAACAATGGACGCCTTCAATAGATATTTCAATTTCTATTGAATAATCCAATAGCAATTGTAACCTTTTTACTCAGAAAGGTTATTCAAACATTTCTTACAATCTTCCGAACATCGACCATAAAAACTCACGCACAAAGTGACAATAAGTTACAATTAAAGTCTTACTTTAGGGTTATTGCAATACAATAAATAATAGTGCGAAACGTGACATTTTCCTAAATTTTTAACTATAGGATTTCAAACACAATGCGACAATATGTCGACTTTTAAAATGTGTTCTTTCAATGCTCAAACAAAACTATTTACAATTCCTATTGCAAAACGTGATATTTTAAAGGTATGTAACAAAAGCTGCGAATAAAGTGTAACTACCCTTTTAATTCATAACAATACAAAAGGTCTATCAATTATTTAACACATTTTTACAGCGCTAGCAACTGAAATGAATTTACGCTTTAAATATATACAATGACGAAAAGAAGTAACTTACAAATATCTTACATATTTTTAAAAGCATCGTAAACAATATAATTCAAGATTTTTCAACCTTGAACACATTGATTAGACATCTCTTTAAGTCTCATACCTAATTATATCCCTAGGCTCATCTCACAATATCTCCGGTACTTATCAGATATATAAGATTCTTTGAACTTCTAATATGAGCTGGGAGTTCCCACTACCATTTCGTATATCTGAGTAAGGATCCTCCTGGTAGGCAACAATATCCAAATGTTGATACCAAAATTACAATATACAGAGATTAATGAAAAAAACTAGCCATATACGTAGCTTGGTGTGCTACATTTGTGAGCAGAAAATAAAAATGTATAATTATTCGAATGTATTAATGACTGATATGAAACAAGAGCTCCCACTCCGCCATCGATAGAAAGTATGCAATGATGGGGAGAAGTTTGATGATTTTAATTTCCCAACTGATGAACACTCTAGGTAAATACAAGAGATGTTTTGATTGGTCTCAAACTTGAGGGGAATCGTTTTATTGACATTGCAATAGTATTTTCCTCTCTGCGGGAATAAAAACTAATAATAAAAAATCTAGAGTATTTGCTGAAATTCCTTGTCGTGTAGTTTCCGATTGTGATTCTCACATATATGGAATTATATATTTTCGATTTGATTTGTCTTTAGTATTTATAATAATAATAGTTATGTCAATAAGAGACAGCGGTTGCTGGATATCTGTAATACATATGATTCATGCGTATTACCTGTTAACACTAGTATCCTACGACATACATCGTCAGACGATGATATTGATTTATCGGAACAATTGTCAATTTTTTAGAATTTTCAATAACTTGTATTATATTGTGGAATTAACTAGAGACCGTGAGTTTCATTTAAAAACACTAATATGAGCATATTCCACGAAGTAAGGGTCAAGACAGTCAAATTCATTAAAAAATCTTCGAGAGAAGATTTGACCCGACTGTACCAAAAGTTATGTCATTCTGACGATGATATTGATTCATCGAAACAATTGTCAATTTTTTAGAATTTTCAATAACTTGTATTATATTGTGGAATTAACTAGAGACCGTGAGTTTCATTTGAAAACACTAATATGAGCATATTCCACGAAGTAAGGGTCGAGACAGTCAATTTCACCTTGTATGAATTGAACTTTGATCAAAGATGAAATGAATTTATAATATTATGTGATAATTCACCCTTTTTTCGCATTTTCTCTTTATAAAACAACAAAATTATGAAAGTCTCAAAATAGCATTATTTTCAAGTGAAATCGCCCTGTAATACGGAGATGGGAGATACGGAGTTATAAAAAGTGAATATTTCCCATATTCAACACCCTGTATCTCGAAAACTAGTTATATGATCGTGTAGCGCGCATTGAAACATTTCAGCAGAATGATCAATTCTACAACATATCAAAAATTCAAGAAATTTGACGGAGAGCCATTTCCTACATAAGGTGTGCGGGGTCCTTTCCTTTATGAGAATGGTGGCACCCCAAACTCTGACAAAGCTCTCCAAATCGACTCTCTGCTGATAAAGTCAAATACTTTGTATAAATCCACAAAGGACAGATACACAGGTGCCTGATATTCTGAATCGGTGCGATCTTCCGGCCCAGTTTATTTCATTTATTGTAGTTTTGGTAATAAGTTGAATTTTTCTGTCAGGGTTTACTCCCTAAGTCTTTGATATCCCCTCCCTAACTACAGGGCAGAAGTGCTAGTTTTGTTTCTGAAAAATCCGAAAAAATCCTCAAAAGCAAATTTTCAATACTTCGATAACTATGAATCTGTATATTTTTTTCTAATCCGAATAAAAAGTTACATTGATATATTCGTAGTTCTAAAAATAATATACCTACAATACAAACCGAACTTGTGACGTATTCTTAGACATTTAATTAATAGCAATTTAAGCTGGCGAATGGACATAGTATCCGCAGTCAAGGTAAACCAAATCACACACAATTAATAGCAATGCAAGTTATTCACTATTGTTAACATTGGTAATTATTGTAGCTCCAGATGTAATAAATGACCGACCAGAAGTTGATTTAATGCCCCCATTATCTTAATAATTACCAGATTAGGTGACAAAAGTCACATAAGTTACCTGTCAGTTCGCGCTGCGCTTGCGGATGATTAACGACCGTCGAATTCCGAACTTGTAATTATTTTACTCTTGACGAATTTTAATGTTCGCAAGTTCATTCCACCAAAATTACTTTTATTCAGTTATGGACGTAAAAAATAATTGATTATAAGAGTAATCAGGCGAATTAAACAACGAACTACGAAAGAGTTGGAATTGGACTACAAAACATATTTGATTTGAATATTAGTTTCAAACTACTGAGGAATTAGATAAAGAAGTTGAAAATTTTGTCAAATTAATAGAAACAGCTAATACTAGGGAAATAAAACTATTCTGATAACAATTTTTGTGTTCGGTATTCTCCGGTCAATTTGGGTCACATAACCCATTTTTTGACATTCTTGATAATATTTTTACCTTTGGAAGGTAGGTAGTATTGAAAATTAAAAATATGGATGAGTAAAAACACCCCGTGGAAGTGGAGTCATTTTGTCCACCAATTTCCCAACATTTTCACCAGAACGAATTACGAATTGCTAAACACAGAATACCTCGTCTACAGTGACCTATCAGTTATTTACTATGGAGGCGCGAAACCGTATTTTCAAAACTGGGCAGTCTCCTCAGAGGACAAAGTCACCCCAATTGACAGTACTTTATTAAATCAAATGTAGAAAGTATGTAGAGCTCTGCAAAGTTTGAGAGAGAGAGAGAGAGAGAGAGACATAAGCTTTATTGTCATGAAATTTTTTTACAATTTAATGGACTAAGCGACATAATTTAAAAATAGATGAAAATATTAAAAATATATATTTATATATATATATATATATATATATATATATATATATATAAAAATACTGACTATACTAACAATACAAAACATAACATATAAAATACAAATTTAAATTAATATCATTATAATACAACGTTAGCATCGTACATCATACCAAATAATGAGCTACGCCAATGTAACTCCAAAGTCTATGGTAGATTGCAGAATTCTGCCACTGAATTATAAGGTCTCTCAAGCATAAGCGCCGTTGTCAATCTCCGGAACCTATTAAATGTATTTGCCACTTTTAATTCTAAAGGTAGTTGATTGAATAGTTTTTTGGCATTGGAGGTGATGGGACTTTCTACCAGATCAGAGGTGGGTATTGTTAAGTAAATATCGAAATGTTTTCTTCTAGTAGGGTAACTATGAATTGGTCTCTCAGTTAGATTGTGAAAGTGTTTGCGAACCAAACACACGAATTCCAAAATGAATAGAGTGGGAAGAGTTTTTATTTTTTTAAATAGAATTTGCAATGCGTCCTACTACTCAAATAAATGTAACGAATAGCTATTTTTTGTAGTTTGAAGATAGATGCGAAGAGGTACAAACTACAAGACCCCCAGAAAGGCAAACCATAGCGAAGGTGGGATTCGAACAAAGAGTAGTAAGTTGTTAAATCAGTTGTTAAGTTGTTAAATCAGTACAAGAATTAAGCTGTTTAGACACAGATTCAATGGTAAAACAAGCCAAGGATAAATTTTCGGCTAAAGTGTCTACATGTACAGACCATTTAACTCTAGAACCACAAGGTGAGATTGTAGTTACAATAACCAGAAGATGGCGTCGAAAGCGACACCGGTACACAATATCCATATTGTTTGAATTTAATACCAAAATTTTAGAAAAACACACAACACAATATTAATTTGAACATAATTTTTATTTTGAAAAATACAAAAATCGCACAAATTATGTACGAGAATTAAAAAAAACTTTAAAAATTAAACATGTGAAGAACTCTTTCTAAAAATCAATGTTAAAATGTTTTATAAGATTGTAACATGTCCATCGACCTGTTTCGGTTTAATATAATAAATTCCGTGTAATTTCCGCTTGCCGTCTCATTAGCCACTCCCAACCATAGAATTAAAACTGAACGTTGAGACAATTGACATTTGTCAATTTCCCCCTGTTTGCTACAAGCTAAAAATCATTCCTTTTCCGATACCGGCGTTGCAGAGAAAACACGTACTCACGTTTTCTCTTGTTCTGACATTTTTCTTAATTTGCTGTGGTAAGTTGAAAGTTATATTTTATAATCTCTGAGCTTCATTCAATATAATCGCTGAGATAATTTTTATTGCATTTCTTTCATTTCTGTTCTTTCACATATTCAGAGATAAATTACAGTTGCACGTGGTCACGGAATTCTTCTTTTATACCTACATATTAATTTTAAAAACTAAATACAAATCGTTGTTTAATTTTGTGCAAACACTTGAAAGCTGTTTATGTTGCAAAATATCTTTTTTTCAATATAAATAACATTTTAATTACATTTTTAACCCATAGAATATTCATTCGTATGAAAGATACCGACACTACAGGTTTCAGATATATTTTTTAAGCACGTTATTTATTCAGATAACAACTTTTTGGTTCTCATAAGTTTTTCAGAACATTAGTATACTACTAATTTAGTTGAATTGTTTTTCATTGTTTCAATATGAGAGACATATATGTTGGGAAGATTTCAGTGAATTTCATTTTTGTAAATTCAAATAACTGCCTTCCTTTTAATCCTGAAAAGCTGAACCAACACAATGTGCGCCATTACGATCAAGTTCCTACATATCCCTGATTCTTGTGTACTCTTAGGCAACCACAGCAGCTACGTGAAAGCTACGTGAGAGCTACGTGACAGCTACGTGAGAGCTACGTGACAGCTACGTGAGAGCTACGTGAGAACTACGTATTTTTACCGTTGAAGACAGCTTCCATTTATCTAAGACACCTTCACTGTTGAAGGCAACTTCCATTTATCTCAGACACCTTTACCGTTGAAGACAGCTTCCATTTATCTGAGACACCTTTATCGTTGAAGACAGCTTCCATTTATCTGAGACACCTTTACCGTTGAAGACCAGTTCCATTTATCTCAGACACCTTTACCGTTGAAGACAACTTCCATTTATCTCAGACACCTTTATCGTTGAAGACAGCTTCCATTTATCTGAGACACCTTTGTCGTTGAAGACAGCTTCCATTTATCTAAGACACCTTTACCGTTGAAGACAACTTCCATTTATCTCAGACACCTTTACCGTTGAAGACAGCTTCCATCTATCTACGACACCTTTACCGTTGAAGACAGCTTCGATTGATCCGAGACATCTTTCACCATAGAAAACACCGCTTCCATTCCTTCAGAACATCTAAACCACCAGAGTACCGTCAGTTAAGTACATCCTGTATTTTTTCCATCCCGTTCTAAGGCAGAATTAAATTAAATTTTTTATATATTCTCTTTTATTTCTAATCCACCCGGCTGTGAGAGTCACAGGGTATCGTGTCCGGGTTGATTAAGTTTGAACACATTTTATTTTAACATTTTAATATTAATTTTTAGTTTAGAGTAAATTCTTTTACACGGTGTTTCTACCTTTATCACCGTAGTTTTGTTCTTGCTATTTCGTAACGTTTTAAAAGATAGTGGCGCTCTGAAGTCTCATAGTCGGATCATCCTCTGTTATAAAAAGTGTGTCATTAACTTGGAGTTGACCCACCCTTGAGAAGTCTCATGCTGGGATTTTGTTCGAGTGAAGGATAAATGGTTACAAGGTAAAATATAAAAAATGTGAGCAAAAACAATAAATTGTAGAAAAATAAAATAGGAAAAACGTTCAACGACTATTTACAATCAGTGCAGATGCTACGGCGGTGTTCACCATATACCCCTTGGTGACAGTGCTCACACCTGTATCGGGCTTTCTTATTTGTTTTTCTCGGACAAATTGCACATCGACCCATCGGATTCACTGGTAATTCTTCTGTGTCTTTTGATTCGTCGCATTTTAGTATACCGCGAATATTGTTCTTCATTTCTCTAGGTAGATAGTGATTGTGTACCCTACTCTTCAAATATTCCTCAACCAGTGAGAAAGAAAGATTTTTTAGAAAGTCGGACCGCTTCTGAGCTTTGTTCTCTTTCGAGTTGCATTTGTAAATTACGTAAGAGTTTACTCCGGAGTTAACAGCATGGCATACAAAATTCTAAGTGGCCACCTACTCGTTTTCTTTGCAACAGTTTTCAAATGACATAGCAGATCGAACGTATCGACACCCCCTTTTGTCTCATTATAAAATAAGATTATTTGGGGCTTTTTTGTCTCTTCATCAACTTCAGCTTGATCATGCATGGATGATAATAATACGATCGTCTTATTTTTTTTGGTACCAATGACACCAGTGTACAGTTTTAATCGAAAACAAATATTGATGAATTGACCATTTTTCCATTAGCTTCCACCAATTGTTTTGGTATATCAGTTTTGTTTTTTCTCATAGTCCCAACCAATGTTATTTTTTTTCTAGCAGTTTCTCTGCAAGCTCGTAAGAAGTAAACCAGTTATCCATCGTACAATTTCATTTTGTTTCATGAATTTCTTCGATAAGATCTAGAACATTTTGTGTCGGAATAGAGTATGGACTGTGTCTTTCTTCTTTTCATATATAAGGCTTAGCAGATCACATGTAATATATTTTTGCATCGCACATCGTAACCACTTTCAAACCATACTTGTCGGGTTTGCTAGGAATGTACATTTTGAAAGGACAACGTCCTCTAAATCCTAAAAGTGTCTCATCGACGGATACATATTCGGATGGGGTTTAATTTTTTCTAGAACCTCTTTCAAATATCTCTCAAATTTCTCTAACGGCAGCAAATTTATCTGACTTTTTTCGTTCCTCTCGCCTTTCTTTCTCATCAAATCTCAAACAGTTGATATTAAATTCTAAATGATTTTTATTCATAGTGCTTCTAAACATTACTGATCCGAATACTGGGGACCATAAATCATTGAGTGTTACATGAAGATTCTTCAAAACACCAGTCAAGTACAAGAGTCCGAATAAGGCATTTATTTCCACACTAGTCGTTGGTTCAATGTACCACTGTTTAGATTTATATTTTACTTTTTTACGTTCGATTTCATCGTTGGTACATTTGACAATTTTATCCAAAATAACGTCTGAGAAAAAAAGATTCCATATTTGTTTCGGTTCTACAACACCTCTAGCATCTCCTTTTGGCCCTGGTAAGTGAGTGGCCAAATTCTTTTGACGGGTTCTACTGTTTATAGCACGTAGGCTATCCAAATACCATTTACGTGTATTTTTGGAATACATCACCCTTCGTGCATGGACAGTTGGGTCTGCTAGCATAGGCGGATCATCATCGTCGCTGGGAACGGATGTTTCAGATTTGTCAACTTCATATTCAGTGAAATTCTCTTGTTCACTTTCGTCGCTCTCCGCAATATCAGAATCGCTCAGGTCTTCATGTATTGATTGCTCTAATTCATGGGGTTTTAGAGGTCTTTTTCTGGATAAATTACAAGAACTGGTACCTAGCTCGTCTAATTCAGGTCTTTTTGGTTCCATTACAGTAGCATAACAAATGTTCTAAAAAGATAAAATGCTGCAGTTGACTATAAATTTAATAAAAAGTAACTCATCTTACCCTAGCGTTTTTTGTACCATAAAGCACAAGGTGGCGGCGTATACGACCTTCTCACGATAAATCAAAACTGACAAAATTGAACACACTTTCTCGTTCGGCATCTACAAGACAACTAAAAGCATGGAAGGTACTAAGCGGCACCGCCACGAAGTCCGAGGGACGTCATAGTAATCACGATTTGGATAACGCTCGCTGTCGCCGTTGACTCCACCTTGTGGTTCTAGGGTTAAGGGCACCGTCAATATGGAGACCAAGAAACTTAATCGAACTTGAAGATCTTATTAAGTCATTATTAAGTTTGAGAGGTTGCAAAACTTCCTTGTAAGATAAATCTAAAGTTTTCCCAGTGTTGAAACAAAGCCCGTTCGGGTCAGACCAGGACTTAATAGTAATGAGATCTTTGACTATGGTAGAATGTAAAGTTCGTATATTGGAACTGCTCCAGGTTACACTAGCGTCATCAGCAAATAAAGTGACTTTTCCATTAATTCGTAAGTTTGTGACATCGTTAATGCATACCCAAAAAAAAAAGAATTGGACCTAGAACTGAACCCTGGTGTACAACACTGCTAACTGGTAAATTTTTCGAAACTTTTCCATTTGGTCATACCAGTTGTGTTCTACATTCTAGGTAAGATTCAAGGAATACCACGGATGCCATAATATTCTAGTTTGTTTATCAAAATTTCATGATCAACACAATCGAAGGCCTTTGCGAAGTCACAAAAAACCGAAGCCGTGAAAAGTTTATTATTAAGTGAGGTATATATTTCATTAAGAACAGAAAACATTGCGTCATTAGTATAATTTATTAGGTAGGAAACCGAATTGTTGGAATTTCAAGATTATATATTTGAAAAGAAAAGGCAATAGACGGTTTTTCATTAGTTTTTCGATTATCGTCGATAAGATTGGTAATAAGGCAACAGGACGATAGTTACCAGTATTATGTTTATCGCCACCCTTGTGGAGGGAAACAATTATAGTTGTTTTTACACAGTTAGGAAAGAGACCTTTTTCAAAGGATTCTTTGATTAGAGAACATAAATATAATATACAGTGCTATTCAAAAGTCCCCTACCCCCCTCGTATCTTTTGAACGGCTACACCTACATTAATAAAATTTGGAGGGTGAAAATAAAGTGTTGTAAACTTCTCTACGAATGGTAATAGGTAACGTAATAGTAATAGATGACGTCACAGTGCCACTCTGTCGAATAATTTTAAATAGGACCTTATTGCTAGTGATATCTCGTTTGAAAGGCATTGACATTGGCTACATAGTCATATTAATTTTGTTTGGGTTTAAATTAATTTTGACAGATAAATTAAATAAATACCAAAATTATTATTTCACATTTAAATATTGAAGATTTTTCAGTCCGCTTCTGGTTAGTTGTCAAAAAAATTGACGTTTTTAATTTAATAGTATTTGTTGCTTTGCAAAGTTTTTCTAAATAGCTTAAATATTTAATTTTATTATTGTTTAACGAGACGTTTAAGCGTTTACATAGGCAAAATGGTACGTACTCAAGCCGACAAAGTAGCAGCTATCCTAATAATTGGTGAATCTAGAAAGAATCTCCATGAGGCGGAACGTTTATTTAATGAGAGATACCCAGATCGCCATATCTCGAGAACTTATTTGAGGGAGATTCTTCACAAGTTTGAAGCAACAGGTAGTGTTCAAGATGCGAAACGATCTGGTCGACCAACATTTAGTGATGATAAAAAAATTGATATAGTTGCTGAAATGGGAGTAAACCCTACTTCCTCTTTAACTAAAGTTGCGTCTATCTGTGAAGTAAGTAAAAGTACAATACAGAGAGTGTTGACTAAAAATAAATTTCATCCATACAAGTTAAAAATGGTGCACCACCTTTCGGATGACGACCCCGACAGAAGACTCGAATTCTGTGAATGTATGACAAATAAAATTAGTCAAAACCCACATTACACAAAAACAATTTGTTTTAGTGACGAAAGTACTTTTTGCCTCAATGGAAATGTGAATACCCAAAATGTAAGGTATTGGAGAGACACAAATCCTCACACCTTTCGTGAACAACATACCCAATTTCTAGAAAAAGTCAATGTTTGGGCAGGTATTTTGTGAAACCACATAGTTGGTCTTGTTTTCCTAAATTCAAATTTAAGCGGTGAAGTGTATCTGGAGATGTTACAAAATGCAATTGAGCGGTTAATTCTTGAAATTCTGGAAGATAATCAAGATGAATTCGGCCATCTGGAAATAACATTTCAACAAGATAGTGCTCCTGCACATTATTATGGTGCAGTAAGACGTTACCTGGATGAAGAATTTAGAGGTATATGGATCGGTCGGCGAGGTCCTAGAGAATGGCCACCTCGGTCACCAGCTCCGACACCATTAGATTTTTTTCTATGGGGGTACTTGAAATCCAAGGTGTATACTACGGCACCAGATAGCATTGGCGTTTTGAAAGAAAGAATTACTGAAGAATGCAATGCTATTTCAGCTGACACATTCGAGCGAGTACGACAAGAGTTCACTAATAGGATGTATTACTGTCAGGAAGTCGACGGAGCACATTTCGAACACTTGTTATAAGAATCCATTGTTGATATTTGATTAATTGAATTTAAAAAATAATTTCAATAATTTTGGTATTTATTTAATTTATCCGTCAAAATTAATTTAAACCGAAACAAAATTAATATGGCTATGTAGCCAATGTCAATGCCTTTCAAACGAGATATCACTTACCATAAGGTCATATTTAAAATTATTGGCCAGAGTGGCACTGTGACGTCATCTATTACTATTACGTCACTTGTTACCATTCGTAGAGAAGTTTACAAAACTTTATTTTCACCCTCCAAATTTTATTAATGTAAGTGTAGCCGTTCAAAAGATACGAGGGGGGAGGGGACATTTGAATAGCACTGTATATATGTAATTCAATAAGTTCGGCTAATCATCGATTCTTTGAAGTTTTTTTAACGCTCATCGTATAACCACAAGAATAAAACGAAAACCTGAATATTTCGCCATTTAAAATGATTCGAACAAACAGAAACAACCGTTGTTTATACACATTAATTAAATGTTAAACATAACAAGTAATTACAGTAGTAATTTACATTACAAATGCACCTGTTCATTTTAATTACATTGTTTTATTTTTTTTGTTAAAACAATTATTAACAAAGTGTGATTTTTTTTTATTTAAAAAACAATACGGAATGTTCCATTATATATAATTGGAAATATTTTAACTGTTGAATTTTGAGCACAGAGAGATAAAAGAGACCATTATTAATCAAGCTAATAAAATAGGACAAGAAAGTAGAAAAATTTAAATCGACAATGAAATTGAAGGACAGCAATATCTGGATAAACTAAGACTATTCTAGATAGACCCTGAGCAATATGAAAGGATTAATATCACACATCAAAGAGGCTAAAAAA
This sequence comes from Galeruca laticollis, assembly GCA_963921935.1. NCBI lineage: Eukaryota > Metazoa > Arthropoda > Insecta > Coleoptera > Chrysomelidae > Galeruca > Galeruca laticollis. The sequence continues at coordinate 108,327,428 of OY998178.1, read as the reverse complement.
ATGGGAAAAATGCATACATGAGAAATGACAAACTAATAATAGATGGATATGTTCATGACAGAAAAATTTCGAACAAGAAAAAGAGAATTACAAGCAAATCGAAAAAGTAGGAGGGAAAAGGAAGGGTACACATAGATCGCCAGAAACACAAACTGTAATAACTGCTCCTTTTATTTCGGGTGTCCGCTGTCACCAGATGTACAACTCTGGACCAACCTATCGAGTTGTTCCTTAAAACAAAAAAAAAGGAGGACGTACTGGTTCTTCTTATACTATCTGTATAGTTTGCCACCAGAAAAATATTATACAACCGAGCGTGAAAGAAAAGAAAGTCCGATTTAGGCGGGGATCTCCTGGTCTTAAAACGGGTAGTTCCTTTGCCAGGACAGGGTTGATTTTTTTGTGCAGCCTCGTATCTAATGAGCTGCTCACTCTAAAGGGAAAGTCGAGGTAGGGAACTGAATAAATTTAGGTACCAACTAATGATAGAAAAAAATATATATAAATTCCACTATATAAATATGATAAAAAAGCGCTATACACTTATATCCATAACTTTCAATATTCGAATGGACCCTATGATTCCATCTCCTACTAGTTTCGCTAAAACGTATAACGTCTACGACTTGTGTGACCTACCGCAATGCAAGAAAACTTGTCCATTTACAGAAATACTAGTCGACCGAATGTAATTGTACTCTATTTAAATAAAAATGAGAAAATTATAAAGTCTGCTGATTTGATAATCTTAGCGATAAGCAGTTCCGTACGTACTAACAAAATCCGTGTTGCAATTTTGCTTCCGCGCGAAAAAAATGAAGTCTTTCTATTTATTAGCGAGGTTTAAATGATACGACCGTGCCTACAAGAAAATTTACTTAAATGCTGTGAAAATTATACGATAACCGAGTTACGAAGACATAATCATACGTTCCCTGTGACTGCTATAAATCACAATTGGCCTCGCTTCAAAGTTTATCTACCACCTGTCTACGGGGTGGGCGAGAAGTGTGTGACAAAGAAAAAAATATCTAAATTACTGTGAAATTACATATAAAAAAACGTTCCTACTAATCGTGTGTAAAATCTTACTATAATATCACTTAAAATAAATACCTACATATCTATAAAATGATTGGTGCACAAAATATGAGCCAGGACTTACAGATTAAACTGAACCTATTTAATCGTTTCCTCCGGTTCGCACTTTCCCAGTCTTTTATTCCTGGGCGAGGGTATAGAAATTATCCAATAACAAAATGAAAAGAAATTATATATTCTATCTATATAAATATCTATGTACATATATAAATATATATCAAAGTGAGAGCAGCGCACATGAAAAAATAGAATGTCCCAATTGATATTAGGCGTATTTAAAAACTTACGGCGTGGAAACTTGCTTTCTTCCGTCTCTATGGAAGAAATAGAAGAAACCACCAGACAAAATGTAGGACGAATAATTTATACAGAAAATGTCGGAATAGGAGTCAAACTTGATAGAATTATGAAAATAATTAATACAAGAGTTTCTATAAGATAATTAAAAAGGAAATGATAGGAATTGAGAGTATTATGGAGATGAAAATAATAAAAAGGAGAACCAATGATATGGAAAATTTTGAAACGCAAATTTCAATGCATTTCTGGAAAAAAAGTACAAAAACAAGAATATATTATGAAATTAGTAAGATAGGGGACACATATTTTGAAATGGACATGCAAATTTCAATGCATTTCTGGAAAAAAAGTACAAAAACAAGAATATATTATGAAATTAGTCAGATAGGGGACACATATTTTGAAATGGACATAGTGGAAAATAAAATGAAAAGAGAATCAAACAGTAAGAGAAGAGAATAAAAAGAAGTTTAGTAAAAGAAAGAAAAATTAAATAATCAGACAGGATTATAAGAACGAAATCTAGAAAACGAAAAAGGAATTGCGTGGTACTGGAAGGATACAGAAGCGACTTATAAATAGAAAATGTATCAATAACAAATAATATTAAAAATCAGACGTAAATAGAAATTATAGGAACAGGGTTTTTGGATAATAGAAGGAATTATAAACATGTAACTAGGAATTTTTAAAATGAAATGTTAGGTGAAATTTTAAATCTAGATATTCTAGAGGTAAGTTTTATGGGGATTCGGAAAAATTGTTTAATTTTATTGTAGATAAGATATTAGAAATAGATTAGTAATTATTTGGAAAATAATTAGATGTTTTACGAAGATACGAAGAAATTTATTTAACTCAATACAAATTTTTATTCATTTTTGACAGTGAGATTTAGTGGAGTATTAGTAACAGATAATTTCATTGAGATTCAGTAAATGTCAAAATGCAATTAAATAGCCTTGAATAATCTAATATTAACAATCATACGATACTATTGGATAGATAAACAGAAATAAGAATCATAATCAATATTTAATTTGGACATTACTTGGAAATTATACAAAATTTAGTTATTTTGATAAAGAATAGAACCCACCCCGAGATGAGAGTAATAATATTCGTTAATGATATATAAATTCATCTTTCGATACATACATATATATATAAAATGAATATAATTTCATAAAATACGGGGGTGTCTATATGAAATATAAATTTCGATTTTCTACTACACCTGTTTTACTCGAAATTTCAATAATTTCGTCGTATTGGCCTGACCGTTCTTCGAAGGGAAAAACAACTACATTCCTGGCTAACACCACGCAGAATATTTAATTACATCCCCTTCGAAAACTGTGACGTCGACCGGCCATTTTCTCTATACGGACATCTGTGGTAATTCGCAACTGATAGCGGAAGAGCATAGTACACTGACGCGTTTCGACCTTCTTGGGTCTCATCAAGAGTGCCGTAATGCCTTCCAGTTCCGAGTCTCTAATCTGAACTGAAAATTACGTCCCCCGAAACTTCTCCTTGGCTCGTGTAGTTACACAAGCGAGAAGTAGTCAGTTGGCGCCATCTTCACTTTCAGTTGCGAACCAACACCTCAGATAAATGCGACCGTATTAGTCGTATGAAATAAAATGAATATAATTTCATAAAATACAAGGGTGTCTATATAAAATATAAATTTCGATTTTCTACTACACCTGTTTTTGTCGAAATTTCAATAATTTCGACGTATTGGCCTGACCGTTCTTCGAAGGGAAAAACAACTACATTCCTGGCTAATACCACGCAGAATATTGAATTACATCTCTTTCGAAATTTATATATATATATATATATATATATATATAAAACCCCGAATATTGGGGTAACGGCAATATTCGTGGTTTTATACCTAATTAGTTGGCAAAGACTATCTCCTATATATATATATAACAAAGAAGATGCAGGAATATCGCGTGATATCTTAACAACAACAACAAAGAGATTCATGGGTAATTCACGCAAAATAAAGGGTTACTGAAATAGAGTGGTAACCGTGGACATGCATGTCCACGGTTACCACTCTATTTCAGTAACCCTTTATTTTGCGTGAATTACCCATGAATCTCTTTGTTATATATATATATATATATATATATATATATATATATATATATATATATTGCGTTATCTTTGTGGTATCCCCGAGGCGTGAAAAGACCAAGAAGACTTAAGATGGGACTACGACATAAAGAAACTCGCAGGATCAACTTGGGGCCGCATAGATAGCAATAGACAACAATGGGCCCACATGGAAATGGAATATATAAATATGTAAAGGGAGGCTACACCATAACAAAATGGTTGAATAAGCTGCATATGATGATGATGATGATGATATAGATATATATATATATATATATATATATATATATATATATAATTCATTTAATTTCTTCAACCATTTGTTTATAATATTGAAAAGTTTATTTTCTTGGGTTCGTAGGTTGTTTGAAATAATTAAAAAAAAATTATATTTCACATTTTTTTATGGAAAATGGATATACATGTTAACGTTTCGCTTCTTCTTTGGAAGCATTTTCAAAAACAATACCATTGTAGAAATAAGGGACAAATAAAATATTAGCAGATAGATAAGAACATAACATTAGTAGGTTTCTCAAAAACATCAATAAAAACATAGCATTAAAATCGATGTACTCACCTTAGAATATCAACGGAACGATATCATACGAGGTAGGTTGAAATGAAGCTAGTTAATTAGCTTATAATAAATTTGACTTAAGTTTTTAATATCTTGTCTATCATTCACAGAGAACTTAATCTTGTTTTATGTGTATCATTTCTTTAATTGATAATTTTTGATGATTGGTGTCTTGAGCTAAAATTTTTGTTTTTTTATAATCAAATTCATGATTATCAGTGCTTTCATGTTTGTGTAAAGCGGTTGATGCATTTTTTGTATATTTGTGACCATTAATTCTGCTCTCCAAGTATTGTGTAGTAATTCCTATATAATTCTTTGGACAATTCATGCATGGTATGGAGTATATATTTTATTTCTTATTATCTTTGGTTTTTTTTTTTAGTTTAGTAAAAAGTGGCGATAATGTGTTGTGGGATTCATGGCTTACATTGATGTTATGTTTTGATAAAATGTATTTAAGTTTTTCTGATAACTGATTTGTGTAAGGTAGGGCTATATATGTATCTTTTTCTTGGCTTGACTTTATTTGTATATTTGGTTTTATGTTGTTATTGTATAATTTATATGTACGTTGTTTAATGATTCTATTAATTTGATTTTCTGGATATTGATTATTTTTCAGAACATTTTTGAGTTTTTTCAGTACTTCAGGACGATATTCAGGTGAAGTTAATTTTATAGCTCTATCCGTTAATCCTATAATAACACTATTTTTTGTGATTTGGGATGGCATGAGTTATAATTTAGATACCGTCCAGACCATGTTTCTTTTGTATATAGTTTGGTTTCTATTTTGTTATTGGTTTTTATAAGTGTCATGTCTAGAAAATTTATTTTGTTGTTGTTTTCGATTTCTAAAGTGAATTGGATACTTGGGTTGAATTTATTAAAAGCGCTTAGGAAGGTATCGCACTTGTTACCCGGAATTACAGCTAAACAGTCATCAACGTATCTTTTAAAAAATGTTACATCAAAATTTATATCATTCAATACTTTTTCCTCTATATATTCCATAACGATTTGCGCAAGACTTGAAGAAATTGGAGATCCCATTGTGCATCCGTTTAGTTGTTGGAAAAAGTTGTCATTGTATTGAAAGTAATTATTTGTTTGTATAAGCATAATGCCTTCTAGAAATTCGTCATAATTAAGTGATGTATGTTGTTTGATCGAATCCCATTTATCTTTTAGTACATGTGTTATAAGATCATTTGGAATATTTGTGTACATTGAGATGACGTCTAGGGATATGATTTTATAATTATCAGGAATATGTACTGTATCTAAGAACTGCTTAAGCATAAATGAATCTTTCACATAAAAATTATTTTTGGTTATTTTTGATAGACTGTATGCTAGATATTTACATAGTTTATAAAAAGGTGATTGGATGTATGACACTATTGGACGCATTTGCATATTTGGTTTATGTAGTTTTGGGGGTAAAGCATTGTGTGTTTGTAACTGTTTTGCTTCGTTTGCATTGATAGAACCATTTTTTAACAGTTTTTTTATAAATGTATTATTTTTGCTTTGAATTATTTTGGTTTTATCTAATTGAATTTTTTGATAAACATTTCTATCACTCAGTAACTCTGTCGTTTTATTATTATAATCTTCGGTGTTCATTATTAGTGTTTTATTACATTTATCTGGTTGTATAATAGTTATATGGGGATTGCATTTTATAAATTCTTTAGTTTTCTTCAAATTTTTTTGGATGTTTTTTTGAGTTTCATTGATTTTTTGAGTTTTACGATGACGGAGTTTTATTTTATGATTGGTGATAGTATTTACTACATCAGCTCTAATATTATCTTTTATTTGATCTGGTTTATGTATAATGGCTGTTTCTATACTTGCAATACATTCTGTATAAGGTAGTTCGTTCTCGTTCTTGTATGGAAGAGCGAAATTTTTCCCATATGCCAATACTTCTGTTATGTCACTTGGTATATGTGTATTGGAGATTTTTTCAATCCACGAGTCAGAGTTTAGCTCAATATCATTTTGTGTACAGCTATTAATTAAATTATTAAACTTTTTTGAATTTGCTTTTCTTATTTTTTGAAATTGTTTTTCATATTGTGTTTTTTCTAGATTTACATATGAATTCAACAAGTTTTCTGGAATGATATTTTTCAATTTGTTTATTTCGCAATCAATAGCTTTTTCTAGTTTTTTTATAAGTTTAACAGATTCACTGATACTCAAGTTAATAATTTTTAATTTAGTTGTATTTAGTTTTTTAATTATTTCAAACAACCTACGAACCCAAGAAAATAAACTTTTTAATATTATATATATTATTATATATTATATATTCTTTAATAGTATTTGCACCACTTTCGGTTGACAATTATAATATATCTAATGTGCTTTTATAATTTTATTATGATTTATATATGAATATGAATTTATGTGATTTTATTTGTTGCTATCGTCACAATTTGTAATAGTAACTGCACTAATGTGAAAACACATTTACCGCTAAATATAACCTATTAAATTTTATGACAGCAGTTGTCAAATTAATATGACCGGCTCAGATAAATATGAAATTTTGTTTTATGAAAGTTAAATCAATACACAATCAATTAACTCACTCTTAACTCAGGGAGGGAAGTAACTGTTTGTCCAATACACTATAAGACAATTAAATTCTTATGACATATATGAAATTTACTGTCAGGAAATGAACCAAATGTCACTAATTATACTAAATTTTCTCTAGCATAAAAAAATTATCAAATATAATGAGAATGAATATAAAAAAAAGAACCAAAGAGATTTGGAATTTGAATTTATATAATCTATTATCAGATAACAATTACAAAATTAAAACTTTTCAAAAAATATAAACGCATAAACCAAACATAGAACTTTCTATCAAACCTTAATATTAAGCAACCTATAATTAGAAATTTCCTATCTAAATAATTTAACCAAAAGTTCAAAATGTCTACTTGTCTAATTGATATATTTCAATGTAAAATGCGCAAATTTCCTTGTAAATTGTCTGTTCAAAAATAGTCTTCACTTGACGTTGAATTTTTTATATAAGTAACGTTACTATAATTTCAATGTAAGTATTTAATCATTAGATGCATCTATTTTCGAAATATTTTTACTAAAGGCCTATTAATTCTCGAGAAATAATATAGATAATATGGACTGGACTCACAAACTGGGTACTGGTAGACTCGTTCGTATTCTAAAAACGTTTTTTAGAATTTCAGGAACAACTTTTCTAAATCAATAATTTAGAAACCGCGAAAACCACTCGCACTTTAACGCTGTAATTCTTTGCGAATAATACACGCACTGGCTTTACAAAGGCAAGATATGTTGAACTGATAATAATCATACAAATTACTTTGATATACTGAATTGAATTTGAGACAACTCTTATTCGATGTTGTCACGAGAGAATCTAAAAATCAACTTTATTTTGAATAAATTTGAGACAACTCTTATTTGATGTTGTCTCTTGGGAATATCAAAATCAACTCACTTTTAAATAAATTTGAGACAACTCTTATTCGATGTTGTCTCGAGGGAGATTCAAAATCAACTCTATTTTAAATAAATTTGAGACAACTCTTATTTGTGGTTGTCTCGTGGGAATATCAAAATCACAATAACTAAACTGTTTCAATAAATAATTCTCCACTCCTTTGTTTACCAAAAATTCTTTTTTTTTAAAAAAATACAAATTTACGTTTTCATATACAAAGAGAGATTTTCATTGTTTTAGTATAAATGCAATTTTGGTAACAGAGACATCTGTATTCTTGTTTTCAAATCGTTTTTAAATTCTATCTATCATTAAGTCCATTCTGCATTAATGTTATAAGAAATTGAAATGTCAAATTTTATTGGTATATTTAACTTTTCAAATTATTGATAATACAGTGTGTATCACTAGTATTACAACCAAATAAGCACATTTTCTTTATTTCAATGTTTTCTTTAGAATTTAGATAGATGATATGTATTAAATCCCACTAATAAAAGAATGATAAATCGATTCTTGTATATAATTATAATTAATCCTTCACAATTGCCAAATATAATACTAGTATCTTAGTAACATAGTAATATCGTTCAAATGATTATTAACATATCTCTAAAAAAATTATCTTCAATCAAATTAAACTATTATTCCTAATTCGCATAAAACTTCTTAAATCTACTATATCTATTAAAATTTCAAGTAACATAATAGTTATTCTATTCTAAAATTTCCTATATACATGTTGATAATTTCTTCTATGATCTGTAATATTTCCAACTCTTTTTTATTCTACTCTGCCTAAACAACTTACATGGAACTGGATATGGTTTTACTTCAACATTTCTTAGTATTCTTCTCCTTTATTACATCCATAATTTAATTAAGCAACCCTTAGTTCCTTCGAAATTTTTTTCTCATACGTCTTCAATAATTCATTTATAACTTCATAATATTCTTCACTACAATCTGTCCAATTACCATTACTTTTCACATCTTCTATTTATTCTATCTCACACTCATAATAGTTAGCCAGTCTAATTTCTTTTTCAATCAATCCTTCATATTTCATCCTCAAACTCTTCACTTTCTCTTCATATTCCTTATTTCTACTCATTAACTCCAATTCTACCATAATTCCATTCCTCTTTATATTCCATAACTTCCTATTATCCTCTTCAATTGCCAATACTTCCATATTTACCTCCTCAAATTCAATTATTTTACCATTTAATTCTATATATCTATTCAAAATCAATTATTTCCTTATATTCCATCAATTCATCAATAACTATGTCTGTTTCTAACTTCTTCATCGACTATGCTTACATATCAACCCCCTTTTCATCCTTTAATTCAATCTTTTGTATCATATATTTGCTTAGTTAATATAACTTCCTTCCGTTTGTTCCTATAAATGTAATTATTTCATCCTGTCTATCTATTTTGTTGCTTAATTTCATTTCTATTTTCATTATCATTTCTTTTATCAAAGTTTCTAAAATCTCTTCTATTCTCACAATACTTGTTGTCATAAATTTTATCTCCATTTCCATGTACTCGTTTTTCATTTCTGTAACTTCTATTTTCATTTCCATAATTCATATCAACATGTCTATCATTTCTTCTATTATCAATCCATGTTTATATAATTTCTATTTAAATATGTTTTTAAATATTACTTGTTAATCATAAACCTTTTATTTACACATCGTTTTAATATCCATTCTTTACCATGTACAATTCCTTTTCATTTTCTAGATTTCATTCCTATAATCCTGTCATATAATTCAATTTCATTTCCTTTTCCTAAACTTCGTCTTATTCTCTTCTCTTATTGTTTGATTCTCTATGAGTTTCTGTAAATTCTTTCTGTTCACCACCATATTTTTTTTAATTTTGAAGTCCCATATCTCATCAATTTCTTCCCATAAATGCATTGAAATTTGCGTTTCCAATTCCTTCAAATTATTGTTTCTTCTTTTTTTTATTTTCTTTCCCATAATATTCTCACTTCCTATCATTTCATTTTTGATTGTCCTATTAAACATTCTTGGATCAATTATCCTTATATATCTGCTAAGTTTTACTCTCATTTCGAAATTTTCTGCATAAATTCTTCTTTCTATATTTTGTCTTATGGTTTCATCTATTTCTTCCTTAGTTTCTTGTAGTATCTTATTCATTTCCTCTAACTCCCAATTAAGTTTTATCCCCCTATTATAATCATTATTTCTTTTATCATATGTCACGATTTGTTTCACTATATTGACATCTAAGTATTTTATTTTCCAATAAATATTTTCTTGATAAATTTGCATAACTTCTTCACTTCCTAGGTTCTGCAAATCAATGTCTAACATATCATATTTTGTTTGTTTTTGTACTTTAATAACCTGTATCTCTTCAATTTCCTTCTCAACTTCTTTAATCTGTATTAAATTTTGTATTTCTATAAGTCGTATTTCCTCAGTTATATTCTTATTTTGTTTGTTTAGTTTCACTTGAATTGCTCCAGATAAATTTTTTTCCATGCATTTATCTAATTCTTGTACTTCATCTATCTGTTTTTCTCTAACTCCATTTTCTTGGTCTGTTTTCAAATTCTTATTTTGTTCCACCATATCTACTCTCATATCGGCCATTTGTTCACTCAATTGCTCGTTTTCATCTCTAATTTTCTTTATTTCATTTAAGGTTTCCATATTTACTTCTTCTATTTTCTTTTTCAATCTGTCCATGTTTCCGGTGATATGGTTCATATCCCCCTTAATCTCTTCCTTCATCGTATCAATCTTGTCATTTAAATATCCACTCATGTTATTCATATCTTCACGCATACTGATCATATTCTCATTTTGTCTGTCCATTTTTCCATTTAAATCTCCATGCATATTATTCATATTCTCATTTTGTCTGTCCATTTTTCCATTTAAATCTCCATGCATATTATGCATATTCTCATTTTGTTTATCCATTTTCTCATTTTGTTTATCCATTTTCTCATTTTGTTTATCAATTTTTTTTATTTTGTTTATCCTTTTTCTCATTTATATCTGCCTTGAAATTATTTATACTACTTAATATTTGTGTCAATATGTCATTGTTACATATAACTCCTTGTGTTTCCCTTCTGTCTTGTCTCTGATTTTCTTATTTTTCCTCTTCTCCTACTGTCATATCTCCTTCTGATTGATCCCTTCCTTGTTCTAAGTACTGCACCTGAAAATCACCCATACTATATCTTCATTCTTCTCTTTGTTCCTCAGATCCACTTTCAACTCCTACCTGTTTACCATCCCTTAATGTCATTCTTCTTTCCATGGTCAATACTTAATTTTTTTATATAGACAATGAATTTGCTGCGTCAAATTATAATATTTTTCTATGTTTATTATAATAGTGACCAATCTATTTTTGCCCAACTTTGCGGCGCCAAATTATTATATATACTATATTCATTAATAATATTTGCCCCACTTTCGGTTGACAGTTATAATATATCTAATGTGCTTTTATAATTTCATTATGATTTATATATGAATATGAGTTTATATGATGTGAATTTTATTTGTTGCTATCATCACAATTTGTAATAGTAACTGCTCTAATGTGAAAACACCTTTACCGCTAAATATAACCTATTAAATTTTATGACAGCAGTTGTCAAATTAATATGCCCGGCTCAGATAAATATGAAATTTTATATTATGAAAGTTAAATCAATACACAATCAATTAACTCACTCTTAACTAAGGGAGGGAAGTAACTGTTTGTCCAATACACTATAAGACAATTATATTCTTTTGACATATATGAAATTTACTGTCAGGAAATGAACCAAATGTCACTAATTATACTAAATTTTCTCTAGCATAAAAAAATTATCAAATATAAGGAGAATGAATATAAAAAAAGAACCAAAGAGATTTGGAATTTGAATTTATATAATCTATTATCAGATAACAATTACAAAATTAAAACTTTTCAAAAAATATGAACGCATAAACCAAACATAGAACTTTCTATCAAACCTTAATATTAAACAACCTATAATTAGAAATTTCCTATCTAAATAATTTAACCAAAAGTTCAAAATGTCTACTTTTATAATTGATATATTTCAATGTAAAATGCGCAAATTTCCTTGTAAATTGTCTGTTCAAAAATAGTCTTCACTTGACGTTGAATTTTTTATATAAGTAACGTTACTATAATTTCAATGTAAGTATTTAATAATTAGATGCATCTATTTTCGAAATATTTTTACTAAAGGCCTATTAATTCTCGAGAAATAATATAGATAATATGGACTGGACTCACCAACTGGGTACTGGTAGACTCGTTCGTATTCTAAAAACGTTTTTTAGAATTTCAGGAACAACTTTTCTAAATTAATAATTTAGAAACCGGGAAAACCACTCGCACTTTAACGCTGTAATTCTTTGCGAATAATACACGCACTGGCTTTACAAAGGCAAGATATGTTGAACTGATAATAATCATACAAATTACTTTGATATACTGAATTGAATTTAAGACAACTCTTATTCGATGTTGTCTCGAGAGAATCTAAAAATCAACTCTATTTTAAATAAATTTGAGACAACTCTTATTTGATGTTGTCTCTTGGGAATATCAAAATCAACTCACTTTTAAATAAATTTGAGACAACTCTTATTCGATGTTGTCTCGAGGGAGATTCAAAATCAACTCTATTTATAATAAATTTGAGACAACTCTTATTTGATGTTGTCTCGTGGGAATATCAAAATCAACTAACTAAACTGTTTCAATAAATAATTCTCCTCTCCTTTGGTTACCAAAAATTCTTTTTTTTTAAAAAAATACAAATTTACGTTTCCATATACAAAGAGAGATTTTCATTGTTTTAGTATAAATGCCATTTTGTTAACAGAGACATCTGTTTTCTTGTTTTCAAATCGCTTTTAAATTCTATCTATCATTAAGTCCATTCTGCATTAATGTCATAAGAAATAGAAATGTCAAATTTTATTGGTATATTGAACCTTTCAAATTATTGATAATACAGTGTGTATCACTAGTATTACAACCAAATAAGCACATTTCCATTATTTCAATGTTTTCTTTAGAATTCAGATAGAGGATATGTATTAATATACACATATATATACATATATATATATATATATATATATATATATATATATATATATATATATATATATATATATATATTGAAACCATCTAAAATTGGTAAGGGCAATTGAAGGTTACATATAAAAAAAACTAGGAGTTTTAGATGATTGAATCGAATGAAGTGAGCATTTATACTACCAAATATTAAGAAAAGCATTTATATGAAAAGGAATAAAAAGGATAGTGAATAAAGATATTTCTAGTAATAGCAGTATGTAAATAAGTAACAGTTACTAGACTGTTGAAAACACTGCCATATGAACATCCAGGTAATTACCATGTAGCATCATTTGAAACCTGAAAACAAAAGGAATTAGTATTTGAATAAATAAATGAGTATCAATATTTATGGGTTATAAGTAAAAAGGGTTATAATTAAAAAGGTAATTTGAAATAAAAAGTATTTGATTGACAGGCGGAACGAAGCCATGTCAGGTGTCAACAAGAGTGTGCAATTATGAATATTAATCAACTGGAAGTAACATAAAAATTACTAAATTGATTGCCAACTTAAATTTATTGGTTACGAATAGAATAATTTTTATGAAAGGCAAATTTGAAAATAAATAAGAATTTATAAGTGATTAACAATCACAAAGATTAGAAAATTGGAAACTATACATTTGCATATATAATACTTGATATTTAGTTTGTAAGTTTTACGTAAAATAATGTAAATCAAAATACCTTAAAAAGGGATAACTAACAATATAAGGGATTGTCAATAGTGAAAAAGACATTTTATGAAACCCTTAAAACTATATACAATTAAACAAATAAGTGTTGATACCATCCAGGACAATTAAAAGAACTAATTTACATTTAGAACTAAAAAATTCCCCAAACAAACAATTATTTTGAAAGAAAGTGTCAATAGAAGGCTATGAATTTTATGACAAGAAAGAGTGGTTGATTGCGACAAAAAAGTGAAGTGGCGTGGGTAGCTAAAAAGGGTTAGCATCTATGTAAGAGGCTTCCGAATAAATTTTAATAAAAAAGGAATAAAACATGTGAATTTGCAAAAATGTTCAATAATAATAATTCTATAAGCTATTTAAACAGTTTGTGAGAACGGGAGTTTGTTCGAACGTGCATCTCTTTCGCTAAAGAGATCTTCAAGAAAAGAGGTGACGCCATCCAGCAATATGGAGCTTTCTACAGTGGATATATTAAGGTCTGTGCTAATTTAATATTAATTTGGAATTCCAACATAAATAAAAATCAAAACATTCAAATAGTGAACAATAAAATAATTTCGAAATTTCATTAAAAGGCCTGAGTATTTTATGATGCACAATAAGAACTTACGTACATGGATATCCATAAATCATAACTAATAAATAACTATGTACTTATTCTTAATAATTAATTTGTATTATTGTTGTTCACATTATATGTAAATTTCGTCTAGCTTCCATTTTCTTATTGCATACATTATCATCTTCTGTCTATCACTATACTAATTTCACATCACTCCTATTTATTTTTATATATATATGTATATGCAATCGTATGGTTTTGTTTATGAATATTATCTTGATAGTTTCAACGTATACATACGAACATTTAATTTGTATAAACATTTCATAAGTGGGAAATAGACTGTAAACACAAATGTGTATCTTCGCAAAATCGTATATTTTCGTCACGCCGACGCAGTGGAGGTATGTTCTAAAGCACTCCATGCGTCTGACTGTAAAGAGTACAGGGGTGGTATCAAGAAAATTTGGTGTTTAAAATTAATTACGATTTCAATCTCAACAATTTATTAAAATTATTTTTCTGTAAAGTGTTTTGCATTTTTATTTTATACACTATCCTTAATAAATTTAGAAATATCGACTCACCTCATTCATTCAAAATATCTGGAAACAGTAAATTAAGACACATATGTTTTCAAAAATCATTTAATTTTTCAATATACAGTATATTTACAATTCAATAGTTAATAAAACCACAGTTAAAATAAACTTATTTATATGCGCCATGAACCCAACGAGAAAAGGTCTACATGTCTCCGGCTATAAACAATTCAAATAATAAATAGACAAGTTCAAATAATATTAAAGAGCAGTCGAAGATAGAGGTCAACATGCTTTCGACTCTTCATAAAATAAAATTATAAATTAAAATTAAACCTATAAAGAGCGGCCGAAGGTAAGTCTCGACTTCATCTTATAAAATAATATATGATAACAATTTAAAAGAAATTATCAATAATAATAATTAATAATATATATATATATATATATATATATATATATATATATATATATATATATATATATATATATATCTTTTTTGGATTGTTCTTGGGTATAGGTTTCTTGTGAATAATACGAAAATTTTATGACGTTTCGCCATCATAGTAGGCTTTATCAAAATCTGTTTTATTTTGTGGAACAGTACCTACGAGTGAAAAGAATTAAAATGAAATTTGGTAGCTTACAATGAAGACATTCACAATTAACAATTAAAAATTAAAAGTCGAAAATTAAAAGGTTTTCCATCTCACATGTAGGAATAAAATTTTGAAATTAAGTTTTATTATGGTACGTACCTCGATGTTTACATTTTAATGGTAAAATTAGGAATGGAAAGAATGAAGGTTCTATTATTGTTTTTTTCTTTTTGAGTAAGTATTCTGGTTTGTTTCTTAGTTTTTCAATTGCAGAGAGATAAGGTGTATATTAATTATTAAAATGGAATATAAGAGGTGGTCACAAAAATTGAAATAATATTCATTGTTTATTTATAGTATTAAGTTGTGATAAATATGGCTTAAATGATTTGTGTCTTGTTTATCATTGACAGTATGCTGTTCCTTTTTTATGTAAATCATTTTTTTCATCAAAAGTTTTTGGTAATTGTTATCTTGTGCTAGAATTTTAGTATTTGAAAAGTTAAATTCGTGGTTTTGGCTAGATGCATGTTTATGTAAAGCTGTTGAGGCATTTTTAGTGTATTTGTGTCCGTTTAGCTTGTTATTAAGGTATTGTGTAGTCATTCCTATGTACTTATTGGGGCAATTTAAGCAGGGTATTGAGTAGACGACATTCGATTTCATTTTAGTTGGAACTTTACTTTTCAATGATGTGAACAAAGATGATAATAGATGTTGTGCTTTGTGACATACAATGATATCATGCTTACCTAAGATATATTTCATTTTTTCTGATAATTCTGCTGTGTATGGCATAGCAATATATTTTTTTATGTTTTTATCATTTATTTGTTTTTTATCAGGTATGTTACTATTATATAATTTGTGTGTATGTTGATTTATGATTCTGTTTATTAACTTTGTAGGGAAATTATTTTCATAAAGAACCTTTTTTACTTTCTTCAAGATCTCGAATCTATATTCGGGTGATGTTAGAGTTAGCGCTCTATCGGTTAAATTTATGATACCACTGTTTTTCTGTGAATTTGGGTGGTGGGAGTTATAGTTTAGGTAGCGACCCGACCAAGTGTTTTTGGTATACCATTTTGTTTTAGGTACGTACCATAATGAAACTTAATTTCAAAATTTTATTCCTGCATGTGAGCTGGAAAACCTTTTAATTTTTGACTTTTAATTTTTAATTGTTAATTGTGAATGTCTTCATTGTAAGCTACCAAATTTCATTTTAATTCTTTTCACTCGTAGGTACTATTCCACAAAATAAAACAGATTTTGATAAAGCCTACTATGATGGGCGAAACGTCATAAAATTTTCGTATTATTCACAAGAAACCTATACCCAAGAACAATCCAAAAAAGATAAATATATAATGGTTTAAGAAATACTACAAATATATATATATATATATATATATAAATATATATATATATATATAATATATATATATATATATATATATATATATATATATATATTGTTGTAAATAGAACATCTACATAACCTATCCCGATAAAGGATATAAAATTAAAATTTGTCGATAAAAATAATTTGTAATAAAATAATGTATCAAAAGTAATAAAATACCTGTATAACCATATAATCAAGTACGATCAATGGGTATAATCAAAAGGAAAGTAAATCAATATAAAAAGAGATCATAAACAACGATCAGAAAAACAGTTTCCAATTAATTCTTTATTTTAAGAAAACAACCTTAGACAGAACCTCACAAGTAAATGCAGATCAATAAATAACATAACGCTGCACGGAATTTTAGACACCCAGAGCATCTGTTTGTATTTAAAAACTAAATAGAATATCATAATAAAATCAAAAAAAACTGTAATGATTAAACAATAAACAGACATTTAGAAGTAGTAAAATATATATAATAAGATATTTAGTTAATATTTAATCATAGAAGTAGATATAGGAAATATAATAATGAGTAGGAATCTGTAATTATAGGAAATGTCAATTTATACAAAATATAACAGTTGAGACAATTATACCAACATAAAAGATATTTGAATATCAAATACAAGAATAAAATAAATGATTACCGACATAGTTTATGTGTATAGATGTAACAACATCAAACCTAACAAGAAACCAATTGTATCTATGTATAATGTGTAAATATGTAGATTGTAGAAAATGTAAAATTGATGAAATTGCATTGACCAATCAAAAGATCGCAAATAAACAGTAATATGAAAAAAGACAATAATAATAAGATGTGAGAGAATTAGTCAATGACAATAAGTGTATGATGAATGAAAAACAATAGTTTACAATAAGTTTAAGTTAGAAAAACAATAAAAAACAAGAATAAACAAAGTGACAGATGAACTTTTAATCGAATTTTCTAGAACAAAATCAGCTTCCGGTGACAAACCATAAAAGGGTTTTATTCGATGTAAAAAGCGGGATTTTGGTAGTCAACCGTCAGTGATCGTATAAGTGGGACGAATATTAAGTCATCCAGTTCTTTTCTTTGTATAAAAAAGTATAATTAATCAGTATAAGTGTATATAAATCAATCTATATAAATTCAATTAGAATTAAAACCAAGTGTAACAAAGTTCTGTGAAACTATGGAAAGCAGAGGAGCAATTATCACCAGATAATTACGAGCAAGATATCCATCCATCAAAGGCGGGAAAAACCAATGGAAGCGTCCCCCTGTAAGGCATCATTCCAGCAAAAGGAACAAAAGGTCGGTGGTGTGTTAATTAAATATTTGGTACCAAATAATAACTTTCAAATAACAATTTACAAATAATAATTTTCAAATAATAATTTCCAAATGATATAGTGAAATTTAAGATTATATACACCTGGTAGTAAAGTTTTTTCTATGTTCGTTAAATGAATATAACATACCAGAAAGAAAAGGTAATAATAAACTTACCATTGTAAAATTGTAGATAAATGTATAATTTCTGTCATGTTGAATTTCGCAAATCATATATATAAAACTTTTCACTAACAACAGACCCCAAAGAATTTCAGTTTTATGTCAATACACAATTATTACCATACACTAAAGTAACATTTAAAAACGTAAATTTTGAATAGATAAAAATTTCAGATGTGTTTCCAAATTCACGTCCCGAATAAAACTAAAAATTGGTATTTCAAATCATTTCATAATCATCCTAGTTAGAAAAAAAACAACAAAAAAAGGTTTTGAAGTGGAAACGACTTAACAAAATGCAGGTGGCTACTTAATTTTTCCAAGAAGTCTAACGCTCACAAAACTATTCTCTCAAGTTATACAAATGAGCCAGCAAAGTCGTCATAAAAAAGGAATGAATAATTTCTTTTAATAATATACAAAAGGTCGTATGTGATGTGGAAATTTAGATATACAGGGTGTCCCGGGACTAATGGGAAAAAAGTCAGGAGCGTATATCTCATTATGGTCGGTCGCCGTGTATAGACGTGTACGTGAGTTCTCCTGAAATTAATTCGAACTGAAGCAATTGTTTTCGGTACTATTTTGTCGATTTGTCTCAGTTAAATAACTAAGTAATAACAAGTTATTGGGTATACGATAAAGTCAAAAGACCATAAGTTATACAAGAAATTTCAAATCATCAACTGTGTGCAACAGAATAGCGTTCCATACACGTTGTGGTGTAGTTTAAATTTAACTATGTCCAAATCAAGAAACACGAATCAATCGTTAGACGAAGGGACAGTCGATCAGATAGCATCGAGAGTGTGGCAAAAAATAGAGGAAAAATTGGATAAGAGTATGGATAAAATGGAAGAGCAATTTTCTGCAATGATCAACAAAATGGAAGGTAAAATTAATGATATATCACATAAAATCATAGAAGTTAGTAATACTATAGTAGCTCACGATGATAAGATAAGGGATATATCAAAAAAATTGGATGAGATAGATACTTACCAAAGAAGAAAAACTCTAAGATTTGACGGCATTGCTGAAACTGACAGCGAGAGCTTAATGTCGATTATGCTGAATATCGTAAACAATACAATGAAGGTGAAATGTTTTGAATCAGATGTTATTAACTTATACAGGCTAGGAAAAATGAATGATGGTAATCGTAAAAATAGAACAGTGATAGTTGAGTTTCTATCGGTACTAAAAAAAAATGCCGTTCTGAAGGCTAGAAGAGAACTAAAATCAACAAACATTTTCGTCAACGAGTATTTAGCAAAAACCAAGTATTTATTACTGTCCGAAGCTAAGAATAAATATGGAAAGAAACAGGCATGGAGCAATGGAGGAAGAGTTTTTCTAAAGGTTGGAAATGAAATAAGGAAGATTGACTCAATTGAAGATCTTTTGTAATTATTTTCTTTATGTATACTTCATTGTTTATTTTATTTTACGTTTATGGACAGCTTTGCTATATTCTACATAATTCAAAAAACAAAACATTTTTAATAGTAATTATTTACAACTTTTTTTTTTTTTTTTATGTTGTCATTAATGATAAGAGGAATATTCTTTAAGTTGGGAACTTTCAATTGTACATTTCTACTCACCTTGAAAGAAAGTTTGCTTGATTGCGATTTTTTAGGATTATAAACTAAGTAATTGCATTGTTCCTTTTTGTATATATTTAAATAGTTCAGGAGTCTCAATGACTATACACAAAATGATAGATATTTTTATAAATTTTCAAAACTGTAGAGGATTAAGGACGAAGACGGCTGAGTTTTATAATAATTCCTTACAAAATAATTATGATATAATTGTGGCAGTTGAAACATGGCTTCATGAGGGCATAGCAGATGGGGAACTTGTTGATTTAAATGTGTATAACGTAATAAGATCAGATAGAAATTTGGAAATAACCGGAAAATCCAGGGGCGGGGGTGTTATGATAGCAGTACAGCGGAAATACAAAATTTTAAATTATGTGCAACATCAATCGTTTTTCGAGATAGTGATTGTTGATATAAAGATAAATAATAAATTTAAAGCTCAAATTATCGGCATATACATTCCACCGGATGCTCATCTAACCCATTATGTGAATTGCTTGGAATTACTGCAACAACATATCTCTAATATTAACAATACATTTATTCTGGGTGATTTCAACTTACCGGAAATTCAAGGTAAAACTCTAAACTTTACAAAAACTAGCGATAAATTAGACGTTCTGATTGACTTTTTAAGTTACAATTCATTAATGCTATGTAATAACATAAAAAATCATCAAAATAAAACTCTAGACTTGGTAATTACCTCCACCGACATGATAAATAACTGCACAGTATCTCATGAACTGTTACCTTTAGTAACGGAAGATTGTTTCCACCCATCTCTAGACATCAAAGTAACTTTTAATAGAGTAATCGATAATGTGGTCACCAAGCTTGGCAACAGTAATAATTTCAATTTTAAAAAAGCAAACTTTGAAAATATGAGCAAAATGCTAAGGGATACAGCGTGGGACGACGTTACTGATCAGACAGATGTAAATACTGCATTGGATAATTTTTATAAAAAAATTTATAGTGTATTTGAAACAACTGTTCCCAAATATAAAGTTTATAAAAACTTCAAAAAATTTCCCAAATGGTTCACTTCGGATATTAAAAAGTTATTAAAGGAAAAAAATAATCACCGAAAATTAAAATTTATTTCAAACTATTATAACGAAAAGTATATAGAAACGAGAAGAAAACTTAAGGCATTAATAAACACCGAGCATAAAAAGTATTTGCGTCAAGTCGAAGATAGTTTAAGTAATAATATGAATATATTTTGGACATACGTAAATAAAAATAATAGTTTTTCTAAGCAGGTAGGTACATTTAGATTTAAGGATGGAAAAGTTGTCGAAGGGGAAGTAGCAGAAAAATTTGCTGAATATTTTGCATCGGTGCATTGCCCCGAACAGTCTAATTATAATATCGACTTCAAGGATTTAATTAGTAATAATCCTATTTTAAATATTTCTGAGATTACAATAAATGATTATGTGATAGCAATAAAAAAATTAAAACCCAAAAAAGCAGCTGGATCCGACGGAATTCCTCCATACATACTAAAAGGATGCTATGAATGGCTAGGGACACCTTTATTACATATCTATAATAATATACTCACAAACGCACAATTTCCGGAAAAATGGAAATTATCATTATACTCTCCTATACACAAATCTGGAGATAAAAATATTGTTGAGAACTACAGGGGTGTTTCGATTATGTGTGCTGTTTCTAAGGTTTTTGAACAGATAATATATCTGAAAATTTATAATCACGTAAAAAATAATATAATTGTTGATCAACAGCATGGATTTACGTCGGGACGCTCAATAAACACAAATTTATTTAATTTTGCGGAAGTTGTAAACGATACGTTCCAGGATCGATTACAACTGGATGTCATATATACAGATTTTAAAAAAGCTTTCGATCAAATGAATCACGACATATTGCTTAAAAAATTACACAAGTATGGAATGTCAAATAATTTATTGAAACTTATATCAAACTATCTACGTAACAGGCATTTTGTAGTAAAATATAACGGAAATACATCTGGAAAATTCCATGCAAACTCGGGAGTTCCACAAGGATCAAACCTTGGTCCGATGTTGTTTGTTTTATTTATCAATGATCTTCCAGGTTATGTTTCGAATTCTGAGAGTTTGGTATTTGCAGATGACTTCAAGATGTTTAGGAAGATTCAGACTGTTCGGGATTGCATACTACTACAAAAAGATATAAACAGCATAATTAGATGGAGCAAGGAGAATAAATTACGTTTTAATGTTGAAAAATGTTGTGTTATGTCTATATCTAAGAAAAAGGAGTGTATCATTTTTGATTATCTCATGGACCAAGAAGTATTAGAAAGGAAGGATGAAGTTAAGGATCTTGGAATTATCTATAATAGTCAAATGTCTTTCTTTGCACATATACAAAAATCAGTCAGGAGTGCCAATCGTATAATGGGTCTAGTCTTCAGACAAAGCATTCTTTTCTCAAATACAGAGACTATAAAAAAGTTGTTCAATACCTTAGTAAGACCTAAACTTGAGTTTGGGTCTATGATCTGGGGAGATCAACCCCAAATATACCTGGAAAATATTGAGAAAGTGCAGAACAAATACTTACGGTTCTTGTATTATAAAAAATATAAGCATTGGCCGGATTATAGAACAATCAGAACAACTAGATTACGGGAAGAATTTGATGTTATGTCTATCACTAGTCGGCGTAAATTAAACATGATGATTTTCTTGTATAAAATAATAAATTGTATGTCGACATCAAGTAATTTATTGTACTCAATTCCTTTCAAAGTTCCGTCAAGGTTAACTCGATCCTCCTTATTGTTTGGGAGATTAAGAATGTCAGTTTGTTCTCCTCTGGAGACCATGTTAAAACTTGCCAATAGGATAAATAATGTTACTGAAATAGATTGGACAATGTCAATTAGACAATTCAAGAAAAATATTTGTGAACATATTAAAAAGTTCGGTGTATGAAGGGACACTTTTGGAAATTAGTCGTCTTTGTCTTTATTCTCTGCATCAATCAATATCACTGCTTCATGTATCAATAGTCATACTATATAATGTTAGTATAGAATTTTGGAATTGTTAATACTTATTCCATGTAATTAGGTTATACAACCTGTTTGGAATAAATAAATAAATAAATAAATAAATAAATAATATGAGCTAAAATAATGTTAGTACTTCATATAAACTTTTACTATGCAGGCCCTCGTTTTCGAGTTATAGGCCTCCAAAGTTTTAATTTTGAATTTGGTTTTTATTTGTATTTTTTGTACTAGTTATTTGATTTTTATAAAATTTACGGCAAAGCTATAATGTATGTGTATGTTTATTTTGGTAAGGTAAACAGATTTACAGTAGTGCATTGAAGCCAGGGACGGACTACTCGCTATGGTTAGTAATCCAAAAATTTTGCAGGTACGGCACACGCTGTATGAAATTATCGAAATTCACTTCCCACACATTAAGCTAACGAAAAGGTACTCCTGTTGGAATTCGATAAAATAAGCCGTTTGGCTGATATTTACAGTTTTATTAATGCACTACGTACCAGTTACGCATTCACCATTTTTATAAGTACACAACGAGGTAAAACTAACTTTTAATAGATGTCCAACATTTAGCTAGAGTACTACAAAAAAATAATTTAACGATAGCAGAAGATGAAAAACATTAGCGACTTATTAATTGGAAACTTGGTAAAAATTTTTATAAGTGTTTTTACCGTTTATCAAGTTACCATAGGATTAGTTGTCAAACGTTGTGTAGAATAGTTCGTACTCAGTACTTGTCAATAATTCATAAGTCCTTAATTTAACAGTTACAATAGCAGAATTCGCTTTTATTGAGTACGCAGATAAACATCTAATGTATGGACTGGCTTCTCGAAACTGTTTAGAGGCCAAAAGGCTTTATGAAGAACATTTTGCAAACAGAGCATTGCCAGACAGACGAATGTTTGGGCGTATTGATCTCAGGTTACGAGAAACAGGTATGAATAAGTAAATGTAATTTTCCATGTATACAAAACAAAATTGTAAATTTTAGGAAGATTTTCGCCAGAAAAAGCTGGAGAAGGTCCAGTACGAAGCATACGTACTGTGGCAGTTGAACAAGACTTGTTAAATGCAGTTGATAATGAACCATCGAGTTTTAGAAAATTATCAAGAGAACATAACGTCTCGAAATCAGTTGTTCATCGCGTCCCAAAAGAACAGCTGTTATATCCTTTTCACATGGAAAAAGTACACCGTATGACAGTGGCTGATTATCCTGCACGACTTGAGTATAGCCAGTGGTTTCTGCGACAACAACAAGCAGACAACACATTTATTAGTAACGTTCTCTTTACGAACTAATCCGGTTTCACCAAAGATGGAATCATAAATTCTCATAATATGCATTTATGGGATGATGTGAATCCACATGGCATTATCCAAACTAGGATCCAGCATAGATTCATGGCAGGAATAGTTGGCAATCATTTGATACAGCCATACTTTATTGACGGTACTTTCACCGGTCAGAGATATTTGGAGTTTTTGCAAAATGAGTTATGGAACCTGTTTGACGATGTGCTACTACAAACTCGTAGGAATTTATGGTTCATGCATGATGGGGCCCCTCCTCATATCAGTTTAGATGTACGACAGCATTTACACACAAGGCTTCCTAATAGATGGATTGGTCGTGGGGGCCCTTTTCAATGGCCACCGCGATCAGGAGACGTTAATCCTATGGATTTCTTTCTCTAGGGTTATCTCAAAAGTAAGGTATACGCAACACCTGTGCAAACAAAGCAAGATTTTATAGACAGAATTGTGTTACACTGCAATGTTATTAGAAATAGTGTGGGATTGCTCTTTCAAGTGCAAAGAAACAAGCTTCGTAGACTTAGAATGTGCGTGGAAGTGGGAGGAGCTCATATTGAACATTTATTAGAATAACGTTAGTTTTTGTTGTTGTTTAGGAATTAGTTCTAGTCTAATGTTTTATAACTTGTGTTTTTTGAGGTTTTCTTAATGGTTTAATAATGTTGTGTTCGTAATTTTGATTAAAAGCAAGTAAATTATGTACATCGTATTAATAAGTTAGTTAGGTACATTTGTACGTAGTGCATTAATAAAACTGTAAATATTAGCCAAACGGCTTACTTTATCGAATTCCAACAAGAGTACCTTTTCGTTAGATTAATGTGTGGGGAAGTGAATTTCGATAATTTCATACAGGGTGTGCCATACCTGCAAAATTTTTGCATCACTAACCATTGCGAGTAGTCCGTCCCTGGCTTCAATGCACTACTGTAAATCTGTTTACCTTACCAAAATAAACATACACTTACATTATAGCTTTGCCGTAAATTTTATAAAGATCAAATAACTATTACAAAAAATAAAAATAAAAACCAAATTCAAAATTAAAACTTTGGAGTCCTATAACTCGAAAACGAGGGCCTGCATAGTAAAAGTTCATATGAAGTACTAACATTATTTTGGCTCATATTATACTCTCCTGACTTTTTTCCCATTAGTCCCGGGACACCCTGTATATAACATAAATCGTTATTTATTTATAACATAAGAATTTAAGAAAATATGAAGGTTAATCATTTATTTTACTCATAATAATAAAATATAGGAGTCCAACTGTATAAAAACGTAAATAATATTTTATATCTGAATCATGTTTTCAATGTTTTAAAAGTTTTTCTATTTTTTTTAATAAGTTACATAAATATAAGCCTTTGATAAGTAAGGTTGATTTTATTATAATTTGCCCAGAACCCTACTGAGTTAAGAGTACTAAACAAATAAGAGCAGCCGAGGTAAGAAGAATATAACAGTAAAATAAACTACATGTTTCTAAATAGTATCCTAAATAAAAGGAATCATTATTAAAATATATGTGTAATTTGGCGAATATATATATATATATATATATATATATATATATATATATATATATATATATATATATATATATATATTGAACTAGTCATCTAGTTTTGTGAATATATTGAAATAAATAAACATAATAAAAAGGTCTTATTGTAACGGAAGGAGTGTCAGTAGACACAACCATTAGAATAAACTCAATAACAAGTCAAATATTAAAATATAAAAAGATTGAAATATGAATAAATCGGGTGAAATATTGATGTGAATGTTTTAAAAAAGGATGAAGAATAAAAATTCCAACACTATATTAGTAAAATAGATAGTAAATATTACCTGTACCAGTAATTCTGATTGGTTGTCAAAGTCACGGAATTACGTATTACACTGAACACAGCCATAGCAATTTCTGCAGGACGAAACGTCATATAATAGCTTGAAACCTAAATTAAGAGAAAAGAATAATCAGTTTAATGATAACTTAACATTGTTTACATAATTTTTTTTAGTAATAGCAAAGGTTTAGAATACCATGTTTCATTCATTCATTGCAAAGGGTTGAAACTAGATGGAAAAGATAGTTGGAACACAGCCCCAACGTATAAAAAGGAAATGAATATTTACAAGAAGTAATGCCTGCTAGGGAATTTTCATTACCAACTTAAAAGCATTGCTTATTGATTATATATGAAATTTAATTACAAAAACAAAAATAATCAGGAGTTTATGTATAATAACTATAAAACAGGACTCAAATTAAAATAGAATCAATTACATATAGGTTAATTAATAATATAGGTTGTAAAATTTGTAAAAATAAACATTTCTCAGATTAACTAAATAACATGAATATAAGAAAATTGACTATTGTACGAGGAAAAGAGGACTTAATTAAAATTCCTTAATACAATAGAAATCTAAATGAATCAGTGTTATTACCCTCCAGGACAATAAATTTATGTTTTTCAAAATAGTAACTAAAAGACTGGATAATAACAATTTTAGTGATAAAAAAACAAATAAGTGAGCTATGGACTAGGGAAGCCGAAAGACTTGTTGATTTTGAAAACAAAAGAGGTTGATTTATGATGGTGATAGAGGATGCGTCGTTAAAAGATTGCTCTCTGTATAAAATTGTTTAAAAGTGTTTAAAAGTTAAAATTCTAAAAAAAAGTTAAATCAAACTAATCATAGGAGTATTCAATCCTGTGTAAGGAGTGAATAGTGCAGTAGGAGCGTGTCTCTTACGAGATATCTGCAAGATTTGGAGATGCGAGTGCAGCCGGCAGTGATAGCAAAGAAAAGGTCTGTGTATTTTGCTTAAACTTATTTGGAATTCCAATTAACATTTCCAAAGTGTACACTCAAATCTTTAGTTGAACATTCGAATTACATAACGCAGAAAAAAAGGCCAAAAACAATAAAATATGATGCATCATAAATTTATCTATAGAGAATTATATCTTTAATATCTATCAAATCAATGTACTCACCTTTTGTAAATTTATCTATTTGAAATATCACGTGCATCATGTATGTTATATTAAATCTTAAATCTTCCTTCCAGCTATTGCATGTATAACTTTAAACTATCACTTTCTTGACCTTTAAACACACACATATATAGTTTATAAATTATCACTTATATGTAATTGATTATAGAAACTTGATAATTTTAACAAAATCTTTTATCACAAGCACGCTAGCGTCGTGTTAACTGTGAAACGTTATTTATGGAAGGGAAACCTCCTTCTTTCATGTATATTGTAGTAGCGCATGCGTTTGGAGATTTAGCGCCGACGCAGTAGTGGGAACATTTTGTTATAGAGAATAAATGTATGATATAGGGTGGCACAATTCCATAAGAATAAATGTATAAACCAAATTAATAGTTTCAAAAATATTTTATTATGTTCCAATCAGGTTAAAAATTTTCAAATTATTTTATTAAACTGCTTTACATTTATGTGTTGATTTTTCTTTATTCTCACATCCATGATTAAATTCTCAATATCTTTGTTGTCGTATTTCAATCGTTTTATTCAACAGATATTGTTCCTTAAGAGGTTGTAAGTTAAAGGTAAGATTTAGAATATATTTCCTCAATCTTTGATTAGTATATCCAGAACTCAAAGGGAGGATTCTCATGCTTCCGACTAATTAAATGAACATTATAAATAAATAATTAATTAAAAAAATCTGAGCTAGTCAATCAAGGGAATAATTATAAAATGGCGCCCATAAATATAAATAAATAAACTAAATAAAATTATAAAAATTATATATAAAATAATAATATATATATATATATATATATATATCAAAAACACTTGTTTGTTCTTTGTTTTATATATTATATATATATATATATATATATATATATATATATTAATACAGATCCTCTATCTAAATTTTAAAGAAAACATTGAAATAAGGAAAAATGTGCATATTTGGATGTAATACTTGTGATACACACTGTATAATCAATAATTTGAAAGATTCAATATACAAATAAAATTTGACATTTCAATTTCGGATGACATTAATGCAGAATATACTTAATGATAGATAGTTTTTATAACGATTTGAAAACAAAAATACATTTAATAGCTTTAGTCTAATTCGTTCTTATCATACCATACTCCTATAATATTTCTTTCCACTTTGAGCAAAGATAATAATATCGTCTACCTAGGCTTTATTTTTTATTTGAACTTTTTACAAGTTTCTATGTCCTACCATATATTTCCTACATTTATTTTTTGTTTTTTTTTATGATTTCGTTCATACGCACAATGAAAAGAAATCTTAATCCACCGCCTTGTCTATATCCAAGTTGTAAAGATCTCCAATTATGGCTTATAACAGTATTGAGATTATTATCTTATATTTTTTGCACCATTCATATGGTTTTGTTATGTACCCCTCTTTTTTCTAATATTTTTCACGATTTCCATGATTTAATTACTGACCATTATAAAGATCATTTGCGGATCAAGAGTTGCTGCCAGATTTTTTTATTGCAAAAAACTTTGTATGCTGCTTTTTTTGTGGAAAACTGTTAAATTGCGCTGAATAAATACAAAAAAATTCACTGAGGATAATTAACAGAGCTTTCAAATATAAAATGCGGATCATCATAAAATAGAAATAAATCTAAGTCTAAACATAAATCTTTGGATTTGCAATTAGAAACATGAATATCTAAATACTTACATGAATTTAGTACATTCTCTGACGACTTACCTGTAAAAAAAATAAAATTTGAAAGTGGCTCGTATAATGAACAGATCTTGTTAAATAATTATTAATGATTCCAACTTTTTGTAATGTCGGTTACTTTAATAACAGCGAATTATACATAATTCATGAAACGAAACCGACGTTTAGAACTTAATTATTCAATAAAATATGACTTGAATTAATTCTTCCATTTTTGTTTCCGCAGAAAAAAATCAGTTGGAGTAATATAATGAAATAGATTTCAAGTAAAAGTTGATAGTGAAAATAATTGACAAAAAGGAAATCTATACTTAAACCTGGCGATATTAAGAAAATTTTGAAAATTGAACTAATTGAGTGATAATGTGAATTAACTGAAACAAAAATACAAGGTGACTCTTTTAGTTGATATTAGACGTTTTACAAAAACTTGACATGTATAGTTTTTAATACTCCACAGATCATTTATGTCGGCACGACCGTGCCGTGTTGTCTGATCGTCAGAAAAGTTGAGGAAAATAGGAAGTTTTTAATTTGTAAGGTTATGTCTTTTCGTTTTGTGTATGTTACTAGGAATAATTAGTTTTGAATGTATTAGAAAATATTGAATTCTTTTATGCATTCTAAACAACCGAACAAAAATGCTGTAAAGCTGTATTGCAAATAAAAAATAAAACTGGTAAGTACCTAGAATAGAATATTGCAAATGAATTAACACTGCTTTTACTATAATTTGTCCAGAATTAACACAAAAAAACACATTTCAATAAGAAAGCGCAAAACGTCATGAAATTAACAAGATCATTGAAAAAATTAAACCTATAAGGAAATAAGTATCAACATATCACTGGAGATGGAGAATTAAAGAAATACGTTGCTAAAATATTTTAATACAAGAATTAATGTGTTGAAAATATTTGCGAAAGTACTTTTAGTAAATTTGTGATTCTTACTACGATCACTAGATGGCGTTATTTATAATGTTACGAAACAACACACTGGTGTAGTCCCTGAATCAAACTCTGTCTAAACCATGAATGAAAGTTCAAATTATGGCGGATGCACAGGGATTTCTTAGAACTGTTTACGATTTTTGTGACTATAAAATTCCAGAGAGCCGATTGTTTTTGTGTAAGCCGCAATCTAGAATCATCTAGTAAAGAAGGCGCTAATATATAAAGAACCTACCAGCGGGAGAAGTGAGTTTATAAAGTGACCTCGTGAGATAAAAAAGTGAACAAGTAAATTAACAGTATTGAAGTTGTTATATAAATTAGTTTAAGTGCATATACTGTGTATATGATATAAATTTGTGAATAGTTTAGTGGATAAACAAATTAAATGAGTAGAAGACATACTGTGTGTATAAATTTATCCCACTCGTAAGAAAAACGTCTAAATAAACAAGAAAACCATTATATTGGTGTCAGAAGTGGGATAATATAAATAAATAATCACTTAATCATGGCCAAGAGAGTAAGTGACCTGAAATTGACAGAGTTAAAGGTAGAATTGGTAAATCGTGAGTTGGAAACGTCCGGTAAGAAGAGTGAATTGATAGAAAGACTAAAAATGGCACTGGAAAATAACGGCTTAGATTCAGAAACATTTTTATTCAATGACGAGGCTTCCACCTTAATCTCGTCAATTTCTGCCATAAAGAATGATATTTCTGTTAACATGGACAAGATGTCTACTAGTATGGACGAGAAGATTTCAACCATGAAGAACGAGATTTCAGCCATGAAAAACGATATTTCTTATTTCTGCCGATATATTATCAATGAAAAACGACATTGCCGCTGACGTCGAAATTAAAATCTCGTCACTAAAACCGGATACTGAGAATAAGATATCAATGATGGAAAACCAGATGGAGGAGAAAATAAAGGAGTTATAAAGAAAGATGACAGATTAAAGAGCTCAAGACACGCCAGCGGAAAAAAAGAAGACCGAGTAAACAAAACCTTACAAGTCAGAAACACTTTCTAAGTTAGAAGATATTAGCAGTTTTGTCCGATTCAAGGATCCAACGTTCGACGGGAAGACATTGTTCCGGAGAATGGAAAATGTTTTCGTTACGTTATGAAAGGTTACAAATTATATGTAAAAAAGTATGATGCAAGCAAATCGCACAAGATGGTATTCTTACCCGAAGGTCTCGGATGATCTTCTGCGGGATTACAATTACGATATTGTGAACTGTAGCAGGGGTTCAAAGGGTTTTATTAAAGTTCCTGGCACTAGCGCGTTAAAAAATAACTACGAACGGTTTACTTCGACAACTGTTCTGCTTCTCTCTCTCTCTGCTTGGAGAACTGGGTTTTTAAATTGAACATTATGTATGTATACCGTATGTCCGCTAGGTGTAAAAATACCACCAACGATTTGCATGAGATTTTAACATTTACATTTTATTAATAAATAACCTTAGATATTAAATATAGATCATAACAAATTAAAATAAAATTAATGAATACTTAACAGACATCGTGGACCAATTATGTGAAACAATTTGAACCAGCCGCTAGAGTGAATAATTGGACCGATAAGGAGAAGGCAGTAAACTTAACCATCGCGCTTTGTGGAGATGCCTTAGATGTACTTCAGACGATAACTCTTGGAGAAATGGATGACTTTGAGCAGCTGAAAAAAAAGCTGGACATGCGATACGGTCACGAACATTTGAAACATTTGTACAGATTACAGCTGAAGAACCGAAGGCGAAACCTTGACGAAACCCTTCAAGAGTATGAACTGGATATTGCCCGACTAGTTCGATTTGCTTATCCATCAGCACCAGATAACATGATGGGATGTTTAAGCATCCAGGCCTTTATTGACGGCTTATGTGATCACGATATGGAGAAGACGCTTCGATTAGCCTAAACTAAAACATTGGTCGATGCACTGACTGCTCTTGAATATGAAGTAGCCATGATTGCTTCGGGATACAACAAAGATAGGATCATACAGGAAGAAGGTGACAATTACAGACTTGACCAGATTGTCAACTTGTTGAAAGGTATGGCAGACAAGAAGCCGAAGAAGATAAAATGCCGGAAGTATAGCGAGCTAGAGCACGTACGCAGTTCGTCTAAGCGCCCCAAGACTCCTGCAACCCAATAATTCCAGTCATAGGGGAAACTAGACAGGGGCAAACATTGAGCTGATGTGAATCACTGAAACGCCGAATATCTGCCTAGACAGTCATGCCCTGTAGACTAATCTCATTGCAACAAGACGGAATCTAAGGAAGTTGCAGTTTAAAGAATTACAGTAGTCGACGAAGGATGGTCACCCACCAGGATCAGAGAAGATCAGGAGAATGATCCTCACCTAAAGTGCCGGAGTAATCGAAAATCATCCACGAAATCGTGCACCGTAATGATTTTTAAAATAACATTAAAATTTAGAATTTTAGAACGCCTAATTGGGAAAAAGTTTTTGAATTTACAAAAGTAGCGCTACTTTTTGGAAAATTCTTTATTCATCACAATAATCTCATTATCAATCACTTCTTCTTTTGACGTAATTTTTTTTACTTATCGATCTTTTTTTATGTTGCAAACATGGTCTATGGTTGGATATAATGATAACATAGTTAAACAAATAAACAAAATTGGTGTCGAAATATTGTTAGTGGTGTCTATTGACAGAACAAACAATATTTTTCATTCTATTTCCTACGTGTAGTTTTCCTATCTACCCTTAGTTTTGAATACTAGCTGTAATCAACTAGCACTACCCCACCTCCCTATAAGTATATTTTGATATAGCAATTTTTTCGAAGACAACAGTTGTTCACCAGAGATAAGCAACACTCACTCTTTGGTTGGTAGGCTGACATCAAGAAAGAGTCTTTTTAATGGATAATAATTTGTACTTTCAAGAGTCATATACGAATCAACAACTGATTGAAATTTTACAGACAAAGAAATTTAAGAAATTATACGCCCTAGAGAGTATTGCTGAACAACATGGACACTCTATAGTGAGACTTCCTCCTCATTTTTGTATTTTCAATCATATCGAGTTAATTTGGGCACAATTAAAACAGAGATTAATCAAAATTGAAAATAAATATAAGAATATTGGGCAAGTCCATATTAATGGAGGAAATAAATTTATTATAGATTTACAAGACGATAGTAATAGTGAAGCAGATGATATGGGAGAAGGATTAATAGAATTTTTGGAATAAGAAAATTCATTTAAGTTTAATATATTTTTCATGTTACTTATATAGTAGGGACAAACAGGAGTTAGACATAATATTTATTTTCAAAGAATTGTTTTATTCATTGTTATAAAACTTCATTTTTTTGTTATGTTTTCATAGAATTTTGTTTTCTTCATAAAAAATCGAATGGGATACAAAAAGGACTCAGTTCACGTCTGGATCCCGATTAAACCGAACGCCCTTTCAACAATTACGTAACATCAAATACAATATTGGTTTTTCGTAAAAGTAAACAAAATATGAATACCTTTGAGAGTCTAGCTCCGCGACATAACTTAAAGGGGATATACCATTACATTCCTACACTATATGTTTTGCGCCAACTATACATAAATTTAAAAATAAAAATAAATAGGCCACGATTCATATTATGACAGTATTATTATATTACTTTTTCGGAAATTGTGAATATAAATTGTAATAAACCCTTTAATTACGATATCTATATCTCCTGAATGGACTCAAATTAACGGTAGATGGCATTACCTACATTACGATAAAATCTCTGCTGAAAACCACCCACAGTACTTCGTGTGGAGAGTGTTAAGAGACTTGACGTTTCTTTTGTGCTGCTGCGAAGGCAGTCATTTGTTAAATTAGTTGTTTTAGAAGATATATGGGATATTCGGACACGTTCATTTTAAATACATATCAAATTTAACAGTAGTGATACAGAAATTTTTGTTATTACAGTATAACACAAATTAATATTATAATAACAGAATTTCGGTATGATACTTAGAAGAAGAAGGTATTCATCTTAAAGGCAGGGTTGATTATACAAAATAAGAAACGTCCGGATTAACTCTGAATATGTTAGAATATGAATAGATAATAGCGGTAACGAAGAAGTCAGAGATCTAAACTTTGACAATTATAAGATCAAAGGAGTAGAGAAGAGCAAATGTTAAGGAGTCATTCTCGCCAAATACGGAAATAGTAAAGATTAAATTTAACGACGAACCGATTAAGTTGTTACACGTACATTAAGTTCTCTGATGTGGTACTACAACATAACGAAAAACACGAAAATGGGTATATACAAAAGTATGTTACAGAGTGTGACGCTTTATGGGGCAGACATTTGGGATGTATCAAAAGTAAATAAGAAGAAAATAATGGCAAACGAAATGAACTTAAAAGCTTAAAAGGAATGAAATAGCATGCAAAGAGTTCGAAGACATAAACGTTATAAAGTGGGTCGATAAAACACCAGTATTACTAACAACCTGTAAAAGTCATGATAATTTACTAATTGATACGGGAAAAGTAAAAAAGAAGAACAGTTGTTAAACAGCCTCAGTGAGTAATTCACTTCAATGATGCAAAATTGTATAGATTTCAGCGATTAGATGGTATCTTACCAGAGCCATTTACAAAAAAGTTTAAAATGGTATAAAAAATGGCAGTTGAATTACTTTTCAATACAGTTATTGTAATTTTCTGGGTCATGTTCAATAACTAAAATCAAAATTATAGATTTCCAATAGTTCCATTTAGGGAAAAAATTGACAAAAATTTTTGTCAATGCGGCAAGTGAAGAGGTTGAAGTAAAAAGACCAAGAACTCCTACAATATTTCATACACTTACGATAAGCGAACCAGGAAATAAAATGAAATGGAGAAAATTAGAGTTTTAAGGAAAACTGGCTTTTTGTTTAAACGAAGTCCATTAGAAGCCATTTACTGATCACTGCGACTTCTACAAGTTTGCTTTTTGATGTAAAATATTGCAGAAGTATATACACTTTTTCTCGCAAATAAAAATAGTAATTTGTTAGTCAGGTTTGTACTGGTATACTTGTTTATTGAATGCACTTTTTTAATAATAATGTGAGTTTGTTTTTGTACACTTCTCAGACGCACTTGAAGATTTTGGATTATCACATAAACTAATTAACCTTGCTATGATAAATATGACCAACTCGAAACTTATGGTAAACATATATCAATAGCTGAGCGATTCATTTGACATAACTTCTGGCGGCTAATAAGGAGATAGACTCTCCACAACACTCTTTATTATAGACACTGCATAAATCAATACATCCCATTGACAAGAGAGGAATCATATTTAACAAATATACTCAGATATGTGAATACGCAGATGATATAACAGTTATCGCCTGAACAAAAGATCGAATGATCGAAGTATACAATGAAGATAGATTGAAACGGGAGATAACTGGGACTAATTGTCATTCAAAAAAAGACAGTTTACATGAAAATGTTGACCTCAAAAGATCACAGAACAGTTTACGATCTTCAAATAGATAATTCGTCCTTCGTACTTGAAAAACACGTTAACAACGAAGGGAGAACAAGCGCCCCATTGGAGAACGACTCCAGAAAGGTAACCGTGTCTATTTTGGCACCTAAAACTCCTATAAAGCAAGCTTATTTCCAGAAATGCGAAGCTGGAGATTTACCAGACATTAGTTCGACCAGTAATAATTTATGGGAGTGAATACTGGACACTCATAGAACATTATAATAATAATCATTATAATAATTTATTTAATAAAAAGATAGATACATTCACACTAAAAAAAGTTACGCTAAATTGAATAAACAATTTTGATCACAGAAGTAGTTTTTATTACTACTTGTATTTTGATAGGATAAACATAAACAACTCATTTTCTTGTCAAATCCAGTAAATTCTCAAATACAGTAATGTGTCGATTCCGATAATAAGTTAAATCCAGTAAAGTCTCAAGTTCTATAATAAATTTTTAGGGGTACCGTATTAATAGTTTCACACGTAAATACTGCTGAAATTGATACTTTCAGCTATGAAAAAGTTTCATTTAATATATTGCTAAAGAATCGTTTGTCTGTTTACATAATCCATTTTTTAATTCGCTTTTTAAATAAATTGTTACTTTTTGAACTTTTCATATCATCAGACAGCAGACCGTAAATTCTTGGTGCTAAATGAAACTTGGTCTCGCCCAAATTTGTATAATTTGTTCTGCTTAGAGTCGCTTATGTTCTATAAGTGTTAACTGTGTTGTGAAAAATGTCTTCAAGTTTTACCCCAGTGAAGTGTAAGAGCGTGATTAGCTTACAAACGAAGACTGTAGTGTTAAATGTGCATGATGCTGTTGTACATCAAATGCCGGCTGCTACTGTTAAAAATATAGTTTCGACATATTCCAATATGACAGGAGTTAGTGAATCTACTATTTACAGGCTTCTAAGAGAGAGGAAAGATGGAAATATATCTCCACCTAAAAAGTTAACTGGAAGAAAACCATTTGACCTTGATGAACATATGCAAAATACAATAAAACGAAACTACATGAATTATATTTTAAAAAAGAGATCCCAACCCTTGGAAGAATTCTAAGAATGGTGGAGGAGAACGAGAATTTGCCTGACATAGGGCGAAAAACTTTGTGGAAAATATTACACAAATTAAATTTTACTTGGGAGAAGCTAAGTCGCAAATCAGTGCTAATCGACAACGAAGAAATAATATGTTGGAGACGCCAGTATTTACGAGATATCTGAAAATACAGACAAGAGGGAAGACAAATCTATTATCTAGATGAGACATGGCTCAGTGAAGGACATTCAGTGAAAAAAATATGGCAGGACCAAAGTATTCAAACCAGTCGTCAAGCTTTCATAGAAGGTTTATCTACTGGACTGAAAACTCCTATCCGTAAAGGTCGCCGACTAATAATAACGCATATTGGATGCAATCAAGGGTTCGTTGAAGGTGGTTTACTGGAGTTTCAGTCAACATCAATCAAAGACTATCATGAAGAAATGACTGCAGATGTATTTTACAAAAATGGTCGAATTAATTCCAAATAATGCTGTAATCGTTCTGGACAATGCCACTTATCATTCGCGATTAACAGAAAATCTTCCATCTACCCCTTGGAGAAAAGGTGCTATTAGAAACTGGTTAATCGTAAAAGATATACCATTTGAATATGATATGTTGAAAAAAGAACTTTTAAAGGTTGCTTCAGATCACAAGCTACAATTTAAAAAGTTTGTTATTGATGAAATAGCCAAGAATCGTGGGATAACAGTGCTTCGTTTGCCGCCATACCGTTATGAATTAAATGCGATAGAGTTAATATGGGCCCAAATGAAAGGTTATGTATCTAGACATAATAAAATATTTGAAATGAAAGATGTTCGTGAACTCATAAAGTACTCATTGACAACAATAACTGAAGAGAACTGGAGAGATGCTGTGAATCATGTAATTAAAGAGGACGAGAAAATGTGGGTTTTAGATAACCTCATAGAACAAACTAAAGAACCAATAGTGATCTCTCTCGACGAGTCTTCTGATGATTCTTGTATGGCCAGCGAAGAGGATGATACTATAGATTGAATTTTATATTTCCTATAAATGGTATGTTTACTTTACTTAATATACATTAATTCATTGTCAATAAATTTGAATTATGAGAATTAAACTATATTTTCTTTAATTAAGTTAATTTAATAAAAATGAAAACGTAACTTGTTAATAGGCCTAAACGAATGAATTTTATTTCAACTGTAATGTTGACCGAATCTAATTAAATAAGCAAAATGAACTAATATCGTAATCTCCGCCACTGCCGCACTGTTTATCCTTTTGCTGGCATTGTTCAGTTTTATTACCATATCGTATTTTGAGCTGGAACTCTGTAAGAGATAATTTCCTATTTGAATATTTAATGAGGCTACTGTGCTGTCAGACATTAAGAAATAAACTATAGTTAGATTTTTCTTGCCCAATTGTTTTTCCACTGCGTAGGAAAAAAATCCCTTTATCCTAGTGAATAGAGCCTAGTTTTATAATAATATTCATGATGTACACATTTTATTTTCCATCGAAATATAAACAATATTTTTTCATTGAAAATTTGATGTACGTCTTTTACCTGGGCATCTATATATATTGGATGCGATGAATATAAATTTTTTTTGGAAGATGACTAATAGGGGATGTCCCGAGAAACAAAGGACGTCTGTCAACACTAATTATAAGACAGTTTTGCAAATGTGTCATCACGCCTATTGAAGAGACGACATAACAGAGGCGATGACGTAAAAGATGATACATGTTGTGACAGAAAATTGTGGAGGAAGGTTATGGAGAAGTGGCGACAGCCGTAAAAAATCCGATAAAAGAAAGAATTTTTTATAGAATTTAGAACTTCAAATATATTTTTTCAATTCCGACAGCTAAATTTTTTATAAAAGTATAAAAGAAGAAGCAATACCCAAAGTGAATATTATAATTCATAAGTACATGCTACACTTTTCTAATATTTGTATATCTGCCGCTCCTTTATATATTTGCTTCACTTTCCTTGCTTAGTCATTGAAAATAAACGATGTTGTCGATCCACAATCGACATCTGTTCAAATTATTCCATTCCATTCATACGAAAAATCATACCAAATAGGTTTACTAAAGACCCATCACTGTCAAATTAACACAGCTTTATACGTGAATGTATTGAGAAACATTATTACCTATCGGCCAGGACCGGATTTTCGAAGATATCGAAAATTATAGTGTCCAGAAATAATGTTCGAAAACTTCATTATAGGTAATACACGACTACCCTGAAAATTTATTTGTTCCAAGCTGAACTAGATAAAGGTCATTAAAATCTATTCCTTTGATTTGTAATTGAATCTAGCGGCAGAAAATCGGCGTACTCCAAGATAACTCCCTAGAACCACTTTATTTACACATCACTCAAGTCTCCGGTCTAACATATAGATAAAGCCACTTCTTAACTTTCCTACACTTGACTTAGTAATCATATATTTTTTAAAAATAATTAAAATATATATATTGAATTGATATTCCAGTGTACGTATTGGACTAAAATAAAAATTAATAAATTTGAATGGATAAATTCAATGAAAAACTCTACTCAATGAATTATAAAGGTGGTTAAGAGGAAATAAATTTTACTGGTATAATTATTATCAATCCAATAATTAATAATGAAAATGTTGATTTTAATTTGTAAAAAAATCATGACATAAGGAAATTTATAAAGAAGATATCAAGTGTAGGGCGCGAAGTCCTTTACTTAAACTCTAGACTAAATAAAATGTTCATCTAGTAAGAAATAAAATTATGGATGGATGCTATGAAAAATAAATAAGATGATGGCAGATTAATTTTTGAATGATAGATGTAAAAAATAATTATCCTAATAGAAAAATTGAGTAAAACGGATCTACAAAGAAGTTAAATTATATAAAAGAAAATCTGAAACTGAGAAAAATACTTTGTTTAACAAGGAAGTTTTTGAAATTTATAAGAAAGACAATTTCAACTTGATTGATGTATGACTGTGGATTATATGGATACAAATATCTAAGTTAAGATATTGATAAATTTAGATGAATACTCACCTCATTATACAGGACGATACGATAATTTAATCTTAATAGCTAAGAAAATCACCTTCGCTCAAGTATTCTTCGTAGACTCAATCTCGATAGCGGCTCTAAATAACGATACGATAATTCACGCTGACACTACAAGAACTTTTTCAACCACTTGCGTTGATAATCGGTCGCTAACTGACCCTCGTGACGAGATTTTTTGGGGATCGACAGCCTTTTATTTGAAATTCTTTCCGAAAAATAACTGTAAAATTAGTTTTAAAAAGCCATATAACAGCCATAGAAAAAGAATCGGGCAGTGAATGCACAAATTACGCTGTCTACCCAGAATTTCATAAAAGGTACCTTTCTTTTCCGAAGGTGATACCAAAACTATTGTGTCCCCATCGCACCTTTTTTAAGGGCGGTATCAAAAGTACATTAAATTATCACTTCGTTCAATTGAAAATCCCGATTGAGCCGGAATAAACCTTTTTCGGCGTTCAAAGATGTATTATACTCCTGTAATTTTATGTTTATTGGTCGTGTGAAACGATCTTCTACACAGTCCGAAGAAAATATTGTTACGCCAGGGCGGCACTGGGATATAAATTATTCGATTTCGTAGGGCGAAATATAAGAAAAATAAAAACGTTACACTATGAACAAATGTAATATTGATAGAAAAATTAACACAATTAAACAAATAGCAACATCCAACGGTTATTCATTACATATGATAAATAAACTAATTAATAAAAAAGAGGAAAAAGTGGCATTACAACTAATATTTCCCAAGCAAACTAAAGAAATAAAAAGTTATAAAAGCATCGCATATGCAGGAAATATTTCCAATAATATTTCAAAGATAATATATTTAGCAACAAATACAACAATTTCTTTTGAAACGGAAAGTAACGTGAGTACAAAATTGTGGGATGTAAAAACAAAAATATCCCCATGAAAGAAGTCTGGTATATATAAACTTAAGTGTCCCGTATATAATGCAGTATATTTGGGTCAAACCCTTAGAAATGTTGAAATCTGATACACTGAACACTTACGAGTATACAGATTAACACAGCCAGATAAATTCCACTACGCAAAACATCCACTTGACACCAATCATTCATTGACACCTGACACAGAAGTAGAAGTACTACATATTTGTGATAAGAAACAAGAACTAGATTTCCTTGAAGAGTTGGAAATTAGAAGACACTTAAGAAACCCACAATATGAAGTCGTCAATGAACAGATAAATCTAGGGAGTTCTCCACTATTAAACTGTCTTCGTAAGTGATAATTGTAAAGATCAGCAGATATAGTTTTCCTGGTTTTCTATATAATTGCACAGTTATACTGATCTTAATTGGGAAAGAGATATCCAGGATATCACCATAGGGCTAATAACATATAAGCTTTAATATTTGTATTATCATATCTTCTTCTTTTTTCTATTAACATAAGTCAATCACAAGGTAGGTCACTTATTGGTCTAGCCAAAAATAATTATTAAACATCAGGTAGGCATCAAGTGAAATGTAACTTCTGTCATTCTGACGATGATATTTAATATCGAAACAATTGTCAAATTTCTTAGAATTTTTAACATTATTTCCAATATATTGTGGAATTATCTAGAAACAGTAAATTTCATTTAAAACACTAATATGAGTAGATTCCACGAAGTGAGGGTCGAGACAGTTAATTTCATGACTAACAGAACTTTTCCAACTCGGTAGGAATGTCAATCAGATATTTCCTAATTAATTCTACCACAGTACCACTTAAAGCCGGAGTAGTATTTTTTTCGCGGATGCTCTATTCAAATTGGTGCCACATAAGCTCTATGGGATTAAACACGCAGTAGTAGGGAGGTAGTCGTAACACTTTTTGTTCCAATTCTCCTGCAATTGTATCACTAACATATGTTTTCTTTAAAGAAAATGACTCCTCAAAATATATGTCATTTGGCAGCCATGAAATTTTTAATCTCCAATTTCGTAATATTTGAGACAGGAATTCATTGCAATTGTCTACTATGATAGTTTGCGTTGTCCACTTCTATAACGCTGTTTTGCGGAATGTGGGTTAACATCAAGATTTTAAGTAAATCTTCAAAAAACAGAAAGCCACAAAGCGTTTGGGATCCAACCATTCTCTGATCCTGCGTGTAATATTGTGATTCTCTTCCCTTTATTTAATGGTGCTTTTGTTTTTACACTTATCAGACCATCATTTGGAAGGGGTGTCAAACCACGTCTCGTCGAGGTAGATTATTAGGCGATTTTCAAACCGGTATTTTCTTATCGATTGACGTTATACAGGGTGTCCCGGGATTAATGGGAAAAAAGTCAGGAGCGTATAATCTGAGCCAAAATAATGTTAGTACTTCATATAAACTTTTTGTATGCAGGCCCTCGTTTTCGAGTTATAGGCCTCCAAAGTTTTAATTTTGAACTGGTTTTTATTTTTATTTTTTGTACTAGTTATTTGATCTTTATGAAATTTACGGCAAGGCTATAATGTGCGTATATGTTTATTTTGGAAAGATGAACAGATTTACAGTAGTGCCTTGAAGCCAGGGACGGACTACTCGCAATGGTTAGTGATTCAAAAAATTTGCAGGGATGGCAAACCCTGTATGAAATTATCGAAATTCACTTCCCCACACATTAAGCTAACGAAAAGGTACTCTTGTTGGAGTTCGATAAAATAAGCCGTTTGGCTAATATTTACAGATTTATTAATGCACTACGTACAAATTTACCTAACTAACTTATTAATACGATGTCCAAGATTTACCTACAGTTCTACAAAAAAATAATTTGATGATAGCAGATGATAAAAACATTGAGATCTTATTTAATGGGAATAAAATAGCTACGCAAACAACGTAATTAGTCGCTTTTAATCAAAATTACGAACACAACATTATTAAACCATAAATAAAACCTCAAAAAACACAAGTTAAAGAACATAAGACTAAAACTAATTCCTGAACAACAACAAAAACTAACGTTATTCTAATAAATGTTCAATATGAGCTCCTCCCACTTCCACGCGCATTCTAAGTCTACGAAGGTTGTTTCTTTGCACTTGAAAGAGCAATCCCACTTTATTTCTAATAACATTGCAGTGTAACTCAATTCTGTTTATTAAATCTTGCCTTGTTGGCACAAGTATTGCGTATACCTTACTTTTGAGATAACCCTAGAGCAAGTGATCCATAGGATTAACGTCTCCTGATCGCGGTGGCCATTGAAAAGGGCCTCTGACCAATCCATCTATTGGGAAACCTTGTATGTAAATGCTGTCGTACATCTAAACTGAAATGACGAGGGGCCCCATCATTAATGAACCATAAATTCCTACGAGTTTGTAGTAGCACATCATCAAACAGGTTCCATAACTCATTTTGCAAAAACTCCAAATATCTCTGACCGGTCAAAGTACCGTCAATAAAGAATGGCCCTATCAAATGATTGCCAACTATTCCTGCCCAAACATTAACCATGAATATATGCTGGCTCCTAATTTGGATAATTTCATGTGGATTTACATCATCCAATTAATGTATATTATGAGAATTTATGACTCCATCTCTGATGAAACCGGATTCGTTCGTAAAGAGAACATTACTAATAAATGTATTGTCTGCTTGTTGTTGTCGCAGAAACCACTGGCTATACTCAAGTTGTGCAGGATAATCAGCCACTGTCATACTGTGTACTTTTTTCACGTGAAAAGGATATAATATCTGTTCTTTTAGGACGCGATGAACAACTGATTTCGAGACGTTATGTTCTCGTGATAATTTTCGTAAACTCGTTGATGGTTCATTATCAACTGCATTTAACAAGTCTTGTTCAACTGCCACAGTACGTACGCTTCGTACTGGACCTTCTCCACCCTCTTTGGCAAAAAACTTCCTAAAATTTAAAATTTTGTTTTGTATACATGGAAAATTACATTTACTTATTCATACCTGTTTCTCGTAACCCGAGATCAATATGCTCAAACATTCGTCTGTCTGGCAATGCTCTGTTTGCAAAATATTCTGCATAAAGTCTTCTGGCCTCTAAACAGTTTCAAGAAGCCAGTCCATACATTAAATACATATCTGCGGGATCAATAAAAGTGAATTCTGTCATTGTTACTGTTAAATTAGGGACTTACGAATTATTGACAAGTACTGACTACGAACTATTCTTCACAACGTTTGACAACTAATCCTACGGTTACTTGATAAACGGTAAAAACACTTTTAAAAAGGTTTTACCAACTTTCGAATTAATAAGTCGTTAATGTTTTTTATCTTCTGATATCGTTAAATTATTTTTTTGTAGTACTGTAGGTAAATCTTGGACATCGTATTAATAAGTTTGTTTTACCTCGTTGTGTACTTATAAAAATAATGAATGCGAAAATTGATACGTAGTGCATTAATAAAACTGGAAATATTAGCCAAACGGCTCATTTTATCGAATTCCAACAGGAGTACCTTTTCGTAAGCTTAATGTGTGGAGAAGTGAATTTCGATAATTTCATACAGGGTGTGCCATCGCTGCAAAATTTTTTGATCACTAACCATTGCGAGTAGTCCTTCCCTGGCTTCAAGGCACTACTGTAAATCTGTTTACCTTACCCAAATAAACATACACGTACATTACAGCTTTGTCGTGAATTTTAGAAAGATCAAATAACGAGTACAAAAAATAAAAACCAAATTCAAAATTAAAACTTCGGAGGCCTATAACTCGAAAACGAGGGCCTGCATGGAAAAAGTTTATATGAAATACATTATTTTGGCTCAGATTATACGCTCCTGACTTTTTTCCCATTAGTCCCGGGACACCCTGTATATTCATAAAGCCAGTTTATTAAACATATGGATTCCACTACTACTTTTCTCTTCTTAATTTTG
This sequence comes from Galeruca laticollis, assembly GCA_963921935.1. Classification (NCBI taxonomy): domain Eukaryota; kingdom Metazoa; phylum Arthropoda; class Insecta; order Coleoptera; family Chrysomelidae; genus Galeruca; species Galeruca laticollis. The sequence continues at coordinate 108,283,021 of OY998178.1, read as the reverse complement.
CGATATTTGAAGCCAATTGCAAATAGAGCTAGCCAAAGAGTAGTGAGGTAGCAGTTGATTTGAGTGTCGCCATTGATCAGCCGGTGTTTTAGACTGTTGATTGTAGAGGACACGCTGCTCATCGAAAATAGTGTAGATTTTCCGCCTTATCAAATCTTTTTCCCAGTCGTCTAGACTTTTTGAGACAGCGGAATCTTTATGCTTTTTTCTTGATTCAATGAGATTTCCAACAATTCGTCTAACTGAAGTAAGAGGCACCTTCGTCAAATTACTGGTTTCACTTGCTGCAGCACCCGCGTTATATCCTTAATGAAGTAAGGAACTATATACATTTTTACAATGATTTTCGCGTCACAAGATAAGTGATTTTTATTTAACAAACCACTGGAAGAAGCTTTATTACTTGTTATCCACGGACGCAACATACTGCCTATTTCGTATGTTGGGGTATAAAATATTTGCTATAAATGTCTGTAATAATATATAAATGTTTTAAAATTATTGCACGCCGTAACACAAGTGAACACTTCCAATCAAATACGGAGACTAAAATAACATAAAGTGTAAGCCATAATCCTCTGTAATCCCTCTCTGAGAGACAAAATTACCTGCTTTCATATTATTGTGATGTGAAGGTCATTTCCTTATATTTCCAGTATTTTAAATTTATTCTTCTTCAGGCTTCTTATATGTATAAATATTATATCTATAAATTATTATAATACAATCCGGGCCTTTTATATTTATGATGGAAATTCTCGGATTTTACAACTTAAGGGTCTAATTGGTTTTATTATAATCGTTTAGCCAATACCATTTATAGTGAAACGTATTATACTGTAAATTTATTTTTGAGATCTCAATAATTTTTTAGCGATTGAACTAAATAAAATGAATGCATTCGTAGTTCAAAATTAGAAAATATATTAATTTGGTTGTCATTAGAAAAGCTGTCAAAACTTATATAAATTTATAATTTTGGTTATCACATTTTATGTTAGTGTTTTAAATGAAACTCACGGTTTCTAGTTAATTCCACAATATAATAAAAGTTATTGAAAATTCTAAAAATTGACAATTGTTTCGATAAATCAATATCATCGTCAGAATGACAGAAGTTACATTTCATTTGATGCCTACCTGATGTTTAGTAGTTATTTTTGGCTAGACCAAGAAGTGACCTAACTTGTGATTGACTTAATATATGTTTATAGTAAAAGGAATATCCCTCACATTATTAGACAACTTTTTTTTATTGTTAATAATTCAAATTATCTTTTAAGTGATTACGAAAAGAGGTCTATCATACATAAGAATCCTCATTGTCCACACTTATATGGAACCGTTAAATTACATAAAATAACGAAACCAATTAGACCTGTAGTTTCTTATGTTAATGCTCCTAATAATATATTGGCAAAGAGGCTCAACAATATACTCAATAGTTACGGATATGAATATCAGTACTCAATTAGAAATTCAATAGAACTAATCAAAAAGTTGAAAGCAATCCACTCGCAATATAACTATAAACTCATTTCGTTCGATGTAACTAATATGTTCACTAAAATTCCTCCTAAAGAATGTCTAATACTCGTAAGAAAATTACTAGAAGATAGAAATATTAATCCAGGAATAATATCAGATATACTTAATTTATTTGATGTATGCATTAATCAGAATTATTTCACTTTTGACAATAAGATATATATTCAAAATGAAGGTTTACCAATGGGAAGCCCTATATCACCTATTTTAGCAAACATTTTTATGGACAATGTAGAAAGAAAGATCTTTGAAAGTAATATTTCGAAAAATATTTTATTTTGGTATAGATATGTAGATGATATATTAGCTTGTTTTATGGGTAGTGAACGACAATTAGATGTATTTTTCAACCACATCAATAATTTACACCCAAAAATTAAATTTACATTAGAAATTGAAGAAAATAACTCAATCAATTTTCTTGATTTGAAAATTCAAAGAGAATGTACTTGATTATTCAATTTACCGAAAACCAACACAGACTGATGTGACAATTCCATTCCATTCCAATCATCCTATGTCATACAGACTAGCGGCATATAATTCAATGATACATAGAGCTTTTTCAGTTCCTATGAAGAAATGTAATTTTGATAGAGAGATTAATACAATTAGACAAATAGCAACATCCAACGGTTATCCATTAAATATGATAAATAAGTTAATAAGTAAAAAAGAGGAAAAAGTGGCATTACAACTAATATTTCATAAACAAGCTGATGAAATAAAAACTTATAAAACCATCACATATGCAGGAAATCTTTCTAATAATATTTCAAAGATAATATCTTCAGCATCGAATACAACAATTTCTTTTAAAACAGAAAGTAACGTTAGTACAAAATTGTTAAATGTAAAAACAAAAATACCACTATTGAAGAAGTCAGGTATATATAAACTCAAATGTCCAGAATGTAATGCTGTCTATTTGGGTCAGACCGTTAGAAATTTTGAAATCCGATACAGTGAACACTTACGAGCACACAGATTGAAACAACCAGATAAATCCCACTACGCAAAACATCTACTTGACACCAATCATTCATTGACACCTAACACAAAACTAGAAGTGCTGCATATTTGTGAAAAGAAACAACAACTGGATTTCCTCGAAGAATTGGAAATTAGAAGACATTTAAGAAACCCACAATATGAAGTTGGCAATGAACAGTTAAATCTAGGGAGTTCTCCACTAATAAACTGTCTTTTTAAGTGATAATTGTAAAGATCAGCAGATATAGTTTTCCTGGTTTCATATATCATTGCACAGTTATACTGATCTTAATTGGAAAAATGATATCCAGGATATCACCATAGGGCAAGTCAATCACAGGTTAGGTCACTTCTTGGTCTAGCCAAAAATAACTACTAAACATCAGGTAGACATCCAATGAAATGTAACTTCTGTCATTCTGACGATGATATTGATTTATCGAAACAATTGTTAATTTTTAGAATTTTCAATAACTTTTATTATATTGTGGAATTAACTAGAAACCGTGAGTTTCATTTAAAACACTAATATGAGCAGATTCCACGAAGTAAGGGTCGAGACTGTTAATTACATTTTATGTATTCGTTTTGTCAACTTTTAAAAAAAGAATGCCATTTCTAAGCGAATGGTAATAAATATTATGAATAATTGAGTATCATAGTATTTTTTTTTATATGACAGACTTCTAACTTTCATTAAAAGTAATTTCATTTTGAAAGGGGACAACTGTTAATTTGGATCATAGACAGAACAACACGAAGAGAATATGATGAATTATCTAAATTTTAATGGTGGTAATAAGTATTGGGAATCTACCTTATTTAGATCAAGACTAGAATGTTGAGAAATTTATTAGATAATATCGACTGAACAGATATAGCACGAGAAAAGTTTGTAATAAATAATAAATCTATTAAAATACTTAATAATCAAAACCATCACAATATAACAGTGCTATTCAAAGGTCCCCTCCCCCCCTCGTATCTTTTGAACGACTACACTTACATTTATAAAATTTGGAGGGTGAAAATAAAGTGTTGTAAACTTCTCTACGAATGGTAACAGGTGACGTAATAGTAAAAGATGACGTCACAGTGCCACTCTGGCCAATAATTTTAAATAGGACCTTATGGCAACTGATATCTCGTTTGAAAGGCATTGACTTTGGCTACATAGCCATATTAATTTTGACGAATAAATTAAATAAACACCAAAATTATTGCAATTATTTTTTTAAATTTAATTAATCTAATATCAACAATGGATTCTTATAGCAAGTGTTCGAAATGTGCTCCGTCCACTTCCGGACAGTAATACATCCTATTAGTAAACTCTTGTCGTACTCGTTCGAATGTGTCAGCTGAAATAGCATTGCATTCTTCAGTAATTCTTTTATTCAAAACGCCAATGCTATCTAGTGCCGTAGTATAAACCTTGGATTTCAAGTACCCCCATAGAAAAAAATCTAATGGTGTCAGACCAAGGTGGCCATTCAATAGGACCTCGCCGGCCGATGTATTACTGTCAGGAAGTAGACGGAGCACATTTCGAACACTTGCTATAAGAATCCATTGTTGATATTTGATTAATTAAATTTAAAAAAATTATTTCAAGTATTTTGGTATCTATAGTCTATTTCTTAATGTCTGACAGCACAGTAGCCTCATTAAATATTCAAATAGAAAATTATCTCTTACAGAGTGATCCTAAGAATTTTACAAGTAAATACTAAAATTCTAATGCAAAACAAGTATGTGTCTGTCTCAGTTATCTGTACATCCCTGTTTCAGCTCAAAATACAATATGGTAATAAAACTGAACAATGTCAGCTAAACGATGAACAGTGTGACAGTGGCGGAGATTACGATATTAGTTCATTTTGCTCATTTTATTAGATTCGGTCAACATTACAGTTGAAATAAAATTCATTCAATTAGGCCTATTAACAAGTTTCATTTTCATTTTTATTAAATTAAATTAGTTAAGAAAATATATTTATTGACAATGAATTAATGTATATTAAGTGTAAACATATAATTTATAGGAAACATAAAATTCAGTCTATAGTATCATCCTCTTCACTGGCCATACAAAAATCATCCGAAGACTCGTCGAGAGAAATCACTATCGGTTCTATAGTTTCTTCTATGAGGTTATCTAAAACCCACATTTTCTCTTCCTCTTTAATTACATGATTCACAGCATATCTCCAGTTCTCTTCAGTTATTGTTGTCAATGAGTACTTCATGAGTTCACGAACATCTTTCATTTTAAATGTTTTATTATGTCTAGCTACATAACCTTCCATTTGGGCCCATATTAACTGTATCGCATTTAATTCACAATGTTATGGCGGCAAACGAAGCACTGTTACCCCACGATTATTGGCTATTTCATCAATAACAAACTTTTTAAATTGTAGCTTGTGATCTGATGCAACCTTTAAAAGTTCTTTTTTCAACATATCATCTTCAAATGGTATATCTTTTACGATTAACCAGTGTCTAATATCAGCTTTTCAAAAATAATTTATTGTTTTAACTATATGTACTCTACAAATGTATGAAGGTCAGTTAGTTGTTTTAACTAACCGAATTTACATTTATATTACATTTATATATCAGATCGGGTAGAAAATTAAATAGTAAATAAATTCCTTAGATGAACGGCGACGCCTATGGTTTAGTACCTGACTAGCATCTGTGACCTTTTCGCGTGCTGTCAGACAATAAGAAACAGACTATATTTAATTTATCCGCCAAATTAATTTAAACCCAAACAAAAAATATGGCTATGTAGCCAATGGCAATGCCTTTCAAACGAGATATCACTTGCCACTTTATTTTCACCCTCCAAATGTTAATTATGTAAGTGTAGCCGTTCAAAAGATACGAGGGGGGAAGGGGACTTTTGAATAGCACTGTATATTTATACATTTCTGATTAAACTATACAGGGTATCCCAGGAGCTCATACCAAAAACTTATGAGATAATAGAGAGACTAAAAATAAAGTCCGTATTTCACATAGAAAAATTTTCTTTACGCCCTTCGTTAATGAACTCTAGGGCTCTAAATTTGAGAATTAAAAGTGGTTTTAATTTATAATAATTATTCAATGGCTGATTGGAAACTAGTAAAATGTATCCCATTTATAAACAACTTAATTGCACACTTTTTGGCGTGATAAACAAGTCTACTATACTTCTGAGCTCAGGTACGGACTAAGTTCAATGGCGCATGCGACAATTTTTTGGTAAATATAACTTTTTTCAGTTATAATTGCAACAATTGACTTTTTCGAACATTTTTAGAAATACCAAGTCCAGTTGTAATATCTTAATAAAATTAACGGTTTAAGAGATACGCTCAATTTTATGTCGCACTGTACGCCTATTGTCGCACTGCATGCCTATTGGCTTCACTTTTTTTTAATATACGATTAGAGGAAGTAATATATGTCTTGAGTGTCGGTGAAAATCTGGACACTTCTTGCCAGTTAGGACGCCGACTTTCTTCCTTACATTGCCGAATCTTTTTTAGGTGAGGATCATTCTACTGATCTTCTCTGATCCTGGTGGGCGACCATTCTTCGTTGACTATTGTTGTTCTTGAAACTGCAGCTTCTCTAGATTCCATCTTGTTGCAGTGGGAACAATATGTTGGGCATGGCCGTCTGGACAGGTAGTTGGAATTTCGATGACTCACACCAGCTCGATGCTTAGCCCTTTCTAATTTCCCCTGTGAAAGAGTTCTTGAGTTGCAGGAGTCCTGGGAGGCTTAGACGGGCTGCGTACGTGCTCTAGCTCGCCACACTTCCAGCATTTGACCTTCCTCGGCTTCTTATCTGCCATGCCTTTCAACAAGTTGACGATCTGGTCAAGTCTGTCATCGTCACCTTCTTCCTGCATGGCCCTACCTTTGTTGTACCGTGAATATTTCGTGGCTACTTTGCATTTAGGAGGTTGTTGGTTTGCAGGAGTCGTAGAACGCTTACGTAAACTGCGTACATGCTCCAGCTCGCCAGAATTACAGCACCTGATCTTCTTTGGCTTGTTGTCTACCACACCGTTCAACAAGTTGACGATCTGGTCAAGTCTGTCATCGTCACCTTCTTCCTGCATGGTCCTACCTTTGTTATACCCCGAATCCATCGTGGCTACTCCGTATTCAAGAGCAGCAGTCAATACATCTACCATGGTTTTGGGATAGGCTAATCGAAGCGTCCTCTCCATATCGTGGTCACATAAGCCTTCAATAAATAAATAAATGCCTGGATGCCTAAGCATTCTATCATGTTCTCTGGTGCTGATGGATAAGCAAATCTAACTAGCACGGACAATATCCAGTTCATACTCTTGAAGGGCTTCGTCACGTTTCCGCCTTCGGCTCTTCAGCTGGAATCGGTACAAATGTTCTAGATGTTCGTGACTATATCGCATGTCGAACCTCTTCTTCAGCTTTTCGAAGTCATCCGTTTCTTCCAGAGGTATCGTCTGAAGTACATCTAAGGCATCACCCCTAAGCGCGATAGTTTAGTTCACTGCCTTCTCCCTGTCGGACCAATTATTCACTCTAGCAACTGCTTCAAGCTGTTTCACATAATTGGTACACGACATCTTTCCGTCGGACGTTGGAGCCTTGACTCGGACAAACCTGACAATGTCTTCTAACTTAGGGAGTTTTTCTGGATTGCAATGTTTTATTTGCTCGGTCTTATTTTCTTCTGCTGGCGTGTCTTGTATTCTTGAATCTGTCATCTTTCTCTCTAACTTCTCGAATTTCTCGTCTATTGTTGTCATCTTATTTTCAATGTCTGATTTTATTTTCTCGTTCATCGTTGTAATCTTATTCTCAATTTTCTCGTCCATTGTTGTCATCTTATTCTCGATTTTCTCATCCATCGTTGTCATATTATTCCCGATATCCGATTTTAAAGACGAAATTTTATCTTAAACGGCAGCATCAATGTCGTTTTTTATTAATAAGATATCGGCAGAAATCTTGTCCATGTTAGCAAAAATATCATTCTTCATGCTTGAAATATTCTCGTCCATATTAGCAGAAGTATCGTTCTTCATAGTAGGAATATCGTTTTTCACAGCAGAAAAATCGGCCTTCATGGTTGAAATATGTTGAAATGTGCTATTTGCCCCACTATTAACTCCAGTGTAGGTACTTAAACTAATAGAAATTTCACAAAGTTGGGTAAATTGCCATATTGTGAATAATTACAACAGATGATGATATTAAGTGAATAATAATTAAATACGTACCGAGTAAATTGTATATTTTTATAATCATAGAATTTGTAACAATAAAATAATGTGTGATCGCACATTTACGAATAAATAAAATATTATATAATGTCTTACATATTTTTATTACAAAATCATGATTCAATTCTAATCAAAGTACGGATGTTGCGTTCGGGCCAATATACAGCATCAAGAACGCTGTGTACCTAGCATAGAAGAACAGCCAAAAAAAACTCACACAGAAGATGATTTTTGGACTTTGCCATTTAAATATAGTAATTTTTCACAAATATTCAAAAGTAAATCTGAGTATGTAAATTCGTTTGCAAGTGGTTAAGATGTTTCAAGTCTCAAAATAGATGAAAATAAATTGCAACTTTCATCAGAAGCTGATAGAAATAACAATAGTCAACAAGTAGAACAAGCAATAACCACATTTACCTATCTTTATACACTCCTACGCCGGCACTGGATTATATAGATTTCATTGACATTATTTAAGATAAAAAATATGAACCCTTGACATCCACTTCAAGCAAATCATTCATTGAAAGTCCAAAAAACACACCACCTAAGAAAATCTTCAATCCATTTTTTAAGGAATTTAAATTTGAATTAATCAATAATAATAACCAAAATGAAAATTTTCGTAGTCATCAGTCACTAGAAAGCAGCTTTCACCCGGAGGAAGAAGATATTTAAAATTATTTAAAAAAAATACCCTGGAATCAAAATTTCTTACGATTTCCTAAAAAAATTTAGTAAGAGGGATATGAATTTTTCATTCGCTAACTTGACACACACACACACTTGCGATGGTAGTATTGAAGTGGTATTGTTGGTATTAAGTTTTGTTGATAAAATATGTATTTAAAATTATTAACTTAACTTGTCGCGCCATCTATCTACAGCCCATGAAAGTACTTATATATTTCTGCTTATTTTTTTATTTGTGGTTCATATGTCAGGAAAAATCACTAAGATAGAGCAAAATGTAGTCAATGTCAAAATTATGAAAATCATAAAGCTAGGTACACAGACAATAGAGAAGAGTATTAAAAAGATGTGGAGTTCGAAGAAAACCATGATGCTAATGGCGACTATATTTATTACACAGTTGTACTACAGAAAATTATAATGCTGCCCAGATTGGATACGTTTAAGGTTACCATGTTCTGCCCACTTATGTGTTTGTGTATTACGGGAAACCCCCACTAACTGTTACAATACAACAATAAGAACAGGTATAAAGACTGATACAACATAACCAATCATTTAAAATATATAACACTTTCCAGGTAGCTACAGGTAAAAAACAATACTTATATAAATAAAAAAATTGAGAACACAACATAACTCAACAAATCGGAGCCCTAAGCAATGTTTGAACTGACCCAAAACTCTGAGTGCACTCACAATAAGTAGTATATAAATATTCGCGTTTAGCGCGTTTACCTATATATCGTTCGACTAGATTCTTAATACTCCGTTTGGACAAAGACGATATGACAATAAATTTAAAACAGAGCCGGCTTGAGCAACTTTGCATACTCTAACTAAAATGAATTGATGAATTTTAGTCGCAACAACGGCCATATTTCAATTTTACAGCTGGCCTCGGATTTTCTTAGCAGGAGTCAGTTAATAATTTTCTTATATCATATATTTGACCAGACTCTACCTTGTAATAATCGGGATGCTGTTTTCATAGGACAAACATTACAATATTTGGAAAATAGATTATATCATAAGGTATGTAAAATTCTGTAAATATTATTAATTTATTTCAGTTTTTTTTGTATAAATTTTGCTATGTATATATATATATATATATATATATATATATATATATATATATATATATATATATATATATATATATATATATATAGTTAAACTTGATCTTTGCCGAATAATTATTACTAACATAGGTTTATTGGGGAAGCGGCAAATTAAAACGAGTACCCTTCATACTTTTTATGTCCAAGCTTTCAGAATTTATTTATTCCATTATCAAGGATAAAGTATATGAGAATGTATATTATAATAGATGTACATGGTAAATTGTATACATCAAAAGAAATATTTGAATTTTTTAAAAATAATTGTCAAATTGAAAGTAAATCTATATCGTATCCCAATATTAAAGAAAAACCCATTTCACTAATTAGGAAACAAAAAATTATTTCCATCTAACTTTTCATACGAATCAAATTATTTCAAAGGGAAAACAAAACCAAAAACCGTTCGTTCCATTCGTTCTATTTACAAATCAGAAATATTCAAACTTCAGAATAAACATATAATGAAAATTGCCCGAGGGATGAACGTTACAAGCCATTACTAACGTTCTATGAAAGGTATCGACTGGGGTGGATAACAACAATTTTATTTTTCACAAGAATTATCCCATTTTTAAATCAAACATCAAATTGGGGTGGAATCGAGCAGACATTAAACTGAATGTATATATCCCGAATCGGTCTAATGTTAGAGAGGTCATGGATACATTTCAATCGTAAATGTTTATTGTACCCACAGCTGAATTCGATACTGAAAATTATAATGGAGAATGGAAATAGTGTTATGTTTACATATCAAAATTAACTGTCTCGACCCTTACTTTGTGGAATCTACTCATATTAGTGATTTAAATGAAACTCACTGTTTCTAGCTAATTTCACAATATAATTAATATTGTTGAAAATTCTAAAAAATGGACAATTGATTCGATAAATCAATATCATCGTCAGAATGAATACTCACGAGCTTACAGATTAAAACAACCAGATAAATCCCACTACGCAAAACATCTACTTGACATCAATCATGGACGAGAAGATTTCTGCTATGTAAGAGAACATGGACGAGAAGATTTCTGCTATGAAAAACGATATTTCTGCTATGGAAGAGAAAATTTCAACAAATGTGAAAAACGATATTTCTGCTTTGAAGAACGATATATCTGCCGATATCTTATTAATGAAACACGACATTGCCGCTGACATTGAAAATGAAATTTCGTCTCTAAAATCTGAAATCGAGAATAAAATGTCAACGATGGACGAGAAAATCGAGAATAAGATTACAACTATGGACGAGAAGATTGAGAATAAGATGACGATGAACGAGAAAATCAAGGAGTTACAAAAAAATATGACAGGTATAAGGACTCAAGACACGCCAGCGGAAGAAAAGAACAACGAGCAAACAAAACCTTGCAAGCCTAGAAACACACCCTAAGTTAGAAGACATTGGTAGTTTCACCCGAGTCAAGGCCCCAACGTTCGATGTAAAAATGTCGTGGACCAATTATGTGAAACAATTTGAAGCAGCCGCTAGAATGAATAATTGGTCCGATAGAGAGAAGGCAGTGAACTTAACTATCGCGCTTCGGGAAGATGCCTTAGATGTAGTACATACGATACCACTTGAAGAAACGGATGACTTCGAGCAGCTGAAGAACAGGTTGGACATGCGATATGGCCACGAATATCTAAAGCACTTGTACCAATCCCAGCTGAAGAACCGAAGGCAGAAACGTGATGAAGCCCTTCAAGAGTATGCCCGATTAGTTCGATTCGCTTATCCATCAGCACCAGAGAACATGATGGAATGTCTGGGCATCCAGGCCTTTATCGATGGCTTACGCGACCCCGATATGCAGAGGACGCCTCGTTTAGCCCATCCCAAAACATTAGTTGATGCATTGATAGCTGCTCTTGAATATGAAGCAGCAACGAAGGCTTCGGGATATAACAAAATTAGGACCATCCAAGAAGAAGGTGACGAAGACATATTTGACCAGTTCGTCACTTTAATAAAAAGTATGATGGATGAGAAGCCGAGGAAGATCAAATGCCGGAAGTGTGGCGATCTAGAGCACGTACGCAGTCCGTCTAAGCGCCCCAAGATTCCTGTAACCCAAGAACTCCAGTCACAGGGGAAATCAGACAGGGGTGAACATCCAGCTGATATGCCTCACCGAAAAGCCAACTCTTTGCCTAGACGGTCATGCCCTGTAGACTATTCACAATGCAACAAGTCGAAATCTAAGGAAGTTGCAGTTTCAAGAACTACTGTAGTCAGCAAGGAATGGTCACCCACCAGGATCAGAGAAGATCAGGAGAATGAGCCTCACCTGAAGATGATCCGGCAATGGAAGAAAGAAAATCGGTGACCTACCTGGCAAGCAGTATCAAGATTTTCACCAAAACTCAAGGCGCATTGGGCTCAGTGGGACTCCCTTGTCCTGGAAGAAGGGCTGTTGGAAAGAGTCCTTGAAAACGATGATAGTTCCGAGATGAGGAGACAGCTAGTTACCCCGAGAACAAGAGTAGCTGAGATACTAGAAAAGTTACACGACAGTCCATCGGGAGGTCATCTGGGAGTGAAGAAAACCCTCCAGCGAATCCGTGAGAGGTTTTATTGGATGAACAGCTCCGATGATGTGAAGGACTGGTGTAAGAGATGTACGATAATGCCAGTAATGCAGCTAGAGCAGTAAAATTCTGAAATTGACGGCACCCTGTAACTAAGAAAAATAATCACCCCATATTTATATAAAGCCGTCTGGAACGATAATGCAACTAAAATAATCTTTTAAATGAGTAATTGACAGTTCCATGAAGTTTTTAATGTAACAAGTTTTTTTATTCACCTCATCAATCTATCATTATTCGCACAACCTGTACATCGAAATCACCATTTTAAAGCCTACACAAATGAACGATTTTAATATTCTAAAAATTATAAATGAACTTTCCTTTTTAAGTAGAAGATTCGGGCGGCAAGAAAAACAAACTTTAAGTACTAAATAAAACTGATCGTGGGTTGATTATACACTTCCAATTTGAAAAAGTACTTCATCATCAACGACGACAAGCAGTTGGTATTTATCACAAACACAGCTCACAAAAAATAAATCAATCAACAATGTGCTAAGTATAATGTTATGAAAGAGACAAATGTTTGTATGCGAAGTAGTCGTGTTAACAGGTTTATTGGCACAAGTTTTAAAACAATATTAAATTTGAGTAGTTGTGCACATATTTTAACAGTAGTATTTGATTTATGCTTTGTAAGTTTTGGCACAGACATATCAGTATATCTAGGAGACACTGAGGAACGTCAAACTCTAAATAACATTGATGAATATGAAATTGTAATAATTAAAAATGATGAAACATACTAGTGATAATGCAACAGTACAATCGCCAAATAAAAATTGATAATCTAGAAGGTGTTTCATTAACAATGGGTCCAACAGTTAACAATTAGTGATACTACGGGTTAAATAATTATGATTGACTCAAACATGCCTTATCCAAATATCAATGGGTTAGGAAGGAAACACAGGGTGTTCAAAGTACTAATAATCGCACTACAATCGTTGTGTTCCTTGAACTATCAACTTGAAAATTAGCAGCTTTACGGTTTTCGGTACGATAAAATTGATTATGTCAATATTTCTTATGTTGCTCATAGAGGGCGCTACTTACAACCTGTCGCTATGATTAATTGGATAATAACATCTCACTCTATATATTGTTATGATATTTTATTTATTTATAATTTTAATTATTTATTAGGTTTATATTATTATAATTTTAGTTGTTGCGCGCCAGATGAAATTAATGAAGTAATAGATGAATATATGTTTAGTTTAAAAAGTAAAAGGCCCCAGCTAACTTCAGTCCTCAAGATGAAAGTCTTAATTATTTGTAGGGAATTATCGTAAGTGAGGATACGTTTATATTTAAACTTAAACTTCAAAATAATTAAGATATTATATAATTAATAAGAAAAAGAAGGAAATGTTAGGGGGGTTAGGTGCATCGACATCTTGGTCATTTAGCATTTAACACCCATAGGAGTTTTTGTTGTGTATACGTATTGTGTGGAATTACTTTACCTTTTGTGTTTTATATTGGAGTAAGTAGTAACATAATTTTTTCGCATTGCAAAGTTTTAAAGAAGATTCTTTGTGTTATATGTTTTAGAGTTTGTTGTATATATTGATGTCTTTTATATATTGAATGACCTTTTTGGCTTTTTGGAGACATGATGTCTTTGAATGAATTTGAGTTTAGTATGTTGATTTTTTTGTTTCGAAGGTGTGCACACAATCTATGATTATGTGTTTTATTGAAAGGATGGAATTACAAAATGGGCAGGTTGGTGGAGGTTAATTTTTGAGAAGGAAAGAATGGGTTAAATTGGAATGACCTATGGCAATTCTTTTCAATTTAACATTGTCCTTCCTAGGTAAATCAGGGAAGTCATATGTATCGAAGAAATTGTTTTCACTCCATACAGGGTGGTTCATAGTTAAACCACCATAGGTTAACTGCAAGTAGAGGACACTTTGGTGGTTCCAAATAGACTTGGTTAATTAGTCTAACATAATTATTAACGGAGATACATGATGTTTTATTCATTTATTCCAATGCTTTCGAAGGCCATAACTTTAGAACCACCCTATATATTTCTTTCATTTTTGGTAAGGATAATATTGCATTGATAACACAATAAGATAGTGCAATATAAATAATTATAATTCAGGTCTGGTTGAAGGTAAATTTGCAAAATTCGATAATCTCCAAAACAACACCCTGTATATCAGAATTTTTAAAATCCAATAGATTATTCGAAGAGAACAGAAAGAATAGAGCGGCACTAAAATATTTTTGGAAGTGCATTTCCCGTTTTACTGCTTAACTTTTAATGTCAAATTGATTTAAATGTATCATTGACATTTTCGTACGTAATAACTTTAGAACCACCCTATAGATTTCTTTCATTTTTGGTAGGTGTAAGTTACATAAGCATCAATAGTTTATTCCAAAAGAACAGAAAAAATTGAGTTACACGAAAATGTTTTTCGAAGTGCACACTTAGTAAAATATTCAAGTCTAAATCATTAACAATTATCAAGTAGGTCTAATATTCTGAAGGAACAGAAAAATTATCAAATAGGCGTAGACTGTTGAAGTACGGAAAACTTAGAGAGTTCGTTTTGTTATTGGTAGTTAATCGTTGGTTGCTAGTAAATTTCGCACGAAATAATTTAGATAATTTTGAATAATAATTAATTATGCCTCATAAATTTACAAATGTAGAATATGCAGACATACTATTTGTGTATGGCTTTTGTGACGGAAATGGTAGAGAAGCAGTAAGGGAATATGAAAGACGCTTTCCTAATCGTCGCACTCCTCATTACCAGACATTTGCGACAGTATTTGATTACAGTCGGCAACATGGTAGATTTCCTACAGTGATTATGGTGAAAGACAACACTTGAATGTTGAAGATGATATACTAGGTAAAGTAAAGATATTAAATTTCATTTAATAGGTATTAAGACTAAGAGTCGATTAGAAATTTCCCTTTTGTTCATTACATTAATATGTGATAGTAAATTAGTGCCATAATTTCATTTTGTTCCAGATATGGTTGACAACAACCCAACAATCAGTACAAGAAGGATTGAACACGCATTAAATGTACCCCATACTACCGCTTGGAGGAGATTAGACAAATTTAGCTTCTACCATTATCATGTTCAACAGGCTCAAAGACTAGAGCCACGTGATTTGGAACCGCGATTAGACTTTAGTCGGTGGATATTTAGAAGGAGAAGAATAGTTAGCAGGTGCCTATTCACTGATGAGGCCACATTTACAAGGGATGGGGCTTACAATCTACGAAATTCTCATGTTTGGGATTATGAAAATCCTTTTGCTACAAGACAAACACATTCGCAGTATATGTTTTCGGTTAACGTTTGGTGTGGAGTTTTAGATAATCACCTTATTGGACCATATGTCCTACCCCGTACATTAACAGGGGACGACTATTTTGCTTTTTTGCAAAATATGTTACCAGTGCTATTAGAAAATGAGGAAATTGGAGGAATGTATATCCAGCACGATGGTGCATCGCTTCACTTTAGGGTAATTGTGCGACATTTTCTAGACGAGAATTTTAGAAACATGTGGATAGGGAGGGGCGGGCCCAATAATTGGCCTTGCCGGTCGCCGGATTTCAACCCGGTGGACTATCATATTTGGGGATATGTGAAAGTCAAAGTATACTCTACTGAGATAAACAGTTTAGAAGATCTTATTCAAAGAATTGATGATGCTTGCGAGGAAATCAGGGCAAATCCATTAATGATAAGACGAGCAACACAAAACATCTTAAAAAGAGCTCGTAAATGCATAGAACAAAATGGTGGACATTTCGAACAATTATTATAAATAATTTGACATTCCGTGTAACTCATTTTTTTCTGTTCTTTTGGAATAAACTATTGATTTATAAAAATCTTGATAAACTATTTTTTTTTCTTAACCCGAACCTGGATTATAACTGTTTTTGTTACATGATAAGATTTTGATGCTTATCTAACTTACACCTACCAAAAATGAAAGACATCTATAGCGTGGTTCTAAAGTTAATACGTACGAAAATGTCAATTATACATTTAAATAACTTTGACATTAAAAGTTAGGCAGTAAAACGCGATGTGCACTTCGAAAAATATTTTAGTGCCGCTCTATTTTTTCTGTTCTCTTCGAATAATCTATTGGATTTTAAAAATTCTGATATACAGGATGTTGTTTTGGAGATTATCGAATTTTGCAAATTTACCTTCAACCAGACCTGAATTATAATTATTTTTATTGCACTATCTTATTGTGTTATCAATGCAATATTCTCCTTACCAAAAATGAAAGGAATATATAGGGTGGTTCTAAAGTTATTGCCTTCAAAAGCATTGTACTAAATGAGTAAAACACCCTGTATCTCTGTTAATAATTATGCTAGACCAATTAACCAAGTCTATTTGGAACCACCAAAGTGTCCTCTACTTGCAGTTAACCTATGGTGGTTTAAGTATGAAACACCCTATATAATTTGTTATTGTCGTTAGTAGCGTGCCAATCTTTTTGACTTAGATGTCGATTGATAGGGGAGAGGAATGAGCTAGCTTCTTTTGAGGTATATAGGATTAGGATAGGTGAGCCATCTGTAGTTGCTCGTTTGGCAAGGAAATCTGCTCTTTCGTTGCCTGTTATGCCTTTGTGACTGGGGATCCAGAGGAAACTAATTTCTAGATTTCTCAGTTTGGAGATATGGAAATCTCAGATTTGGATAGAGATAAGATGATTGTGGGAAAATTTTTGTATAAGTTTCAGCGCGTTAAGGGAATCTGATATTATTGAAGATTGAAGTGTTCTGTTTTGTAAAGTGTGTTTTATGGCTTCGCGAATGGCGAAGAATTCTGCTGAGAGGATTGTATTATTAGGGTGAAGTTTTAGTTTTGTAGAAGAGTTAGATGAATAAAAGGTAGCTCCCACACCGTTTTCAGATTTGGAACCGTCTGTGAATATTAAGAAGTGTTGATTGTATTTTTGGTGGATGAGTTGTGAGATGTAAAGAAGGAATTAGGGAGGAAGATTTATCGAATGAAAACATAGAGGTATTAATGGAAAAGCAAAGTGTCCATGGGGGAAATATATTGAAGTTTATTGGTAAGACGTCGAGGAGAGAAATATTTATGTTGTTGAGAAGTGTGTTTAGTCGATCGTTAGAGCCGGGGGTCGTAGTGAGTTTAACGTAATTAATATGTAAATTGTGAACTATGGATGTGGTCTTCAATTAAATTAATGTAAAGAGACTTTTTACTCATTCATATGGAGAAAACATGGAATTAAAAGCAAAAGGTAGGCAATTACCAGATATCACGTCAATTTAGTAGAGATATTTATTCAAAAAACGAATGGATTTGTGGATGTTACAAAAAAATATTTCATATTGTTTTCCCTGCTTATTTTTTGGTGGCGATAAAGCTTGGACATAAATAGGAGTCATGGATCTAGAGCATTTGAGATTGAAAATAAAAAGACACGAATTTTAATATTATAATTGTATTGAATTTGCGATACTAGGGTCAACTAATATTATGTCTCAAGTAGATACTGATAGCTTCTCTCAGATGTCGCAACGACAATATATATATATATATATATATATAAATATATATATATATATATATATATAATATATATATATATATATATATATATATATATATATATGTATATATTTGTAGTATTTCTTAAACCATTATATATTTATCTTTTTTGGATAGTTCTTGGGTATAGGTTTCTTGTGAATAATACGAAAATTTTATGACGACGTTTCGCCCATCATAGTAGGCTTTATCAAAATCTGTTTTATTTTGTGGAACAGTACCTACGAGTGGAAAGAATTAAAATGAAATTTGGTAGCTTACAATGAAGACATTCACAATTAAAAATTAAAAGGTTCTCCAGCTCACATGCAGGAATAAAATTTTGAAATTAAGTTTTATTATGGTACGTACCTCGATGTTTACATTTTAATGGTAAAATTAGGAATGGAAAGAATGAAGGTTCTATTATTGTTTTCGTTTTTTTTTCCTTTTTGAGTAAGTATTCTGGTTTATGTTACTTAGTTTTTCAATGGCAGAGAGATAAGGTGTATATTAATTATTAAAATGGAATATACGAGGTGGTCACAAAAATTGAAATAATATTCATTGTTTATTTATAGTATTAAGTTGTGATAGATATGGCTTAAATGATTTGTGTCTTGTTTATCATTGACAGTATGCTGTTCCTTTTTTATGTAAATCATTTCTTTCATCAAAAGTTTTTGGTAATTGTTATCTTGTGCCAGAATTTTAGTATTTGAAAAGTTAAATTCGTGGTTTTGGCTAGATTCATGTTTATGTAAAGCTGTTGAGGCATTTTTAGTGTATTTGTGTCCGTTTAGCCTGTTATTAAGGTATTGTGTAGTCATTCCTATGTACTTATTGGGGCAATTTAAGCATGGTATTGAGTAGACGACATTCGATTTCATTTTAGTTGTAACTTTACTTTTCAATGATGTGAACAAAGATGATAATAGATGTTGTGCTTTGTGACATACAATGATATCATGCTTACCTAAGATATATTTCATTTTTTCTGATAATTCTGCTGTGTATGGCATAGCAATATATTTTTTTATGCTTTTATCATTTATCTGTTTTTTATCAGGTATGTTACTATTATATAATTTGTGTGTACGTTGATTTATGATTCTGTTTATTAACTTTGTAGGGAAATTATTTTCATGAAGAACCTTTTTTACTCTCTTTAAGATCTCGAATCTATATTCGGGTGATGTTAGAGTTAGCGCTCTATCGGTTAAATTTATGATAACACTGTTTTTCTGTGAATTTGGGTGGTGGGAATTATAGTTTAGGTAGCGACCCGACGAAGTGTTTTTGGTATACCATTTTGTTTTAAGTTCTTCATTGTTTTCTTGTCGTATGATTGTCATATCTAAGAAATTAATTTTATGTTCAAGTTCTGTTTCTGAAGTAAACTGAAGTTTGGGATAGAAATTATTAAAAGCGTCTAGAATTTCGTCAATTTGATTTTCTGGTACGGCAGTGATACAATCGTCGACATATCTTTTAAAAAATAGTATAGGAATATTAGTTTTGTTTAGAACCTTCTCTTCTAGGTATTCCATGACAAGTTGTGCTACAGTGGAAGATATGGGAGAGCCCATTGCACAACCATCTAACTGCTGGTAAAATTTGTTTTTATGTTGAAAATAATTGCTGTTTAGTGTTAGATTTAACGCTTCAATAAACATGTCTTGATTTAGAGTTGTATATTCTTTTAGGGAGTTCCATTTCTCATTAATGATGTTTGTTATTAATTCGTTCGGTATATTAGTGTATAGGGATATCACGTCTAATGAAACTAGTTTGTATGTGCTTGGTATTTTTGTTATATTAATAAACTCCTTGAAACTAAAAGAATCTTTGATGTAATAGTTATTTTTGCATGTTATTTCAGATAGACAGTTACTTAAATATTTGGATAATCTGTAAAAAGGTGACTGGATAGACCTATAGTATCATCTATAGTATATAATAGTAACATACCTGATAAAAAACAGATAAATGATAAAAGCATAAAAAAATATATTGCTATGCCATACACAGCAGAATTATCAGAAAAAATGAAATATATCTTAGGTAAGCATGATATCATTGTATGTCACAAAGCACAACATCTATTATCATCTTTGTTCACATCATTGAAAAGTAAAGTTCCAACTAAAATGAAATCGAATGTCGTCTACTCAATACCATGCTTAAATTGCCCCAATAAGTACATAGGAATGACTACACAATACCTTAATAACAGGCTAAACGGACACAAATACACTAAAAATGCCTCAACAGCTTTACATAAACATGAATCTAGCCAAAACCACGAATTTAACTTTTCAAATACTAAAATTCTGGCACAAGATAACAATTACCAAAAACTTTTGATGAAAGAAATGATTTACATAAAAAAGGAACAGCATACTGTCAATGATAAACAAGACACAAATCATTTAAGCCATATCTATCACAACTTAATACTATAAATAAACAATGAATATTATTTCAATTTTTGTGACCACCTCGTATATTCCATTTTAATAATTAATATACACCTTATCTCTCTGCCATTGAAAAACTAAGTAACATAAACCAGAATACTTACTCAAAAAGGAAAAAAAAACGAAAACAATAATAGAACCTTCATTCTTTCCATTCCTAATTTTACCATTAAAATGTAAACATCGAGGTACGTACCATAATAAAACTTAATTTCAAAATTTTATTCCTGCATGTGAGCTGGAGAACCTTTTAATTTTTAATTGTGAATGTCTTCATTGTAAGCTACCAAATTTCATTTTAATTCTTTCCACTCGTAGGTACTGTTCCACAAAATAAAACAGATTTTGATAAAGCCCACTATGATGGGCGAAACGTCGTCATAAAATTTTCGTATTATTCACAAGAAACCTATACGAACTATCCAAAAAAGATATATATATATATATATATATATATATATATATATATATATATATATATATGTAGATGGCGAAGTGAATGGCAAGAGATATACTCGGCTGGTAGACACTGGAGCAACTAAAACTATTATATGACCGGAGATGATAAACTCCAACGAGACTGCAACTGCGGACCGTCACAGGTGAGAGTGCCAACGTTCACAGGCAGACACAAATCCAATTGGGAATTGGCGAGGAAAAGTTCACGCATACGTTAATCGTAGCTGACATTGAAGAAGACGTGACTCTGGGAATGGACGTAATGAATCTACATGGTTTCCAATTGGACTTTAGAAACAGAACCATTAAAGTGGGTTCCGAGGAGGTATTCCTTCATCCATATGAAGGCAGCACGGTGTTGGCAGTTGTACAGGAAGATACCGTTCTACCTGCACCATGCGGAACCATAATAGTAGCACGGCTACAGGGAATAATTAATGAAGGTACACCGGTTATGATGGAGCCAAGGAACGACGACGAAGAGGTTGGCAAAGGAGTACTAATTGGAAAAGGATTAATAACGTCGGCGAAGGAGATCCCAATACGTGTGATAAACGTGGGCGATTACCCAATTACCATCAAGAAGGAAACCAAGATTGGATCCTGCGTACCAGTGACGTCTATAGTTCGCCAAACAACGGCAATTGACAATTTCAATTAAATCGAGCTGAGAAAAGGATAATGAGTGAATTTCTCTTACAGTATCGAGATCTATTTGTACCAAAAGGAGTAAATACTGGTAGAACATAAGCCGTCAAACACGAAATCGATACTGGTAATGCCAACCCAATTACGCAATCAGCTCGAAGACTACCACAAGCGAAGGGAAAGGAAACTGAAAGAATCGTTAGAGAAATGGCAGAAGAAAAATTAATAGAACCATCTACTAGTCCATGGATGTCTCCAGTAGTGCTGGTCAAGAAAATGGATGGAACTCTGAGATTTTGCGTGGGCTATCGCCAACTAAACAACGTGCTATCGTTTGCCCCGAATCGACGATACGCTAGACACTTTCGCCGGCAGCAAACTGTTTTCCACCTTGGACCTGAAGTCTGGTTATTGGCAAGTAGATATGGACCCAGAAGACAAAGAGAAGACTGCTTTTACCACCGTATCTGGATTATGGCAATTCAACGTCATGGCATTCGGGCTCTGCAATGCGCCCGCGACATTTGTAAGACTCATGGAAAATGTCTTGAAATAGATAGATAGATATGAATTATAGACGCATCGGTATCTATGACCTCTATGTGATATTATATTACTGTTTTCTTATTTTATAGGTTTGTTCCAACCGAAGTAAATACCGTTTATTCACTAATTAGCAGGTCAACTGGGTTTGTATCGTAATTGTACGGTTTTTGTGTTGGTTAGAACAGACCTTATATTAACCTGTATAAGTTGGTATCTTTTAAATATCCTAGTAGTGGTTCTAAGTGCTTTTCTGAGAAAAGTAATTTGATATTCGTACGTAGATTATATTTGATTCTATATGGTGTATATTTCCTGCACTGCATAATTATATGTTTAACGGTAATTGTAAAGTTACAGGTCTCACATATTGGTGGTTCTTCCGCTGATAGTAAATATTCATGAGTTAACTTTGTGTGTCCGATTCTTAGTCTTGTGAGGACTATCTTATCTTTTCTTGGTAGGTTATGTATTTACCATTTGTTAAAGTGAATGTCTTTGATTTCATAGAGTTTATTGTCTCCTTCTTGAAGGTCCCAGTGTAACAGAATTAGGTTCCTAGTTAGTTTAACTGAATGATTGTTCAGATCTTTTACGTTTAGTATATTTATCACGTTTGTGGTATGCATTTGTCTTTTCGCCAGGAAGTCTGCCCTATCATTGCCTTTAATACCTATATAACTAGGGATCCAAAGGAATATGATTTCTTTATTTTTAATTTTTGCTTTCTCTAACTGATATTTTATTTTCTTGGCCAGAGGGTGACCTGTGTTGTATGCTTTAATGGAGTCAAGTGAGATGGAGTCTGTTGCTATCAGCCATTTGCGATAATTAGTAGTTGTGACGAAATCTATTGCTTTATGTATTGCAAGTAGTTCTGCTGTATGTATTTCAGTTAATTTATGGAGGCTGAAACTGTTTTTTGATGTTTCTGTGTGATAAGTGGTGCCTACTTTTTCATTTTATTTGGAGCCATCTGTGTATATAATTTGATGTACTTTGTAGTTTTCTATAATCTGAGGAAATTTTTGTTGTAACAGTATAGGAGGTGTGGAATTTTTTATGTGTGTTGTCAGCTCCTTATTTATTTGTATGTTAGAGGTGTTCCATGGTGGGAAATTGTAAGGGCTGTAGTCATAAGACGGGGGATTTACTATACTTTGCCTGTTTATTGTGTTGAAGGGTTTATTCAAATCAAGAAATAGTGCGTTGGTGTGTCTTTGCAGTCGGAAGGCGTCTTGTAGATCAATATCAAAGTCCATTAGATGATTGTTAGTTGAATATTCTTCTCTATAGCCTGCTTGTTCAAGGATGAGGAGATTATGCTTCTGTAGGTACCAAGTTAGTTTGTGGACTGGAATGAGTATTGATAATTTCCATGCGCTGGGAATTTGGCCGTTTTCCCATATTTTGTTGTATAATTGGAGTAGATGATGTATTCCATTTTCGGGTAGATTTTTTATCATAGGTATCCTTATGCTATCTGGTCCAGGAGCTGTGTCTTTTTTTGTTCTCCAATGCATAGGTTCGTTCATTTATTGTGATTGGCAGGTTGTATGACGTATTAAGAAAATAAGAAAAACATTACACTATTTACCTGAAAGATAGTTTAGGAATGAATGTAGTGGATTAATTTCCAGGAAAACTTGTTCAATACTTTTGTTAATATTCGTAGAATTCCGTATTTATACACTGTATAAATTAAATAATATTCATTATACTTCCACTTGTTTGATAAAGTTACTGTGTTCGCGAAACGCGTCACAGTTAAAAATTGAACATTAGTTCAAATATAAAGAAGTTTTAAATTAATAAAATTATTTTATTTCATCCTTTAAAAATAATAAAAGTTGTTTTTGATAACGTACCAAGCCCATATTATCCACTTTTTCTATTTTAAAAATTTGATGCTACATTTCGTATTTTTTTATTGAGAAATATATTTTCTGTCTGTAAAATAAATTGTCCTACAACTTACAACTTTTTTAGACGTTCTCAATCATGAGCAGAACCACAAACATGTATAAAATGCCAATTTAAAAGAAGTATTTATGATTATGGGAACGTATCAGAATCACAAATGACATGTGTCATTGAGTTTGAAAATATGGAGATCAGATAAGACAATTTACATCGGTTTTAACCGGATGGTAAAAGTAAAAAAGTATGTTCAACGCTGAGCTTCGACACTCATACATTCATATAACTATTTTAGACCAGGCGGTAACCAACAAAAAATTCAAAAATATTATTTCGTTCATAAAATTTATGAGCAATTTTTTAAGAAGAGATTTTGGCACTTATAGGATGAAGTAGCACAGAGATAAGATAGATATGCTCATTCCAGATAACATGTGAAAAAGATTATTTGAATCACAAATTAAATAAGGTTAGGAACAAGTCTTAGAGTGAAATCGAGACAAACTCATTTTCTAAAAGAAACAGATAAAAATAATTAATTGTAATAATTTCTATGCAACTACACTTGTGTATTTTCAAAACGCTACTGAAAAATTGATAATGATAAAACTAATAATAAAATTTTATAAAGAATTCATTGTTTATAAATGAGCTTAACCACACTAAGCACATTATTACTCGATGATAGCTGGTTATCATATTTTCTCTTCTCGCATAACCTGCCGTCTGTTAACTTTCCATATGGACCATATTAATTGGGTTAGTCAAGTGGATATAATTATGTACATAAGAATGTTAATATCTTTATTTGGCATTATATCATCTTCTTGGAGGATAAAATGTTTCTTCAACGTCTTGTTTAGAATGGCTATGCGCCATTTTTTTAAATGCCACAGTTTTGCGGAATTTTTTCAAAAATTTTATTGTACCATCAACTTTTACGCTGCATTCCATAGCACCATTTTATATATAATTATGATATACCATTTATCATTGAATTAGTAGTTATTATAAATTAGTATTCCGTAAAGTATTGTAAGACTTTTATTAACCCTTTAGTTCCCGACGGTACTTCTGAGTACCACCAATTTTTACACGTCGTAAGACTCCATTCGTAGCAATAAGAGGCTCTGCGGCCTGCCGGTATATTGGAGTACCATTTTATGAACCAATAGAAATAGAAAATTTACCAAGCCCTCTGTAAATATTTTATCGTCAGTTGTATGTTGATGTCGCAAGTAGACGGTAGCGATTTCGATTCGTCTTTTCATTTTCGTTATTGTAATTGATTTATTCAATTGTACTGTGGTTTTTTGGCATACAGAGGTGCTGGCATCCATACTAGGTACGTTTATACTATGATAATGTATATTCAATAATTTTTCATACAAGATAATTCTCATTTTCTCGTAGAACTGAGAAGTACCGTCAGGAATTGTGGAAGACAAAAAAATTCGATGGTTGCATACAAAACCACTATCTGCAAAGTAGTTAGAGGACATTGCAGATCAAATCCTAACTGAAGATTTGCTGACTGATGAAGATGAAAGTGACTCTGAGGATGTGAATCCCGATTTGGATAATGGTTTTGCAGATAGCATTCATATAACAGCAGGAACTGGTTGTTCAACTGATAATGCTATCAAAGATCCTAACCATCATGTTCTCATGTTTCTCATCATCAGCCGTCTCCTCAAGTTGATGAATCTGTGAGTCATGAGCAGTTACCGAGCGCATCATCAGATAAAAATAGTGAAAAAAGCATGTCTACAGGAAAAAAACGGAAAATACTACGTCCAAGGAATAATTCAGAAGAAATAGAAGTAGACGATGAATATGGAAAAGACGACCAACAGAAAATGGAAGAAGGCGGTTGCCGAAGAACTAATGCCTGAATCCAATTTCCCGGAAGGTCCTGTTGAGACAGAGTTTATTAATTGTAAATCTGCTACAGATGTTTATCTGCGTTTGCTGGGGGAATCCGTTGACGACATTGTATTTCAGAGCAACCTATATGCGACGCAACTGAATCATACATTGAATTTGAAGATAGAAGAACTTCTTGCTTTCATAGGCATCATTTTGTTGATCTTATCATCGATTACCTACTTGGAAGCAGTATTGGAATGGCAGTGAAGACTTGGGCCTTCCTATTGTCGCCAAATGCATGACGAGGAATCGCTTCGAGACAATTCTGAAATTTCTTCATTGTAACGATAATAACCTAATGCCAAAGGATAATGAAGACAAAATTCACAAGATTCGACCATTACCAGATACACTGAATAGGAGATTCAAAGACTGCTATAAAACAACAAGACGGGTGAGTGTAGATGAAAGTATGATACTTTTCAAAGGCAGAAGTACACTCAAACAGTATAATCCAATGAAACTCGTAAAGAGGGGTTATAAAATGTGGTGTCTTGCCAATCAAAATGCCTATGTTGCAACTTTCGATGTGTATCAAGAAAAAAATGGAGATCTAAAGCAAGAATTCAAAGAGTTCGGCCTAGGAGAGAGGGTTGTTCTTTCGCTAACTAAACCAGGGTGGAATAAATGGAAGATTATATATGCAGATAATTATTTTATATCTATCAGTCTATCACAAACCTTATATTTGAAGAAAACTTTGACGTGTGGAACGATAAGAAGTAAAAGGCTGGGATTACCCCCAATGAGAGACGATAAAGAAATGAAAAGAGGCGACCATGATTTTCGTGTCTCGAATACGAAAATCAGGACATTCAAATAGAAAGACAATAAGATAGTGCATTTTGCATCCAACTTCCATGGTACCGAAGAAGTACACGTGAAACGAACTCAGAAGGATGGAACACGCATGGATATGAAATGCCCATCTGTAGTCGCTGACTACAACAATATGGTCGATCGCGCGGATCAGTTACGAAGTACGTACGGTGTACAACGCAGTTCACGCGAGTTGTGGCATAGACTATTCTGGGGATTTCTGGACATTGTATTCGTTAATGCTTATATAATATATAACATGCAATTTGAAAAAAATTCTACATTCGAATTCAGGAGGTCAATTTGCTTGGGGTTCATGGCAATGAACTGTAACAAAGTCAGCAGGAAGAAAGCTGGACCCATAGTAAAAAGACGCAAGTATAATTATAGTGTACCTGATGACGTTAGACTTGGGAATCGTGGAGCCCATTGGGTTGCTTTTGAAAATCACCGGGGAAGATGTGAAATGTGCAGTTCACGTGCAATACAATTACGATCCCGAAGCAAATATTCAACATGTGGTATATTTTTGTGTTGCAATCACAATAAGAATTGCTTTCTGGAATATCACAAAATAGATTAGATAATAGAGGTGTCATTTATTCGCCCAGTGTTTCATAAACGCATTTTTAGTATTAATATTGTTGAATATGTTCAATGAACAATTAAAAAACTATATATTTGAGTTGATATTTGTCTCGCACTGTATATTATCGGCAATAATCCTGACGGTACGTAGGAGTCCATTTTTTTTATTTTTTTCAAAATTGGAAATAAAATTCTGAAAAAATTCAGTCAGCTCTTTCAAGTCATCACCAAACGTGAATTCAATAAAAAAACGCAAATTTCAAGTTGTTCCAATATCCGGGCACTAAGGGTTAATTAGAAATAGATATACCAGGGATCTGCGATTGCTAGAAAAATTTAAGTTTTGAAGAGAAAAAATTGTAGCAAATGTTTTTGGTGCAACTGATCACACAAGAGAGCTAACAAATAAATTTGGTAGAGGTGTGTTCCTTATATATGGGTATTGGTGGAACAGCTATACCTATATAAAATATTAAAAAGATAAAAAGGTTCACGGGGAAATTAAAGAACCTGGAAAACCAGCGCAAATTGCGGTAGACGATTTTTTTTTAAATGGTATTGGTAGAAAAATTCGACTCTTCCTTTCTTAAAGCAGAGTCATTAATTATGTTACAAATGAAGCACTGTTTCTAAATAATTGCACCTTATGATAAGAAAATTCTAAAAGAGTTAATAATTGTTTCGACATCATAAAATTGCATCGTCAGATATCGAAACAATTGTCAATTTCTTTAGAATTTTCTTATTATAAGGCTCACTTCTACCACCCTAGAGTATTTCTATACATCATCTTTTGACGTTTATCTTTACTGTTGTGCAAAAGAACATATATCTTTTAGTACCTTGCTATTATCTCTTGATGCTGTTCTTGTATCTTTTCTCTTACTTGTGCATAATACAGTTAGTGTATTATTTTTGAGTTTTATCGTATGGCATTTGTTTTTGTGTTTTTGAAACGCCAAATTCTGTTATGTAAAAAATAAACTTCAATGAATGTTTCAAATTTTTTGAGAGTTTCTTGCTTTAGGCACCATTAGAAACCTTTAGTTTGAAACAAACCTTATAATAATAATAATAATATTTTTTTTACAATGTTAATATCAAAATATATATATTTTATCCAGCATAATGGTAAATAAAGTAGTAAACTCTAGAATAAGGTGGTCATTAGTACTGATTTTACCAGTACAGTACTGGTTTTCAGGGCATCAGTCTTGGTTATTCATGAAACAAAACCAGTACACGAAAAGTACTGGTTTTAGAATAGATTTCAAATTTAAAACATTAAAACAGGAACAAAATATTACAATTAGAACAAGACAATTATTACAAATTATTTTGAGAATCTGAAACCTAATCTGAACTTTTCTTACTCCAAAATGTATCGTCAATGTTTCATAACATAAAGATATGACAGGATATTCCTATGTTGGAAACAAATATCATTTATAAGGACCTTAAAACCAAAATTGCTGACAGGATAGTAAATGTGTTTCTGCCCCTGCAAGTTAGACAAAATTTAAAAAAGCTGGAAGAAGACATCTTCGAAAAATCGAATATTTTCAAAGAAAAAGTGGTGGAATTTTACAGCACATGTTTTCAGTGTCAGGAAGAATGGGAAGGCTATTTTAAGGGAATGGAGAAGTTTAATTGGATTACATTAAACATCAATAAGTTCAAGTATGCAGTGACTATTTAATTCAACATTATCCGAAAGCTTGAAATATTTCATTCAACGCTACACCGCAGATGAGAAACTTGGGCATTGGAAACAAAATTGTGTTTCAATATCAGAAAGATGGATAGATATTTTTAAACCCTTTAAAAAATGGATTAATATAGGCAAATTGGTAGAGTATTGCCTCTGTATGCCAGAAACTAATAAACCTACCGAATGGGTGTTTTTTTTATTCCACATCTGGACTAGCGAGAAAACCCAATTGAAAGTGGAAACTTTGAAATATTTGTTGATTGTCTAAAATCATTTTAATGAAACCTGTATGAAAGTCTATGGAAATATTCGAGGAAATGAAAATTCATTCCTCAAAAAAATATAAAATACCAAACTAAATTAAATAACAACTTATGTTTTATTATGTTATTATTGTTATGACTTATATTATCATGATATGTTATGTTTATTATGTATTATTATTATATTGTAAAATCATATTTTCATTTTCACATTCACATTTTTTGATATCTAAAAGTTTTTTATTTACTTAAGTATACAGCCTGTCCGTTGGGTGAAATTTTTGATAAAAATTTGTAAAATTTGAACGTAACGGATCAAAATTCACATTGCCCTGGTTTCAGGTTAGAAAAAAATGGTCACCCTACTCTAGAAGTGCATAACACTTGTATCGAGTACAGCAGAAAAATAAAATAACAATTACAAACATATTAAAATACTATATTAAAATACAATAGTAAAACACAATACTTAAAATACAACATGTCATGTGACCAACCCGTAACTAAACAATACCAACCACATATTTTACATATATTGAGATGAAGTCCACGCATGAAATCGTCATAAAGATCGGAATAATTGAATATTACGAAATTGCAAATGTTTTTGTTTCTACCAGATCATGAATTTTCTTTCTGGGTAAACTTAGAATAAATTGTTTCAACTGACGTTTATACAAGAACGTGTTTTATACTTTTTTTAATTATAATCGTAATTGTAGATTGTTGGAGCTAGGGCATAGGTATGACCGATGTGTAAGCATCATCTGCATGAGGTGGTCTCAAATTTTTATTTTGTCGTGTATCATAATTATGAATAACCAAAAAGGAATTATACGATTTCTGATATAACGTTATAATAATATAGTTGTCTTCCGGGTCTTCATCAGTAGGTATGTACGTAGTTCGTCGCTGTTCGTCGGAATATTTATTGATGTGGAGGGGGTGAAGCACCCATCCGGAGCGTCTCCAGGTGGCGGATAGAAGAAAGGCCTCTGAGATGATTGTATATGACTGGCAGCCAATACCCTGCCGCAGACCAACTTTACCTGTCCCAACTGTAGTATCATAGCTAAGGGATTGCACACAGGGTTACGATGCCGGGTGAAATTTCGAGCTCACGTCTAAACCACCTGTTATACGAATGTCTCCTGGCTGTCTGTGGTCAAGTATCGCGGGCTAGTGGGATGGGGGGGGTCTTGGCTTTACTGCCCGGTTCAAGAGGAGACAAACTCATTAATAACCTAAAGTCAAGGTGGAAAACCAGGCCGAAGAATGCGTAGCTATATAGGAGACTAGTCCTTACTGGTTTCGACCTCGGAGCACCGAGGGGAACTCCATTGTATTGAACCCCTTACCTCTGCATGCGGGGCTCTGCAGCGTTGGACCGTAATATGACCCCAGCTTCTCGTGGGACCATTTATGGAAAGAGAAAGAGAAAGTAAAAGTTCCACCGGAAAAGTAGTGGAGAAAACCTCCATCTCTTCATCCGGGCACCTTACAGAGAGAAAAAGGCCAAACGGAACAAAGATCGTATGCCGTTCGACCTCTCAAAATCACCAACGGGAAAGATAAAGCTTAAAAGGGGTCCGGAGCATATCACTCCTCCGCAGCGACCTCTTAGCAAAAAACAGCTGCAACGGTAACCGGACATGCCACTGGTTACGCAGCAGCTGTCAAAACAGAGAAGGCTTTTAGGGTGGGAATAATGCCCAAGGGTTATCCTGGGGTCATCCTGAAAGCAGAGCAGCTCCCCACCCTGGAAGACACTCTGATGGAAGAACTGTACCAGAGCAAACAGAACAGAATCCACTTCTCAGGTATCCATTTCCGTTGTGGAACGATACTGGTGTACTGTGCGTCCCAAGAATCGGCAGACTGGCTTATAAAGTCAGCGCCGAAATGAAACTCTTGGGAGGACTCGAATTGGGGACTCGAAGTGGAGACGACATCCCAAAGCCAGTCACCATAACAGTGTTCTTCCCAAGAATCCACGATATGAAATTGGAGAAGATTCTCCACCTTGTCGAGGTTCAGAACTCTAACCTCACTACTGGGGATGGGAAGATCCTGTTCTCTAAAAAAGAGGGACAGGGAACTATCCTCACGATAGGGATTGATCACCATCCTGGGGAGGCTCTGAAGGCAGGAGGTTACGCGCTAAACTGCAGCCTCTGCATCCCGGGAAACTGGACGGAGCAGCCTGGGGGTCGAGAGTCTGACTCGAGATCAAGACACATGCTGAAACTCCGAGGAAGATATTGCCATGGAGGTAGAGGAGGGGGTCAGGGAGTGATAAAAGAGGGGGATGAATAGAGGCTGAATAACTCGGCATCTCTCATCCATAATACTTCACAACGACAACGACAACGACAACGACAACGACGACAACAAAGACAACGTCGACAATATACACTGTTTATTCGTGTTCCTTTTGTTGAAAAACAAAAAATTAACTCAAAATATGATTTCAAACTTTTTTTGGGGTAAACCAATACTTTTCTTCATATTAGATACGGTTGGGCGGAAAAGTAATAAACAATACATGAAAAAACAAATTCACTTTAGAAACATCAACCGACCGTTCTATTCATTGAAACAGTCTTGTATGCCAATGAGATCATAAATCCGGCCTTTACGCAATTTTAAAGATAAACATAATTTATGCTAGAACAGCAACCACCTGGCGATATCGTTCAGATGCTGATTTACTTTACAGATACCACGTTTCTATCCCCTTGATGCATTCATATTCAGAACATTCACAGTAATTCGCCGATGGATTACATTCAGTTGAATGAATGTCAATTTCTGGAAATTTGTACGAATGAGTGGAGATGTAGGTTCGTTTACTGGGTTGATTTAAGTTCATTTTGACGTTTATTGGCTCGTGATGAATGCACAAGGTGTGTTTACGAACATTATTACAACATAAACTTGACAAGAATAAAGTCGATGTACAGATAATCAATATTCACGTAATAAAATATCCAAAAGAGAGACGAAAGTATGTACTAAAAGTTAAAAAAAATCAAGGAAGAACGTAGAGCTATTTAGATAGAGAAACTGGTAAAATTTTCTTGACATCATGTACCCAAGCATACCCTGTATAACCACGATTCATTTCCAGTTTTATGCCCTCGTAAAAAAATAAAAACAGACTTAGGTTTGACACAAACTTGCATTTGACAAAATCCATCGAGACTATAAATTGAATTATCTTCTGAAACTTCCATGAGTTGAGTTTATAAAGGTTCTACTTTTTTATTAGATACGGCACATTTTTAAAAGAAATTCCTTCGAACTTCAACCTCGTATAGAAATTGTAACCGATTGCCATTTTTCTTTCCTTAATTGAGTTTTTATAGTTTCGAAATGTAATAGTCCTGTTTCTGTAATATACAGTAATTGCAACTGATGACCAAATTACCAATAATGGTCGAATAATTCACGAACGCTAGTTTATACTACAACAACGAAAATGGCTATTCGCACGACCTGCCGTGTAATCAGATACAGCATTTCATTAAAAACTAGCCTTCCTAAAATTATACAAAGGGGAACGTCTTTTTTATCACTCTGCAGATTCGTTCATTTTTGGATTCTCCTATATAAAAAGATAACAAGCAACATAGGCTTTAGAATAAAACCCTGAGGCCCACTCGACTGTAGATTCATATAATAAGATGATTGCTCAACAATAGTTTCTTAGCTGTTAACGACAAAAAAGATAATGCTTACAAAAACAATATTTCTAAGAAGACCTAAAGTAACTGCAGGTAATATGGCCAGGCAATTTATTTCACAGTAGAAAATAATTTACAGCGATCTTCTGCATCAAAATAATATTATCTTACTCTAACAAAAACCCGACGAAATATAGATAGCCTGCCAAATAACTATCGACGCCAATGCGTATTTGCCATCGAGAGAGGCAACAGGTTATTAAAAGTGTTCATTAAAAGGGACAATTATTTTGTTACTCTGGTAAGTTTTTAATTTCTCTCTTACATTGCACATATTAATGGAAGCTCTTCATTCCAGTTGCCCACTCTCAAAAGCTCGTTCAGAAAAGGATGCTCCTTGATGGAATGAGAACCTGTCAAACTTTAGAAAAGAGGTCCGTCGGCTCTTTAATAGAGCCAAACGTGACGGCAATTGGCAGAGGTACACTGAGAAGCTTACTCAGTACAATACAGAGATTAGGAAGGCCCAAAGGCTTAATTTTCAAGCCTTTTGCAAAAATATCACTTTCACTCACACTGCGGCCAGACTACAAAAGGTCATGGCAAATGGGGGAACTAACCCCACAATGTCGCTGAAAAAGCCAAACGGATCATACACGGAAGGTGAAGCGGAACGATCGATTCTTCTTCTTAAAACCCACTTCCCGGGTAGTGAACCAGCAACAAGCACCGAAATAGCAATGAACTACACCAAAAAATCCCACAAGGAAGATTGGGACATTGCTAAGAAAATATTTACCAGACAACGGTTGGAATAGGCAATAAGTACCTTTCAACTATATAAATCACCAGGAGTGGATATAATATTTCCAGCACTCCTACAGCAAGGGATAGAGGAGATTGTTCCTCACCTACTGAAGATTACAATGAGCAGTCTAGCAGGGGGTCTAATACCTAGAAAATGGAGAAGGGCAAGGGTAACCTTCATACCAAAAATAGGGAAAAAAGATGGGACTGATCCCCGATCTTTTAGACCCATCTGTCTAACATCGTTTCTACTCAAATCGATGGAGAAAGTAGTGGATAACTACATAAGAACAGAGAATCTGGAGAATATACCACTTCATAAATGTCAGCATGCCTACAGAGCGGGTCGATCAACTGAGCAAGTCAGTACAGCACGAGGAAAACCCTCGATAAAGTTCAAAGGCTTGCCTGTGTGTGCATCACTGGAGCTATGAGAACGTGTCCAACTAGGGCACTTGAGATCATTACAGATCTCACACCTCTACATCTGGTGATAGAAAGATCTGCCCAAGAGGCAATTCTTAGAATATCTAAGGAAGGTTCAGGCAAAGAGAGTATTAAGAATTAGGAAGCTTGGTCCTCTCTGACAAGATACACCCCATTAGCGAATCTTCCCAGTGACGAAATGATCAGGAAAGTAAGCATCGAAAAGAATTTCACCACGATGCTAAATACGAGGAGAGACTGGGATAGGGAAGACACCACCCAAACTCTCAAAGAAAACACCATTAGATGGTATACGCATGGTTCAAAAACCACCATTAGAGCAGGCGCTAGAGTATTTGGGCCTGGCACCAGATACTTATTATCGTTAGGCTCCTTCCCGAGCGTCTTTCAGGCAGAAATACTTGCGATCGAAAGATGCGTGGAAATGAACCTAGAAAGAAACTATCAGAAATGTGACATATCGATCCATTCTTATAGTCAAGGAGCTATCAAAGCATTGAGCTCCCATGTCATTGACTCAAAGTTGGCATGGGAGTGCCGAAGAAAATTTGATGAATTAGGCAAGAATAACAGGGTCTCTTTAGTCTGGGTTCCTGGCCACTCGGGAATCACGGGAAATGAAGAGGCCAATACACTTGCCAGGAAAGGACCACAAATGCCTTTTATTGGCCCGGAGCCTCTGTGGTGTAGCAAAATACTCCTACAAGAAAGAGTTTCGGAAGAAAGAGGAAAACGAAAGAGAAGCACTCTGGCGGTGCCTTCCCGGGTTGGAACATTCCAAAAAGTTCCTGGGGAACTTACACACTGCTAGATCCAAAAAATATTTGGACCTCAGTAAAGATAAGCTACATCTCCTCACGGGCTTTCTTACAGGACACTGCCGCCTTAGGAAGCACTTAATGAGAATAGGTCTAGCAGAGATTGACGAGTGTAGATTCTGTGGGGAGGAGGATGAAACTCCTGATCACCTAGTTCTGGAATGCCTCGCCATTGCAAGCCAACGCCAGAAATGCTTTGGACAAGAAACTTGTAAGAGTGAGGACCTAACCTCGTTGAAGCCGTCCCAAATACTAGAGTTCATTAGAACCTTGGAACTGGAAGGCGAGCTGTAGTAGTAGCTAGAACAGCTCTCATATGTGTGATTTGCAAATTAAAATTTCAATGGTTTCAATCTAAAAATGTTTAATTTATGAATCCATCCCTACTCTACCGTTGAATAACATTTTCGATTCATTTGAGCTAGCTGGAATCGAGGTTCTTCTCCATCATTGAAAACCATTTAAGAGAAGAAGGTAAAAATGTCGTCCATAAAATCAACCTTCATTGTCCGCCATCTGTCGTCAACCTACATTGTCCACCATTTGTCGTATTCGTCATATGGGTAAGAAAACCACATTGCTCTACTTTCGGCGAACCCCCCCCCCCTGTTCCCCATGTTCTGTGATAATTTTGTTGTTCTGTATCGTTTGATTTGTCGGTCAGCCGTCAGCCATCCTCCGCCACGTTATGAATATAATTGACATATAATATAATTTTTTAATTCCGTCGGGCGAAGAAAAAGTGTAGTAAGCACCTCGTGTTAAAAACGTCTTTAGTCACTCGTTTCACAAGGCACTCGTGCCAAAAGTAACCTTTTTGACACTTAATATAAAAATTTTTGCAACCAACATACTTATGAAATTAACTGTCTCAACCCTTACTTTGTGGTATCTACTCATATTAGTGTTTAAATGAAACTTACTGTTTCTAGTTAACTCCACAGTATATTGAAAAATGTTACAAAATCTAAAAAATTGACAATTGTTTCAATATTATCTAAATATCATCGTCAGAATGACAGAAGTTACATTTCATTTGATGCCTACCTGATGTTTAATTATTTTTGGCTAGTCCAAGAAGTGACCTATCTTGGAGGTCACTTCTATATTATTGATCATCGTATTTTATCCTGATTTTTCACATTTTCACGATAACTCAAAAAAGAAACGGGATATCTAGATACGGTTTTCACTAAAATATAATAAATTTAAAGCTGCTTTAAAATATTTTACTAGAATAGTAACGTTTCATTCAATGTTTTCAATAAAATCGTAAAAATAAGTAATTGCTGCATAAAGTGACCTCTAGTTTATCCGTTTTAAAGTAATCGATAAGGTATATGCACGGTCTTCATGTCTCTTTCATATGAGTCCAGAAACAGTCGGATAGGTTGAATGGTTTACGAAATATTAAAATTTAGACACTGAAAAATAGATTGTTGTCCTTCTCGCTAATTATGACACATACAAAGAAATGTCAGTGTAGAAAATTATCTGGTATTAAACGGGCTTTCAAATGATTATATCAAAGTTATAACTTCTTCTGCGATTTCATTAGATAATAATAATTTTATATTTGAACATAGCAGTAACGCCAGTAGGGATGAAATTATGAGGTTGAAAATAATTTCCAGCAATTTCTCTTGGCCACTTTTACTATCAATATTTTTCCATGCAACCTGGTTCAATTACTTTCCGAGATACAGCCGGTTACCTCGCTTAATGTGCCACCCTGTACAACTATAGCCTTTGCGAAAACCAGATTGTGTTAGAGGCAACACCGAATTAGAGTATATAAAATTTTGATTGTATCTCCACTGCTTTTTCTGCAAATGTTGACAGTGTTAGTAAGATCCTTATAATTTTGCGGATTTGGCTTCTTACGTATTATTTGTCATACAAAAGTTATTTATATGTGTAAGATATTGAACGATGTGAGGGCAACATAATTTTATAAGATTAAACCGGTTAAACCGTCATCATATTTCACACATTCAATAATAATTCCGTCTAATAAGAGCTTCAGATATTCCTACTATCCTCTTATATCTACGTAAACATAGTTAATAATTTGTAAGAATAGGCGGAGAATAAGCTAACATTCCTAAGTGAATTATAATTTTCGTAATTGTAGGTATTTAGGACTTTATGATCAGAATCGCGACTGCACCGATTTATTTTTAGTGGTTTTGGCTTTTCATTCTGAAATAAAGTACTCATTAAATATCACTTACCAACACTTGTGTGGTTTGTTAACTCGTTTTATTTGTCGTCGACAATTTTAAGCCAATTATCGTTATGTTAACGATCTATCCGTTCGTTTTAGAATAAATTTTTGAAAAAATGAGATGAGATATTTATTATTCTGGCGCAGTTAATCATTTCTTAGCAGGAAGTTACTAGGCGGCGCGAGTCTATTATAATAAACGAAGATAGATTTTTGACCACGTGGAGTTTGAAAACATTTTCATGGAATGTACCACGAATATAGCAACAAATGAAAATCATAATTTTATTTATTCAAAAGGTTTTTTGAATTATACCCCATTTTTATCATCGTCATTATTTTTTTTATGTTTTCCCCAATTAAAAGAGATAATCCTCAAGTAGATTCAGGGATAATAGTAAAAGAATGAGATAACAATAATAAAAAGTTTGCCATCTTACTTTTTTTTATTGTAAATCCTTGGACCATTGTCGTATTGTGGGGTATGTTCATTTTTACCATGCCAATTTAGGAAAACTTAACCCTTAAGCTCTCCAATCAAACCCACGAGCGCCATTCGCATACGTTTTAACTGAACGATGACATAAACCAGTATAATTTGTTTAAATCTTGATTTATTTGAACTTATGTTCAATTTAAACTTGTTGACGCGTTTCACTAACACAGTAGCTTTGTCAAAACGAATGAAGGTATAATATAAAAATCTCTTAATATATAAAGTGCATAAATATAGAATCCTATTTACTAATGTTAACAAAGGTATTATAAGAAATTACCTGGAAATTCATTTCTTACAAACATTCCTAAGCTATCTTCTAGGTAAAAAGGTTTAATAAAGGAGAGTGATTGATATCTATTTGGTCTTTAAGAAAATTACCTGAATATTTATTTTTGTTAATCTCAAGCGCCTCTAAGAAATTCAAACTAAAGGATTTACCGACTACATGGAGAATTTCAAAATTTGGGTCGAGAATGTGTTTCAAAATTTCTAAATGTTCTACCGATATAAATTTTATCACAGTTGTCATTACCACATTTTAATTTATAAACTCATGATTTGTTTAATTTTGAAGATTTAGTTTTATTATTTTTAATGAATTTGCATGAATTGTAATTAGTTTTAAAGGAAATATTCATGTCTAAAGTTTCTAAAAATGATTTAATTTTTAAGGATGGTGTTCCAAAGTATGTTAAGATTTTAAATTGTTTATTATTATTTTTATCTGAAAGGAATACTTGTTCTAAAGTCTGTTTTTTTATCTTTTTATCTATGATATCGTCAGTTAAATTTGGATCGTAATTATTATTAACT
The DNA here is from genome assembly GCA_963921935.1 of Galeruca laticollis. Classification (NCBI taxonomy): domain Eukaryota; kingdom Metazoa; phylum Arthropoda; class Insecta; order Coleoptera; family Chrysomelidae; genus Galeruca; species Galeruca laticollis. Next base: position 108,244,542 of record OY998178.1, on the reverse strand, counting down.
GTTATTTGTTTTATGATAATTGTTAATATTCAATGGGACTGTTAAGAGTCTGTGTATCATACTATTGAAAGCTGCTAGTTTATGACTGAATGGGTGGACCGAACTATTATGAATTGTAATATCTGTATGTGATGGTTTATGAAATATAGAAAAATCATGTTTATTATTTATATTTGAAATTGTAAGGTCTAGAAAATTTATAGACTTATTTTGTTCAAGCTATACGGTAAATTTGATATTATTGTGAATTGAGTTTATGTAAGTAATGAAGCTCTCTAATTGTATATTTGTACCGATGAAGCTAGCTAAAATGTCGTCTACATATCGGTGCCAATACATACATTTTTTACTAAGGGTGTGTTTTCTATATTATCCATGAAAATTTCTGCTAGTAGGGGGCTGAGATGTTTACCCATAATCAAACCGTCTTCACTGCTATAAGCCTCTCCATTGAAATGAAAATAATTTTGATTCAAACAAACTTTTAATAAAGTAATGATATCAGAGTGAATTATATGATTAACATAATTATATGTGAGCAAGTTATCAACAAGAGTTATAATTTCTTTAGGAGGTATACTAGGAAATAGATTTGTTACATCGAACGATATGAATTTAGAATTATGGGGTAGTATTATATCTTGAATATTATTAATTAATTCCGTTGAGTTTCTAACTGAAAATCGAGGTATGAATGAACAATATTTAAAGATGACATCTATGAGAATCTTTGAAATCTTGAATGAAGGTGCTGTGAAATAAAAAACAACTGATCTGATTGGGTACCCCTCTTTATGGAGTTTAATTAATGAATAAATTTCAGGGTATTGCGGATTGGGTAAAAATAATTTATATTTTTTTTTATCGTTAATTATTGATTTAGCGTTATCTACTGCTAATTTTATTTCTTCCTGAAATTTATTAGTTGGGTCTCAAAATTGCTTGCCTGAATAAAATTGTTGGTTTTTAATATAAAATCTTCTTTAGGTATTGCTATCACCATATTTCCTTTATCTGCTTTTGTGAAAATAAGACTATTTGACTTCAATTTTTGTTGAATTGATTTGGCGACTGATAATTCAAAGTTGGGTTTGTTATACTCGGCAAATTCTTTTTTAATGATTTCTGAAGCTTTATGTTTTAGATTAGAACTACAGTTCTGAATAATAGTTTATCGCTAGGCCATCTTTGTTTCATTCAAGAAAACTTTGGAAAACTTTGAAAAACTGGAAAACTTTTGTAAAACTTAGGAAAACTTTAGAGAACTTTGGAAAACTTTGCACCGAACAGTTAAGACGGTTACAATTTTAGTAATATATGGACTTTTGAAGTAATTTTTCACCAAAGGTACACCAATATGTACCAGTGGCATACTCCTCTCTTGATACTTTGACACCATTAAAGATTTTTAAGGTGGTGCTCCCTGGGGGCAACTAGGGTGAAAGGGCGAGATGTTTGACATATTTTAGTGATTTGCTTTCAAACTTTCACATTCTAAGAAATTCGAGATGGTAAGTTTTGAATTGAACACCCATGTATACATATAATAATGTTACTGTCGTAACTTGATCTAAAACTGCTAGATTTACGACTGTCGTAACTCTATCCACGGCCTTTTTTGAATTGATTGAAATTCTTTTTGGCAAATAAAACAGTCACAGTTTAGTTTCTCCTAATAAAATATTGAATTGCGTTAGTGGGTGTTTCATTTTTAAGTGCCTTTAACGTGATGTCAACTGCAAACATTATATTTGCCCTGCAACTCCAACCATTGAAAATAGATATGTCATATGTCACATCAGATGAAAGAGAATTAAAAATAGAAACGAAATATATCATTCAAAAAAAAATAAGTTGGTGATATCTTTCCTTAGTGCAACCCCCTAAAAAATTTTTTTATGCGCCACTGAATTCTTCCATAATATTTTAATATCAAATTTTAAAAAAAAATCATTCTTTATTTCATGTGCAATACTTTTGGTATACACAGCAGTGTATATGAATTCAATATTGTTGAAGGACTCAGTATATGTCAAATTTAATGTATTCTGTTTTTTTTTGGAAAAGTTATTCATCATTCGAAAAAAACTGGAGGATCCTGAATTCTAAATTGTATTTGGAATTGTACGAGGCTTCAGTTTTTTTTCGTCCAGATTACTGATGAGTCCGTTCCAGATTAGTTAAAGAGTTCATTCTTTCATCGAAAACATCAGGCCTTAAAACGAAATTGAGAATAGATGCCTCTAAATATTAAAATTATAAATTTGAATTCAAAATAACAACGAACAATTAAACAATTGGAAGGAAATATTAAAAAAAATTTAGGACTGTTATCGGGTAAAGTGACATTTCGAAATTTTGCTCATTTTTTGAAAAATTTATAGACTTTCGAAATTAGATATTAGGTATTCTAGTCTGTAGGTTGTTTTAATTTTAATCTGTATGTGGGAAGATATGATTTGTTACAAAAAAGGAAAACTAAAATTTGAATTTGTTGATTTGGTAATTGTATATAAATGTTAATTTTTTTTACTTACATTGGAAATCATTCAATTTATTTGGAGAAACGTTGATAGAAATTAAACAGACTAGTCATTCATACATAGCAAATGTCAGAAGTAATTGAATGGCATTTATAATCTTGAATATACAGCCACAAGATACTACTGAGTAGATAATACGGAACAAAATTAATAATTAATCGTTAATTTGGACAATACTTCGAAATTAATTTTAAAATTTATAAAAAATAATTATTTTTGATAGCGAAGGAACCTACCCTGAGAAAAGAGTATTAAGAATATTTCTAAATTAAATGTATCTTTCAATATAATACAAAAGTTGATAGCCGTAAATTATTTGACAATTAGTGTCAGTGTCAATTTTGAAATATATGACATATGGTGCTTAAGTCGTGTGAACAATATCTATCAAAAGTTCGCATAAAGTTTTTACATATTTTTCCTAATAAAGAAGTTCTAGAACCCTGTCGTTTTCGACACTTTTCAACAATCTCTCTTATGAAGGGATCTATTGAAGATCATTACCTTAACAAAAAAAAACAGTCACAACATCTTAATTACTTTTTTTCTATCTCCTCTAGTTTGCGGTATATCCTGCAAAACATACCGATTTGGGGGACACTGTACAAGTGAGCAAAGTATGTGTTTTTCTCACGCGTCCAGAAATTGGCCAACTGCACAAGTGAGAAAAAAACATGCTCACGTGTGCTAAACATGATCATTTCCACAATTTGGAAATATCTTTTTCCCAAGAAAATAAAACATTGTATTTTGTATATTAATGAAAAACTGAGATATTTATAACTCCACCAAAGTTAATGACTCTTGATGTTCATGGAATAATAATTATATTGTGTATTTATTTTGCTCGCGTGAAATGACAGTTATTTACTTTACTCACTGGTGAAGAAAGTTATTTACTTTGCTCATTCGTGATTCAATTTACTACTTTACTCACTATTTTCAGTTGAATCACAATGAATTTTGCTCAGATTGTGGAAAAAATAGATTTTTAACTAAAACTGTTGTAAATCTATCGAGATCGGAATTATTAAGCCGTTACGTTACGTTTTTGAACATACTGTATACAGTTTGTTAGTTTTTAGTGCTATTAATCGTGTGGATTGATGTTTATTTTGAGTTAAAATATTCAGAATGTTCAAAAAATTTCAACTAATCTTATATAACTTTTATTTCAATAAATTCAAAATAAGTACAACAATTTTTTGCTGTCCGCCTAAATGGTGTATAAAGTAGGTAGACAATAAATCAGAAATCAAAACATGAATAATAACCGTGTGAATGTTCAGCTCCATTTAGTATGATTTCTAAAACCGTATCCTCTTCAAAATAAACGTATAGTAAACAACAACAGAATAAATAGGTTTATAAAAGTAGAAACACTCATTTTTTAAAAATAACGAATGCTCTCGGCATACCTGCATGTCATCGGAGGAGATAATTTACACCCACCTACATCCAATATGTTACTATATGACAAATGGGCATTGCTGCTTCGAAGTCACCTGCCTCGAAGCAACACTCGATATCCGAACAAAAGTTAATACAAGTTGTTTGCTCAGCGCAAACACCAACAAAGAAGAAAAACCAGACAGATCGGTAGTGAATGAAAAGTCGAGACAGATATTGATACTGGGATTTTTTGTGTATCCCATTTTCCACATAAATCACAATAAAGTCCTTTTCAGCGTTTATTCCATCGCAATTATGAGGAATGGGAAGTGTAGTGTAAATTGCAAAGCTTGTCTACTATTTTAATGAAGCTGTAAGACGCGATCAAGCGGAAAGTAAAATGGACAAAGTGACAAGTGCAAAATCCTTTTTAATTAACTTGAAAGAAACTTAATCCAGAAAAGTGATTATTTACAATTATGAAGCAAAATATCGGTTACAAAATACAATGAGTTTTGATAGAATCAAAAATATCAAATTAAAGAGAGTACCCACTAAACAAGAAACATAAGTCTTTTTTGTAATTTTATTTTTAGAGACATTTCGTGATGTTTATTCAAAACGTTAATAAGATATCTCCTAGATGTCGTAATTTTATTACCAACTCTATTAACATCCATGTCATGTAAATAAAACATATTTTTGATGTACACAATAATATATGAATTCGCAGTTACATACACATCCTATGAACTTCTTTTTAGCAACTTCCTATAGGAAACATTTATACGATGTTAATTTGTATACTTCTCACTAATGTCACATACAGAACGTTACTCTAATATTACAAATTAACATGTTTCTAAGATGATCACATGTTGCAGTTACTTTTACACCTTTCGAAATAATTTTTAGTAACTTCCTTCGATTACGTCTGTACGATGTTAGTTCGTAAAACTCTAAGTAATATCTCATATTAGACATCACAGTAACATAAAAAAAGAAGAAAACAGAAGTGGAACTGGCGAACGAAGCAAAGTAGTTTTATTTGTGGAAACAAATGATAAGCATGAAATGGCGAATGGTTTTCAGTTTTGTGTTATATTTCATTTGCTGGAAGCACATTTTTTGCAAGAAGTTCTTGGTCTTCGTTTTCGTTATTTCCTACTTAGCTTCAGTTTCTATACTTAGTTATAATTCTTGTTACAATGGACGAATAGCAGTTGTTATCGGTAAGTATCTATTCCAAAATCATAATTATTAGAACTTAATACTCATTCAAGACTTTAATCGGCGATTGTACATTGAAATTCCAGGTGGCGAAATTGTACACTAACATTATATAACAGAGTTTACAAAATAAGGGTTTATTCAACTTTTCAAATATTTTAGTTAGTAAGTATATTTTAAAAACGATTCACAATATTTCAAATCCTAGATATGCATTATACCCTACAAAAAACTTAGTATTGCAATAGTGTAGATGTTATTATTAATAATAAAACATGCTCATATGTTGGCAGAGATTTGAATCTGGAAAAAAATATTCTCAATGTTCAAGTTGTTTCAGAAGCTACTTACATAAATAAAATAAAAAACACATAGTTGGTAATTATGTAAAGAAAGGCGAGTGACTATTTCAGATAGTCTGATATAGACATTGCATTAACCAGTACAAAAAATATTGAATCGAGTATCTCTAGTTCTAGTTTTTGTATTACTAGTCATAGCCATCAATATAGTTTTGCAGGTTTAGAAAATTTTAACATTAATACTAACAATTCTTGTGAACAATTAGAGATTGTTTAACACTTTAAGAAGGGAAATTTATGTTAAAAGCTCTTTTCCATTTGAAAATTCACTGAATACAATAAATAATCCGCAGATGTCCCTTACAATGGTACCTATATTAATCTAGTTGAAGAATATGTAACATATGACACTGAATGCTCCAGTCAACAAACAGAATTCAATTATTTATTATTGTAGAAACAGAGCTATTGGATACTCAATTGGATACAATTAATTATAAACTCATTTAACTTGATAATATGTTCATATTTCTTCATCATTAGTAGTTTTTTTTGTATACATTTTTTTAATTTGATATCTGATAATGTAAATCCCTTTTCATCAGAATTTAAAAAAATGCCTCATTACATTTGAATTCTCCGAGAAAAATGGGAAAATTGTCGACTTTTTCACATAGCGTTGACAAAACTGTTCAATTTTGTTATTTTTGTTAAGCATATCTTATTAAAGAGGAAGAACTCTTTTGAATGACGCCAAAAACATTGATATCGATTAAAAACAAAAAAGTGTTACGACATTTGTTTTTTAGGTTGAACCTTCCCCACCCCTTACTTGAAGAATAAGGACAAAAAGTCCCTAGCTACATTTTTTCATAATCTCATCAATATATAAAACATTGTATTTCTGGGATACCTTTAGTATGTCTTTTTTGGAGATAATCACAGTACTATGTTTTTAAGTGTTCATTCCACCCCATAGGAGATATTTTGGGAACTCAAAAATATTTTTCAGCGATTTATCAGGGTCATTTTCCTGAAGGTATTTTGTTAAAGTTGTACCATGGCTATTTTTTAGAATGTGGCCGACAGCCGGCGTTCTTAGTTGTTCATCCTCTATAGGATATCATATAGAATGTTTGAGGTATATTATTTACAGGTTTAAGTAATGTCCATACAACATCTAAGAAAATACACTGTATTGTTTTTGAAATATTGCATTTAGATCATTGATAAGATGTTATTTCTTAGACATTGCATTAACATAGACAAGATGTTAAAAGGCGTTCCAGAATGTAACAGAAATGTTGTTTTTAGTTCGTTTTAAAGACTTCCTTTTGACGAAGTTCTAGTAACATCACAGTAATGTAAAAAGACAGTGCTTTAACATCGCTGGGAAGTTAAGTTGAAACATTACAAATGTTAACAGCCACAACATTATCACAATGTGATGTTCAATTAACATAACTGTAATATTTATTTGCATAGTGGGTATTCAAATGACATTGAACGCTTTGAGGTCAGTTGATGGATGTGTTAAAAGAAAGCTTCGGAATTATTTCTTCGACATGAAATAAAAACATAAGGCACGTCTGTTTTAGATTAAACAAAGCATTTTAAGAAGAAATCAGTTTGGAGTGTCAGGAGGCTTATTAAAGGAACTATCATTAGAGGATATAAGGAATCATTTTCAAAGTATGGCCGTTATCCGTTCATAACAACTATCGACACCCTATCCAACACATGGGCGCTAGAGGGATGAATATAGAAGTTTGAAACTGCGATAAAAACATTTGCTGCCTGTAAGTTAAAATTCACCAGTTTTGGCAGTTTTTCAACAACGGAACAAAACTTGGAGTATTTTAGGGTGCAAATTTTGGTTGGGGCACTCTGTATTATAGAGTATAACTGCAGTTGTCATGATATATTTTTCTGATCTTCCCCAGTATCTTTCTTACTGAATACTGTGAACAGAAACACAGTAATTACTCAACTAGGTAGGTTGAAACGCGTTCTATTGGTTGGCTACGTATACTTACTTATTTGTAATTCTAGATGAAAATAAAAAAGAAACTCCATATAATATACATGCATGATTAAACTTTTTTACAAACAATACCGAGCCGCTATCTGTGTTCCATTGAAGAATTTACACGCCCAATATCTAAAGTGATAATGAGAGACTCCGCGATGTAAATAATAAGTTCGGTTAGAAAACGTTTACAGACGTGTGATTTGACTATTCCGTGATTATTAATCGGTGGAATAAACTCGTCTTGTTGAGGAAGTAATCACACGTTTGGAGAAATTTGTTAGAACGTTGCGCATACTGTAACGTTTTACCGGGTGATACTACAAGTAACAGCGATTGACCTCGGAACCTTTAACAGTATCCGTAGCCTTTTATTAACACCTTGTTATTTATTAAACGTAGACGCCTTAGAGGTTATCGGATTTGAGATCGATTACAATCGCCATTAGGTCAAAACTAGCAGTGAAAATTACGAGATACTGGGAACAATAATATTAAGATGATATACCCTGAAGAATAATAGAAAAAAAATCAACCACACTTTTAGCCAAAGTGATAGTTTTTAAATCATTTCTGTTATTATTTTGTCATATATTATCACTTTTTCTGTTTGTTTATTGATTTTTCTAAATCATGTTTATCGATTGTTTCTTTCACATTTGTCTCTTTAATTTGTGGTTGTTGCATATCTTCCTTTTCTGTGATTAATTCATGAAAATAATCTTGCCCCACGACCATTAGTGATTTTGATAATTTCGAAATTAATTTCAACAATAGAATGTAAACATTGTCGTCCTAGAATGAGAATTTTTATTCTGACATATTTGCTTCTTATGTGTTTTGCATGAATTTTCATTCCAACAACTAAATAACATGGATTGCAATCCCATATCAACAGTTGAATATTGTCAACAAGAACTGTTACGAAATAGTGTAGTCCCTGAATCCGACTCTGTCTAAGCCATGTATGGAAGTTAAAATTTTGGCGGATACACGGGATTTCTTAAAACTGTTCACGATTTTTTGTGACTATCTTATCTAGACATTGTTTTTGTGACCAGTCTTATCTAGAAAACTCTAGGGAGCCTATTTTTTTGTGTAAGCCGCAATCTAAAATTATCTAGTAAAAAAGGCACTAATATATAAAGGACCGACCAGCGGGAGAAGTTAGTTCATAAAGTGATCTCGTGATATTAACCGCGAACAAGTAAATAGTCTAAGTTGTGTTTATATAAATTAAGTAAGTAGACATAACGTGTGTGTATAAATGTATTCCACCCATAATAAAAAACGTTTAAATAAATAAGACATCACATTGATGTCAGGTGTGGGGTAATATAAATAAATATCTACGTAAAAATGGCCAAGAGACTAAGTGATCTAAAAGTGACTGAACTAAATGCAGAATTGGAAAATCGCGAATTGGAAACGTCCGGTAAAAAGAGTGAGCTAGTAGAAAGACTCAAAATGGCATTGGTAAGTGATGGCTTTGATCCAGAAATATTTTTATTCAATGACGAGGCTTCCACTTTAATCTCGTCAATTTCTGCTATGGAAAAGAATATTTCAACGAACGTGAAAAACGATATTTCTAGTATAAAGAACGATATCTCTGCTAACATGAACGAAAACATTTCAACTATGAAAAACGATATTTCTGCTAATGTAAAGGATGATATTTCTGTCTTGAAGAACGATATATCTGCCGATATCTTATCTATGATAAACGACATTGCCACTTAAATTTCGTCGCTAAAATCGTATATTGAAAATAAGATGTCAATAATGGGAAACCAGCTGGACGAAAAAATCAAGGAGAAACATGACAGATTCAAGAACTCAAGACACGGAAGAAAAGAATACCGAGCAAACAAAACCTTAAAAGCTAACCTAAGTTAGAAGACATTGGCAATTTTTCCCGAGTCAAAGCTCCAACGTTCCACGGAAAGACTTCGTGGACCAATTATGTGAAACAGTTTGAAGTAGCCGCTAGAGTGAATAATCGTTCCGACAGGGAGAAGGCAGTAAACTTAACGATCGCGCTTCGGGGAGATGCCTTAGATGTGCTTCAGACGATACCACTTGAACAAACGGATGACTTCGAGCAGCTGAAGAAGAAGTTGGACATGTGATATGATGACGAACATCTAGAACATTTGTACTAATCCCAGCTGAAGAACCGAGAGCAGAAACGTGACGAAGCCCTTCAATAGTGTGAAGTGGATATTGCCCGATTAGTTCGATTTGCTTATCCATCAGCACCAAAGAACATGATCGAATCTGGGCATCCTGGCCTTTATTGATGGCTTACGTGATCCCGATATGCAGAGGACACGCTTTGTTTAGCCCATACCAAAACATTAGTCGACGCATAGACAGCTGCCGTTGAATATGAAGCAGGAACGAAGGCTTACAGAAGATGCAAGAGCTCTCCAATGGGACGAAGACTGTCAAACGGCTTTTGAAACCTTGAAGAAGCATTTAACCACGTCGCCGATATTAGGATACCCATTACCAGGGGGAGACTTTATTCCTGACACTAACGCAAACAACGTAGGAATTGGAGGAGTGCTCTCACAGATCCAAGGAGGACAATAAAGAGTGCTGGGATATTTCAGTAAAGTCCTCTCCAAACCAGAACGAAACTACTGCGTCACAAGAACAGAAATTTTGGGAGGTAGTGAAGTCCGTGCAACACTTTTACCAGTATCTCTATGGTAGGAATTTTTTAATTCGGACTGATCATGCAGCACTCAAGTGGTTAATGCAGTTCAAGAATCCCGAGGGTCAGATCGCTAGAAGGATTGAACGATTTCAACATCGAACATCGAGCTGGTGTGAGTCACCGAAATGCCGACTCCCGGTTCAGACGGCCGTGCCCAACAGACTGCTCCCACTGCAACAAGGCGGAATCTTGAGAAGCTGCAGTTTCAAGAACTACTGTAGTCAACGAAGAATGGTCACCCACCAGGATCAGAGAAGATCAGGAGAATGATCCTCATCTAAAGAAGATTCGGCAATGGTAGAAGATTTTCACCGACACTCAAAACATATTGAGCTCAGTGGGACTCGCTTGTTCTGAAAGAAGGGCTGTTGAAAAGAATCCTTGAGAACGATGATGGTTCCGAGAAGAGAAGACAAATAGTTATCCCGAGAACGAGAGTAGCTGAGATACTGAATTAGTTATGAAACAGTATAACGTTGAAAGCCCTTTCGAAAAGATTGCTTTAGACATCGCTGAGCCATTTCCGACGACAGAAAATGGTGGTAAATACATCCTGGTTATAATGAATCATTTCACAAAGTGGGTGGAAATTTACGCGATCCCGAATCAAGAGGCCACAACTGTCGCGGATGTATTGGTGAAAGAATTTATCAGCCGATATGGAGTGCACTTGGAAGTCCACAGCGACCAGGGAAGAAATTTCGAAAGCCATCTATTCCAGGAGATTTGCGACAAGCTGGGAATGAAGAAGGCCAGGACAACAGCGTTACATCCACAGTCAGATGGAATGGTCGAGAAAATAAACAGGACTATTGGAAAATACTTTTCCAAAGTTGTTTCCAGCCATCAGAGAGATTGGGACCAGTATCTTTCCCTATTCGCATTGGCTTATCGACCTGCCGTCAATGACTCCACGGGTGAAACACTTGCGAAAAATCTGTTTGGACGTGAAATGAGGCTCAAAGATAAGAGCATGATTTCGCCATTTAACAAGTAGCGTGCTTCGACTGACAAGCGGTGTTGCCAACACCGACTGGCCGGCCAAGTCTCCTCCCTATACTATAGGTCCAAATTATCGAACTATAACTTTACTGTCTGTCAACTTAACAAAATAAGACAAGGTGACGTATATTATTTCATGCGGCACGAAGGAAAAGGGAAACGAGGAGCAGTTGAAATAGGAACTTGTTTGCTCAACTTTCTGAAGGAAGCTAATAAGAAAGTTAACTCTCAAAAACTTGAGGTTTTGTTTTACTCCGATAATTGTGCCGAGCAACAAAAAAATTTGTACTGGCAGCTTGCTTATACGCCGTGACAAATTATAAAATAAAATCAATAACGCACAAGGTCCTATCAAGGTAAGAGGTGGTTTCACTTAAAAATTAACCATATTTCTTCCCAAATTATACAATAAGTGTATTTTGTGGCACTTTTTAAGAAGAAAATAGAAATCGCTATTTAGCAACAATTGTCAACTGTCAAAAATGTCGATTATCAAAGTTGTTTAACCATTTTTTTGAATTTTAGATTAAAATTGATTAATACCTCATGAAAAGTAAGTAAATATATATAATTTTATTTAAATCATGGCTATTACATGGCTTCGTTCCTTTTTAGTGTTTGATACTGACAGCAGTCATGATTTCACCACAGCTACTTCAGAAATTAAGGAGTTAGCAATTCAATATATGTTGTTTTGTCTTTTATTTGATAGTCGTAGAAAAAGTATAGTGTAAAACACGGGTGGAATTCAAAATTCTACACTCGTAGATTCGTTTCCCCCGCCTACGGCTTGGGAAACAAATCTTTCTACTCGTGTGAATTTTGTTTGTTCCACCCTCAATATAGAATATACTATTCTTTAACTAGTGTTTTTAAATGAAACTCACGGTCTCTAGTTAATTCCACAATATAATAAAAGTTATTGAAAATTCTAAAAAGTTGACAATTGTTTCGATAAATCAATTTCATTCTTTAACTCTCCACTATCAAGTACTTGTTTCCTCGTATCTAGTTATTTTTCATATATTTTCACACATTAACACTTTAAGAATGTTTATGGTATAATGAAACTTTCAAAGTCATTTATCTCGGAACCACATTTTTGCTGTTGTGCCACTATATTGCCCTGTTAAGCATAGAAGTCGTACCTACATTTTAGCATATTTTCAGCTTAGGGCGTTTACAACTTGAAAATAATAAACCACGTCACTCTGTTAAAACTCCAAGTCGTATATGTTATTCTCAATAGCTGTTAAGTGTCTTCAATGTTTAGTCGTATCTGCGAAACTGCCGTATATGTTTAAGTTGATTTGTCATATCTGACAATATTAGAAGTATATGACGTAACTACACGGAACACCAAGCAGTTACGACAAATTTACCTCACAACGTATTGCTTACGACAAATTTCATTAACAGTAATAGGGATCGAGACGGAACTATAGAGGCAGCACTTATGCCGAAAGTAGAGCGCCCTGGTGTTAAATAAGAAAAACATTGTGATGTAAACAGTATAATAAACAATCTAAAAAATGCAAAAATGAATAAATCTTTTTATTTTCTTTGCCAGGAAAAATTGTTGGTATGTAAGATGGGTGTAGGGGATTATCTGATTTTTGATTATTGACAAAATGAGCACTGCAAATACTAGTATTTTTATTTGGTTCCCAATCCTCCCGATGTTTTCTGAAAGGTAATTAAAAAACTTGAAGTGATTCGTTTTGTACAAATGTTTACTTTCTTCCCCTTAATAGTATTTAATTATTTGACCTTATTATATAATATTAAAGTCAGCAAACACATAACTAGTTTTTTATTTTATATAATCAATGAAATCGTACAGAAAACAACATTTTATTCTCTCGATAATAATCTTTTATTTATGTAAAAAGAAAGTTTAGAACTTTTCTAATAGCTGCCAATTGTAGTATCATACTGATTATACACAAAATAATAGTTAACAAAATGTTTTATTTAGAACATTTTAATTACATATGGGTTTTTACACTTTTTACTGCATTTATTCATTTTTGACGTTTCAAGGTTATTCACGCAGTGTTCAATGAATTTTCGGAGAAAGTATAAAATTTCAACTGCGTAGTATTTTTATACAGCAAATTTGAACAGCCATGAATACAGAAAGATACTTGTGATGACGTCATCACAAACATTTAATATCAGTTTTAAAAAATGAACATTTAAAAACGCTGATTATACAAAACTACTAATAGTGTTTACATCACATTGTTTGTGTTTTTTCAGGGCAGATGGCATAAACGTCATCTTTCTCGGTCCCTATATCCTTACGTTAACCTCACATTTTAGTGTTTTGTGTGTTATTTTGTTGTCACATGGTGAGTTGAGCTAGTAAATAGTTATCTCCTATAAAAAAACGAAGTTCATAAAGCAAGACCGTGTTGTCTTCTGTAGTACATTTTGGTAGTAAGTCTTATTATTTGCTAAGTGAGTAAACAATGGTGCACGTTAGGCATAATAATCAATAGTACGGAACATAAATTATTGTTTTGTAGGTTAGGTACAACAGGTTGAAATGGATCCAAATCGTAGATCGTTCAAAATTTTATTGGCGCTAAATAAAAGACAGCAGGAGAAAGTAAGGGAAAAAACGTGAGATGGTGATGTTTAGAAAGAGCACAGTCCTAACAGATAATGATCCTGATTTCATTCCTATGGATGATTCAGACAGTGCAATTTCTGAAACCGAAGCTTCTGAATTCAGCGGCAATCGTTCGAATGTCAATAATTTTACAAATCAAAAAGAACCCAAACAAAAAACTATTGTTCTATCTGATATTACAGTGACAACTTCAAATAATGATGAAGAAATGCATAACGTAGGACTTGGTAGTACAAACGTTATAAGATTTGTCACTGAAATATTGCAAAATATTATAAACAATGCCGTAGATAAATCCGAATAAAAAATGTTTACTAAAAAGGGGGAATTTCGCAAACGAAAGAAAATTGATGTCAGCCCATCTCAAAGAAAAAAAATTAAAATAAATGCCAAGAGAGAAAAGCATACCGTAAAGCAGGCCTGTAATGAAACAACTTGTAGACGAGAGTGTTCTAAGAGAATTAACACAAACAGACGAGCCGAAATAAATAGTGAGTTTTGGAAGCTAAACGCGAACGAGCAAAAGAACGTTATTTTAAAAAGTGTCTCCCAAGAAAATACAAAAAGGAAAACCACACATCATCTCATCTCAAGAAGATCTAATACTTACCACTATTTTTTGAAAGACTCAGGAGGTTGTAAGCAAAACGTATGCAAAATAATTTTCCTTGGAACTTGGGATATGAAAGTAAAAATGACAGAGTTTCCAATCAACAAGGAAAGCACATCAAGATGAAATTTGATAGAGATATTATAATTATACATATAGAATCATTCAGGCCAACTATTGCTCATTATCATCGAAAACATGCGCCAGAGAGGCGCTATCTGCCCTCGGATGTTAATATTACAATGACGTACAATCATTTCCGTTTAAAGTATCCAAACATTCAATTTTCGTACTATTTATATCGAGAAGTCGTCAGCAGCATGAAGATTTCATTTGCAAAACTGGGACATGAGGAATGTTTGGTTTGCGAGTCCTTTGATTTACATTCAAAGTCGACCGCCCATAAACAGGATAGTTTGGATGACAGCTGCTGCGATGAATTCAAAAAATTTGCTGCTCATAAGAATAAGTACATTTCTGCTAGAAAACACTACCAAGAATATTCTTCCACTACAACAACTAAATAAGTAGTTGTATCTGCAGATCTACAAAATGTATTCTCACTAATCTAATAATTCAAGAAGTTATTTAATTAAAGCATTTATTTCAGAATGGAAATGTTTAAAGAAGTAATTTTCACACCTCGAATAATCGCATTCAATGAAAGTTTTGTGATAACTCGGCAAAATCAAACAATTCCAACAGCCGTTATTTGGTATGAGGCAATATCTGGACGATATACCCAAGATATTACTAGAACGTTCTATGCATTTATTTTTATTATCGATTCGAGATGCCAGACATGTTATTTTGTGGTTGGATAACTGCTCCTCCCAAAATAAAAACTGGACCCTATTCACTTTCTTTGTTCATATTGTAAATTCAGCAGAGGTTTCGCTTGAATCAATAAAGTTCAAATATTTTGAACCAGTGCATACGTTCATGGGGGCTGATTCCTTTCATCACCAGGTCGAACGGTGTCTCAAACGAAAAGGCAAAGTCAATGATTTCAAAGATTTTAGTGACTCAGTAAAAGATGCTTCCAATAATGTCAAAGTCATTAGTATGAAAATAGGTGAGTTTTATGATTGGCAAAGTGGTACATCGCAATACAAACTCAGTAAAATCAGTCCTAGTCCCTACCTTAATGAGATGGTAGAAGTTGTTTTTTCAAGAGGACAACAAACACTAGTGTACAAGACAGATTTCGACACTGTGGATGAAAGGAAAATTAATTTTCTAAATGCTCGAAAGGCTAAGCAAGGTGTGCCAAAACCGTCTCCAAAACACATCCCAAGAGGAATTACCGCAGAAAGAAGAGATCTGATATTATCCAAAATTTGTGGTACAATGCCAATAAATAGAAAGAAATTTTGGGAGGATATTCCAATTTCAACGGAAATTCGAGATTTAGATGATTGAAATCAATGGTAGCTTTTGGTCTGAGATAATAAATACATACTAGGTTTTGTAATACTTCTATAAATACTTATTTGTTTTGTAACACTTCAATACCTTTTCGTTTTGTAATACAAAAAGTCGTTTTTTCTACGCCCTATCTTTAAAGTACCTTATATTTCATCGGTTTGCAGCGCTTAAAGTGGTTGTTTATGGTTAGATTGAAAAAAAAGTAAAAATTGTTAAAAAAAGTGCCATAACGTTAGCTTTATTTCACGCTTCCCATAAGCTAACACAATGAATCTTGGCTGGGCATCGAGGATGGACTTTCATGAAACTTGGAATACGTATAATTGTCATTTACCGAAGGAGCTTGATTAAAATATCCCAAATTTCTATTTGAATTTTATTTTTTTGTATAGGGTTGTAGAAAAAATAATGTATGCAACATGTGCATAAAGTGTCTTTTTTTCACTCATGGAATTGCCGCACTCGCCTGGGTCAACTTTTTACATTCGTGAAAAAAAGTACCACTTTATGCACTTGTGCATAAATTACTATTTTTATTCAATAAAGTTACTAACAACTACTCACGTTTGCTGTAGATACGCTTTATTGCTGCTTAGAAAAACTAGTATAATGTTTGTGCAAAATGTCGTATCTATTAAAACTATGATTTTTGATTATTTGTTGAAATAATGCTCTGGATTATTAAATTTTGCTTTGCATCCTTTAAATCATTGGTTCCCAACGGGGGCGATACCGCCCCTCTGTGAGCCTTTTAGGGGGGCAGTAGCGGATTCAGAAGCAAATAATAAGCAGTCAAGAGGAATGGTGAAATAAAAATGATTTAATAAGGGTTAATAAGCAGTTTCAAATTAGCATTAATAATAATACTAATAATTATAATAATTTTTTTCAGTTCAGAATAGAAGTATATGACTTGTCCTCGCACGTTGATAAGCAAACGCGCGATGTTCATACAAAATAACATGTTTCGACATGTTCGCACACAGACAAGTTGAATCATGCACGAAATGAAACGTATAAAAGCAACAGCTCTACGAATTGGCCGCGATATATAGTCGGGAATCATAAGCTCTGCCGTAGTAAATAATCGTGAGTGGTGTGTCATTTTATAAACATTACTATCTATAAATCTATTGAGAATTTAATTTTTGTATGAAAATGGCTGAATCTACTTCTAAATTAAAATAGAAATGCCGGCAATACAGTATTGAATATTTAAAATATGGATTTGCGGAATCTTCTACAAACAAATCATTACCTATGTGTTTAATTTGCCGAAAAGTGTTTTCAAATGAAGCTATGAAACCTTCTAGGCTACAAGAGCATTTACATAAAATGCATCCTGATAAGAAAAACAAAGATATATTCTATTTTCAAGAACTCGAAAAACAATATTTAAAACAGCCAACTATATCAAAACTTTTTGCATCGTCTTCTAAACGAGACGATGATGGGCTACGAGCCTCATATAACGTTTCATTGTTAATCGCAAAGTCAGGAAAAGCACACACCATTGGCGAGGAATTAATTTTGCCGGCAGTCGAAGAGATATTAAAAACTGTTCTCCATCATAAGACACCATCTGATATCATTAAAAAAATTCCTCTCAGTAATAATTCAGTGCTGCAGTCTGCTACTACTGGTGGTGCTCCAGCAATGACCGGGCGTCATAAGGGTTTTATAGCACATTTGAGAAAAACAGTGCCAAATGTATTCGCTGTACATTGTATTATTCACCGTCAGCATTTGGTTGTAAAAAAATTAAATGAACGTCTGCATGCGTCCCTCAATAACGTTATTAAAGCAATCAATATCATTTGAAGCAATTCATTGAATGGCCGTTTGTTTCATAAGCTTTGCAATGAAAATGATGAGAACTACAATCGCTTGCTGCTGCACACAGAAGTACGTTGGCTCTCTAAAGGTATTTGTCTGAATCATTTTTTCAATATATTTGACTCAGTGTTGGACTTTCTTGAAGAAGACCAACAATTGCGCGAAAACCTGATTACGTCAAAAAATGACATCGCTTATTTGACGGACCTGTTTAAAGTAATTAATCAAGTTAATCTACAATTGCAAGGTGATGATTTAAATTGAATTAAAACTAAAAACGTCATAGCTGCTTTTGCAGGAAAACTTCTTATATTCAAAAGAAATCTAGGTAGAGGTGAGTACAACCATTTTCCCAGATTATCAACAGTGTCTGCAAAACCGGAAGATTTACTTACTTACTGCCACCACTTCATGTTGATTTTACAGAGCGTTTCCAAGATATTTTAAACATGGAAATACCAAGTTGGGTTATAGATCCTTTCGCAAACAGAGATACTGAAGGATCATCAAATTTGGAAGAGGAGCTATTAGAACTCACAACTAACGAAGAACTGAAAGTAAAATTCAAACGTGGATATCAAGAGTTCTGGCTTCAAAAACCAATACCAGTTCTCTATCCTGGATTGTGGACAATAGTACAGAAGTTGTTAATTGCATTTCCTTCGTCCTATATGGCTGAGCGTGCATTCAGTGCAGTAACTGATTTGCTGTCAAAGAAGAGGAACATACTACACATCACTGAACGTGGCGATCTGCGATTGATGTTAACGAAATTGGAACCCGTTATTAACAAACTGGTAACACTCCACCAGCCTCAACCGTCTCATTGATTTTTCCTTTATTATTAATTTTGTATTTCTTATTGTATTGCATTTCTTATTTCTATTGTGATTGTATTTCTTATTGATTCTGTGTTTATATTTAAAAGTGTAATAAACAATTTTATTGTACATTTGGTAGTCGTTTAATAAATGTCTACTTCATCATAAAATTTAGACATTAACTGAAATTAAAGCTAAATACAGATCAATTGGGACGGTACAGATGATATTCAAATAAAATTAACTACTTTGGACTAATCAGCGACTGGGGGAGTGTGCTGAAATTTTGGTTCTCTTCTATAGGGGGCGGTGGTCCAGAAAAGGTTGGGAGCCACTGCTTTAAATGAAAATTAGATTCAATATTCACTACATTATTCCACTTTGATGGCATAACAAATTTCACTAAATGTGGAATATCTCATAACAGTGATTATGTCAGTTACGACTTCTACGTCTAACAGGGCAGTATAGAACCCAATAAGCGATATGTTTAATTTATGAAAGTTCTTGCGGCATCCAATAATATTTTAAGTGCACTGCGCCGTGTTTTCTTGTTTCCTTTGTGGTAATACTTGTATTTTTACTGAATTATATTTATTAATTAATAATAATGCAAATTCTGCAATCTACTTTTATTATAACACGCATTTTACAATGCTAACATATGACAACTGACAGATGACATGTATATCCGTTCCTAATCCTACAAGAATAAATTTTGTAACAGCGACTAATTTCAGAAAATTCTTGTCTTAAATTATATTTAAACTGTACAGACATTACCAATTGCTAATTTGCTTATCAACGTGAAGATCTCGTCGACCTTTCGTGTACCTTGTAATAACGTCACGTTATCAAATATACAAAAAAAAGAAAGGTAAATAAGGCAATGCCGAAGCTGTACAGTCAATGTAAGAGCATGTAGTGTAAGGTGAACGACTTGCTCGCGACCAGAAGAAGAAATCTCGGGGTGTGAATGGAAATCACGGGTGGCCTGGTAGTGCCCGTGCCCACCTACCGACCATCAATTCATATATTTCTCTTTCTCTCCGATGGATTCTTGATGGTTGATGGTTTTGTTAGTTACAGTGGCGCTATTGTATAGGGTTATCCATCTTTTGTGACATCAATCGCCTAAAATTAATTGAATACGTATGGAACAAAAAAACCTTCGATGTAACTGCAAATAATGTATCGAAGATAATAATATTAGCGTTTAGTGACGTCCCTCTAGTTATAACTTGTTCCAGTTTCGAATTTCACTTTGACGCCGCAATATTCGGCAATAGATTATAATATCTTGATCTATTCTACTTGAAATTATTTGAACTGAAAGTAAAAATATTGCATATTGCCTATTATACAGACGTCAAGTGAGATGTTAAAAAGAATATTTCTCTTATTTTTTCATAAATAACTCCACATTCCTTCCCTGGTTATCGGCCTAGGATATTCATATACATTAACTGAAGTTCGTCCCTTTTTCTGTTCGTCCGCAAACGAGTTCGTTTGTTTCTTGTTGAATTTTCGAATTAACTAGTTCTTCTTGTTTGTAATACTTGTTATGATGCGCGACAGTAGTCCAAGACGCTAAAAAGCGTTTTATGGTTTATTTTGGATTGTTGTTCCAAAATATACAAAGAAATTGTTGGTTATTGAAATGAATACGTTAACCGTTTCGAAATTTTTTTTTAAAAAGTTCATTGTTTGTTGTGTGTTGTTGATATATACCTATCCAGATGGTGGACGTCATTATTAACACGTATATCTATTAATAAGTGGGAAAACGATGATTATGTATCTATACGAGTACAGAATAAAAACTTGAAGATATCTTGATCAACTATCAACAAAAAAATTTTTCCACTACTAGCTGTGAAGTTGACAATTATTGTGTCATCTAGCCAACTGAGAAGTTGAATTTCTCTATTAGTGGTTAATAATTTTTTCTATTGTTAACCTAGGTCAATAATGGACAAAGTCACCCCACTCGATGGGGTGACTTCGGACAGTTTTTAATAAAAAAAATATAATAACTGGAAAAAAATTAGAAACATTTGACATTGTCAAAATGTAACTAGATGTTAGGGGCATCTTAGCCGAAATGTGCAGAATTTTAGTTCTCTTGGTTTTTAGTTTGTGATTAAGAAAGTTGCAAAAAGTGTCCGAAGTCACCCCGTTTGACGGTACGCGCCACACCCGGAAAGTATATTTACAGGACTCGCTTGCTTTCAGGGCTCCGCCTTCAGCGTCGCCCTGAAACTTGCATGCTCGCCCTATAAAGTATATAATTCAATTTGTTACCCAGTTGTATCTAATAAGTACTTACTTTTGTCATTTTTTCAAATGCATTAATTATCGTTATTTCTTTATTTCCCTATGAAAGTAATTGTAAATATATGTGCACTTTTTATAGAAACAA
The DNA here is from genome assembly GCA_963921935.1 of Galeruca laticollis. Taxonomy (NCBI): domain Eukaryota; kingdom Metazoa; phylum Arthropoda; class Insecta; order Coleoptera; family Chrysomelidae; genus Galeruca; species Galeruca laticollis. The sequence goes on along the minus strand of OY998178.1, from coordinate 108,223,564 downwards.
TATTCAATCACAAATAAAACGTAAGATTAGTCAGGTCACTCAATATACATGATCTGATATTTACATATTGTTCAATAAAATGGGTGGTCGTAGGAACAATATTGTACATTACTTGTGCGAAAGTGACTTTTCACTCTCGAGGGATTATCGCACTCGGCTTACGCCTCGCACTACAATATTTCCCACTCGTGTGGAAAGTGTCACTTTCCGCACTCGTAATGTAATATACTATTTGTTCAATTTAAACACCCAAACTGCCGATAATCACATGTGACAATGCTGTATACGGTTTTGAATGCACTACAATTGTAATTTTTTAACAAAACGAGCATATTTTTAGCATCTGTCAACGAATGTGGAATTTTAGACTAATATCATATGTCCTATATACTCTCGCGGAGATTGATGTTCATCTGTCAGTCATTTGGTTTACAGTGGACTATTTAGTCAGTTCATTCCAAATGTGTATTGTTTTGTTGGGGTACTCAATGTTTACTTCGGCCAATTTATAAATCTAATAATGCACTTTCCAACAAAATAATATGAATGACACTGTTTATGTAGTAGTAAATGTCTATAGTTGTCGAAATATTGTAGGTCCTTTCACCAAGAAACACAGTTAAAATTGGAAACCTTCCCCAACATCTGCTTGTTTATTCCTTTCAAAACCATAATCCTTCATAGATACATCAAAGGTGTTTCTGTTGTCTTCGTGAGTCCCACGACACGGAATACTTGAATGGCATTTAATGCCTAATAGTGGGTTTGCATTATAAGATTTTTCTTTGGATTCACTTAAGATTATTCTTATGAAATTCTTAACGTCATATGTGTTTGTTTATATATTATGATATTTCTTGAGAAAGGCTGTCATAAGCAAAATTCCTAAGCAAACATAGCGGATCGTAAAGAATAGGAAAGGAAAGTAGTATAGTTGGCGCAAAACTAGAGTGAAAAAAGTAGCTTTTTTTTTGAAAATTTCAAATATCTCTGAAACTACTTAATTTAGGAAGAATAAAAAAACGGTATTGTTTCTCATCGAAAAAGCTACATTTGTGCCAAATTTGGAAACGTTTGAACTTTTTTTCGCCGAATTAAATATAAAAAATTAGAAAATCAGTTTTTTTCGTTCTATTAAAAAATGTTGAGGTTCTGTCAAAAATCCATAACAACAAAAATTGTGGATTTTTTAATTATCTATAACGTTTCTATCAAAGTTTTTTCGATAATACAAGTATTTACGCCGCAAATTGCAAAAAACCGTTTTCACCCTCTTTTTCCACCCGAGCCCCTCAGGCAAAGCCTGCCTCAAAATTTTCTCTATCCAAAAGAACGATTGACAAGATCTTGCTGTATGAACAATATTTTATATTTAAGCGAGGATCTTTATTTTCTTCCAAACACTTTTTTTGGTATAACTTTGAAAATGGGAGAAAGGTATTTTTTATGGGAATTTTTGTTCCTTGAATAATGAGACTCTGTTGCTGGAAATAATCTGATATGTTCCATCACATATTGTTTACGTCATCTGTTATCTCATGAGGCCTGTTATCATGTTTACCTCGTTTATTGGGATTACGTCCTTCCAAACCTTATGAAGATATTTTATCTTTTTTTGCCAATTTGATCCAAAGAACAGAATGCATTTTGCATAATGTCCATCTCTATATTATTATTAGTACTTTGAAAGTCACACTTTTAAAAAGTAATATTGATACCTTACTTTGAAAACCTCGTAAGTACCTTCTAGGTAATTTTACAGGAGCATTAAAAAACTACTTGAAGTACATTGTAAAAACTGTTTTGTGTTGAAACTTTTTTTATATGTATTTAATACGCAAAACAACATATAATTGTTATAGAATTCAGTAAAATTTAATTCTTTTAGATTTTACCGGAACTTACTAGTTTTTCGAAATAATTTTGGGAAAATGCGATACGTTTGTGTGATTGTCTATTATAAATAATAGTAAATCAGATTATAGTTATTTATTTGGAACACATGAAAAAATACACAAAATTAAAAATAATGAAGTTAAAATTCAATAACATAAAATATAAATCTAACTAAATATAGCAATTATTGATATTGCACCCAGAACACTTATTTGAACTTTAGCTGATTATAAAATGTGTGAAAGTCTGAAAGCAAAGAACTTATCAATTCTTGCAAGTTGTCATATTTCTCTTTGGTTATTTCTCTTGACCATGAGTACAAGTTAGGCAAAGAGTAATTTGGAACTAATTGAACTTTCTCATCCAAACGTTTATTTAACAAAGTCCATTGATCTCTCTAGTTCAACTTGACATAAATCCCTTTTTCTCTCGTGTATTTAATAGCTTTTAAATCATATACCACTGGCTCTCCCGATCGAATGCCTGGTCTGATGGAGTTGTAATATTTCACTGATGAATAATTTAAAAAAAATAAATCATGAAGATAAAATGAACAATATAAGGTTTAGGACATTTTCGGGCTTTCTGGCAGTGTAATGCATACTCTGCAGGCAACTTATATTCCTATTTTTTAGTCTCCTTTCAATGCAGGCATGCATACCATCAACTTCCATCTGTGTGTGGCCTTTCTCTAAGAATTTTTGAGTAATAGTTATATTTTTTTCTAACGCTAAATTCAAAAGTGCATTAGACAAAGTGATGTTTTTGTTCTGGTAGCTAGAGTTATCACTATAAATGATCACTTCTTCCAGAGGCAATATTTATTCATTTGATACGAATTTGCAAAGAATGCTTGCAAATTCATGAGCAGTTATATCACCTCCTCCCTCATGCCATAAATAGCAAAACCCTTCATGATTCTTCATATTGTTGACTGTGAAATTGTGGACACATAATTTGCGTTTATAATACAATGAAGAAACGTTTAACTGTGGTTAGAGCAGTACCTTCTGTAAATCCACACAATAAACATGTTTAGCTTCCATCTTGTCTCTTTCTTTTTCTTTTCTGGCATCTTCTTTTCTTTTTTGGTGCTCCAAGATCACCTCTTCGGCAAGGTTTTTAGTCTTATAATTGATGCAAACATCGCACTGATCTTTCTTAGGAATGTATAAACTAAGATTTAATTCTTCAAATACCATCGCAAATGTTTTAATGAAAACTGTATTAACGTGTTGATCTTCTCGCTTAGAAAATTTCTTGTTTTCTTCAAAAAGATCAGTTTTTGGTTGCCAAATAGATTCAAGGTAAAATTCGTTACTCCTTGTTCGGCAATAGTGGCTTTCCATTTTGGGCAGATTTTTGACAATCCTAATCATAATTTCCTTTGCATTGGTTTGTGGCTTAGTTTTTGGTTCTTTTATTTCACCATTATTTAATGTAGATGACTGATTTAATGCTGTTTTATTCCAATTGTGCAAAAACCATTCACCGATGCCGAATGTGTTCAGAAACTTTTTTTGCAAACTCTGTGAGATAATCCATCTTTTTTAAATTTAAAACAAAACAAGGAGTTCCTTCTTGATAACTTTTCGGAATTATTTTTAACTGTAGGCAACACATCCACTAAACCGCGTATACATTGCTTCCGTTGTTTCCAATTCAGGTTGGTCCAAAAATCGTCGAATATTTTTTGGCGATTTTCTGATGGAAATTGTCTACATTTTAAAGATTTTCTTTTTAAACTCTGTTTGCAGTCACAAGGTGGGAACATTTTTCGAGCTGGTCTTGGTTTGTTGAACACAGCTTTTCCGTCTTCAGAGTTTATAATTCATCCCTCTCATCCTTTTATATTTGTTTTGATTATAACCCCACGTTTCCTTGTCATCTGTTTTTTGCGCCGTCGCTCTGTTTCATCTACGTTTTCATTTTCAGTCTCATCTTCTTCGTTGATTAATGTTTCTTCATTTACGTCACTTGTTTCACAACTTGTGCCCTCAGGAACATTTTCTTCTACGTTGTTTCGTAACTCCCCGTTAAAATTATTTGGGGTGTTTATAACATCAAGTAATGTTTCAGTCTGTTCTTCATGTTCCTGTTTTATTGACGGTATTGTTTGTGTATCTTGACATGACAAGCCTTCAATAGAAGACATCCCAATGTTTTCTTTATTCTAGAACTCATGTCTGAAGCAATAAAATTTATTATGAAAACTTCGCAAGTTTTAATTTTTTTTGAAAAGCGGTAAATGAAATCCTTGTAACTAAAGTATAAACGATTCTGAGGTTTTTTACCAACTAAATTATCTTCTTACTAACACTATCTCTACATTGACAAAATGCAATAAACAACAAAGTAACTAATAACAATAAACGCTTACCTTTCACATTGTTACAAGGTTTTGATAAATTACTTAAGAAGTAGACTGCACAACTCACAACGGAAAAATTAAACTTAGGTTTTCAGTTTTGCAGATATGACAGATTTCAATACGAGGTTTTCAATTTTGTCCATAGATGGCGAAACATTGCTTATAGCCTTCTCAGCGTACGTAAAGTACGGTATCCTTAACGTAGAAGGCAATAAATCTGAATTTTGCCCAAAATCCAACTTACGAGGTTTTCAAAGGAAGGTATCGATATGCTTTTTAAATTCTCATCTAACATATAAAATCTGGTAAAAACTCGTTATTTCTTTGTTCTGCTTCCAATCACTTAACTTTTTTTATAAAGCGTACCTAAATTCACAGTTTTCTCTGTTATTACTTTCTAGAAAAGTAATCCAGTCTTTTGAAGGATTTTCCCCAAATGTCGATCTATTTTTGAATCTTAAATTCCAATTTTCATCAATATCACCCAGATTTTTAGTTGAACTAGATATTTCTATTGCTTTCTGCAGAAATAATTTACTTCTTGAACACATGGTCATTAGTTTTTTAAGAGAAATGCGATTTGATTTTCGGATCATAACTAAAAGAAAACACAGTTGCACAGCTTGACGTTTAACCTCAGATTAACAAGTAAAATAGATATGTTTGTTTTGACTTTTTCCTGCCCCAAACATTGAGTCACATTCTAAGCTCACTTGCGGGACACTTCAACTGCTTTGCCATATTTACAAATCCTCTTTAGTTGCGGGAAAAAAGAAATTAGAAGTTTAATTGAAAATTTGTTAAAAAGTTATGCAAATAAAAAAAAGTCATACTAGTTTCTGCATTTGAGTCGCTGCTTTTAAAATAAATTAATAATACTTAAAATTTATTTAATAAAGGCGTATTCTTATATAAATTTTAAACAAGTATTTGTTGTATCCTTAGATACCTTTATGGTTATAACTAAAATTGGCAACATTGTTCAAAATTTCAATACCTGTTTAATGTGTCAACAGTAAACTACTTAGTAGTTTTGTCCTTGTTTAATTACCACATAAAGAGAGATGCAAATATTGTCGGAGTGTGATCGACGATCATTTTAAATACGACGTAGTATAGTAGTAAATAATGCCAAACGTGGTTTGTTTATAAGAGCGCAATTAGGACTAGAGAGTAAACATTTAGTTCTATCGATTTGATGTGTTATTGAAGACAAGTGACAAAATAAAGTTTTAAGTTAAGTAATTTAATGTTTTTGGATTATCATGGTTCGTTGGTGCCAAGTTTGTCAGAAAACCAGCCGAAATTCCAAGGCCATGTATCTACAATACCATCCCCACTTTTTGTACGTAATTCATTCATTATTTCAGTACTGGCGTTTAGAATTGTTGGCCGCAAAAATAAACGTGTTTATGAATGAATAGCCCTCACTATGTTTATTATTACTCTAAGCGTTTAACTACTGACCTATTTGGGTGTTTAAAGGAGATGTATGAGTGAAGCGGTGACATTTATTGTATAAAGGAGGTATCGGCTAGGTTCAGTGGATGAAAGGGGCAAGTGCGTTAGATACCTCTTTTACTCATAAAATTGTGTTTGAAAATATGCACGTAGCTCCTTTATGACTTACAAATTCTGTTTATTTTTAATATATTTGCGGCAAAGTTGAGGTGAAGGGACGAATTATTACTTACCCCTTTTATCCACAGTGATAAGTGGACTTTTGAACAAAGTTACTTACCTCCTTTATCCACTCGACTCTTCAATTCTACCCTTCCTTTTCCAAGAACGAAACCATGTTATCTAGTGTCAGTCTGAAGATATCTTTCAAGTAAAATTAGTCTCCTCTCAATTAAGGAAACATTGATCGTTCGATGTTGTAATCGTTTTAACAGCATTTGAGATGGATGCTGTATTATATCATAAAAAAATAATTACAATTTGAAATGAAAATCTGATAAAGGTAACTAGTTCATTTTAATTTTAATATGACCGTATCGTTCCATCTACCTATTTTGAATACTGAGCTTCGACAGAAAGAAAACAAATTAATTCATCAGGATTACCATTAGAAAGCTGTCAACGTCTATGATTGCAAATACTACCTCGCTGCATAATCCCATCACTTTGTTTAGACATACACACCACGATACAGTGTGTAACCGATTGACTTAAATCAGAGCATAAAATGTCATCGATAAATTGACAATTTTAGTCTTTGAAATTTTATATTGAAAGTGGCATTTGTAATAAAGAACAAACTGGTACTGGTCACATTTTATGACGTGTATACATTGTTGTAGTGTAAAACCTATAGAAGTTAGTATCTTGCACTACAAAACAATACAGTGAGTGTTTTAATTAACTAAGTCAACAAATAAACTGCAATTATCAGCCTCTCTTGTATAACATTTCAGACAAGAGATACAACGCAGTCATTCAAATTTTTTATATATACAGTGTGACCCACTTAAGATCGCCACACCCAGTTATAACTTTTAGTTGACATTTGCCTTGCTTAATAAAAATGTGGCATCGGGTTCTTCCTCTATGAATTTGAGAATATGTCGTGTTTCTAACACATGTGATTTTTTGCGAACATATCCTTAATTCCTTCTTTTCAAAAATGCAGGGACTTTCATATAATCACCAATGTCAATATTATGTTTGATGCTGATGGTACTCTTTAACATAAAATAGTGACTCCAAAGTGTTGATGATTGGAAGTTTTTCGCCAGTTCTGACAAGTATGTTATCATAACATTTTCCGAAAACGAATTAAGATTTAGCTGTGTGCGTTATAACATAAATTTTTCTACGTGTTCCCATAAATCATCAGAGACTTTTGCGGCAATAACGATACATTTGCTGCGTTTGCTGCTTCAGTTATATTTGATGGAGTAGACTATCTTTCTGTACTCGATTCCATGATTATTATCGCGCACAATACATAAAGAAACACGCGAATGAGTTTGACGTTGGTGAACGTCATAAAAATTTATTTCTAAAACACAGCTATCTATGATTTTTCATTTGTGCGTAAAAGTGTATTAGCTCTTATGGCTGCGATGCGTAAAATAAATCCCATACGAATAGCATTGCACTTTACGCACCGATATTAAAACTTGAATTTCACGCACATTTATCGATGTGTAAAGCTGTATTTCAGAAATGGGAGTAGCAATTTTTTTATATGAAATACCTTCATTATTTTTAGTCTCTAAGTTTTTGGTACTAACTCTTGGGACACAATATATATATCAAATGTTAATAAGTAAGAATAGTCTCTTTGCCGACCATTTGAAAACACCAAAATTTGAAGTTCATCAAATGTCAATTAAAAGCTATAACTGGGTATTGCGATCTTGAGTGAGTAGAGAAGCTAGAAGTTACCAAAACCAAAGAGAAATCTTGAAAATAGACGAGACTAATTTCGAAAAAGTTACAGTTAACTATGTAGAAATAAAATTTAAAATGGCTGTTCAATATATGAGGTTCCAACTAGAATACTAATATATCAATTTCCTGTCATATTCGAGAATTTTATATTTATTAAAGATCTACTAATGAGACGCTATTTTCATCTGATGATCTCGAGGAATTTATGTCAAATATCATTATCGTTTCTCACATTTTTAATCCTATTTTATTACTTGTTCCATGGATACTTGAAATTATTCATACTAATGAAGAAAGTGTTAATTATAGTTTATATAGTATTGATGAAAAGAAATAAATATTCATTATAAATGCAAATGTTTTCAGATATATAATCCAATTGATTTTAATATGGGTTCACCAATATTCTTCAATAGAGTCAATTACCTAAGTAATTCTCGTTTTATCGAAGAAGAAAACACGCTTTAGTCGCAATATTCGAATTGAAATGGAATTGTATTCCTAACAAGGGTTTATAATTGTGTGGTTTCATATTATCCAAGAAATTGGCAGATAGCAAATAATTACTAATTCTTTTAAACCTGAGGTACATCCTGCTGTCTTCATCGAAAACTAATCCGAAAAAGAGGTGATATTGCTACAACTTGAAGATTATTTTCAATTGCAAATCCAAACTGGAAGCATCCACATTCAAAGGAGTGGTACCAAAATTGCCCTTTCGGGAAAATACAATTTCAATGTGGTTAAAATCTGCTGCCACTCAGACCGGCATTGATACCAAGAAAGTCTCCAGCTTAGCAAAAGGGGTCTCGAAGTATGCTAGGATAGTAATTTCGAAGCGGGGGTAACGAGGAGATGAAGGTGGGTTGGTTGGTAGGCATCCCCTTGGGAATGAGTTCAACACTGTTTGGTTTGAAAAGTAGCCATTCGAACATGAGTTTCCCATAATAATAAATAAATAAATCGTTCATCACATCTTCACATCTATTTACCATTTCAGAATGTACACAAATATCAATTTTAACTTTCCTTTCATAAAAAATTATCATAAAACCTCCAGTCAACAACACATACAAAAAAATTATCTACTCTTCTTCTATCCTACAATAACCATTATACGCATCATATCGTGTGATTCTGCACGTACTACACATTAGCCAATTTCCCACTTTATCTCTCCTTCCTACACTCTCTCTGAAAACCGAATAAATACCATTGGCACCTAACAAGCCTCCTCTATGAAAGCCAAACATCGTAAGAGCATGTCAATCACAGTCAACTTTTACTGGTAACTACTGGTTTTAATAATAGTTATAATAATAATTCTCTCAACGTAATATAAATTAAAAATACATAAACGTAAGAGTAAAGTCTTGGTTGCAGAGCAGAATTCTAAAATCAATAAATAGTGAAAAGCGTTAAATGTTTTAATTAAATCACACTCAGTAACCATGCTAAATTTACACCACTAAGAAAATATAAAATCGTATCGCAAGTGATACTCCTTCGAGAAAAACAATTAACTCTACGAATTTCACAATCAGACTAAATAAAAGTATGATTCTGTGAAACAGATTTGTTGACTGATATCATTTATTTTATATATGAAATGGTATACCCAGTATTGTATATAGGATTCAACATGTTTGATTTACCCAGTACGTGTCAAATTTTGATTGATTAAGTATCATATTACATTTCACACATAGTATAATAAATATTAGATATGTCATGTCCTCATATAAAAGAAATATTCAAGTTGAGATTAGATGTCACTGTAGTTATTCATTAATAATAAAACATTAACAAATCAATATTTTATAGAATTTTCGGCACATAAACAATACAGGTCAGCAAACATGTTTGTTTTTTTTTGAAGAAGAAAATTAGTTATAATGGTTTGTTAATTGAAAAAAGTGGAGTCAGTCGGATTTGATATTCCGAACGCAGAGTTTCTAAATTTAAAGAGCTCACCAAATATTAAAAAAGTTGTCCATATTATTTGAATAGTGTTATTTGAAGAAACTATTCGTAATTCGGAAAGTGAAAAGGTCCTTAATTCTGAATTTTATTTAGAATTGAACCAGGTTTCAGTTCATTTCATTATTGATACAAAAAACATCAGGCCTTTATAGGATAAATCATAGATGCATCAAAGATATTAAGATCTATAAATTTTGAATTGAATTTAAAAAAGAAATTTAATTATACTTATTGAATGATCATGCAATTGTGGACTATATTGAACAACGTTAGAACCGTGATCGAGTTTTTGGCATTTCGTGAAATTAATTGACAATTATCGAAAAATTTTATTTGTATTTGTATAGATAAGATATTGTATTTTGTTAAAAAGGAAACTAGGTTTTGTTTTATGATTTGTAAGTTGTGATACACAAACCTAGTTGAATTTACCATACTGTAGAGGTTATTTGTGAAAGATTTAGAATTGTTATATAGAAAATAAATTTACTTAATTAAATCAGAAAATTTTAATTTGTGACCGTGACATTTCTTGGTTATTGGAGACAGACATAAAATTGAAACATATTAAAGGTGTCAGAATATCATTAAATAGCCTGCTATTCTTAAGAGTATACACATTACAACTGGCTAAATAATCCGGAACAACAATAATAATAAATAATTTAATTTATACAATACTTAAAATTTATAGAAAATTTTTATAACTAACTGAACTCACCCTGAGATAAGAGAATAATAATAATTTCATAATTGACTGAACTCAGCTTAAGAGAGATTATTAGTAGCCGGTAAAGATATTTTGACAATAATTGTCAGTGTTTGAATATTGTGACATACGTGGAGTTCAGCTGCAAGTACAACCCACGTGGGGCAATATTAAAAAGGTAGGAAAGGGCACGAATAAAAAAAGGTTTATAACATTTTGGAAACGTTAGTAATATTTAAAATAAAATTAAGATGTAGAGGAAAATGACATCAAGGGATCGAAAGCAAGTAGGAACAGAAAGTGGATATGATGTTTTGATGGAAATGATGCAACATTTATTTGCCAAACAGAATGAGAATATGAATAGAATTAGGGAAGATATGAGTCAGTGGTGTGATGAAATGAGGGAAGATATTATGGGAGATTTTAACAGAATAGAGGGGAATATTAATGAAAAGACGGATAAGATGTTAGATAACATGGATAGCATGATACAAGAAATGATGGGCCAGGACAAGATGAATGAGACTAGAAATATAAATGTTGATACTGTAGAATAGAAAATATGTAGTAATTTGAAAAAGAAAGCAGATGAGTTAAAAATAGAAAATTTAATGGAGATTAACAATGTTGGGAAAGAAACTGAGAAAATGGTAAATAATAATGTACTGGAAATAACATGTGAGGAGGTTATGCAAATTTATGAAGAAAATATTTGATGGAAAATAAAATACTTAGATGATAGGCTAATAGGTGACATATGCTGAAAGAAGTAATAGTATAGACAGAATCTTTAATGAAGAATTGGAAGAAATAAACAGAAAATTACAAGAAATTATGGAAGAACTGGATGATTACATAAGACGAAATGGAGGCGGAAAAATGTATATTGGAAATATGGACTTTGAAGTAAAATTTGATGGAAATATAAAAATAATTCATCCAATAGTTTTTATTAAAATAATTAAAAATGAAATGAAGGGAATTGAGGGTATGATAGATAAGAAAATAATAAAAAGTAGAGCCAATGATATGGAGAATTTTGGAACAAAATTATATAATGAAAATAGTGAGATATGAGACAAAGATTTTAAAAAGGACATAGTGGAAACTAGAAGGAAATTTAGGAAACGATGAGAAAATTAAACAGTGAGAGAAGAGATTAAATAGAAGTTTAGGAAAAGAAAAGCAAATTGAATAATAAGACAAGAGTATAGGAACGAAATCCAGAAAACGAAACGCGCCACTAGTTTAAATTGAACATTAGTTCGAATATAATGAAGTTTTAAACAATTTAAATTGTTTCATTTCATCATTATGTATAGATCTTCATCAAGTAAAAGCTTGATCTATTCAATTCAAGTTAATAATGATTATCATAATAATGAAAACAACATTCCAATTCGGTTTATCTCTGATTAATTTATTTGTCTTTCTATCTCCTATACTAATCTCCAATATTACTTTTTCAATCCTACGTAGGGCAACTTACATTTTGTGGATCGTTCATTTCGTGTGAGCACATATTTCTGTCCCATATGTGAGCACTGGGATAAAACACTGCTGCATCTTCACTCTTGTCTTTATCCGAATTTGTCTATTTCTGTTTTTTAGGATGTAGAACTTAATTTACCAAATCTAATTTTAATTTTATTCATGATCATAGCTTAACCTACTGCTTCGGATTTTTGTTGTAGATTTTGTTACATCTTTTGTAGATCTTGTAGATTTTCTGCATGACGTCTCATTGTTTCAAGATGTAAAAATAATCTAGTGAGTGACGTTTACGTCATTACCAGCAGCAAAAATACTTCTGTTCTCTTCAATTTGCAATGTATATCAAACTATATTAATTTTGGTATACAATATCTGAAGAAAATAAGTTTAGAGTTTACACGGATTAATAGGACGTGGCTGTCATCTAGCTTTATTGCATATCGGTGACAGTTCGCTAAGTAATCTTGTCAGGTAATGGTAGTTAGAGGGTCTTTGAAATTGTAGGAGATAATTAACTCGTACATCGATTTCGATTACATAACTCATAATCACTGTTTGTTGTTTCTTGTTGGTTTTCATTGAATAAAATGATTTCTGTTCAAACCTCATAATAATCCTACGATATTATATGTAACGATTTAGTTGATTTGTACATAAAAATAAACTTTTGACAAAATTGAAAAGATAAGAATCGAATAGTTAATACCTAATATTGTTTCTTTGATTTTAAGGTATGATTTATTGTTATTAGAAAGAGTCATTTTATTCTGTGTAGAAAGTAAAATAATCTATTATTTTCAGAGAAACAATTCCGTCTTTTATTTTGGATTATTATTTGAGAAAATGATGATTACAAAACAATGTTCTTCTTAAAATCGATAAAATGGATAGTTTACGATTTGATTTTGAGATATGCAGTGTAGAAGATATTAAAACAATGTATTATGTATAACTTAAATTGGAACAACGGAAGGCCGTACTTACTTTAATCCAGATGGTTATCCAGAAGACTATCTTCACAAAGAAATTATAAAAATAACAATTTATGCTATGCTTATGCTTAAAAAATTAATTACCAAAAGACAACAGGATGGAAATATATGGATTAATTTAACCGCTATGCTCGGCTATGAAACCAGCCAATGCATTAAATCTGCTTTTCTGCCGTGTGAAACATATAATTTTTTCTTCAAATTTGTTCCAATTCCACGCAAAATCGAGTTTTTCATATTTAAATTGCATTTCATTATCTATCCAAATAACTAAATTATTTTATCAAAGGTAACTGGGCCCTGCGTTACTATGTTTACCGCTGATGACGTTTGTTGAATATGTTTGTTTACTGTTTACTTTGTCGTCAATAAAATATTTTCTGGCGTTTCCGGAGTATCAAGTGTGGATACTAGAGTTGTTAATTTTACTGGAAAGGAGGAAAGTGGACAGAGTTCAATTGTATTAAATAATTGTTCACAATTCACCATAAATATATCTAATAAATAAAAATTTCGTGTTGTAGTTTGTAGGTTTAATGCAATAAAATCAGTTTATTATCATCAGCATCATTTTGAGTTTTCTTAATGTCATTGTCAATTTCAATAACCAGTTTGATTTAAATTATTACTTGGAAGGTTGCCTAGCAACGAACTTTTTCTGCCTAGGCATTAAAAGTACAACTTCTAACCCTGCCAAGTGTCATTAAAAAGCCGCTTTTAATGTCTTTGGAGAAATTTTTTTTACATTATGGCTAGCACAGCTCGGTTGCGAATGCAGATGATTTCCAAACAGTCGGGCCTCATCGTGAGAGGTTAGGTCCTTTCCATGTTTTACAAGTTACATCTCTTACATTACTTCTCCTAACCAACATTATTACTGTTATTGTTAATATTATATAATTATTATTGCTTTTCATGGAAATTAATATCAGACAAAAGTGGAGATCGTCAGTATTTGCGGGTGGGTTTTGTTTGGCTTTTTTATCTAACAATAGTTAATGCTGGAATGGATTGACAGTTTGGGAATACCGAATGTGAGAGGTTTGAGTGTTCAATGACTGTTGACTAATTTCGTCATCCCAATTTTTTACATTTTGCAAAAGACAGGTGGCAGCTATTTGACAATAGTATGGATAAATTTAATAGTGTAATTTTTCAATCTTATCGTGATCGCAGGTGTGGACTTTGATCTATTATTGTTTTTCTTCAAAGTTTTCACCAAGCAACTAAAAAAACATAACAGAATGTCTTAGAGGTTTGGATTTTTATTACACAATTTTACTTCAACCTTTCAATCGCACCCCGTAAGACTACTTACCGACATTCAGTCGATTTCTCGTTGAAATAGATATTCAACAAAATAATTTCATTTCTTGTGTACGTCTTTTGGTTTTAAAAAATAGAAAAAAAATCCTGACTCTCATTATAATGTGTAGGTGAGAAACTAGATTTAGTCGACATTCTTGTCTTTAGTGGATGAAAGTTTTCCTGAAATATGTGAGTTTAATTTTAAATCAGCAATACAAGTAAGTCGTAATGATTTCAAAAAAATGTTTTTATTATTAAATTAACCGGTTTTTTCTTTTTGGTTTATTATAGGAGACAATGTTCTTCGAAAGCTTAGGTAACGTACCAATTGATTCACTTTATCTCTAACCCGTAAAGTTTTTTTGGCTGCTATCCCCAGGAGTTTGAGGGTTTTTCAAAAAAGACCACTTTCCACTATATATATATATATATCTATATATATATATGTATATATATATATATATATATATCTATATATATATATGTATATATAAATATATATATATATATTTTAAATTATTTTGAAGACATACAATTCTGTCACCTTGTATACGGCTTTGTTGTTTTTATTTCCACCTTAAATGTATTTTAATTGATACCGAGTAAACAGTATACTACTTTCTATCGAGCGAAAGGTGTATACGATGGTTTTGGCTGAATGATTTAAAATTTATTATCAAATGTATTTTATTGCATTTACTCCTACAGCTTGAGATGTTGAGCGTTGGGTTTTCTACATGTAGGTTTGTTTTGTTTTTTCTGTTGTCGTTTTGAGTCTCATTAATTTGTATATTGTATTTGTTGACTACCTGAAGATATTTCTTTTAGGTTTTTATCTAACTTTGTACCTACTTGAAAATGGCGTTATGCCGAAACGTGCGTAGTAGTAGTAAAGTATCTTTTATGTTTTTTATATGACATCACCATAGTAATAAATAATTAATGGCCGAATCCCAGGAATTTTATTTGTAAATTATATACATATATATAGTTCATTTAAAGAATGAATATAATAACAATTAGGTTCACAGGAGCAGAAATAGACTAGTTAATCTAAGTATAGAGCCTATTAAAAATAAATATTTAATTAAAAATTCATTATTCAAATATACCTTCTACCATGTTTTCTGCTAAATAACCAACGAAATTAAGTAACTGCAAATAACGTTCCGCTTACAAATTCTTCTGTGATTTATCGTTGTTAGAGTCCAGATATTTCTGGAGAATTTCAACGCTTTCCAGAAACTGAGAGGATTTATTACCAGTGACGTACCATTTCCGGGGTATGTATACCGGTGTCCTGTCCCTTCGTTCGTTTATATTGACACGATATGGTTTTTTAATCTTTCTAGTTCAAAAAACTTCTATTTTTTGCTCAAAGGGATCGGATTTATTGAAGGGTATCAATATATTCTATGAAAAAGACGACATGAGTTATTGGAGACAATAATTAAGTTTTTTGGTTGTTGACAATATTTATTTTCCTCAAATTTTTCATAAAATATAGGAGATTAATGATAAAACATGATAAGATGTTATCTATAGTATAATAAGTTGAACCCAGAAGTAGCAGAGTTCAAATTTATAATTAACTAGATGACCTAAAGTCACCTACAATCTATATTAAAAACATTGCTATTTGTTAGCCCCGATAAAACTCAAAAATATCAATTTTATGTAACTTTTGATTAGCTATAATCAATCTTACAGCTTTAATTCCATGAGGTCAATAATACTGGCTATATATATTAAACGGTTTGAATTTCGTGCCTTTAAATTATTATAGCAAACGCCAAACGTGGTAGGGATAAACATAATGCAACAATTTTACCATTTACCTAGAATTAGAGTTGGAGGCTGGATTCATTTGAACATTATGGTTTGGAGCATTATTACCACTATCGATTTAGCAGGTAAATTTGGGATCAGATTTTCTTGTATTTACCGTAATTTTCAGAATTCATTAATGAATGATTTTGTACCTTATTTAAATATGAGTCTACAATTAGGTATAAAGCCCATATCACCACGTGCATACCCAAAAATGAGTCTCGGTCCCTTTGAAATATTTTTGAACAACCCCTTGGTTGACACATCCGTCCAGTTTTTGGAAGAGCTATGAAGGAATAAGGATCAGAATTGCTCACCAAGAGCAGCCGATACTCCTTTTGAGGAGTTTAGGTCCTATATATATATATATATATATATATATATATAGTCTATCATGTCATCGTGGTTGATAACTGCGTCTACTGATTTAAAGGAAAATAACTGTCCCGGAAGAAAGTCCTGATTGGTCTCATTGAGATTATCGACATCTTTTTTTCCTGTATATCTACCATCACTTTTATACCGGGAAAACGCCTGTTTAAGCGTGTTTTTAAAGTGAAACATTTCTGATTAAACCAGTTAGATTAAAAGGGACAACTTCCAATGTGTTAAATATCACTTCCATCTGTTATATCGTTAATTAGTCGCATGCCAAATTGAAAAAATAAAAACTACATTTTTTTGTTCCGTAGCGGCATTATTTATAGCGTATTAAATCGTAATTTATCGTATGAATCTGAAAGATGAAAAAAAATGAGTAGAAGGAAAGAAACCCAATCTCTGTGCCAAGTATAAATGATTACATTATTAAATACCCTCGCCAAGCAAGGTGCCATTACATTTATTTTAATTACAATAATTGTATGACCGTTTAACTTAATTAGCAAACGTATACAGAGTCGTACTGTGGAGTGACAATTTATATACTAAAATATAAAATTGTATGTTTCTTTTACTGTCCAGGTGGCCAGACAAGCATGCAAGTATCTCAGAAACCATTAGTCGTAGAGACTTGCGGTAGAAAATTTTATTACTGAATTGGCCAAAAGAAGCCCGTGGAAAATATTTTCAGATTTCCAAGATGGTCGCCAGGGAGTGTAACAGCAATCTTAAACTTTTAAAGTGATGTTTTTGGAAGCTAAAGTTAATTAAAGTAATTTCCAATCATACAGCAATTACATCGATAGCTTTATAATTTTGGTAACATGCATTCCAATAGTTTTAAGGACTTGTATTTGTTTTTCCTCCATGGCCTGCTCTTTATATTCATGCCTATCTTGCGATGTATACACATTGATTATGATTATTATTACGTATCTACACATTTTTTAATTTTTTGAACTAATGGTACTTTCGTTATTCAAAAATTATGATGTTTTATAATTATATATTGAAAAAGGGCCAGTAAATAAGAATAAGTACTGGTGTAATAGCGTCTTTTTAAATTTTTATGATAAAGGTATTTGATTTTCTTACCAGTTATGATTCATACAGGCGTAGAGTCTTCTACTAAGCATTCGATTTGTAGGAGCGTAGGTTGAAGATCGACGTCTATTCGAATTTAAGTTATAGTACAGTCAAATTGGGCTCTAGTTTTAAGTTAACTTATCTTAGTTTTATTGATTACTCATTTAGTGAAGTAGACAGTTGGACTTTATTATTTGAGTAGACTTACCAAGGCTATAAGTGAGGTTTTTATATACAAGGTAAGTAATCAAGGGCGGATCCACGTGGGGGGGGGGCTTTGGGGGCTCAACCCCCCCCCCTTTAAGAAGACTTGTTATGTCATAAAAAGTCAAACATCGCTATAAATACTAATAATAAATAATAAATACAGTAATTATATATTATGTTTACCAAAAGCTTTATTTGGGAATATAAATAATCAAATAAATATCATTTTATTAAAATAATCATTTAATTTTATTTCTTTTACGTCCACAAAACCAGCCGCGCCGAGTGCGTCTGAATTTAGGTAGTCGGCAAAATGATCAAATGCGGCGCTTCCCGATTGAAGATAAAGACAATCACAGACCGCGTCTTTGGTTTGCAGAACATTGAAATAAAAAGGTGTTTTTATGCATTTTTTCTCTGTGAAATGGCTTTAAATAATAAATCTATATTTCTGAAAGATAAGAAGAAATTTATTTTATTATTCAGATTGTGTTTGACGTTCATAGCGAATACAAGTTATTTTTTGTCTCATTTGGACCTGCGTAAAATGAAGCGATCACAAACGACATTAACATCTTTTTTTACAAAAAAGCCAAAAAATAATACGGTTGTGGAGGTGGGACATTGTGGTAGTAGTGTTATAGAAGAAAACATCGTTATAGTTGCATCAACAAGTAGTGGCAGTAGTGGCACACTGGCAGTGGCTCGCAAGAATTTGAGGCAAGTAATAGTAGTAGTCAATCTAGCCGTTTTCCTGAGGAGCCCTCACAGCAAAGCGTAAGTATATAATTATAATATGCCTTTTCATATTTCGTAATAAATGATAAAAAGGACAAAGGGATAAAAATAAACAATATTTTTTTGTATGTTCAAAGAATTACAGGATGTGACGTACAGTTAGATCTAAAAAAAATATTTTAATATTTTGTATTTTAGTTTTACTTTACCGCTATTTTCAAATATGTGAAAACTGTTAAGTATTGATTTGGGTTACAAGCTTCTTAGAGCGAAAAAAGGAATTTATATTGATTTTGGTTTATTTAAGCATTTTATAGGATGGTAATGGTAATGGTAATGGTATTTTGTCTTTGCGTTTGAGTTTAAACTCTTAATTACATTGGCAAAAAAGGGATTTTATTGAATTCGTATTATTCGTTCTATTTTTTTTCTGTCATATTTGTAAAGTTCAAATTTGGTATATAATTCTAACTTAATTTAAATAAAATTATAAATAATATACTTTTTTGAATTTAATACCTATGACCTGCTTTATTTGTTAAATAATGTATAGGTCAACCAAAAGTCGAAGAAATTTGCTTTTAAATTTTGTAACGTCAATAGAATACGTCAAAAATATCGTATAAAAATAAAAAAACTTAACAATACAACTATGAAATTAAATTTGTTCATTTTTTTCAAGAATGGCAGCCAGCTATATGATATTGGGAATGCAGTCGGACAATCTTTAAGTGTCCATGAAAAAATAAATTTTCTAAGCAATACTTGGATCCCTGACTCAAAATATGTTTTTCCATTGCAACAAGAAGGGAAACAGCAAATGCGTAAATTCGGTGTTCATTGGCTACAACAGTATAACTGGCTTGCTTATAGCGAAAGTAAAACTGGAGGATTTTGTAAATTTTGTGTGCTATCTGCACCAGATGGCGGAGGAATGGGTAGCCAAGTAAGAATAAAATAGTTATATAATAGGCTCATTTAGTCATATTTCCATTAGCTCAATTGGACGAAAATTACCAAAAATTCTAGAGTTAGAATAATCTAAGGCTATTTTAAAATGTGACGTCATACAATCTTTCTTACATACAAATTGCGATCTTGGACACCTGCGCTACCTGCTTCGAAAAACATTGTCGTTACCTTTTTCTGACATTTGTCACAAAAAGTGTTAATATTTTTCCGTCAGGCTGACAGACGCAAAGCAAAGGTAATGCGTTGTGGCAACGAATTACCTAGTGGAAAAAGATGGTCAGACGTCATAGTTTTAATTAATTTTATAAACTTTAATAATTTTTTTAGGTGGTTAAAAATCATTAAAAAAATTTGATATTTTGCATACTTACTAAATTTATTATGTTATTTCAGAATTAACAATAAAAAAATTGGTAAATGAGCCTATTGTTTTAATGAAATAAGGTTTTAAAAAACTAACTGAAACTAACTAAACTATATCGTAACCTAAGCTTATTATTTTTCAGTTTCTTAAAATGCTTGTAAGGGAACCGCTAACTAAGTTTAAAAAAGCCCGGGATATGCTTACGCAGCATGAAAACACCAACTACCATAAATTTTCAGTTAAAAAAGCAAATGATTTTTTGAACATACAAATGTCTGAAAAGTCTGTCAGTATTTCTGTGCAATTAGATGAACAAAAAGCAGGAATAATTGAAGCTAATCGACAGCGGTTAGTGCCGATTATTAAAACAGTTCTACGAGTATTTTGTGCCCATAACAAATTACCACTTAGAGCGCATAGAGATGATGGTAATATAAATATTAAAGATAGCTCAAACCAAAATCTTTCAGAAAGTAATGATGGCATTTCTAGGAACTTATTAACTTTTCGTATAGATTCTGGAGATTTAAACATTAAAAATCATATACTAACAGCACCAAAGAACTGTACAATGATTAGTAAAACAATCCAAAATGAAATAATATTTTGCTTTGGGAAGGTTATATATAACTACTGAAATTGTTAATGCTATAAAACAATCAAATTTTTTTTACAATTATTTGCGACGAAACAACCGATATAAGTACCAAAGAACAAATGACATTCTGTGTGAGGTATTTGGATAGTACGTATGATATAAAGGAAGTTTTTTTGGGTTTCATTGAGCTGCACTCTACAACTGGCCAATGCATCAAAGAGGCCATAAAAAATCAAATTAAGCAACTTGGACTTTCTATTGATAATCTTCGTGGACAAGGATATGATGGAGGCAGCAATATGACTGGAATGTTCAATGGAGTCCAAGCCTTAATAAGACAAGAACAGCCCTTGGCTATGTATTTACACTGCCTTAACTTAGCTATTTCCAAAAGTTGTGAAGTTTCTGAAATTAGGAATATGATGGGTATTTTGGGTAGGGTATGTTATTTTTTTAGTTGCTCTGCAAAAAGAGTTTTAGTTTTTCAACAAGCCGTTGATGACTTAGAAATAACCGAAACTAAAAAAAAAGAAGTTAAAACCTCTGTGTGCTACGCGCTGGGTTGAGTGTCATAATAGCGTAATAACTTTTAAAGAACTATATGAAGCAATTTGCAATGCTCTTGCTAGCTTGGAATAGGACAACGATACAGAGACTTCAAGTAAGGCAATGGCTTTTAATGCCGCCATTAGAAGAAGTGATTTTGTTATAGCTTTAGAAGTCGCCTCGTTTTTAATGTCGTACACTGTAAATTTAAGCAAGTATTTACAGAGGGTTGAAATTGATCTTTCCACTGCCTTTTCATACATAAACGATATTACAAGCAAACTAGAAAATATAAGGCAAAATGAAGAACTCCAATTTAAACCAATTTTCTTGGAGCCCTATCACGCTCTTCAGAGAATTGGTACGACTATTACTATGCCTAGACTTTGCAACAAACAAACAAACAGGAGCAATATAAAGGCAAATAACGAAGAAGAATATTACAGAAGGGTGATATTCATACCTTTCCTGGATCATATTATAATCCAAATGAAAGACCGATTTAATCAACTTTCTACTGTAATACCCATAGAAGGTATTATTCCAATACAGCTTAAAAAAGATACTGATGCCAAAATTGTTGAGGCTGCGAGGATATATGAAAATGATATGCCAGGATCCATGCTGGAATTACAGGCGGAATTAGCGATATGGAAACATAAGTGGAGTGACACTGTCAGTGTTGATCTAACAAAATCATCAACAGAAACCTTAAAACGTATGTCCAAAGAATGTTTTCCCAATATAGAGATAGTACTAAAAATTTTTGCCACAATCCCTGTAACAAGTGCTACGGGCGAGAGAAGTTTTTCATCGCTAAAACTACTAAAATCCTACTTGAGATCAACGATGGGACAGGAGAGACTCAATGGGCTAGCTTTGGCATACATTAATAAATCTAGAGAACTTAATATAAATGATATAGTTAAAACTTTTGGTTAGAAGAATTAAAACTTGTAATTGGTCTACTTAGATTATCGTTAATATAAGTTGTTGTATTTATGTATATATAGTATATTATAATACATTTTTTTGACAAATTGAAAAACTTAAAGAAAAATTATTCAAGCCCCCCCCCCCCCTTTGTTAAATTCTAGATCCGCCCCTGTAAGTAATTTAGTTCGATAATTTTACTACGTCGTCAACAACTCATACATCCATTTTATAATGATTTTAATCACTCCTCGCCTTTTTAGTGCTTCTTTGACAGACATATGATATGTGTTGTCAAAGGCCCCAAATATGTCTAGGAATGCGCACATTGCCATTTCATTGTTGTTTAGAGTTCTCTGGATGACTCCAGTCAGCTGATACAGAGCAGTATATGTTGATCGACTCGTGTTAACATGCTGACATTTATGAAGTGGTGTATTCTCCAGATTCTCCGTTCTTATGTAGCTATCCACTACGTTCTCCATTGTTTTAAGTAAAAACGATGATAGACAGATGGGTCTAAAGATCGGGGATCAGTCACGTCTTTGTTCCTTATTTTTGGAATGAAGGTGTCCCTAGACCTTCTCCATTTTCTAGGTATTGGGCTCACTGCTAGACTACTTCTCCCCCGTTGAGGTGTCTCCCGAGTGGCTTTAAATGAGGTGGTTTGATTCCCCACCTGTGCCTCAGCTATCCTCGTTGTCAACAACTCATACATCCATTTTACAATGGTTTCATTCACTCCTCGCCTTTTTAGTGCTTCTTTGACAGACTCATGAGTTGTGTTGTCAAAGGCCCCTGATATATCCAGGAATGCGCACATTGCGATTTATTTGTTGTTCAGAGTTCTCTGGATAACTTCTGTCAGCTGATACAGAGTCGTCTCAGTTGATCGACCCGCTCTGTAGGCATGCTGACATTTATGAAGTGGTATATTCTCCAGATTCTCTGTTCTTATGTAGTTATCCACTACTTTCTCCATCGATTTGAGTAGAAACGATGTTAGACAGATGGGTCTAAAAGATCGGGGATCAGTCCCATCTTTTTTCCCTATTTTTGGTATGAAGGTTACCCTTGCCCTTCTCCATTTTCTAGGTATTAGACCCCCTGCTAGACTGCTCATTGTAATCTTCAGCAGGCAAGGAAGAATCTCTTCTATACCTCTCTGCAGGAGTGCTGGAAATATCCCATCCACTCCTGGTGATTTGTACGGTTGAAAGTTACTTATTGCCCATTCTAAATAATGTTGTCTGATAAATATTTTCTTAGCAATGTCTCGATCCTCTTTGCGGAATTTTTTGGTATAGTTCATTACTATTTCAGTTATTCTTGCAGGTTCACTACACGGAAAATGTGTTCTAAGAAGAAGCATCGGTCGTTTTCCTTCACCATCTTTGTAAGATCCGTCTGGCTTTTTCAGTGACACTGTGGAGTTTGTTCTCCCGTTTGCCATGACCTTTTATAGTCTGGCCGCTGTGTGAGTGGACGTGATCTTTTCAGAACATGCTAGAAAATTACGCTTCTTGGCCTTCCTAACCTCTCTATTATACTGAGTAAGCTTCTCAGTGTACCCCTGCCAATTACAGTCTCGTTTTGCTCTATTGAAGAGCCGGCGGACCTCTTTCCTAAGGTTTGATAGGTTGTCATTCCACCAAGTAGCATCCTTGCCTGATCGAGCTTTTTTCAGTGGGCAGTTGGAATGAAAAGGTTCCATTATTGCCTCACTGATTTGTTCGACTCTTTCTTCCAGATCGTAATACTGCTGATATACCCCATTTACTTCGAACTTTTCCAAATTGTCCTTCAGATTGGTCTTGTAAAGAGACCAATCTGTCTTTATAGGATTTCGAATTGAATGAATCCTAATCGATGATCCTATGGTCAGAGAGTGGTGGATCGTCATCACCCTCCAAAATCTGTAAAAAATATATCGCTAGATATCAATAACCTTTAAATAACATATGACAAACAAATTAAGTTTTCTCTAGAACATTCAATCATAAAATGCACAAGAAATGTTCAGATGGTAGGTCATAATAGAGTGCAAATTATAATTACAAAATTCAATTTGTTTAGCACAGACTATCAAAGGTACAAAGTCTTGTAGTAAAATTTCTTTTGAAAGACTAAGTTGATTTTAAGCTTAAAGTTTCAAGATATTTGACTAGACCATAAAGGTCAATGAAATAAATTGTATTATAAAAAAAATTTGTCAGATATATAAAATCAAATGTTGGAATGTTTCAAAGACACTTCGTTTATTCAGTTTAAAAAAATTTATGCAATTGAAATGTGACTTAAAAAAAATTCATATAGTTTCTAATTTGAAAGAGAATTTCAAAATTGAATAAGATCATTTAGAACAAAATTTAGTGATAATGAAAGGAAAATTTTATGTGGAATAGAATTATGAAATTCTATATAGCGTATGCAGAATAGACAAGCATATAAATAATATTGAATTTATTATATACTATAAAGAAATAATCATTTTGTCAATTATATTTCTTTAAATTTCATCAATTCCATGTATTTACAAAGATATCAAATTAATTTCATAGTAATATAATCAAAGATAAATGAAAGAAAAATTAAAATAAGTCATGTTAATAATCATTGGAGATCATCAATAAATAATTCAATCTGTAACCTGATACAGAGCTTTAACAACAAACAAAGCTCAACTAATTAAGTTGACGCAGGCCGTAATATTAGACACGGAAAACATTCATTTGTTAGGGTCATAAATTTATAGAAATCTGTAATTTGTATGCAATGTCGATAAAAAAGGGAAATGCAATGATTAATAACAAATGATGAGAATAAAATCTATATAAAAGGAAACCTATTGAAATGTTATGTTTAAAAATGTGGTGAATGGAAAATCAAAATCAAATTAATTGTATACGTATGCTTTGTACTATTATTTGTGTTGTAAGAATTGAGATTTATCTAAATTAGTGCTGACCAATCAGAAGATTTTGATAATATTAAATAATAAAAAAGACAATTATAAACAATGATAATAAATAATTTAGGA
Organism: Galeruca laticollis; assembly: GCA_963921935.1. Taxonomy (NCBI): domain Eukaryota; kingdom Metazoa; phylum Arthropoda; class Insecta; order Coleoptera; family Chrysomelidae; genus Galeruca; species Galeruca laticollis. The sequence continues at coordinate 108,198,714 of OY998178.1, read as the reverse complement.
ACTTTGATGAATATAACACGTGGAATACAATAAATTACTATAACTCTATGTCAGAAATATAGTGAATTTTAAGAAATAATATAGTGACAAATAAGGCGCTATGAATAGAAATTCTAAAAAAGCGGGAACTACCTGTCAACAACAAAAAGGGTTGTGGAGGTAAAAAAGGAAGTGAAGCGGAAGCGTAACATCTCTGTGAAAGTTTAAATGAGAAATTTGAAATAAAAGTGTTAAATATCATTAAATAATTACGTAATAAAGAAAAGGTGATAAAGTGCATACTCTGTAACCTGTATAAGTAGTTTTTCTGGAGAAGACGAAGAATTGATTGAGTTATCTGGAAGAACTCAGTAGCCGCCAATGGATGAGTGAAGCGTCCAACAGCAGACATGTCGCGAGAAGCAATTTCACATCAGGTTGGTGATATTTAAATATTTTGGATCCAAAATAAGTTCATTTACAACAAAACTTTAATAATTAAAAGAAAAATGACCATTATAATTTATTAAAACATTCAAACAATTTAAAGGTCAAATAATTTTTTTTTTGAAAAAGGATTAATCGTAAACAATAAACTATATATAAGTGAAATTTCAAAATGATAGTGTAATAATTATAGACTCACCTGATATTTTACTGTATAAATGTTACTTGTATGTCTCTAGCTTATAAGAAATTGAACCTTTTTAATAATTCATAAAAATTACTATTTCACATACACATATAACGTCAACACTATTGTAAGATGAATGTACGCATTTCAAAACCGATTCACCACAAAAGCATTTGTTTAAATGAAATATTTCAAAAGTTATCTAGTTAAAATATTTCTTTCCACATAAAAAAATTTTTTCTCCAGCTGTTTAAAATATTTCAAAGTTGAAACGATTATGTAAATTAGTTTTCATAGGCGTCGCATAGTTTTCAGATTTGTGAACTTTTGTAAATGTAAATTTTAATCAAATCATTATTTAGTAAACAATTTGTTTAATTGTACAATTGTTTAATTTCCGTTTTGAGACTAATCGCCCTGAGATAACTTTATGTTTCACAAATATTTGAACGAGAGAAACTTATAAGGTAAGAAATGAAATTAATTTATTCATGTGAGCAGAACATTTTAAGAAAAAAATTTTGAAACCTAATAATAAGTAACGAATTAAATCTGGCATTCAACAATTATGAAAATTACAGTTAAATGACTGTTTTAGTAGCAAATAAATAAGAACACTCAATTAAATCAACCTTGGAAAGTTGAAACTAATACAAATCAAATATATCGAATCAAATTATAATAAAAAAGTAACACAACAAAATTAAAATTTTAGATATTAATATCTATGATTATACGGGGAGATGATGTAATTATACAGGATATTGTTGTAATGATACCAAAAATGCATTACTATGAATATCTGTTATTATCAGCGATTGATAAAGCAAAAACCGCATTAAGGACAACTAATTATTCTGAGAACATGATGAATAACATATTAAAAAAAGGATAAACAAATTATATAATCAAATAACAAACGAAACAAATACTACATATCAAAATATGAAACAACTACCTTTACCATATGTACAGAATACTTCTCAGTAATTATCAAATTATTTTAGTAAATATGAAATTAGTGTAAATTATAAAGGACATAAACATCAAAATATTTCAGTGGTCTAAAATCTGAAACACCAAAAAATTAAAAAGTGATATTATATATGAAGTTCCTTGTAATAATTGTGATCCTGTTTATATAGCACAAATTTCTGAATATTTGGAAAATATATGAAATAGTGATCAATACGATAAAAGAAGTAAAACAGCTTTGACAAACTATCGAGTAGCAAAAAAGCATACATTTAATTATAAAAATACAAAAGCTCTTGAATCAGAATCAGAATCAGATACAAAGAAAACAGAATTTTTAGAAAAAGTTTATACCTATATATAAAAATGTAAAATCTATTATTGATCAAAAAGCCCAAAGCAATTTAAGCAAATTTTATAATTCTAATTTATAAATTCCATGCATATATCTATGAATAATTTAAATTGTTAATTGCTCCTTTAAATTCTTGTTCTTCTTTTAAGGCGTCGGATTATGTCTTAAATTAAAAGTTTTAATACCAAAATCTTCATATTATTAACATAATTGAAATATATTATGTTTTAATATAATAAATTGTCTTAGAATTGATAGAATAATGTACCAAATAAACAAACCGTCACAAGCCATTGACCAAATTCAGGAGTCGCAAAGCTTTATTTATTGATTGTAAATTATTTTACCTACGACCACCCCTGTAAGTAATCAAAAACACACAGTCGGCAATCAATGTAAAACGTCTATTACGCAAGGTAAACCAAAACGCACGGCTGTAAAGTAAATCGCACCGCATCCATAGCAACCACTTAGCAACTGTCAATAGACGTAGCCATCAAAATGTATTACTTAGATATTTGACGTTGAATTTTATTCTATATATAAATGGTAGATAACATGTATTAGATATGAGATTGCATTTAATACCAAGAGTTATTTGGAATTATATGATAAGTAGTTCCGTTTCATTCAATCCGCATCTTTTAGCTGTCTGAATGTATTTCATATTAGTAAACAATAGTATATTATACACCAAGCGACTAAAGTGGCCCATTTAACCCGGGGGTGGTGTTTGATTAATGAGGGAAGTAATCCACCTAAGAGATTAATGTAACTTTAGTCGAGAGGTGTATACGCTATTTTATGCAATTCCGGTAATTCTACATACATTTTTAATAAAAATAAATACTACTTAGGACGGACTTTTACGAAAAACTTGGCTGGGCATCGAGGGTGAAATTCTAAGATGCTTGGCTGGGCTACGCGGCTTCGTGCGTAACTTTTCCTTTCGTGCGTAAAATGCTTCTTACAACACACGTTACGTAATATACTATTATATATATTACATAGGATTTTAATTATAAGAAGGTGGAGTAATTTACCCGAACATACAGAGTATGTTATAAAATTTATATTTGTCAACTGCGGGTGACAAATGGTGACAAATTAAGGTTATAGAAAAAAATTAGGGATGAGTAAGGAGAAAGAATACTTGTTCTATGTCTAATGATTACTCTCTGATTGTTTGCGGTATCCAAGAGATACAAATCCAGGTGACTGAAATTAAATAAAATAGTGTCATTAAGAAAATTTTGAAAGAGCTGTCAAGAATTAAAATTTTAAAGAAGTAAAAAATGTTTTTCAAAAAATATATAATTAATAAAATATGAGTCTTTTAAACAGACACTATCTATAAAAAGAAAGCAAGCTGAATTGGGCATGTTTTGTATTTAATGGTAAAAGGAGATAATTCCCAAAATTTTAAAGAAAATATTAGTGAAGGTTAATGGTATATATTGGGTTAGTGAGGAATTGAAAAATTTCTTCCAGAGGATTTTCTTTGTAAAGAGTGTTTGACAATAAACTACAAGGTAACAAATATTTATAAATATTTTGTCGGAGGGAATCATCATATTGATTGGAAAGTTTAAAATAATTGAATAAATAGTGATAAATATCTTAAACTATTTGCTTGCTGTTCAGTCTGTATGCTTTGCATTTAAGTTTACATAAATTTATTTAGGAAAAAATTGCACTTTCATGCATCTGCCTCTAGGACACCACTTCTTCCTGGATCTAAAATTGGTTTATATAACTATTACAATTTTTGAAAAAATTACACAAAAGCAAAGCACTACTAGCTGAAGGTTCTCTAAGCATATTTTCCAGACATAAAGCAGTTTCATACTTCATGCAATTTTTAAGCATACTGTTATATAAAATGTCACTGTATTTTTTGTTAATAGGGCACTCCATAACTATATGTCTAATACTACCCACTTTCCCACATTCACAATTGGGTGAATTCACTACTCCTATCCGATGAAGATGTTGCGGATACGCACAATGTCCCAACCTAAGTCTATTCAATGTAGTAACCACATGCCTGTTGACCTTTACATCATAAAACCAAGGCTTCTCTGGTAATCTCCCAACAATTTTAGAATAATGCTTTCCTTTAAGTTTACACAATTCAATCCATTCCTCTTCCCATTCTTTTCTTTAACATTTACCAAAATATCTCTATAATCCACTTTATTAAACTTCTTTTCCATCTTTTTTAAACTATTCTTAGCCAACAAATCTGCTTCTACATTACCCTTAATTCCTGTATGACTGGGAATCCAACAAAACCCAATATTTTGATTATTACACTTCGCATCCCATAAGAGTTCTCTAATACATAACTCTGGAAATTCAGCTTTACCATATAATCCTTTTCTGGCTATCCTCTGTAAAGCACTCTTGGAATCGGTTAGAACCAAGGAATTCAAGATTCCCACTTCGCGAATTCTTGTAACTGCCACATAAATCGCTAATAACTCTGCTGTACATATAGTAGCTTCGTCGGCCACTCTGACACTTATTCTAGAACCCCTATTTTCCATATATATTCCAAACCCAGTTAGATTTTCATGTCTATCTTTAAATCCATCTGTATATATTATATGGAAATTCCTCCATTTCTCTTTAATTATGCCCTCAAATTCTTTTTCATTATCAGAGTTGCTTTTCTGTAGCCCCAAATCCTCCCAGGGAATATCCATAAGCAGTGCATCGTACCCAACTGCAAAGCATGGTATAACATCGTATTTTCTAATTAAATTGTGATAAATTAATGCTCTATCCAATCCCTCCATTATAGGAAAATTGATCATGCCAACATTTATATGTTGAAGCCCTTACATACTCAATAAATTACTTGTAACTATACTATTATTTAAAGAAAGGTGTTTCAAGATAAATTTTTCTGCTAACCATATACGCCTCCAATGTAAAGGGAGTTCCCCCGCCTCTGCCAACAGTGACACAGTAGGAGTGCTTTTCATAGCACCTAATATAACTCTTAATGCTTTAAATTGTACTCTATCTAATTTGCATGAATTTTGTTTTGAAGTATTAAACAAGAGCAGTGAACCAAAATCTAAGTGAGATCTAACAATACCCTTGTATGTCATAGATAGAATTTTTGAATCAGCCCCCCACAAATAGTTTGCAACATATTTCATGACATCTATACCCTTCTGTGCTTTGGCCACCATCCCATCAATGTGGGCACTTAACTTCATTTTGTCGTCCATTAAGACTCCTAAATACCTTACTTTTGTTTCATATGGTATTACTTCATAATTGCATACAATACTAGGGATACTTCCTCTACTTTTCCTTTTTTGAAAAATTATCGCTTTTGATTTTTGTACTGATAATTGAAACCTATGCAATCCCAGCCATTCACTAGTATTCTCCAATGATTCATTAATACCCCTACATAACTGTTCCAAATCATTCCCAACTGCAATAATCATCATACCATCAGCTAAGCCTAACATATCCACTCCTTCCACCATTTGTTCGTATATATCATTTGTGTATACTGCAAACAGTAACGGACTAAGGACTGATCCTTGTGGGATGCCTTTACTTACACATCCTAATCTAGAAGTAACCCCTGAAGAGATATCTTTCACAATGATCTTTCTATTACTATATATTTTCCTTAGGAACTCAATATAAGATTGTGGAATATTAAATTTAGCCAGTTTATTCATTAATATATGAATTCTAATATTATCATATGCCGCCTTGATATCCCAAAATACCGCAACTACCTTATTATTCTTTTGAAAAACTTGAACAACTGTAGTACTTATTATTGTAGATTTATAGGTTAAGTTTCTTCTCTTTTATTTTCGTAGAGAGAATGCATTCAATCTACTACGTCTATCTATCTTTTAATTTCTCATGCATATTTATTGTTGACCTAAATTTGTTAATTCATTCTTAAAAAATTACAAACTTAATAAATCAATAGACGTATTTTGGAACCGATTAATTTTTTTGTTGGAGTAGTTTATTGTGTATAATAATATAGTTAATATCTGATACAGTTGGAGACCACAGATCTGGGAAGTTGAGATATTGAACCCGTACGCCCAGAGAGCGGAAGCAAAGAGTACTCAAATAAGATAAAGTTACATAAAACTAAAATTTGAATCTAGTAAAAATTATTATATAGCTGGAGCCTAGAAATTCAAATTTGATAAAATAGACTGTTTGTTAAAGCCCAAGTGTGACAATTCATAATTTTACATTGACAATAATCAAAATTGCATTTTAATTTTTCAAATTCACATTACAATAGAAATAAATATCGTCACAATAGATATAGTAAGTGACATATTTATCCATCAAGCAAAAATGTCAAAAAACAATCTATAAAGAACATAGTATCCATAAAATAGACAAAAAAAAAGAAACTCCGTATGATAAGGCATGCCGCTGTGCTGACAAGATCCGTAGGTCGCAACCGGTCCACAGATTAGGCATTCCACCTTACAATTGCCAGCCATTAGATATGTTTGTATCAACAAAAGACGATCAACATTATGTTTTTCGAAGGAGTTATAATTCAGTAATCATGATGACATATAGCCACAAAAGTAGTTGTTTTTTCTTCAAAGAATGGTTTTATTATTTTCAAAACGTACAGAGGTGATACAAGAATCGATATAAATTTGTATAGGAATTAATGTATATATCAGTGTATTCATTAGAATACCATTGGGTAGGTACGGCCAGGCTATCTTCAATTCGATTTTTCTTGAATATAAATGCAGTTTGCTACATTTCTAGTCCCCCGATGAAGATATAAAGAGTGTTATAAATTCTCAACTAACCGTTGATTGGTTCATTTGTTCTATGTTATTGGTTTTCGATTTCCATTAAAGATCAATTGACACTTTGAATTATTATTGAGTAAAAATTAAGTTGACATCAAATAGATTATTTATTTATTTATTTATATTATATTTATCCTAGTTCATAAAAATGTTGTGATTAATGCGAAAAAACTAGAAATGCCACAACATTTATCTGAATAAATTAAGATTCTTAGCAACATAATTCAACGTCTTTATATTTAAATTCAGTTGTTAATTATAACAAACCAGTAAAAATCCGCAACATTGACATAAGTAATATTTCATAAACTCTGAATAACGTGAACCATATGACACAATATAAATGTAAAGCATCTTTTAATAACGATTTTTATGAAAATCATACACACGTCCACTAAACCAGTACATCATGAAGTAATTGAAGCATTAAATTAACCACGTGCAATCTCGTAGCCATTATTATAGAACCGCATACAACAACAATGGTTATTGATGTCACAAGCGTATCAATTTAATTGGTATATATGGCTCTTCACGATTTAAAACGCAATTCGATTATAAAAAATTAAATGGACCAAGGCTAGGCGTCAATCGACTAGGATAGGACAACGGATTTTATTTGAGGTCGAATCTAATTAAATTTGTCTGTATTTACTTTGAAAAAGTGGGATAGGTCTGACCTATGCACTTGCAAGCAATACTTCTACATATTATTTGACGAACATTGTCGAAGTGATATTAAGAGTATGTTAAATTTGATAACTTGTAGGATATTTATGTTATTTTAGTAGTGATGACATTTTATTTGGCTCAAGTCTATATTCCCAACAATTTATGGTAGGGTAAAATATCTAGGTTATACTGTTGAAATGAAGGTGTGAGAACTGATCCTACAAAGATATCAGCAATTTTGAAATATCCTGTTCCGAAAAATTCTACAGAAATTAAAAGTTTGATTGGTTTGATTGGTTGGTATGGCAGATTTTAAAAATATTTCTCTTCTATTTGTTCTCCTATTACTGATCTTCTTAAAGGTAGGAAGAAAGGTCAATCTACCGTTTGAACAGCTGAGGCAGAGAATGGCATTTCTATTATAAAAAATATGTTCTCCAATTCGATTCTTTCGAGTCCTGGTTATAACAAACCCTTCGTTATCCAAACAGATGACAGAGACAGTCAATGTGCGTTGCATAAATGATAATAATATTTAGTCCGGGAAAGTAAGGAAATAAAAGTCGAAGATTTCCCATAATTGATTTTTCATTTTTAAATGAAAATATATTGACCCAGCATCACTCTCCTAGATTGTCTAATAATTTCCGCTGGAGCTTGCGACGCAGCTTGCAAGCACAGCTCAGACCACCTAAAATTCAAGTGATTTATGCTCGTGTCATTTCTGGATGTGTTCTTACAAAAAAATCGTAGAGATGTAAATTGAAGCAAATCTTATGCTCTTGCAGGTGACGTAAATGGTTTTTTCAAAAAAAAAATTTCCGATCTTATATTTTCCAAAAATTGAAAAAATTTACGAAAATTATATTTTTGGTTGGTAATTATAAATAAAATATTAATATCGAGGTCAAAACATAGATAAACATAGAGGGCAAACTTCTAAAAATTTACATTTTTCAGATTTGGAAAATTCAAAATGGCGGCTGCGCAAATTGGAATTTTTTTTTTCAATCGCGTCTAAATTTATGAACATTAACGATATTGAGAAACGGTTTGTTGCAATCGACAGAGTGAAAGTTATATTTTTATAAATAACATAAACAAAATTTTTAAAAATTTTTTTACATAATTTTTTAGAACATTTACCGAAAATAAAAAATTTTACATCTAGTTTTTTCTCATTTTGGCGTTGAAAAATTTGTTTAAAATATGTTTTCACGTTATAAATATAAGTATCTTTGAACGATGAGTATTTAAAACAAAATTTTTTTAGATGCGACTTTTACAATTTGAGATAAACAAATTCAAAGTCTGTTAGATTCTGTGATAATATTGATTGAAATTTTCAAATTTTGATCACTTCGCTAGGTTGTCGAATCCCAACTCAACTTAAACACAAATTTTCATTTTTCTACCGTCAATTGGTCCATTCAAAAGAGAATAGTAATCCTAGCTCGCTCGGCCAAACGGTGCGGCGACAGCTGCTTGGCGTTGTGGTGGGGGGTCAGCGCTCGTTCGCAGTTGAACGAAGCTCAAGCTTTTATTTTGGTTTTCTTTGTAAAAATTTTGCATTTGTGGTTTGCTAATAGTATGGTTATTATCAACCATTACATATTGCTGGAAATAACCCACTGAGCAAGAATATGTTGCCTCAATGTTGCTGCAAATCACATATAGGATGTGTAATGTTTGCAAAGATGTTGCATCAACATGCCAGCAACGCCGTAACGGCCGCCATTGCAACGTTCATTTGTAATATTTCAAATGTTATGTTAGGTGATGGTACGTACGGATATTTCTAACACCGTTCAAATGCAAGGTTGCATCATTATTTCAATATCATATTCTAATCAACTTTCTATTATGATGTTGCAGTTACCTTACAACTAGACGTTTCTGGAAATGTTCCTATACATTTCAAAAGTATATTCGAATCATCTTCCATTTGGTATGTAGCAGGGACCTTATAATTAGAACTTACTAGTACCATTCCAAGGCATTTCAAAAGTATACTTGAATCAACTTCTTTTTGTGATGTTGCATATTCCCTGTTATTGAAAGTTGAAGATACTGTTCGAAAGTTTACTAAAATCATCTTTATGATTTGGCAATATAATTATTAGGGAGTTACAGGTACTCTCCAATTATCATATTGATTATGGAAAAATGCTTAATTATATTAAGATTGGAAAATTTCAAAATGGATCAATTAGTCTCTTAACCTCAAATTGAAATGACTTGCGTTTGTACTTAATGAAGAGTACTTCTAATCTGTAGAGGCTATAGCATGATTAAATAAACGTGTGTTGAGGGCTAGTGACTTCAATTTGGTTTCATGGTGTGGTTGAAAGTTTTCATAAAGTTGTGTCAAAATGTATATTCTAAATTAAAAAAACTTATTGAGATTCATTAGTGACTGCACTTTTAACACAGAATGTGTGTCCGTTCTAAACTTTGGACAAGTAAGAGAACCCAAAAAAAGCAAATTTAAATCAAAATATTCCAACGATTTATTGATCCGAAATAAAAACAATATTCCACATAAAATAACAAATCAGATACAAAAAACATGTATTTCCAGTAGCAGATAATTCAGTTCAATTAATGGATGAATGAACACTGCTTTATATTCATCAATTTCGTTTTGTCAGTTTCTACATAATGGTCCACTGAATACTTCGCATGGAACCATTATACAAATACTAAAAGCAGTAAAAAAATTAAATTATAAATATGCATCCATTAATTTATTGAACTAAAAAATTCATAATAAAAAATATTTTAATAACAAAAATATATCACACTACACAATTTGCACAGATATTAACTTATATACTGGGAAACAACCAGATTACTCGGTGCTTCCTCGAGGTATATTAAAATGAAAATTTGTGGTTCAAATGAACTTCACAAACAAGTGATTAAATCGAAGGAGCCTATAGTCTTGTTGATATACTATATAACAACTAATATAATTGAAACGTAATAATTCTAAGTGAAAAACAAATATTTATACCTAAAACACACCTTTCAATTCACAACTATAAAATAAAAAGGAAACTGTGATCCTATTGTATAGAGTATACAAATATAAAACAAATATAAATTAATCCATTGCTTCACTTCACAAAGAAAACAGAATAAATGTGAAAAATGTTATTTCTTTTTCCATCCAATGACCGGTCGAAACACTCGAAACTCGAAAGAAACAAATCCTAACCCAACCTTTTTGTTCTTCTTCTATACTATTATTGAGCTCTGTTAGGATGAGTTCCCAATGCATCGTTTTTGCCTTTTGCGTCGCACGTCACGCTATATTCACGCATTCTGATTGGCGAATTGGTGAATCGCGTCAGAAATTTGCCGATCAGAATACGTGGCGTGCGACGCAAAAAACAAAAACGATGCATTGGGAACTATTCACTCAGCTCCGATCAGACCTAATCTAGAAATTTATAAATTCGAAATCCGAAAAGTGTGCCGGAGAGTAATCGAAATAAACGTCATGCATCTAAGAATTTTTCAGAAGGAAGGAATATCATTAACTCACAGCAATGTTTCTTGATTAAAAAATATCGCAATATTCCAACTTGGATAGGTACTGAAACTTCATATGGAAATATTTTGACTGTAAGAAATAACTAACTTACAGCAATATTACTTGCGGAAGTAAATGACAATATTTCAATTTGTGTATTTGACAATATCACTGAAACTTAATAGCGAAATGTTTCAAAAATAACAAATAACTTACAGCAATGTTTCTGAAAACATGCTGATGCAATATTACAACTGGCATATCTAAGAACAACCTCAATTACAAACGTTTCAGTGGGAAGGAAATCTCAACTTTATGAAATGTTTCTCTAATGAACAAGTCACAATGTTTCAACTAAACTAACGCAATAATATTACTGCAACTTCTTCAGAAAACATTTCAAAATGTATATAAATGTAATGGCGCAATAATATTACTGCAACTTCTCCAGAAAACATTTCAAAATGTATATAAATGTAATTTGCAGCAATGTTTTGCAAGGTTCTGTGCTCAGTGGGAAGGTACAATGATATTTATAATTTATATCTATAAATCCATTTATTATATATATTATACAAAATTCGAAACGTAGATACTAAGAATAATATTTATTTACAAATTTACATCTATTTTCTACAAATTCTCGCCCTTTTTGGTCTCTGAGGAAATGGCTCCGTACAATTTTCCTCGTCATTATCATAAGCAAACAAATCCTCATCGATATTATTGCTACTATCAATTGCAAGTTCACAATCAACTAATTGAGTCATATCAAAATTTAGCTCATCACTCAGAGATTCATTATCATCCTCGTCATTGTCAAATACCGTACTTACAATTTCGATGTTACAACAGTTTTTGCCTCCGCAATTTTTACCTAATATCGTACAATGTATGCCAACTTTTTTACAACCACACCTGGTAGTAGAGCACCCTGTGGTACAAGAACACGAAATAATGTTCAATAATTCGTCGGTTACAAGTACGTCGTCAGTCAGAACGCCAAGCAGCTGCCGTCGCACCGTTTGGCCGAGCGAGCTAGGATTACTGTTCTCTTTTGAATGGACCAATTAACGGTAGAAAAATGAAAAATTGTGTTTAAGATGAATTGGGATTCAACAACCTAGCGAAGTGATCATCGAATGCGGCGCGGCGTCCTTTGTCTCTTTTTGGGCTTTTTGTTGAAAACTGCGTCCGAAAAATCTCGCACTGGGCTACTCGGTGACTTTTACAGGCTTCATAGGCAAAACTGACTTGTTTCGACTATTTGAACGTTGTCAGCATTATCGACGGCATCATTAAAATAAACGGTTTTAAAGATCAAAACTAACTTTTCCGCATTTGTGAGACACTCTGAACATTATCCTATCATAAAATTGTCACTTGTATACACTCCGGAGGCTGTATCGTGCTAACAACCCGAAATTTCTCAAAAAATGACCAAAAATGTGACCCTTCCAGTGCCATAGCACCCGTTGTACTGTCTCCAGTGACCCGAAAACCAAGAAGTTTCATCTATGTAATACCCTCAACAATATCCAATCATAAAAATGGTTACTTGTGACCACTACAGAGGCTGTATTCTGCTAACAAACTGCAAACTACTACAAATTTGTGATAAGAAACAAGAACTAGATTTCCTTGAAGAGCTGGAAATTAGAAGACACTTAGGTAACCCACAATATGAAGTCGTCAATGAACAGATAAATCTAGGGAGTTCTCCACTATTAAACTGTCTTCTTAAGTGATAATTGTAAAGATCAGCAGATATAGTTTATATTAATATATTAATATTATAATAAATACGAATAACAAATAGAAAATTTAAATTGGTAACTTTCAGAACACACGGTAAAACATATTTTATTTCAAATAAAAATAAAAGTAGAATGCGACCAACATTTTGTTTAGAAAAATGATACAAAACCATAACAGCTTTGAAACAAATAAAACATTGTACTAGGTCAAAATTAAATAATTGTTTTGTATACAACTAGTTAATAACTTAAAATTTAGGCCGCTTCAAAACAAGAAATTTGATTTTGCAATTCAACATAAGAACCCCAAACCTAATTCGGGGGGATAGTAAAAACCAAGTACAGAGCAGTAAGAGCGACAGACAGTGTCGGGGCGAATACGCGAAGGGAAAAGTCCTTTCCCTGTCACGGTAACGAGCATAAGTTTTTTTTGGTGTTAGCGGTTTCAGAGGAAGAAAGTTCTCTCCGTTGTGTCAGGGCGTGAGAGGGGTACTTAGCTATCCTTGACAGTGAACACTGTCCCCCTTCGTGACACAAAACGGGAAGACTCGCCCTCTACGCTAAGTTTTCTTCAGCATAGCACGATACCGGTTACTGGCTCTACCCGCGGTTGCTAAAAAGATAGTGAAGATAGGCAGTAGCAAGGCCGGAGAAACGAAGTGTTCCAACGCAGTAAGTTTTTAAACAAGTTGTGAGTTAGATTTTGTTTTTTTGATGAGACATTTATTCGTTTTATTATTTGGCGTTGGTATTTACAAATTCACTGTTTTACATATAGGGAGTAGCTATAACAAATATATTTATTTTTATTGTCTGTTCTTTCACGGGGACTGGACAACTTGGCCGATTTCAGTTAAATATTGAATGTCCAGGTTCACAATTAGGGCACAGCTCGTTCTGTAGGATATTAATTTATCGTGTGTGATGACATAATAAGATTTCACAGGGTAACGCCAACCTGACAAGAGTTAGGTTTCTAATTATTTAATTATTATTTTGTTGCGCCACATAATTCGCTTCCACCTCGTAGGTAGGATATAAATAAGAGTTAAAACAAGGTTAATTTGTACTTAGTATCAAAGGGCCGGAGCGTATGATTTTCTTTTTCCTCCTGTCCTCAGCGAACTTGTGCTACGATAAATAATTTCAAATTGTTTTTTTGTTCAAACGTAATTGAGAATTTATTTCATATTAAGTAAAATAAATGAACATTGTAGTTGATTTAAATACCTGCAAAGTTTGCAACTCGAAACTTACGCATTGAAACGGGAGTGTCGATTAATAATTATTGTTCATAGATCAGCAGAATTAGTTTACGACTCTACTTTCACTTTTTGTTGATGTCAAGGGCAATGACACGAAATCACAGTAGCTTCGCATAGTATTGCGTTTAAGAGTAAATAAGTATAATTTTTTTTCGCGCCGCGAGACAGGTGAATGTCGAACTAAGGGTTAAATCATACGCCCCTCACGCACGTTGAAATACTAAAACAATACGGGGTTGATTTCTTTGTTCTATCTCAGGGCGACGGTTATATTATAATTGTTTTATTGATAGTCATATGTTATACAGGGAAAGACGTAGGATGTACAATTTATGAATAAGTGTATAGGTAATTTTTATAAGGGGGGAATTTAATAATTTGTGTTGATATTGGACTTTTGATTTATGTATATTCAGATACAGAGAAAGATTTATTATATTTTTTTGATATAACTTTGTGGTTCTCCCATACTTTATTTATCATCCTTACCCGAATTTTCCCTACAGTGTGTATCAACATTGGAGACGAGTCCGAACCGAGAGGACAATCCTGTCCTGGCGAAGGAAATCAAACCGTTTTAAGCCCAGGCGTTCCCAGCTTAAATCGGACTGGGGGTTGCCTTACCATACTCGGCTACAAATACAAAGGTAAAAAGGTATTGTTTAAAGAAAAGGCATTGGAGTGGTGACAGCGGACCCGGTATAGCAGGGTCAAACCTATTACATTTGGGGGCCAGGTATTACGTTAGGGTCTAGCACTTATTACACTGGTGATAGCGTTAATAAACAACTCAGTTGAAGAAGGTTAGAGTTGTACATCCTGGTGACAGCAGTCATTACAATCGGAGCAATTTCATTACAGTGGTGACAGCATTTGTTAGACTGATCTTAATTGGAAAAATGATATCCAGGATATCACCATAGGGCTAATAATATCTAAGCTTCAATATTTGTAATATCACATCATCTTCTTTTTTCTATTAACATATATTAAGTCCATCACAAGGTAGGTAGGTCACTTTTTGTTGTAGCCAAAAACAACTAATAATCATCAGGTAGGCATCAAATGAAATGTAACTTCTGTCATTCTGACGATAATATTCAGTTATCGAAAAAATTGTCAATTTTTTATAATTTTCAACATTTTTCATTTTATTGTGGAATTAGCTAGAAACGTTGAGTTGCATTTAAAACACTAACAACTGAAAATATAGAATAGTTTTTAATAACGCCTCTAAAAAAAAATGTGCGATGTGCAAACAATAGTTTTTAGTATCGCCTCTGACAAAAGGGTATTTTTTACAAAATTCTGGGTAGACATCGTAATTGGTGAATTTATGGCCTCGATTGGTTTTATATTGTTTTGTTTAGAACTAGCTTTACCGTTATTTTTCGAGAAAAAATTTCAAAAAAAAATGCTGCCTATCCCCAAAATCTCGTGACGAGATTCAGTCCACGACGAATACTTGACTAGGGCAGTTGTGAAGTTCCTAGAGTGTCAACTCTACTTACGTGTCGTATTTATCGTTATTGAAATTAAGATATTGTATCATATCGTACCAAAGTATCGATATTTCCTGCGCTTAGTTGGCGAATTCAAATAATCGAAGGACCTGTATATTGTGCTACTACCGAGATTAAGTTCACGAATAATACCGAGTGTCTGTGATTTGTTCCATCACGAGGTGAGAGTAGATTACTTAATACAAGTATTGTCATGAGAAATTAAACCTACCGCATCGAGAAACCATGCCTCCGGCGTTTATGCAAGTGTCATCACCCAAGCTGATTACCTGAATAGTATTGTCGTGATTGGCTGGTGACTGCTGGACTCAGGTATCGTTAATAATTATTTTATACCTCCCTACCTGGAGTGAATCGCACCTTTTTATTGCCGAAGGAATAGGACGAATTTCATTTCACGTCAACTTATTTAACCATAATAAGAACAGTACCATGTTAAGACAATTCGATTATGCTAACTAGTCTTTTATTTGTAATATCATCTGTCCTATAGAAAATATTAATGTTTTATGCTGTTTTATATAATAATTTTTAAGAAATTCGGCGTGCACGCTTTAACCTAGATAAAATTATCTTCCGTTTTATTATCTTGACGTTACTTCCACAATGCCGATATTTTTTATCTATTTTCAAATAATTCAGTAACGTAATATTATCCTACATTTTCTTTTATGAATGAACGGAAAATAATTTCATTGATAAACTAATTTTTTGTTCGCAAACTCCGCGACATTTATCGTTTGTATATTTATATAATTTTATTTATTCCTCGACTCGCTGTGTAGTGTTGAGTGATAATTTGTTTTATTGTTTTTATGTATATATTAATCTTTGAACTTATGTAAGATTTTGTATCTTATTGTTGCTGTCTGTTGTTGGTACCCGGTTATGCATGTACCCATATTATAGATTTTTTTATGGTTCTGATCACTGCCGCTAGTCAAACATCTTAATAAACTGGTTAAGATAATAAACGCGTTTTAGTGAGTACTTTCCTAACCTCCACAGACACATGACCGAAAATACCTCATTTTTTATAATTTCTCTCTCTTATCGCAGTTTTTGAAATTTTTCCTGTGAATTAAAATTTCTGGCGCCCTTGAATTACCTTTCCGTTTGCTTAAGTTTCATAAAATAAATCCACGACTCTTAGTTCTCCAACCAAAACAAGGGTGCCGTTCGCATACGTCTTAATTGTTTATCGTCCAGTATCGTTTCAAATAATAATACTCCACTAGGTCATCTTGGTTTCATCCAAGGAAGCTTGGAAAAATAGGTACCGAACAGTTAAGACGGTAACAATGTCAAGTATAATTATGCCACCATTCACGTTTTAACATGACTTTAGTTGAAGAAACTTTTAAATTTGATTATGAACTGACTCTTACTTTAACAATAATGCCAACAGCAATCACAATCGAGCAGTAATTGAAGTGATATTATGAGCAGGTTCAAGAACGCTCAATTTTTTCGACACATCGAAAGGAATAACTAAACGAAACACTTCTGAACGCTAGCGAGGTTAAGTTAGAATAAACAAAACAAGACAATGGCATCGTGGCGTGGGTCCACGTGCAACGTCGCTAGACTCGCACCGTCCCTAAAATTTAAATATGGACTGGTTCGACGAAAACTTGTATATTGCGTATTGTGTACCATACCCTGGAAACTTAAATGAGAATGACAGTTCTTTCTAAAATAGTTGATCCTCCAGCTGTAAGTGGCGCTGATTCAAATTGGCAAGTGACAAGTTTCTGTATTTGTCATAATGTTTTCTTATCTATGATATCTATGATATTTGTTTGCAGCGACTTCCAATATATTTTTGTTTGTATTATTTGTATGGAATAAATTTCCAATAAAAATGGTGTTTGTGTACTGTGTTAAATAATGTTTTAACTCTACTAAAAAAGGATTTGAGATGCATCGTTTCCCGAATAATCAGGAAGTAAGTTAACCTTAAAAAGTTCCCCGATGTTAATTGTTATATTTTGAATATAAAAATACACATATTTCAAACTAAATTTGTATATATCTAGCTAAAAACGTTGGTTTTATAGAAAAGGTTTACATTGTGTACTGTTTTTGAGGATATTTTGTTACAATATTTCAATAAAAGTAATTGAATAAGCCTGAACAAACGGCATTTATTTTATAATTTTAGATGTGCAATATTTGGTTGTCTGCAATTGGACGTTTGGATATGAAGGAAAAACCTCTTGAAAGAATTCGTGCATCCTATAGAGTTTGTGGCATACATTTTGGACCTTAAGCTGTTTATGTTGGTAGCAGATATGGATCAACAATAAAAGCTGATGCTGTGCCCACTCTATTGGGCAATTCCATTGAAATATGTAAGTTTTTTTAATGAAATACCAAAGATGAATGATTAACTAATTTTTGTATTATATTGTGGAAATGAAGGAAAAGTAATTAATACATTTATTCTTTAGTTCAAGAACACAATTTAAACCAAGTTGATGAGCAACATAATATAAATGCTGTTCCTCTTTTTCTGTTATTTGACGAAGACAGTACCAACATAGTGTGTGTTGAATAATATCGTCAACTAAGTCACCTGATGGAAAAGCTTCACCGTTTCTACAGTATTTTCTTGCGTTAGTTGTTTTTTTTTAATTGTATTTGTAATATTTTTTAATGGATTTTTAATTTTATAATATGTTATATACTTGTTATTGTGTTCAAATTGTGTTTTATTGAAGTTGATTGATATTGTCGAGTGAACTCAAATATGGGTGAATTTGATTCGACAATATTCGAGGTCACTCGATAATTTCATTCGATTTTCACCCAATCTTGATTCAAGAATCGGGGCTCTCATTAAATAATTCAAGTCGAAAAATTATACATTCAAAAGAACCGCCGCGCCAAATTTAATTGATCCTCCAGCCGTAAGGGGCGCTACCGGTTCTCTGGGATCTCGAGTTTTAACGTAAGATTCCGATATATCCGTGTATATAATATTCTCTTATCTATGTTGTATACTTCTTAGTTGAAATAGTCTCTAGAATGTTTGTCTCCTTGTCCTCACTCTCATAATAACTTTCTCGTAATAATTTTTTTCTATATGTGTTCTGTTTAATTTATTTTTTTCTTGATATAATTATTTTCAATAATAAATAAAACGTTATTTTGACTATTTTTTCTGGTGTAAATGCATATACCTTTTACGTATGTCGTATGTGCTGTCTGAAAGACGAGGAGGGGAGATATATGGAAGGGGCGAATAAAAATTATTTGCCCAGGGCGTCAAATATCATTAATCCGGCGCTGACTATTCGGTACATACGGAATTAAATTCGTCGATAGAAGGCATATTGTAAAGTAAATTCTCAGTTTTGGCCATTTTCATCACATTTATATTCATTTTTTACTAATAATAATACGTAGAGATGTGTAGTTACGTCACCTAATTCCCATATAATCACCAATAGATATTAATAATTAAACTAACGATGTGCATAATGAGCCTGTTAACTGAAAACAAATCCGTAGGAATTGATATAAAATAGTATGTGCTCACATGTTTCGGCTTTGAAAATTGTTACTCTAAACCCAATCGACACACAATCTGAGGTTTCATAATGTTATAACAGCATTGTTATTTTAAACATAAATATTATAAATTATTATATAAATCAAATTATTCAAGTATACTTAAAATAACAATTGGTTATTGAAATGATATTTTGCGTGCAGTGGTGCAGTAACCACATCTCATCGTCATTTTGTGCTCGGCCAGTTGGAGTTATGTTTGCACCGTTTTTATAGTATTTCATTGAAAAATTAAGATATACGTTTTATTGTGCTTTTCTTATAGTTTTAAAATTTGCTTTAAAATTCAAAATCGGACCATATATTGGGCATACAGATATTTTTCAATCAATCGGATTAAATTTTTGAATTGTCGATTACTTCTCTAATTATTATCATATAGTGTACACTTTTTACAAATTTTAAAAATATAAAGACAGCCATGAAAGATAGTATTTTATATAGATATTAATTAGTTGTTTAAATTTTAACCCTAGACCGGTATCGGTATTTAATTGTATGGTATTGATGTCGATACGTAGATTTTACGTACTATATATTGCATATATTATACTTTTAGGCTATAATTTGTAGATATTCTTTAATAAAACCAAATTAATTAAGTAAAAATAGTTTATTACGAAAAGCAACTATATACACATATAAATAAAACACTAAAACATATAGAATACATTATAGAAATGTGAAACTAAAAAATACATGTTGGGTAACCTTTTCTAGAAGAGCGCCGTTTTCTTGTACTCCAAACAGGAGGTTATTCTCATACTTATTCTTGCAGATGAACATATGTAACAATAAGCTTGACGTCCTTCTTTAGACTGTGAGTATTCTTGTAACTCAGGTGTTCTCCTAGCTCTCATTATATGATCTTTCGCAAATGAATACTGAATTTTGATTCGATTTGTATCTAAAGGGTTGTATATACACTGCGACCCAAAAGGATCTATTGTACCCCCCCTTGCTTGAGACGGACATGTACCGTGCAGCTCTTCTTACGGTCCCAGTGCATTAATAAATGCTATTATTTTGGTCGGCTTCAGGGATGTTGATACATTTATTAGACATTTTGTGACTAGGACCCGACATAGACTCCCATTCGAGTTCTCGACTGAGGTTCTCTCTTTTCTGTAGCTCTGCTGGAAGAAGTATCTCCCTTTCTGGCTAAGTTGTTGGCTTCCTCGTTCCCCTGTGGGCTGGCACACAGATTAGAAGTTTATTTTCTTTGCCTAGTTTATTTAGTGTGTCTAGACATTCCTTGACCAACTTCGACTTGATTATTTGTGAGTTGATCGCTCTTATGACCGCTTAATTGTCGGATAAGATTGATATGTCTCTCTTCCGATAGTTTCTATCTAACACCGTTCAATGGCTAGAACTTCCGCTTGGAATGTGCTAAGGTGGGATTTGGAGTATTTGGTTCTTGGTCCATATTTTGGGAGCATAATTATACCATGTTATAGTATGTTTTTTGATTGAGTGAATAGTATCGTCTTTCCAATTTTTTTTGTCACTCAGCAATACAACAAAGATCTTTTTGGAATTACCTGTTTTTGGTAAATCATCTATTGGGAGTTCTAGGAGGGGATTTTGATCACAAGGTTCTTCCATTCTCCTGAGTTTAGAATTCTCTCCTTTCCTAATCCACCTTTGACCATTTTGATTATAGACGCGTTGACATGTCTTTATATGACATTGTGCAGTGGAGTTAATTAAGTCTAATATCACTTCGAGTGCTGCTGTTGTACAGGTTTTCATGGCCCCTGTGATACAGGTACATACTAGCCTCTGAACCTTGCCCAATTGCTGCCTCGTCGACTGTTACTCGAGTTTCTTCCGCAAGACGATTGCCCCATAGGTCATTATTGGCCTTATCATGGTGTATATACATCGCAGTATGCTTGCGATTTTTTCACACATCATGATGGCTATTGTCGCCTTCCTGGAGATACTCTTGATGTGTTTATTCCGCGTAAGTCTACTATTCAGGGCGACTCTCAGATGTTTGACTTCCTGTGTTGGAACAATTTCCCTTCTCTCTAGGTAGATTCTTTTCATATTATTTAGATGTGAATGGAGCCACTGTGGTTTTGTCCTAGTTTAGACTAGATCCCACAGACACCATTTTTCCGTTATGTGGTGTCCTTTTTGGATGATGTCGCACAGAGTACCTTCAAATTTGCCTCTGACAATTAAGAAAATATCATCCGCATAACGTATACAGTATACACCTGCTTGGGTTAATTTATTTAGCAGTTCATCTACTACTAGGCTCCAAAGTAGTGGTGACGTCACACCGCCCTGTGGGGTGCCCCTTTTAGAGTAGAAATGCTGAGTCTTTTCCAACACGTGACTGATACGTCATCAACCATATGCATCTGAATCAAAACAATATGACATATGTGTTCGAATTTGATTTAATTACCAAATTCTCCTGTGATTTTTATTCCCCTGTATAACACAACTCAAATATTCTGCTCAAGACATATAACCTTTTCAGGCAACAAAAATCATCCTAACTGCAAATTTTCACTCGCTGTATCTGACCGTTACGTTTCAAATTCTATTATTTTTCTCCTTCCTCGTAACCACGTTAACCGATATATAAATATGTCAACTACATTACATTTGTCTCATCATATTTAACTGTCGTATATAATGGTACTCATGTTATAAGAGCACCCGGCATTTGGTCCTGGTAAAAAACATGTGTAATTAATCATTAAACATTCATTACTCCAGCAGATTATGTGCTAAATAATCAAAATTTAACGCGTATGATCAAGTGAATTTCTTAATTGTCTACGCAAAAGAAAAAGTTATAAATTCCTGCAATATAGCAACATGAAAGTGAAATAAGTGTTTAATTTCTTCGAGAAAACATCCTACAACAGTGAATACAATTTACGGTCCTTCGAGAAAAACATTTAACAATAAAAAACTTACCGTTCCATCTAATAACTCAAGTGAAAAAAGGGTTAATTAGAATAATATGCTTGTCCTGAGTTTTGCCCTTTTTCAGTTAT
This sequence comes from Galeruca laticollis, assembly GCA_963921935.1. Classification (NCBI taxonomy): domain Eukaryota; kingdom Metazoa; phylum Arthropoda; class Insecta; order Coleoptera; family Chrysomelidae; genus Galeruca; species Galeruca laticollis. Next base: position 108,176,576 of record OY998178.1, on the reverse strand, counting down.
TAGAAGAAGACAGTACCAACATAGTATGTATTGAATAATATCGTCACGTGTCGGAAAAGCTTCAGCGATGAGATTTTAGTGATTACTGCTACGGTTTGGTGACCCAACTTATGTGAATTATAGTGATGGCATAGGTCTTGAAAGAAAAAGGTCATCGTCAGCAAATTCTTGTCTAGTATACAATTGGAGGACGCAGCACCTCAGGGATATTACCTTAATTTATTGGGGTTATAATGGTTTTTTTCACTATGAATATGTATTACTGTATTTAAACTTTCAGATAATATAACTTTATTTTGATTGAGTTGGAGCACAAGTTTTTCCTTTATCTCATCCCCTACTCCTCACTAGAGTAAGGTGTGCTGTAGGCAAAGGAAACCACCAGTTTATAACAGAAAGCAAGAAAACAAGTATCTTGAGCATTCGATCAACGAACTTCGCATTTGTAAGACTAGGCTAGCACAATGTTTTGAGGCAGTTCGTACTCCTAAGGATCCTTTTCCGCTCGGGCCCGAAGGGTGACAGTTTCATTTCTCTTGTGCCGTATGGTACTGTTGACAGCAGGTGCCTTTCGATTTCAAGGGACCGTGTTCGTATCGCTTGGACCCAAGGAATTTTTGAACTGAAATATCATGCAGCTACCTTTCAGGAAGGGAACTTGTTTGATTGAGGAAGTAAGTACCCCGGGGATTTTTTTTAGGGGTAACGTACCAGTTTGGGTTCTCTGATGAACGGGCCTTATTACAGTTGTCACAGCGGTATTTTCGTTTGAAACGAAAATAACCCGGTACAAAGTACGTGGTTATTACAGATTTAATATTTAAAACCGTTTATTTAGCAGCAAATTTTTAGAATAATAATGGAATTGCTAGAAATTTCTGATAAAATTATTTTTAGAAATGGCATATGTCATTTAGATATCATGGCTATTTTGTATATTGTCCGAATGTCGCATTCCTATTGGCTATGAACTTGTCTAGTAGTGGATTAATTAAAGTACACCATATAGCATAATTAGAGTATGGGAGTTCGATAATAAAAAATTCGTAACGAGTATTACATAACATTACAAAAATATTGTATGAAGCGCGCCAGTCGTTTTTCGGGATTGATTTATGTGATAACAAATTCACTTTTCCTTGGCCTATTACTGTTACATATAATGATAATGTCGTCCTTTGTACCCAACGAACTTCTGTGTGACGTCTAGACCAACCACATTTCTAATAATTAACAAATAATTACCTCTGAAGTAAACTCTAATTCAATATCGTGTACATGCCTTCCACAACATAAAAGCAATTAGAGTATTTGCTTCAATAGATATTTTCTACGGCTAATTAGACCACTCTAAGGACAACCGAGTAATAGATTTCAACTAGCGGTCCATTATTAACAAACTTCAAGTGATGAAAGGTTTAATTGCAGAAGATTCTATTAGATTCATAATGCAATTAAAGTATACTTTTCATATTTCTCTAGTACTAGCAGCATAGTGAGCAAAATGTAGGTATTCAAAAACCGTTATTATCTTTGATAGAACTATAAGTATAATTGTTCATATAATTTAATTTAAATATTTTATTGTGAACAATATGTGATTAAAATGAAACTTATATTATAAGTCCATGTACTGAAAATATTTTTTAGTTATAATCTCATTTTTACTGATCACTGATCAACTGGATGACATAGATAGCAATTATGAGTCATTTTTATTCAGGTATGTAACATATACATTGACATTGATATTAATGTTTCTAGCAGCATTTTTTTAATACAGAATATTACTCGCGGACCAATTTTGAGTATCTAAAAACTTGTGATGAATGTCAATAACTTTCAGAATTCATTATTATATTATTTTTAAACTCAACAACCAATCATGAACGTGCTCAATAGTAACTATTTAAGAAGGTTAATTATCTAGATCATACTATTTGAAGACGATAACCAGATTCATTACCCAGGTAACCATTGTCGTCTAAATGACGTCTAAACGACAGCATTATATTGAGCTAAATGACGTCTACTGACGCTACAAATCGACGTCTAAAAGACGTAAGTAAGTCACAGCTAAATGACGTCTTTTTAACGTCTTTATGGTCCTTAGATAGACATTAATCCGACGAGTTTTAGACGTCACGGTGACGTCATTTTTACTGATCAATTAGACGTTAACCTGGTCTTTAGCTAAACTTTAATGGACCTATTTTAGACGTCGTATTGACGTCTTTTTGTCGTCAATATGATCTATAGATATACCTTAATCTGACCTCTTTTAGACGTTAAAATGACGTCTGCTTGATATCCATAATTAACGCTCATATGCACAGGAATTATAAAAACACACTTTTATGAATGACTTTTTATTTACATCTAATACAAAAAAATACAGGATGTCTCACCATATACGAGGCGATCACAAGAGAACTTTTTTGTGTATATTCTAAAAAGGCATTATTTAAAATGATTTTCAATTACACAGCTTGTTCCAAAAAAGTTACATATTAAAGTTGTTTTTTAAAATGGACATCCTGTATATTTTCATAATCCTCTCGGTGAGTTGATTTCAGTTATGCATCATACTTGATGTTTGTGATGTATAGCAATTAATGGATTTACAGCCAACTGAAAATCATATTTTTTTTTAATTTCGGTGGCAGTAGTAGCCAAATAGTATAAAATTGAATTCTGTTTGGATTTTTGATCACACTGTATCAAATAATTTTTTGCGTAGCATAGAACTATAAAAGTAAGAATAGGTATAAAGGCGTTTTTTTCCATTCTCAACCACGCGCTACAACAGCCACCAAAACAAAAAATATATGATTTGTTTGGCTGTACCTCCTTTGAATACTACATAACAGACATCAAAGTATGATACTTCGTTGAACTCAGCTCGTCGAGGATTAAAAAAATGTTAAAATATACAGGGGTCCTAAGAAACATAACTTTGATATGTGTAACTTTCTTTTGGGACAACCTGTATAATTGGAACTAATTTTAAATTATGATTATTTTTACATGCACACAAAAAGGTATTCTTATGAAATGTTCATAAATTGGACTGTTATGGACCGTCTCGTACATGGTGTATATGTATACAGCGTGATTCACTGTATTCGTTTTAGACGAAACTAGATGGGTTATCCAAAATATTTTCTAGCAAAAGAGCGCTCTAGAAAATCATTCAATGAAATTTTCAGATTTCAACTCCAGCTTGTTTCCTCAAACGGCAAATAATAGGAAAACATCGTGTGAATCACCCTGTATATATATATATATATATATTAATAAAAGCACATAGGTACCCTCAAATATAGAAGAACACAAAAAGTCCCATTTTTCTAATTCTATGTGCATTCATAGCTATTTTACAAAATAAAACATTATGACTATTGAAGGTCACTATGAACCTATTAATTTATAAACGTGCGTAAATTTACATATTAAACTTAACTAATCTAGGTAACACATCATGTCAATCATATGTTTATAAATCAATATATACAACATGTCCCCCTATTAAGTTTGAATAATACGTAAAACTTTTTTATTATTAATTATAGGAAAAAAAGTTATTCGTCATAAAAAGTTCTGCTTTATCTAAAACCTAAAATACAGTCATCAAATATCAAATATATTTTTTGACCAAACCTCGTATACGACTAAAAAAATTGATATTAGATGACTGGATTTTAGGTTTTAGATAACGCAGAACTTTTTAGGAAGGATAACTTTTATCCCTAAAATTAATAATAAAAAAGTTTTCCATATGATTCCAACTTAGGAGGACATATATTGTATATAAAAATACATAGGTTTCAAAAATGTACAAAAAATTTCCAATTTTTCTAATTCTAACAGGTTCATAGACATTTAACAAAATAAAAAATTCTGACTTGAAGATCGCTATGAACCTTTTAATTTATAAACCTACGCAAAAATTTACGTAAACTTAACTAAGCTATATAACACATCGTTTGAATCACCCTGTATATAAATAAATATATTTAATAAAAATATATAATAAAAATACTTAGGTACCCTAAAATGTACAAAAACCAAAAAAAACAATTTTTCAAATTCTAACAGGATTCATAGACATTTTACAAAATAAAAAATTCTGACTTTTGAAGGTCGCTATGAACCTGTAATCCCTAAATTGCCTTTCAAATTACCTTTTCTATATAAATATGTTGATGATATAGTTTGTGCTGTTCCTTTTGATAAGACCGATTTGACACTTAATGTTTTCAATTCGTTTAATAAGCATTTACAATTCACTATGGAACTAGAGATTGGGGCCAGCTCACCATTCTTGGACACCAGAGTTATAAGATCCGATAACAACATTATCTTGTTGGATTGGTATCAAAAGTAAACATCATCTGGTAGGTTTTTGAATTTCTACTCTGATCATCCTAAAAGTCAGAAGTACAACTTGGTTTTAACTATGAAAAAGAGAATCTTACACGTTAGCGATGAAAAATTTGTTAATAATAACATAAAATTGTTATTTGATATTTTTGTCAAACAGCGGTTACCCCAAGCACATTTTAAAAAAATTAATCTATAACACAGACTTTTACGATGGTCAGGTTGACAAATCTAATCAACATGTCATTCAATTTAAAAGACTTCCATATATTAATGGTTCAACTCAATTGATTCTGCCACTGTTTAAACAGTTCACCAATTTCAGAGTTGCCATATACAGTTCAACTACTAATTCTCTTCTCTTTTCTAAAGTCAAAGATAAAACACCTTTAATGTACCAAACCAACGTTATTTACAAAATAAATTGCTCGCAGTGTTCAGGATGCTACATTGGTCAAACGTCTCAATGGTTAAAAAACCGTATTACCCAACACATAAGTGATTGCCAAGTAGGTAAGAATAACTGTGTAATAGTTGATCATTTTATAAAAACAGGACATACATTCCATTATGACGAGACAGAAATTCTGCAGAAAGTTGACCATTACAAGAATCGTTTATTTTTTGAAATGTATCACATCAACAAGCAAAAGGATACTATTAATCTCAAATCTGACACTAATAAACTCAGTGATATTTATTGTCACCTGTTAAATTCATTTTAATATTGTTTTGTCACATCAGGTATTTATATGTTCAGATTACTCATTTTATTGTTCCCCCTTTTAATTTAAATTATATTGTTTTTACCTATTCACACTAGAACAGTTTTTGTAAATTAGTAATTAGTCTAGTTGTGGCTTGACATGGTGTACATCAAATTTTATTGACTCTTAAAACCTGTAAGTGTTTATGTTCGTTTCATTGTTATTTTATTTCTATTTTAATTATTGTAGTGTCTCTTGATGAAGCTATTAAAAAATGGCGAAATATTGGGAATGGGAATATAGAGTTTTAATTCTTATACTGACCGCATACCTGATAACCATCACCTTTTGCTTAGAATAATAGTACGGTCGATAATTACCACAGAAACATCTGTATTGATTTTCTGATTTAAATATATATATATATATATATATATATATATATATATATATATATATATATATATATATAATATATAATATATATTATAATATATCGTATTTTTATATTGTTTTATTTATAATCAATGAATGTTGTTCGGCTAGCTTAAATTAACTGTTGCGGCGATAATGTATAATTATTATTGTTTATTTATAGCTCAGGGTAATTATATCAAGTAGAGCATGAGTACTCCTTAATCTCTTGAGTTCAGGTCTAACGATTTTTATGTAATTTATTATTTTGTTTTATATATTTTCATAAAGAATTATTTGTTTTGGTCTTTTATTTAAAATAAAAAAATTATACCTTGTCTAAATTTATGTTGAGACGCCTATGGTATCAAACCTATTCCTTTCTTTAGTATTGACACGTGAAATGATCTGAATTTATCTATATAATTGGTTGTCACTATTATTAACTATTTTCTGTTTCTGATATTGTAATGAAACAACAATGACATATACTCTAATTATATAATCAAAAATATGGAATGAAAATGAGAAAAGAAGTACATATATCAAAACAAACAAAATCTAAATCTAGTATGTTGAACAAATAACTATAACCTAATAAAATTTTAAATCAGTGTACTATTAAAATGAATTTCAATGGCCAAATCAGATTTTTTTTTAATTATTCAATTGGTTAACCAATAAAATTGCGCAACACTTACCTTACTACTGATGGCTCCTTCTGGCACCGACAATTAACAGTCTCCAACAACACAACTCTTCTATTAATGTGTCTACTGCATCTACTCCCTCTGGATACTTGACACAACTCCTCCAGGTAAGTTTTGAAATTATATTTCTTGTTATCTTTTTGGTCACGATTATGATTTCTCATAAACTTGGCCTAAAATTATATATATAAAATTCTTCATGTGTTATATTTCATTGTGCCTTCAGATATCAATCAGAATTACATAGTTCTATGACAACGAATTCCTGTCGCTGACATCGAACTCTGTGGCGGCGTCAAGTTTCGGTCGTGGATATTTCATGCTATGAAAGTAAATTTGACATTCCAATCAGTTGACAGTTATCTGTGTCATAATAATAATATACATCTAAAATAATGATTCTGCTACTAATTCTTATTAAACATGATGTATTATAACAATCTAAATACATTTATTTATTCTTTTAGGGTTTTAGATACTTTTAATGACGTATATGACACATTTACAAGTTATATTGTTTAAAGATTGTTTCTGGTCTACAGGTATGAGTTGAATTATTTTATGAAGCCCTGACAATGGTAAATGTTTTGAATATTATTTTAACATCTCAATATTTACATTAAACAAACGATATCATAGGTATACATTCAATATATAACCCATTTTAATTTCATTCATATCATGAAAAACAAATAATTCCCTATGTTTTGGCAACTTACAACCAAATTCAGCTTGAAAACCTCACACACCAACACCTTCAAACCCTTATAGATGTTGTGATGAGTTCAATGTTTAAATACTATGAATTATTAATTTTAGTTTGCCCGGTATATTATAAATTTTTAAAATAGGTTATAAAATAATTATACCTTTGCATGAAAGACTCCCTGATCTCAAGTAGGGTTCAAATGTTAAAAACGAAACAATTTTAATTTCAAATATGAGCGCCAAAGTTAAATAAAATCCTTATATTTAAATAAAAGAATTTTTGTTAATAAAAAAAAATATTTGATTTCTATTTCTTAATAAATTCTAGAGACGCTCCTGTATGTTTGATGACGAAACCCTCCACGATTTAAAGACGTCGGGTCAATACTGCCAACTGCTGAATATAGATGGAGCAATCACCAAGGAATGAAAAATCTCAACAATATAATTTCAAAAAAGTTTTTCAAGTGAAAAACGTTATTTAATATTTTGAAAACAAATACATCATTCTTTTACAAAAACTATTCGTTGTTTATTGTTCATATGTCACGCACTATTCGTACATCTTGTTGTTATTAATCTGGGTCGGAAGTTTCAGACGGGAGTGTTATATGCACCTCCATGTCTATGTTGGTTGTTGTCTCGAATCTTCGAGATCTTCTAATATTACTGACACAATGTTGTGTTTGACTATCCTGCTGAATTCTGTTATATTTTCTCATGTTTCATTCAACACCTTTGCTCTCATGTTTCACATCTTTTCTTGGTTGTACCGTACCGATGACAGCTAATGAGCCAGAAACATGCATGTCTGCGGTTACCACTCTTTTCAGTAGCCCCTTCTTCTATTTGCGTGCAATACCCACTAATCTATTCGTTGTTTATTGTTCATATGTCACGCACTATTCGTACATCTTGTTATATATATATATATATATATATATATATATATATATATATATACACTTCCTTCATTTAAATTTAAAAATCATTTATTTATTTGTTTATATGCAATACTTTTGGCATACCTAGTGTTGTGTACGAGATCAAAATTGTTGATTGACCCAGTATATGTCAAGTTTGGCATTATTTAATTTCAGATGACATTTACATAGAATATATTAAATAATAAACAGGTCATGTCATAATATAATAAAGAAATATTTAAAATTAAAAACAGATGTCATTTATTGAAATAAAAGAATTCCAAATCTCTTTGTAAAAAAAATTTAGTTTGTTTTTAAAAAGAGGAAAGTTTGTAACCACAGTACAATGTGGTTACTTATTTAAAATAAAACAACCTGTATCTCGGTTTTAAAGTGCAGAAGACACATTAAATATAGGTTTTTGGAAGCACCAATGTGATCCCCATCTACAGTTAAAGTTAGGCCCTTGTTTCTTTATTCTGATTTGTTGCTTAATTTCTACTGACAATCTGTTTATACTAATATAAATTGTTTTTTTATTTTAGACTAATCAAAGCTAGCGTTCTTAAGATAACACAAATATTTGTTTCGTTGTAAACGTCCTATCTGAGCTTTCGTAACATTTATTTACTCCTTTTACTAACGTTTTTATAATTAATTATATGGCCCAGTGCTCCAGTTGGTATCACTGACTTGAATAACTTACAACTAGGGAGCAATAAGGTGTGGTTTCTTTGTCGGAATTTTAGAGTTGGCTTGTTTTTGTTTGAGTTTATTATGGATATAAACGTAAATCAAAAGCATAATTACATAATACCAGCTATTTACTATATACAATATGATATACTAAATCAAATATTCAAGATAAAACTACTCGTTTTACCCGATCACAGAAATTTTTTTGAAAATTACGTTCTTCATTTCGTCATGGATCATTTGAATAGTCAAAATTTTGCAGAATTGGTACGACAGTTATATATATTCAAGCAGAGTTTGAACGCAATCTGTCATTTGGTTTGTTTACAGTATTCTACAGGGTGTAGCACGAAGAGTTTTGATTAAAATTAATGGCAGATAGAATTACGTTAAAAATTGAAACTATCAAGTTGTGGGTTCTGGTTGGCGCTGAGTTCAAATATAAACTGTCCAGAAACTCTCCTGCCAATCGCAAACTACAGATACAAGATGTGATTTTCTCTCTATCTAACCTTATTTAACTTTATCCAAAAGATCCTTCTAAGCGAGCTAGCGCTATTTGAAGATAACGCTGTTAAGTCAGTTTTTTTGAGCATATCTAAAAAAACCGCTACCTGCCGTTTTCGAGTCAAATGAGTTTTCGATCTTTACCTTCTTGGCTTCGACAAATTAGAAAGAATTGTCAAATACCTTAGAATAGCGGATAGAACTACAGCCACTTCCAATTTTGTGTAAAGGGCTCGAGTAAAGTTGTCTGTTACATTTAATAGGGCACTAGTGGTACTGTAAGACTTTCGAAAACCAGGGTGGTTTTCTGGTGAAATTTTACATCTTTCAACAAATTTAGATATTTGTTAGCTGCGCACCCTTTCTATCATCTTTGAGAAACTGGGCAGGAGGTCTCACATCACAAAAATCCTATGGAAATGCATTTTGCTTCCATAATTCGAGAACAAATCCTACTTCAAAGGAAAAGTTAATAATGTTTGTTAAAAGTAATGATGTAACAAATATGACCGCAAGAAGCGATAAGGGATTGTACAAACCTTTAGATGTGTCTGTATTAAAATTACTAAAAACCATCATATATGACTGTTACCTACGATTGAAATAATAAGAACCTTTAGATGTGTTTGTAATAAAATTATCAAAAACCACCATACCTATACCACTGTTACAAAAGTAATGAGTTGCCAACGATTGAAATAATAAGAAATAGATTGATAAAAGCCGGCCGTAATGTAAATGTCTGTAAGAAAACTATTGAAAACTTGAGTAAAAATTTGGGATTCAAATTGAAAACGATTGATAATCGTCAAACCGGCCAATTGTCTATTTGGACAAAATTTGGTATGATACACACGACACGGTTAAGAAAGGATGGACTGATGGGTCAAAAATTTGTATGCCAACAATGCCTGCAAACAAAGGATCCAGACTTATTATTATGCATTGCGGTGGAGACGAAGGATGGGTTCCAAATGCATTAAAAATATGTGGGAAAAAAATCGAAGATTGCAACGTTGACTATCATAAGAACATGGACGCTAATATTCTTGAAGAATGGCTTGAATTCACATTGATCCCAAACTTAGAGCCAAATAGTGTTGTAGTTCTTGACAACGCTTCTTATCATTCACGACAGCTCAATAAAATAGCAAATAAAAGCGACATGAAGACCGAATTACACATTTTTTTAATAGATAATAATTTGTACTTTGAAGATCCGTATACAAAACAACAAGCGATTGAAGTTTTACAGATAAAGAAATTTAAAAAATTATACGCCCTAGACAGTATTGCTGAAAAACATGGACACTCTATATTGAGACTCACTCCTAATTTTTGTATTTTCAATCCCATCGAGTTAATTTGGGCACAATTAAAATAGAGATTAAAAACGTAATCAAAATTGAAGATGAGTATAAGAATATTGGGCAAGTCCATATTAATGGGAGAAATAAATTTCTTATTGATTTACAAGACGATAGTGATAGTAAAGCAGATGATATGGGAGAAGGATTAATACAATTTTTGGAAGATGAAAATTAATTTAAATTTAATATATTTTTCATGTCACTTATATAGTAGTGACAAACAGGAGTTAGACATAATATTTATTTTCAAAGAATTGTTTTATTCATGTTATAAAATTTATTTATTTTGTGTTATTTTTTCATAAAATTCAGTTTTGTCCTTAATAAAATCGAATGGGAATATTTACATTCATAATCCTCAATTTTACAATCTTTAGCTAGCTTAAAACACATTTTTCCATAATTTTTATCTCCTATGTGACAGTTCCCAACCTTCTGACATTTTTCTCTCCATTTTTTCTTTTTCCTTTATGCTTTCTTCCCTGTTCTTCATGACATCGATTTCTATATTTTTAATTTTTTTCTTACTCCTTGTATAAATTTTCTAGTTTTTCCATGTCTTCTTGTCTTTTCCTTTCCAGAAACTCCATGTCTTCTTGTCTTTTTCTTTCTAGAAGTTTCATCTCTTCTCTTCTTTGTTCTCCTCTTTTCTTCTCTAGAAGTTCCATTTCTTAGGTAAATTTTTGCTGTTGTAATAACTCAACTTAAATGAATCTATGATACAAAATTGGAAGATTGTATATTCGATAATTGATCGTTGTTGCAGGTATGAGTTACGAAAGGGAGCAAGCACGATTACGTAAACTTTGGGAAGAACTTGAACGTGAGGAGGTAGCTGACGATGATGAGGAGGAATTGGCTCAAGAAGAAGATATAGTGGAGAATAGAGACGCTGACAGTGAAACCGAATAAGAAGCGGACAGCGACGAGGGTAATTAAGAGAATATTCCTGCAGTAACCTTACGAGTACCACAGTTTCTTGGAAAAGACGGAACGTCCAAATTGCTGAAAGGTTGCCCAAACAAAAGAGTGAGAACAAGAAGAGATAACATAATTCGCATACATTTGCCAGGTGTCAGGGCAGTTGCGAAAAATGCGAAATCTGTTCAAGAATGTTGGTAACTATTCTTTACAGAAGAAATGCTCAATTCAATTGTTGACAACACAAACAAATACATATCGAACGTGATGTCAAAGTATACAAGAGAAAGAAATGCAAAAGTTACTGATATTGTTGAACTGAAAGCATTGTTTGGTTTATTATATTTAGCTGGTGTTTTAAAAAGTAGCCGCCTAAGTACTGAAGAATTGTGGGATAGAAACTCAACAGGTGTTGAAAGAATCTGGCTTACTTTGTCCCAGCAGAGGTTCTTATTTTTATTGAGATGTTTACGTTTCGATGATCTAACAACGAGAAAGGCCAGAAAACAAATAGACAAACTAGCACCAATACTAGATATATTTGATTCCTTTGTTCAAAATTGTAAATCCGCCTACACAATTGGAGAAAACGCTACGATTGATGAGAAATTGGAGGCCTTTAGAAGGCGCTGCGGTTTCAAACAGTATATTCCTAATAAGCCAAATAAATATGGAATACAAATATTTGCACTAGTGGATGCCAATATGTTTTATGTTTCTAATTTAGAGGTTTACGTGAGCCAGCAGCCTGAAGGTCCATTTCGTGTACGTAATGACACCTGCAGTATTGTGCAACGAATGGTAGCTCCTATATCAGGGACCAATAGAAACGTAACGTGCGACAATTGGTTCACCACGTTTCCCCTCATAAATATTTTGCTAAGAGATCATAGGCTTACTTATGTTGGAACTGTAAAAAAAATAAACCTGAACTACCTCAGGACTTTGTAAATACGAAACCACGTCCTCTATTTTCATCTATGTTTGGCTTCCAGAAGGACATTACCATTGTCTCTTATATTCCTAAAAAAGGTAGAAACGTTATATTAGCTTCTAGTCAACATCACGATGATGAAATTTATATGTCAACAAACGAAAAGGTGAAACCGTCGATCATAACATTTTATAACCAAACGAAAGGCGGAGTAGATACCTTGGATAAACTGTGCGCGACATACGATGTGGCTAGAAACACACGACGATGGCCCGTGACAGGAACTAACTCGCAGCAGATTATGTTTGCTGCCAATAATCCCGATGCAGCACCCTAAAGACACTTGCTATTAATTCACTTGAAGCGTAGATCTTTACAGCAAAATTTGCCACGAGTGTGCGAGAGCGAAGACAAGAAGTTGCGGGAACGTCCTTGAATGTGGTACAACCGGAAGAAATTCCTCGGGGAATAAGAAAGCGATGCCATTGTTGTCTAAAAGATTCCAAGACGAAATATTATTGTTTCAAATGTAAAAAGTTTATCTGTCTCTCACACTCTCAATTTCTTTGTTCACTATGTAAACAAACGTTTGAAAGTATAAACGTGTAAAGAACTCACATTGTAGTTATGATCACTGAAGGGATTTTCATTTTGTTTTGTTTATAATGCCTTTTTATTAGAATAACTGTTATTTTGTTACATTCCTGTTATGTTTTAGGAAACAAGCAATAAAATTATTTTGTTTGGTAATTGTTGGATATTTGTTCGGTACATGTAATGCAGTATATTATTGATCATAAATTACCTTAACTTTTGTATACACAAATGACCCGTAAATACAATAAGGTATACAAAAAAAAAATTGGGTCCGGTAGACCCGGCGCCACCAGTCATGTAAAGAAAGGGGGCGCCACCGGTGGAAGGTTAAACGATTACATTGTTACAGAATATGTTTTACACCAATTATAACTTTTATCCACAGATATTCTAAATGAGGACTGATTTCTATATTCATTTTAATCAATTCTGACGGGAAATAAGACCCGCAATATATGCCAACACCGCCACCGATACGATTTATTATGTCTTATACACCTTATAGAATTTTACTGTAAAATTTGTCAAAAAACTGATAAAATTTACAATGTACAAATCTAATATTGACAGAATTCCCAAGAACAACGAAATAGGTAATAATATATATTGTTTCTATCAACAGTTTCTCGTGAAACAATAATTTATATCGACACGATCTTATGATAAAGTATATATATTTTGGTATTTATCAAACATCATAATTATCATCAGTGAGAAAAACTTATGTATCAAAAATATCGTGTTACCCAACGCGTTATAACAGAAAAGGTATAATCGAAATAAAACTTTCAACTTTACATTTCTCACTGAAAGCGTCTTTATATGGTTACAGGTATAACAGCAACCACGCCCTTTGATAATAGTATAATAGCATTCCTTGTCGGCAAAAAAATGGAATCAAAGCGAAGAGAAGCCTGGAATAAAGGAATTTCTTATGTGATAATGAATGTCGATTTTGTTCTGACAATCTGAAATATTATGAATGAGACAATTATCATACGAAATTCAGAATGGTGAAACCCAATTTGGAATTTTTCGAGGATTTTTAGGAAAATTTAAGGCCACCCTTCATTCTTATAATAAATTATTGAAGATGTAAAAATATATACCGTTGTTTTTAGCAGTCCTGAAATCGACACCGATCGAGAATCTTTTAGCTTGATGATACCCAAAGTGGTCTATATCGACGGCGATCTACAAGCGAAAAAAAAATTAGAGGTCTGTGGGATGTAAACGAGGCGTTAAAGTAGGTCCAGATTTTAATTTTGAATTTCCATTAATAAAATAATTATGATTATTAATTATATTTTAACTAGAAATGTAAAATTTTTAAATTAAATAATTCGCATTCCTGATTGTAGGATTTCCAAACAAACTCCTTTTCGCAATTTTATAGTATTAGTTGTGAAAACATCACATAATATTGTGTAAATTAGTAGTCATCTGTTTTACTTTCCGATGTGAAAATGTTTAATACATTAGGTACGAATCGTGGTACACCTTCAGCTTATAAAATGATGAGACGTCTTCCTTTGGACACTGGAGATTTTAAATATTTATTTTTGCGTCCCATATCTTCGGTACTGTACGAGAACTGTGGATGTAGGTTTCATGGCAACATATTATGGTTCGTCATTCCTGCTTATATTTTTTAAATTTTCGTAAATATTCAATGCGTTTAGAGATAAAAATTGGTGTGGCAACGTGGCACTGAGTGTGGAAACAGTGGTTGAATTTTACTCCTACATTAAACCCGACAATTCGAGTGGTATAGAGGAAATCAAGTACTAGAAAAGTTATTTAGAGTAGTTAAATTGTTAGGCTCAGCTCTGACCAAAAAGTTCCGACATAAAAACACGTATTTTACGTATTTACCCAAAAAACATTATAGTGACTGTGAAGAGTTATAGAAATAAGAATTAACTTTGACCATTATCTACAACACAACCTTGACTCGATAAAAAAAGCGATGTTGCCAGACCCTCAGAACAATCAGTGAGGTAAAGAAATATTATTGAAATAAACTTAATTTATTAAAAACTAGATCTATAAAAGTTAGACTTTCGACGGGCTGACTGGGGTCTGGTTTTTCCGCGATCAGAAGTAAAAATGGGAGATATGGCTAGAATAGAACAAATGTTCCTACAAATCGAGACAAATATGAAAGATATGGCCCAGAAATTGAATAACATCGTTTTAGAATCTCAAGAAGTAAAAAAGGAAAACAATAAACTAAAAGAAAGAAGAAAAACATAGGAAAACAGAATAGAAACATTAGAACGCACGGTCAGACATAAAAATATTATAATAAAAGGAGTTACCGACGAAGAGAAGGAAGATGAAACCGAAACAAAAGGAAAAATAGATGTAGTGATGCAGAAAATTGGAATAAATATTGATATGGTCACAGAGGTAGATGAAATTCAAAGACTAGGAAAATATACAGAAAACAGAACGAGATCGATAATGATAGAATTATTGAAAGAAAGCACGAAAATTCAAATTATGAAAAATGCCAAATATCTTAAAGGTACCGAAATACGGATTGATGAAAATTATCCAAAGAATATTCAACTAATGTCCCAACTAAAAGAAGTAAGGAGCAAAGGACACAAAGCGATAATAGAATATAACAAATTAATAATAAATAATGAAGTACTTGAGAAAAATAAACCAAACAAAGAAGAAAACAAGGAGTAACAACAATCTACTACCGACAGTCACAAAAGAGCCGTAGGGGAAAGATCACCGGAAAACATCGACGACAGAGACCAAAAAATATTTAACACAACAACAAAAACTAAAGAAGACAGATAAGGAACGAAAAGAACAAAACAAACTTGCAATGAAAACGGACAGGAGACAAGGAAAAAATGAAAGAAAAACAAATTGGAAATAAATCAATAATATGGAGACTAGGGACCTGGAATACTAGAAGTCTACAAGGGAAAGAAGTGGAATTAATAAATGAATTTGAAAAAACAAACCTACAGATACTAAAAATAAGAGAAATAAAGAAGAAAGGACAAATTCGAATTCAAAATGACCGCATTCTAATATACAGCGGAGTAAACTTAAACGAGAGGGCCGCGGCAGGAGTAGGATGTATAATACATAAAAAATTAACAAGACAAATTGTAAGGTATAGAGCGATATCTGAAAGAATACTACTTGTAGAGCGAAGGAATGAAAAACAAAAAGTTAGAACGATCATATCAGTATATGGCCCGAATGAAAATGGAAAAGCAGAAGAAAAAGAAAAAGTCTGGGAAGATTTAACAAGTACGGTAGAAGAATCAAAAGGAAGTATATACATTGCAGGAGATTTTAAAAGCAAAGTAGGTAAACAGGACAACAACTACAAGATGGTACTAGGAAACTATGAAGAAAAACAAAAAATAACAACGGAGAAGACTGTTAGATTTCTGTCAAAATACAAAATTTGATAATTTGTAATACCTTCTACCAACACAAAGATATTCATAAATACACGAGGATACAACATAGCAGAGGAGAAAAATCAATTATCGTATGTTTTAACACAAAAAGAAGAAAGAAAAAATATCCTTGACGTTAAAGTTGAAAGAGGAGCTGAAATTAACAGTGACCACGATTTACTGGAAACAAAAATTAAAGGTGACAGTACACAAACTGAACAAATAACAGTAAAGAAAGAAAGTCACATATCAATAAAAATATACAAATTAAGAAATAAATCGTGTAACATGTCGCTGAGACATGTTCCTATTTTCATCAATTATTTATTTTGGAGCGTTACTTATTCGTCGGCTACTCCCACCTCTAATTCCAAATCCTTTTATTTCAAATATTAAGAACGTATCGGTGATCGTTTTTACCAGCGTACTACTCAAACTACGATTCGCTCTCTTTTGTTCATTCTTCGCTGATAATCAACTTCAGCACTCAGTTTCCAAATAATTTTGTGGGTGATATTAATTCTTCTTGCTGATAAGTTATCTAAATCTTTTCAAATTGTAATTGTGTGCTTACAAATCATTTTATTTCGATTTTTCTATTTAGTTGAAATATTTCGTTTTTAAAAAAACAATGTTTTTGTTATGCTTTTCCAGTTTTTCTTCGCGGTTCCCTTTAAGAAAAAATCTGGTGGCGTCCAAAGTTATTTTATGAAGCGAATTTATAACAGATTCTCTATATGGTTATTTTCCACCGATTTAAGTTTGCTTTTTCTGATTATTTTGGGAACAGGACGGATAAGGATGAACAGATTTCTGTGATTTTATTTTGAAAATTAAATTCAATTTTTATATGTATTGGAGTATCAGCTCCTCACCTGTTCATTTTATTCCTCCTTTTCAAATTTTCACTTTTCTACTGTTTCTCCTGTTTGCTTTTATTTCTTTCCCTTAAGATCTGCAGCCTTTACCTGTACGGATCTCTACGCACCTCTACGGACCTTTAAGAACCTTTATGGACCCTTACGGACCTAACGGACTCTTCAACGAACCACTCACCAGACCATATCGATGCAGAGTCCATACAACGACGGCTCAAGAACCCGTGAATACTGCAGCGAGCTGTACGTCCTGAGTCTTTCCAAGAAGTCCCTAAAACTTATTTTTAGTAGATATAAAATATTGAGTTGGACATTTTTATTGTAATAACTGATCTTTGTTCGTATTGTATTGAGAATATACGGATTGTGTAAATTTATTTTTGTGTCAAATAAATCCATTTGTCCCGAAATTTTGTTTGTTGATTCACTTTATGCCAATTGAGGTAATAAAAAATTATGTAACTAAGGCCGAATTTACCACCTGAGGAGAATCCCAAGGCCGGGTTAACTTAGGATTGTGACAAACGGTTGCAACAAAACATCAACTAAAAACAGAAGAAAAACTAAAAGAAAAATTTAGTGATATAAAAACATAACACAGAACAGAGTTTGAATATATTTAAAAACGTAGTCATTAATACTGCCACTGAATTATGCGGGACTTACAAAACAGATACTAGGAAAAAACAAACAGCATGGTGCCACAATGAAATTAAAGAAGAGGTTAAAAAGAAGAAGGAAGAGCGGAAAAATTATTTAAAAAACAACACACAAGAACAATATGAAAGATATAAAAACCAGCAAAGATAGAAAGTCAAAGTTCTAGTAATAAAAGCAAAACAAAATGCCTGGATAGGTTTTGGGAACAAAATGAAAAAAAAATAGTACAAGGAATCAAAAACTATTTTATAAGGTTCTAAAATCGTTAAGAACAGAAAAGCTGAGAAAAGAACAGTACATAAAAGATAAAAATCAAGAGATACAAATGAAGCAGACATTATGGAAAGACTATTTTCAAGAGCTATTAGAGCAGCAAACCCAAATAAATGCAAAGATTTCTGTGAAGTTATATATACGTTTATTCCAATGAGTACAACTGTTCCCAACAAGACTGAAAGGTTACTGTTTCAAATGAAACGAACTGTTTCTAGATAATTCCACAATATATTGAAAACATGTCAAATGTTCTAAGAAATTGACAATTGTTTTGACATTGCTATCATCGTCAGAATGACAGAAGATACATATCATGTGATGTCTACTTGATATTTAATAATTAGTGACCTACCTTGTGATTAACTTAATATATATTGATAAAAAAATGAAGAAGATATGATATTACAAATTTTAAAGCTTAAATATTATTAGTTCTATGGGGATATCCTAGATATCTCTTTTCCCATTTAAGATCAGTATAACTGTGCAATGATAAATCATTTCTGAATGCATAAATAGTAACACCTGTTTTCGGTTATGATCACCAATAAGTATCTTAATTAGGTTGATAAAAAGAAAATGCGGTTTACCATATCATGGCGTCATTTAACTATTTTAAAACGTAAAGTCGAAAACGATTTTCAACCAAATTCCTGATATATGTTCACGTAACATTCAGCATTTAAACAGACGTAAAGTTTACTAGAATAATTTTAATGGGCCATTTTAACATAGAAAAGGCTTTTAAAGCTATTTAGAACGTGGGCTGTCAAATATAGTAGTAACCACAAATCTAATTTAAATAATCTCCCGCGGTGTAAAACCGCAGTATTAACTATCTTATACTCCTGTTTATATACTAATAATCATTTATTAAAACGCCTTCTATCATCAGGAAATTTTCGATTGTAATTAATGTTTTATATTATATTATATGGAATGAAGATAATTGAAATGAGTCGGAGACGTCTTTTACTTTTCAATATGAAATTCAAAATAACCACACATACTGACTGAATTTTTTGGCCATAAAAACAAAGCGAACATGTATTATAGATCAAACCAAAGCGCAGAGAGAATATTATAATAAAATAAAGAAACAGTTAGCAGAATGTAAGAACAAGGGGGAAAAATAAGTATGTAAAATACATAAATAATATTCCCACATTAATTGATTCGCACCCTTCAAAAAACTCTCAACAACGATACAAAAATATCCTCAAGTGAATGACTGCCCGCATTCCAATGAAGACATTGTTTATTTAAACATAGAAAGTTTTCGGTCACATAAATCGGACATAATTGCTTATATTGCGTATTATAACCCTACATTAACAGTATGAAGTGAATCGAGAGTCACCAAGGATATAAAAGAATTTAAAATACAAATTAATAATTACAGTGTAGTCCGATGTGATAGCGATAGTCGACTTACTGGAGGTGTTTTAGTATTTATAAAACAAGGAATAGACTACAGAATTCGAAAAATTCCTGGAAATCTTTGGATGAGATGCGTTGAAGTGAAAATATCAAATAAAAAGTGGTTGATTGGAGGACTCTATCACTCGCCCAGTTCCAGTGATGCAGTGTTTATTGATTGTTGGGAGGAACTATTTGAAGGCTATTTTATTAAAAATAACTTTATATTGTTGGGAGATTTTAATATTGATTTTGAGGATAACAATGCTTTTTACACTAAAAAAATTAAAAATTTGTTAAATTGTAGCGATGTTCAAGCATCTGTATTTCATACACCTAAGATAATTGACCTCCAATTCCCGATTAAATTGTTTGACCATATTATTACTTCTTTTAGCATATGTCACTGTTTGTCCTGCTTTCCTACCATCTAAGTCTTTTATTTTCCAATAAATATTCTCTTGATAAATTTGCATAACTTCCTAGCTTGCTATTTCCTGTAAATTATTATCGACCATTTCCTCATTTGTTTGTTCTTGTACTTTTATAAATTTCATTTCTTCAGTTATATTCTCATTTTGTTTATTTACTTCCACTTGAATTACTCCAGATAAATTTTCTTCTAGACATCTACCTAATTCTTAAACTTTCCAACTACCTGTTTTTAAATTTATTCTCTGATTTTTAATCCATTTTCTTGGATTTCTATTCTCAAATTCTTATTTTGTTCTTCCTTATCTACTTTCACCTCGGCCATTTGTTTCCTAAATTGCTCGTTTTTATCCCTAATTTTTTTAATTTCATTTAAGCTTTACATTTTTACGTCTTCTATTTTATTTTCATATCTTTTCATGTTTCCCTTTATATCATTCATATTTCCATTCATCTTGTCCAATTTACCATTCAAACTATTTATATCTTCCCTTATTTCTGCCAGCATACTCTTAATATCTCCCCTCATGCTAATCACAAATTCCATTAACCGATCTTCTTTACTTGTTCTTCCTTGTGCCTCCTGTCTCCTAACCTCCTGTTCTTTTTTTCTACATTATCCTCATTACCTGTTCATCTTCATCTCCTATCATGTATCCCTATGAAAGTCTTCCCTGTTCTAAATATTGTACCTAAAAATTTCCTCTTTCATATCTTCTTTCTTCCCTTCTTTCATCAGATCAAATTTCTGCTCCTACGTGCTTTCCATCCCTTAATGTCATTTTCCTTTCCATTTTAATTTTATTTTAAATGTTACGAACGTTTCCAAAATTTATTGTGCCCATTTCCAAAATTCATTGAGCCTTTTTAATATTGCCCCACGTTGGTTGCGACAATTTTGTATTGTGGCTTAATCGTCACGTATGTTACAGCATTCAAACAATGACATTCACAGTCAAAATGATTTTTTGGTTATTAATAATCTCTTATCTCAGGTGAGTTCAGTTAATTATGAAATATTCCTATAAAATTTAAGTATTTTACAAATAAATGTTTCTATTATTGCTAGTGTTCCGTATTATTCACCCATTTTCTAGCTGTGACTGTATACGTTTAATTATAAAGGCTATTTAATGACACTCTGACATTTCTAATATATTTCAATTACACATCTGTCATCAATAATCAAGACATGTCACTGTCACAAATTAAAATCTTCCTGTTTAATCATTTATATTATAAAAGGCCTGTAATTTTCTTGTGAAATGAAGCATTATTTTTAATAATTCGGAACAATATCACCCATGGTCTGCATTCGGGACTGGAATCTGGATCAAACTATAAGTACAGCTCAGAATTTCTTGAATCAATACTCCGCGTATTACGAATCGATTTATTTGTTCTCGAAAACACGCACAGATTTTATTTTGTTTGGGACCGAATAATAATTTAAAACATTATTTAACACATGGATTACTTTCCCTATACATTGAAATCTCTTTAAATTTAGATCCTCTCCGTTCAAGATATAAAGTAAAACTCACTTCCCCTTTCCAATCAACAACCCATTATAATTTTCTTTCTTTTTTAAAAAAAAATTAAACTTGTTAACTGACCTGTATTGTTTACATACCAAAAATTTTATAAAAAATATTGAGATTTGTTATTGTTATATTACTAAGTGAATACCTATAGTGACATCTAACATCTTGAAATATTTCTTTTTATTATGACATGTCTTACCCATTATTTATTATACTCTGTGTAAAATGTCATACGAAACTCAATCAATACAAATTTGATACATACTAGGTATTTCAAAAATATTGAATCTCATATATGGAATTATAATTTATTATACATTAATTTAAATGAGGTTTTTAAAATTTGAACTAACAGAACTATATTAATATATTAGCTAAGTGTCCAGGATATTTCAATATATTGATCTTGTTTTAATTAAATTGTTTAAATTATTACCTTTTCCTATCTCAAAAGTGAGGCATCTACATATGTGCACCCGCTGATAAAGAGCCGCGAATAGCTTAATCTTGCATTAAAACTAAATTAAGTACCATTTGTAAGATTTTTTTTTCTTAAACAACATTTTCCACCTAAAATTATATCTTCAAATTATTATATTTATAAAGTTTAAAATACTTTGAACTTCGTATTTGTCTTTCAAATTTTCTAATTGATCTTATTTTACGGTAACAAAGCGAAATTTCTCAAGAAGATTACCAAAATGTAGTATATCTGGATTTATAAGACCGATTGTACTGGATCTGGTGAGCAGAAAACCAATAGAGTTCATATGCGAGACGCCCCTAACAATATCCCATCATAAAATTGTTAATTGTATACACTCCGGAGGCTGTATCAGGCTAACAAGTTATGTTACAAAAAGTGGCCGACAACGACGATGTACAAGCAGGGTTTTTCTTCTAAACTCCCGTTTTACGTGTTTTTTCCAATGAAAAACGTAAAAATAACTCAAACAAATGAAATTTCAACTTTTTTTGGGGCAAATCAATACTTTTATCGTATCGAGGATGGGAATGGAGAAAAAGTAATATAGGTAATCGAGTAAAGATTATCATCAATACAAAATAAAAAATTCACCTACCAATTATTTTAGATATTCAAAATCGTTCGTTATTTATAATTGCAGCCTTTCTGATTCCAGATCTCTGATAGTTTCATCTAGTCTGCATCCAGTTAAGCTCAGAAATTATAATGTTTTGCTCTTGACTTTTCAGTTTCTGTAGCAGCTCTCAAACTGATCTTGAATATGAGCAGCTAACTTTTTTATGATGCATTTTTGTTTAAATGGAAAGAGGTATGTTTTTGGAAGGTCTACAAAATTCAGTAATTGCTGAAAGGTTATTATGTCCTGACAAACAGCATCATTCCAGAAAAGTATTTACAAGATTGGTACAAAGATTACAAAATGTTGCATTAACAAATGGGATACGTACACTAGATTCCAATGTTTTACCAATCAAGGGTGTATTTTTTCGGTTATTCTTCTTTGTTCTTCGTACCGCTTTGCGTCTTTATCTGTACCAGTTTGGTTTGGCTTCTCTTTTTAATTTGTTCTCAACATTTTGCATCGATAATTCTTCTCTTTTTTCCGTTTTTGTTTTCAATTGGTTTATTTTCCTTGTCGCTTTCTTAATTAACTTTAAATGTTTCATTTCGTCGTTTCCATTGTGGTGATGATATTTTTCTAGGGTTTCTTTAAGACTTTTTCGTATTTTCTTTTTGTTTTGTTACCTATGAGTCTGTAGTCTTCTCTTTGGTCTGCACTATTGCTTCTCATTTCTTTGTTTACAGTTTTGTATTATTTTCGCGACTACTAAAAGTGGACTTTTTCACAAAGTTATTTACTTTTCACTAAATTTAATTTTATAAAACTGAAGTCTACAGCTAATTATAAACCAATTTTTTGTTACCAACATCTGCAAAGGAAGGTGTAATGTTTTTATTTGCTTATAGAAAAATAAAAATAATTATTATTTTTCTAATTAATTTGATATATATGAGAACTTAAAGTATCAACAACTTTCACATACCGTTGTCAAAACCAGTCAATCAAAATTGATGAAAAATGATACTAGTTTTCTTTTCCACTGTAAAAAAAGTAATATATGTTCTAGATTCCAGTCAAGTATCCATTACTTGTAACAAGCGGTTCTAATTACGTAAAGAGAAATTAGATGACTATCTTTTCGTATAGCTGGAGGCCGAAAGCGGCATCTTCAATTCAATGAAGAGTCCATAATTACTGTTTTGAGGTACATGAAAACAAAACCGATATTTATATTGCTACGTGCAATGTCTCCAATACTTAAAAACTCCTTTAAAATCGTTAAAGATTAGTTAGAATTCTAACGGAATTAAAAACAGGCAATGCCTGTTGGAATGCACATTTTCGAAATAATAGGTGCATTCTTATATGAGAGAACATAAGAGTTCAATATGAAAAATTACTCATCCATAGTTGCCAACTCTGAAAATGAGTTTTTCGGGATTTAATGCGTAAAATATAGAGACTTCATGTAAAAAGTTGTTACTGTTTTAAATTGAACTTACTGTTTCTAGATAGTTCCATAATATATTGATAAAATGTTGGAAATTCTAAGAACCTGACAATTGTTTCCATACTAAATATCATCGTCAGAATGACAGAAGTTACATTTCATTTGAAGCCTATCTGATGTTTAATAATAATTTTGGCTAGACCAAGAAGTGACCTACCTAGTGATTGACTTAATATATGTTAATAGAAAAAAGAAGAAGATGTGATATTACAAATAATACTTAGAAATTTTGAGATCAGATACAGTGAACATTTACAAGCATATAGATTAAAACAACCAGATACGCAAAACATATACTTGACACCAAACATTTATTGACACCTAACACAGAACTAGAAGTACTACATATTTGTGATAAGAAACAAGAATTGTATTTCCTTGAAGAGTTAGAAATTAGAAGACACTTAAGAAACCACAATATCAAGTTGTCAATGAACAGATAAATCTACGGAGTTCTCCACTTTTAAACTGTCTTCTTAAGTGATAATTGTAAAGATCATCAGATATAGTTTTCCTGGTTTTCTATATCATTGCACAGTTATACTGATCTTAATTGGAAAAAAGATATCCAGGATATCTCCATAAGGCTAATAATATCTAATCTCTAATATTTGTAACATCACATGTTCTTCTTCTTCTTTCTATTAACATATATTGAGTCAATCACTAGGTCTAGCCAAAATAATTATTAAACATCAGATAGGCTTCAAATGAAATGTAACTTCTGTCATTCTGACGATGATATTTAATATCGAAACAATTGAGGACCGTTTTTTTTAAAACTCGATAAGTACATTTTTACCGAAATTGAGTTATAGATGGATTCTATAAAAAAATTTAATGCCGGACCTGCTGGTAGCGTCACATTCATGAAAACGCGACAACTACAAGAGCTATAGCATAGCCAAAATGTTGCGGTTTTTCAAAATCCGATAACTACACGGACTTTTTAAAAACTCGATCACTACACTGATATTCTAAAACTCGATCAGTAACGAACCTGTACCTATTATTTAAATGAATCATTTCTGTCAGAGATCACGGAAAAGAAGATTTAACTAATTCTTAATTCAGAAGAAGAAAGATATACCGTTATATTTTTGCAAAACTGGACACTGGACAGTTAATATATTAGTGTTTTTAAATGAAACTCAAGGTCTCTAGTTAATTCCACAATACAATACAAGTTATTGAAAATTCTAAAAAATTGACAATTGTTTCGATAAATCAATATCATCGTCAGAATGACAGAAGTTACATTTCATTTTATGCCTACCTGATGTTTAGTAGTTATATTTTTGGCTAGACCAAGAAGTAACCTAACTTGTGATTGGCTTAATATATGTTTATAGAAAAAGAAGAAGATGTGATATTACAAATATTGAAGCTTAGATATTATTAGCCCTATGGTGATATCCTGGATATCATTTTTCCAATTAGATCAGTATAACTGTGCAATGATATAGAAAACCAGGAAAACTATATCTGCTGATCTTTACAATTATCACTTGAGAAGACAGTTTATTAGTGGAGAATTCCCTAGATTTAACTGTTCATTGACAACTTCATATTGTGGGTTTCTTAAATGTCTTCTAATTTCCAGTTCTTCAAGGAAATCCAGTTCTTGTTTCTTTTCACAAATATGCAGCACTTCTAGTTCTGTGTTAGGTGTCAATGAATGATTGGTGTCAAGTAGATGTTTTGCGTAGTGGGATTTATCTGGTTGTTTTAATCTGTAAGCTCGTAAGTGCTCACTGTATCGTATTTCAAAATTCCTAAGGGTCTGACCCAAATAGACAGCATTACATTCTGGACATTTGAGTTTATATATACCTGACTTCTTTAATAGTGGTATTTTTGTTTTTACATTTAACAATTTTGTACTAACGTTACTTTCTGTTTTAAAAGAAATTGTTGCATTCGTTGCTGAAGATATTATCTTTGAAATATTATTAGAAATATTTCCTGCATATGTGATGGTTTTATAAGTTTTAATTTCATCAGCTTGCTTAGGATATATTAGTTGTAATGCCACTTTTTTCTCTTTTTTACTAATTAGTTTATTTATCATATCTAATGGATAACCGTTAGATGTTGCTATTTGTCTAATTGTATTAATCTCTCTATCAAAATTACATTTGTTCATAGGAACTGAAAAAGCTCTATGTATCATTGAATTATATGCTGCTAGTCTGTGCTAATAATATCTAAGCTTCAATATTTGTAATATCACATCTTCTATTTTTTCTATAAACATATATTAAGCCAATCACAAGTTAGGTTACTTCTTGGTCTAGCCAAAAATATAACTACTAAACATCAGGTAGGCATAAAATGAAATGTAACTTCTGTCATTCTGACGATGATATTGATTTATCGAAACAATTGTCAATTTTTTAGAATTTTCAATAACTTGTATTATATTGTGGAATTAACTAGAGACCTTGAGTTTCATTTAAAAACACTAATATGAGCATATTCCACGAAGTAAGGGTCGAGACAGTCAATTTTTTTTAGTTAATATATTGTTCAATTTACATTTGTGATTTTACAGTTTTTGTTGTGGAATAAGTTTTAATTTTACCCTTTATTATAATTATTATCAAAATGGTTTTTATGTGTTCCATTCCTGGTTGCAGTAATACAAAAATATGGCATTGTTTACCAAAAGATCCAGAGGTAAGCTATTCTGAATTAATTGGTTAATTACAAATTTATACTTATTTTGATTTATAGATTAGACGATAATGGTGCCTGGCTATAGGAAGAAACGATGTTGTTGACGTAAATACTAAACAAATGCACGTATTTAGGATTTGTGGTCTACATTTCTCTGAAGATATGAAAATTATTATCAATAAGAATCGAACCAATTAAAAATTTAATGCTGTACCATCATTAAATGTTCCAAGTAAGTATGTATATATGCTAATAACTAAAATATTAAAGATGCATTTGTGCAGAAGGAAGCATATCTGTAATTTCAACTATTTAAACAAACTTTAACTTAAATATTATTTCTGTTACTTAAAATATTCATTTTTGGCAAATATGCTGGCCATAGCTCCTATTCACCTAGATCGTCTTGGTTCAAGCACAGAATGGCAATTAACGATGACAGATATACCTACTTATTTATAAAATTTTCATCCTCATATTAGATTTAATGCAAGTATCGATCAAAAATTGTGAATATATATATTTTGTTTATTTACATACTGAATATTGTTGTGTATAATAAATTTTGTTTACTTTTTTTATTTTTTTTTCGAATCCCATTGCCCCAATGCAACAGTGAAACATGCAAAATATTTGTTTCAATATCAGATATAATGTGCGAAGATCTTCAAACATTATTATTAGCATTATATTTATCTGAAGTAATTTTTTCAAGCGTCTAATTTCTACTTTCAACTGCTTGCGAAAATTAACTTTATTGGCGCTATATATTTGAGGCAATAAGTGTAAAATAGTGTAACTCGTTTTTTTTTGTATAATGGTTTTAATTTACTAAAGCGTCGAAGTATAACCAACATTATATGTTGGCGCTTTGGACGATTAAAACTGAGAGTTACACTATTTTGCGCTCATGGCATCATTTATCAGTGAGCTTATATATATACATATATATATATATATATATATATATATATATATTATATATATATATATATATATATAATCATAAACCCGTTTGTACCCGCTGTGGGTGTCGGGTGTGTCGCTTATTCGTGGACAAACTTCCGCCATTCCTTTTTATTTCTAGCTTTTTTTGCCGCCTCTGTCCATGTAATTCCTTTTTCTTTTAAAATTTCGGCTACTGTGTTATCCCATTTTTTCTTTGGGCGACCTCTTTTTCTCTTGCTTACTTCTCTAGCTTGCCAAATCATTTTTGCTGGTCTACTGTTCTCCATTCTACAAAGGTACCCTAAGCTGCTGTTTTTCGATTGTTTTTAGTATTGGTTCTATGTTTAGGTTTTCCCTTATTATTTCATTCCGCATTCTATCTTTTCTGGTGACACCTTTGACCCTGCGTAAATACTTCATCTCTGTTGCTTGTATTCTGCTTTTGAGTGAGTTTGTAAGTACCCAGCTTTCACTACCATGTACAAGGATTGGTCGAAAGACTGACTTGTACACGTTCAATTTGGTGTTAGTTGTAATTTCTTTTCTTCCCAGGAAATTTCGATTTAATGAATAATATACTTTGACTGCTGCACCTATTCTTTCGTTCACTTCTGCTTCCTGTTTTCCATTGTTTTGTATATCTACTCCCAGATATTTGAAACTCTTCACTTGTTTTATCGGCATTTCATCAATTTCGATATTAAGGTGCTCTTCTTCTTGTCCCACCACCATTATTTTTGTCTTTTCCATATTCATATTCATGTTTCGTTGTTTCAATATATACTTCCATGTTATCAAATTATATTTCAGCTCTTTTTCGTTTCTAGCCAACAATACTAAATCGTCGGCAAAAACGCATTCAGATATTCCAACTACTTCCATATTTCTATAACCTATTTGAATTTGTTTAACTTTTTTTTTACTTCCTTCAAAATATCACCCATTATCATTATGAATAATGCCGGGCTCAGTACTCCTCCCTGTCTTAATCCTTCTTTTGTTATGGAATCATCGGACTATTCATTATCTTTCCTTACCCGGTTTCTGGTTGTTTCGTGAATGCTGTTAATGTTATTTCTTAGTTTTGATCCAACTCCTCTTTGTTGTAGACTACTTCTTCCTTTCCTATAACCGCTTTGGGATTCTTCCAACTGTTTTTCTATTATTTTCCTGAGTCGAATCTCTAAGATACTTTCGTAAACTTTCACTGCCGCGCTCAGCAATGTTATACCTCTATAATTGTTACAATTAGTTTTGTCTCCTTTTTTGAAAATTGGCCTTATGATACCTACTTCCCAATCTTTCGGAATTTTTTTTTCGTTCCATATTCTTTGAAACAATTTAGTTAGCATTTGTATCCCTCTTTCTCCTAGACTTTGTAACATTTCTGCGGTAATACTGTCGTAACCCGCTGCTTTAACTCTTTTTAACTTTTGTATTGCTTGTTTCACTTCTTCTATTTGTATCAGTGGTTCATTTTCCTCATTTTCTAGTTCCTGATGTCTTTCGTCTTGTAGTTCCATCTGTTCTTCTTTCTCTACATCAAGTAATTCCTCTAAGTATTCTCTCCATCTCTCTATAATTTCCTTATCTTGTCGTATCATAACTCCATTTTTATTTTTTATCTGTTTTACATTGTTCGACTTTCCCTTTTTTAGTGTTTTTAGTACCTTGAAGAAGAGTTTCTGATTTCCTTTACTGTCTTCTTCCATCTTTTTGCCAAATTCTCCCCACGTCTCTTTTTTAGCTGTGATTACAATGTCTTTAACTCTTTTCCTTTGAATTTTATAATTTTCGTAGTTATCAGTCGTTTTATTTCGTAGATATTCTTTCCATTTCTGCTTTTTTAGTTTGGTATGTTCTTGTATATCTTTATTCCACCATCTCGTTTGATTTTTGTTGCTATCGGTTCTAGTAATGCCACACACTTCCGTTGCTGTCTCTAATATTATAGATTTGAATTTGTCCCACATTTCCTCTATTGATACACTTTGTATTTTATCTTGACAAATTTCCATTTCTTTTTCAGTATATTCTGTAAATTTTTTAGATACCTCTATTTCTCTTAACTTATATGATTTTATTTGTCTTTTTAATTTTTGTCCATTTTTCCCATTGTTCGAACTTCCTTTCTGGTTCTCAGTTGCCATCTCCAATGCTGCTCTTAATAAGTAATGATCGCTGTATATTTCTGCACTTTGCATGACCTTGATATCTTTCACATCTTTTCTGTTTCCTTTGTTTATGAGAACATAATCAATGATGGACTTTTCATTTCTGCTGCTAACCTCTTTCGTGTATTTATGTGACTCTTTATGTTGATAAAACGTATTAGTTACTATTAGTTGGTTTAATTTACAAACATTTATTAACCTTTCTCCATTGTTATTTCTCTCGTTCTCTCCATATATGCCAATTACGTCATTGCTTTGTTCGTCTTTCTTTCCAACTCTTCCATTAAAATCTCCCATTATTATTAGTCTGTCTTTAGCATCCTCTATTGTTTCACCTAACGTTTCCCAGAATTCCTCTTTTTCGCTCACTCGTGCATCTTCATTTGGTCCGTACACTATAATTATCGTTATGCTTTCTCTTAAATTCAATTCCATTTTGAGTATTCTTTCTGTAATTCCTGTCCAGTTTTTTATATATTTCTTCTGTTCTTTCTTTATTATACATCCGATTCCTTCTTTTGCTCTACTTTTTGCGTCTAGCCCATTATATATTAATAAATGTTCCTTTTCTAATTCAATTTCGCCTTGACCTTTCTTTTTGGTCTATGTAATTCCTAATATATCCAAATTTTCCTTTTCAAATTCTTGTATTAATTCGTCTTCCTTTCCTAATAGTCCTCTTACATTCCATGGAGCTATCTTCCGTTTTCTTTATTTCTATTCGTAATATCTTTTCCTTTGTTTTTTCTTTTGTATCTGTTTTCAGTAGCCTTCATCTCTTTTTAATAAATTTGTATACATTCTAATTCATTTCCATTGTCATATCCGTTTCCATTGTCACATTCGTTTCTATAGCCATTTTTATAGTTTTCCTCTCGATTTACTGTTTGGGTTCTTAGTTTTTTGCTGTCCGCGTAATTTTTCTTAATTGTTCATCCAGTGTGTTAGCTTCTGGAGATCTTTCCTGTACTTTTCTTTTTCTGTCTTCTTCTTTTTATTGTTTTCGGCGTTGTTGCAAGTCTCTATTACTTCCTTCATATACTTCATTATTTATAATTAATATATTGTATTTAATATATGTTTTGTGACCGTTTTCTCTAGCTATCTTTAATTGTGGATACAGCAGTTTTCTTTCTTCGAATATTTCCTTTGGATAGTCTTCGTCGATCCACATATTTGTTCCTTTGAGTTTTTTGCTTTGTCCATGGACTCCATTTATTGGTTTTCCAATTCTTATGACATCATCAATATCATCTTCTGTATTAAACTTTATTTCTAATGCATTTATTACCTGTCCTGTTTTTTCTATTGTTTCTTCATTTCTTTCATTCTCTCTCTCCTCTATTCCTTTTATTATTAGGTTTTTTGTTTTAGTTTCACGTTCCACAGACGCAATTTTGACACCTTGTTTTTCCACTTTTTCTTTCAACTTCTCGTTTTCTAGTTTAGTTTCTTTTAACTCATTAATTACTTTTTCTAATTTCTTGTCCATCTTTTCTATATTTTTATTCAAAGTCTCTAGCATACTTTGAATTTTTTCTACGTTTTTTTCCATTTTCTGTTTGTTTTGTTTATATACGAGTACATTTACTAGCGTAAAAAGCTATTCCGCCTCGACGGCTCGGAGAATTCGCTTTTATCCGGTATTTGTAAACCTCTACTTTATACACAATCCGACAACGCCGCAAAATATTCTATCGAAGTTTACCGGCTTATCTCTGCTACTTTATTTATATTATCAATTAACCTATTTCTTTGTCCAATGATTGTAATCTTTGTAATATTTTGTTTTAAAAACTACTGTTTTTTTCACTACACCAAGATTCGTAACTAAACAACACTATAACGACTTTTACGTAAATTATTTATCACCACAAGTCCCAAATTTTGAGATTATTGCAAAAGAAAAACAAAGTAGTGAGCTTATACTAATTTCAATATTGGCGCCTCTGACCCTAGTTCGTCCTCATGTCGCGAGTGTCACTAGTAAAATATGTTTTGGAGGGAAGGCGATAGTCGGCTATCTAAGGGAGTATATATAATCTGTGCATAAAGTGCTTTTATTTCGAATCGGTGTGGTAATTATTTAACTTTGTTGTATTAATAAAGATAATTATTGTTATTGTTCATCCATATATTCTGTAGTTTATTGTATTAATAAAGATAATTATTGTTGTTGTTCATCCATATATTCTGTCGTTAATTTATCTTGCCAAAAAACACTCGAGCTTTTCTTTTATCAGATAAATTTCTCTTTAACTCAAAGTTTTGCCAATCACTAAATTTGCTCGAAAAACTGACATTAGATAAAATCGCTCCACCTTCGTTGTCTCGATTTTATCATGTCAGTTTTTCTCGTAAAATTAGTGATTGGCAAAAAGGTTCGTTGCAAAGAGATATTTATCCGATAAAAAAAAACTCTTGTGTTTTTACTGTTGACTATATACTTGTAAGAAGCACAAAACCATCACTCACCAAAACAAGTTTCAAAACACCCGAATCGCATTTCGCCAACAAATAACGTTGGCATCCTCAGGGGAATATTATTGTATATGTATGCCAACTTTGTCGGCGAAGTGTCCACTGTTTTTTTTCTCAAACTTGTTTTGTGCTTCTTACAAGTGTTGATGATACGCCAAAGATTTCCTAACAATTGTCACATATGTTTAGTAAAATAAAATAATTGTCACAAGCCTTTATAAATAATTCTTTAAATTATGTGTAGAAGTACTAACTTTTAAAATGAGCCATGAAAAAACAATGTATCATATTTTGTAGATGCTGTACGAGAACGATTCACTAAAATCACTGATAGTGCCTCGACGTGGTTTCGTCAACAAGCCCTGAGGTATAAAAGGGGGCCAAAATAAAGCAATATGTATAAACATTTTATTCATGTGATCAATAAATAATTATGAAAACCTATCCGTTTTTTGGCATTTCATACTTCTCACAGTACTCATGTTTATCCATTCAATAAATCTATAGGTATATTGAGAGTCAATTTAGTTTCGGAAACTGTCAGAAGACACTTAAAATGATCAAAGTGATAGGTTTCAGATATGTGTTTTTATATATTCATATGCAGTTATGCTATGTATCAGAAATGTTTTACATGAAACATTCCTTGTGATACATTTCATGCCTAGGACATTTCTGGTTTCTGCAATGTTTGAGGAACGTGTCTGAGTCAAAAGATGAAACGTTTCAAATAGAAAATGACTGGTCTCAGAAATGTTTCATACACATATTTTGGTTAACTGGGTTGCATGCCTTCACCTTATCCCTTCTTTCATATCTGAAACATATTTTCCTAACTGATTCGGGAATCGTCTATGAACTGTTTGTTCGAACAAACCGTTGTGATCTAGTAGGTGTGCAATTATCTTATCAGTTCACTACAACTTAACCGTCGTCATAGGGAGAAAAAAGTTGTTAGTTGTCACTCAATTTTGACAAATTAAAAATATTATAAGTTCCTGACTATTTTTTTATAAAAAAATAGACTAGTATTCCATTAAAACCCATAGTAATCAAAAGTTCATTAGAAAACACCATCCTCCAGTTATTATCGAAAGCAGTTGAGAAACTTGTACATATAGCTTCAGAGAGGGACATTGCTGAACAGTGCTAACTGATCCTCTCCTGGGAAGACGAAAGAAAGTTATTGAATTAGATAAACAAAGATTTTGAACTAATACTTCATAATAACAAATCCCTTCACAAAGCGCTTAAAGAGAAAGAAACTTATCATTAAACACCTTTGACAAACAGTACAAAACTGCACGAGCGTATAAAAATATACAGTCCATTCCGCTTATCAAATTTCCCACATGAAGGAGAGAAGGCCATTTTATGGCCCTTCGAGCGGGATGCCAGTTATGGTCATTCTTCACGTAATGTTAGTCAGGTCCCTTCTCTACTGGATATCATATTGAAACCGGAAGGTAGTATCTTTTAATAATAAGAAGACGAAAGAACTAAACCTACTGAATTACATAAATAAAGATTGTCAACAATTAGAAGACTACATAATATCGAATCCCTTCACACAGCGCTTAAAGAGAAAGAAATTTATATTTAAACTCCTTTGATAAGCAGTACAAAACTGAACCAGTATATAAAAATATACAGTCCATTCCGCTTATCAAATTTCCCAAATGGAGGAGAGAAGCAAGTGAAAACCAATCCTCCAACTATTTTTTCTCCATTTCTTACTTATAAAAGCTAAATATAGTTCACTTAAAATTTATAAAATAAACTGTTCTTCCATGTTTGGTGAAGTAATTTTATAGAATTCATATTTTTCAAAAAAAAATATAACAATTTTGAAATATTGGATAATTTTGTCTATGACTGAATTTGATTTCAATTGCCATTAATAAAAAAGTTCCAGTGCTACGCTACTGTCTGACTGAGTCAATGTTTTAATTGAGAAAATTAACACGACTAACCTGCGAAAAGATAGCCTCAAGATCATCGAGAGTTATTGATTGTCAAACACATCAAAGAACCATAAATAATAGTGGGTTCAACGATACATATAATAAATAAAAAGATAAGTATTTATAGTATAGTTCGTGATAAATAACTATTAATAGCTGTTCGAGTGTGGCTGTAAAAAGTTTCTTTATTATCATGTTCATTTTTATTTGAGACGGTTAAGAAAAAGATTTATTATTTACTGCTTTTTAATCCGCAAAAACGCTTTCTCAAAGCTTACGTATCATTTAGAAGTGACAAGAAGTCAATTATCAAAAAAATCCATCTTACTTTTAATCTCTGAAGAGATAATATATTATTGAATAGTCAGTTTATTAAATTAGATGATCAAGATAGTTGACGAGATAATTCATTAAGTTGTTATGTTTATTTTCAATATGGATGGGACATGAAAAACGGAATACATTCACTGCAACTCTAGAACCAATTCCCTAAGATTTGAGAGAACTCCTAGATCTGTTCTGCACTGAAAAAAATGCGATTCTTCAAAATGTCTGTGCGTCAAAGAAGGGATTTTATGTTCTTGAAGATGCAAATGTTCCCAATTATGCCAGAATATTTGCAAACAAAGTGTGCCCGATGAAAGTGAAGACGGTGGTGCTGATTTTCAAATGTATGTGCATAAACTATAAACTATATATTACAAGTTTAATGAAATTCTAGAATTGAAAAATGAAATGTCTTTGTTCAACATGACGATAAAAGACTTATACCCACCCATAACATGTCGATAATAACAAAAAGTTGTTGATTAACTGTCAAAGAATTAAAAACATCAAGAAAACTGAAATAATCATTTTTAACATACAAGTGGTATTTATAAACCAAAACTACCTGCAATCATTTAATTATAACTGCGGGAAATTGCATATATCAAACGCAATTTATATAAGCAATTAACAGTCTTTTAAAAAGAATAATGGAAGAATCCACGCCCTACAAGTAATATGGTGGGTGTACTCGCGAAGTACAGTGTAGTTGCTTCATTTTTTCGCTCCCTTGTCTTTATTTATCATAAATAAGTACAGGTTGGCAAATTAATTTTGGCATTCGGAAGTTTGGCAACGTCCGATGCACCGTAGCAAAGACGTATGCGGATTGCAAGAGCTCACTTCGCTGGCAGAATTCGTAAGCTTCGTTTCGACAGTACAGATCAGAGAGAAGTGTGATTACAGGGGTTGTGCAATACTAACTTGCTATGACGACTCCAGAAAGTGAAATTGTTCATAAAAAGTTGAGTGAGCAGTGTCGTGAAATAATTATGAACGTTTTAAATTCATTGACCAAAGAGGCAAATAATGGCAAGTCAATTCCATTAACAAAGGTAAGTTTCATTTATTACAATAAAATTTTTAAACCAAAGTAATTATTTAACAAATTTAAACTGGATAATGAATTTTTTAAATCGATTTTCGTACATAAAATATCTATTTGTTAAACGGTTTAATAAGTGACATTAGGGTGAGACAAAGTATATTTTAGACGACGCCATCTGAAAGTTGCTCGTTCTGTATTCATTTACATACCGATAGTTGCGTTTTGAGTGTTTCATGTAGTGAAAGTGACAGTTCCGTACTGCAAAACACTTTCGGGGCGCACTGGAGTAGACAACTTTAACTTCCTTAAATGTGACTCTAGCCACTTCAATGTTGACAGTTGACAGTTTCACTTCGATGATTTTGCATAACCTTAAATTTCTAATTTTCTGAAATTATTTGTTTCATCCGAAGTTTTGTCCAAATTAATTAATAACAATGAATGATGATGAAAAAGAAAACATCAGCGATGAAGAGTTTTTCGAATGCACGCCACCTGATTTCACCGAAGAAAGCAATGCAACTATCATTAAGTACATTATATTGTTCAATAAATAAAATGTTTATAATTCTCTATTATTTATTTTCTTTCCTCAGTGTAATTGAAAAAGTTTTGGATCTTATACTTTGTTGGACTCGTCTGTTGCTCGCCTCGGTTCGCTCATCTCGCAATTGTCAGACTCGTCCAATAAAGTGTATAATATACTATTATGCGCTCATGTGTCAATTTTATGCACCGTTATGTCATCATGACAAACAAATCGACTCCATTTTTAGTCCATTTAGAGCAACCTAAATGAAACATTTTTTGGTTTTTACATGCGTCAATTTTTCCATTCGTGAAAAAAAGCACCACTTTATGCACTTGTTGCACAAATAACTATTCTGTTTCTGTCGACAGGAGTATATAAAAGGGCACATGTTTATTTTATGTGAGATATCTATTTAAATGTAATAGGTTTTTTAGCTTATAATTATAATTATTATACTCATTTCATACCGATCTCTATTACGTTTCGGTTTTATTATTTGTTTTGAACCATCATCCGATTTCAGTTACAATTGCGGTTTGGTCATATTAAAATTTGAACTAAAATCTAAAGATCGTTTAATACATCTAATGAACTAAAACGCAATATAGTAGTTTTGAATTTAATACTTCTTTTAAATGGCCGAAAACAACGAGAAAAATTTATATTTCAAAGAACGGTCACTGAAACCAAATTTAACTATTTCCTCATTATATTTGTATAAAAATACACATGGGTAAAACTTTTAATACAACATTTATATCGACTTATTTGATTGTCAGGTGATTGAACGAGTTTCTGCTGCTACGGAAGTTGGCCAAAGAACGCTTTCCCGTATTAAAAAAGCAGCTGTGGCACGAAGTAATGCTGACACTGATGTGCCTACTAAAAAACATAGAACGTCCAGTATCCGTATGGATCAATCGACAAAATTGTGCTTAGAAGGTGCATAATAAATTATCACATATCCGAGAAAAAGGTACCCACGTTAAGAAATGCACACCAAACATTTGCAGATGGTTATGGCTTCGCAGGGAGTCGCGAATCTCTGCGGAAACAAATACATTCTTTGGGTTTTCGTTGGACCAGCATGAAAAACAACAGAAGTTTGTTATTGGAACGTCACGAAATCAGATATTTACGCCTA
The DNA here is from genome assembly GCA_963921935.1 of Galeruca laticollis. Lineage (NCBI taxonomy): Eukaryota > Metazoa > Arthropoda > Insecta > Coleoptera > Chrysomelidae > Galeruca > Galeruca laticollis. The sequence goes on along the minus strand of OY998178.1, from coordinate 108,139,201 downwards.
CTATGTTTAATAAACATAAAAAAGTGCAGAGAACAGAACAAACATATCATTTATATGGATGAAACATACATTCATTCATATCACACGCACCTTAAAGGATGGAGCGACATGAGTAACGAAGGATTAATAAAACCCGTTTCAAAAGGTAATAGGCTCATCATTGTGCATGCAGGAAGTGAAAATGGTTTTGCACCTAATGCTGGTATTATGTGGAACTCCCAGTTAAAAACAGGATATTATCATAATGATATGGCGTACGAAAATTATGAGAAGTGGGTACGAGAAAAACTTATTCCAAACCTACCAAAAAATGCTGTTGTGGTAATTGATAACGCCCCATATCACAATGTTCTAATATAAAAAATTACCTACGACTGCTTGGACTAAACAACAATTAAAAAACTAACTTTCTGGAAGAGACATACATTACAGTGAACAAATGTTAAAACCGTATCTTTATAACGTTGCAAAAATGTACAAACCGCAATATAAAACTTATAAAATTGATGAATTGTTTATTCGACATGGATTGCAAGTTTTAAGGCTACCCCCTTATCACCCGGACTTAAATCCGATGAAAAGTGTTTGGGTGGCACTTAAAGAATATGTGGCCAAACCTTCAAACAAAGGCTGAAGAATTCTATAATGAAATTTTTGACACATTTTCTGCAAATGATTGAAAAGTTAGATGTGTTAGATGTTAAAAAGATTGAAGATGAATTTATAAACAATGAAGCACTTATAGATACTATTGTAGATAATATTATTATTAATTTCGCCGAAGACGGAGATAGCGAGGATCATTGAAGTTGATATAGAAAGTGATTTTGAAGAATCATTCGTAGATGCACATCATTATTTTACTGTTCATGATCCCTGTACATCTAAAACATATTTTTCATTATAGTGTTTGTAGGTGGTATGACTGAACACATTAAACGCAACGAATGTAAAAATGTAAAAAGGTGTTATAAAATTGTAGATATTAGAGACGAATTGCACTAGAGTAATATAATATTTGTAGCATATCTGTACATAGTTCTAAATAAACAATAATTGACGGTACTCAGAACCAAGATTTTTTTGTTTTGCCAATCCTAACTCTGTAAAAAGTGTGACAGAATGTTCTAATTTCATAGTAAATATTTGAAAAAAAAAACAAAAATTTACATATGAAAATAAAAATATCTACCGCAAAAAAGCTTTTTATATTTTATTTATATTACCAGTATACTTATTAGACCATCTCTAAAGGCGATTTCCCCAATTTGTTTTTCAAATTTTATGCATAAACCCGAATTTTTACATTATTATCTACTACATATTATTAAGAATAACGATTTTAGAAAGCTTAACGGGTAGGCATGTCAATAACTATTACTACGAACAGATATGAAAAATTGTTGTTTATTGTTAAATTTAGAAAGTCGTTTCACAATCCTCATATTGTACGCTCTATTTACAAAATCTACCTGACATCCAATTTATATACAAATAAACCTCAATGATGAATATTATGAAGGGATCACGTAGAAGACACTAATTTGAAGTAAAGGTGAAAGTTTGTGTCTCTTGGAGTCTATTAATTATTTATTATTTACATCACATAAAATAATAAAGGGTAATTATAGAATTCCCCGTATGGTTTTTGAAGCAATAGATAATTATATCTGTACAAAAAAAACAATTTTCGTAGAAAAATCTAATGGTTTTTATTTCCTTATTCATTTAATTAATAATAAAGAACACATTAATATTATTTTGTTTTGTAAACTCGATTTTATATAGCATTATATATGTGCCACAAGTTATTATTTTTAAATCCAAATTCAAAATATTGTGTTACCCTCGTATGTATTAGCAGCATCGCAACCTTTAAAACTTTTCATGCGGAATATACGGCGCCTGCTCTTCCCGGTAACTGCGTTTACAACGTTGTCAAGTTGTATGGCTTTCTCGCGCATCGTCAACTGCCAAAATTAATTTGTCAACCTGTACATAATTGGAATAAAATATTGCTCCTTATCGCGTATACAGATTTGCAGATTTCGATCTTATAAAAAAGTTATTAAACCAAAACTAAGCGGGTGGAATTCAATTAACGTATATTTTTGTATATAGTTGGAAAGTACATGTAGGTACAAAAGGAAGAATCACAATGTGATGTTGAATTAACATGACTGTAACATTTATTTGCATAGTGGTTATTGGCTCCGTCTACTAGTAAGACTGACGAACCAAGAGGAGAAAAAAAGTAATGATGAACAAAGAAATACTGAGATTTATAAAATATGGATGACCTTTCGCAGAAAGATCGAAAAATACAGGAAAAGCCGGATGAATGCAAAAGAAGAAAAGGTCATGGGGAATATGGTAAAAATAGGGTATAGAAAAGTATTCATAGAATCACAGAAATGGAGATGGAACATGGAAAAAGATAAGCTAGAAAAAGAAAACAAAACGTAATACCAAAAAGCCAGTAAATTGTATCAGACAATAAAAGAAACAGAAATAACGAACAAGGAAGAAAAAGCAATATTAAAGATAGGAACGTGAAATGTGAGAGGTGCGTACGCCTAAGGAGCACTGAAAATTTTAACGCAGGAAATATACAAATATGAAATTAACATCTTAGCTATCCAAGAAATAATACAAGAAGGAAAACAAATGAAAGAAAATGCGAGGAAGAATTAAAGGAACCCCTAGAGCAACAACAGAACCACAATGTAAACGACGAATGGAAACATTTAGAGGAAACTATAAATAATGGTTCTATGCCAATTGCCCGATTACCAACTTGACTTGGCGATCAGTGTTGCTGTATCATAGCCCATAATATAGTATAGTATTTTTCACGATTTAAGAAAGTCTATTCTATTGCATCTCATATAATAACTGGAGGCTAGTCACTTTCTTAGATCGTGAAAAATACTATACACTACTAATTATACTATGCTTGGTAATATACTACTTAACTCAAAATATTTCATTCAATGCTAGAAATAATTATATTTATTTTCATACTTACATCAAATCAGGAATGAATGTTTTTCTTACCTAGAAAAGAAAACAAATAAATATTAGTTGCGCACATTCTAATAAACATCCAACGCTTTTGGATTCAAAAACAATAATTTACAAAGTTTTCTTTAGTTACATGGTTCAATTCAACAAAAGACACATTTAGGAAGGTTACTAACAAAAACATTCAACCAAAGATAGACTACCTAAGATCCAAATAGCTGCGATTAAACATAAGGTAAATAATTCATCGACGTTGCCACATTGTCCCAAATAATAACAGTTACGCGTGTACAATAATCCATTTGTGATTATTTACATGGATAAAACAATCACAAATGTTCCTAATTAGTGCATATTTAAAAGTTAAGTATTAATTTTGAAGCCGCACTCTATTGATTGTATATATTATTCTATGTTAGTATAAAATGAATCGATTTTATAAATTTATCACGAAAAAATTATCGTCAACGTGACAACCATGCTATTCTATGATCCACAAAAGGTATCCTATTTCATTCATAATTTGCCGACCGTGTTGCCAATAGAATTTAAATGCGCTTGGAGGTTATCGCGTAAGGTTTTTTACTGTTTTTCGTAAAGTTGTTTGTAAGGTACTTGGTGAAGAAACGTGTAATGGCCAAGTGTGCCACAAAGTAGAAATTACCGATGCAAACCAAACATTCCACAGGTTAGTGATTATATATTTTTGACGGCATTTTGCTTTTACGCGTGTGCGTACAGATACTGTAGAAATAAATTAAAAAATATTCAATAGAAGAAAGGGATGTATCATTCCCCCTAATAAAATATGTAAACAATCTGCAACAAAGTAGAAACATTTCAAAAATCATATTTTATTAGTTTTTTACTAAAATATATACACTTCTAGACTCCTGTCGACGACCTGTTTTTAGCAACTTCAGAATTTTAACCGTGTATGGCCTTCATATTGTTATGTTTTATAAGGGTGGTGTTAATATTTGTTTTTAAAAATTTATTTTATATTGTAATTAATTATTATTTTTTTATACACCCTTTGATTATATGAAACCCTTTGTATACTTACTCTTATTATTTGATTTCTAAATCCGGCAAGCTATTAAAAGGGTTTCGACTCTTTATCTCAGGTTGCGGTTTCCTCAATTAAAATTTTTTTTAATAAAATAACTTAGATTGTTTACTATATAAATGTTTCATGAAATGCATATTGGAGCTCTTTGAATACATTTTAATGTAAACTTTAAAAAAAATTTTAACCTTTATAATCCTCTTTTTTAATAATTTGCAAATTTCCACTGCAATCGAATATTCTCTTTCTTTTTATTCTTTTTATTTATTAATGATTTAATTAATGCATTCTCTGTTTAAGTATTTAAAGTTACTCGTTTTCCCCCCGTAACACAAATATGAATCTGCTAAATAATGTGGTTTGGGGGCATGCGCAAATACACAGTAACTGTTTCTAATTTCCACCGTAATTCGGCGACGACATTCAACTACACGATGGATGTGATTTATTTATTTGAAGAAGTGTTATTAAATTGCTTTGGAATATTTGCTTTAATAAGGTAAGATTACTTTTAGTTTATAACTATTAATATCAACAATCTTAGCTAACTTAATGAATAAGAAATAAACAATTGAAAAATAAATGTTTTTACTATGAGCAAATTGGTAGGTTATCTGCTTTCAGGAACGTTGACCAAATATATTCGTTTTTCTGCTATGTGGGATATAAATTAATTAGAATTGCATGCTGATTTTATACACACTATTATAGAAAGTAAAATGAACCTTCTCTGGAATAAACTGCATACGGTATCCGTTGAAATGCTGGGACAAATTGAAATGCTGGGATAAACTACACCCAGGATAATCTCTTCACACACCACTGTCCATGAGATTCATAAAAACCATCTCGAACCCTGGATAAACCACCTACAACGTATCAAACACAAACGGCGCCTCTGGCGTAAATATCAGCGTACACAGCTTCTGAGTGACTTCCTGAACCATCGCAGATTTTCTAATGCCCGTCAACTATCTCTCAAAACTTTAAGACAACATTTTGAAGGAAACATCATTTCCATTGGTAACAGTAAAAAGGTTTTCAAATATATACGATCGTCCCTATCATCAAAAGTTTCCATTCCCCTACTTCAAAAACCCGACCATACTGTATGCTCTTCTAATAAAGAGTCTTCTGAGACGCTCTCTCTAGCTTTCTCTTAAGTTTTCACTCAAGAACCCAATAATGACAACCTCCCATTAATTAACTGTCCTCGCCTCAAGGCGACCGTATAAAACAGCACTTACTGAAACTTCGCACTAACGCATTATCTGGTTTAGATGGTCTAACTCCAAAACTCCTAAAAAGCTGCGCAAACTCGCTTGCAACTCCCCTGTCGGTAATTATGTTGACTTCCTTTACTCAAAGTTCCATACCCCCAGCTGGAAATTAGCATCTATCACCCCCATATTCAAAAAAGGTAACACACTTGATTCCAATAACTACCGCCCGATTAGTCTACTGCCAGTGGTCAGTAAAGTCATGGAAGCCATTATTTCGGAGGAGATGACCAAATTTCTTCTCCTGGAAAATGTGATTCCAACGCAACAACACGGATTTGTCGCTGATCGTTCCATCCTAACCAACCTGCTACACTGTGTTAATGACTGGACATCATCTCTTAACGATCGGCAGCCAGTAGATATTGTCTATCTGGACTTCTCCAATGCCTTTGATCGTGTTCCCAGGCGCAGACTTCTACACAAGCTGGCTACACTCCTGCATTCGCGGCTCTTTACTTAGCTGGATTGACGACTTTCTAACAGGCAGATATTTCAAAGTAAGAGTTGGCGAAGACTTCTTAAGGGATAGACTGGTGGAAGGTGGAGTACCACAGGGTTCTGTTGTTGGTCCTCTGCTTTTTACAGTTTACACCAGCGGTCTTCCTTATCACGTAACTAATAAAATATCTTTCTACGCTGATGACACAAAGATATATACGAATCCAATCACCAACCAACAAACCCTCCAGCAGGACTTGAACTCCATCTTCAGATGGTGTTCCCAGTGGCTACTTTCGCTGAACACGGAAAAATGTGTAGTCACGTTGTTAAGCTGGCGATAATACACGCAGAATCTTGTAGTTCCATCCTTTTTCTTGACGAGCACTACTGGAGACACCCACGGACTAGTAGATGGTTCTATTACTTTTTCTTCTGCCATCTCTGAAATAATTCTTTCAGCTTCCTCTTTCTTCGCTCGTGGAAGTCTTCGAGCTGATTGCCTAATTGGTTTAGCATTACCAGTATCGATTTTCGGTTTGACGGCTGATGTTCTACCAGTCTTTCCTCCTTTTGGTACGAATAGGTCTCTCATTCTCTTTTTTTCAGCTCGATCTAAAGATTGACAAGCTACTGATAACATCCTATCGAATCTGGTATTAGAATTGTCACTGGTCGTTGTTTGGCGAACTATAGACGTCACTGATACGCAGGATCCAATCTTGATTTCCTTCTTGATGGTAATTGGGTAATCGTTCACGTTTATCAATCGTACAGGGATCTCTTTCGCCGACGTAACCAATCCTTTTCCAATTAGTACTTCTTTGCCATCCTCTTCGTCGTGGTTCCTTGGCTCCATCATAACCGATGTACCTTCCTCCATGACTCCCTGTAGCCGTGCTACTATCATGGTTTCGCTTCGTGTAGGTAGAACGGTATCTTCCTGTACAGCTGCCAACACCGCGCTGCCTTCATATGGATGAAGGAATACCTTCTCGAAACCCACTTTGATGGTTCTGTTTCTAAAGTCTAATTGGAAACCATGTACATTCATTACGTCCATTCCCAGAATCACGTCTTCTTCAATGTCAGCTACGATTACCGTATGCGTGAACTTTTCTGCGCCAATTCCCAACTGGATTTGTGTTTCCCCGTGAACGTTGGCACTCTCGCCTGTGGCGGTCCGCAGTCGCAGCCTCGTTGGTAGAAGCTTCTTCTTGGGGTTTATTATCTCTGGTCGTATAATGGTTCTAGTTGCTCCAGTGTCAACCAGCAGAACATATTTCTTGCCATTTACTTCGCCATCCATATATACACTGTCGTTGCGACATCTGAGCGAAGCTATCAGTATGAGAGGGTCTTTGGAACAATCATGGGTCGGTGCTGCCCCCTCGTAGCCGACCCGTTCTAGTTTTCCTGTGACTGGGGTTCTTGGTTTGCAAGAGTCTTGGGGCGCTTACACGAACTACGTACATACCCTAGCTCGCCACAATTCCAGCATCTCATCTTTCTCGGCTTCTTGTCCATCATACTTTTTATTAAACTGACGAACTGGTCCAATCTGTCTTCGTCACCTGCTTGTTGGATGGTCCTAATTTTGTTATATCCTTATGCATTCGTTGCTACTTCATATTCACGAGCAGCTGTCAATGCGTCGACTAATGTTTTCGGATGGGCTAAACGAAGCGTCCTCTGCATATCGGGGTCACGTGAGCCATCAATAAAGGCCTGGATGCCCAGACGTTCCATCATGTTCTCTGGTGCTGACGGATAAGCAAATCGAACTAGTCGGGCAATGTCCACTTCATATTCTTGAAGGGATTCATCACGTTTCTGCCTTCGGTTCTTCAGCTGAGATTGGTACAAATGTTCTAGATGTTCATGAGCATATCGCATGTCCAACCTCTTCTTCAGCTGCTCGAAGTCATCCGTTTCTTCCAAAGGTATCGTCTGAAGTACATCTAAGGCATCTCCCCGAAGCGCGATAGTTAAGTTCACTGCCTTCTCTCTATCGGACCAATTATTCACTCTAGCGGCTGCTTCAAATTGTTTATCATAATTGGTCCACGACATTTTTCCATCGAACGACGGGGCCTTGACTCTGGTAAAACTGCCAATATCTTCAAACTTATGTAGTGTTTCTGGCTTGCAGGGTTCCGTTTGCTCGGTCTTCTTTTCTTCCTCTGGCGTGCCTCGCGTTCTTGAATCGGCAATCTTTTCCTCCTTGATTTTCTCGTCTATCGTTGTAATCTTATTCTCGATTTCCTCGTCCATCGTCGACATCTTATTCTCGATTTCAGATTTTAGATACGAAATTTCATTTTCAAAGTCAGCGGCAATGTCGTTTATCATTAATAAGATATCGGCAGATATATCGTTCTTCGAAGCAAAAATATCGTTTTTCACATTCGTTGAAATTTTCTCTTCCATGGCAGAAATATCGTTTTCCATAGCAGAAATCTTCTCGTCCATGTCAGCAGAAATGTCGTTCTTCATAGCACAAATCTTCTCGTCCATGTTAGCAGAAATGTCGTGCATCATAGCAGAAATCTTCTCGTCCATGTTCTCTTCCATGGCAGAAATCTTCTCGTCCATGTTAGCAGAAATTGACGAGATTAAGGTGGAAGCCTCGTCGGTAAATAAAACTGTTTCTGGATCAAAGCCGTCATTTTCCAGTGCCACTTTAAGTATTTCTACTAATTCACTTTTCTTACCGGACGTTTCCAACTCACGATCTTCCAATTCTGCTCTTAGTTCCGCCACTTTGAGGTCACATAGTCTCTTGGCCATTTTTACGTAGCAATTCATTTATATTATCCCACTTCTGACACCAATGTAATGTTTTTCTAATTTATTTAAAACGTAAACGGGTGGGATAAATTTTAAACACACGGTATGGCTACTTACTAATTTATTTAAACACTAACTCACTAACACTTAATTTATATACACTTAACTAATCACTTAAATTTAATTTATATGCACACAAACTTGAATATTAATTTATATTAGCACTTTACTGTTCGGTGTATTTTTGTTTATTTCTCGGGATCACTTTATCAACTAAAACTAACTCTTCCTGATCAGTCCCTTATATATTGAAACCTTTTTTACTAGAAAATTCCGGACTGCGGCTTACACACACACAATAACAATTGGTTCTGGCATTTTCTAGATAAGTCTGGTCACGGAAACAATATTTAGATAAGATAGTCGTAAACAGTTATAATAAAAACCCTGCGTATCCGCCATAATTTTAATTCTCATACCTGGCTTGGACAGAGTCGGATTTAGGGTCTATACCAGTGTGCTATTTCGTAACAATATCATTAGTGTATATTTTATCAAAATGAATTTCTATCCTCTATATAAATAAAAGTGTCAAAACGTTTTAAATTATTTTTAATTAAAATAAAAAAGACAGAATATTAAATTGAATAATGGAAAAATACTGAATGTCCTTCTGAAAGAACAAATTGTACTCTAATTTTATTTCTGAAAAGTGTTCATAAACTTTTGAATAATATGCTAAAGATAATCTCTGAAGTAGTAGTTAATTAACAATAAGAACAATAAGATATGACCATTAAACAGTCTAGGTTTTAACCACTACTCAGTATTTGTACTATTAAAAGGACATTCGGTCAGAGTGACTATAATCCGAAATTTATCTTAGGTCTCAGGAGGTAAGTGCAAAAATTTAAACAGAACATTATAATCCAAAAACATTCAATTTGAATGTTTTTGCCAAAAACTACCTCATTGGCATATATCCACATTTCCACATTCGGTTGAAGAATATTTTGAAAATAGTCGTTGAATTATCTCTAAACTGACACATATACTTTGTTAGATTTTAATTTTTAAAATATCTGTGTGTTTCTAGTTATTTACAATATTTTCTGTATTTGTTAACATAAAGTATTGCTTAGTTCTAATATTTTAAGGTAAATGTTCTAGTTTCAGCTAGACCTTTTCATTTTAATTAGTTCATTATTTGAGATTGTGAGATCAATACATTCTATTCTATTCTATGTGTTCTTCTATTTTTCAAATGTTTGGACTGTCTCATTATATATTTGAACCTAACTATGTATCAATAAAATATTGTACAATTTTTATTTAAATATTTTACGATTCAACTTAAATATTCTTCTATTAAAATATTGAGGACTTGAGTACTCTGTGTCTCACTAACGACAAGATATGTCCTCGTCTCAATTTAATAACGAAAAATGACTTTGAAAAACTGATTATATGAATGAAAATTGAAAAAACTACGTTATTTTTTTGGCAGATTAACGTAATTGATTTATTACTATATTCCAAACAGACTTCAGATAAATAAAGCAATCGTCTTTTACAAACATCTTTATGTGATAAGACTCACCAACTAGTGACTTTAAGGTATTTTAACAAACCCCCATAAAACAGGAATGCCCTCGACAGTCATAAAATTTACATTTATATGTTTATTTTTAACACCCTTCTCTGAATAAGATGGTATGTCTGACAATAAATGTTATTTGATAAAAACGGCTGTAATAAGTACATAAGGGCGATAAATCATAGACAGTTGTGGAGGAAATTAAGAGTTTAATCAATGTAGGCGTTTTGTTTAATGAAAAATTACAGGGGTACAAAGCAACCTCCAATTCTCAACAATTTCTTGGAATCAAAGTGAGTTGTAAATTAGACATGCCCTTATTTTTATTGCCCCAACATCTGGAAACCTTATGAGTATCTATACGTTTCATGGCAACAACAAAAATACAATATAACCAAGAAATGAGTCTATAATACAAAAGAAATAAGTATTTAAGTATTAGTCCAGTCAATAAAAGTCAAAAAAACTTTAACCGAATAAACCTGATTCCGTCATTATGTCAAACCACTGACTTAAATGCATGTGTAAAAAGTTTACAGAGTGAACGTCATATGTAGTTTCTGTGATAAAATTTTAATTAGATGAAAATAAAACTTAAGCTTCAGGATGCTAAAAAAACGGCAATCAAAAATAATTATTAAAATCACGAAAATAACATTAATTAGAAAATTAATGTACCAGAATGTTTCAGATTAATTATTACTAGTTTTGTATTGAAAACAATTGTAGCAAATATCTTAATAATAATAATAATGGTACTCCATTCAAAATTATCACTTACCTACCAGTTACATAATCATTAGTCTAGAAGTCGTCGCTTTTCTCTAACATACCGATCAATTTAGTAAAAAATGACATCACCAAGCATTGGAATTTCATTCAAGATTCATGTAGATTAAATATTGACAAATTTTTGGAATTGGTGGACATTATTTATAGTACTTCTGTTTATGCTTTTGATAACGAATATTATAAACAATTTTTTGGAAAACCAATGGGTAGTTCTGTATCACCCATTTTTGCACAATATGTTATGGACGATTTGATCGCTGAATGTGTTGGAAATTTACCTTTCGATATTCCTGTTTTAAAAAGAATATGTAGATGATATCATCACAGCTGTTCCTGAAGATGGTGATGAAACCATTACGAATATTTTTTATAGTTACAATTAATACATACAATTCACAGTTGAAAATGAAGTTAACAAATGTGTACCATTTTTGGACACAAAGTTAATAAGAACCAATGAAGGCAAGGTGATCCTAGACTGGTACGTTAAACCTACTAGCTCAGGTAGATACCTTAACTTTCAAGTCCAATCACCTCTACAAAATGAAGGTTAACTTGGTGTTAGGGATGAAGAACAGAATCATGAAAATATCACATTCAACATTACTTAATAAAAGCCTTAAAATATTGGTTGATACCCTTTAAAAACATAGTTATTCTATCAAACTACCCGAAAGGTTGATTTACAACACTCCCGGCGGGCATACAGTCAGTGATATAAGAAGCAATCAAAATGAACAATGCTAATTTAAATCACACACAAAGGGTAATTTTTGGATCAATTCCTTATATTAACAATCTATCAGATAAAATCATTGCAGCATTCAAGAGAACTAATATAAAAATTGCTCAACCTAACCAAACCCTTGCAGTCTCTTTTTACTAAGTTAAAACAACCAGAAGACTCCCTGATGAAAACGAATGTAATATATAGTAACCCTTATAAAAACTGTATCAAAATGTATGTAGAAATGACATCTTCAAACCAAATCCCATTGTGTGTAAGGGAACGGGGGGCAGAACCAGGTAGTAAGGCAAAACCGGGTACAGCGTTTGATTTAGTGATTCGCACGAGACTCTTGTTTTCGAGAGTCTCGCATGGTCTCTTGTCGTTTTCGAGACGATACTCGGACCAGACGAGACGAGACTTTTGTTTGGTCTCGTCTCGAGTCTCGTGCATGAGGTATCGCGTCTCGCGTGAGAGTCTCGCAGGTGAATATTTCTAAATGAACATCAATTTATTTTAATACAAATTTAGAAGCATAACACCAAGAATTACTTTTAAAAGTCTCTGCCGACAGCCATAAATTTTGCGATATGTACGTGTCCTATCCTATTGTGATCGAATAAATAAAGATCATTATTGAAAATAAAAGTTTAAATTTCTTCCCAGTTTAGTTATTCGTTGTTCGTTGTGGATAGTGGTAGTTGTTCGAATCTTTGAACGTGCGGAATTGTGCCAAGTTACTTCAAAATGAGCCGATTCAAGAGGAAAGGAGCGAACTCTTGACTTTAGAAGATGAATCAAATTCCGGTGATTTTTCTAGGGGAACTGAGGATATACCCGACAATGTTAGTTTGAGTGATAATGTGACTGAAAGTGAATTGTCGTCTTCGTTAAATTGCAGTCGCGTGACAAATCGAGATAAAATAGCCAGGTGCAGAATATGTTTAAATTCGAAGGAAATTAAAATGTCACTGGGAAATACTACTGGATTAAGAAAACACATATGCAGTAAACATCCAAAAGCATATTTCGAAATATATCCAAATGAACAAAATCATCTGGCAGGAGCAAGTACTTCCAGACTCACTGTTCCCGAAATGTTTGCTGCAAATTCTCAATTGAAGGTAAGCTGTTAGATAACAGCATCTATCGTTATCAAAAATCTGCAAGTTTTACAAGTTTAATAAGTCACGGCAAGCGCCGCGTGAGTAGTCTTTCTAATACCTATCAATTTCGTTTGATACGCCGACACCTCATTTAAATGATGATTTATAACTTTACTGTCAATATGTCAACGTGGATCGCGGAGCTTCCTTTGAATACTCGTATATACGAATTGTTGCAATAGTTGATAATGAATGAACTATATTCAAGAAATATTAAAATACAGCGTGGATCAAATTGGGCGTACATGTATAAGAGATAGATAGTGTGAGAATCGGCTATACGGTACAATCTTTTCTAAGTTTTAGCCACTTAGATTTTGATATACAGTGTGCTCAAAATGGATTGATATATTGCGATCTCGGAAAGTGTAATGTAAGAGATAGGAGAACGAGTAAATGGAAGAAGCTTTAGACAATTTAGTTAGCAATAATAGTATGTTAAAGTATGAGTGGATAAAGAGGTATTTCAAACACGCGCGTTTTTTCGAGCACGACGGCACAGCCGGAGAGCTCGAGATAGAGCAAGTGTTTTGAAAGACCAGTTATCCACGAATACTTTACGCTATTTTTTTTATTGGTGCACTTTGAAATCTAAAATATTATTATTATATTATTACTACAAAAAAATGGAAGTCCGTCCTCGATGCCCAGCCAAGTTTCGTGAAAGTCCATCCTAAATAGTATTTATTTTTATTTGACGTTACGAGGTACTGCTGTCAGATTAATAATCAAAAAGTTTCTTTATTTATATTTAAAAGGATACAATGTATATATGAATAAATTTTGCAGAAAAACCCAAATAAGACATTGGTTCACAATGAAAATATACAATTTAAAAACTAATGAAAAAAGTTTGCATTGATACTTACGTTTCACGAGTTGTTGTTGTTACCATAGGGACTTTAAAAAACGCGCGTGTTTGAAAGTTCGATTTAAACACCCTGAGGCCTGCTTTAAATAGGTAATATGAGGCATCAATAAAAAAAATATTATGGCACTATGTAAAATACGTTCTATCTTTTCGAAAATGAAACGGTCAGAACAACTTTTAATTAAGTTCCGAAGTACGTGCGAGGCAACTGGTGATTATCGCCAATTAACACCTGTGTTGGATGTGCCTACACGCTGGAATTCCAGTAATGATATGTTGAAAGTGGCTCTTGAAGCTAGATATGGACTTGGTGTACTGTGTCAAAATGTTGTTGATTTAAAACAATCTCTTATGGACAATGAATGGATTCTGCTAGAAGTGCATAAATTACTAATTATCTTTCAAATTCTTTACAAAAAGCTCAGAGGAGAGAAGTACGTCACATTACCTATGGTGGTTGTATGTATCAATATACTAATAGATAATATTGAGAACAAAATATTTAAATAGGACCAAAAGGTAGATCGAACCGCTGTCGAAGAGCAAGCTTATTGTTAGCTTTCCGGCTGCGAGAGATAAAATATTAAAAAAGTATCGTAAAGCTAATTGGGTTTATGCTACAGTTTTAATTCTCGATCCTCGGCATAAGTTAGAAGCGTTTGATATGACAACATGGGGCCAAGAATTGAAAGATACTTCGATTCAGACATTTCAAGATATATACAAAGCCTATTTTAATCAATCAGAATATTCAGAAGGCGAGGGAACGAGAAGATCCTGGACTGGAAAAGTCAGATTTTTGAATTGATTTTGATGTTGTGTATGCAGTAAACCCTACGCATTCAGAAGGAGAATGGATGCAGGAGTTTCAAAATAGTATATTGTGCAACAAGTGGGAAAAGTTTGTGGCACGAGCCAAGGGCGAGTGCCGCAAACACACGAGTGATAGAAATACTTTTCCCACATGTTGCACACTATAATTTTTCTACAACTACACAAATCTAAAGAATACAAGTAAATTTTTTTGTAGAAAAAGTCGAAGCATCGCGGACCACCCACCGAAAACATCTGGGCATCGAGTATAAGTTTCTGAAATTGGCTGGGCATCGAGGATCCCCTACTGAATTCTCCATATAAATGTACGTAGTGTGGGCAAAGTGCCGTGAGAAATGATATTTCTCACATTGTAAGCAATATATGGCTTTGAAATTAAGTAAGCTATGAGAAATATGCTACTTTTCATAGCAGTTGTAGAAAAATATTATTCTATGCCTCGATGTAATAAAGAAACAGCAAGTATTTAAGTATTCCTTATTGCACTGAAACAATAAGATTATGAATGATGAGATTTCGATACTTTTACGAGACTCTCCTACGAGAAACGAGACGAGACGAGACTGGTAGCTGCGAGACGAGACTTGAGACGAGACATTGCATCGGCGAGACGAGACAAGACTTTGTGAAAATCTCGTCTCGTTGGTCTCGTGCGAACCAATAGTTTAATTTCATACCTGGTAGCGCAATCTATGATCTGACGCTATAGCTTAGTCGTAACACTTCTGCCAGTTGGCAGAATAATTTAATGGTGTCTTCATGGTAACGTTCGTGAATTATTGAATAACACGTGTTTTGTAATATATATTTTACCCTTTCCTTGATCCTCTAGTGACTTCGTAAATAAATGTTCTTTAACTATAGCCTAAAACCCCTATTTCTGTATTTTATTTAACGATAATATCATGGCCAGAAACACAATAATACGCTCTGACCTATAGCAACACCAAAACGGGAAATAGATCTGCACCCAAAATTAAGTGTCCATAATTTAAAAATACAGTAAAAAAAACGATAAAAGGTCACCCCGCTCCGTCCAGTTGAAACTGAGCTCTTCGTATTACTAGTTGGTGTTCGATGTACCAAAAAGTCCTTGCCGTTAAGTCGTTCCTTACACCATACTCCAGATTAAAATTATGTGGTGGAAATCCAATAGCCGTGAATAAAAACCCTAGGAGGAACAAATTCGTATAAGATTCTATACCTTACCAAAATTTATCAACAGCCCCCCGTAGTAATGAAATCATCAAACTAAAATTCCTGTTAAATGCAACTTGTACATGGATTTAGCTTTATAGAGGTCATGAAGCACAAATTTTGCTTTAACCCCAGTTATAATAAAATGAAATAATGAAAAATATAAATGATCGAAATATATAGATAACCCTAGACATATTGTATACACCTCGTACAATAACTTTTATTTATCTTAATACGGATCAATTCTATTTTCTAGAAATAAAGTAATAATAATTTTTACGAGAAGAAATAAACTAATAAGCCCCCGTACTAATGCCCATAAACTATTATTAAAAAAAAATATTGTATCCCATATTCCTACATAATGAATTTGGAACTACAATCTCAAATTGTCCAATTCCCCAAAAAAGGTAACAAATAGTACAACCATGAAGTTTTCATACGTTAAATTTCCCAATTAAAATACGTATTAGCTTTCAACTATCATTATACGAAAATAAACAGAATTAATTGCTTGACCGCTTATAGAATTTTCAATAAATTATGAAACATATGTCAAATAGCTTTCCCTTAGACAAAAATGCACTGGATTACTAAATAAATGAATCTTCACATACTTAACATCAAATCAGAACGGTATGCTAGCTTTATTTTCCGCAACTAACTTCATTGTATATTACCTGAACAATAGTCGATATAAATTAAATAATGGATATACTTTCGCAATCTATTTTTAGTTTTTCTGACCACTGCCCGAAAAAATTACAATCCGCAGTTGTTAACTAGTCCTCAAAAGTTATGAAAATTACTAGCTATATAAATACATCCGTCTAAACAACAGCTTTCAATATCCCAATAATAATTGTGCAAACTATTTCTTAGTGCATTTTAACTAAACTACAAAAATTACTGAAAAATATCACTATGCTTCTATCATACAAGGCTGATAAGCAAAAACCATTTAATATATTTTGACAAAAAAATATAAATCATTCCCCATAATATTTTTTTTGCTTAACAAACAATATAGTATAAACTTACCTTTTAACTTGTAAAAGGGTTATTCTTTAAACGGCCAAAGACATTCTAGGTGAACATCTATATAATATAACTAACTCTGTTGATATATTTCGTCAGTAGAAATTTGGTATTTTCGTCAAAATCGGTAATTTAAAACTTCTTCGTCGCAAAACCTAGTCTGAACCCATCAAATCCATCACATCAACAACGTTCAGAACTACAGGTAACGCCCTAAGAATAGAACAGTGAAAGTTATTTTTTTCTTTCCGCAAAAAAAAACCATTTCTTGTGATGTAAAAAAAAATACGATAGATGCCAATACTTACCAAGTAGTGTTAAGAAAATCCTCAAAGAGATGTGGAAAAAGCCAACTCAAAACAACATCAAATCTCAAAAACTGCAACAAGGCTTAAATTTTCCACTTTCATATGGTCGGAAAAATATATCCCCGTAATGGGATGTCTCAAAGACACATTTCATAAATTCCGAACCACTCAACCACTACCAAGGAAAGTCGACGTCGCAAAAGGACGAAAATATTTCGACCTATTGCCGATTAGACAAAAATCCCTTCCAAGTCAAGTTGAAAATGTTTCACTATGAAAACGAAATTTAAATTACTTAGTACTAACAACAAAACAATTCTTCCAGTTCCTTATCGCGCGCAAAAAGTACGAAACGAATAATACCAAAAACTTGATTTATACGTTGCTACCAAAATTAACAATAATGTGTAATAGAATTTATACGGCCATGAGCGTATCATATGGGGCAGTTGGACCTATTAACACAAAATGTGTTAATGTCAAAAAAAACGTTACAAATTATCCCCCAACTTCAAGGGAATTGACACAGTCAATTTCCTACAGCGCTAGCTGTTTCCAAGTCCGAGACAGTTAATCTCTTACAGCACTCGCTGCTTTTAAGTCTTTAGCATTCCAATTTCCTCTCGAATCACCATTTTCATCTCTCAGTTCATAAGTCCAAGGTGAAATTTTCCTTTCAATATAGAACGGTCCTACATAACGTGGAGCAAGTTTAGTACTAAAATACCTCCCAGCATCAGACTGTGGAAAGTTTGTCCTCCAAACCTTTTGACCCACTGAAAATTCTTCACATCTCTTACGCAAATTATAATACTTCTTATTCTTTTCCGATACTTTCTTTATTCTTTCCCTAACTTCGTCGAATAATTTTCTGTACCCAACTGGCCTATTTTCTTCAACGCCGGATATCCCTCTTCCGAGCTGATCCTTTTTACAAAAATCTTTTCCAGAAAGTACCATATTCCTTCCGAAATTTACAAAATACGGGGAATGTTTCGTTGTATCATGTACTGCTGTTCGTAATGCACACGACAACTTCTGTAAGTCTTTATCCCATGTCCTTTGATTATCTTTAACGTAAATTCCTAGCATCGTTTTCAAATTACGGTTAACCCGCTCAGTAGGGTTAGCTTGAGGGTGATAAAATGCGTTAAATCGTATTCTCACCTGATACTCCTCAGCTAATCTTCGAAATTTGGTAGAAACAAACTGTGAGCCATTGTCACGAAGAAGTGGGCGTGGTACTCCATACACTAAGAACACTTCGTCCTCTACTTTCCTAACTATCAAGTCGGCAGTCGATGATCGTAGAGGACAGATTAACGACCCAAGAATAAGAGTATGGGGTATACTAGGCACCACTAAGGTCGATATGATCCTGACTCTGTCCCTAACGGCAAAAAGGAAAAGACATTCTCCGACACTTTCACATATCTGCCCATTAGCAACTCTACATTTAGTCTGTTTGCTTTGATCCATTTGAAATCCCAAGTTCTGTATCATCTTCCATCCAGAAATACCCAGAATAGTCCTGGAAGCACCTGAATCTAACAATCCTTTAACCTCAGTTCCTAGTATTTTAACTCTCAAATATGGTCTTTTGTCATTGACAGCATGTTCTAAAATATAATCCAAAATCGGTTCAAAATTGGTCGATGTACGTTCAGCGTTGCGTTTTCGACAAGTAAAGTACGCTGCACCTAGTTTCCCTGTTTCTTACAATTCGGACAGTTTCTTACGGTAACTCCATCTTTTTTACATTACAAACAATAAATTTTTTTGGGCAACACACAACCAATGGCACGATGCCCCGGTTGATTACATCGATAACAAATCACACCATTCCTACCTGAAGATGAACCCAAGGGAGATGACACTTCGACCGCATCCATGTCATCTACGCTAATATAGGCTAAATCCTTTTCCATTATTCCACTCTTCCTACATGTTGGTTCCACATAACTGTTGATCGCATCCCGACGATCCTCCATTTGTCTACAAACCTGTCTCAGTTCTTCCAAGTTAGTGGGATATGGGTCTCTCAAACGATCCTGGTAGAATGGATGTAGATTCTTCAAAATAACTGCCAGCTGAGTCGCTTCAGATACTGGGCAGCTAAGCCTTTTAAAATAGCTCGACATGACGGCCAAATATACACCGATGGTTTCCGATGAGTGTTGAGTCCTACGACGCAACTCGTCAAATAGAGACTCATTATGATAAGCGGAGAGGTATTCGCGTTCAAATTCTGCGTCTAGTTCTTCCCAAGTCGTGACTCGTAGACGCACATCCTTGTAGAACTGATATGCTTTATCGGCAAATAAATCCAACCCAGATTCCAACAATATTTCGGGCGATACATTACGCGCATAACGTACCAAGGAAAGTCGACGTCGCAAAAGGACCTATTGCCGATTAGACAAAAATCCCTTCCAAGTCAAGTTGAAAATGTTGCTATCTCCGTCAGTTTCACTATGAAAACGAAATCTAAATTACTTAGTACTAACAACAAAACAATTCTTCCAGTTCCTTATCGCGCGCAAAAAGTACGAAACGAATATTACCAAAAACTTGATTTATACGTTGCTACCAAAATTAACAATAATGTGTAATAGAATTTATACGGCCATGAGCGTATCATATGGGGCAGTTGGACCTATTAACACAAAATGTGTTAATGTCAAAAAAAACGTTACAAGCAATCTCTGGCAGGGATATCAGCCAATATGAAGTCGGCAGATTATTTTGTCAAGTTTACGATAGAGCTGCAACTGTCCAAGCCGATGGCTCTGAATTTTCGAAAAACAGGAATTTATGCTAATAACCGTATTTGGTTGACTGTGTAGGTACTCAGACAACAAATCTAATGCCTACAGACCAAGCAGAAGCTAATGATGTTGATGAAGTTACAGAAAGACAAAATTCATGCGTAACTGGGCCTTCCTGGAGAATGTCTAGGGAAATATCACAAGGCCTTAACTTCTCTAGTCCATTACCAAGGGAGCAACACCTGAAAGAAATCCAATAACTTTAAATTAACCAGAAGCTCCAGTGAAATATTTGATAAACTATGTAAAATTTGCTGTGTCTCCCAAGTTCCTAATAGTAACAGGAAAGCCACGAACGCAGAAAAAAACGGCGAGGGAAGACTACAATTTTGACAGATTCGCCATTTAAATGTTTGAAAATGTTAGCCCTACATTAACATCCTGTTCATCAAATCCTCACTGTTCATTAGCTTGCCATGAATATGGCAAGGACGGCAAATGGTAAAATATTGGCCAAAACTGATGAGGGCATTAAGGTGGTTAAAAACTATAATTTCTCAACAAACAGCACGCAGATGTGGGTTTAGTTCCTCAACTATGTAGACAATAGTGTTTATATTATTTATCTTTCAAGTTTTTTTGTAGGGCACCTGCACGATTAGGATTGATATCAGTAACCTGTTATTACTTTTCCGCCCAACCTATCTAATATGCGAGAAAAGTATTGGTTTACCCCAAAAAAAGTTGGAATTTTGAATTTTTTTTTGAGTTATTTTTACGTTTTCCATCAACAACAAGACGAAAAAACGGTTTTTAGAAAAAAAATCCTGTGTGTATGTCGTCGTCGTCGTTGTCGTCGGCCACTTTTCCTTACATGTCTTGTTAGCACGATACAACCTCCGGAGTGCAATAAGTCACCAATTTTATGATGGAATATTGTTAAGGATGTGTCACAGATGAACTCTATAGATTTTAAGCTCACCAGAGCCAGTACAACGGGTGCTATGGTACTTGAAGTACGACATTTTGTCATTTTTTGAGAAATTTCAGTTTGTTAGCACGATACATCCTCCGGAAATCAACAAGTCACCAATTTTATGATTGAATATTATTCAGGACATCTCGTTGATGAACCTTATTGATTTTCAGCTCACCAGAGCCAATAAAACAGGTGCTACAGTACTTTAAGTACGATATTTTTGTCATTTTTGGAGAAGTTTCAGTTGGTTAGTACGATACAGCCTCCGGAGTATACACAAGTAACCAACTTTATGATTAGATATTATTTAGAGCGTCTCAAAGATAAACCCTATTGACGTTCAGCTCACTAAAGCCAGTACAACGGGTGCTATGGTACTTGAAGTACCAAATTTTTGTCATTTTTGAAGAATTTTCAGTTTTTTAGGACAATACAGCCTCCAGAGAGTAGACGATCAATTTTATGATTGAATTATTGTTCAAGGTGTCTCACAAATGTACCCTATTGATTTTCAGTTGACTAGAGCGAGTATAGCGGGTTCTATAAATCAAGATATGCTAAATTTTTGGTTATTTCTGGAGAAAGTTCGGTTTGTTAGCACGATACATCCCCCGAAGTGTATACAAGTAACAAATTTATGATATAATATTGTTCAGGACCACAGATGCGGAAAAGTTAGTTCTAACCTTTAAAACCGTTTATATTATGTTAACATTTTTATCCTTCTTCAATTGATGTGTTGTTTTTGCTATCCATTTCAATAATCGATATAACCGTTGTACTCGATACTTTGCTTCCTGATTACTGTTAGATTAAAATCGATATAGATATTTGTTTTCATTTCAGTAATGTTACTTGCAGTTCGTTATTTACGCAAAAATTAATTGTAGTTTTCAGTTTTAGGGAGTACTCAACATTAAACTGTAACTTATGAACATTTCTATCTGCTACCAAAACTGTAGAGGGCTAAATACAAAAACAAATTAATTTTATGAAAATGTATTGCAAGAAAATTATGACATTATAGTGGCTACGGGGACGTGGTTGTTGTGTGGAGTTGAAGATTCGGAATTAGTTGATCCAGATTTATACAATATAGTAAGGTGTGAAAGAGATTATGAGGCTTCAAATAAAGGTGAAGGTGGGGAGTTCTCTTTTTATATAAAACTAAGTATAACATTCTAAATTGTAAATCACTTAACGGCAAATTTGAAGCCTTAGTAATTACATTAAAATTAGGTAAAAACATAAATTATAAGTTTATCAGTTTGTATTTACCACCAAGTAGTACTGTCGATACCTATGAGAGCTGTTTGCACTTTTACAAGAACATACTACAGAAAATACATATATTTTAGGAAATTTTAATATATCTGATATACATGGTCAAAATACCGATAAGCACAGTTCAAATCAGAAACCAAGCATTTTACTTGACTTTTTATGTTACAATTCATTCTATCTTTTTAATAACGTAACCAATTACTTGGGTAGAACTCTGGATTTGGTGATAGGGCCTGAAGATGTTATTTGCAAGGTGACAAGAGACTTATTACCATTTGTTAAAGACGATATACATCACCCCGCTTTAGATATAAATGTTACTGTATTACCGACGGAAACCGAGTCGTTTCCTCAAAATAATTCAAATTTAGTTCTTCAGTATAATTTCCAAAATGCTGACTATTTAAGATTAATTCAAATGGTAAAAGAGGTAAACTGGGATTGTGTTACAAACAAAAATAATATTAATGAAGCTTTAAGTGACTTTAAAGAAGTAATAAATGGTATTATCGAAGTTTTTGTCCCAAAATTTAAATTTAGTAAATATCGTAAAAAATATCCTGCATGATATTCTGATGACATAAAACAATTAATAAATGGGAAGGAGAAATATAGAAGATTGAAGAATTTATCACATTATAATTCGGAGAAATATAAAGAACCAGATATGTTTGCTGATTTTTTTAGTACGACTTTCAGTACGGATCCATCAAATTATAAACTTAATTTTAGTAATAATGGAGTTACGTTTGTTTTTGATATTCTAAGTATTACAGAGCATGATTTTGATCAAGCAATTAAATATCTGAAATCAAAAACGGCCGCTCGAATTGATGTAATTTCTCCTTTCCTTGTTAAGGGTTGTTATAATTGTATTGGAAACCTTTGTTACATATATTCAATTAAATAATTAAAACTTCAACATTCCCTGATAAATGGTAAAGTACAATTTGTATACCTATTTTTAAATCAGGCACTAAAAGTGAAATAGAAAATTATCGCCCTATATCCATAATGTGCGCTCCGAGATTTTTGAGCAGATTGTATATAAACAGAGTTATAATTACTTTGAGAAATATTTGGCGGAGCAGCAACATGGATTTATAAGAAAAAAATAAATTGATTCAAATCTATGAGATGGGAGACGTTAGAAGGGAAGTTGCAACTGGATACAGAGTCTATACAGATTTTAATAAAGCCTTCGATAAGGTAAACCATGATATATTATTGGAAAAATTAAATAGCTTGGCCTTGTCATCTAATCTTTTGCGTTCATTTGGTTCCTATGTAGTGAATAGAACTTTGACAGTTCGTTATAATGGCGGTACTTCCAGTCAAATCGCGGTGCTTTCTGGAGTCCAGACGGGATCTAATTTGGGTCCATTACTTTTTCTTATTTTTATTACCGATCTACCATTGGTGCTGGAATATTCAGAAGGTTTGATGTTCGCGGATGATTTTAAAGTGTTTAAACAAATTTTTTCAATTATGGACTGTGTTAAATTACAGGATATTAATAATGTAACAGAATGGAGCACAACCAACAAATTACCTTTCAATTAAAAAAAAATGTTCCATTATGAGTATTTCTAGAGCACAAAATATTAATAAATTCGATTATAGAATTAACGATATATCTTTAGAGCGTAAATCAGAAATAAAAGATCTTGGAATAACATGTGACTACAGACTCTCATTTGTTCAGCATGTACAAAATATTGTAGCCAATCGGGTACTAGGTTTTATTATATGTCAAACATCAAACGTCAACGTAATTAAAATGTTATACTACACATTAGTCAGACCCAAATTATAATTTGCCTCTATTATATGGCAAGGCGAATTCCATACACATTTGCTACAAATTGAAAAAATCCAAAACAACTTTTTGCGTTACCTATATTATAAAAAATGTCTAGTTGATTCCCATACTATAAGGACATCTTATCTTATAACAGAATTCAATATCAGATCCTTAGAAATAAAACGTAAATATGAAATGTTATTATTTTTGTATAAAATTCTTAACAATCTGATAAACTGTGCTAATATATTATCCTTAATGTCTTCGTATGTAGGTAGCACCCAGACATACTCCAACCAGATTAAAATTCTATATACCATTATTATACAAATATTTCTAACTCTCCACCCATTGTTAACATGTTACGTTTAGCTAATAACATTTCGGCTGTTGTCCAAGACTTGGATATTGGTTTAATACCACATGTAGGGATTATAAAAATTTAATAAATGAATACCTGGATATTACTTTGGTGTGATTCATTAAAAACAATGTATGCTTGTCGATAATAATTAAAAATCTCTTAGACTCATATCTATTAATTAAATTGAATCTTCTGTCTCTATGCTTCTTCTGCTTTCTCTGGCTATTATAAAGATGTATGGTATGTAATATTAAGAAATGATATTAACGATATCTGTGTAGATATATAACATTAGTTAGTTGTGATTGGCCCACTCTTGTTTCTTTTCATTTTTATTATAACATAAGGTAAATAAGATGTACTTATCTTTATTAACAATATTATCCTTGTAATTAGGTCAATAGACCTATTAGGATGAACAATAAAATAAATAAATAAGATTGAAGTATTTGAAATGCGGTCAACAACTACCAGACCAACCAGAATTAGATTCAATGAGCTTTTTAGAAAAGTTAAATGTGTCTTGTCCTTTATTTTATTCTTATCAAGAATATGAGGCCTCTCCATGGCTAAATAATAAATTTAAAAATCAAGTTGGTCGACATGGTTTGTGTAGTGTCGTTTTTAATTTGATATATGTGTAAACGTTTGTAATTTGTTGTTTGTTTACAATTTTAATACGTCTCTGGACCGATTGACGAAAGCTCTGATGATGACGTAATGTCGAAAGCGCTCGGCTGAATTTAATAAAAAATATTACACTCGTCTTTACAAATTTATTTATCCTTGTTAAATTGATAAATTAAACATCCATGTTTAAAATATAAAAAAGATCAGCACCCAACCGACCATATTAAACAAGATTTTTTATTTATTATAAGTCGCATCCTTCTTCTTCTCATGCAGATTTCTGCGTAGACATCCGTTATGTTTCTGTTAAATGCAGCAATTTAAAGGTCTTGAAAACTTTGTATCCCTGTCCAGTGCCTAATATTCTGCAGTCAAGAGAATTTTTTTTCTTCCTATTCCCTTCTTTCCTCCTTTGACCTTAACCTCAAGAACAAGGCGCTGGAACTCATAATGTTCTCCTTGTATCCAAATTTACACTGATGGTTCTAAAGGTAATGATGGTACTGGAAATGCTTTCTACACTGATAATAGATCGTGGACAATAGTAGACACTACTACAGAGCTATTTACAATTTGGAAATCATTTCATTTTTCACGAATTTTTATAAAAGTGTTTTTGTATAACTCACTTTTTTGTCTTAGTTCGCTTATATTTGAAAAATAGTAGCATGTACTTTTCTCTAATTTAATTAAAAAATATCCGTAATAAAATTTTGACTTGATTTTGATTTGACCGGTCTATTATAACAACCACAAATGAGGATAAACTTAAGCGTTTTGCACGAACCGGCCTATCAACCAGTTTTGTTTTTTCAGGCCGGCACGGCATCGACAATGGACAGAGCTAACACATGACATTCCTTTCGTAACGTAGACTGCTCGTCGCCATCAACTATTTCTTCATCTTCTCGCTAAGGGGATTTCTTTATATTTATAGAAAGTGAATCAACACAATACAATGAGACATTTATTTATATTGAAATATTTATATATCGCCAGGTCAGCAACAACAATTTTTTAGGAGTCTTTTAATCGTAAACGGAAAATCACAATCAGCACGAATCAAATAATGTTTTCAGAGTAAATTTGAAACAATGTGGAAACTTTTTATTATTAATTTAATGGAAAAAGTGATTCTTCTTAAAAAATTTGCATCATCTAAAACACAGGGTACAATCACCAGATATGAAAATATTTAAAGCACATAATGGTCGAGACACACTGACCGCACAGCACCCGCACCGTGTCATTACCAAGTCGTTGGTTGGCGAGAATACTGACGCAAATATAAATAATGGATGTCATAGTATGACGTTTTTAAATTTATCTTAAAATAATACTTGCTTGTATAAATCATGAAGTTATCCATTCATTGTAAGACTATCTTCACTGATTAAAATATATATTATTATAGTATTAAAACACACAGAAATATTTTTGAAATTTTTAATAAAAAATTAGAAATAATCACTTTATAAAGACCCCTCTTAAACTTGAGTCATTGTTATCGAGATCATAATTTGTCTTTATGTAATTCTTACGTGATGAACATTGCACAAAAAGATTGAAAAAGTATAAGATAAAAGCACTAGATACGCTAGTAGGGTAGTTATTGGACGTCTGGGAGTTATTGGACAGCTCACATATTTTTACGAAAAACAAGAGTTCTTTATTTAGCAGTTCAATCAGTTTTGTTTAGATGTCGCCGTTTTACTAATTGAAGCCATGTTCGATCAAATCACATTCAGTTGACGTTTATGATTCGGCGCCAAATATACTTTTGTCGTGATGTATACCAGACACAGATTCCTTACGACTTAATAAAGAAATAGTGCGTGAATGTCAGTATCATAAGTGGTGATAAATTTTTTGAAAAGCTATCCATAAAAAACATCAGGTACTGGTATTGTTATAACTCAGTATTCAAAGTTTTATTTGATATAATTAAGTAATACTATGTTTAATAGGGGTGTCCAATAACTGAAAGTAGAATATTCTTCTTTTCAGTGGTTGGACACCTGTCCCATAGCTGAATTTGGCATATTTTTCTCAATTTTCATGTTGAAATCTAGTGCTTCTTCCGCTGTTTTGTGCCTATTTCCCGAAAATGCCAAATAAAAATGAATACAATGTAGAATCGATGGAATCCACAATTAATGAAGTAAAGAATAATTATATGTCATATAGAAATGTGGCACACAAATACGGGGTACCCAAGTCAACGCTGGAATTAAAAGTAAAACATCCTGGTCACAAAGATACATGCGGCCGATCTCCATTCCTTTCGTTGAGAGGAGAGTCTCACCTTGCTACGTAAAATTAGTCAAACTACATCCCTACTTACGTTTAACCATTAATTGTTTTTTATTTGGTAGGTGGATAGAAGATCTAGGATTTCCCAGGAAAAAGAATGACATTTTGAACAGCGTCCAAAATTTTTTGACAGACAATCCCCGGCCTAATAAATCCATTTCAAAATAACAGACATGGTGACAGTTGTTCAAAGGTAATAAAAAAATATTTACAAAACAAAGATTATTGCTTTATATATTTTAGGCTATTTTGAAAGGACACCCAACAATCGTCCAGAGAACAAGTGCTTGTGTCTCAGAGTCGTTTATATGGAAATAGTTTAAAGATATGAACAATTATCTTGGTTTCAAAAACTTAGGCATCGACGACCCTTCGAGATTTTACAATGGGGATGAATCTGGATTTAGAATTTGTTCAGAAACAGGTACAGTTTTTGCTAGAAATGGCGCAAAGAATGTTTACTCTGTGGAAAAGGGATCAACTAAAGAAAACATTACTGTAATGTTCGCATTTTCTGCTTCCAGACTAACTTGTCCGCCAATGATAATTTATCCTCACAAGAGAATCTCGGAAAAAATAAGTGGGGCAGTTAATCCTGATAGGGGAATTGGACGATCCGATAATGGGTGGATGACTTCGGAGTAATTTTTTGATTATGTGAACAATATATTCTATCCATGCTTGTTCAAAATAATATAGAGTTACCTGTTATATTATTTTTGGACGACCACAAATCTCATTTAACATATGAGTTAAGTTTTTTTGCAACGAACTAAACATCGAAGTTATTACCTTGTATCCAAATGCAACGCGAGTTCTCCAACCGGGTGATGTAGCGGTATTTAGGCCTATTAAAATGGGTGGTTGCAAAAGGGCAGTACGGAAATTCTATGAGCAAAATCCAGGACATGTTTTGGGAAAAGCAGTAAAGAATAACGTAAAAGCAAAGACCCTAATTCACGGATTCCGTGTGTCTGGTTTACTTCTTTTAAACCCAGATGCTAGTGATTACAAGTGTTTAGGAAAGGAAAATGCACCTACTGAGGTAATAACAAGGGAATTTATCATTTATAATATATAATACCTATCATCTAATTATCATTATTGTTTTTAGGTAAAAATGCTCCCTCGTATGGATCACAATATATTTGTCAGATTAGCTGGTGAAGAATTAATAAAAATATTTAAATTATTTTATGATGTTCTGGTTCGAGAAAGTATAACCGAAGAGTTTTTGACATTGTACAAAATATGGAATCATTTTAAAAAGCCAGATTCGACGCAAAATAAGAAAAAAGATGACGTGGATATGTCAGACGAGCGAGCATCATTTGATAATCAATTACTAAACTCGGTTTCGGAGGCTGAATTAAATCCACCTGAACCTCCTACCCAAAATGAATCAAAGTTTAAGATGATACAGAATATTGTCCTAAACCAACCGGATACAGGAGCATGCCATCTACAAGCAAAAGCATTGATAACTACTTGGGACAACCGAAACAACCAGCAAGAAAGAATAAACGTGATATGGAAAGAGTTTGCTATAACGTCAAAGAATTATCAAGGAAGTTTTGAAAGAAAACGGGCCTTACAGTTGGAAGAAGAAGAAAAAAAAAGAATTGGACAGAAAACGAAAGAGGGAAGAGAATGCAGCAGCAAAAGTTTTAACAAAAATCTACGCAAGCTTCTGATAAGAACTGTTACTTTGTATGCAAAGTTCGTACAATAAAAAATAATTACCTAACAGGTGATAACTGCAAATAAAGAATTCTCCGTCGATGTGTTCCAAAAAAGGTTGAAACATATGTTCCAGAAGATGGTGAGTATCAGTTGTTCATGTGTCATATATGTTATACAGAGGAAAGTGATGAAGATGTAAATTCAGTAACAGAAAGCGAAGAAGATAGTGAATTAGACGATAGAAGGGAAATCGACAGCAAAGGTGAAGATTCAAAACGCAATGTGAAAAACATTAAAATAATAAATAACATGACGGTTTGTGAAAACCAAAACCCCAAAGACTAGTTTACATATCGGGATCAGCATGTCAATGTCAAATCATCCTCACTATCGCTACCCATTTTCGATTATTAATTTTATTTATAAACGACTTTAGTAAACACTGATGTGAAATGTCAAATTAGGTATTAGACAGACGTTAACAAACATGACTCGATCATATATTATAATATATCTGATCAAAAAATTCGTTAATATAATGACAGTCTAGTAGCTCATGAAAGTCGTGGGAAATGAAATATTTCGATACAGCCAGCCCGTGGGAAATGAAAATCTGTATTACAACGTGGTAGGTTTCTTAATCAATCGAAGACGCACTTGAAATGTATATTTATCTTTATGGTCGTAGAAAAAAATATATTCCGTTGCCTGATGGACCGATTCGGGACTTCATGTAAACTCAAATTTTATTTGCCATATAGGCTCTTTTTTCAACTACATGTGTAGATGTATTCAATTTTATCTAGAAACAAATGATATAAACAAAGAGTTTCCAAATTTATTATACAAAGAAATATTCACTTGTAATACAATGCTTTACATTTAATAGAAAGAGGAAAGTAAGGTACAGTGAAGAATTTAAATTTAAAATAGCAAACGTTTAAAAAACTTACGAAGCAACTATAACAACTAATAAAAAATTTGAAGCGAAAGATCTGTAATGACAAATAATGATGTATATTTTGTGGGAAGATCGATGTATACAGTACAAAATCAAACATACAATCAAGATGTACAAGTTTGCTTCTACCTTGTTTGCAAAGATTGATCATATGTGTTGTGGAGATTGGAACTGAAACATTTTTCCTTCATTATACAAAAAAATAGTTGGTTCATTCTCTTTTTTCCATGACAGATACACATATGTGTGATCACCTGAATGGTAAATATTTTTTTTGTTTTTGTATAATACATTATTGGTACTATTACTTTTCCATCCAACCCATCTAATATGCGAGAAAAGTATAGGTTTACCCAAAAAAAAGTTGGAATTTTGTATTTTTTTGAGTTGTTTTTACCTTTTTCAGCAAGAAAACCTATCTGTATAACTCGATACAGCCCCCGAAGTGCAACAAGTAGACATAATTAACTTTTTAGTTGTCCTTTGTTTTACAATTTTTTTTTATTATCAACAACTAAGACTATTACTAAGTCATCCTTTAATAATAATTTGGTTTCTTATTTTCTTTGATTTTTTGAAATGCTTATATAATCAAACAATTTGCAAGGAAATTTTGACTATTAGCTAGACAAAGTTTTAAAATATTTATGGTTCAAAGATTTTTAAAATATAATGTTACCTACTTCATTCATTAATTTTATTCAATAATTACTATTACCTATGGTGCATAGGCTAAGGCAAGCTAAAAAGTGGATAACCATCCTAATTTCTTATAAAATCTTTGGACAGGTTGTTAAGAGAAAAACAAATACACCTTGTCATTCTCTTGTTAAAACTGTTCTTAAAAAGACTTATTGTATGACGGAGGTAATGGAGTATGGAGCTCTTAACGAAAAAGTGGCTAAGAGCATTTTTGAACAAGTACAAAATGTTGTGGTGGTTGATTCAGGATTGTGGGTAGATGTTCAACACGGGTTTCTAGGTGCTTCTCCTGATGGTAAATATATTTAACATAACAAATAATCACCATGTGTTATCAATTCTTTTTGCATATTAAATGACATACAATTATTGATAAAATATTTTAGGTCTTGTAGGTGATGATGCACTACTTGAAATAAAATGCCTCCACTCTGCATCAAAACTGAATTTACAAACAAATACGATAAGCGAAATAATTGACCTCATGAAGAACAAAATTTATCTAGAAAAACACAACAATGAAATTCAACTTAAGCGGAATCACAATTACTATTATCAGGTATAAACATGATATATTTATTCCAAAGAACAAAAACTCAAAATCATTCTCACATAATATATTTAATCACTTTGATGTATTTACGAACAATAAATAAAAATAACATTAAAAAGTAGTTATTTGTGTAATAGGTGCAAGTGCATTTTTGTTGCAACGAAGCATGAAGCACTAAACACAATCTTGTGGAGTAAATATAAATAGCATTAACGAAGCACAAATTTACTTATTTAGCATGAAAATTACTTAATTATAATCACTTACAAATACAATACACACTAAACTATAAATTTGGGATATTTTTATGAACACAAAACATATATGACAACAGCATATTTGACCGATAGAGAAAGTTATAATATTATTTGTCTATGAATTGACCGTTGTCTTCTGTCATTGTTCTATATAGCGCCATGCATCAAGACGGTGGAGCGGTTGAACTAAAGTAAACAGATGTTCGTTTGCAAAAATTTGCGCACAACAAATCTCAAAAAATATAATGATTTGAGATTTCATATTCTCAGAATCGAATTCTCTTGTCTTCCTTTTGGGGATCAGATTTTGGTGTCCAGATTGGTGACCACAAATTGTCAAAACGGTCAAAATCAAACCATCACTTAATGGATTATATATATTTTATAACAATATAAAACTCATCCAAAATACCTGATCCCCATGACAAAGATCCAAGTTATATTGTGTTAAAATTGCAATACTTAATTTCCCTGCGTTCTTTAGATTTGTTGTGTACAAAATGACCTAAATTTTGTTGCAAATCACGGGTGCCAACTGTTTTCAGGTTCCTAGAACGTGAGGCCCCTCTTAAACAGTTGTTTTTGTAGGCTGTAAATAATTTGAAGCCTGAAAATTAGGAAAAGGCAGTAACTCATACGATTAAAGAAGAAGAGAAAATATGGAAGTTAGACAATATTACTGATGGAATGATCGAGCCGCTCATTGTAAATATTGGTAGCGACAGTTCATCTTCTGATTCCGATTCTGATTTGTAAGCAGTACCTCTACATAACTTCAAAACATATTTTAACTGTCTACTAAAAGAAGTGATACCCGTATGGATTGCGACAGTATTGGTTTACCCCAATGAAAGTTGGAATTTTGGATTTTTTTTACTTTTTTTTACGTTTTTCAACAAGAACATCCGAATAAACAGTTTTAAGAAATAACATCCTGTGTATATGTCGTCGTTGTCGTCGGCCACTTTTCGTAACATATTTTGTTCGCACGATACAGCCTCCGGAGTGCAACAAGTCACCAATTTTATCAATTAATCTTTATTCAGGATATCTCATAGATGAATCCTAATGATTGTAAGCTCACCAGAGCCAGTACAATGGGTGCTATAGTACTTGAAGTACGACATTTTCGTAATTTTTGGAGAAATTTCGGTTTGTTAGCACGATACAGCCTCCGAAGTGTATAAAAGTGACAATTTCATGATAGGATATTGTTCAGGACGTCTCACGTATGCGGAAACGTTAGTTTTAATCATTAAAACCGTTTATTTTTTGGTCTACTTTGATTAAGACAATGGTAAAAACAATTTAAAAAATCTCTTAGACTATAATGAAGCAGAATCTTTTTGATTGTCCTGATTCTCCCTAAAATTAGTTAATCAAAGAAAATTATTCTATAAAAATCCGCAAACTTTTCGTGTCTCCGAAAATTTCGTATTCCATTCTCGTTTCTGCTTTGATGAACATCCAAAGTAAACATTTTTTCCCCATAAATCTACCGATGAGAATTTTATATTTTTAGAAAGAGCAGCTTCAGTTTGTTTCTTTAAATTAACTAAGTCTGTACGAGTGTTAAGAGAGAAAGCAGAGATACTGTGAAATAAACAAGATTTTTATTATGGGAATTGTAAACGATTTTAATAGAAAAACGTTAATAACAATTACTTATTTAGATTTTAAAAAATTAGCTTGCCGTATCTGGCTTTCGTGCTCTCTTGAAGAGATAATTTCCATAAACAAACATAAAATTAAAGTAATTGGATTTACCACGATATTTTGTTGGTTTTTAGTTCTTGTAATACGTTAGTTGAGATTATGATTCACAACGTGCGGGACAGTTGAAACTGAGCATTATTGAAATATGCGAAATGTTTCGTTCATCGGAACATGCAGAACTGTTTATCTGGTCAAAATAGACAATTCAAATTACATTAACGATTTGTCGATCTTTGGTACTGGCTTTTTCATGGAGGAAAGGAGAATATACGAAAAGGTAGTGTGAGGTTCAGGTCGATGTTGTGTAGAATATATTTTAAAGTGTCGATGATGGTGTGTGTTGATTTTAAGGAGTGATTTGCTTCTTCGTTATGTACGTTTGGGATTAAGTTGCTGATTGGGTTGTGGAGGTTGGCGGATGTTGAACTGAAATGTTGTAAAAGACGTTTATGTTTTAGGTGAAGGGGAGTTTTGTTAGCTTCCACTTATAAGCTGTTGGTTGGGCTGGATTTAAAGGCGCCTAAGCACATGCGAAGAGCTATGTTGTGGATGGTATTAAGCGTGTTTAGATAATATCTTCAAGAGGAGAGATAAATTATGCTACCTGTACGGTATGATTCTAAAGACTATTTTCCAACTCCGGCTGTACTGTCCAAGTTTTGCCAAATAAGACTAGTGATCAAGGTACGGATAAATAGGGTAAATCAAGGAAATTGACAAACTCGTAGTTTACTCAACTGTTGACATGAATTCACTGCTTTATCGTATAAGATTGAAAAATGGTTTTATATTGTTCGAATATCGATATTTTTATATGAAGATGACTTATTCAAGCGTTTTACTCTAACTCACTACCTAAAACTATATTTTCCACTGACGTTTTTCTAACAACACTAATTATCTATATCGGACCAGTATACCTGTCTTTTATTTATATATAAATGAGCAAGGTGTGGTGCCTACTAAGGAATCAACTCACCATCTATTCTTAAAGATTACTAGACTACGAATAAGAATTTAAACATTGGCGCAAACACTTCCGTAATCTATTTTTACTATGATTACTCAGAGAAGTACTATTTCGTTACTTCTCCAATAATGACAGGATAATGTTTCAAGTGTATTTTGGTACAATTTGCATCCATCTCTTGAATCTGTTGTTTGAAGTTGAGTTTGGTGTCAAACGTTAAGCCCAGAATGGTGATTTACTACAGGTGGTAGTTAATAAAATTATCTACATAAACTGTTCTATCTAAAAATTGAAGAAGTCATATTCTGTAAAATCAGCACATCTTCCCGCCTTTACGAGGTAGTTTGCTTGGCGCTTTTTAAACGAGCTTTTTTAGAAAGAATATTCCACAATTTATTTATTGTAATTCAGTTTTCAGAGACATTATTTTATTAATTAAAAAAAGGACTAAGGTAAATGTGCCAGTGCTCAGCCCCCTAACTCAAAATATGTTTTACAAGTGACTTTACTTAGTTTAGGAAAAGGTTGGATATAACAAATAGGTATGTTTCGATTAAACAACTTTTGTACTTTTATATAAAATTAATATTTTTTCAATTCGATATAACAGTTTTTGGTAATATCTTGTTTAATTTCCAAAACACAAAATTGCCTATAGTCAGCCTATGAATCCTCAATGTCAGACTAGGTACTCCAGTGTTCTGCCATGTTAACTAAATAATGGAAATGTACGGTAATTGAATGAAATATTGTTATTCGTTAATACATTAAACAATCGAAGACACTGAAACAATATAGAAATAGAAACACATGAAAATATGAAAACAAAATTAAAAAATTTTGGTAAAAATAAAGGGTATTGCTATAAGTACGTAGGTCTCACAATTTAACACATTAATGGACACGCTAAAGTTATCGCAGTAATAACATAAATAATCACAATTTTAAACGTCCAACTAATCGGACGGATGGAACGATCTTGGACATCTATCACAACCTATATTTTTTAAGTAATTTTCCTCTGTATCGCTGTTCAGTTCAAAACAATCTGCACATTCTCCTTATTTTTCTAAATGCTACTACCTGTAAGCTTATTCAGTACTTGGATTTGCAGGTCTTTCACGTTTATTTCTATTTCGCACAACAATGTTACCATTTGCCGGTCTTTTACGCTTATTTTTACTTCCCATCATTAGTTTTTCTGCTCCCTTTTTTTAGTCTCACATTATTTTTATTCTTGTTTTCCTTTTCTAATTAATGTTTGCATCAATTATATTCTGAAGACTCTTTCTGAATTCTGTGGAGGATATTGCCGAGGGTACGGTTTCAGTCTTTTAGTTTCCTTTTTTTTGGTAAAGGTGTAGTGTAGTGTTTTCGGATCAAGTTTGCATTCTTTCGTTTTTGTAATTCATTACTTGTATCCTCTTCATTTTGATTAATTCCGAATGTTCCTTGAATATTTTATAATTATGTTTTCTCTTGCAATTTTTCATCTCCAAAATTATTGGTTTTGTACTTCTTGACTCCTATCTTCTCCCATACAGTTTGTTTCTTGGCCCCATAGATCTTCATCTGTCACGTTTCTTTCTTGGTCTTCTGCGTTCATAATATTTTTTTCGTTAAATTCTGAATCCTCTTTTTCCACTGTACTGTTGAGCTCTTGTACTTCTTGACTCATTTCTTCTCTCATAAAATGTGTTTCTTGACTCCGTGAAACTTCATCTGTCACGTTTCATTCTTGGTCTTCCACGGTAATTTTTTTCGTTAAATTCTGAATCCTCTTTTGCTATTGTACTGCTGCACTCTTGTACTTCATGACCAATATTTTCTTCCATTGTATTCGTTTTGGGAATTTCTGGATCCCTATTTTCCACTGTCGTATTACTTGCAAGTATTTCTTGGGATTCATCTTCCTCCGCTTCCATTCTATTTATTATGTGTATTTCTTCCTAAATTTTCCTGTATTTTCCTGTTCATTACCTTCGTCGGCGTTACCCAGAAACGTATCAGAATTTCCGTCAAATTCATTTAAATCAAATACTAACAGGTTATCACTTTCATCTGGAACGTCATTGAAAAAACCATCTGGCAAAACTTCGAATATTTGCGGTACCGGTTCAGATCTTTTGATAGCAAGAAGTAGGCGAATTCCGTTTCTAATGATGACTTTGGGAGAAGAGTCAATCTTTTTAAAAACTTCTTCACAATCAATTGAATCATCACGTTTTTCAAATAACTGTTTAGCTAAATTTCGATTTGAACTTTAATAAAAAAATGAATTTACTTCATACCTCGTTCCTATTTAAAAGAAGCCACGAAAGGACCCACATCTATCCTCCTATACTTATTAATTGAAAGTATCTGGCTTGCAACGTATGACACTAACAACTACTATGATTGCAAGTTTCATGATCACTTCTCTTATTGTACCAAAAACTCCTGTCATTACAAAAGAGTATTGTAAAACAAGTACCACAATGATTCATTACTAGCACTACTAGCATGAGTACTATAAAAAGTTATTGTGATGCGAGTTTTACATACTATTTTTTATAATGAACGTAATAAAAATATAATTCCAATTAGGGATTTTTGTGCTTATTTATTTATGTTGGTTACCCTCACATATACAAGTGACAGTTGACAGAATTTTTAAATTTGAATATTCAATAAGTTGCTAATACATAGTTCGGGATTTATGAATATGGAACTAAACAGCGAATTATCACGCACTCCACCAGAATTTCGCAACATTGCTGATAACGGAGTTAATGATTTACTATTGAAAAAATCTAAAGAAAAATATGAGCAGGAATATGAACGGCTTTTAAAGTGGTATGTAGAAAACAATGTGAAAAATTACACATAAAATGGTCAATTCAGCTAATAAATGTCAGTCTGTCAGCGATATAAGTGCATCCGACTGTATAAAAAGTTACCAAAAACGATGCTGAAAAGGTTATTTTGTGCAACTGTTTGCGATGTCACAATAGTTTTTTGTAAAACATGTGTCACAATTACTCGTTTTGTAGTACGAGTGAAGTTTGCGCACCGAAACGCGAAGCGGTGAGTACTACAGAAAGTCATTCCGACACAAGTCTTACACAATATTTTTTATAATTCGTATTTATTTAATTTCTTAAATAAAATAGAATTACATAATCCTTGTTTTTGAACTAGGGGGAGTGGTTTGAATTTAAATTGGCAATTCTGTAGATAGTTTTATTCAGCACCTTTGACTTTTAACTTATGATCGAATGATTGTGTAAATTGTAAACAAACTTTCATTTAAGCAGAGGATGATTATCTGTTTCAAAAAGAGCTTCTTCCTATATGCTTGCGATCTATTTATATTATATCAGGAACGGAATTATTTCTATAATACATCTTCATATAAGGTTTGTTCTCACACAAGTTTCAAACCATCAGAAACAGTCAGGATTCTGCGCAATCCATTTCTCCGTGTTCATACATAAGTTTCTGATTGTTTGAAAACAGCTGGACGGTGGACAATTGGAAAACAATCAGTCAAACCCGTGTGAACATCGTCCAGCTGTTTTCAAACACTCAGAAACTTAGGTATGAACGCGGAGAAATGTATTGCGCAGAATCCTGACTGTTTCTGATGGTTTGTAACTCCTGTGAGAACAAACCTATTGATATCAGGTAATTTATCCCAAAAATCGAACGTTATGTATATTGTTTATATTCACGGTTCTTAGTAATACGGTTGCCTCTTCCCAAGGCGGAGGGGAGAAATTAAGTGTCGATACTACGTCACAAGAGTACAACGGCCAAGTTACAAGTTTATGAAGATTGTGTCTTTGATATTTTGTAATTAATTGGAGGTCATTGTGAATTTTTAGTGTAACAAAATATTTTAAATATGGTAAACGTAGGTCTATGGTATTGCCTCAAACACAATTTTTACACAATTGTAGACTGCCGGGTAACGGCTGCAGTGTGGCCAGTTGTGGTAATAATTATACAAAAAAGGTCTGGATTCAAGAGAATTAATAAGAATTAAATATCTAAACAATTGTTTGGAAAACAAACTATCTAACATCTATAAAAGAAAACTGGAAGTTGATATAGATGATGAATCTCGAAAAATTGTTAGAGATGAAAAAAAAATTAAGTTAATGTAACCAATAAACCATAATCTTAACAAAATATATATATACAGCATATGGAAAAATAAAATGATTTTTACTTCATAAAACAAATGTAAAATAAATCTTAGAACAATCTTATATATAATAAATTATGTCATAATATTTAAAATTTACATTAATTTTTAAGGTGCGTATACTTTTTAGAAATTCACATCATAATTTATATCTTTATTATAGGTCTGATGATGGTCTTTGTGGACCGAAACTATAGTCACCATTTCATAACAAAATTTATTTTACATATATATTGGGAAGATTTTGAGTTTAATTTATAGTTTTGGTAACCCACCTAATTGTTTTACAATGATTTTGTCTTCAAATAAAATAAATATAGTCTGTTCTATCTGTTTTTTAATTACTGATTTCAATACAGAAATCACATTTTTACTTCATAATAATTACCAATAATTTGCTCAGTTTCTCTGTTTCTTCGGTATATTAGGATATAAATAAATAATGAAGCGGTTATTTTTCTATTTTTCACTTAATATATACCGAAGAAACTAAGTAATAAAGAGATATGAACCCTACAAAATAATTTGCTATACGTGTTGAATGGTCAACGATTCAAATTGTGTACTCTCGTGACGTAACCGCGGGCTTGATTCTTATTGGTTAGTCGGAGTAGGCAACCGTATAGTCTAAGAAGCGTGGTATAAATTTATCCTATACAATACAAAAATAAACAATTGACAAATCATTGATGAATAAACGTTAGCGTACTTTATTTATTAATATTTTTAATATATAATTTATTCAAAGTTACTTTTAAGACCATCTAATATAATAATTTGTTAGCTAGAACAACGCTACGCCATTTTATAATTTGTTTAAAGTTTAAAATCAAACGTCAAATAAAAATAAATACTACATACATATGACACTAAAAAAGTGTTCAAAAAATCTTCATTGTGACACTGTAAACAATGTTATAATGAAGTCTCTTCTATACGCCAATCATAAAATGTGAATTTTTGTGTACGTGAATTATAAAAATACATTAGCGATATTGCAATACTTCCTAACCCTTTTAATTAATCAAATAGTTACTTGGAATAAGTCTTAGTCTGGCGTTTCACATAATCTCTTCCTAACCTTACAAACAAATTCAAAAGATTTATATACTAGACAAACCTAGACATCCTGTTTACGATTAAGGTAAGTAACAAATCAAGTTACAACTTTTCCTCTCACACGTTATAACTTTCACAGCGAATGCTTTGTATACAAAAATATATATATATAAAACCATTTGAATGCTAGCTCACTGTATATTTTTTATCAACAATATCTTCATAAAATACTAATCAATGATCCTTGAGAGAACGCTTCATCTCGTCTGTTATCCATCAAAACCAATTCAAATCGTTATTTTAAACATAAAGTGAAAAACTTAACACTGAACACGATAATAAATTGAAATAGGCAGTGCCTGTAGCTCTATCACATCAGTCAACAATACCAACACAGACATAAAAGTGAGCACATTAAGAAAAACAATTAAGATAATTATATACTTTTTGAAGTCATGATAGTTTTTCATTATTATTCCAGTTAACAATGGTGCTAATATACATAAACAAAGACAGTGTGGATGCTGACACCATTTCTGGGTACAATCTATATTATATTGAAGAGATATTTTTTTTTCTATGACTCTTCAACAATATTTATATTATACGTCCATTTCCTATTGGTTAATATGAGTGATTACTCAGTCAGTGAGTTTTTGTTTTGTTACTTAATTATTTTCAACCATTGAAAACACCTAGTGTCATTTAACAGCCAATATACTACGGCTTCCGATATAGTAGCTCCGTCAAATCCTTTGCCGGACCGGCAAATCCTATGCCGGAAAAATCCAAGAAAATACAAAATAGTGTACCGCGCATTTATGGATTGGCATAGCTTAAAAAATGCAAAATCATTTTGGAAGAGTGTTACTTGCCTATTTTATAAAATTATCCCATAAGTACAAGTCGTAGTCAATATGGTCGGAATATTCAATGGTCAAATGCACAATTAATATTTAAAACAATATAAACATTAAAAACTACTCCAAAATAATAACGTAATGTAAAAAAGCTCTTACACTGGAACCAGATTAAATAAATAAATTTATTAATCAAGCCCTCGGCGAAATATATTTGGCAAAAGGGAGATGCACTATCCAAAAGATAGGTATTACTAAACTTGAAGAAATAGGAAAAGCGATAGCTAAATTTTTAAAGTTGTGCTGTTCGAATAACTTTGTCCCTAACATGTAGTTGAAACTCCTAGCATTTTTCGGCTGAGGTATCCCTGAAAATCGGCTGAAAAACAGGGTTTCAAAATTGAATCGGAGGAATTAGATTTCGAAAGAGCAGCATGGCTGACGTTGGTTTGAATTATTATAATTTATTAAGAATGTAGTTCATTAAGCATAAGGGGTACTGCAGCGCAATTGTTTACCTGGGGAGAGGTTACCCCCTATGAAGAAAAATGGGGTTCGCAATTCTAAACAATCAAGTTATGTAACTAGCGATCCATGCAGAAGCCTTCAACCATTATCGGGGATGTCTTCTGCGCGATTTGCGTCTTTGAAATTTCTACAAAGATCTAGTGGCACACAGTAGTTGTAAACGTTTGACGAGATTTTGTTTATAAAGTCTTTGATGGTAGGTATGTCGGCTTTTTCATGTAACCAAGAGTTTCTTGGAAGTCTACGATAAGTTGTGTTATATTTCATTGCCATTCTGAGACACTTGTTTTATATCACCTGCAGGGAGTTGAAGTTAAGTTGTGTACCTGTGTAATATATTGGGGCTAGGTAAGTGAGTATGGGACGAATGATTTGTTTGCATATTAGTATATTTGACTTGATAGTTTACTGTGGCTGCAGATAAGTGGATAAAGTCACTCATTGCAATTTCGACTTTTGGTATTTGTTGTGCAATGT
Organism: Galeruca laticollis; assembly: GCA_963921935.1. Taxonomy (NCBI): domain Eukaryota; kingdom Metazoa; phylum Arthropoda; class Insecta; order Coleoptera; family Chrysomelidae; genus Galeruca; species Galeruca laticollis. The sequence continues at coordinate 108,097,967 of OY998178.1, read as the reverse complement.
GCGCGCATGCATTTGTGTTACTTTGCATCGTATAATCTAAGTATTTAATATTAATACTTAAAATGACCATCTACGAAAAGCTGTGATTGATTAGTTTATAAATTAATCCCTCGAGCCATACGAAACCAAAAGCCTTTTGAATACCTATGATGGCCATAATGGCTTTGTTTTTTTTTTCTGAAAGCCTTCCCTAATATGATTTTTGACTTGAATGATTTGTGCAACGGTACTGTGGCCGCTACTGAAACCGTAATGCTCGAGGGGAAAACATTATTTTTGTCAATGAAGGATTGCAGTCTTGTTAAACTTATTTTATCTATTACCTTTGCTATATTATTTAAGAGGGATATTGGTCTATAGATCTACATAGCATGGTTGTTTATTCGCTTTATTAATGGGTATAATGTTGGATATCTTGAGCATATCGGGGTATTGTCCAGTCTGAATTACATAATTAATGATATAAGTGAGTTGAACAACAGCTTTTTTCGGGATGTTCTTAATTAATATGTTGTGTATGCCATCCTACCCGGGAACATTTTTGTTTTTAATTGTTGAATTGTGTTATATGTTTCTGCACAAGTTGTTAAGTTATGTATGTTTACTGTGTTTAATGAGTGTATCTGTTTTTAAACAATTTGTGTTACATTTTGATGGTGTTGTGTGTGACGTGAATTATTAATAAAGTTGTTTTGGAAGTATTCTCCGAACTATTCTGCGATATTTGTCATGTCTGTTATTGTTTGACCGTTGTCTACAATTTTTGTTGAAGTTTTATTTTGATTTCGAGAACGACGGGAGATTTTCCAGAGCGAATTGTCTTCTGGCTTTAAGTTAATTAAATATTTTTCCCAGAAGTCATTTTTATGTACTTTTATTGACTCGTTAATTAAATGTTGATAATTTGTTAGTATCGTATGATTCTCTTCGTGTCTAGTTCGTTGCCAGTTTTTGCTAATTTTATTCTTTTCTTGTATTGTTTGTATAATGTGGTCGGGAAGGGTGTTGTTTTTGCATTTTCGGTTTTAGTGGGGTTGTATGGTTTCTAGCCTCTATGATTATGTTCTGGAGGGTTGCAATAGTTTTCTTTAATTGATCGATGTTTTAAATTTTGTTGTTTATTTTTAGGTCTTGATTTATTTATTTTCTGAAATTTATCTAATTTTCTGGTTTTGTAATCATATGTTTCGTTTTTTGTTAATTGATTGTTGTGTGAGTTTTAGGCGAATAAGTACTGTGTCGTGATATGAATTAAAATCGGATAATGTTTTTATAAATATAAGCAAGATATCGATTAACAAATAAGTTGTATAAAATTTACTGGAATATCCCTAGACCATGTTGATGTGTGTATATCATAATGATTGTTCCCTGTACTCTATGCCTATTATCTATAATTATGTACTATCTGATGTAGAGTACAAGCACACAAATGAATAAAAAGTAAGTTTTATTGCTATGATTTATCTAATCATAGGCAACGGCAGTTGCCAAGTGAAGCAAGTACACTCCCACAAAAACCACCACACCGAAAAAGCCCAATACAAACTGTCTACGGCATGTCGATAGCACATATAAACTTAGTTTAAGGTATTTTTTATAGTTCAATAATTTGCTTTTTTGAAATCGGGAATATGTTAAGCTTCGGTTCTTTTCTATGTAGAACATAAAAAACACCGAACGTTTAAAGCACAGTGGATCTATGTACGAAAAATGTTAAGTTTTGTTTTTAAGCTGTCCATTTGTATGTCAAATTGAGTTGTCATCATGTATGCCAATGGAATTGAAATAAAAAGATACGTTATAGTGATTTAGTTTGTTTGTATCACATGAGAAATTGATGTACAGTCCACTGAAATGAGCCAGTACATTCAAAAATGCTGAGGTAGAGAGTTATCTACACTATAGATGATTTATATCAGCGGATTGTTCAGGAATGTCTACAAATAAACCCAGAAATCATTCAAAATGTGCAAAAAGCTTATGAAGCTCGATTTCATTATTGTATTATCCGCAACTTTCAAATGGTTGACTTTTTATTATATATTTATGGAATCTCCTTTTATAGGAGAATAAAAAAATAAAAAAGGTGTTGAAAATAATCAGGGTGTTTCATTCAAAAAATAGTAGGAAGTATAGGCAAAACGACGTTACCCTTTTATATGGTCTTTGACGTACTTTCCATTTTTCTTCAGATTAATGGATAGTTTTAATTGAAATGGTCTGCATTAAAATATTTATTTAACCAATGATATTTTTTACTTGATCTACGTGGTTTATTTCCATTTATCATTCATATTAATAAAATAAACGTCTGAATTTCACTGGTATTAAATTTTTATTGATATCACTAAAGGTCAATTCAGTGGTGGTTAGAACAAGTAATATACGGGGAAGTTCTCTATAATCCTACCAAATGTTTAAATGCCCTTATCTCATTCAAACATATTGATTCCTCCGTCCTTTCAACTCAAAAATAATTCACTTACATCTAGAACACAAACTTATTCATCATTAAACTTCTACCCTCTGCATTCGAGGGAAACTTAAAACACATTATAGAAACCCATTATCAACTCATATTATTCATATTGGGGCTCGCGAAATAGGGTTAAATCTGAACGTCATCTCAAGTATCTGAGAGTTCTATATTCTTCTCATTTGTCCCTTTCATTTCATACCTACGCACTTTTTCCGCTCCAATGGAATTCGAGCATCCAGTTTTGTATTATTATTGCTTTCTATTCTTTGAATTTCAGACCATCAACTACACGACAAAACATTTTTTGACGTTTTCCGTACGGGATCTACTCTCGGTTGTACTACAGAATCAATAGAGGTTGAATCAGAATATTCAGTAATTGTGAAAGAAAGTTTCCTTTATAAAAAAGTTACTTTCAGTGGAAAAAGAAGATAAAATATTAAGAAGATTAATGAAGTTGATAACTGTTAAAAGAACATTAAACTTGAAACAGTGGTAAAAAGATAATTTTGTAAAATACCCGTTTGTATTTTAAAATATCTATTTCGGTTTTTTTTCACTTTTTGTTCTGTCAACAACTTAAACAAACTACTTCTATGGCTGACTTATACTGTATCACTCCTTTTGGTTTCTTTTAAGCCATCCTAATGTGGCCAAGATGAATGTTGGTACTAGTGTAACCGCGATTCAATACTTCCCTATTTACCTCCTCAAGTTCAATTATTTTACCATTTAATTCTATCTATCTCTTCACAATCAATTATTTCCTTATATTTCATCAATTCATCAATAACTATGTCTGTTTCTAACTTATTTATCAACAATGCTTACATATCAACTTCTTTCCATCCTTTAATTCAATCTGTTGTATCATAGATTGGCTGAGTTCATATAACTTCATTATTTCATCCTATCCATCTATTTTGTTGCTTAATTTCATTTCTATTTTCATTATCATTTCTTCTATCAAAGTTTCTAAAATCTCTTCTATTCTTAAAATACTTATTGTCATCAATTTTACCTTCATTTCCATATATTCGTTTTTCATTTCTGTAACTTCTATTTTTACTTCCATAATTCATATCAACATGTCTATCAATTCTTCTATTATCAAACCTTGTTTATATAATTTCTATTTACATATGCTTTTAAATATTACTTGTTAATCATAAACCTTTTACTTACATATCGTTTTTACATCCATCCCTTACCATGTAAAATTCCCTTTCGTTTCTAGATTTCGTTCCAATAATCCTTTCATATAATTCAATTTTATTTTCTTTTCCTAAACTTGGTCTTATTCTCTTCTCTTATTGTTTGATTCTCTATCGGTTTCCGAAATTCGATTAAATTTTCCACTATGTTCTTTTTAAATTCATTGCCCATATCTCATCAATTTCTTCCAATAAATGCATTGAAATTTGCATCTCAAATTCTTCCATAACATTGAAAGTAATTTTAATTATTCTCTTCTCCATAATATGTTCACTTCCTATCATTTTATTTTCAATTATATTAATAAAAACTATTGGATCAATTAATTTCATATTTCTGTCAAGTTTTACTTTTATTTTGACATTTCCTGTATAAATTGTTCGTTCTTCAATTTGTCTTGTGGTTTCTTCTATCTCTTCCATAGCTTCTTGTAATATTTTGTTCATTTTCTTTAACTCCCAATTAAGTTTTATCCCCCTATTATAATTATTATTTCTTTTATCATATGTCACGATTTGTTTCACTATATTGACATCTAAGTAATTTATTTTCCAATAAATATTTTCTTCATACATTTGCATCACTTCCTAGATTCTGTAAGTTAATGTCTACCATTTCATCTTTGGATTGTCTTTGTACTTTTATAGACTGTATCTCATCAAGTTTCTCCTCAACTTCTTTAATCCCCATTAAACTTTGGATTTTTACTTCGTCAATTTCCTTTTCCATTTTATTACATATTTTCTGCTCTATAGTATCAACATTTATATTGTCATTCATATTTACATTCATGTTATTTTTTTTCCATTTCTCCGTCTTATCATCAATGTTCCCCCCTACTACGTATACTTTTTTTACCATCATGTCCGATTTCATATCTTCACTAAATTTATTATTCCATTTTCTCATATCTTCTCTCATACCATTCATAATCTCATTTTGTTTGTCCATTTTTCCTTTCAAATCTTCCCTCATATCATCATCATCATCTAAAACCATCAAACATATTATTCATTTTTTCATTTCGTTTGTCCAATTTTTTATTCATGCTATTCATATTCACATTTATATTATTTATATCCTCCAATAATTGTCGCATCATTTCCATCATCTGATCTTCTTGATTTTTTCTTTCTTGCGCTTCCTGTCTTCTATCCTCCTGTTCTGCTGCTTCATTTCCCGCTATCATATCTCCTTCTGAATGTTCCCTTCCTTGTTCCAAGTACTGCACCTGAAAATCACCCATACTATGTTTTCTTTCTTCTATTTGTTCCTCAGATCCACTTTCAACTCCTACCTGTTTACCATCCCTTAATGTCATTCTTCTTTCCACGGTCGATACTTAATTTCTTTATATAGTCAATGAATTTGCTGCGTCAAATTATGATATTTCTTTATATTTATGCTAATAATGATAAATCTAATTTTGCCCCACTTTGCGGCGCCAAATATAGTATATTCTATGTTTTATTAATTATTTGCCCCACGTTTGGGTGACAAATTATTATATTTCGATATTTTAATAATTATATTATGATTTTATCTATATGGATTTTTAATTTGTTGATGTCACAATTTAGGATTGTAACTACAATCTTGTGAATATGCCTTTACCACTGAATATAACCTATTGAAATTTTTGACAGCAGTTGTCAAATTAATATGCCCGGCTCAGATGAATATTAAATTTTATATTGTGTAAGATAAATCAATACACAATCGACTTACTCACTCTTATCTCAGGGAGGGATCAAAGATTTCAAATAATAATTCAAATTTATAAATTTTTAAAGAATTTTCCAAATTACGTATTACGCTATTCCAAATCTAGAGTAACTGTTTATTCAATATACTACGAGACAATTAAATTATCTTATGACATATATGATTTTACTGTCAGGAAATTAACCAAATGTCACTTATTATATCAAAATTTCTATAGCCTGAAAATTATCAAATACAATGAGAAATGAATATGAAATGAGTACCAAAGAGTGATTGGAATTCAAATTTATATAATATATTATCAAATAACAAATTACAAGAAATAAGAACTTTTCAAAAATATTATAAACGCAGAAACAAAGATAGAATTTTCTATCAACCTTAAAATTAAGACAACCTATAATTATAAATCTACTCGCTAAATAATTTATCGAAGTTCAAAATGTTTGATTATATATTTTCTTTATAATTTAGATAGAGGATATGTATTAATATATTTATATATATATATATATATACATATATATATATTATATATATTTATATATATATATATATATATATATATATATATATTAATTATTACTATATGATTTTATTATTATTTGCATCATTGTTGTTTTTACTGTTCACATTTTATTGCAAAGTACCCGATCATACATACTAATGGGTTATTTTTTCTTCATTCCTATAATTGAAGTTTAAAGTGATGGCAATACAACAGAGGGCATGATCGAATTGGGTACATCGTTTTATTTCTGGTTAGCTCTTTGGCAGTTGGTAACACTGTATGTCGTCTTAAGAGTCCACCCGTTTTAGAGGGAAAGTGATATCATTTCCTTGCCGGCTATTAACAGAAAAACACTTCGATTGTTTCAAATTGTCAAATGGTGTTATACTTTTTTAGCCATAATTGATGTGATTGTATAATATAATTCTCTCTTTCCCTAACTGGTCACAGTATTGATTTTCTGTATTTCAATTCAATCTAACGCAATGGAATCTAACGTCAATTCGGAGGTAAGTACACATGTGTTTTTTCCTTTCTAGAAACTCTTAATTAACTGTTGTATTTTTCATTTAAGTTTCCCTGATGATGAGGATAATCATCCTCGAAAGCTTGGAATTTATCCGATAAGAGTACACTCTTTCCTTTTTGTTGTAATTCCCCAATATTCCTAAGTTTTATATACATATATATATATATATATATATATATATATATATATATACATATATATATTAACAATAATTGACTTATATATACTTACTTTTTATTATTGTTGTGGAATTTAGATGATTATAATTTTATATTTAGAATTTTTATTTAGATTTCGCTAGCTCAGTTGATTATTATTATATTGTTTTGTAATTTATTTTATTTCAATTATTCGGGAGCATGAAACACTTTCTACTCTTCGAGTCCTGGCATTCAAAACATATTACCTTCATTTAAATAAAAGAAACACTTTACTTATAACAACATTTAATTTTAAATTCAATATTTTATATGTGATAATAATTATTTGAGACGCCTATGGTCACCTCTAAAGAAATTATTTATTTTATATTTTTAACGGTGCGCATGCTCAAAATCCAGTCATGCGTAAAATGAACATAATTTTAATAACGTGAGATGGAGCTTCTGTGGCTCATTAGTATGACATAGAATTAACAATCAAGAAACATTTAGATGGTTTAAAACATACCAGAATTTATGTGAAGAATATACATGAAAATGTTATCAATATGCTGTGGAAGAAAAGTATTAAAAGATTTATATAGACATGGAATTATTATACAATTTATAAACAGATAGACAGATTACATGGAAACAAGTTAAGCATCATCTTATGATAAAATGGCGTACGTACTTTTGAATTATTTATTTATTGAAATTAGGCCTTTTTGTTATTATTAAAGATTTAATTTATTAACTAATTAAATAAAGTCCGTTTTCTTTATATTTTAGATCGATCATTGCTGTGAATGTTTATCAAAATACGGAACTAAGCACTTATTTGAGTTTTTTGCTCATTATTGGCCAATAATAGTTTAAAAGAACACTGACCTGATGCTCTCGAATTGGGATAACTCTTCTGGACCCCAGGAATACTTCTCTGCAGTTCCAATACCAATTTCTGGAGAAATTCTGCTGGTTTTTTGCAGAACAACTGTGTCTGATTATCGGTGAGTACTACACAAGATTGTTTTTCATAGTTATGTTACAATTTATTAAGTTATTTAGGGAATTTCATAAAAATTTCGGGAACACTCTAACACACAGTCCACACCTTTCGACGCCACTTCTCATAATCCACGCTTCCTCTCGATTTTCACTTTTTTTCAACAAACAAAGTCTTTTGTTTGTTTTCAGGTCACTATCTCCCAAAGTTTGTTTCAATACTTGTTGATTGCAAATTTTATCTGTCATTTTGTTTCTAACCAATCAGATATTGTCCTATGCAATTGAATTATTTGATTTGGGTTTACTTAATAGAAAAGTTCATAAATATTCTATTTCACATTTCTAATACACTTGTAGAGAGTTTTTTGAAATTTAATCATACAAATAAATTAAAGTTGGTTATATACATAGATGTTGTTTAAATAGTTCTATCTAATATTGTCATAAACAATCTATTACTGTTACAATTATATAACTTAAATCATAAATCCTTTCATGTATTCTCCATCTTATTCTTGTATTAACTTATTTCTACTAACGCAATTAATAAATTATTATTTAATCCTATGTTCATTTTACAGACATATATCATTTTCTTTATGTTTAATTGTTTATCTATGAAAAACTATACTCCTTATTCTAATAAACATTTATATTTGTATTCTAATGTAACTAGTTATATCTGAAATTCTTTTGACTTGATTATATAATTGTTTCTTTTTTTAGGTGAACAGCTGATCACGTTACAGAAGATATTCTTCGTCTTAGGCAACTTTATTTACATCATTACATTGGTTAGGCAATCTCTATATTTTATATTATTATTGAGGTAATTTCTTTATTTATTATATTGTTATAGGCTATTATTTAATATATCTTTACTTGATATGCTTTTGAATTAAGAAAAGTGTTTCCTTTTTAATTGTGTTTTCTTAAATTATATTATTTTCATACTAGCAACATATTTTTATAGAACTAATTCTCTTAATATCTATTATATCTGGTTCAATATATATATATATATATATATATATATATATATATATATATATATATATATATATATATATATAACAAAATATAACGGTGCAAAACCCCAAAAGAACCAAGAAGGAAGCAATGAAAGTTCTGAGTTAGCTTCTCAAGTAAATGCCTTTATTCCAAGTTCAAGCTTTCGTTTGTGATTACAAACATCAGGATAAACTAAAAAATATGGAGAACACTCCATTACAAATACGTATGAGTTAATTATTATTACACTCACCAGAATCAGCATTAAAGCTCTAAGAATCTAGCGACCACATTACTAAAAGAGGTGTATTTGGACATAACCTCACATTTGGAAGTATTAAATCCGAATTTAAAAAACTAATATGAGTATATTAAATATATGTAAATGGACATGTTTAAAATAAAAAATACAAGTAACCAGTTATCAATATTATTAAAAATCTACCTCATCAAAGAGGATGGATGAAGATTTACATTAAACTATTTCTCTGTGGCTACAATCTGACAGGGAACTGGAGAAAGCAGAACGACAAATGTCAAAAAATGACTGATGTCACTTTTGTAATTGGAGTAGTTCTTGTGTAATTCTGCCAACTCTTAGTCCTTCCTCTACACTATATACATTCACATTGAAATCAATGGTTAAGTATTTCTGGCCACTTATTTTTCTTAGTAAGTTGTTGCTGTAGTGAGTATGTATACATTAAACTTAAGCCATCTACGTCTTTCTTGTGGTTGATAGTATTTTTGCATTCACTAATGTAACACCTTAGAAGAGCCGGTCTGACCAGCCGTGAACTATTCGACGCCATTAAGAAGAGAACGACTTCCTATCTGGGTCACATCCTGCGTGGTCCTCGTTACGAATTCCAACGTCTTATCCTCCAAGGAAAAATCGAAGGAAGAAGGGGAATAGGAAGAAAAAAACTTTCATGGCTCAGGAACATTCGACAATGGACAGGAATACACGACTTTATGTCTCTCCAAAATGCTGCTCTAAATAGAGAAATCTGACAGGATGTAAATAGACGGTCGCCTACGCAGGCATCTGCTTGGCACTTTAAGAAGAAGAATGTAACACATCCCCAATATTTTTCGCTGAAATAGATTATTTTCTGAGTCAAGAATAACAGCATTTTCGTACTGTATCCTGTGGTTTGTTTTTACAATCGCTTTTATGTAAAGCTAATCTCTTTGACAATTTTTGGCCAGTGTGCCCTATGTATACCAACCCACATTCACACGTATATACTAGCCTTAGTATACACGTTAATCAGAGTGATCACCCATAAAACGCATCCGTAGTTAAACGAGAAGTTAAGTCAAGGTCACAGATAACTGCAATATATAAAAGCGACCCTTATACGCAATAGTATATTATACACCAAGGTGGTGAATACTATTATTATCAACCGAGGTTTATAAATGTCTCCACCACCGTGGTCTATATAAATTTTTTTCCACTACTAGCCAAATGTAAGACAAAAATAAAAAAAATATTATAAAAATCATGTACAATTTAATCACACAGCATTAGAATACCATTATTCCTATAGTTTATAATCACCAATGTTAAGTGCAACGAATTAACGAAACCCATTATACGGTCACCTCCAAAGATTTCACAAAACGTGGTTCATGTTTTACTTTGAACTTTGGACAATTACAGCAGTAATGCGTTGACAACACATGGGTACAAAGTGAGCGTTCATAAAATATTTAACATATACTTCACCATAGAGAACGTAATATATTATTTGTCTATGTATTTCACACTATACACCACAGCGTTCACAAACGAACCACGAGAATCAACGAGAGTGCACTCTTAGTTCCCCGCTTGCTATCGGGAAAAGTATTACCCTGATATGCGCAATTCGTATATTATGTACAATGTACACATGTTCTTGTATATAGAGCTTAAGGCACCGGTAATCGATATTCTGTGGGTCAAGGCTAGCTAGCAGTTGCTCAACAGAAGATTTTCAAATTCCACTGGTAATAATGTTGAAGGTAAAAACATTCCTCGATCCACCTTTTTTCTGCAATTAACGGAAATTAAACAGCACATTTCAATGTCAAATTTTGATAGTTTCGATCTACAAATTGTTCAAACTGATTTCTCCCTAGGCGATTACTCCGTCGTCTGACTGACACTGACACTGTTTTCGCTCCTCACCTCACCCATATATTATGAACGCACTCGTTATGTCATCAGAAAATTTTTGGTTGAGCGCGAATTTTAAACTTATGGCAGTTTTATTGAAATAATTTTATCTTGTTAGGTAATTTCAAGCAGTGAATAAGTAAAAGACAATCTCCTGGGTATACAAAATTATGTTCCACTAGTTTTTGTCAAGCTATTATCCCTGAATTCTCAAAACATTCGAATTTGTCCATTATTGACCCAGGTTAACAATAGAAAATATTACTGTACTTCTCAGTTGGATATATGACGCAATAACTGTCAACTTCACAGCTAGTAGTGGAAAAAAGTTTTTATTATCTATATTAACTCTCTCATTGTTTTTTGAGATCTGTCCATTTTCTATTTTGAGCAACAGCTCTACAAAATGCCGGTTTTCGTGTAATAACAACGACATTATTATATTTTTTTTTGAGTTCTAATCTATTCACACACGACCAAAGGAAAGATTTTTTCAATGAAGCATTTATTTCATCAGTACATGTTCCTCTTGTTACAATTGGTAAGATTTGCATGAAAAGCATTGCAACAACGCGGTCACCTGAGAATGTAACGTGAAAAGCGACTATGTGAGTATAATAAAAGTTAGGTTAGTCGCAGTAGCACTGGTATATTTAATAATTCTATTTCAACATATTATTGAATATTGTAATGAGGAACATACATTATTTACTTTTTTTGTCGATGTGCAATTACTTTTTCCTAAGTTTTAATCTGCGATACTAATTTAGCAGTCATTAAAAGCGCATTTACCAAGAGGAAATAAGTGACTAGAGAATTAGAAAACATTCGAAAGATTATTTCCTTCGACTGAATGATGGATTTGGAAACATCGAGCAATATATAAATGCAAATTGAGAGAAAATTTCAAATTTCCATTCAACGCTAGAATTTATTAAAAGTATCTTTTTAATAACAACGTCTGCTGTAGAGAGTTTGAGAACTTCTAGTTTGTTTTTATTGGAAGATGAAAGCAATTTTTTCGCTGAATGGAAGTTTGAATTGAGGAAAATATCTATTTATGATTTTTGTATTGCAAAACAGACATTCAATAGGGGAAACAAAAAGTACAGGTTTTGGCCATTCGACAATGATTGGCTAGATTTAGAAGACTAAATTTTATTGACATAATTAATTAAAGTATAAAAATTGTATATTATTACCTAGACTAGTAATTTTCTCATAATTAAATGTTTCATGAGTCATCATTGAAAGAAAACTTTAATTATGAAAAATATTAAATGCAAATAAATACTCATCGATTAATGGTAGGTCATGCTATTTTGAGGTTAGACGACGGTTATTGACAAAGCGAAAGATGCGATTTCCTAGCAGAAACATCTTGTATTGGTAAAAATAATAACTTTTAGTTAAGATATATTATAAATAACATGAAGAAACCTAATAAGGCTGAGAAAAATGTGATGAATAAATAATGAGAGTCAAAATGTAATCTTCTACTTCTGAGTGTGTCTATCCGCTCTGGATGTTGGACATAAACAAAGCGATTTGAACATCACTGACTGTTGCTCTAAATAATATTCGTGAAGCCAGGGAAAACCAAGTTTTATTTTTTCAACTATAAGATTCTGCGACTTCCAGGTCCCTTTGTGCCTGGAGTATCAACTGAAGCAGACCACATCTATTTCGGCTCTTCATTAAGAGTCCCAGATATTCTAATTTAATAACGTTCACCATTTCGGTCTCCTCTTGAAGCTTTTCTAAAACTGTCTTGTTGGATAAGTGGTCAATCCAGGAGGTTCATTATAGCCACATCTCAGAGTTAAAGCAAGCTTTAGAGAAGAAGAAACTTACGAAAAAACAAAAAGGAATGAAAAAATTAATAAAATTGCAAAAACAACAGTAACAAATATTAAAAAATGTGTCAAAACAAAATCAGGCAAGCAATGATTGATGATCTAGAAAATACTTACAAAATAATTGAAAACGAAAAAACTGATTTAATATTTTAAATGTTAATCAGGGTTTTATACCAATTCTTGATAGTATTGTTATAGAAATAAAAAAAAGCCAACGAGAAATGCATGAGGAAGAAATGGAAACTCGAATTGCTAAATATGTCATCTTTAACATACATAAAAAGGTGAAAAAAAATAAATGGAATATTGATATTATATTTGTTGACAGCAACAACAAAATCATTGTTGATGAAAATGAAATTAAAAAAGAGTAGGAATAGCTATTTGTGTACCTAGGCGAGAAACTGCTAGGCCACTTCTGGAGGCCTGGAAAACCACTTTCGCGACGAGGAACACACAATAGTTTTTATCCTACACATAAAATGATTAGATTCTAAAATGACAAAAAGAAAGGTAGGAAATATTTTGACTGTACTGATTATTGTTATGAGATGAACGAGTCATAAAAAATGGCAAATTATTTGTTGAAAATAATATTTTCGCTGTACCTTGCAATGCAATAAACACCAATCCATAAAATGTTTATATTTTTGATTATATTTTATTAAGATGGGCCACAGATGACGTCTACATTACAAACTGTTAGAAATTTAGGTTAAAGAAAAATTATTAATCTTTTAGAGTAGGTAAATTACCACTGTTAATAATAAAAAAATTCTGCACATAGGAATAAAGAATGTATGTTTTGTTAAAAACTTGAAAAGAAAATAAATAATTTCAATTCATTTGTTATCGATAATATTTTGAATTTTCTGATATCTTACATTAGTTTTATAAAACCTTGGCCAATCATTCTCAATATATTGGACAAAGATAGTATTTGTGTGGCCAACTTTTAGGTGAATTGACTATTTTTTATGAAATTTCCAATTATTATTTCTATTAGTTACTTCAACAAAAGTAAGTAAAAGTTTTTCACAGTAGTCAGCATCTAACAATTCATATTTATATTCAATTTATGTAAACAAGTACTCAATTATTATTGTTAAGTATAAAAGGACCAATGTTTAGTCCTACCTAGTTTGTCAGAAAAAACATGAGAAATTCATTAGTTTAAAAAAAGCAAATATAATTTTCATCATTATTCACGCTCCTATTAATTCCAGTAACTAATAAATAATTCTTATTCATGATATCAGATAAAAAAATCGTATTCTCAACAACTTCACTTGCCGCATTCTTCCATCTATGTTGTGCTTTAAACAGTTCTTTTTATATCAATATAAAACCATCTTTTCTAATCGGTTGTACCATTCTTCCATACACCTTGCATAGCAAATCTAAAAATAATCTTCTCAGCAAGATCATACAGTTCCAAAAGAAGAACGCCAGTTCTAAGAAATTCCAATAAGAAGAAGAAGAAGAAAATAAAATGAGAATACATAGTTTCACTCTTCTCGTTTTGTTCTTGCGGCGGCCTCCTTGAATACTAATTCGGTTTGTTGGTAAGTGCATTAGTCGACACCGAGGTCGCACGTTATCTTCCAGGGTAGTATTTATCTACTTATAAGTAGAAAGAGATAGAAAACAACTTGAAATGTTCAGGGTCTTATTAACGTATAATAAATAAGAATGAAAAAAGAGCTTCTTCAAATGAGCTTTTACAAGCAAACTTAATACTTGTCAAATTCGCACATTTGCTCCAACAACTTCTGCAATATGTGAATTATTTTCTTTTTGGCATTGATATCTAGCTTTAAATGATTCTTGTTGCGTAGTATATTTCGATTTGATGTATGATATTTCTAAAATTCTTTGAGCAGCTTCATTTAATTCAGTAATAAATTATTGTTCTACCAAGAAGAACAGGAATCAATAGAGGTTACAGATAAATGTATTCTTACTGTAAATAGATAGTGAATAAAATAAGTGAAGGAACAATGGTTCTGGAATAACTTACCCCTTACAGGAAGCAGTATTCCATGACGACCATTTACATATATGGAATAATTTAGTCCTCTCTTCTTTTAGTTCGCAAAGGAAAGTTTTACATACTTACATGAATCAGATGTAAGTATGGCGACTCGTTATTCTTTCATGTATTTATATTCTTCTTTTCCTACCACTTGTGAACCTAGCACATATTTGTTTTTAAAATTACCTATCCAGGTTACCCGTACTCTTGCTCAGTTGCGTATGTCTAATCATTTTAGAATTAAATTAGCATTAAATGGTATTGGATACACTATTGACCCCGAATTAGATTGTACTATTTGCAATACACATGAAAAGGAAACTATTTTTCACATACTATTTGATTGTCCAATTTATACATCAATGAAACCAAATTTATCTTGCCTTGTAAATGTAGACTCACTCCTGCATACCTTAAATAATATATCAATTTTGGAAGCAAAGAAGATTGCAGAATATATTTGGAGTATATTAAAATTGCGCTCTTTTCTATTAAATGAATAATAGGTTTGTATTACTTAAGACCTAAAAATTATTTTTGTACTTGTACTCATTGATTCAGAAGCAATAAATAGAATATTAGTATGATTATTATTATTATAATATATCACAAGATGCCTTACATTAGAGTGAACGAAGGATCTATAACAGATAGTGAAATATTAGAAATATAAAACTTGAAAAACAATAAAACGGTAAATATAAAGAATTATGTGTCTTTGGAGAAGAAAGAAACCAAAACTGAAGAATCAAAGGCATACAGATCTTTACGTACCAATAAAAACCAGTTTATAATTGGAATTATATCCTAGAGGATACTAATTGCTTAAAGAAATGGAAGTAAACTAAAAAAAGCCCGAGACAACTTTGGTTTTTCTAAAAGGGATAAGATAAGCGACAAAACTTATTGGCAGTGCCTAGATGAACGGATTTTCTCACTGCATTGGATCAAAGAACCTGGAGGTGGTGTAAAAAACTGTAGGAAGAGGACAATAATTGTACGAATAAATTGCAACTTCCAGCAATGTATTCCAAGAACCAAAACTCCAGACCTACAGTCGTATTTAAAAGATATTTAAAAGATACTTTCCCATTTTAACTTCATCAACTCTCTAAATTAATTCTTCGTAAGGTACCATTTGGTAGAAAACCACTCCGCCTTTTGGAGTATTTTTGTCACTGTTTAAATATTATTCTATGATTATATCTTCATTAAATGCGGGATGGAATTAAAAAAAATAAGGAGAGAAAAAATAATGTTTTAGTTAGCAATTTGTTATTTTTCAGCTTAGGTTTTTACATAGGTCCAATAACAATTATTCGGAGTTGTTCTTGAGAAGCTGGAAGTCTTTTTTGAAGTAATTTAATGCTCAAAATCCTAATTCGGCCTTCCTAAATCACGTAAAGTTTTTAAGTAATCCTAATATAAAAGTTCTAAAAATTAATTTTTAGGAATATAAGAGTTTAAAGTACCGCATAAATGAATAAATTTCAATTACTAAATACAAATTATGCCATCCGAAAGTAGCACTATCATCTATCACAAACTTATTGAAGTGAAACTTTTTATGGGACACTAGCGTTTTGTCATGAGAGTTAACTCGTCGAGCTAACAAAACTGTTAAACTCCTTGTGAGAGAGGCGGAAAAAATTAACGAAGATTCGCACAAAGAGGAGACGCCGAGAATAGTCGCAGGGCATTGTTTATTGATGGCGATCATGTTATTCCGTTTATCAATCCCCACTTCGCTGCGCGAACGATAAAGTGAGAACGCATTCGGGGGGAAAAGGATACCAAAAGCGCTTAATAATTTCTGCCCATATTGGTATAATCCAGTGCGAAATTAATATAGAAATTGTTTACCTTTAAAATTAAGGCGATAAAAACTAGGAAATTTCTTTGCATTGTGTATTTATTGAAGTGAAACTTTTTATGGGACACTACATAGTTTTTAGTTGGGATGTAATCCGGTAATGGCTAACAAGTGTTGTAAAGCTCTTTTTCTTTTTCTAATTATCATATACACTTAACTGAGTGAGAGAGACGCAACGCTGATCTCCTCGTCCTGTCATCACTCGACTCGATTTAAAATCAAATGAAATAGCTCAGTTAGTTAGCGCGTCGTGCTAATAATGCAAGGGACGCTGGGTTAATCCCCCATGGGCCAGTACTTTTTTTGTTTTTTTTATGTTTAAAAAAGGACTTAATATGCTTTCAAATTCAAATTTCTTAAAAAGATCATTTATTTTTCGTCTTCTTCTTCTTTTATTGTAAATTGTTTATTTTTATATAGTCTATCCGAAAAATTATTGTTTTATTTTAATTTTGGAAATAATTTTTGTTTTCATTTTTTTAAATAATTATTTTGTTGATGTTTTTGAATTTTCTTTGTACACTCATTGACGGTTTTTGCGTCATAAAACATAAAAAGTTTCACTTCTGACGCTGTTAGTTTTCGACTGACGCATAAATCTTTTTCATTATATTGTGGAATTAGCTAGAAACATTGAGTTTCATTTAAAACACTAATATGAGTAGATTCCACGAAGTAAGGGTCGAGACAGTTAATTTCTAATATTTTAACGTTTTTAATCAATATGATATTATAATGATTATCTTACGAGACTAGGTTTTATTAAGCAAAAGAAACTTGACATATACATGACATAAGTTCATACTAATGACATTTAAATATCAACTATAATAAAACAATATTGAATTTAAGAATATAGAGTGATTTTACAACAGTTTCCTCCTGTATCATTTCGAGACATAATCCATCAAATATCTGGGTCTACAACGAGTTCTATCAGGTCTCCCTTCTGCTGAAACTCTTCCTTCGGCTATATCTCCAGTCATTTGATTATCATACATAGAACATTGAGTTGAGATAGATTGATTCATCAGAATCGGTTCTTCGGGAACGTTCTCAATATTAGAATTCATTTCTGGACTCTCGATTTGAATATCAGATCTTACTTCTGCCGTCTGTTGAAGAGTTTTGTCAAGAATTTTAAGATCCACGAGCCAAATATTTTATGAGCATGTTGGATTCTCTACCATTAGATAATCTTGTAGTCTAAGATCTCAAGTAAGGTCGACCTTCACTCATCTGCTTACTAGGTCTTACTAGGTGAAAATTATATTTTATTGAATAAAATATGTTTCTGAACATATACCAATAGGGTTGCCATTAAAAATATGGCCATGGCTACAATAAATAACAATTATTAAATGTATCCAATTTTCAAAATATCACCTACTTGCTTGTCAAATGAATGAAATTCCAATACAAATCTTACGACATACAACAGCTAGATTGCCTACCTTTTTATGGTCCCTATTACCTGGTTACTGTGTACAAATAGGTAAGTTGATATGAGTAATTGCACTCATATGCTTTCCACTTGAAAATATATCAAAATAAAGGCAAATTTATACCGAAGACACTAAGTAGTATCGGGTTGCATTGCAAAATCCGTTCATAAATAACAGAGGCCAAGATTTTGAATTAAAAAATCGGAGCTGCAACGATGAATGACAGAGAAGCATTGCGCGTACTATTTTATGCATATGCATTACAACAGATAAAACGCTGCTATTGAGAAGCGTTTTGGAGCCAACAGTCCATTTGTAAATACATGTATCGTGGATAAAATAAAAATGGCGAAGAAGTGTTTTCTATGCAAATCAAGTGTGATTCGGGAATCTAGATGGAAAAGTAATTGAAAACTATTATTTTAAATTAGTACGCTAAAAATCGAAAAACTTTCAAGTCCCACCAAACCAAACCTAGAGATTGTTTGCTAATTTTCGTTTGAAATAAGTTTTGATATAGTTTTTAGCTAACTACTGGGAGAACGACTATTTAGTATCAATAACCTAGAACGAAAAATGTTTGACGGTAGAAGAAGACTGTTCTTGTTCTCGACTATTCTATCAACTACTCTCTGGAAACTCAGAACTGCATTGGTTACATCAAACGGAACATTAGTAACTTCAAATAACTGACCGTCAGCCTCAAATGCAGTATATAATACATTGTCATTCATCAATTTTGATAGGTAGTTGGTGATACACACTGCGGAGATCGATTGTGATGAATATCCGATTAATTGTCTGACAATAATCTATTACCATGCTCTTTTTATGGTTTACAGCTTTGGAAACGAGAGCTTGTGACCTCCATGGTTAACACCTTTTTTCAATAATCCCTTATTGAAGAGGTTTTCTCACTTCCACAAAAGTACTTGACATACACATGACATGAGCTCGTACTGATGACATTTTTATATCAATGATAATAAAACTATATTGAATCTAAGTATACAGTGATTTTACTATAGATATACCTGCAAAAACGCCAGTTTTTGTGTATATAATCTCAAATATCTCAAAATTCTGACACGACTAGGCAATTCTTCCCCGGATTAGGATTCTACTCAAAAATGAATTCTAAAATAACCACCTACTTCCGAAAAATAAAACCTATGCTTAATCTAAATATTCATTTCTGTTTCATAAAACGTAAAAAATGTGAATACATTTTTTTATTTGCGTCCAAAATGATGGAACCGGCCCACGAAATTAACAATGCACTTGTATAAAATGCAATTTGGATGATAATACGTGATGATATAACTTGCCTCAGTTTCGGGGCAGGGTCTATTTTTAATTTTCTTGTTGATTCATCATTACCCCGAAGTTTCTTTCATTTCTCTTTGGCGAATATCAAATAATACAGTCGGGTAGTGTGAGAGTACTCATTTAGAGAATTGATTTGGGTTTTTGACTTTCAGATTCTGATATAAATCCGGTTTTATAGCGTCTTATAATTGGTTTTTGAATGACCATCGCCTCTTGATTGTGATATGCTTTTGCTGTATGTGTGTAATTTGTTGGACGACAACGTTTAGGTTGCTAACAGTGCAAAATTTCTAAATACATGCATCCTGACTGATTTTATTTTTTACTGCCTAAAATGCGTAATGGAAACTTTTAATACACCTCATAGTTAGGGTATTACCTCAGACTAACAAATAAAATAGATATGTTTGTTTTGATTTTTTCTTGCCCCAAACATCGAGTACCATTCTAAGCTCACTTGCGGACACTTCCACTGCTTTGCCATATTTACAAGTCTCTTTAGTTGCAGGAAAAATGAAATTAGAAGTTTAATTGAAAATGTGTTAAGCAGTTATGCAAATAAAAAAAGTTATACTACTTTATGCATTTGAACCACTGCTTTTAAAACTAATTATGAATACTTGAATTTCATTTAATAAAGGCATATTATTATATAAATTTTGTTGTATCTTTAGATACCTTTATGGTTATAATTAAAAGTGGCAACATTGCTCAAAATTTCAGTACCTGTCTTATGTGTCAATAGTAATCTATTTAGTGGTTTTGTCCTTGTTTAATTATCATATAAAGAGAGATGCAAATATCGTCAGAGTGTGATTGACGATCATTTCGAATACACCTTAGTGTGTAGTAAAGAATGGCAAACATGGTTTATTTATACGAGCGCCATTACAACTAGAGAGTAAACATTTAGTTCTTTGGTTTTAATGTGTTTTTCTTAACTTTTAGTGACAAAATAAACTTTAAAGTTATTGATTCTAATATTTTTGGATTATCATGGTTCGTCGGTGCCAAGTTTGTCAAAAAAACAGCCGAAATTACCAAGGCCATGTATCTACAATACCATCCCTTCTTTTTGTAATTCATTCATTATTTCACTACTGGCAATTAGAATTGATGACAGCAAAAATAAACGTATTTCTGAATGAATAGACCTCTCTATGTTTATTACTCTAAGGGTACTACATTGATAAGACTTTGTTTTATAACAAATATGATATTCTGGAAATTGTTGAGAAGAGTACCCAAAAGAAAAGCAAATAGTACTTAAAATCATGTGTCATTAAATATTTTACGCAATTTGCCAACTAAATTATAGTCATTCCTGATAGGGAATTATTGTTTTTATACAATAATTGACGAATATGATAGCAACTACTTAAAATGAATTGGGTTTATATTGTAATGTTAGTTTTACATAATGTAATGTTTTTCTTATTTCTTAAAAGTTTTTATTACGGGTGGGATACATTTTAAACACTCGGTATGGCTACTTACTAATTTATTTAAACACTAAACTAATCACTAACACTTAATTTATATATACTCAACTAATCACTTAAATTTAATTTATATGCACACAAACTTGATTATTAATTTATATTAGCACTTTGCTGTTCGGTGTAGTTTTGTTTATTTCTCGAGATCACTTTATCAACTAAACTTATCCGCTGATCGGTCCTTTATTTATATTACGGTCTTCGGAGGAGAGATGTCAAATATATTGCGTTTCAGTTAGCAATCAGAAATGGCTTGAAGCATCCTTTTAGCACAGGAAAGGAATCCGCAGGTAAAAAATGGCTTAGGGGGTTTCTAAGAAGGCACCCGCAGTTGCCTGTTCATACACCACAGGCAATATCTGCTGCGAGAGTTAAAGGGTTTAACGCCGAAAACGTTGCGGAGTTCAATTCATTTAGAAAAACAGGTCTCTTTCCTTGTAACAGACATGTTTTTAGAGAAACTGACTTTTTGGAAGAAGAGCAAAATCTACCTACACAAGAAAGAACTGATATTGAAAATGAAGGTGAAGATATTTCATTAAATGACAACAATATTTCAAATGTGTCATCAGATTTAGTTGTGGATGTTCTTGCAGAGTCCAGAAAAACTATGGCAAATCCATCAATATCATCAGGCTCTGCCCACAACAAATGCTCTGACAAAAGTGATAAGCTTTTGCTAGTTACTCCAAAAGACGTTTGTCCAGTGCCATCAAATTCTTCAAATCATGGTGAAAACTCTAATAAAAGAAAAGGCACAGCAAGTTTAATAACATCTACTCCATATAAAAAAATCCCAATGGCACAGGACCAATTGGACAGGCTTATTTCAATAACATGTTTGCATCAAAACCAAAATAAAAAAATTAGATACAAAAGTAATAGAATGTTTTGAGATGTACAAAAAACCAAAGTAACATTCTGGCATCAAATCAAAAACAGAAAATTGAAAAAAAATTCTGGTAAATTTGTGAATTTTCTTAAATAAATGTTTTATTGTACGATTTAGAGAAAAAATGTTGGACACAAAAGTTGTAGAACGTGTTAAGGTCTATAAAAAAGCTTAGTAACTTTTTTGCGTCAAATGAAAAACAAAGGAAATACGATTTTTTTTCAACTTTGACAGGACGCCATTTTGTTTTACTGGGCCGATTTGGCTCATTAACGAACTCGTCCAAGATTTTGGCCTAACCGATTTTTGTAGCGAGTTTGGTTTCGATCCGTCAAAAAATACGCCCTCTATCGTGCTTACAAATTCCGTTATAATTTGTGAATTTTCTTAAATTAATGTTTTAATGTACGATTTAGAGAAAAATATTAAACACAAAAGTTGTAGAACGTGTTAAGATCTATGAAAAAGCTCAGTAACTTTTTGCGTCAAATGAAAAACAAAGGAAATACGATTTTTTTTCAACTTTGACAGGCCGCCATTTTGTTTTTACTGGGCCAATTTGGCTCACTAACAAACTCGTCCAAGATTTTGGCCTAAACGATTTTTGTAGCGAGTTTGGTTTCGATCCGTCAAATCGTGCTTACAAATTCCGTTATAACACATACATATATATATATATATATATATATAACCTTTGGAACGGAGGATGATTTTGGCATCTAGGAACACCAAAACGAAAAAAAGTTGAGAGGTGTCAAGGGACACCCGGATGGAACGAAGTTCCTTTTGATTAATTAGTGAAGGAATTGTAATAAAATTTTATTTTTTTATGAAATAATCGTCGCGACACCACACTGTTCAATGCGAAATAGAAATGAAAATATCTGGCTTGCTTTCTATAAGAGAGAGAGAGAGAGACAGACAGACAGACAGAGAAACATGCGCACGCCGCACAGCTTACAATAGCTTACAATAGCAAAAAGTGTCGTGACAACTTTTCGTAAGAATTTTTTCCGTCTAGCCCCCTTTCACTTCACTTCACTTCGTTCCAAAAAGAAAAAAAAAGAATTTTTCAGAAAATAAAAATTCCTCCCCGGCGGGGAATCGAACCCCGGTCTCCCGCGTGACAGGCGGGGATACTGACCACTATACTACAAAAGTATTATTCATTATAAAGCAAGCAACTGAAGTATATTATTTCAATTTTTGTTGTAGAGAATCTCAACAATTAATTAACATAATAAAGACAAAAAAACTATACTAAGTAATATTAAAATATGATTTGTTTTTGAATTTATTAAAATTATGACGCGTACACTTGCTAAACACACAAAATGTGGAGATTATAAATCGTATGACTTGGTTGGAGAAACATGCGCACGCCGCACAGCTTACAATAGCTTCAAAAAGTGTCGTGACAACTTTTCGTAAGAATTTTTTCCGTCTAGCCTCCTTTCACAACGCGCGATAAGGAACTTCGTTCCAAAACTGCATTGGAATTTTTCCGAAGTCGCGTCATGCTACTCTCTACAATAGCCCTATTTCACTCTGAAATAAGCCTAAAAACTTGGAAGAATCCATTGCCAAGAAACTAAAAAAAATAGAAGATGTGAAACCAAACTCTTTGGGAACAACAGATAAAAAATCCAAGACTAAAAGTACCGAAAAGGCTAAAATTACATCGAGCAGCTCAGATTCAGAAACTTCTGTGCATTATGATGACTCGACTGATGAAGAGGATTACAATGATGCAGTGTGTCGTTTTTGTCAGGGAAGATTTTCCGAAGACACCCGTGGAGAAAAGTGGGCTAGATGTATCGTTTGTTTTCATTGGTGCCACGAAGATTGCGGCGAAGTTGATGGCACAACATTTGTTTTCCCTATATGCAAAAAAAACAAGGAAAAAAAACTTTTGTTCGATTAAATTTTAGTGTTGTTACTTTTGATTCTCATTTTGATTACTTCTGAAATAAAACAATATATTATATTCTTTCAGTACTTGTTTTTATTTTTTGGTATACTATTATGAGACAGTCTTTTATTAGGAACCCTAACTATCTCATATTAGGAGACCAATCTTGAAAATGACAAAAGTGATTTTTTTTATTCATTACCACTTTACAAAAATAGTTAACATTTTTAATAAATTTGATTTGTTAGGGTGTGAAGTATACACAACGATCTATCCTTTAGAAATAAAGCCACTTCTAAAAGTTAAATTTGTGCAAAATTATTCAAAAAAATAAAAAGGTGTCTCATATTAGGTCCCTTTCCTCTATGCAAAACAACGAAAGATCTTATGTATTTAATTCAATGTCTCCAAAAAGTGGAGTTTGTCGCCTTCGATATTAGGCCCCTCAATTGTTTATTAAGCTTTAATTACTGCCGCTCCAATGTCAAACCGGGCAGCGAAGAAGAGGAAGCCATTCAAGAGAATCTCCTAGAAGTAAATATTGGACTTTCTTCATCGAACTGATATCCCGCTCTATCCGGTTAACGTATCATCATAACATACATTTCGAACTAAAATTGTCATACAAGCTCTTCTTCAAAATGGCTACTCCTCCAACCATATCGATAGGAACATTCGAAAACATCTTCACAAAACCGCACCAAATCCACCTCAACTAGGAGCCGAAACATCTTCAATATAGTTTTTCCCCCTTTCATTAATGGCGTACAGATAAAATCAGCTGAATCATCAGAGATGACAGTAGAAAACTAAATTCTATCCGCCATCATCAAACGTCGCGCTTAAAGAACCCATCCCGCATAAATCAACCAATAGCCGAAAGACGTGTCATCACCCCGCCCCTGAACAGGATATAAATACACGGCACTACCAATCACCAACAGTCAAGCAGTCTTTTAAGATCAGAGAGTAGGCAGATTGAGACTCTGACACCTTCTAAGACCAGTCTTTTGAGATCAGGGAGAAGGCAGATTGAGGCCCTGAGACATCATAAGACTATGACACGAGGAGTAGGCAGATTGAGACCTCGCTGTCAGAAAACCTCTTCAAAATGAAAGCCGAAACGTCGAGCTCCAAACTCTAAACGCGGTCCAACCCATCAACCCATGAACTTAGTGAATTTAATATTTCTGAGCACGGAAACCTATCCGAACATCGAACAGCCCTAACTCGGTGTTGGTGACGTCTTATGCTTTGTAATAGGGACCAATCGAAAGCTTGTAAAAATACCTCGAGATATTTTTTTAAGTCGGCTCTAGCCTCTACTCCGGTTCCAGGGTGGGCCCTTAAAAAGTAAAGTGAATCAATACATTTTGATTTCAAAACGTAATACAGGATGTTTCATCAATTATGTTTATTAATAATACATAGTGAGTTTTAAATATGGAATATCTCAATTATTTCGAAAATGGTTTGGGCCCTTATAGGTTTTTTTATGGAAATTTTTGAATTTCTAGAAAAAATTTCACCCAATGATTCGATCGTAAAGCTACATAATACCACACAACAAGCAATCTACAGAGTTCTACTTTTTAAATATACTCTTTCAACAATCGTAGTGTTAGTGTAAGTTGAAGTGGAATAGAGATTATGTTTTGAATATGTCTATAATTGTCAGTCTGACATTATAATTTTGTTAAAAATAAATAGTAATGTTGCTTTGTTATCCCACCTATATTCATTTGGAGTAATATTTGTGACATTAAATTACTAAATAAACCATTGCTCTTTAACTATTTTGTAAGCAAGCAATAATGCGACGAACATCTCGTAGGTATTGTATATACTTGTTCATGAATACCACCCACTTGTATTATTATTTTGTGATACAATTTAGAATTCATTTCATGAACCAACTTTACGATTTCAATAAACCACGGAGTTTATATTCCATATATACATAATTCTTTTATTAAATCGTACCACAACTACTGCATTCGAACGGATTGAGAAACTTGCAGACATCTTGATACGCACCTACGACGAAATTACTATACAGTTGAGTCTCCTTTTAATGAATAAACGGTCGACATTAAAGTCTGGAATGGGTGTAATGCAAAATTTACTAGCAAAATAATAATAATATTATGCTAGACATAATGCGAAGGTGAAAGTGGAAATGAAAACAATAATAAATGATTATATCGTACTAAAGTTGTATTATAGGTTAGTATTGGAATACTGAATATAAATAAAATGCAAAAATTAGTTGATATATGGAATATACAGGTTAAATGAATGGAAATCGACATAAACAAGGCAAACGTTATAATAATAAATGAAAGAAATAAAGATGACTAAAAAAGTGAAGAAATCAAATGCAAAGAAAACATTCTAGTTTATGAATATCTAGGCACACAGAAAACGGCAAAATGGACGCATCTACCATGAACTCTGTAGCGGAAAAATTAACGGTTAAGCAAATAACTAAGGAAGGAGTTAAAGTTACTGTTGACTGCCCAAAAAGCATAGACGATGACAATCAAAGCATGGGTGCTATTTGATCAATTCCATTCTTATTATGGTATTGCTTGGAAGTCAAGGAAATGGTGGTTAAAGCTATTCTATTACTTGATCGATGCATCATATTGTGAACTCTTACATTTTATACAAAACATGTGCCTCTACTAACCACACGAAATTCAAACAGAGTTTTACAAAAAATTCTCAAAACTTTTATCTGTAAAATAACCTTTTCCGCTAGATAATATTTAGAGTATAATAATAAGCTTATACAAATTCGAATCCTCATATAAATATTCAATGCACCTTTTCGGAAAAACCCAAGGGAATATATAAAAGGCAAAATTTACCTAAAATCGCTCTCATTCTTTTTCGGTTCACTGATACCTGTAAGTCCGGTCGAGGTTTCTAGTTCCTCATGTTAAAATAAAAATAGTTTTTCCTAATAAGTGCGTATTGCAAACTATAAAGTAAATTTAAATGATTATATAGTTGTTACGGAGTGTTGTATATTATGTAAATAAAACAGACGCTCCAATTTCTGAAAATTATTTTTTCTCCACAAAGATCATTTAATGTCCACAAAAAAGGCATTACGGTTGTGCAGCATAAACAAAGTCAAATCATCGGCTTGAAAGGAAAAAAACTGGTTTGTGCCATAACATCACAAGAGAGGGGAAAACTTGTCACCGTTGTGACAGCCATGAACGCTTCTGGTACTTTTGTTCCGCCCTTGATAGTGTTTCCTCGTGAAAAAATGTTGGAATATCTAATGCAGGACGCACCTCCTGGATCAATATGGGCCTGCCATCTATCTGGATGGATTAGGACAAATATTTTTACGCAGTGGTTTTCACATTTTGTTAAGTTTACTAAGCCAACAAAAGATGATCCGATCTTGGTAGTTTTAGACGGTCACTATTCACACACGAGAAACATAAAAATCATAGAAATGGCTAGAGAGAATTATGTTTCAATTGTGTGCTTACCACCACATGCCACTCATAAAATGCAGCCACTTGATGTGGGTTTCATGGCATCACTAAAAACATATTATTCTCAAGAAATAGAGACATTTCTCAAAAACAACCCAGGAAAAGTTGTGACACACAACAACATCTGCTCACTATTTGGGAAAGCTTATAATCGGGCTGCAACAATGGAGGCATCGA
Organism: Galeruca laticollis; assembly: GCA_963921935.1. NCBI lineage: Eukaryota > Metazoa > Arthropoda > Insecta > Coleoptera > Chrysomelidae > Galeruca > Galeruca laticollis. The sequence continues at coordinate 108,070,640 of OY998178.1, read as the reverse complement.
TTAATTCATTTAGAAAAACAGGTCTCTTTCCTTGTAACAGAAATGTTTTTAGGGAAACTGACTTTTTGGCAGAAAAGCAAAATCTTCCTACACAAGAAAGAACTGATATTGAAAATGAAGGTGCAGATATTTCATTCAATGACAACAATATTTCAAATGTGTCATCAAGTACAGAAAAACTATGGCAAATCCATCAATATCATCAGGTTCTGCCCACAACAATTGCTCTGACAAAAGTGATAAACCAAAAGAAGTTTGTTCAGTGCCATCAACCTCTTCAAATCATGGTGAAAACTCTATGAAAAGGCAAAGCAATTTTAATACATCTACTCCATATAAAAAAAACTTTGAAGAATCTATTAACAAGAAAGTAAAAAAAAGAAAGATGTGAAACCAAACTCTTTGGGAATAACAGATAGAAAATCCATAACTGAATATATCAAAAATGCTGAAATTACATCGAGCAACTCAGATTCAGAAGCTTCTGTGCATTATGATGACTCGACTGATGGAGAGGATTAGAATGATACGGAGTGTCGTTTTTACCATGGAGGATTTTCTGAAGACACCCGTGGAGAATAGTGGGCTAGATGTACCGTTTGGTTTCAGTGTTGCCACGAAGATTGCGGCGAAGTTGATGGCACAACATTTGCTTGCCCTATATGCAAAAAAAAACAAGAAAAAAACTTTTGTTTGATTAAATTTTAGTGTTGTTACTTTTGATTCGCATTTTGATTACTTCTGAAATAAAACAATATATTATATTCTTTCAGCCCTTATTTTCATTTTTTGGGATCCTATTATGAGACAGTCTTTTATTGGGAACCCCAACTATCATATTTGGAGACCAATCTTAAAAATGACAAAAGTGATTTTTTTTTATTTATTACCACTTTACAAAAATAGTTAACATTTTTAATAAATTTGATGTGTTGGGGTGTGAAGTGTACACAACGATCTATCCTTTAGAAATAAAGCCACTTCTATAAGTTAAATTTTTACAAAATTATTCGAAAAAATAAAAAGGGGTCTGATATTAGGTTCCTTTCCTCTAGTTTTTTATAATTTTACACCCTTCTAATAGGGTATTTTAATGTTTTTATTCCAATGACTCAATCATAACAATGATTTTCTATCTTGAGCATTGTTTTTAATCAACTTGATGGCTTTGACACCTTTTAAATGACGACGGCTTTGATAATGGCTTAATAGCCGAAAGCGCTTAGCTGGAAAGTAATAAACTAATACACACTGAGTATTCGTCGTTTTCATTCACTCAATTTACATCTAGTGTGTACACCATATCCACAGACATTTCTAAATAATTCTTTGTCTATCGAAGTTAGTGCAAGCGATGACAAACGGTCATTTGTCATAGAATTTCGACAAAGGTTTTAATTCGTTTCAAGCCAGAAAAATGTCTTTCTACTGAAACACTTGTAACTGGAACGGTAGCAATTAATATAAAAAGTTTGAAAGTTTCTGGAAATATTGTTTGAAGACGTGGGCGTAATTTCAGCTTTTTAACTGTGATAGCAAGACCCACCGGATGGCCTGGGGTTGAAAGGGGAATTCAACGGTTCTCGCTGTGAAAATTTTTAAAAACTGGCTATTAATTTGATAGGTTTACAAACTTTTTAAGACAATTTTTACAACTTATATTATTAACTAAACCACATGAATAGTACTTTTTTAAATGAAACTGCCTGTTTCAAAATAATTTCACAGTATATTGAAAAAATGGTGAAAATTCTAAACAAATTGACAGTTGTTTCGATATTACTATCATCGTTAGAATGTCAGAAGTTACATTTGTACCATTTTTTCAATATATTGTGAAATTATTTACAAATAGTTTCATTTAAAAAAATAATATGAGTAGATTACACAGAATAAGGATCTAAACAGGAAATTTCAAATGTATAGTAATTATCGTTCCTACACAACTGAAAAGTGTGCTTAATTTTAATTTGTTTCGCCCATTTGTTACGATAAAGGAAAAATCAAGTAAACATAATACAAAGAAAAAACACATTTTCTTGATATCATGATACAAAAGTTATTTTTACACAAAATGTAGTCTTCTCTTTTTGTCTGAACTAAAATTGTCAATAGCTTAGAAGATGTCTACACAATAGCCAAAAGAGCGAGTCCGTCAACATAGCACCCCCAATGATTGCTACACTTATCAAAAAATGCGCCACCTTTCATTAAAGTTGCACTAACTCCATTGTCGAGATAACTAATATTATATTTTGAGGGTGCTAAATTGACGCTAGCACCATCAATGGATGCTAGTATTCTGAAAAAGTTTCGCTGGATTCTTTTCAAGTTACGCCATCTTGCGCCACAATTTTTGAAAGTTGCGCTACCTCAAGTCTGCCTTCAGGAGGCGGCAAAGTTTATACCGTCAGCACCACTATTGCAAGTTAGGAGGATGAAATTTTGCATGTACATTCTTTAAAAGCTGCACCAACTTGCGCCACAATTTTTAAAAGTTGCTCCACTTCCAGTACACCTTCAGGAGGCGCCAAAGTTTATACTATCAGAACCACTATTGCAATCTAGGATGATAAAAATTGGCATGTACATTCTTTATAAGTTGCGCCAACTTGCGCAACAATTTTTAAAAGTTGCTCCACCTACAGGAGGCGGCAAAATTTATACTGTCAGCACCACTATTTCAAGCTAGGAGGATGAAATTTTGGATGTATGTACAGGATTATTGGTTATAATTTGACCACCCTTTTATTTGTCTTATGCATACAGATACAAAAAAAAGTTTCAAATAAAAGTTGTAGGAGTATAAATGCATCCAAATAAAATATACTTTATACGCCAGTAGCGTTTTTGCATTAGGGGGTATAAAATAAGAATATATTAATGTGGAAAAATAATGCTACACACTGTATATATATCTAACACGATTCAATTACAATTTAAGATATTAACGAGTATAAGATTATTGAAAGGAAAACTATTCGAGTGTCAAATTTAAACTTAATCAAACTAAAGAAATTCATTTAAATTTTATAATGTACCTTGTACATATATACATGACACCGATATAATAGGAATTCAAACTATTTAAGAGAAAAATTTAAAATTTATTGAATACAAATATTTTAAGATCACAAATTTTTTATCAAAATTCAATATCAAAAAATATTCAAGGTTAGAGAAATAAATAGTCATTTTAAGGTATTCAGTTAATAAAAGAAATCAAAATCTATTTATAGTAAGGAGATAAAAATTTAGTTTTTTTTTGAAAAAAGAGAAAGTTTGGTAACCACAATATAATTTGGGTTGTTTATTGAAAAAAAATATTCAGTAACTTTGAATCCTCCGAAGAGAGAACTTCTAAGTAGGAGCTCTCCAAAGAGTAACATATAATTTTAGATCTATTCAAAAATTTTGTATTATAATAATTTCAACAGTGATTAATAATAGAAAGCATTATTCGGTAAGCCATTCAAATTATGTGCGTGAGTGATAAAAAAAACTTTGTCAAGATTAAAGCAGAGGTGTAAGATCCGGAATTCTAAAGTTTTTAGAATTGTACGATCTGACTGTTATCATCGAATACTGGTGAGTCCACTCCAGAATTATTATTTAATTGAAAGATTCAGGCCTCAAAAATAAATTGAATTATAGATGCATCTAAACTTTTAAATTCGCATAGAATATAAAAAAATTTGAAGATACAATAGAATAAAGACATTTCGGATATTTGACAAGTAGAAATTTTTGAAGTTGATTGAACTCTTTCAAAAATTCTTTATAAAACTTTTGGTACTAGAGATAAGGCGTTATAGTTTGTAGGTTGTTCATTTAGTTTATATCTGGGAAGATACGAGTTTGTTCTTTGTTGTTGTAAAAAAAGGAAAACTAAATTTTTAAATTTATTTGATTCATAATTGTACATACTTGTTAATTTGTTACTCACATTTATAATATTCAAACCATTCAAGAACGTTAATAAAAATTAAACATTTTCATCAAATTTAGAAATTTTATTTTAAAAAGTGACAATTGTGTATTATTGGTGACATACAAGTCATTTATACATTGTGAATGTCCAAAAAGAAATTGAATAGCCTTTATGTTCAACAGTCACATTATATTATTAGATAGATCAAACAGAACAAAGAAAATTTATATAAAATTTTTATTTTCAATAGCGCATTGAACCGACCCTGAAGGTAAGAGTGATTCGATTATTTTATGTTAAATTTATCTTTCAAGTAATTACAATTTGATAGGCGTGAAAATTTTTAACAACTACTGTCAACTTTTGATATACATAATATATGCCGTTATAAGCTTTGTTTGCAATATAATGAAAATACGCTGTTTAAGCTACGTATACAATAATTGTCGCTGCAACGTACAGCAATTCTAATGAAATTAAACAATTAAAAAAAACATCTCACATAATATTAGACTATATCAATATATTTTTAAATAGAAAACCCTGTATATTATGACATATTCGGAGATGGCTTTTTTTTCTCATAACAAAAATATATACTTTTATAGGTGTAGCTTTCATACTTTCTAAAATAATGGACAGTAAATTCCTAAAGTATTTAAGTTAGTATCTAGCTAAAAAACGTAGTTGGCTATGCATGTCTTACTGCAATATTGTTGATATTATCTGTCAAAAGTATGAACCAACTTAACAAATACAACTAATTGGTAGCCATATTTTTCAATAATGGATTATACGGCTTCTGAAAAAGTAGAAATATTTTCTGTATATGTCAAAAATAACAATAATAAACGTGCTGCAAGACGAGAATATCTACAGTTGTATCCAAATCGACGATGTCACACCATCACATCAATGTCTATCATAACTTTTTGAGAAAGAAACATATTGACATAGTAAATGAAGAAGAACAGTGGAATATACTGTTACACTTTGAAGGTAAAATAATACTTTTATTCAATTAATATTAAATTACCTAAAAATATATTAGAAAAAGACACATCAAAATATCAATTATTTTTATTTTAGAGCATGCAGAGAGTAGTATAAAAAAAGCTTCCGGCGAATTCCAGACAAGTTACTATAAAGTTCAAAAAACACTAAAAAATAATAACTATCGTTCTTACAAAATTTTACCAGTACAGGAACTATGTGAAGAACATAAGTGAAAATGATTGGAATTCTGTCAACAAATGATAAGAAATTTAGACGACAACGAAAATTACTCTAAACAAATTATTTGAACGGATGAATCAAGTTTCTCTACATCAGGTCTGTTTATCAGAAAAAATAGATGTTCGTGGGAACGAAAAAGTTTTAGGAAATACAAAATCAAACAAATTAAAGAATCAGGTCGAAAATCTATTCATGTCTGGTGCGGAATTTTTCGGGGTAAAGTAGTTGGGCCAATATTCTATAATTTCACTTTAACGGTCAATTATTTTTCGTGACATTCTGCCACAAGTTGACGATTTACTTCAGGAATTTCCAGAAGATACGCTTAATGTCATAATATGGCAACAAGACTGAGCATCTCCGCATAATGTAAGAGATGTGCAAGAACACTTAAATAATGAGTTCACAACTTGGATAGGTAATGGTGGCACGATTCAATGGCCGCCAAATAGTCCTGATTTAACGCCTTTAGATGGCTTTTTATGAGGCTATTTAAAAGAAAAAGTTTATTCCGATATCAGTAACAGTATTACAATAATTAGAGAGAAAATTGAAGCTGAAATTGAACTTCTTAACCATCGAAATAGTAATAAAATTTGGTAAAATTTGAGAAAACCTACCTGACACAGATTTCGAACATTTTTTTTTAATTATGTGAGGCACTTACTAACAAACATATAGCACCACAAATTTTACTGCGGAAACACTTAACAAGCGCAGTAGAAGGATTTTCATTTTCAAATGGATATTTTTTATATTTTCTTGTTGTATATATACATATATATTCTCAAAGTATAATATTTAATTTGTTCTTAATAGATATGTGATAATTGTAGAGTGAATCATTACGATAAACAATAGTTTTTTTCAAAATGAGTTTATTATGCTTTAACAACAATCTCAACTGACATTTGCTAATCACTGACATTAGCGACGTTGCCAAATTTATAAAGTTATGAAATTACGAAAAATGTAAGTCTCGATTTCGTTTGTATGCAGTTACATCGACATTTTTTTATCTATGGTTATTTCGGAATTACATGAAGTTAGTTTGCAAAAAAGCGCGCCGAGTCGACGTTTCGCAATTCGCGCGTATAAGAGAATTTAAGGAGAAGATATGAACTTTGTATTGAAACTAACGGCAGTCATTTTGAGCACTTACTTTAGTTTGCTTAAAATTTATGAAAATATCAAATCGGTTTCTATTTTGTAATAAACACTGTATTGCTTTTTATGTTGTTTGCTATTGTATTGTATTTCGTAATAAACACTGTATTGTTCTTTGTTAATGTCACACCCAGTCGCCTACTTTTTTACTGTCTATTACTTTAGAAGTTACTTAGTTTTGACAGATAGTAAGCCATGCATAGCCAACTACTTTTTTTGCTAAATACTAACTTAAATACTTCAGGAGTTAACTGTCAATTATTTTGGAAAGTATAAAAGCAAGACCTATAAAAGTATATATTTTTGTTGTGAGAAAAAAAGGCCCTATGCGAATATGTCATAATATACAGGGCGTTCTATTTAAAAAATATATTTTTAAATTATACTCCGTAATTCAAAAACGCTATTGGTGTGCAAAGTACATTCTATTAAAATGCATTTATTCTCCTACAACTTTTATAAAAACTTTTTTTGTATCTGTACGCATAAGAGGAATAAAGGGGGGTGTCAAATTATAACCAATAACCCTGTACATTCTTTATAAGTTGCGCCACATACGATACAATAAAGTGAAAAGATGTGGTACTAAGTTTCTCACAAAATTTGGAACACATATTTGACAAATTAATTATGCAAATGGTCAGAGGTCTCGTTGATGCAGATTTGTCGGTAAAAAGGTTCACGATAATCATATAATTTGGATCTGGGAACCTGGAACGAATTTTCTTTTCTGACAAAATTACATTGACTAGTCACGTACGAAGAACCGTCATACCAATATTTGATTATACATTTTTCTAAAAACTCAATCAATGAGTCTGAAAATCAGGTCCCCTTCAGATTTTATTAGAAATCAGAGCCAGCAAAAAAATGCGTTACAATCAAAATGATTGTGGTAGTTTCAATTTTTTATCAACGACTATCGAATAATGTATAGATAATTAACTGGTTTTGGATAAATTATGCCATATATAATTAACTACAGTAAATTATGATGCGTGACTTATATCATAATTTACCCCTATCGACTAAACAAAAGCTCCGAAAAAATTATGATGAGTGAATTATGACCATAATTCACTCTTTAGCGCAACTTTAATGAGATGTGGCGCATTTTCGCGCAACTGCTAATGAATCTGGAGCAACTTTTTGATAAGTGTAGTAATCATTGGGGGTGTTATGTTGACGGACACCAAAAGAGGAACGATGACAGCCTCTCCTGATTAATCGTGTTTCCGGTGTATGTTTTTAACCACGGTAAGCACGAGAAGGACGTCTCAAAGGATGCTGAGTTCATTGGAATCGTAAAAAATAAACGAATAAGCTTAAAAAGCAGAAGGAGCACACACTTTTCCAAGATTTATGTACTAAAACGTTAGCTCTTTCATTAATAGTTTTGTTTCTTTATTCATCCCTTTTGTAAAAACATCTCAGCTCAGACAGAAAAACTTCATTGTCTAAATTGTAATATTTACACACATACTGTACACTGACTGTGTCTATGTCAGAACTTTGCTTAAGTTGTTGTTTTCTTGCAGCATATTCTCTATCTTCTAGGTTAGGATATCAATAACTGGCCAGAGAATTGAAACTTTGTAGTACTGCGGTAAATATTCAAATGAAGCTTTATACCCACAATTTTTCAGAGAATTTTGACTTTTATTCACATTTCCCACTTGTCTACCATCCAGTAGCACTATCATGACGAAATGAACAGCTGTTTGGAATCTTTAGACCGATTGCATTATTATTAAATAATTCATCCCAAATGTTTAGTAACATCTTTTACGTATTGAATAAAGGTTTTCCTCCTTCTATTCATGCAACTTATTTTTGATCTCTGTCTGGGTAAATAAACACTCATCAGTGAACATGACGTTTTCTATAAAATGTGGATAAATGTTTACATTATATATAGATAGATACATATATACCTAAAAATTGAAGCGCACAAAACAAAACCTGACAATTTGAATGATCTTGGGAATGGAATAATGGCATTCAAGCTATTAACATTATTGTGCTTAAGAGTAAAATACAAACAAAATGATTTTAACTCCTATGACACCATGTTTACCTAAAATTTACATGTGTATTCATATTTTAAGTATGTAGCTTACCAACACAAACTTTACGGATTAAGGTGGGTTTGAATTGTCATATATATTAAGTGGTATGAGCACCTCTAAAATGTAAACAGTCTAATCTTCCTGAATCTGAGTACACACTTCAACCATTTTGAAATTTATCTTTCGGTAATGATAACATATAACAAGCACCAAAACATTTACATGATTTCTCAACCAAAAATGGATGAAGTAACAAAAGAAAACAGGAAAATAACATGAGATTTGTATGGAATGATTTCTGAAAACATTGAGAAAGAGGAAATATCACGAGATCACTTTATCAACTAACTCCTCCGCTGATCGGTCCTTATTCATATTAATGCCTTTTTTACTAGAAAATTCCGGGCTGCGGCTTACACACACAAATAATTGATTCTGGCCTTTTCTAGATAAGTCTGGTCACAAAAACAATGCTTAGATAAGATAGTCTTAAACAGTTATAAAAACACTGCGTATCCGCCATAATTTTAATTTTCATACCTGGCTTAGACAGGGTCGGATTTAGGGTCTATACCAGTGTGCTGTTTCGTAACAATATATATATATATATATATATATATATATATATATATATATATATATATATATATATATATATATATTATATTCTTGGGATTGAGGACCATTTTTAAAGACATTTAACTAGTAGTTAATACATTTTTATTTAACGTTTCGGTCTTCCATGACCTTCATCAGAAATAAAATTTTTGTTAGAACTAAAAGAAATGGTACAAGTTACAGAAAGAATTTTTAAAAGCAAAACAAATCTTACCTTCGACAGAACGTTCATTTGATTATTTAATATATTTTATAGATGTTTTAGGACGCATCACATAACAGAATACAACTCACACCCAAAACAAAACGAACATTTTAAAAATATGACATTCATTGATGAAAATTTGTGTTGGAATATACGAGTATTTGTTCTATACAATGAAAGCAGCCGTAACGAGGTTTTGGGTTCTATTTTTTTTGTATTCCAATTTCTAATAGCTTTCTTTATATATAAATATCTAATTTCTAATTTTAAAATTTTTAGCTGTAGAATTACCAATTTTGCAAGTTTTTGGGATTAAATAATATATGCGTTGGGCAGAGTGTCCATACTCATCACTGTCGGTTTTACGATAAATAACTAGTTCTGCTAATAGAACTGTTATCAAGTCTATTTTTTGGTAATTACATAGAGAAAAAAAATATTTATTCACATTTAGTATTTTCTTAGTGTTGTGGGTAAGAGAATAATGGGTTGTCTTAGCATAGGCTGTTTAAATGTACGCTCGCTTTTACCATCGCTTTCAAACGTAAAAAAATTATTACAGAAACATGAATTTGATATTCTTTTGTTGTGTGAAACTTGGCTTTATCATTACAATAGTGATGACTTATTAAAAATAAATAATTATATGTTATACAGGGGAGATCGAAATGCAAGAGGTAGGGGTTTATGCATATATATAAAAAATTCGTATAATTGTCAATTGGCTATTAAAAATGATAATACTATTTGGGAAAAATTATTCATAAAATTAACTATAAATAAGAAAGTATTTGGCATAGGAGTAATTTACAAACCTCATGTAATAACAGATAATGCTTTCCTGAATGAGTTTGAAGATTTTTTAATCTCTCTATTTCCAACTGTTAATAATTTAATTTGCTTAGGTGATTTTAACATAAATTATCTGTACAAGAATAATATTGTTCATAAATTTGATAATATTGTTGATAATTTTGAACTTTGTCAAGTCTTAGACGAACCGACACGACAAACATCACTACTGGATTATATAATAGTTGATGAAAGTAGTGTGGTAGATAGAGGAGTTATTCATAATGAAGTATCAGACCATTCATTGGTGTATTGTAGAATAAATGTAGGAAATAACAAAGAATTCAAAATGCATACATATAGGTGTTTCAAAAATTTTAATGAGGAATTATTTTATAATGACCTGAGAAATATATAATTTTTTCGTATATTTGATCAGGAGGGTATTGACGAAAAGGTATTTGGTAAACTGTTTAGTTTATTTATTTTATAGACACGCACCTATAACAACTTCCAGAATAACAAAAAACAGGGCTCCATGGTTAACTTTTGCAATAGAACTAATGATATATGAAAGAGGAAGGGCTCTTAGAAGATATAAAAGAACACGATCAAATGATCATTTAAACTTTTATAAAAATTTAAGAAACTACACAAATCAAGCCATTAAAAGGGAAAAACGTGATTATTTTTTACATCAGTTTGAAAATACTAATTCTAATCGCCTGTGGCGGGTACTTAGATCAAATAATTTTCTTAAAGACAAAAATCGTGATATTCCTGAAGGCTTAAGAAAACCAAATGAAATTAATGATTTTTTAATAAATTCCATCACACGCGTTTCACCACCTGAAAATATTCTCAGTTTTTATAAATCTAATAGCCTTGTTCCCGTCACCTTTACATTTAAAGAAATTGATGATATGTTTGTTTATAACAACATATGTAGAATAAAATCAAATGCTATGGGCTGTGATGGGCTAAATGTTAAACTTATTAAATTATGTTGTCCTCTGATCGTTCCATACATTACACATATAATTAATTTCTGTTTAACCCATCCCAATACATGGAAGCAAGCTATTGTTAAAATGTTGCCGAAAAATCAAAATCCATGCGAGTACAAAGATCTAAGAGGAATAAGTATTCTTCCTATGCTTTCTAAGATTCTGGAAAGGGCAATGGAACAGCAAATAAGAGAACATTTAACAATTAATTCAATACTTCCTAGTGTTCAATCTGGTTTTCGCAAGGGTTATAGCTGCACCACAGCTTTAACGAGTCTAGTTGATGATATTATTTCTGCTATAGATGTCGGTAAATGTACAATTTTAGCATTGTTGGATTCTAGCAGAGCTTTTGAGACTATAAATCATAAATTAATGCTTAACATATTACATTATATAGGATTTTCTGAAAGTGCCATTAACCTCTTGCGTAATTATTTAAATAATCGTAAACAATGTGTCAAAATAGCCTCAGATCAATCGGGATTTTTAACTTTAGATTCGGGAGTTCCTCAGGGATCCATTTTGGGACCACTAATGTTTTCTATCTATACAATGAACTTAATAACATCTTTAAAAACCTGTAAAATTCACGTATACGCAGATGATACCCAGATATACTATAGCTTTCCTCCAGTGTTGATAATGCCTGCGAAAATATTAATCAAGTACTAACAACTTTCATAAAATTAGCGACAGATCATTGCTTATTGATCAATTGCTCTAAATCTAATGTAATTTTGTTCGGCTCCGCTAATAACAAGGCTAAAATAGGAAACTTAATAAATATAACAATTAACAACGAAGAGTTAGCCTTGGTTAGTCATGCTAAGAATTTAGGTGTCATTTTGGATTCAGATTTGAGATTTGAGAAACACATCAATAAATTGATTCAACGTGCTTACAGCTCATTAAAACTGATTTATGGAAATCGTCATTTTCTCCCTCAACATGTTAAAAAAACTCTGTGTGAAAGTCTCGTTTTATCACATTTTAATTTTGCAGATTTAGTGTATGGTCCAAATTTAAGCCTCCTTTATAAAAACAAAATACAGAAAGTACAAAATTCATGTTTAAGATTAATATATGGTATTAAAAAGCGTCAGCGAATATCACATAAATTAATTGAGATAGGATGGTTGAATATGGATAACAGAAGAAAGCTTCATGCAGCTTGCCTTTTTCACAAAATCATAACCTTTGAAACTCTTACTTATTTGCACCAAAAAATTTCCTTTCGGACTGATGTTCATAATTTAAATCTAAGATTTAAGGGTCTGCTATCTCCACCTGTATTTAATACTGAACTATTTAGACGGTCCTTTCAATACCAAATAATTTTTATTTATAATTCCTTATGTGAAAACTTAAAAAAATGTAATATTTGAACTTTCAAAGTCAAGTATAGAAATATATTACTTCAGAGACAATCATATAATTAATTGTTTTCTTTCCCACACATATTATGCTATACTTATTGTACCAGTATTAGTTACTCCACTTATTCTTTCTTTTCAATTTATTTAGTTATATATGACAGACATATGTTCTCCTTTCTTTTATGGGTTGAGTGGAAGAGCATTTTGGTAATGGAACTAGGTGTCATTACAGAAAATGAACTCCGCCCTTTATTTTCAATAGGTATATACTGCTACATGATGTATCAAATTTTAAAAGAAATGTAATTTTGTTATTTGAAAATAATAAAGGCGTTTATTATTATTATTATTAAATATTTATTATCAAAAATTACAATACCTTTGATAACAAGTAATTATTATTATATTATTAAGTTTATAGTATTTTGTGATTAAATAAATTACCTGATGTTTTTCAGTTTTCGAATTATTACCTCCATATTTATTATGTATGCATGTAAGGTAGTATGTTTTGTAAGCTAGGTGTATGCAGAATAATCTGTTACTCGTGAAATAGTCTTGTCAAATACCATTCGGGCATCTAATTTTTCCAGTGAAAAAATCGAAAGAACACAATGCACAGTAATATTTTTTTAACAAAATGCATTTTTGCAGATGCAAAAATCCTCGTCTTCCACTCGGATTTTTCTTGCTACCAGCACTCATGCTTCTTGTTAAAATATTACTTATCAACGTGTTTTGTCGATTTTTTCGGAAAAATTAGATGCCCTTATGATATTACTTACGAAAATACACCCACGATAGATTAAATGAAATATATAATTTGGAAATTTAAACCGGTAAAAGTCTTAATAAGGACAATATAACAGAAAAATGATTAAATATGAATCCACTACTTTCTGCGGAGCATTAAGGACGACTGTTGGTTTTGTCCGGGATTCTATTCCACAAAAAATACTTGGCCTTGTCCCTGTGTATACTTGAAGATTGGAAAAGATGACAAAAGATAAGAATTAGAATGTGATTTGCCCATTAATAACAATAAGTTTCGAATAAAATTAATAGAATATCTAGAATATGTCAGAATATATATTACTTAATTATAGAATAATTTTTAAATTTCGGGTAAAGCGGTCTGTAGGAAATTAAAACTGTAATTTTTCCAATTTTCTCAATATTACACCATTTTTTAATAGCTTCTTCGGGAGAAATTCTACAATAATTAGTGATTTACATTTTAAAACCCATTAAAATTAACAATAAATAAAAATTTACAGCGTGCAACAGTTGTTTCACCGATGGGGGCACATTACACACATTAAAAATAGTTTAATATAAAATGTTTCTATTATGCTGTTTTTTCTATATAGTAAAAAGTGATAAAAACTTAAAAGTTGTTAATATACAGAGTGACATGTTAAAAATAATTAAAAAGATTACAATAAATATTTCTCAAATTGTTAGTATCAAGTTTGTAGTTTAGGTTTTTTTAATGTTTCTTGATATAATACATTTCAAGGAATAATCTAGATCTGTAGTTATTGTTTTCATCCAATAATGTTATATTGTCATAGTCAAAATTATGGTGTTCTACTGTGGTACATGTCACTTTTATGTTGAGCGATTCTTTGCTTTAACCATTGGGACGTTTATCCTATGTAACAGTCTTGACAATCCCTGCATGGTAGTTCATAAATCACATTGGTATTGTACAATAGTGGTGTTTTGTCCTTAAGTTTTGTAAGTAAGCTATAATTTTTTTGGTTATATTTTGAAATTTTTATGTTATTAAATTGCTTGAAAATCGCTATTATTTTGTTTAGACAACTGCGGTATAAATGATAATTTTTTATATAGAATGTGTTGTGGTTCTGGTGGATCATTCGCTCCATCAAACATGTCGGTGTTATACAGCAGCTTTTTTAGCACGTTTTTCAAATAACCATTATTAGCAAAGATCGCAAATAGTTAGTGGAGATTCGATGTTAACCATTTTTTATCACTGATATGTACAACCCTAATGTACAATACCAATGTAATTTATAAACTACCATGCAGAGATTGTCAATGGTGTTACATAGGCCAAACGTCCCAATGGTTAAAGCAAAGAATCAGTCAACATAAAAGTGACCGCAGACTACACAACACACATATACTACAGTAGAGCACCATTTAAAGACAGGTCATAATTTCGATTATGACAATATAACATTATTGGATAAAGACAATAACTACAGATCTAGACTATTGCTTGAAATATCAAGAAACATGAAAAGAACCTAAACTACAAACTTGATACTAACAATTTGAGCAGTATTCATTGTAATCTTTTTAATTATTCTTAAAATGTCACACTGTATATTAACAACTTTCAAGTCCTTATCACTTTTTACTACACAAAAAAAATAGCATAATAAAAACATTTTATATTGAACTATTTTTAATGTGTGTAATGTGATGCTAGTGCCCGTATCGGCAAAACAACTGTTGCTCTCTGTTTTTATTTATTGTTAATTTTAATGGGTTTTAAAATGTACATTACTAATTATTGTAGAATTTCTCCTGAAGAAGCTATTAAACGATGGCGAAATATTGAGACAATTGGAGAAATTGCAGTTTTAATTTCCTACAGACCCCTAGGCCCGAAATTTTAAAATTATAAACAATATTGAAATAGTTTGATTTTTATTGTAATTATATCTTATGATTTATTTTTAATAGTGAAATACTTCTATGATTATTATTCAATTTTTTATTATATAAATTGACTTTTCTATGGGTAGGGTTCCAAAAAATTCTCCAATTTATATCATTTATTAATATTTGAACCATTTTTTTAATTGAAATTAATTGATAAAGAAATTATTATATTAACCAAATATTCCTAATTATTATTAAAGAATTTAAATTTTTTTTACAAATTACTGCTCATGAAGGCTTTATTAAATTTTGAAATGAAGGCCAAATAAATTCTAGGGATCCCTAGAATTCATTCATTCGAAAAATGATTTTACGACGTTAATCTCGTGCAAGTTTTGTGTTTTTATTGTTTTTATTATTATATTATACTATAACAGCTTCAATGTTGTTAATATTGTTGCTAATTTGAATGTCAATTGTCCCTAACTGATGCCATGTGATGAGTTCTTCAATCTTATGTTTTATATAAAGGAAAATAATTTCACATTGGATCGTCCCTGATGATAAAAACGAACGTTTTCGAAAGCTTGGATAAAAACCAATAAAGAATTCTCTTTTTCCCTGTTGCTGCATTCCCCAATATTTCTGAGTTTTATTCCTAACTGGTCAGCAAAGACTAGCGTTATATATATATATATATATATATATATATATATATATATATATATATATATATATTTTAGTGTTTTTAAATGAAACTCAAGGTGTCTAGTTAATTCCACAATATAATACAAGTTATTGAAAATTCTAAAAAATTGACAATTGTTTCGATAAATTAATATCATCGTCAGAATGACAGAAGTTACATTTCATTTTATGCCTACCTGATGTTTAGTAGTTATTTTTGGCTAGACCAAGAAGTAACCTAACTTGTGATTGGCTTAATATATGTTTATAGAAAAAAGAAGATGTGATATTACAAATATTGAAGCTTAGATATTATTAGCCCTATGGTGATATCCTGGATATCATTTTTCTAATTAAGATCAGTATAACTGTGCAATGATATAGAAAACCAGGAAAACTATATCTGCTGATCTTTACAATTATCACTTAAGAAGACAGTTTATTAGTGGAGAATTCCCTAGATTTAACTGTTCATTGACAACTTCATATTGTGGGTTTCTTAAATGTCTTCTAATTTCCAGTTCTTCAAGGAAATCCAGTTCTTGTTTCTTCTCACAAATATGCAGTACTTCTAGTTCTGTATTAGGTGTCAATGAATGATTGGTGTCAAGTAGATGTTTTGCGTAGTGGGATTTATCTGGTTGTTTTAATCTGTATGCTCGTAAGTGCTCACTGTATCGTATTTCAAAATTCTTAAGGGTCTGACCCAATTAGACAGCATTACATTCTGGACATTTGAGTTTATATATACCTGACTTCTTTAATAGTGGTATTTTTGTTTTTACATTTAACAATTTTGTACTAACGTTACTTTCTGTTTTAAAAGAAATTGTTGTATTCGTTGCTGAAGATATTATCTTTGGAATATTATTAGAAATATTTCCTGCATATGTGATGGTTTTATAAGTTTTAATTTCATCAGCTTGTTTAGGATATATTAGTTGTAATGCCACTTTTTCCTCTTTTTTACTAATTAGCTTATTCATCATATCTAATGGATAACCGCTAGATGTTGCTATTTGTCTAATTGTATTAATCTCTCTATCAAAATTACATTTGTTCATAGGAACTGAAAAAGCTCTATGTATCATTGAGTTATATGCTGCTAGTCTGTGTGACACAGGGCGGTTAGAATTGAATGGAATTGTTACATCAGTTTGTGTTGGTTTTCGGTAAATTGAATAATCAAGTACATTATTAACTCTTTGAATTTTTAAATCAATAAAATTGATTGAGCTAATAGTTAATAATGTACTTGATTATTAAATTTACCGAAAACCAACACAAACTGATGTAACAATTCCATTCAATTCTAACCACCCTGTGTCACACAGACTAGCAGCATATAACTCAATGATACATAGAGCTTTTTCAGTTCCTATGAACAAATGTAATTTTGATAGAGAGATTAATACAATTAGACAAATAGCAACATCTAACGGTTATCCATTAGATATGATAAATAAGCTAATTAGTAAAAAAGAGGAAAAAGTGGCATTACAACTAATATATCCTAAACAAGCTGATGAAATTAAAACTTATAAAACCATCACATATGCAGGAAATATTTCTAATAATATTTCAAAGATAATATCTTCAGCAACGAATACAACCATTTCTTTTAAAACAGAAAGTAACGTTAGTACAAAATTGTTAAATGTAAAAACAAAAATACCACTATTAAAGAAGTCAGGTATATATAAACTCAAATGTCCAGAATGGAATGCTGTCTATTTGGGTCAGACCCTTAGGAATTTTGAAATACGATATAGTGAGCACTTACGAGCATACAGATTAAAACAACCAGATAAATCCCACTGCGCAAAACATCTACTTGACACCAATCATTCATTGACACCTAACACAGAACTAGAAGTATTGCATATTTGTGAAAAGAAACAAGAACTGGATTTCCTTGAAGAACTGGAAACTAGAAGACATTTAAGAAACCCACAATATGAAGTTGTCAATGAACAGTTAAATCTAGGGAATTCTCCACTAATAAACTGTCTTCTTAAGTGATAATTGTAAAGATCAGCAGATATATTTTTGCTGGTTCTCTATAATAATATCTAAGCTTCAATATTTGTAATATCACATCTTCTTTTTTCTATAAACATATATTAAGCCAATCACAAGTTAGGTTACTTCTTGGTCTAGCCAAAAATAACTACTAAACATCAGGTAGGCATAAAATGAAATGTAACTTCTGTCATTCTGACGATGAGATCAATTTATCGAAACAATTGTCAATTTTTTAGAATTTTCAATAACTTGTATTATATTGTGGAATTAACTAGAGACCTTGAGTTTCATTTAAAAACACTAATATGAACATATTCCACGAAGTAAGGGTCGAGACAGTCAATTTCATGTATATATATATATATATATATATATATATATATATATATATATTAAATTATTATTTAAATTGTGAATTAAATTTCCATTCTGTTCAGTTAGTGAAATAACAACCACTCCACAATCTATAAGCTTGGACTGTCATTGTATTATATATTATATACACTTTGTGAGCTCTCCGTCATGTCTCTCAAGGAAATTGTATACAAAAGTTGAAGTAGAGAGTCAACTCGCCCACTTGGTACATACACTATGTTTCAATAGATTCGATTCAAATTGTTCGCATATCTTTTATTCATCAATTATGCCTCGGTTGAGTGTTTACGTGAGATGTTAAAAAGAATAACCGTTACTTTATCTAAAATTAATTTCACTTCAGTCCGCAATTTTCAGCTGATTCATAAAACTTTAATGTCATGTACCCACCACATCGTAAAGGTCTGTGTAAATCCGTAAGGATTTAACTTTTTGTTGCCGTTTTATAAGGTGTTTATTGAGAGGCGGAACTGAATAATTACCTACGGGGCTGTAGAGGATTAAAAAGATATAAAAAGTAGCAGCGTGACATGGGAAATCCGATAAATTGATGGAAACTAACTGTAATTGATGATGAGAACAAAAAGCTGTCAAGTATTTACAAGGATTGGATAAAAAAATGTGAATTACTTTACAAAGCGAAAGCATCGACCGAATAGATGTAAAATGGTTACGTTATAAAAAATAATGAAAATTTATAAATTCACTGTTTAGGATTTTAATTCAGTAAAATTTGTTTCCTATTTTGTTTGGAAAATATAACAATTACATAACCAAATGGAAAAGTGGAAATGAAATAAGTACAGAGACAAAAGACTGAAATAATGAAAATATTGAACACAATGCCCAAATGCAAGAACAGGAAGAAAATATTGTAAACAAATTGAAATATCTGGGGAGAATCACAAAACCAAACGCGTTGTATGAAGTATTATCAATAGAAAGGAAACAATGAAACGAATTAAAATTATACTAAAGTCACTTTACAAAGGCGAAATATGTAAACAAATGTAGGCGTTGATTATGAAGATATTTAAAATAAGTGTATATCTAATTACTCCCTATGTTTGTTATTAGCTGCTTCCACGAAGGATAACGTATTTGATAGATAAGGTATTCTTTAGGAGAAATTTTAGTGAACATATTGGTAACATCAAATGAAATTAGTTTAGATTTATCTTGTGAGTTGAATTTTTTTAATGTTTTAATTAGTTCTATTGAATTTTTAATCGAGTAGTTAGATATATATCTGAAAATATTAAGTATATTGTTGAGTTTTTAAGCTAATTTATTAATAGGAGTATTAACATAAGAAACTACAGGTCTAATTGGTTTCGATATTTCATGTAATTTAATGGTTCCATATAATTCTGTATTCTTAAGTTAATCACTTCTTGGTCTAGCCAAAAATAATTATTAAACATTAGGTAGGCATCAGATGAAATGTAAAATACAAGCATACTGATAATGGTTAAATTGTTGACAGTTTGTAATATTGTTGGCAGAATAAGGGTTGCAAACTGATTTTTATTTAATACAAGAAAAATATTTGGATGCTCTTCAAATGATTTGATGTTTTATTTTTGTTGCGAATAAGTTTTTATAACGGCAAATCAACTAATTACTTCTCGAATAATATTAAACAATAAAACAACAACTTGGTTCAAGGAGAGAGATATTTTGTCAACTACTAAGGATTAAGTAGATAAACTGAACTTTCCTAGGGTCAGATCATTCGAGCGTCACTTTCAAACAAAATCTGTTCGTATTTTGTAACGAAAAATCAGCTACAAGCATTGTTCATAAAAAAAATCTATGGTCAAAGACAGCAGCTTCATATTCTCTAATGTCCCTTATAATTTCTATTCGATTCCCTATTGATCTGATCTTCAACTCGTTTCGGTTTTTATATAACTTAAACGAAGACAATGAAAGTATACTGTCTATAATTGGAAAAATTATATATTTATTTCTAGACGCGCGAGTGTACCTGTTGATTTATATACATTGAACACAAAACTCCTTGTAGCTCCGCGCACGCCCGGCCGTATTGTTTTACGAGTTTCAAAATAAACTTGACTTGTACTTTAATGGGAAATTAATAGGTTTTTGTGCGATAAATAATGTTGTTATACTTAATTGTTTATGCAAACGGTCCAGCACCAAGCATCTGCGAAATTATAGAAGCCGTTAGTTATAGTTATCTTTAACAATAAACTCCTAATAAAACTTTGATTTTGTATATATATATATATATATATATATACAATATATATATATATATATATATATAATAACTACACTTTTTTAATTTTCTTAGTTAAGTGCATCTCTCGGTCTAAAAATTGCACCTACTTATATTGCGAGAACAAGATAAATTTCTTACTAGCATTAACAATGTTACGAGTTTGCGAAAATAATATAAATCCATTTTGGTCAAAATTTAGCCAGCACAAAGCAGATATGTGCACTTATGTCGTATGGGACTTCATTTTGTTTCATATTATTTAATATTTTTAACTGCACAAATTAGTTATATGGCACTTATCTGCTTTCAGCTGTTTAATTCTGCAACCGATATGAATATTTCCCGGTAAAAACTGCCATTTATCTTGTTTACGCTGTGATGATGTTTGACAAAGCAATATTATTACTACCGTTTTATTCAGATATTTGGCATTTAACTTATTTTTACTGTGGCGTTTATGTTTTTTCGGTAACAGTTGTATCTACTTGACTTAAAATTTGAGCATTTATCTAGTTCTGGCAGTATAGTTCAAAGACATAACCTATAAGTTTGTTTACCAGTTGTTGATTACTCTCGCGTTATTTTGCAGTTTTCTCGTATTTTTATCAGTTTGAACAGTGAAAAAATTGTGCATAACTATGTCTAGAGGAGCAGCAATGGTTAAAATGGTTCTTAACCAAGAAAAGTGTACAGGTATTTTCTTATAATTGCTCAATAGCAAATGAATGGTGTTATCGTTATTTATTGTAGATGGCATTGACAAGATTCATAATGAAACCCAGTCATCTCCAAAATTCATGGTGGTGGGTGTTAATCCATATTTAGAGAATATAGATGGGGGAGCAGTTGCTAATGAAATTTCTATTTCTCCAAATAATAATACAGGTAGGTACCCACGATGAACTGAATCTAATTGAAACCCTATAAACGTCAACAAACTTTTAAAAAAGTCTGTCATAAAGACAAGCGATTAAAATATGCTTGCTTTTAGTTATTTTAATTAGTTTTTGGACAACAAGAGTTATGTCTATTATTTTATGATGTTTTTTTAATAGGAGAATATCAAGAGAGTATCACATGCGACCCTTCGCCTTTTCCCCTTTATGTGGTAACTGATTCTGGTATAAGAAGTGAATGCGTAATGTCAACCGACAGGGAATATTTCAAAGAGTATGAAATGGCTGGTCCCTTGACAACTGCGGGTGCTTTAGACGAGATGATGTCATCCGAACTAGATTCCGATCAAGAACGCTTCGCTTGTGAATTAAGAGATTTGCTTGAGGATTCCGATTGCTCAGTTAAGGACAAAGATTATATTCCTGACGGTTCCACGTCAGAAAGCTCGGATGAGGAGCTGCATACAGGTAAGCTTTACGTTGTATGTAAAAATGATAGCATATAAACAAAGGCTTATACTTTTTAGCACCTGCGAATAACGACGACATTCCAACGAATATTTCGGAAGTTATGGAAAATCCTTTGGAAAAGAGAACCCGTTGGAAGAAATCGGAACCTAATCAGTGGAAGAAAAATTTAGCTAAGCGTAGAAAAATCGAAGCTAAGGCCCCAAAACACATTGATTGCTCAAAATGCCGTTTTAAATGTACAGATAAGTTTTCTAAAGAGGATAGATTAAAATATGTAAAAATTATTGGAGCTGCGATTTTAACAGAAGCAAAGATTTTATTTTAAACAATGTTGAAAGTAGAGTTCCTGTAAGACGTAAAGCCAAACGTAAAAGCAAGAAAAAGCCTAGCGAAGACCCGAAAAGCTTTTTTCTCGACTCAAGTGACTCAAGAGTAAGTGTATGTAAAAGTTTTTTCATTAAAACACTGCATAAGCAAGGAGGTGATAGAACATGCCTTCAAGAACAAATGAGAAAGACGGTTGTTTTGCGGTCAGGATAAAAGAGGCAAAAAGGAACCTCACAATAAAACCAAACCTGAAGAATATGAAAAGGTAAAAGCTCATATTGAGAGTTTTCCAGTTATGGAATCGCGCTACACCCGAAAATCTACTAAGCGACAATATCTAGATTCCAAGTTCAGCATAGCAAAAATGCATTATCTGTACCAACAAGAATGTGAAAGAGATGGTTCAGTGCCAGTCTCACTCATAACTTACAGGAGGATATTTTGTAAAAACTACAATTATTCATTCTATGCTCCAAAGAAAGATCAGTGTCAGATTTGCATGCAGTATAAAACTTGCAAAGATCAGAAGAAAAGGGAACAATTAGAGAATAATTATCAGAGTCACATTTCAAGAAAAGAAGATTGCAATGTTGCCAAAATTAAGGAAAGAGCTTTGAATGATAAGACCTTTGTATGTTCCACATTTGATTTACAGAGCGTTCTACAACTTCCTAGTAGTGATGCGAGTCCTACGTATTACACTAGGAAACTGTGCACCTATCATCTTACAATTTATCAAATGGCGCCACCAAATAATGCATTTTGCTACGTTTGGACTGAGACAAATGGAAAGAGGGGAAGTTTAGAAATCGGCACCTGTTTATATAAGTACATCGAGCAGCTCTCTGAAACTGTAACTGAAATATCCCTGTTTTCAGATACTCACAGAGCAAAATTTTTTGGAAAGTGGTCATAGTTATATGGAAGTTGATAGTATGCACAGCTGAATTGAAAAAGCAAAAAAACATGTTCCAGTTTACACCATCCCCGACTGGATGACGATCTTTCGCATGGCTAGGACATATAGATCAAATAAAAAACCCTACAATGTTATTGAATTAAAATTTGCTGATTTTATTGACCTAGAAAAGTTATCACAACTGATAATGAAAAACAAACTTAAAACACTTTTGGCGAAAAAATTAAGTGGTTAAAAGCGAAGTGTTTTAGGTACCTTGAAAGTAAACCCTGGGTTCCTCAGTATCGATATGACCATACAACAGAATACATGGAAATTAGTGTTCTAGGTAAAGGCCGCCCTCCCAATTTGAGCAACTTTAAACCTTCAAGAGCATACAATAATCCTAGACCTATTACGAACTCGAAAAAAGCAGACTTGTTGAAGCTTTGTAAAAGTGAAGTGATTCCCAAAGACTTCCACTTCTATTATAAATCATTGCCCACATCAAAAGACGCAAAAGATTTAGTTCCAGAACCAACAGAAGAAGATACTGATCCAGAGGATGAATTGACCGAATGAGCTCAAATATGTCTGAATTTTGACAACCAAAATAATATAAGTGTTGTTTTTTGTTTATAAAAAAATAATTATATTCAATTTTTTATCACTTTTGCTTTGGTCATAATAATAAACTTTATTATTAACGTAGTGGAAATAAAGTAAAATATGTGACTTATCTGGTTTTTGCAGTAACCTGACGATATATATATATATATATATATATATATATATATATATATATATATATAGATATATAATTTCATTTATATTTCTTGGGAATTTTTGGTCCTGGATCAATTAAAACATTAGATGGTTTTGTATTTCATTGACGTTTCGGTCCTCTTTGACCTTCATCAGAATATGAAAAAAAACACTAAAAGAGAATTGGTTCTTAATATCCTAGTGTATACAATGTAAAACTATGACATACCTGTGGATTATATTCCAGCGAGTGCCACATCACGTATTAAAATAAACTAAAATAAAATGAACTTCAACGATACATTTAAAAACATTTTAGAAGTACGGTGTGTGTACATCAACTTTCATATTAGTTCTGGTGTCTAAGCCTAATGGTATTATTTCAAAACATTAGATGGTTTTGTATTTCATTGACGTTTTGGTCCTCTTCGACCTTCATCAGAATATAAAAAAAAACACTAAAAGAGAATTGGTTCTTAATATCCTAGTGTATACAATGTAAAACTATGACATACCTGTGGATTATATTCCAGCGAGTGCCACATCACTTATTAAAATAAACTAAAATAAAATGAACTTCAACGATACATTTAAAAACATTTTAGAAGTACGGTGTGTGTACATCAACTTTCATATTAGTTCTGGTGTCTAAGCCTAATGGTATTATTTCAAAACATTAGATGGTTTTGTATTTCATTGACGTTTTGGTCCTCTTCGACCTTCATCAGAATATAAAAAAAACACTAAAAGAGAATTGGTTCTTAATATCCTAGTGTATACAATGTAAAACTATGACATACCTGTGGATTATATTCCAGCGAGTGCCACATCACTTATTAAAATGAACTAAAATAAAATGAACTTCAACGATACATTCAAAAACATTTTAGAAGTACGGTGTGTGTACATCAACTTTCATAGTAGTTCTGGTGTCTAAGCCTAATGGTATTATTTCAGAATGTTGTTTTTCTCCCTATACGCATTTATTTTTTTTTTAATAAATAGTTGTTATGGTTTTTGTTGAGTTACATACATGAAATAGTTGTTTAATTTATTATTCTATTTTATTATATTATAAATTTAAAAACCATCTAATGTTTTAATTAATCCAGGACCCCAAAAATCCCCAAGAAATATAAATGAAAAAAATATAAACTTTAAGGTCCAAGAAAAAAACTCGAATTTTCTAAATATATATATATATATATATATATATATATATATATATATATATATATATATACAGCTTAACCACACGTATGTTATATTATTTATTTAAAAGTGACACTTATTGTCAAAATGGTTTTCCGGCTATCAATAATTTCTTTTATCGAAAGATGAATTTACTTAATTATGAATTATTATAATTCTCTTTTCTCAGGGTTATTTATCAAAATAATTTATATAATTTTTAAGTATTATTCAAATTAAATGTGAAATATTATTTTTATTCTGGATTATTCACCCAGTTGTATCGTATAACCGTATATTCTCAATTATACAGGGCTATTTAATTACGTTCTGACATTTACTATTTTTAATAATGTGTCTGCATCACTAATCAAAAAAAATGTCACTGTCAAATTAAAAATTTTATGGTTGAATTAACTAAATTTATTCTACAAATTAATTCAAAATCTTTCACAAATTGCCTTTTTACTGTAAGTCCAATTGAATTATATCTATGTGTCAATTTAACAAATAACAAAATAAGCCTTAGATTTCCTTTTTTAACAATTGCAACATCTTACCTATACTAATACAAATTAAAATTAAGTAGATACTACATTACGAAATAGAATACATAATACCTCCTTTATGAAATTTTACAACTTTATCGAAATGTTCAAATAATTTTCAAACTGTAAATTGATTTTACAAATGTCAAATATCCGATCACAGTCCTAATTTTGTTCAATATATTCTTTCCAATTAAGATTATTCAACATGTATACTTAAATTTCCTTTTATTTTTATTTTCAATTCAAAATTTATATATCGAATATTTTTAGATGCATCTATGATTAATAATCCAAGGCCTGATGTGTTTCGTAGAAATAATGCATTATTTAAGATGGTAAATACTTTGGCATAGACTCACAAATAGTCTGTATTATGGCACTGCAGTCTTGAACAATTATAAATATTATTCAGAATTCAGGATATTTCACTTTTAGGATTACGAATAACTTTTTTAAAACACGCACTGAATTTATAATGATTGGATAACGAATAACAATTTATACTATTACTAACATTTTTTAAAATATTAAATACAAATTTTCGAAAGAACTCTTTATTTTTAGATATTCTCCCTTCGGGATGTGTAATCAGACTGAATCTCTTTTCTCAATCAACAAAAGCATTATAATTTAGCAACAGTTAGTAAATCAAACATTTTCAATATCGTATATAATAATGAGTATACCAAAAGTATTGCAACATATAAAATAAATGATTTTTATAAATTTTAAATAAAAGAGCTGTATTAAATGCCCCTAATAAATGAATAACAAATTGAGTTTTCTATACTTTTACAAATTCATATTTTAACATTCACCCAATACTGTATCCCATTATTTTCCAAATAATTACTAATCTCTTTATACTATACTATCTAAATTAATATTAATCAATTACCCTGAATCCCCAGATAACACTAGTAATTCTACGATATCTATTTCTAAAATATCACATTTTCATTTTTAATTTCTGTGATTTCATAATTCCTATTTATATATCTATAATATATTCTATTGTAAAACCCTTGTTTCTATAATTTCAATTTCTTATGATTTTATACTTTTTGTTAATGATAGACTTTCTATTTATACTTCATTTTTATATCCTTTCCTTACCATGCAATTCCTTTTTCGTTTCCTAGATTTCGTTCCTATACTCCCGTCTTATTATTCAATTTACTTTGATTTTCCTAAACTTCTTTTTATCTCTTCTCTTACTGTTTGATTCTCTCTTCGTTTCCTAAATTTCTTTCTATTTTCCACTATGTTCTTTTTAAAATCGTTATCCCATATCTCACTATTTTCAATATATAGTCTTGGTTTTTACTTTTTTTCCAGAAATGCATTGAAATTTATGTTTCAAAGTCTTCTATATCATTGATTTTATTTTTTATTATTTTCTTCTCCATCATACTCTCAATTCCCTTCATTTCATTTTTAATTAAGTAGAAATTAATTAAGTAAAAAGTCCTGTTTGGAAAAATCACTTAACCATCTCACACAGAGCGTTTCTTCAAAAATTATTTGTTACATCAGGATATTCTGTAATGAAATTAGTAACAATGAAATTATTGTGTATGAAACATGACATGATATTAAAAGGGGTTGATAAATAATTAGATTCAAACCGCTCAGAACTGGAAAGAGTGGAAACGATGAAAGGGTTCAACAATGGACTAAACACGACGTCGATTCGAAATGAGAAGTAGTTAACAGAATATTATAAAAAGCATGTATACGTCCGTATTTTTTGAGCTTTCAATGAAAAATAATACAACTAGGTTTTAGTAAAAGTACATTTTAAAAAAGCACAAATTGTCTTCCAAACGTTTTTTTCAGGAAGTGTGTTGGTGTGATGATTAGCACTTAGTTTACATTGGCCTATATTTCATTTGTAGTTTAACAGCTCAATCAAAAATTCCTGATGTTAAGCAAACAACTAAAATTAGAATACAGATTTGCAAAATATAACTGTTGACTGAACAATTAAACAATAGTTAAAGAGTAAACAGTGTCTATTTTAACTTACATATTCTTCTAATTTAATGACTGATGATGGACAAAATTAGGTTACGGATAATTCCTACTTCAGTTTCAAATTACATTTAGATACAGCCAGTGTAAACAATGGCGTAGTTATTATCTAGTGGGCCTTATAGCAATACTACAATCATTGAAATAAAGAAAGCATTCAGCCTAACTTGTCACATTAATCAGTTGAAAAGTCAGATCCTCTTCACTTTTAAAAAGATACACCTTAATTTAATTAGTAGTAGTGATTTCACAAATATTTCAAATCCATATTACGTACCTAGACTCACTTATTAGTAACTCAGGTTCAAGTGAGAGCGACATCCGAGGAAGCTAAAAGTGCAATGTGTAGATTACCCAAGTTCTGCAAATATCGCTCTATTACAAAGAATAATAAAATGAGGCTAGTTCAATTACTGATTTTCTCCATTTTCCGATATGGGGTTTTATTACCAAAATTATTTTCACTGATGAAGCCACATTTACACGTAGAGGAGGTTTTAACTGGAGAAATAGTCACAATTGGGCAAATCCTCAAGAATTATATTTTCAGCACGAATTTACGATAAATGTATGGTGCGGTATCTTTGGGGATAGGTTGTTGGGTACATATCAATTACCAGAAAATTTGAATTAGAAATAATTCACCATATAGATGTAGGTTTGTTTTCTTTTGTCTAGGTAAATGATTAAATAATATTCCCAGAGGTGAATATAACAGTTTTATTCTAAAAATAACTCAATTTACAGCCAAAGTCGTTTTTTGAAGTTGTCTGTCTTTCTTTTTGAATCCCCGGTAACCACAAAACTCGAAGGTCATAAGATGATTCATCAAGTGTTCTAAAGGTACATAAGTAAAACTTCAATAAAATGTTAAGAGAAAATCACAACAATAACACTAACTAAATACATTAAAAATTCAGTTATCTACACTCGGCCATCCTATTGTGATTCACTTTGGTTATCAACCCAAGGTTTCATGAACTCTGCACATGTAGAAGTACGCACTGGTCCCTCATGATGACCCTTTTTCATTACGTCATATCTGTCATTGGGTTTTACCTTTGTGACTTCATAGGGTCCTAGGAATTTTTTATGAATTTTAATTCCAACTCCAAATTGGGTTCTTTTAATGGCTACCAAATCTCCTTTTCTATATAACCTTGGTTTTTTTCTTCTTAAATTATAAGTTCTGTTTTCTTCCTGTACTTTTAAAATCTGTTTTTTGCTTTCTGCTCTGAGTTCTTTTCTCTCTTCATCAAATTTTTGTATTATAGCTTCTTCCAATAATTCCTGGATTACTATTTCTTCTTTATTCCTCATATTTACTCCTGTCAGAATTTCAAAAGGTGTAGTCCCTATACTTCTCTGAATAGTAGAATTCAATGCTCTTTGTACGCGTTCAACATATTTAAACCATTTTCTAGGATCGTTCAAGGTAAGTTTCGTAAGAACTGGAATGATAATACGATTTACTCTCTCAATCTGACCTTTTCCTCTTGGAACTTCAGTGGTTATTATTAAGCACTGCATACCTTCATCAGTACCATAGTTTTTGAATTCTTCAGAAGTGAAAGCAGTTCCTCGATCTGTTATAATTCTACCTGGGTTTCCAAAAACTTGTTTTTGTTTTTCCAATCATAGAATAACCTCTTTAGTTGTTGTAGATTTACATGCATATAGCCAGGTGAATTTGGAGAAATCATCAATTATCGCCAATTTATAACGATAATTTTTATTAGTCGAAGGCATTGGTCCTAAATGATCGATGTGATTTGTGTGCAGAGGTCCTTCCTGTTTAGGTATGGGATGTAATATCCCTTCCTTCTTTCCTTCCTTTCTGTTACCTAATATACAATGTATGCAGTTTCCCAAACATTTTTTTACTTGACTAATAACTTCTCTTTTCTCATTAAGTTGTTTTTTTTCTTTAAAATTGCTGTTTTGATTGCTATGAAAAGGATACCGCACAGAAAAGTATGTTAACCGTATCAAATTTCTTTTCTGGTTTAATCTCAGTATTTTATTCATTTGTACAAAATTCGTTCTATAATTGTATTGGTTAATATTTGAGTTTTTGATATTATGATAATATATATACAGGGTGAGGCATTAGTCCAATTACTCACTTGTCAAGAGAGATACGAAAGAATTTTATCTAGATAAAAGTTAAGCCATATATAGGACCATACTTTGAAAATATTTTCAAATATACAGGGCCACCCATAATGGCATAATGAACCTAACTTATCTTTTTTAAATGGAACACCCTGTATATTTCCACATTTTTTCATTCCCCTCGATTTTCTAGTTTGTGCGATATGAGGTATTGCAATTATAAACGAGGTAATTTAAAAGATATAAACACTTCTTTAGTAATTTCCTAATAACATCAACACCCTGTACCATTGTATAGATTTGATATCTGGAAATCTATTTACGTTGAAACCATTTTTGATATAGTTTACTATTTTCCAAAATTATCAACATACCGCGATATTCGTTCTTTATATACAGGTTTGGTCATAAATCGAAATGATCATTTACTGGGTTTTCTTAAATGGAACGCCCTGCATTTTAGTATCGTAATGAAATGGTATTGTATGGCAGTTTATTATTTCTTAAGCATTCCCTATACCTAATTGCCGTAATTTGTGAGTTATTGATGATACTTTCAGCCAAACATTATTTGAAACAGATAGGTGAAATTTTATTAGTTTGACGGTAGAAATATTTAACCAAAAGTAATACATGAGTACTTAAGATTGTTGGTGTATAAAATATTACTAAAATCACACAATATTCTAGTTGACTATGAAAATAATAGGTTATTGCATCACAAGCATGAGCATCATTATACAAAATTCAAATTACTAATATCCCCAAACTTTATACACATTATCAAATAAACAAAAAA
Organism: Galeruca laticollis; assembly: GCA_963921935.1. Taxonomy (NCBI): domain Eukaryota; kingdom Metazoa; phylum Arthropoda; class Insecta; order Coleoptera; family Chrysomelidae; genus Galeruca; species Galeruca laticollis. Next base: position 108,040,214 of record OY998178.1, on the reverse strand, counting down.
GTGAATTACAATAGATGTTCAAAATGACCTCCATCGACGTCGATACATATGGTGCGTTCTTTTTGACTAAGATCTCAGATCACTTCAGTTAAGGTGATCTGAGATAAAGTGATGTGAGTAAGCACCAAAAAGAACGACATCTCAATTGAAGCGCGCGATCTGTCGATAGATTTAAACTATACGACAGATTCGTATCAGCATCTAATAATGTTAATTAATGTATCCATAATTTGTAACAACAGAAAAATAGACTATGTGTGTTTATTGTTTATATGTCAATGGTTAAAACCTTAGATAACCTTGGTTAAAACTACAAATAAACCAAGCAAATCAAATATTTCTTCATCCCCTCCACTTTATTTCCAACTCAATTCCAACTGATACCCCCTTACAACACATTCAGCATCGGTGAAGGGGGAGGAAAAATCTCAGCTCACTTAAAGTGAGTAAAACAAAAAGAACGCTCACATTACTGATGTGAGCTGAGATTAACTGAGATCTCAGTCAAAAAGAACGTCACATCTTGGTCTAGCCAAAAGTAACTACTAAACATCAGGTAGGCATCAAATAAAATGTAACTTCTGTCATTCTGGCGATGATATTGATTAATCGAAACAATTGTCAATTTTTTAGAATTTTCAATAACTTTTATTATATTGTGGAATTAACTAGAAACCGTGAGTTTCATTTAAAATACTAATATGAGCAGATTCCACAAAGTAAGGGTCGAGACAGTTAATTTCATTAAAAAATCTTCGAGAGAAGATTTGACCCGACTGTACCAGAAGTAACTACAAAAACGTTACAAAACATCACAAAACATTTGGTTTAACCAAGAATGCCTTAGGAAAAAGGTAGTGCCAAATTATGTGAATATAAAATGTCACACTAAAACACCACAAGCACAAAAAGCTATAAAATGTGCTCAACGAGTTTGGAAAAAGGGAGAATGTAAGAAATGGTTCAAAGTTAGAGACTCCTTAGACAACTACATAAAAGTTGTACATTCAGAACTCACATTCCAATTACATCCAGTAGAATTGGACTGTTTGGATGACAAAATTAGAGAAAGTGTCAGCATGATGAAGCATAAGAAATTCAAGAAACAAGAAAATAAGCTACAGAATCTTGAACACACACAACATAAAATTAAATACTCAAAACATCATGAACCTGTAAGTACCTACATACCAACACACTTTGCATCAATAGTTACTGTAGATGCTTAAATTGTTATAATTGGTAGACGCCATTCTTAAAAATGAATTTCTTTCATTTCGCTACATCGATTTAAAAAAAAAATCATCAAACTCGGCCCAATAGAAGCCCAGATACAGCAACTTTTTGCGCAGTGCTTGATTTGAAGTGTCGATTTAAACTTTTCAAAATCGCGTAAAAAAATTATAAAAACTTGAAAATTATTCATTATAACTATTGTGTATTATAGTTTAGGAGGTCTAAGTAGTTGTAAAAAAATCGGCGCCTATTACAACTCAAAAATGTAAGCCTGGCATGAACGCAAAAATGACGTTAATTTTTTCGCGGAAATTAATTAACAATTAATTCATGTAAAAACTATCAGGCCATTTTAATCGGCCTTTGGCATATTGTTTTATACTATAATAAGGTTCTTAAATCCCAATTTATAGCGTGATTGGATGATTTCTTATCTGCGAAACAAATGCTTTAAAATAACCTCGTTTTTTAGCTACTTTTTTTGCATTAATCGCCATTTTTCAACGGAAAAATTGAATATATCGATTTTAAACTAAATCTGTCTTGTAGAGAATTTCATAAAGAACAAATTCGTGAGTATACTTTTTTTCTCTATCTTGCATATTTAAAGAGTTATATTGAGAAATATCGGAAAAAATGAGCGATTTTTGCGTTGTTTTGCAGTTTATGATTTTTCCTGCAAATAGCACAATTTTTTCAGCTGGCGCACCTTCATATTTTCTTTTCTTACATGATTTCCGAGCAATTCCAACCAATATCTAATCTACATCACGACACAGCCATATTTCAAAGGTTTGGGGTATAATTCTCCTGGACTATATAAGATATGAAGGAAAACAGAACGCAAAATGAAGCATTGAACCAGTATAATGAGTAATAAATAATGAGCACTTGACAAAAAAGCTAATAAATTTAATAAAAATGACGTCAACTTAAAAAATGAATATTTTATGAAGTAACGGAGATAAACAAATGAGTAAAAAATAAAATGTAAAAGAAACATGACACTTTAAATTGGCTATAATTGCAATAACTTGCAACAGCATGTATACCCCACAGGACATTTTGAAATTTCGGAAAAAAATATTTTTATTGCACCTGGTATAATATCAAAATTATTCGTATTACCGAAACAACTAAAAATGTGATATTCCTTAGAGAAAAACCTACAATTAGAAAAAAATCAACAAAATCGAACAAAAAATGTCTAAAATACATAACATTACATAACATCAAAGTTGGTGGTGCGTTAAATAAGTTGCGCAGTATACATACTTATTTTATTTGTATTTAATAATACGATTTGCTCAGATAAATTTCGAGAGAAGAGCGGTTCAATTTGGGTTAATGAGAATAATAATCATTGTTTTAACAATAATTCTAGATTTTAACAACTTCACCTACCTTGGAATTCGGGCTTTGAAGGAGGTTGATCTGCACACTCACTCTATGATAATAGTTTAACACAAACGTAAACAAATATTCACAATACATGTCCGACTTCCGATCAGATTATATTAAAATATGTCATCTCTTAGACGAGACTATTAACACTACTATCAAATGTATTGTTTATTTTAGGTAGGTAATTAGGAGGCAGGTGGGGGAAGCATCGATCTGTTTTTGTTTACAAGAAAGGAATTTCGTTGGCGATATTGCCAAAGCTCGCATTGAATGAATTAAAAAAAATTAAAATAGGCAGTTATAAGGACAGCCGACAGAAGTGAAAACTAAAAACAAGGGAATAACTGTGTTCTTTTTTAAATATTTAAATCAATTATTGTCCGATTATGTGTCGATACTTTTTAAAAAGTTCTAATAGTGAAAATAAATTATATAAATTTATATTACTGACAATTTAAGCCAACAATTTTGATAATTTAAATGTGCAATAAGATTTTATAGAATTTTCAATTTTGCAGATATCAAATTCAAAGCAAAAATCAATAACAATGTTGGAAATATTCAACAATAAATGCTTTGCATTTATCATTTATATATCTAGACAAACATACAGGGAGGGCCATCAAAAACGTACGCAAGGCATTACAGGGTGGGAAAGAACTTTTCAATGAAATACAATAACACGTCAACTTTGTTGCTCAAGGTGACACCTTTTGACGCAAAAAGCATAATAAAACTTTCAACCCCTGCAATAGGGGAGTCATCTCCCATATTTTTTCAAATGGAAAGAGGGGCCAAACGATAACTCATTAAAAGGGTCTTATCATTATCTATACTTTTGGATATCAAAACAAAATAAAACAATAAATAACATAAATAAAATCTTATGATAGTTTACTATACTTTTCAATATCTTTTTAAGATTATTGCCCATAATTCGTCCTCATCTAGAACGGTACTGTTTTATGATTATATTCTTTAAATCCCCAGATGTCTGAGACGGCTAATTTTGGGTAAAGGCACATATAGGATCTTTCCCTGAATTGTGGCCTGAGAAATATTCCTTTTTGAGTTTAGTTGATTCTAATATATTGTTACGAAACAACACACTGGTATAGTCCCTGAATCCGACTCTGTCTAAGACAGGTATGAAAATTAAAATTATGGCGGACGCGCAGGGACGAATTGTTTACAATTGTGATTATCTTATCTAGACATTGTTTTTGTGACCAGACATCTCTAGAAAAGGCCAGAACCAATTGTTTTTGTGTGTGTAAACCGCAGTCCGGAATTTTCTGGTAAAAAAATTTTATATAAATAAGGACCGATCAGCGGAGGAGTTTAGTTGATAATTTGACATCGTGAGATAAACAAATAAATAAGTGAATATAAATTAGTGAACTGTTTATATAAATTAGTTTAAGTGAATATACTCTACATATAAATTAAGTGTTAGTGACTAGTTTAGTGTTTAAATAAATTAGTAAGTAGCCATACCGTGTGTTTAAAATTTATCCCACCCGTTTATTGTTTAAATAAATAACAAAAACATTACAATATGAAACGTTCAACAACTAGTAAAGGGTTTAATTATTTCATAACCTAAACCAAATAAAATTCCAATATATTATGGGCCTAGTCTACGTTAGCTTATAAATAGTGTATGTAGATAGTTAAATAGTTCAAAAAGTAATATCTCATCCATTGCTCAAATGTGACTGGTAGTTAAATCAATGAAAAACACAAAGTCAATATGTCACAAATTTTTTAATATATGAAGTTTTACTAAAATTCCTCCATGAGCAATTAGTTTCGGCCTACAATGGCCATCTTCAGGCTACAAATAATGTTTGGGTTTAAGGAAGAAAACATTTGATAATACACATATCTTACCTAAGTGATAATAAATAACAGCGCTGATAAAGCGAAAGATGTGAGAAAAACTTTATGACTAAGAATTTGAATTGAATTATCATTGTGACATATAAAAATTTGCAAAGGAAGTAGAAGAATATAAAAATGTTTAAGGAAACAGATTATATTTGTAGGTGGAGGAAGAAAAATTGAACTATTGTACCAATTTAATTAGGGTCATGATATAAAAGGAAGGAACATCTTTTTGTTTAATTAATAAATACTAACTCTTATTAAAAGAATGGAGTCTGTAAGTGTTAGGAAAGGATGAAGGGTTGGCAAATATGATCTCAATAAGAAGAAAGGAACAACCGAAAGAGGAGGGTCATTCATCAGACAAGAGAACCGTTTGTAGGAATAAGTGGACAAGAATGTAACAAACGGTGAAAAGGTTGACTTTAGGAAAAATGGCGGCTTTTTAAGCTGTTCCATGAAACTGAAATAAAATAAGAGCCAGTAAAACATGTCTAAAAATGTTAAGCAATGTTGAACCATTATGATGTAGCCAATATAAGTCCATAACACAAATAAAAATGAAACTAAATCACGAAAATATAGAGATATTCAACGGGATCACTTTAGACGGACGCAGAGAGAGAGAGAGAGATTCGTGAATGAGTTTGGGGTGGGTTGGGGTTTTCTTGGTTGATTTATCGTTTTCTTGATGCTGCCCTGGTATAGGATAGGTTTCCTCTTCAGGGCTGTGTTGGGGGTGTGTTGGGTGGTTTGGTGCGCGCTCGGCCGAGAAATTAGGTTGGGGTTTAAAAGTGTCTGGTAAGAAAAATTTTTAAAGGTTACTAGGAAAATTTGTTTAGAAATGTCTAGAAATGAGAGTTGTTGGGTGGGCTTTTCGCCAGAAGGTGACTGGAGGGTTGTGCTGCGTTGGGGTGAATTGGGGGTTGGTCTCTGGAAGCAGCGAAGCCTAGAAGTGTGCGGAAATGATTTGACAAAAAGTGTCTAGGATGGGAGTGTAACTGTTGAAGACGAGCCATGTATCGTTGCCGATACATAGATATATGCGTTGGGCTGGCTAGGTGTCAGAAATTATGAAATTGAATGTTATTTATTGATTTTGAAAATTTTTAAATGTCTCCGATATTTGAGAGCGAAGTATTAGGGGTACTGAAGATTTCTACTTTTTGGATTTTTGTTATGTGAAAAGTGTATAGGAGACATTTTTCAAAAGTGTATGGAATTTAGTATTTTGTTGAAGTTTGGTAGAAAGTTGCGGTGACGTGCCTTCGGTGGTTTGGAAGTGTTTTCGATGGTCGGTGGTATAATAACAATTTTAAATCTAAAAATGCGGGTGCGTCGATCGTCGGTCCATTTGGCTAGTGATTAATTCACAGAGTGTACAGGAAAACCGCAAAAACCTGCAACACCGACGTGGGTGGTGTGGGGGCGGCAATAACTATAGGGTTAGTCCAAAGTGTTGAACAAATATGGGAATGAGAGATTTTGGAATTTGTTGAGATTTTATTATGATGGTTTTGGACTTGTTGCGGAGGTTGTTGAGTAGATAATTAATGACCTAGAATGGTGTAAGGAATAGTGAGTTTTTAACGATTATCGTAGGGAGATTGGGGAGCTGTCGAGGTAGTCGATATATTCGTCGGGGAGGTCGTCGTAAGCCGTGGCTAGCAGGCGCAACGGAGGAAATGGGAGCTTCCTCTGGGGGTACCTACCGAGGGGTCGTCTATTGGCGACCCATGGTGTGAGAAGGGTGTTTTTGGCGATTTCGCTGCCCGATTCGATAGTACGACTAACGTATCGGGCTTGTAGGTTATTAAGGCGTGGTAGAAGGGGCTCGATGTCTATATTGACATATACTGTGTTGGTGGGCGAGTATGGAGCCTTGTATTGGCAGTATCTAAGGATTGACTGCTCACAAGTTCGGAGTCGTTTAGCAAGATGGTTGGGGAGGGTGCAATAGACGTTTGCTCTATAGTCGATTATTGGACGGATATATGTTTTATACGTATGATGTAGGGTGGTAGGGTGTGTGCGTCCGAATGTGCCGCCGAGCGCCTTGAGAAGATTAACTCTCCGTTGGACTTTATTTAAAGTGTCCATTAGGTCGGGCGTCCAGTTGAGAGTGTAAGTAAATTTCACTCCCAAATAGACGACTTCCCTACGGATTTCGAGTCGATCACCCCAGAGCACGAGGCGGAAGTTTGTAGGAAGAAGTCGTTCGCTCCTGGTATCAGGGTGTTGGAAGACGATGGCTTGTGTTTTTTGAGGATTAAGAGTCACCCGCCATTTCCTGCACCAATTAGAAAATTGGGTCAGTAGATTTTGGGATCGAATGTTGAGAGAGCGAATATCTGTGGCAGAAATGATTAGTGCGATATCATCCGCATATAGTTGGACGTTATCACGAGGATGTCGTGGGACAGGTGTATCATACGTATAAATGATATATAGTAGAGGAGCAAGTATCGAGCCCTGCGGAACGCCAGCTTGGGGTGTAAAAGGGTCAGATATGCTATAAACAACTTTGACGCTGATCGATCGGTCGGTGAGGTAAGAAAATATTAATTTGACAATTTGGTTTGGCAATCGGATGTTCAGTAGCTTTCTCACTAGTCCGGCGTGCCAAACTTGATCGAAAGCCTTCTGAACGTCCATGAGGATGGCGGCAGAGCAGCGTCGTTGATTTAAAGCTCGGGTGACGATTGTTTGAAAGCTGGTAGTGGCGTTCTGACAAGAGTGGCCCGGCCTGAATCCGAATTGAAGTGCCGGAATTATATTATTTTCAGTGCAGAAGTCCCAGATTCGTTCTTTCAACAAGCGTTCAAAGACTTTACCTAGGACGCTGATTAATGAGATAGGGCGGTAAGATTCAGGCTGTGTGGGGTCTTTGCCGGGTTTGGGGATGAGAACTACGTTGGCAGATTTCCAACAACGAGGAAAATAAGAAAAAGCAAGGCAGGCGTTCAGCAGGGCGCAGAGCGGAGGGAATATCTCTTCTGGCAGGTTTTTTAGTGCCTGCCTCGAGATTCCGTCGTGCCCTGGGGCACTGTTTTTCCCCGCTCGGCACGCCAGCTGAACTCCTTCGATAGTGAATGGTGAAAGAAGCGGAGAGTTCTCATCAGGTGGGATGTGTACATGTGGACTTCGAGTGATATTTCGAGTCATGAGGTCGGTTTCGACGGCAAAGTCCCTGAGAAATTGGGGGTTATCGAGTGGTGAAAAGACAGTTTGTAGGTTATTTTTGAAGGCGGTGGCTTTGTCTTCGGATGTGTAGATCTTCTGTCCTTGCACTTCGAGATGTGATTCAACCTTTCTCTTGAGACCGACGAGGTGGTTGAATTTTTGCTAATACACGTGCCCTTGTCTGAAGTCCAGTCCGGCTGTTTCGGCCTTCCATTTTCTCTGCTTTTCAGCATTGATTTCTTGTCGGACCTGGGCGTTGAGACGGTTCCATTGTGTTTTGACTGCGGGATCTCGAGTGCGGACGTATAACCTGTATAACTGTCTTTTCCGACGTATCTTTTGCAAAATTCTTTGCGGAAGTGCATGAAAATTGGTGTGTACGGTGGTGAGTGGGACGGCGATGTCTTGCGCATCGATTAAGAGGGATTGGAATTCTTCTGCGTGATTATCTATGTCATCAGTATTCTGATGAATGACGGGTGGTGGTAAATTAGTAGAGACGTGATTAGCAAAGGAATTCCAATCGGCTTTTTTGAAATCGTGAAAGGTGAAATTTGTTGCTGGTGGTGGTATAGGGTTGTGTAGTGCGGTTTTGACCAGTAGTGGGACATGGTCGGAGGTGATAGGGTCGCCTATAAAGCATTCGTCGTCCACGAGAGTGATTATATGATCGACTATGGAGGAGCCGAGGTGACTTAATAGGGTTGGATTGTTATTTCTAATCCGTAAGATGGGAAGTGAGACGAGTTGGTCGGCGAGTAGTCTGCCGCTGAGGTTGGAGTGCGTATCTCCGAAAAGAGTGTTGCGTGAGTTTAAGTCACCCATTATTATGGCTCGTGGAAGTGAGGCTGCATATTCGAGGAGGTCGATTGATAATGGTTGGTTGGGATGTTTGTAATAAGAAAAGAAAGTCGTCGTGGTATTATTCCACGATATGTCGATGGCTATGCAGTCCAAGTTCTGTTGGGACAGGAGTGCAGGGAGTGGATGTTGTGATGCGGGGAGTCCGTTTCGGACGAGAAGTCCGTTGCCATGACAGTAGAAATTCCTGTCTAGGTGGAAGGTGGTGTAGCCAGTGAAGCGAGGGGTTTTTTTTAAAAGAGTGTCTGTAACAGAAAGTACTTGTATGTTTTGGGAGTGCAGAAGGTGTTTGAGAAGATGTCGCTTCCTGACTAGACCTTGGCAATTCACGGTCCCGATTGTGAAGTCCATTACTTAATTTTGTCTCTTGGATGTGAATGCAAAGTGGACGCGGTTGCCGGCGCCAATTGTTACGGTACAATTGTACCCGTAGAAGGAGGGGACGAGGTGTGAAAGCGTTTCGGCGACTAGGCCACGGCTTGTCGGGACGGCGTTCATAATTGTTGTTGCCAAGATCTCGATTAAGATCTTGGAGTCGGTGGTCAAGTCGAAACGGGCCTGTGGTTTGTCTAATGTGACAGGCGCGATTTCTTGGGCGGATTTCGGTGCTTCCAGCCGCTTGGGGCACCGAGGGTGGAAGGCGGGGTGTGGACCGCCGCAATTTTTGCAGGATGGGTTGTCTGCCTTAGGGCAGTTGTTGGGCTTGTGGTCGGTCGCTCCGCAGGAGGGGCAGACAGGCTTGGATCTGCATGTTTCTGTGAGGTGGCCTGTGCTGGAGCACCTGTTGCAGTATTTTGATACTGCGGGTAGTGGGTCGGAGCGGTTGGAGGCCTCGCATTGATGAGAGAGGCCGTGGAATCGGATGCCCCTTGTTAGGGCGATGTCGTAGGCTTGTTCGGACTCGGTAAGAATCCGAAACATGGAGGTGATTTTGCCATGGCGGCGGGACATTATGCGCCAGGACCTCGTGGCGGGGAATTTGAGGCCTTCGAGGATGTCCTCGAATTCTCTGTCAGAGATGGTGGTATCTACATTTCTGCAGACAAAGGAAAAAGTCAGCTTGCGAGACTTGGAGCGGTGGCGGTCTTGGCGGGTGGGGTTGAGGCGGATAATGGTGACTTGGTCGTCACCGAGAGTGTTGCGAAGTCTCTTTGCGAGAGCCTCGTGAGGGTAGTCGGACCAGATTTTGAGAAGTGCGGTCCTGTTTGAGTTGGCCTTTAAGTATTGGATTTCGCCTCTCAGCAGCTCATTGGTGTTGAGCAAGTTGAAAAGTTCTCGCTGAGAGACGTATTTGGCGGGGAGGTTTTGAATGTTGAGTGTTTGTAGGGTAGGGTCAGTTTGCGGCTGTCGAGGTTGTCTGGATTGTTGGGTCTGGGATGGTAATTGTCGAGGTGTTTGCTGTTGTCGGGTCGGTTGCCGTTGTTGAGAGGTTGGGGGTGGTGGCGAGGGGAGTCTTCGGTCTCTCTTGCGTTTAGTTCCCAAGAGAGTGAAGTCCCCTTCTTGTTGTTGACGGTCGGTAGATTGATGGTCGGTGCGTGGGGATGAATGGATTGAGAGGACGATTGGTGGGTTCGAGCGGAATGAACGGAACGGGACCTGGAGGAGCATCGAGAGCGGGTTGGTGATTTAGGAGGGTTGGTTGGTGATTTTGTGTTGGATGGTGGGTTTTGGATGAGTTCCACCAATTTGTCAATTCTCTCCATGAGGGCTTGGTTTTGGGCCCGGAGTGCGGCCATCTCTTTAAGTTGGTCTGCATACAAGGATGCATAGTCGGGAGCTGGTTTTGATACCATCGGAGGGAACTCTTCGTGAGAAGAGATCGATGGCACCTTTTGGCTCCGGGTTTGGATGGGGGAGCGTGTTGAAGTAGATATTTTGTTGGTTGGGTAGAAGAGGACGAAGCAGAAGGTTGCTTCGTTGTTAGTTTTCGGGGATACGGACAGAAGCCGGCAGCGGACTCACTGCCGGAGGGAGTTTCCTCCCCGGTTAAAGGTTTCCTGACCCTTTTGTCCGCAGGTTAGTGTTTATATTCACCTGATAAATTTCGTCCTCCGTTGGCTGGATGGTATGGCCCTTCTAGTTGGTCTGTCTTGTACACTATTTGTCACTAGTTGATTCAAGCAATTTTCATAAATAAAAGCGCTCTATGAAGAGCGAATTTTCAGAAATAAAAATGCTCAAGTGAGCAGATTTTTCAAAAATAGGAATATCCTATAAAGGACAATTTGCGATAAAAATCTCAGTTGTAGCGGCGATACCGGCGGCAAGGGCTTCTGGAAATACTTGGTTTGAACCAGTGACCAAGTTTTCCGTTGGGCTGCTACTTGCTGGACTTCCTTCGACGGATGTGTTCACTACACTCTAGACAGACGCATCAACAATATGGAATATATATCCGGTAAGAAGATAATTAGAGGAAGTATGTCAAATATCAATGTTGACCCCAGAGAGAGAAAATCAAAAATCTTACAGTTCTCTTTACATATGGAGCCAAATAGAATCGTAGAAAAGTTTAGTAACAAGGTAGATTGAGTTTAATTGAAAGCGCAACCACTATAAACGTATGCTACCCCTAAAATTAAAGAAACGAATAATATAATGGTAGAAATTATCGTAAACAAAATTTACTCTGTAAAACAGACAAGGAGACTTATTAATAAACTAAATGTAGTAGTTTAGTCAAAAGATAAAAAAGAAGATTATGACAGTAGTATACAACCTTTAAAAAGAATGAATAAAATTGTAAACAAAATTGTTTCTAGAGTAAATTACATGAAGTTAGTGAAATATTATTAACGGCAATTTTAACAAGAACAAATAACAATCAAAAAGGGAGACTGAAGAAGATGTATGGATCTCTTGGTCTTAGTTGTTCATTAAGACAAATAACATTGTTATCAGAATTAATCTGGTTGATCTCAAAAATCTCGAGTACATTCATCCTAGGACCTTTAAAGCACTTATAATCTACAAGCATCCGATAAAGAAGTTGTGGTTCACAGATGTAATGTGAAATTTTTATCCACAGATCAACATCCAGCCGATTTGATGACCAAGCCATTAGCGAAAGGGAAATTCCCAGAATTAAGGTTAAAGTTAAGCCTTAAGTAAATGAGTATTTAAGTTATATTACTGTTACTATTTTTCTTGTTCAATCAATTTTTTTTAGTAAACGGTTATTTGATGTATTACCTTTATTTTTTTGAGTGGGATTGTTGAAAAATCAAAACAATGAATAAAATAAATCAAATCTTATAATAGTTTACAACACTTTTTCAAGATATTGCCTGTAATTCGTCCTCTTCTGGTACGGTACGGTTTTATGATTGTATTCTTTAAATCGCCAGATGTCTAAGACAGCTAATTTTGGGTAAAGATACGTACGGGATCTCTCCTTGAATTGTGGCATGAGAACTATACTATTTTTAATCGCAAATGCTCAAAATGTACGGTAACAATTTGAAGATAACTTGTATAACTGTATGCACGTTGGCGGACAACACTTTGAGTATTTACTTGACTAATACGGTAAGAATTGAATCGCCTCTTGCATTTTTCGTCACACATAATTGTTGGATTTTCAAGGCTTTATATGTTCTAAAAGAGTGGCTCGATTTTCAAAAATTAAGTAGCATTGTATAGAAAATGGAGTCGCGAACCTATAAACTTTTCCCCTACCAAAAATCGTTCAACGCGGCTAAATAACTTTTCACTTCAATAAAAATCGATCAAATGTTAATTGAAAGATTTAGTTACATTCCTCCATTAGTTACATCACTGATGCAGTTCCGAGGCGAATAGCCGAAACATTAATCTCAGACTTCGGTTAATGTGGTCATGAACATCGTCAGGTATTACATGAATCGAATTTAATTCGAGGAATATCTTATGTTGTAAGCGACATTCGAATAAATGGCCTTTCTCGTGCTCATCTTGTTCGAATAGTTATCCAATGCTCGAATCTAAGAACTGTCTAATATATCACGATTTTTATACACTGTGAAAAACGTTCGCATAAATTTTTGTCTGAAATAAAAAATGGAAAAATATGAGAAGAATTAATTTGCATATTTACCAAGTAAATTCGAGGGAGAGAGAGTACTATACCTAGTCTAGATCACAAGTTGAAAACGGTGAAAAATTGGGATAAAACTCGTAAAAACATGTACGATAGCTCATTCGATACAGAATAATGTCTAGGAAAATGTATTGAAACATTTTTTCAACACATAAAAAATTGCAAAAGTGTAAACAAGTGAAGGTAGGTATTTACTTTTTCAAACAAGTTGGGAAGCGCCACTGTGTGGCGTGTACTGAGACTTCTTAACAGTCATTTCAGTTTAATTGGATCATGCCAATCGACATGTTACGAATTTTGCTTCATGAGTTATTTCGTAGCGTTATTTATTCTTCAATTACTTCCACCTCTAATTGAAAATTATTAACTTCGATATTTTAAAAAAAGTCGAAAGATTGTTTTTACATTCGCAAAAAAGCTTCGTACACCATCGGTGACGACGTCACCAAAATCCCACTCAATCCCTCTCTCCAACTCAGGCCCCTTTCAAAATCATGAAAACCAACTTTTTTCATTATTCTATCCTAAACACTTTTTAACCCTGCTTCTCCCTCGCTGCTAACCGAGTCAACCTTTCTCTCCAGTCATTTTCTAGCGAAAACTCTCTCAATTCTATAAACCTTTCTAAAAAATCAAATCTAGACATCTTTTTTCATCTCGTTCTAGACACTTTTTTCTACTTGGCTGTTTTCAACCTACCCACCAAAAACACCAAACTCACCTACGAGCCCCCAGGCCTGAAGAGGAAATTAATCCTATATCACTCCATCCGACGGGCTAAGCCTATCAGTGCATAAGGTTTTGAAAATTAGCAATAACTTTTTAATTTATGGCGTTGGGATATTTATATCCTATATACCTTTTAACTATTTAAAATGAAGTTTACAGCCTAAATTGTGTTGAAAAAGGAATCCAATGTTTTGCGTTATAGCGGTGTTTGCACTCACAGGCTTAACCCGTTCAAACGTGTATTCAATTACGTAGCATACTCTAGGCACCATCTATGGTAGAGATATTGAATGATTGTAATTTAGAATCTATATACGGGATGCGATAGTGCTTGGGGGATTCCCTCAATTATAATTCATGTCCCGTTTCTGTTAGTTTGTGTATACAGATACATGGTATACTGTGATTTGTGCACAATAATACTGAACATTTCTTCTTGTTAAATGGTAAGTGATTTTCATATTGTTATATCTATAATATTTTTAGAACATAAATGTTTTATTATAGTGCTCAATTAAAATGGATACCTATGAAAAGCAAATTGAACGTTTGATGTAACTTTATGAAGATGTTCCAACTGACGAGGAAGGGGCTGCAGATTCAGACAGTTCAATAGTGGACTCAGATCATGTAGAATTTAGTGAACATGACACTGACTCTGAGACTGAAAATAATGAGAGGGAACAAAATGAAATATAAGCAACAAATGTAGACACTGATGAGCCAACAGAGGATAGGCGTTTGTATTATCATGCAAAGGATGGGCGCAAATGGAGAAAATTTGGCGGTACACGCAATGTTCGCACAAGAAGAGAGAATATTGTCACGCATTTACCTGGGCCTCTTCGGGAAGCAAAAAATGTTAAAAAACTTATTGATATTTGGCATCTCTTTTTTGATGACATCTTGGATATTGTTGTTAGGTATACAAATTTATATATTCAAAAAATAGCATGCAAGTATCAGGATCCAAACGATGCAGCTCTGGCGTCAAAAGAAGAGATGAAGTGCTTTTTTGGCTTGCTTTATCTTGCCGGCACTGAACGAGCAGCTAGACGAATTTTGGAGGAGTATTGGAGTAATGATGGAATGGGATCGGAAATATTTGTAGCAGCAATGTCACAAAGGAGATTCCGATTTCTTTTGAGAGTCATCAGATTTGATGATACGACAACGAGAGCAGAGAGGCAATCTATAGATAAATTGGGAAATATTTGAAATATTCAATAACAATTGCCAGCGTTATTATTCGATAGGGGAGTACGCCACATTAGACGAAATGATGTTGCCTTTTCGCGGTCGATGTGCCTTCCGCATGTTTATGCCTAAGAAACCCAGTAAGTACGGCATAAACGTTTTTTCACTAGTTGATGCTCGAACTTATTATACATCAAAATTGGAAATTTATGCTGGTGTGCAACCAGAAGGGCCATTTCAGGTAGACAATTCAACTAAAACAGTGTCTCTTAGAATGTTTGAACATATTTCGAATTCGGGACGAAATATCACTATGGATAGGTGGTTCAACAGTTTTGCCCTGACTGAAGAAGGTTTTACACAACATAGACTAACAATTGTCGGAACACTAAATTCCCGAGCAAAAGGTATACCACAGGAATTTAGAGAGAAAAATAAGCGACCTATTCCTTCGACTGTTTTTGAATTTGGAACATATATGACTTTAGCATCTCATGTTCCTAAAAAAAATAAAAATATTCTAATGATATCTTCTTTCCATCGAGAAGGTGTAATAGATGAAAGCACGGGTGATGCACAAAAACCTGAAATCATTACATTCTACAACACCACCAAATGCGGGGTCAATGTTGTTTATAAAACGATTTCGTCATATAGTGTGGCGAGATATACAAGAAGATGGCCGTTAGTGATATTTTATGGCATGCTTAATCTAGCGGGTATCAACGCATTTATCATTCATAGAAGTAATAATGAACCTGAATCCCAAATAAATCGAAGATTATTTTTAAAACAGTTAGGGTTAGAGTTGGTGAAAGTAAACATAGCAAAAAGAGCAACTATGTTAAATTTGCCAAGAAATATTCGACAGACGGCCGCTAAATTTGCAGGAGTGAATATGGTACCACCACAGGATCTACCTCCAAACAAACGAGGATACTGTAAATATTGTAAAAAACGGCAAACAAGATACTTTTGTAAGTTTTGCAAATCTTGGCTTTGCATGGCGCACATTACTGCCTGCTGTGGTGAATGCGCCGAACGGAATCAACTTTGAATTTAAGGCATCAAATTTTTTGTGTCGATTTAGTTTTTAATTTGTCTTTTATTTTATATACTCATTTATACCTTTTTTATTCATGTGTACCCGTTGAATATAGCTGATTTTAGTTTTTTCATGTGAAACAATGTCATAAATAAAATGATGTGTTATAACTGTGTTTTTCTTTATAATCCGCAATTTTTTTTTGTTAAATCGCCTACAATAAATATAATGAAAATAAGAATGAGTATCAATTTAACCAATCTGAAGAGATTTTGTTGAAAAAAAAATCAAAAAATGAACTTTTTGATATTTGAAATTTGTTTCTGATAGGCTTAACCCGTCCGCTAGTGTAACTACCTATCCGCCCGTCCGATGGAGTGATATCAGAGTAATCTCCATAAAATTCAAAATTCCTCAACTTATAAGTACAAAGCTCCTTCTAACGCAAAATTCATTTCGAAATTCTCTCTTTCTGCTCTGCTCCACCCTGTATAGATACATTTCTTTGTATACTAATTACTTAAATACAACGAAAAATATCAAGTTCCCGTTTTTTTTTTAATGAAAACTACTCTTAAGGTAACCTGAAATTCGATATATTTAACTATAAAATGTGTGTAATTGCTTTACTATTTATTTACTAAGATTAAAATCTGTTCGAATACATCTTATGCCTGAGGAATGCCGTGGCTAGGAGGTTGTCTATTAATTAAAAATTTATAATACGTTTTTTACTATGAACGATGTTGGATATTAAATTTTAAAATTGCTTTGATCGTCCAACAAGTGCTTGTAATTCTATTGCACAAAGCGTCCTTTATATTTTGTATTGAGGATGTTTATTACTTTAATCCGTTACATTTTCTATTAAATTGAATATCCCGAAGGGTGTATAAAAGCTGCAAACTTCGCCTACATATTAATCAATTTGATATTTAAAAAAGAGATAAGGACATACAGAAAGTTAATACAAAAAATTCTGGTAGTTCTGATAAAAATAATTATGTAAGTTTATATAAATTTTTGTCATACGCATAGTTTCTGAGTTATGAGTTTTTAAAGTTCCAAAAGGAAAAATTAAAATTTAGTCAAATTTAGTGAACTGTCTAAAACTGGAATATTCCTAAAACGAATAGCATAAAAGATAGATATAGGGTAAAATAGGAAAAAGTTGAATATGTTAGAACATAGTTGCTTAGTTCCAAACCTTTATATAACTGAGCTCAAAATAGATACCAATCCGGAATTGCCACCTTCTAGAAGAAATCAAGTAAAAATAATAATATTTAGAATTGGCCATACAACATCTCTCTAAAAAATGTTGTAACAATTTTGGTGTAATACTAGTCTAGATGACCAGTTGAGATAGAGATAAAGCTTGTAAACATCCGTGCGATAGCTCATTCGATTCGGAATGATATAATAGTTATTCATGTAATAAGGATCATTATCTTCTTCTTCTTTTGTTTTAAGGCCTCAGCTGCCAGGGCTATTCGGCCTGTTTTTTTGCGTCCGGGATGATTTATGATTGTCTATAATATAGTTTATACGAAAGTAAATACGAACAGAGTGATACCGCACTTATTGTTCAAAATTTTATCTGTAAACTGTTCGGTTTTAGAGGTTATATTTTGATGTTTGAAGCACTTAAAAATTAGGAGATGAGTTTAATGTTTTCACTGTTTGATAATTTCAGCACTATGTCTTGCAGTGTGTAAGGGGCTATAAGTATTATTAGGAACCTTAAAAGATTTATGAAGAAAATCTGTATTAACACTATTTAAGGAACAGTTGAAAAAGATGTGTGAGAGATCTTGTTTTTCACCACATGGGCATGAATCCGAAGGTACTAAGTTAAATTTGTGTAGATATGACAAAGTGGCACAATGGTTGGATCGAATTCTTGAAGAAATGCAGATATCTCTTCTGGACAAATTAGAAAGTGAAGAAAGCCATGGATTTTTTCTTGGATATTTTATGAATTGAGAGTATAGATTTCCTTTTGTCAAGCTGGGTGTAGAGAAAGTAGAATTCCACTTATCTAAAATTGATTTCTTAATAGAATGCACCACATCCGAATGAAGACCAGTTGGGAGGGTGGCACGATTGATAGTTCTCCCAAGATTTGCAAGATCATCGGCTCTAACATTTCCTTGTATAAGACTGTGTCCGGGAATCCAGCCAATTCGTATGTCTTTCCCTTGCTGATTCAACTTGTGTAGTAGCTCCTTTATTTTTAGGACAAATGGATTAGAAGATGAGAAGAAGGATTTTTTAGAAATGCATTTTATGGCACTTTCGGAGTCAGAAAAAATTGTAGCTTTGGAAAGGTCAAGTTTTGAAATTTTTTGGATCGCAATTAGTATAGCGTAACATTCTGCTGAAAAGATGGAAAAATGAGAGGGGAGTTTGTCACATAAGGATAAAAGGTTAGGAGAATAAATTCCGTATCCTTCATTACTGTCAGTCTTAGAGGCATCAGTGAAGAAAATGGGGCCAGAAAAGTTGATAGAATTCATTTTGGCCAGAAAGACTTGATTACAGTCCGCATCTTCTTTAATTTCCAAATCTATCGTGTTAGTTTGACTAATTTGAGATTCGAGCGAGAAGTGATGACAAGGAAATTTGTTGAACGATTCAATGAAGGGAAGGAATTTAGATACTGATTGAAAGGCAAATATAATAGGAGGAGTATTTCTCAGTCTCCAGTATATGGGATCGCCAGCCCATTCTGTGAATAATTCTATAAGTGAGGTTTTTATTAGGTCTTTATATGCAACTGCTTTAGATACATACCTATTTAACTGACAAGATTTCTCTACGTACCTCCAGGGGGGTCTGCCCACATTCAGATAACATGATGTTGATAGGAATAGATTTTAGATAGCCTACTATAACCCTTAGGGCTTGATATTGTAAACGATCTAATTTTTTAAGTAGGTATTTAGAACAGCCACCATATAGCATGCACGCATTATCAAATAATGGAAGTATGGTCGCTTTGTATATGTTTAAAAGAGAGATTTGATGGCTACCCCACCATTTACCACATAGAGACCTAATTAAATTAATAGCTTTTGATACTTTGCAGGAAATAAATTCAATATGTGGTTTCCAGTTAAGTTGGTCGACAAATATAGCTCCTAAGTACTTGACTTGAGATTTCCAAGGGATAGGTTGACCATTAATGACTATGGAATGGACTGGACTAAGCTTATGGTTTTTCTGAAAAATCACGGCAGCACATTTTTGAGGGGCCAGTGTCAAACCCATAGACAATAAATGAAGATTGAGATTAGAAAGAAAGGTGTTGAGGGATGTTATAGACTCCTGGATGGTGTTTTCGGCACATATCACAGCAAGATCCTCTGCATAACCACTAATTTTTATGGAGGGTGGAAGAATGTTCTGAAGAGAGTGGCACGATATATTGAATAACAGTGGACTGAGTGGAGAACCTCTACAAGAAACACCAGGGCCTATCAGTTCATTGTTGAGGGTGGATTTAATGAATAGATTTCGATCTGAAAGAAAGGATAAAATGAGATCACAAATGTCATGAGGTAAATTAAGGGAATTTAGAGATGAATAAATTGAGGATAAAAGAAGATTATCATATGCACCTTTAATGTCGAGAAAAACAACAATTGGGTTTTTATTGGCAGACAATGCACATGCTATTTCGGAATAGATGAAAATGTGGTTATCAGATATACTTTGCCTTTCCTGAAACCTTGTTGTGAGGGGTGAATTTTTAGGGAGTTTTCAAGAAACCAGTCAAGGCGATTTTTGATCATGCTTTCGAAAACTTTTCCTATGGTGCTGAATAAGGCTATGGGTCTCCAGCTGGAGGCATCGTTAGGATCCTGGTTTTTTTAAGAATAGGAATTATTAGATGATTTTTCCACTCTGAAGGGATAGGATGAGATTTATTGAGGATTTTATTGAAAATAGAGAGAAGAGTTTCTAGAGCTATTTTGGGAAGATGATTGATCATTGAATGTGTGATGGAATCCAATCCAGGACTTGAATCATTTTTGTTTAGTAAGCTGAAATTCAATTCTTCTACTGTAAAAGGATGAGTAAAGGAGTCGTTAATGGCTTGGAGAATATTGTTGAGGTCTTGAAAAGGGATATGAGCTAAATTGTTTAAGAGACTTTGGAATATGGAACTGTCTAGGGGAGGGGTGGTAATTAAATTACGATTTTCAATAGATCTAGAGAAATTTTTTATTGACTGCCAAATCTTCTTAACAGGTGTTCCGGGGTTCAGTTCTTCCGTCAATTTACGAAAGCCTTCTGATCTTATTGTTTTCAGAAAAAGTCGTGTCTTAGCTCTTATTTTCTTGAAATTAATGAAATTTTCCATGGAAAGAGTTCTTAGATATAGTTTAAAAGCCTCTTTTTTCTTTTGTACCATCTGGGAGCACTCTTTGTCCCACCAGGGAAGATAAGGTTTAGAAGGAGTGAAAGATTTCTTAAGTGGGATAAATAAAGAGATGGCTCTTTTTAAGACCTCCATGAACAAGGGATATTCCATATCATTATGATATATATTATTTTCAATATATGCTTGAAATACATCCCAGTTGGCTTTATTTGTGTTATATTTGACGTGAGTGGAATTCATATGGATGGGCACAGTATTTTGTTTTTTGTAGGAACAAAGGGTAGGAAAATGATCGCTGAAGCCTGATTCTTGGATCGTTTTCCAGGAGCAATCTAGAGCTATGGCTGAGGAAGTAATTGTAATATCCGGGCAGCTTTTATTGACATTGGGGTTGGGAATACGATTTGGAGATCCGTCATTAAGGATGGTGAGATCATTATGCGCGATGAAGTCCCAGATTGCAGTTCCTTTAGGGTTATTAATGGCAGAGCCCCAAATTTGATTTTGGCCATTTAAATCAGCCATTAGGATGAAATTCTTATGTTTTATTTGTTGTAGGAGTTGATTAAACATTCTGTGAGGGAAGGGAATGTTGGGGTCGGGAGGAATATAGCTATTAATAATGAATAGTTCTATTACCAGCAAGTGTATTTTTGGAGGAACTGGAATTTTGTGTTCAAAATTTTTGCAAGGAATCGAGTTGTTAATGAAAGTGGCTACACCTCCGTAGCCATCCTGTCGATCATGTCTAAAACAGCTAAAATTTTTAATATGTACAGATCCACCTGGAGTCAACCAAGTTTCATTTAGTAATATAATGTTAATACTCTCATCTCTAATAATAGTAATAAGTACCTCTTTGTTAACATTAAAACTGCGAATATTCCATTGGAGTATGTTATATTTAAAGGTATTATCCTGAATACGATTGAGTTTTAAGCAAAAGTGTAAAAACTGGAATAATAAAAAAGGGGGGGAGGTACTTAGAGGGAGAAATTTAAGTTATATTATGATTGCTCACCTCTTGAGGAGAGGTAAGCTGAGAAGTTGCGAAAGTTTGAGAGCTAGGGATAGGAAGGGAGTAATCAGACAAAAACGGAGTATCAGAAGGGGTGAAGTCCATATCAATTCTTTCAATGTGAGAGCAAGAGGGCGATGAAGCATTGTTTTGAAGTGCAGATTTATTTGTTATCGGAGACTGACAGAGTTCATTGCATGCGGAGGAAAATAGAGCTGCAATATGTGTATCTTTATCAAATCCAGTTCTTTTCTCTAAGATAAGAGGAGGGAAAAGTTGAGAGGCTTCGAAGTAAGAAGAGTCATGGAATGCCATTGCTTCATTAATGTTTTTTTTGCCTATTAAATTCTTCGCAAGAGCGGTCAAAAGCTTGATGCTGTCCAGAGCAATAAAAACAGTCTAAGGAATTTGAACATGGGTCAGAATGGATTGTTCCACATCTAGTACACCTTTTGGCACTGCGGCAAGAGTTGTCAGAGTGTCCGAATCTAAGGCAATTTTTGCATTGAGTAACAGGAGCAATATATTTATCAACCTGGACTGGAACTGAAAAAATTTCTAGATCCTTGGGGCATGGACGTTCCTCAAAGGTTACAAGAATTGTAGTGGATGGAACATATTCATGAGATCCGTCATCTTTGGTTATTCTGCGCTTGAGTCTTCTAGCACCAATCACTTTTTTATTTTGCAAATAAGCTTCTTGAATAATATCATCTGGGGTAATAGAGAGTCCTACGTTTTTGACAATGCCTCTCGAGGTGAGAAGGCGTTGTGGTATGTTAGCACAATATCCTTCCCTTCTGAAAGCTTGGTTCATTAGGAAAGAATTAGCATCACGAGAAGTTTTGAAGGTAATTCCTATTTTACTGGAACCTTTCTTTTGGATATTTTTCATGTTTTGGATGTTCAGTTTTCGGATAATTTTTCCAACATGAATACTAGGGGGAGTGCCGCTACTTTTGATGGGTTCTATTATAACTAAATGGGGCCCAAAATCGATATCAGAGTACTTCAATCTTCTCCCTTTAGAAGCCTTAACGCGTTGTTCTAATATTAAAATTTCCTTTATGACTTCGGGATCGTTTTGAAAACAGATTTTAGTGGAAGTGAGTTCATCTTCCAAGTTTTTAATGTCTTTTTCTAATAGAGGAGAGAGTTGGTGCAAAGAATTTATTAACTTTTTGGAAGATGGTGATAAAGCATTATGTAAGGAATCCGAGGAAGAGTTATTGGGGGCCTCATTCCCCATCTTGATGGTTGGAAACTTAGACTAAAGCGTTTTTTGAAGAACACGTGGCAAAAAAAATTAAGTTAGGTCAACTTACGGAGAATTATTCACAAATCACTAAAGTGGAGTCAATATAATGTCACTTAACTAAAAAACCAATGAATCTTCACTAAAAATAAAACTTACTAAACTTAGTAAACTTAATTAAATTCACAATCGACCAATTCGTGCAGTATTATCTCAAAAGGAATTCTTTTTAAAACCTTTTTGACAACTTCTTCACCAAATTCGTGCATTGACCATGATCATTATTGTAGTAGTATCTTGACATTCCTATGTTTAGACAGCTGCCAGTTTTTGGATGTAATTTTTGACTGCACGAATTTAGCGGGTAATAATTTGTAGTATATTTCGTAGTAAATAAAGACTCTACAATAAACTTTGCAGTAAACTTTATTTATCTTCGGAAAATCGGTGAGTTCTATTTAAGGTTAAGTTATTGGAAGTGTGAATACCGTGTCGATTATTATGTATGCCGCCAAAGCTGGATACTCATGGAAATACGCAAGCTAGTAGTAATACGGGGGAAAGCAATGTTACGCAGCAACCAATTGTTAATATTATTAATGCCGGAAATGTGTCAGCATCTTTGGGTGTGTTCAAACACGAAGATGATTTCGAAGTCTTCGAGGAGAGGCTGGAACAATATATTGCAGCTAATATGATAGAAGCAACAAGGTAAGTAACATTTTATTCACATTTTTAAGTGGGGGAGTTTATAGCATTCTAAGAGACTTATGTAGTCCACAGAGTCTACCAACAAGTTAAAGACATAATGAGGACGACAAAGAAACACGAAATTACTATAATTATGGGAGACTGGAATGCAAAAGTGGGCAGAGAAACAACAGAAGATGTCACCGGACAGTATGGCCTAGAAGTACGTAACGACAGAGGTAAACGACTTATACAGTTCTGCCAGGAAGAAGAATTGGTAATTACAAATACCTGGTACAGTCTTCCATACAGGAGAGTGTACACATGGACGTCCCCACAACATATGCAGAACAACATAGTAAGAAATCAAATCGACTACATCTTGATCAACCGACGATTCCGTAATTGTAATAAGTCAACGAAAACATATCCTGGAGCAGATGTACACTCTGATCATAATTTGCTCTGCTCGGTACTAAACGTAAAACTTAAAAAGATGAAACAACCAACGAAGACCTCACGAATACAACAACATGTACTAAAGGACCCTGAAATCATTAAAGAACTAACTCTGGAAATAAATGGTAATATACATACAACTGTATCACCACGTCCCCTTGAAAAAAAAAGTGTCGAAGAAAATTGGAGAGATATAAAAAATTCGTTGAGAAACGGAAGAGTTCAACAGTTAGTAAAGCCAAAAGAGAAAAAATAAAAAAGGAATGGATGACACAGGACATATTAAATATCATGGAGGAGAGATGAAAACACAAAAACGATAATCATAATGAATACAAGAGAATACATCTCATAATTCGCAAAAAAATTAAGGAAGCAAAGGAAATGTGGCTTTAGGAATCCTGCAAACAAATCCAACATCTTCAGACCGTACACGATGACTTTAACTTACATAAAAATCTAAAAGAACATTCTGGCATTTACAAAAGAAAAAACACAACAGTGCTCCATAACGATGCTGGAAAGGCGCTGCTAACAAAGGAAGATCAGTGTAAGGAATGGCAACAGTATATCCAACAACTGTTCGAGGACAAAACCCGCAAAACGATAGAAAATCTGCTGGATGATTATATGGCAGAGCACGGTCCAAGTATTCTCAAATCCGAAGTTCAAAAAACAATACACCAATCAAAAGCAAGAAAAACTCCAGGACCTGATGAAATTCCTATTGAGCTGGTAAAACTGCTTGATGACGAAAGCATATCTGCTCTGACGGCATTCTTCAACCAGGTCTACCAAACTGGGAAACTTCCCAGCGACTGGCAGAAATCGATCTTTATCGCCTTACCTTAAAACAACAAAGCTAATAGGTGCAATGACTTCCGATTAATTAGCCTAATGAGTCACACTTTAAAAATACTCTTAAAGATACTCCTCAATATAATTTATGCCAAATGTGAACACAATATTGGCAAAGAACAATTTGGATTTCGTAGCGGACTAGGCACACGCGAAGCCCTTCTCTGCATGAGGACACTATTACAAAAGAGTTGTGAGTTTCGAAAAAATATCTACATTTGTTTTATTGACTTCGAAAAAGCGTTCGATCGAGTCAAACACACAAAACTTTTCCAATGTCTAAAATCGTAAAACGTAGACCATCATGATATGCGCCTTTTGTTAAACCTGTATCATAGTCAAACAGCAGTAGTCAGGCTAGATTACAGCGTTACAGATGAAATACCAATAAAAAGCGGAGTAAGACAGGCATGTGCTTTATCACCCCTGTTGTTTAACTTTTATTCGGAAAACATATTTTGTGAGGCTTTATATGGCAGGACAGAGGTAGTAAAGATAGGTGGCGAAATTATAAACAACGTAAGGTACGCAGATGATACTACCATCATTGCAGAAAACATGGAAGACTTGCAAATCCTGCTGGATAGAGTGCATGAGGCTGGTCGAAGATGGGGTATTAATATAAACATCAAGAAAACGAAATGGATGACTGCAGGTGGAATAAACATAGAACCAATTCCGATTACAATCAACGGACACAACATTGAACTGGTATCCCATTTCAAATATTTGGGTAGTTGGCTGAACAATGACATAACGTGCGACGAAGAGGTAAGAGTAGGGCATTCAGCAAATGGAAACTAATTCTCACGAATAGAAACCTCATAGTTCAGACGCGGTTAAGAACACTCCGCTGTTACGTATGGCGCATTTTTTTGTATGGATGTGAGACATGGACGCTTAAAGTTGACATCATGAATAGAATAGAAGCGTTTGAGATGTGGTGCTATCGGAGAATCCTTAAGATCCCGTGGACTGCACATACCAGTAATGAAGAGGCACTCAGACAGCTGTATAAGGATCGAGAACTCCTGAACACCATAAAAATAAGAAAGGTCAGTTATTTCGGTCATATAATGCGAGGAAACAAATATTACATCCCTCGGCTGATCATTCAGGGAAAGGTTGAGGGCAGAAGATGGATAGGTCGCAAAAAGCTGTCGTGGCTACGAAATATTCGAAACTGGACCGGACTGGTAGTAGAACAACTATTCCGAGTAGCGACAGATAGAGAACAGTTCAACCAAATTGTCATGGAGATAGCCCACGCTTGAAGACAGGCACGGCCCCGAAAGAAGAAGATATCGGCTACAGGAAATACAGTTCCTCCGGTCTTTGTTTTTCCTCGACAAAAATTTAAAGAAATAATGATTCAAGACGCTCGACCAAGCAGCCTCGGACTTATTTACCCAAGTGGTTGGATGACGAAAGATAATTTCACGCTCGCTTTCGATCATTTTATTAAACACACCAAACCATCTAAACAGTCCTCAGTCATGTTAATTCTTGACAACCACGAAAGCCATATTATGTCGAGCAGCAGATAACGGTGTAATCATTGTCACGTTCCCTCCACACTGCAGGCACAGGCTTCAGCCTTTAGATGTGGCTGAATATGGTCCATTTAAAAGTTATTTTAAAGTAGCCCTTAACGTGAATTAAACGAGACTTTGTTCTTAAATATAAAGAATCTTTGGCTGTACCCTCAAAATCTGCTATGTTATTTTTTATATTATCAAGAATTGTGCTTATTTCATTTTTTTCTGTTGTGATTAAGTTAAGAATTTA
The DNA here is from genome assembly GCA_963921935.1 of Galeruca laticollis. Lineage (NCBI taxonomy): Eukaryota > Metazoa > Arthropoda > Insecta > Coleoptera > Chrysomelidae > Galeruca > Galeruca laticollis. Next base: position 108,014,136 of record OY998178.1, on the reverse strand, counting down.
GGTTATGAAAAGTCCAATAACTCACTGTACTATATTAAGAATATAGTATTACGTAATGAAATAGTAATAAAGGTATGCCGGTGCACTTCCTCAGTAGATTTTTGTTAAATTGGGATAAACTCACCCAAGTTTGAAGACGACTTGAGACCTTCAGACCCTATCTTTGAAACTAGATTTATTCTGCTGAGCCCCATCCATCTTGAATGAATAATATCTAGAACATGCGGCGAACACTTGCATCAACGAGATCAATCATGTCGAAAACTCGAGTCCATGGTGGTGAATGGCTCAAAACGCCGTTTCCTCTAGGATTTGCTCCCTCAAAGGTCTCAGGCGGATTGTCAGGGTGTCGATGTAACTACTTCTAGTCATTCAAATATACTATGTGGTTAGGTCCAAAATGGTTACCTCAATATTAGATTTGTGTTGGAAGAAAAAGTTACCGGTAAAGGAGCATTGAAAGATCAGCGAATCTGGAATTAATGTACCACTTAACGACTGTACTATTTCAAGAAAATGTTTATTACGCTTACATCCTTGTTACAGAAAAACCTCTTAACCAAATTACAACGGCAGAGAACAGTTACTTAAGGATGCCAGCAAACGAAAAAGCAAAAATCTGCTACTTCCTTTCGATATTTCCAAAACTGGAGAAGTTAACCCGAAACTAAACGAACTGCAACTTTTTGTAAACTTCAACGGCCAATCAAGTTCTAATAATCCCTATAATACCTTCTTATTTTGGACTGACCAATGGAATATCTTCAATACATATAACGAACTCCGAACTCAACCGAGTTGGCTTAGTGAATTTCAGATTAATGTAGTACCCTAGTGCTCAACCTGTTTGGTGAAATGTGAAGTGTCAACGTCAAACTAATCAAAAGTAGTACCTATTATGAATGTCATTGTGAATGACATTGAAAACCAAACAAAATTCGGAAAAAATCTACTTTAGTGGTACAACGCGGATTTTGATGAAAAATTTTTTGCTGGCTAATTTGAGGTCGCTGAACACGAGAATGAAAGAAAAAAATGGGGCTCACTTACCAAAATCGAGTTATGAATTTTTGAAGATGTGTTCAGATGAGTACTGCACTGGATTTATTGTCACATTATAACTGCTATAATGATCCGTAATAACTGCTCCACAATATTAGTGATACACTATAGTTGCCTTTTACGATATTACTCTCTCATGCACATTAAAAAAAAACACTTATATTGATATAAATCTCTTGTAATTTTTTTTAATTCCACAATTATTATATCTTTTGACGTTTCCGTTTAATATGACTGACATATAAGTTTCGACTATTTCCTCTTAGCAGTAAGACTTTTACCTACTAGCATATACAGCCATCATTAGTTACTTGAAAAAAAGTTGCTGAATATTTTCGATATGCACAGATCATAGCACAGAAGATATAAACAAGATGTACATCATGAACATACACCGGCTCTTGTGCACCCTTTCCCTTCTTGAATAACCTGATGTGCGTTAGAAAGTATTAGATATCGAGTTATTCAAGAAGGGCAAGGGAATATAATCATTGGATTCACCCTTTCCCTTCTTGAATAACCTGATGTGCGTTACAGACTATTGCGCACATCAGGTTATTCTAGAAGGGAAAGGGCGAATTCAATGACTATATTTCCTTCCCCTTCTAGAATAACTTATTGTGCGTTACAAAGTATTGGGTATTAAGTTATTTAAGAAGGGGAAGGGAATATAATCATTGGATTCACCCTTTTCCTTTTGTTTTAATTTTTGCCAATTTTCGTTAAAAATTATGGTTCGTCCACACTTTTTTTTGTGTTAAATGTCTCCAATTGAAGTAAACTTTCGATTCTACTATAGAAAATTGTTTAATTTCATGGGTCGTAATGTGCACAAGAGCCGGTGTATGTTCATGATGTACATCTTGTTTATATCTTCTGTGCTATGATCTGTGCATATCGAAAATATTCAGCAACTTTTTTTCAAGTAACTAATGATGACTGTATATGCTAGTAGGTAAAAGTCATACTGCTAAGAGGAAACAGACGAAACTTATATGTCAGTCATATTAAACGGAAACGTCAAAAGATATAATAATTGTGGAATTAAAAAAAATTACAAGAGATTTATATCAATATAAGTGTTTTTTTTTAATGTGCGTGAGAGAGTAATATCGTAAAAGGCAACTATAGTGTATCACAAACATTGTGGAGCAGTTATTACAGATCATTATAGCAGTTATAATATGACAATAAATCCAGTGCAGTACTCATCTGAACACATCTTCAAAAATTCATAACTCGATTTTGGTAAGAGAGCCCCATTTTTTTCTTTCATTTTCGTGTTCAGCGACCTCGAATTAGCCAGAAAAAAATTGTTCATCAAAATCCGCGTTGTACCACTAAACTAGACTTTTACCCAAAATTCAATAAGGCGTTCGCAATAAAGGTATTACCAAACGACGTCTGAAATCAACGACAAAGATTATTTATTTTATGTCTGAAGCCATTCTAAACTTTGTGTACTCGTTGTATGAACTGTTTACGAAATGTAACCTCATTCAAATATAAACATTGTATTGAAAGAAGCAGTTTTATGAGTTTTATCATTATCCAGTACTGGTAAGTAAACAATACATTAACTTTTAATTATATATTTAATCAACGTTTTAATTTCTTTTAGGGACTTGTGTAGCTGTTAACTAAATTACAGTTCAAGATGCAATCACCTGTGTCAATTAATAACAATACTTTGTGTATATAGTTTAGTGACTGTTTAAGCTGATTACTGATTTAAAATAAAATATATTTCAAAGTAGACACACATTCATTTCTTAATGCTTAAGGTAAGTCTGAGTGTTATAACTGGATGGTGCCGAATCCCGGAAAACCGGTGAACATATAACACCTTCAAAGATTGCCGACGTTCGCATTTAATAATGCTGTAACGATTAATAATATTAAAGAAGGATTTGAGAAAACCGGCATTTATCCTTTTAATTCAAGTGATTTCACAGAAGAGGATTTTTTACCATCTTACGTCACGGATCGGACTGAAAATACCGATGAAATAGTTACTACTAACATACGAAGTCCTTCCCAAGACAGTAAGGTATCAACCGAGCCTATTCCAAATCTACCATACACCTCATCTGCTTCAAAAAATACAGTTACACCAGAATCAAAAACTTTGGTTGATAATATTCAAGTAGATCAGGTATCATTGAAGCCAATTCAAAACTTACCATCAACTTCATGTTCCTCTGTAAATATTGTTACTCCAAAATCAGTAAGGCCATTTCCTAAAGCACAGCCACGAACACAGTCAACTAAAGGCCTTAAAAAAGGATACTAAAGAATATTGACGGATACGCCCGAGAAAACCAACTTAGAGTAGGCACATTTGGAGAAGCAGATGAAGCAAGAACAAATATCAGAACGAAAAAAAGAAGCTGTAAAAAGAAAAATAACAGACGAGTGTGATGGAAAAATAAAAACGCAAAAAGACAGGTACCAACACAAAAGCTGTAGATGAGTATAGTACAAAAAAAACAAGATAGTGAAAGAAAGTCGAAAATAGATGAATCCAGTGATAGTGACGTTTCTGTAAAATACGCAGACAGTGAAAGTGATAACGACGAAGAGTTTCAAGAAGAACAGCTAAACAATGTATTACCTAACATTGGAAGTTACGTATTAGTGAAGTTCGCGACGAAAAAAAATCTGAAATACGCAGTAGGAGCAATAATTGAAATTAGTGTTTTAAATGAAACTCACGGTTTCTAGTAAATTAACTAGAAACCGTGAGTTTCATTTAATTTAAAACACTAATATGAGCAGATTCCACGAAGTAAGGGTCGAGACAGTTAATTTCAATAATTGGTATGTTATCAAGTGATGATGTTGAAGTTAAATTTATGAAAAAGCGCTTCGTTCCATTATGTTTATCCGGAAGTGGACGACATCGCTGAACCTCGTTTACAAACAGGATCAGAACGTATAAAAAGCTTTTATTCTTTCGCTGTTGATTTTATAGGAGTACAATTTTGTCAAAATAAATGTAATTTCATTTAAGAATTATCAATATATTGCATACTTGTACTAATATCTAGACTCCAACGTTTTGTATTTCATCCCAAGCTTAAACTCGCGGTGACGCGTTATTCAATAAAAAATTAGATAATGAATGCCATCGCCGGAGTCTACTAGAGTCCCTTTCATTACTACACATGTCCCTTTCAAAACAACCTATGTTTTGAAAGGGACATTCGCACGAACTACTAGATTTTGATTTTTTTGACAATAAATAATAGTTTATATTTATTTTTCATATTAGAATGATAGCTCATTATGTTTCCTAAAAACTTTGTTACATAAAATACTTCAGCAACTAATTGTTTCTAAGTTATTTTCTATTTGCTGAAAATGTCCCTTTCATTACCACATTCCCCTACTGAGTTCAAGAAAAGTTTTGTATGTGGTATGAAACAGGGATCCATATTAAACCGATTGTCTGAGGAGAAGCCTACAAGAAGTTTTAAGGATATTCTGGAGATAGCATTGGATAAAGAAGCAGCCATGAAAGAGCAGTTTAGAAGCAATATAGCGGTGAATAGGGTACACAGATTTGTGAATAAAAGTGCAGATTTTAAGAGTGATGGAAAAAATCAATATAAAAAGACTGATAAATTGCAAGAAAGTGAAGGTGAGGTAGAATTAAGATGCAATTTTTGTAACAAAGCCAACCACAACTTTGGCAAATGTAAATATAAAAAATTTTGTTTGTAAAAAATGTAGGAAAAAAGGACATATTTTGGCAGCTTATGAAGAAAAGCAGAAAATCGAAAAAAATTATTTACGTGAACACCACTCAGATGAGGATTCATCACAACCTTTGTATTTTCTTTCAGATTCTTATAATTTATCAGATTTTGAGATTGGTAACTTTATAAAGCCAATATATGTACACATTTTTCTTGATAAAGTGTCAACCTGTATGGAATTAGACACTGGGGCTGATATTCGCTAGTTAACATGAAAAGTTAAATTATTTACCGCTAGACATCACTAGTGTACGCTTAAAAACCTTTCAGGAGATATTGTTATTCCAGAGGGTAAAATTTCGTTTTCCATTACAATTGAAAATGTAAAAAAATGTGAATTAACAGTTGTTAAAAATGCTACAAATATCTTGTTAGGCCGAGATATTATTCTAAAAAATTCTGAAATTGTCATTAATGATATAGTGATATAGGACTTGTCTAACAAAACTATTGTACAGTCCTCAGATAATGTTATGCAGGCTCCATCAATTAAGCTTTCAAATATTTTGTCGAAGTATTCTAATTTATTTGAAAATAAGTTGGGAACATATAATGGGGAAAAAATTAGGTTAGAAATTCAGGAAAATGCTCGACTAATTTTCCACAAATCTCACCCAATACCTTTCGCATTTCGTGAAAGGGTTGAAACGGAATTAAAAAAGATAGAGTCTAATGGGGCCATAGAAAAAATTAACAACCCTAGTTGGGGGACACCATTAGTTTCGGTAAAGAAAGCTAATGGTAAAGATATTAGAGTATGCGGTAATTACAAATGACAAGTTTTTAAAAAATGTCAACCATCCACTGGCACGAATTGAGGATATCTTTGTTGCCTTACAGGGAGGTAAAAAATTTACTAAACTAGATTCTAAAAATGCTTACAACCAGTTAGTCTTAGATGATGAAACAAGTGAGTTATTAGCTTGGAGTACTCCCTGGGGAATTTATAAAATTAAAAGATTACCTTATGGAACCATTTTTCAGAATATTGTGGAAAAAGTTCTACAGGGGTGTGCAGGGACAGTAAAATGTTTGAATGATGTTGTGATTACCGGAAATGATAAGGCAGAACATTTTAAAAATCTAGAAGAGGTTTTAAACAGGTTAGACAGGGCCGGATTTAGATTGAATGCAAAAAATGTGAATTTTACAAAGAACGTATTTTTTATTTAGTTCATAGAATTTCTAATTTGGGTTTAGAAATAGATGAGGAGAAGTAAGTGCAATAGTAAATTCGCCCAGACCTAAGAATGTTACAGAAATTAGAGCTTGATGTGGTATGATAAATTATTATTCGCGATTTTGTAAAAATTTACAGGAAAAGTAAAACCGTTACATGATTTAGTTGGCAAAAGTAAAGAATTTAAATGAACACAAGATTGTGAAGATGCGTTTAATTACGCAAAACAAGAAATAGTTTCAGAATATTAGTTCATTTTGATCCAGATAAGCCAGTTCGTTTGGCGTGTGATGCTAGTTAGTATGGCTTGGGAGGAGTTTTATTACATGTTATACCGGACAAATTTGTTATATTTCGCTTGTTTTTACGAAGGCTGAGAAAAACTACTCGATGATAATGACAGAAGCGTTATCAAAGCTGTATCAATACTTAGCCGGGCGAAAGTTTGAAATTTTAAGTGATCATAAGCCGTTACAAGCTTTGTTTGGTGAATACAAAAGTTTGCCTAAAATGGCGGCTGGACGTATTCAAAGATGGTCGTTGTTATTGGCTAGTTTTTATTACACATTTCGTTTTATTCGTAGAATTGAAAACCTTAAAGCAGATCCTTTATCACGACACCATTATCTGTCGGCGAGAGTGTGAATAATGAATCTGAATATGATTTTACTGTTTTAAATGAAACTTATTGTTTCTAGTTAAATCCACAATGTACTGAAAATATTTTAAAAACTCTAAGATAATTGACAATTGTTTTGATATTAAATATCATCGTCAGAATGACGGAAGTTACATTTCATTTTAAGCCTATCTGATGTTTAATAATTATTTTGGCTAGTCCAAGAAGTGACCTATTGTCACGTTTAGAAATAACACCCAGTATATGGTAGGCCGAACAAAAGTAGGTCAATGTTTTAAAATATGTTTTACTAATTACTTCACAGTAGAGCATAATATTTTCTAATATAAAAAACAACAAACTAAGCATTTTTGGAGAGAACACTTTCTTGGTTCGAAAAATATAATTTTTCGGGGAGTTGGTCTTCGGACCAGCGAAGCGAATAATCAAGTGAATCGAAAAAGGCCTACCTGGGAAGTGTATACCTTGACTGAAACAAAGTGCCCCTTCGAGTAGAGAAGACGTTTATATAAGTAAATAGGTAATTATATATATTTTGTATAATTTTGTAATTGTAATTATGGAATTGGATATTATATTACCCCTTGAGGATTATTGTTGAATATATGCCCGGAAGGGCTGGATATATTTGTTTTATATTTATCGGGCTGGTTATAGTTGTTTTATATTTATCCTGTACATAGTTCGTCAATTTTTGGTTATCTGTATTTCTGCAATACATTTGTTAAGTTTTAATGAGTGGTTCCTTAATTGACCCCCCAGACCCAAATAGTGGATTCAGTAGCGACATCGTGGATGTTGGTAGACGGATAGGGACCCAACCCGAAATCTTAGCGTTGAGACAAAACCCTATATCGTCGCACTATCTTGTGATTGACTTAATATATGTTAATAGAAAAAAGAAGATATGATATTACAAATATGAAAGCTTAGATATTATTAGCCTTATGGGGATATCCTGAATATCTTTATTCACATTTAAGATCAGTATAACTGTGCAATGATTTAGAAAAGCAGGAAAACTATATTTGCTGATCTTTACAATTATCACTTAAGAAGACAGTTTATTAGTGGAGAACTCCCTAGATTTATCTGTTCATTGACGACTTCATATTGTGGGTTTCCCAAGTGTCTTCTAATTTCCAATTTCATGATCTTATTCCATTTTAAAAATTCTCTTACATACCTAACATTTTGATGAGACAGCTTACAATGCCATTCTTGCAATGTTTTCACTGATTATGCTTGCATACGCTCTGAGACGAAATTAAACAGCTTTAGATGTCTTCATCTGCTTTTAACGAGTTTTATTTTAATTTTTATGTGACAATTTCGACACTTATATTTTTATTTTATAAAACAACATTCTTTTTTTTGTAACTAGAAAATTGATAGATATATCAAATTAAACAAAAAGTATCAAGGAGTACCAACACAAAACAAAACCTTCTCTTTACCATTGCTAGATGTCGCTGCAGCTATCAAAACAGGAAGTAAGTGAAGCCAGATATGATTAGAGATTGTCTTTATTTTGATATGGTATTTTCACTGAACAGGTAAGTACTAAAACAGTAATACCCACTTACCTGTTTATACACTCGCGGTATATTTTTATACATATTAAATTTGATGTAACATAATTTTCATATAGTAAACCAGGAGTTCCCAAACTGAGAAGAAAGTTCTCACTTAATTAATTTTAGTACACAATCTTTTTAAACTAAATTAACGTTTTACTTTTTTTTAATTAGCTATTACGTTTAGAACGAACCAATCATAAGACCTTACTAAAACACAACCAAGAATATGTATACTTACTAGTTAAGAAAATGCAAGCACACCCTTTTCACTAATTATTTTTCTCTTACCAGTACTTTAAGTTAAATTGGAACTTATAATGATGTATCTTCTTCTGACAGTAAAAATAAATGTTTTGCATGTAATATAATACTAATTATTTTTTTATAACCAAGTTTATTGTATAAGGAAGGGGGCGTGGAAGGCTTTAATATTAGCAAACGGAGGCTTGATACAAAAACGTTTGAGAACCTCTGCAATTAATACATTCGATTGAACATAACAAAGTGAGATAATTGTTATTAAAGGTGCTAGTAATCAATGAATTCGCCTCATTAAAGCCAGAAAAGTAAAGTTTAAGTGAATATTTACCTCAAATTGTCGTCTTATTATCTTGTAAAGTTTTGTCACACAATAACAGTGCATTCCAATAATTGATGTGACAATCAAAATCCCTTACTAACCCCAAAACGGTGAATATAGCAAAACCCAATTAAATTTTTCCAATAAACACTCAAATGAAGTGCGGTGGGTCCTGATTTTCCTTCCAATGAAAATAAAATTTACTTATACAATAATGAATGATTTTATTATCGAACTGTTGAGTAAGAATTATTACTTACATCCATATCCATTAATATCTTCGAGAAAGCCTGTAATTTGTTGGTACATCTTTGTAGTGGATTATCGAATAATTAATTTACGGGACTAATACGAAAGAAGTTTCAATTTACCACCTACCGTATAAATGCACTTTTCTATTAATTATACAATGAGGAATAATCCATTGAACGAATAATGATGGCAAGAATTTTTCAGAAATTACTGACGCCGATGCGCGGATGATTTATTTGTTTGTGTATAAGGAATGTTGTAGGTGCGTTTAATTAATTATATAATTTTCAGAACTAAAAATTAATCAACTGAAGTGTCTACTTTACAATCCATCAAATTATAAAGAAAAAAATTTAAAAGTCGAACAAAAACTAGTGCAGAATAAACTTTATGAGCTAAACTTTAGCTAACCTAACCTAACGGCCCGCTTTATAAGCAAACTGACAATATCATATTGTCAGCTTGCTTATAAAGCGGGCCGATCAACAAAGCTGACCGAAGTCGTCCGAATAACAAAGAAATCGCAATGTGCGCATTCCTAGATATATCTGAGGCCTTTGAGAACACAACCCATGTATCTGCCAGATAAGCACTAAAAAGGCAAGGAGTGAATGAAACCATTGCAAAATGGATACAAGAGTTATTGACGACGAGGATAGCTGAGACAAAGGAGGGAAATCTCCTCTTCTACGGAGCCTGGTAGTAGATGAGCTGCGCCTCAGTCAGAGGTAAGTTTGAGAGCATCTTTTCAGATTTATTATGGAATGGCCTTAGAATTATTGAGCAATAGTGCTTGTCACTATGGTTAGGCTCCTATCCGAGCGGTTTTCAGGCAGAAATATTTGCAATTGAAAGATGCGTGGAATTGAATTTAGAAAGAAACTATAAGAAATGTGATTCATTATGTTAATCAATCAGGTATCAAAGCACTGAGCTCCCATCTTATTGACTTGAAGTTGATATGGGAATGCCGACGTAAACTTGATGAAATAGGCAAGGAAAACAGGGTCTCTTTAGACTGGATTCCTAGTCACACAGGAGTACGGAGCCTTTCTGTGGTGTAAGAGAATGCTCCTATAAGAAACAGTTTCGGAAGAACGAGTAAACCTGAAGTGACGCAGAATGGCGTTGCCTTTTCGTGATGGATCACTCCAAAAAGTATTTTGATCTCAGCAAAAACAAGCTACATTTCCTCTCGGGTTTCCTTACAGGGCACTACTGCATCAGTACGCTTCCAATGAGAATAGATCGAACAGAAACTGAGGAGTGAAGATTCTGTGAGAAGGAGGAGGAAACTACAGATAACCTAGTTCTAGAATGCCTCGTAATTGCAAACACGCAAAAAATTCTTCCAACAAGAAACTTGTAGGAGCGAGGATGTAACTTCCTAGAAGCCATCCCAGATAATGAAGGTCATAAGAACTCTGGAACTGGAAGGCGAGATTTACTTATCTGACTACGTTACATAATATAAATTTTTGTAACAACTCATAGAATTTTGAATTATAACAAAACGAAAACAAACATTCACAAACACATAATAAGTATACAATACAATTACAAACATAATATATAGAATCCAACAAGGAGAAAGACATATTAAGCACAGTATATACTCGTAGTCACGACAAAATTACTACAAACTTGCAGCATGACAGTATGTCATGAACTCATGAACCATATAAAAACAGTGTACAAGAAGAAACTTTTTTAGTTGTTTCTTAAAAGCGTTAAAACTTAACATCTTAAAATACTCCGATAAGTTGTTGAACATAATTAACGTTTAGACAAATTTTGTCAAAGATTCTTAGTCTAAATTTGGGTTTTCTAATTGCATGTGAATTACCTGTATTATACTGATGAATGTCCGAATTTTTTATTAAACTTGATCGTTGTCTTTGTATTTCAATTACAGCTTGAAAAAGATACAACAGAAGTGGAGAATGTCCTTTTTTCGCATTCTGAATGTATGTTGTGAATAAGCAGAACCACCCCAAAGAAGGAGATTATAACTAATATGTGAATGAAACAGAGAGAAATACGTCATGTTGAGGGTATTGAAGTAGGTACATTTAATGAAATTAACTGTCTCCACCCTTACTTCGTGGAATTTACTCATATTACTGTTTTAATTCAAACTTACTGTTTCTAGATAATTCCACAATATATTGAAAATTGTATAAAATTCTGAGAAATTTGACAATTGTTTCGAGATTAAATATCATCGTCAGAATGACAGAAGTTACATTTCATTTGATGCCTACCTGATGTTTAATAGTTATTTTTGGCTAGACCAAGAAGTGACCTACCTTGTTATTGACTTAATATATGTTAATAGAAAAAAAAGAAGAAGGCATGATATTACAAATATTAAAGTTTAAATATTATTAGGCCCATGTGAATATCCTGGATACATTTTCCCAATTAAGATCAGTATAACTGTACAACGATATAGAAAACCAGGAATATTATGTCTACTGATCTTTACAAGTATCACTTAAGAAGACAGTTTAAAAGTGGAGGAGGACCAAAAATAATTTTCTACCTTATTGAGTACTGAAAATGAACGCTCCCCAGAGCAATTTGTTGTAGCTATCGATCAATAAATTCTAAAAGAAATTTCAATGTTCGGAAATACTTTAAAAATGTGTTCTTTGGTAATTACTTCATTTATGTTGAAATATTTTCTTTTTTTATGTTATTAGTTGCTACCTAAATTATATGTTTGACAAAAATTCAAATTTTTCGTAAAGTGAAATATATGCAAATTTTCTTCTAGATAATTTTGCATTCAATTTGTCAATTATTACACAAAATGTGTTTACTTTAAAATTTGTAGATTCGTTCATATTTATAGATTCATTCAAACTTGAACCTTGGACACATTTTCTATTCAATTTAGACTTTCTTAGCAATTCATATTCATTAATTTTCGTATTGAATTATACTGTTTCCTCATAATTAGCATAATCTCATCTTATTGTGATTAACAAAGCTTCTAATGATTAGTAGAACTGGATGACTTCCTGAATATTTATATCAACCTTTTGTAATTGTTTACTAACTTTATAAAAAATTAAACATGATTTTATTCTAAACAGTAACCATAATCCCAGTTTCCAATATTTCCAATTTTTTTCTAAAAATCGATGCTTCATATGCGGTTGACGGTTTTTCTATAGCATCAATTTCCAGATCTACTAATGCCAAGATAATTTCTGCATACGATCTATTGAAAGAGTCATAAGTTTCGACATGGCATGACCAACGTGTTTGTATTAAATTTTTTACAACTCTAAAATCATTTTTTTCCTCAAACGTTGCAACAACACATCCCACAGTTCAGTAAAAGAACTAGAAATAGCGTATCAACTTTGGAGAAGACCAAAACAAAAGGTTGCTTCAACACAATATTTCCAGGGTTTCCAGAACAAGTTATAAAATCTGCTATCTTTTATCCTTTCTTGAAGACCTGACGACCCGGCTGAATGTTAAGGTTGTATTTTTCTATAGCGCATAAAGCAATATTTTCTAATTTTTAGGCAGTATGTCCAGTAATAAATGTTAAAAATCGCTTTACTGGAATACCATATTTTTGTACATACCCACAAATTTTCATTATCAAAATATACATTATCTCTCAATAAATGTTAGCTGATCAACATGTGAAATACCAGATGTACAAACGACACTCATAGAATAATATTTCACGTGATGCAATTCTTCTAGTATGATAAGGCCCACAGTGGTTAACACTGTGATCGTGATCGACATGCCCTATAGTTTTACAGAAATAATATGCTTTTAATTTAATTTTAGAATATTAAGGTTTGAGTGAATAATATTTAAAAATGATGTCTATGAGAATCTTTGAAATTTTAAATGAAGGTGGTGTGAAAAAAGAAACAACTGGTCTTTTTTAATTAATGAATAAAGTTCAGGGTGTTGTGGATTGGGTAAACATAATTTATATTTTTCTTTTTCTTTTCTTACTTGCTCACGTACAATAATGTTAATCCTATAATTCACTCTGATATCATCTTAATATATTTTTTAAACGAAAGGTATTTAGACACAGATATGTCATCAATCACTGAAATTTACTCAACTCCTACATTACACAAGTTTGACTCAAACGCGATTCTTCCCTGTTCATTTCTTATGGGACACATTCACTCATACAATTCTAATTATCATAGCTCCTCTTCTAATGGATGGATCTTGACCACTTCACTCTCAGAACATTCAGTGGACCAAGCCCTTTCTTTTGAGCTATTAATTGTTTCAATTCGTTGAGTTTGAGGAAAGTTATGTGTGCACAATCAACTTTACTCTCAATTTTTTCCGAATACTGCGGCTGACGCACAGTTGATATTGTCTGGAAGGAAGTACTGTAATAGTATATTACGTAACGTGTGTTGTAAGAAGCCTTTTACGCCCGAACGGAAAAGTTACGCACGAATCCGCGTAGCGGCGAGTGCGTAATTCCGTGAGTGCGTAAAATGCGTTACAACACGAGTTACGTACTATACTTTACCTACGACCTACTTGTACTTGTGTTTATAATCTTATTAAGGTATTTGAAGTACAGATAAAAACGTACATCCTCGATGCCCAGCCAAGTTTGTTAAAAGTCGCTCCTCGATGCCCAGCCAAGTTTCGTAAAAGTCCGTCCTGAGTAGTATTTATTTTTATTAAAAATGTATGTACAATTACCGGAATTGCATAAAATAGCATATAGACTTCTCGAATAAAGTGACTTTAATCCCTTAGGTGGATTACTTCCCTCAGGAATCAAACACCAGCCGCGGGATTAAATGGGCCACTTTAGTCGCTTGATGTATAATATACTAATTGTTTACAAATATGAGATACATTCAGATAGATAAAAGATGCGGATTGAATGAAACGGAACCAATTATCATATAATTCCAAATAACTCTTAGTATTGTAATGTTTTTCTTATTTATTAAAAGGTTTATTACGGGTGGGATAAATTTTAAACACACGGTATGGCTACTTACTAATTTATTTAAACACTAACTCACTAACACTTAATTTATATATACTTAACTAATCACTTATATCTAATTTATATTCACACAAACTTGATTATATTAGCACTTTACTGTTCGGTGTATTTCTGTTTATTTCTCGGGATCACTTTATCAACTAACTTATCCGCTGATCGGTCCTTTATATATATATAGATATATATATATATATATATATATATATATATATATATATATATATATTAATGCCTGTTTTTACTAGAGAATTGTACTCAAAACAATTGGATTTCTGGCATTTTCTAGATAAGACTGGTCACAAAAACCAAAACCAGTTCTAGATAAGATAGTCACAATCGTAAACAATCCCTACGCGTCCACCATAATTTTAACTTACATACCTGGCTTAGACAGAGTTGGATTTAGGGACTATACCAGTGTGCTGTTTCGTAACATTACCCCCTCCTTAAATGGAAGTTCCTTCTGGAACTTTTGTGTGACCGAGACTGGATGTTTGAATCGGCAACTGGTCCCATTTCTACACTTTCCGATCTTACGGAAATAGCAGGGCACCGTCTTCTTCCTGATGATTCGCCAATCCAGCTGGTTACTCGCTATCTTAGGCATAGCCAGTTTCTTCACGTTGGATTCCAACACATGGTCTCGGAGGTTTCGAAGTGCTTCCCACACATCGCGGTAGGTAGATCGATCTTGGAATTCATTTTTAGTTACCACGTAGAAGACGTACCGCGAATTATGTTTCAGTTTCAGTGTCTTGCCAGGGGCTGGAATCTGGTCTTCATGTTTTTCTAATTGCCCAAACTTCTTTCGAAAGATGGTTGCCAACTCTCGTGCGTTCTTGATACGGGCGGGGATGTTGTATGCCAGTGAATAATCTTCCGGGGGAGTGAACGGATCTGGTTGTTGTTCCGAAGTGACTCCATATCTAGCTTTCCCGGTACCTTCATACGTGCCCATAAATTCCTCGAAGGTAGGGTCAGACACATCTCGAATAAGGTTTACTCCTCCCTCCAGGTCATGGTCTCCTTCAAATGGCGCTAGTCGGTTTTGGTGAACTACTTTTGGTTTTCCGTTGGGGATCTTGCTTATGCGATATATAACATTATTGATCCTTTTCTTGATTAAGTATGGACCTTCCCAGGATTTTTGTAATTTTGGAGAAAATCCTTTTCTCCTCGTCGGGTTGTGTAACCATACTTTGTCCCCTTCTTTAAAACCGCCTTCTGTGGCCTGCGTGTCGTACCGACTTTTCATTCTGTCGCTGGCAACTTGAAGATTGGTTCGAACTATTTCATGAATATCGTCCAGCCTTCTTCTCAATTGGATCACGTAGTCTTCGCCTGCTAGATCTTCTCCAAGCCGGCAGCCAAATTCCAGATCACAAGGAAGCCTCATTCCACGTCCAAACAGGATTTTCGCCGGTGTTTCACCCGTGGACTCATTGACAGCAGATCGATAAGCCAATGCGAATAGGGAAAGATACTGGTCCCAATCTCTTTGATGGCTGGATACCACTTTGGACAGGTATTTCCCAATAGTCCTGTTCATTCTCTCGACCATTCCATCTGACTGTGGATGTAAAGCTGTTGTCCTGGTCTTCTTCATTCCCAGCTTGTCGCAAATCTCCTGGAATAGATGGCTTTCAAAATTTCTTCCCTGGTCACTGTGGACGTCCAAGGGTACTCCATATCGGCTGATAAATTCCTTCACCAATACATTCGCGACAGTTGTGGCCTCTTGGTTCGGGATAGCGTAAATTTCCACCCACTTTGTGAAATAATCCATTACAACCAGTATGTATTTGCTACCATTTTCTGTCGTCGGAAATGGTCCAGCGATATCTAAAGCAATCCTTTCGAAAGGGCTTCCAATATTGTACTGTTTCATGGGTGCCTTTCTCTTGCGATGTGGTCCATTACTCGTAGCACAAGTCGTACATTTCTTACACCAGTCCTTCACATCGTCGGAGCTGTTCATCCAATAAAACCTTTCACGGACTCGCTGAAGGGTTTTCTTCAGTCCCAGATGACCTCCCGATGGACTGTCGTGTGACTTCTTCAGTACCTCAGCTACTCTTGTTTTCGGGATAACTAGCTGTCTCCTCATCTCAGAACCATCATTGTTTTCAAGTACTCTTTTCAACAGCCCTTCTTCCAGGACAAGGGAGTCCCACTGAGCCCAATACGCCTTGAGTTTCGGTGAAAATTTTGACACTTCTTGCCAGGTAGGTCGCCGATTTTCTTTCTTCCATTGCCGGATTATCTTCAGGTGAGGATCATTCTCCTGATCTTCTCTGATCCTGGTGGGTGACCATTCCTCGTTGACTACAGTAGTTGTTGAAACTGCAGCTTCCGTAGATTCCACCTTGTTGCAGTGGGAGCAGTCTGTTGGGCACGGCCGTCTGGACAAGGAGTCGGCATTTCGGTGACTAACACCGGCTCGATGTTCGATGTTGAAATCATATTCTTGAAGTCGTTCAATCCATCTAGCGATCTGGCCCTCGGGATTCTTGAACTGCATCAACCACTTGAGTGCTGCATGATCAGTCCGGATTAAAAACTTCCTACCATAGAGATACTGGTAAAAGCGTTCCACGGACTTCACTACTGCCAAAAGTTCTCTTCTTGTGACGCAGTAGTTTCGTTCTGGTTTGGAGAAGACTTTACTGAAATGTCCCAGCACTCTTTCTTGCCCTCCTTGAATCTGTGAGAGCACTCCACCAATTCCTACGTTGCTTGCGTCAGCGTCAAGAATAAAGTCACCATCTGGTAATGGATATCCTAATATCGGCGCCGAGGTTAAATGCCTCTTCAAGGTTTCAAAAGCCGTTTGACTGTCTTCGTCCGATTGAATAATCAAGTTCATCATTAACTCTTTGAATTCTTAAATCAAGAAAATTAATTGAGTTATTTTCTTCAACTACTAATGTAAATTTAATTTTTGGGTGTAAATTATTAATATGGTTAAAAAATACATCTAATTGTCGTTACTGCGTATAAAACAAGCTAATGTCATCTACATATCTATACCGAAATAAAACATTTTTTGAAATATCACTTTCAAACATTTTTCTTTCTAAACTGTCCACCAAAATGTTTGCCAAATTTGGTGATATTGGTAAACCTTCATTTTGAATATATATCTTATTGTCAAAAGTGAAATAATTATGATTGATACATACAGTGACTCACAGCTCAAATGATGCAATCGCTATAACAAAAACTAACTGGTCTCAGTGCCCCGTTATTTATTAAAAAAAAACTAATTAAAATTAAATTAGTAATGAGTCTCTAAAAAGTTATGAATTACTTTTTGTTTTAAATATTCCTTACTCAATTAACAATAAATAATTAATTAAATTATATCGAATATTAACGTCACAGCTTAAATGATGCAAAAATAATAACAGGAGTCAAAACTTATCAGTTTGAAATTTACGAAGGCGGCGTTGCTTAGATTTCTTAATGCAACTGTTTTTTATGTAGTTTGACATTTGAAGACAGGTTTTCACTCAATAAAAGGAAGTTGTTTAAGAATGGGTTGTCGAACTACTATTTCTGAAAGAAATTTAATTATTACTCATCACAGAAATGGATATAACCAAAGAGACATAGCCAAAATGGTAAATAAATGTTCATCAACGGTTGGAAACCAGTAGATTAACAGTACGAGATGTCCTAGCATTAGCTTATCAGCTGGCGGAACGAAATTGAATTAAAAATCCGTTTTCAAAAGTTAAAGGTTCCGCTGGTAAAGACTAGGTTTTCGTTCCAGGCATCCGAATATTTCACTGCGTGCCCCAGTGTCAACGTCTGCAGCCAGAGCCCGAGGATTTAATAAAGCAGTGGCAGAGAGGTTTTTTACTTTATTTACTAGCATTTAAGATATATATATATATATATATATATAAGATGTACGAATAGTGCGTGACATATGAACAATAAGCAACGAATAGATTAGTGGGTATTGCACGCAAATAGAAGAAGGGGCTACTGAAAAGAGTGGTAACCGCAGACATGCATGTTTCTAGCTCATTAGCCGTCATCGGTACGGTACAACCAAGAAAAGATGTGAAACATGAGAGCAAAGGTGTTGAATGAAACATGAGAAAATATAACAGAATTCAGCAGGATAGTCAAACACAACATTTGTGTCAGTAATATTAGAAGATCTCGAATATTCGAGACAACAACCAACATAGACACGGAGGTGCATATAACACTCCCGTCTGAAACTTCCGACCCAGATTAATGAAATAATAATAATAATTATTATTTCATTAATCTGGGTCGGAAGTTTCAGACGGGAGTGTTATATGCACCTCCGTGTCTATGTTGGTTGTTGTCTCGAATATTCGAGATCTTCTAATATTACTGACACAAATGTTGTGTTTGACTATCCTGCTGAATTCTGTTATATTTTCTCATGTTTCATTCAACACCTTTGCTCTCATGTTTCACATCTTTTCTTGGTTGTACCGTACCGATGACGGCTAATGAGCTAGAAACATGCATGTCTGCGGTTACCACTCTTTTCAGTAGCCCCTTCTTCTATTTGCGTGCAATACCCACTAATCTATTCGTTGCTTATTATATATATGTATATATATATATATATTTATATCAAATCCTTAGAAAAATGGATGAACAATCATCTAGGAAGGATGGTGACTGTGTTCCAAATTAGCCAATTTTTTTAGAATCCTACCTTAAAGCTGCTGTTCCCTCAAATGCCATTAATGGATTTAAAGAATGAGGCATAGTTCCTTAGACCCGGATGTCTTTAATGAAACAGATTTTGTAGCTGCACAAACGACTAACTAGAAATGGACAGTCAGTTAGTAGAAACATCACAAACCTCAACAGCGGATCGTGTGCCTCTAGTATCCCAAGAAACTTCACAGAGAAAAGTTCCAAATTATGAGAACTCACAGATTAGAGTTTCGCCTATTCCTTCCACATCAACGCAATCAGCTCTGGACAGCTCATTTGGTAGTGTCGGTCCGTCTAGCATCATGCCAGTTCCACACATGACTGAGAAAATATTATCTGGAGGTACAGTAATACTCACAAGCACTCCTTATAAAAATCAGTTGGAGGAAGATAAAATAAAGAATGCTGATAATGAAACGAAAATAGCAAATTAGGCAGCGAAAAGAAAAGCAGGATTTGGGAATAAACTTGATAAAGAAAAAAATATAAAGTTAAACGTGAAGAGTAAAGTAATAGGAAAGAGGAAGGAAACAATACCACAAGATGCATCTGACACTTCATCTGGTGACAGCAGTGATACAGAATGTTTGTATTGTCAGAATACGTTTTCTAATGATCAGATGGAGAAGGTTGGGTCCAATGCCTCATGTGTACGAAATGGGGTCATGAAGAGTGCGCTGGGATTGAAAGTGATGACGCTGATGATTATACCTGTGAGTTTTGCTGTGATATTCGCATCAAAAATGTATGCAAAAATTTAAGACTTGACTAAAAGATAAGTTACCAATATCTATAGTGTTCATTTAAACGTTATTTTTTATTAAAAGAAGAATATATTTTGTTTTTATAATTTGTTAGAATAATAGTTAATTTAAATCCAGATTAAATAAATCTGCTTTGTGAGTGGTGGGCAGAATGATCCCGGAGGGATCATTATTGTACACCCTAATGTACAAAATGATCCTTTTGTAACATTTTGTATTATTTTTCTTCACTTACTGCCATTTTGCAATAAAAAATTCACTACATTAGGATGTGAATGTGAATGAGGAATACTAGTTAAACACCAAAGGAATTTTATTTTGAACGGATATTTATGAGTTGATTGCTGAATTTTCGTTAGGGGGATCGTTTTGTACACCTTTCCTCTAACGTGTCACTGTCAGTCAGTAGGAACATTTGGTTTGAATTTATTTTGGAACCAGTCTTCAAATAATTGGGCTGTAGTATCATCTTAATAATCGACTAAGTCCTTAATATTCTTTGACGATAAAGATAACGCATTTGGTATTAAACCATTTTCGGTTCCTTCGTCAATTATCGTAATTGCGTTTTCCTTTATTAGTTTGGCATAAGTCAGATGAGTCTACCCAACTTTTGTTTGGAATATTGTGTGTACCGAACCAAGTTTCATCTAAAGACACTACCATATTCTCTAAACTCGTTTATTGCCCATAAATATTCAAATCTCCATTTCTTAAGGCGCACAGATTCCATTATAATTTTTCTGCTACTGGTAGATTTTTTAAATTTGAATCCCTTTTGCAAAAGACACTTCCTTAAAGTCTCGTTGCAACACTAGATACCAGTTTCATTCATTTTAAGCAGTTGTATTAAAATATCTAATGTAGACATAATTTTCTCTTTATACAATGTTTTTTTAATTATCTCTACATCGCTGCCTCGAACCGCCAGAGTATTTTCATTTCTTTCTCTTTAAAATAGTGTTAGTTACTATTTTAAATATTATGGAATATGGTATTTTTATTAAAGAAGTACTTTCTTGCACAGATTGATCCCTGGACATTACACGTTCTAGAAGGGAAGTATAAATATTTAATATAATTTGTTTCCCATGAGGGCTGTAACATTTGTCGACTAATGGTACTACGACCATCAGTTGAAGTACTAGCTTCACAATTAGCCCATGGACACCACATTTTTCAGGATACAAAATCGAATAAATAATTTTAAATAGACACAACTGACACAACGGAATATTAGGTAGGTAATAACTGAATGCTGTTTAACCTTCCCCTTTTTATTTCGGAAACTGTAAAGTGGTCAGTTTTCAAATCAGTATTGTTTTCCAAATCTGGTATGTAATTTATTTGGTAACCGTAAATATTCCATTATAGTCTCGATAATATTTCGAACAATTGGTAATAATGAGGGTCGTCGGCTAATATTGATTTACGACCTTCTTAGATTTCTGGTTTTACTTTACTCTATATTTCAAGAAGTTTTTATTGTCACTACTGTAATAACAGATTTTATTTTGCTTTTTGTGGGACTACCCTGTATATTTTTACGAACTAATATATTCTACGAAAAGCCTCAACTGTATTCCTTTGTTCCCTAATGCATGAAACATATTGACATATTGATATCGAACACACATAGTAGTTGATTGGGCCAGCTATGCATATATTCTAAGTACCTGCGGCTATTAACAAGAAAAAAAGAATGAGAAATGTATTTTAAAGAGAGCTTATGTCCCTTTTACGGTTAATAATGAACCAGTTCATTATTATGATAAACGATAAGAGAAATAAACGAAGAATAATGATCAAACAGGTTATTTGTGTTAAAAAAATTTACAAGAAAATAGGGGGAAAGAGTACAGTTCCTGGGTATTCGTCAATGATTTGCCACAATTAGAAAACCAGCTAATTAAAAAACAAGATTTCTACATTATTTTCTGGACTAAATATAAAGTTACGTGAGTGTATTTCTTCTATGCGAACTAAGACAAAAAATAATTACTGTTTTATTAGTATTAAACGCTGCTGTACAAGGATTAAATACGGAATCATTAAAAATGGAAAGATACACCTTATGAATAGCATTAGTAGATCAAATGAATACTCGATGTGGAGCAGTTATTAAAATTTTACTATCGCACTGGACGATAGCGGTTTCATTTATTCTTATCGCAAACTTAACATTTGTAAGAGGTAACAAGAATTTAAAACATTAAGGGCCTGTTTCACCACCTTCTGATTAGTATCGGATAGCTTATTCACTTGACATAAAGTAAGAAAGGACAAAACTTACATTTAAGTTATCCGACACTTATCAGAAGGTTGTGAACCTGGCTCTAAGATAGTAAAAAGAAAGATAATCTTTTTGTTGTTTAACATTGTATTTAATAAAAAAAGTAAAATATATTGACATCATACGAGTATATAAATGTTTACAGATCTTTATTCATATTCACTCACTGTGTCACAACTAGTTTCATTCAAATTAACAATAACTTGAAATATTTGAAATTGGATGCGTTCAAATATAAATACAAGAGAGTACTTACTGTATATAAGTTTACTGTTTAGAAGTTAGTGCATACTGATTTTGTGCAAAATCAAATGTATATTAACTTTATTCACAACTACTAATTAATATATATGTTGAATATCTGACTGTTATCAAGTAATGCCAGGCGTTAGCATATAGAATTAGTTCGATGGAATATTACTCCATTGTTACGTCAAATTTGACAGATAGTAAATTTATTTGTCACTGTATTTGCTGATATACTGTCAGTTCGTTTGTGAGTTATTTGGTGCGTTTATTCTTATCTCTGGTATCGTTAGAGAAATGTCTAGTAGTGAATCAGATTTAGCAGATATGTCTTGTATATCGTCAGACATTTTAAAATTACTGGATAGCACTGAAGAAAATCTCGTACATAACAAGTCAAAAGATAAATATGATACGGTGTACAAAAGTTTTATGAATTGGCAACTGGCACAAAAAATATCGTTATTTTCACAAAAAGCGATCCTAGTGTATTTTGTTAAACAAAAAAAAATATATCAACATTGTAGGCATATGCTCAAAAGTACATCGAATATTTACCATAGTAAAATTTACTGTTTCGACCCTTACTCTGTGGAATCTACTAATATTACTTTTTAAAATGAAACTAACTATTTCTAAATGATTCCAACATATATTGAAAAAATTCTAAGAAAATTGACAATTGTTTGGATATTGCTATCATCGTTAGAATGACAGATGTTACATTTCATGTGATGCATACCTGATGTTTAAAAATTATTTTTGGATAGACCAAGAAGTGACCTACCTTGTGATTGACTTAATATATATGAATAGAAAAAAGAAGAATATAAGATATTCCAAATATTAAAGCTTAGATATTATTAGCCCCATGGGGATATCCTGGATATATTTTTCCTCTTTAAGATCAGTATAACTGAGCAATGATATAGATATATTAAGTGTCTTCTAATTTCTAACTCTTCAAGGAAATCCATGTAGTACTTCTAGTTATGTGTTAGGTGTCATTTCAACCAACATTAGAAATATTCATGAGTATACTGAAACAGGTGCCAAAGGTTGTCGGTTATCTGCTGAAATTCTCTTTATGATTTGTAAAGACTCGCAAACTTTTCAAATTGTAGAAAATAAAGGCTTTGTTGAATTAATGAAAGTTGCTGCGCCTTTATACAAAGTGCCTTCAAGGTTTACTTTCAAGCAGATGTTTGTGGTGGTTACTTAGCAAGTGCCCCTCGTATGTACTCTTGAACCATCGAACCATTCATCTTCGGGAAACACTTACCACTTGAACCATTCTTTAGGGTTAAATTAATAACATCGTTTATCAAAGCTCACTGGGACAACATATATTTAAAACTACGTATACAAAATTACTGACCATGTGTAACACAGAATATAACGTTTGTACTATTAATCAATTATCAAGAGAAATGAACTCTCTCTATATATATAAGGAAATTCTACTTTTATACTAACACAATCAACGATCTGTTCCTCGACCTTGTCGACGCATTAATTATAAAACAGTCGTGATTCTTTAATACGCTATTGTCTTTACTACACCTTGCCAGTGACCTTCAAGTTCACTGGCCGCTAGCAATAATTGAAATAAATATCTAATTAAATCTAATAATGACTGTTGGGATCATTACATGTTGGAAAATAAATTTGAGGTAAACCAAAACTATTTCAATAATAAACTCTTTTAGAGATTAAAACTAACTTTTCCGCATCTGTGGGATGCCCTGATTAATATTCTATCATGAAATTGTCACCTGTAGACACTTCGGGGGATGTATCGTGTTAACAAACCGAAATTTCTCCAAAAGTAACCAAAAATGCAGTATATCTGGATTTATAGGACCCGCTGTACTCGCTATAGCCAACAGCTGAAAATCAATAGGGTACATCTATGAGACACCTTGAATGAGACACCTTGAAAAATATTCAATTATAAAATTGGCCACTTGGATAGACTCCGGAGGCTGTATCGTACTAAACCCGAAATTTCTCCAAAAAGGACAAAAATGTGGCACTTCAGATACCATAGCACCCGTTGTACTAGCTCTGGTGAGCTAAAAATCAATAAGGTAGTTATGAAACGATAGATGCCCCGTCAGCTGAATTCGTGACCTTATATGGTATTGTTACATGGAACCATCATCGGACGATCGACTACGTCATAATGCTGAATTGCACTACTGGACTCCGCATATCTTCATTATACATATTTTATTTTCAGAATGATTATAGACTTCATATTGTTAACTTCAATAAATATTATTAACGTGTAATTATTGTAATTAAATAATTTTTTTAAAAAAAGTAAAGTTTTAACTTGAAAACATAAAGTGGCGCAGTCAGTAGGTTCCAAAAGGATTCTCATCGTGTATTATCCTTCAGTTTCTACTGTTTATTTGGAAGAACCTTCATCGCGAAAGTTTCCAAATTTTGAACAATCCGAAAAGTGCAAATAAACGTTTGAGAATATTACGGCGCCAATCCAGAGAGTGCAGTCCATCGAGGATCAATGGAAATAATCGCAATTTTACTGTAAGTTGCTCATATTATTTATCCTATTATCTTTCTTAGCCTATGTCATTCTCCTCATCTGAAGATTCCATAGTGGAAAGCGACAGTGAGCTTAATATTAGTATTGAATCAAATTTTAATTCTTCTGACGAAGAAAAATAAAGTTCAGTATTAGAAGTTAGTTCTCTTTTAAATAATTTAAGCATTGAAGAAAAATTTGAATCTAACAATAGTCAATCAAATTCAACAATGTCTGTTCCCAAATTTGAAATTAAATTATTAGAAATTGTACCAAAACTTGATGGTAATCCGCTTGAATTAGCGTCTTTCTTAGAGACGAGTAACACTAATTAAAACTTATTGAGATCCAAATCCCGCAAATGCCAATTGCGTTCAAAACATTAGTTTAATTTTCGGAATATATGGAAAATTAGTTGGAAACGC
Source organism: Galeruca laticollis (assembly GCA_963921935.1). Lineage (NCBI taxonomy): Eukaryota > Metazoa > Arthropoda > Insecta > Coleoptera > Chrysomelidae > Galeruca > Galeruca laticollis. The sequence continues at coordinate 107,989,057 of OY998178.1, read as the reverse complement.
GGGAGAAGTTTACAGTATTTGCATAAACAAAGATTGGGAATCAGTTAAAAGCACTCTGGTAGCTCACTTCGGCGACCAGCGAGACGAAAACGGATTACTCTTTGATCTAGATCAGTTGTGACAAAATTCTAACGAACCTGCTCTTAATTTTTACACTAGAGTAATGTCTAATTTGAGTGCTCTTCATAATTACGTTGATTGTCATAAAACTAGTCAAGCTGATGCAACCGTAAAGAAAATTTTTTACAATACACATGCTTTAAAAATATCTCTGGACGGTTTGAAAGAACCTATGGGCTCCACAATTCGAGCCATGAAACCCGATACTCTTGCAACAGATAGACAATTTATTATAGAAGGAAATAATATCCGTCACCTTCAAAAATCAAATAACGAAACTTTTAAGAATAAACCATATCCAAAATTTAATGAAAACTATCAAAATCAAACTAATTATAATGTCCCTAACTTCGGTCACAATTTAATGCCAATACAAAATTTTTCAAAACCATTTCCTTGTGGACCAATCAATGTTCAACCCAGATTCATCCCACATAGATTCCCGACTAATAGACAAGTTTTCGGTCCTCAACAACTTTCAAGAGCACCGAGTAATGTGTGGAAACCTAATTCAAATTTCCGTCAGCCCAAACTAACTCCTATGAGTGGCATCTCGTCAAATACATTTAACAGATCCAACTTTAATCGAAACCAAAATCGATTTGCACTTCCACCTCCACAACAATACCTACCATCACAACCCAGATTTACTTCTGAAGAACTGCACAATGTCGACCAAACGCAATATTATGACTATTATCAATCAAACACTCCTTACTACCCTTATGAAAATAACATGCATGACCAAGATAACGTTTACGACCAAAATTGTATTGCTCCCTATGAATTTAATGACTATGTAGACACCACAAATTCAATATCTGACAATCCAGAAACACAAAGCAACGACGAACAAAATTTTCAAGACGCTCCCGAACCAACAAATCAGACGTAGAAATTTTTTCAATTTATGACAAGTAAGATCTTCCATACATAATAATGCCTGATCCTCCCCTAAAATTATTGATAGATACCGGAGCTTCAAAGTCATTTATAAACCCCGAAATTGCTGAAAATTATTTCCCAGTTTATATCTATAAAGAACCAATCACCATCAGCTCAGTTTTCCAAACAACTACTAGAGATTTTGGCGCTAAAATTCCAGCTTTTCGCGAATTCAATTCAGATAAAATCATGAAATTTCATCTTTTTAAATTCCACCATTTCTTTGACGGCCTGATAGGTTACGAAACTTTAAAGGATTTAGAAGTACATATCGATCTAAAAAATTCACTTTTAAAAACACAAAACGCAAACCTACCATTATCTCACTACTCATCTAAAGGCAAACTTTTATTTTTCGCTCATGTTGAACTCAATTCCATAGAAACCGCAAAAATACCTGTCAATATACCAAATGGTACTGTTAGAATTCTATACACTGAAGTATCTAGTTGTAGTATCAAAGAAGGTGTCACTTTCTCAAAAATGGATATGCCTCAGTTGATATTATGAACACCTCCGAAAATGTTCAAGATGTCTTTCTGTACAAACCCATGGTTGTAGAACCTTTTGAAGACCATTACGAAATCTTCCAAATTTCTGTTCAAAACCCTGCCGACGATCATCCCTATAATTTCGACATTGCCCAATGCATTCGAACTTCTCATTTAAATTCAGAAGAAAAACTCGAAATCGAAAAACTCTGTAAACAATTTCGTGACATATTCCATAAAGAAAATTCACCCCTATCCTTTACCAACCAAGTCAAACATCAAATTAAAACTACAGACGAACTTCCAGTCTATACTAAGTCATATCGATACCCCTACATCCATAAACCTGAAGTCGAACGTCAAATTAACGATATGCTAGAAAAAGGGATTATTAGGCCTAGCGACTCACCTAGTCCCATTTCCCATATGGATTGTTCCCGAAAAAGCTGATGCATCTGGAAGAAAGAAATAGCGCATCGTCGTTGATTACCGAAAAATCAATGAAAAGACCATTGACGACCACTATCCCATTCCAAACATAACTGACATACTTGACAAACTTGGACGCTGTTATTATTTCACCACCTTAGATTTAGCCAGTGGATTTCATCAAATTGAAATGCATCCCGACGATGTTAAGAAAACCGCTTTCAACGTTGAAAATGGTCATTTCGAATACGTCAGAATGCCTTTCGGTTTGAAGAACGCCCCTGCAACATTTCAGAGGGTCATGGATAATGTACTAAGAGAACTCCGTAATAAAATTTGTTTCGTCTATATGGACGACATAATTGTCGTTTCAAGCTCACTCCAAGAACATATTAATAATTTAAAAAGTGTTTTCCAAAAGTTTCGTGAGAGTAACCTCGAAGTTCAACTCGATAAATCTGAATTTCTTAGAAAAGAAGTATTATTTCAAGGCCATATAATCACCCCTCAAGGCATCAAACCCAATCCTGATAAAGTAAAAGCTATTACCAACTACCCCTTACCGAAAACCACCCTTCTCGGGTACTACAGAAAGTTTATAAAAAATTTTGCCAAATTAACCAAACCCTTTACAAGCTGTTTAAAAAAAGGCGCTCACATCAATATACTTGACCCGATTTACATAAAGACATTCGAAGATTGCAAGTCTCTTTTAATCAATGAACCCATTCAGACCTACCCCGATTTCACCAAAGAATTCATTTTGACCACAGATGCAAGTAATTTCGCAATAGGAGCAGTCCTCTCCCAAGGACCAATCGGTGGAGACAAAGCCATAGCATATGCTTCTCGTACACTTAACGCTACTGAACAAAATTATTCAACAATTGAAAAAGAGTTGTTAGCAATAGTTTGGGGTACAAAACATTTCCGGCCATATCTTTTCGGCAATAAATTCAAAATCGTCACCGATCATAAACCTCTACAATGGCTAATGTCTCTAAAGGAACCAAATTCCCGACTTGTCCGTTGGAGACTGAAGTTAGAGGAATTTGACTACGAAATCGTATATAAAAAAGGTTCTTGCAACACGAATGCGGATGCCCTTTTCCGTATAGAAATTTATCCAATAGATAACGAAAGTAGTTCCGGCTCTGATCTACCGCCAATTTTTCAATATATGAAAGAAAATGACGATCAAACAATACACACTAATTTAGAAAACCCAATACTTGGAATCGAAATAACCGAGAAACCATTAAATGTATTTTTAAATCAAATATTAATAATCAAAACTGATCAAAATCCTCATCAAGAAATTAAAAAATTATTCGATAACCCTGCAAGAACCAGATGGCTCTTAAGCGTGAGTGAAAATTCTTTTGAAAATCAAATTATTCAATTCTTAAAAGACTATGCTGTTCCGAAGAAACGGTACGCCTTTTATTTTCAGTACGATATCGATGAAATTATTTTTAAAACCATGTGTAGAATAGTTCCTCAGACCTTTAAAAGCTCTGCATTTATCTTAATCAAATTAAATATTATACTACATGACTTTAAAATCGAATACTAACAACAACACAAATCACAGGGGAATTCACGAGACTGCTAACCAACTAAAAACCAAATTTTATTGGCCAAAACTAAATAACGACGTAAAAGACTTTATCAATAACTGTTCCATTTGTCAACAAGTTAAATATGAGAGACACCCGCCTCTAATAAAACTTCAGCTAACCCCAACTCCAAGAAAACCACTCGAAACGTTACACATAGACACTTTTAAATTTGACAATACAATTACCATGACAGTATGTGACAGTTTTAGTAGATTTGGACAAGCTTACATAATTCCAACATTATCTGCGATTCACATCTATCAGTCATTATTACAATTCATTTCTACGTATAAAATTCCAGAAAACATTGTATCTGATAATGGCACAGAATTTACTCAATCCACTCTCAAAGGCTTTGCTAAATTATATGGTATTAACTGGCATTATACACTTCCACATAATCCTAATAGCAATGCAATCGTAGAAAGATTTTATTCTACAATATTAGAACACTTGAGAACATTATCCCTAATGAATCCAAAATTAAACCCATTTGAAAAACTGAGATTGTCAATTTTGGGATACAATAACTCAATTCACTCTGTCACCAAACATAAGCCTATTGATCTTCTTCTAGGACATCTTCACTTAAAAGATCCCATCGAAATTGACGACGAAGCTCAACCAGATAACATTCAATAAAATGAACATAAAGAAACTATGAAACAATTATATGACAGAATACATACCGACACTAGTAACAAAAAACAAAAAAATATCGAAAAATTAAACGAAAAACGTACAGATCCCCCAGACATTCCCCCTGGCACTACCCTTTATAAGAAACAATCGGAACGACAATCTAAAACTAAACCTCCATATAAACCCGAACACATTTTGACATCAAAAGATATTACAGTAACGACTCACAAAAACAACTATCATAAACAACTATTTAAACCCGTAAGAAAACTAATTAATGTAACTTCACAGGACGTTGACTCTTCAGACAGTGACGAGCCAGAAGATACATATTAAATCCTTGAAAAGTAATCCCGGCATCCTATATTTCGAACTAGGACCAGCTAGGGTAAAAATCGCTGCCCATACATTTCTACACTATATCCCTACAAACCCCATCCGAAATCAAATTACAAATCATTAGAGAGTAAATTCACAAATAACTCTTAACAAAAATCTTATGGATAGCGTTAATGAATCAATATCAATAATGTCAAATAATGAGCTTCTAATATCCAACAAAATTAGTGAATTAGGAAAAGCACTCAACGAAACATCTTATGATTATTCACACTATATAGAATTTCAAGAAATTTTTAGTCAAATAAAAATTAATCTGGACTCTATGTCCAGCTTTCTTAACGATATCGAAAATGCAGTAAGTTTAGGTGTTCTGCATCAAAGCGTAATCTCCCGTGAGGATCTTAAAGAAATAGTCCAAATTTTATATAACACATACACATAGGATCAATTATTATTCAATGAAAACCAAATATTAAAATATTATGCTATTGTTAATACTAAAGTTTATTATGATAAAGATATAATCATATTTTCACTAGAATTTCCACTGGTCCATCCAGATGTATTTACCTACTACCACTTATATTCTGTACCTAATATAAATAACTCTGTCCTTATTGCTCCTTCTACTTACCTAATTATGAGCAACAACCAATATCAGTATCAAGAAGAAGAATGCATCGATCTCCAATCCGTCTACTACTGTAAAACCAACAGGCTACAAGTAACCAAAGAAACAAAAGACTGCATCACATCTCTCCTCTCAGTCACATCATCGCCAGAGAATTGCCAACAAATCGCTGTAAAAGTCTCCGAACCAATAATAGAAGAAATTAACGAAAGCCATTACATTGTAATATTCCCAGACTCACAGAGAATACAAACAGATTGTGAAGAATCAGAAGTTACAGTCTTACAAGGAAGCTACTTATTAACAATAGTTTGGGATTACCTGCTCTAGACTGTATGTGTATGGCCAATAACTACCGTTTTTGATGAATTGACTATTTATCTTCTTATTTATTTTTTAATATTTTAATTTCTCATACGATTAGTATTATTCCAATAAATAGTTTAAAGGTTTTCACAGTACCTTGCATTTTAATAACTCATATATTAATTTTATGTGAACGTATACGTACTCCATCTTATTAATTATTGAGTTTCTAAAAGGGCCAATCATTATACTGTTTATCACTACAAAAATGTAGATGGTACGTAACAAAATGCGTTCCATGAGTTGAGTTGTAGATAAATCAGTCAATCAGTATATATGTCATACATTGAAATTTTTATTTCAATAATTATCACTAAATGCTCTTTTCCTCTTACTGGCCCCTACCGTATCAAATCTTCTATTACAATCCTGTCAATTTAACGATAAATTAAAATGTGAACTTAATACACTGTTGATCTTATACCCTTTTACAACTTACATCGTAAGGAATCTACACCTTGCCCGGATTATTTACCTCTATGGAATAAACAAATGACAAACGTTATTAATTACTACCACATTGTGTAAACGGTGGTGATGCCACGAGAAATCGACAACGGAGATATAAATAAATATAAGAAAAGGAGCTAGTAGAAAAAATGTGATAACAAGCTGATTATAAATCTTTTAACATCGTACGACATTTTGACACGAGTGTGTGGGAACAACCAACGCCAAGCAAGGTTTATTTTGTTGTAATGCGTGGGAGAAGAAGAAATTCAAGCAGCGACAAACGTATGCTGCCACCTTACTAAGTAATTAGATAGTAATATCTGAATCAGGGGTGGTCATTGTATACAAGTGAATGAAGATAATGGAACAGAGACGGTTTAAGGGTTGGATTTTTAGACAAATATGGTAGTTATAAACAGGGATGTCGATATTACTACAGTAGTACTTATCTGTTTAATGAAAACACTTATATCAAAATAAAGATGTGAGAATGGTGACATAAGGTTTTTTGCAAAAAAACTACACATTATAGTGAAATAGGAAAGGACGCAGCATTGTGGCCACCTTAAAACTGCGGTTGGTTTTAAGATGATTATCTAAAACCAACGGGATTTATTGTGGGGCAAATGACTTTTACAATACAAGATATTGTAAAAATGACAGAAGAAGAAAATGATAACATGTCTTCCGAACTCGAAGAACAAAATTTTACTTCCGATGAATCGGAATGTGCATAAAGCAAGGTCCATATTGACATTTTTTAAGCCATGCTGTGTCCTCTTCTAGCGCACTATATAGTGCGCTCGGAGCTCTCTGTTGCACATGTTGACTCAGTTTTTAAAGCTTGCTAACAGGAATTCAAACTCAAATTTATACAAATTTTAGTTAATTATGACCTACTTTAATAACTGATTCAATTATAGGTATTAGATACAGTCCAATTATTGCATTATTTACTGCTCATTATTGCATTATACCTTAGACTAATAGTCTGCACTCCATAATTCGGGATCACGTAAATTTCCACCCACTTTGTGAAATAATCCAATAGTCCAGCGATGTCTAAAACATTTCTTACACCATTCCTTCACATCGTCGGAGCTGTTCATCCAATAAAACCTTCCACGGACTCGCTGAAGGGTTTTCTTCACTCGCATGACCTCTCGATGGACTATGGTGTAACTTTCTCAATACCTCGGCTACTCTCGTTCTCGGAATAACTAGCTGTCTTCTCGTATCGGAACCATAATTGTTTTCAAGGACTTTTTCAACAGCCCTTCTTCCAGGACAAGGGAGTCCCACTGAGCCCAACATGTCTTGAATGTCGGTGAAAATTTTGACACTTCTTGCCAGGTAGGTCGCCGATTTTCTTCCTTCGATTGCCAAATCAGCTTTAGGCGAGGATCATTCCCCTGATCTTCTCTGATCCTGGTGGGTGACCATTCTTCGTTGAGTACTGTAGTTCTTGAATCTGCAACATTCTTAGATTCCGACTTATTGCAGTGGGAACAGTCTACTGGGCACGGCCATCTAGAGAGGGAGTCGGCGATTAGCATCAGCTCGACGTTCACCCCTGTCTAGTTTCCCCTGTGACTGGAATTCTTAGGTTGCAGGAGTCTTGGGGCGCTTAGACGAACTGCATACCTGCTCTAGCTCGCCACACTTCCGGCATTTGATCTTCTTCGGCTTCTTGCCTAACATACTCTTTATCAAATTGACGATCTGGTCGAGACTGTTTTTTTGTTCGTTACCTTCTTCTTGCATAGTCCTAGCTTTGTTGTACCGCGAATCCTTTGTGGCTGCTTTATATTTAAGAGGTTCTTGGTTTGCATGAGTCATAGGACGCTTACACAAGCTGCGTACATGCCCTAGCTCGACACAATACCAGCATTTGATCTTTTTCGGCTTCCATAATTCTTTTTATCAAAATTACGATTTGTTGTAATCTGTCCTCGTCTTCTTCTTCTTAGATTGTCCTAACTTTGTTATAACTTGAAGCCTTCGTGGCTGCTTCATATTCAAGAGCAGCAGTCAATGTATCGACCAATGTTTTGGCATGGGATAAACGAAGCGTCCTCTGTATATCGGGGTCACGTAAGCCATCAATAAACGCCTGGATGCCCAGAAATTTCATCATGTTCTCTGGTGCTGATGGATAAACGAATCGAACTAGTAATATCCATTTCATATTCTTGAAGGGTTTCGTCATATTTCTGCCTTCGATTCTTCAGCTGGGATTGGTACAAATGTTGTAGATGTTCGTGGTCATATGGCCTATCCAACCTCTTCTTCAGCTGCTCGAAATCATCCGTTTCCTCAAGTGGTATCGTCTGAAGTACATCTGAGTTATCTCCCCGAAGCGCGTTAGTTAAGTTTACTGCCTTCTTCCTGTCGGACCAATTATTCACTCTAGCGGCTGCTTCAAACTTGTTTTTACCTAATTGGTCCATGACATCTTTCGGTCGAACGTGGGGGCCTTGACTTGGGCAAAACTGCTAATGTCTTCTAATTTAGGGTATGTTTCTGACTTTCAAGGGTTTGTTTGCTTGGTCATGTTTTCTTCCTCTGGCGTGCCTCGTGTTGTTGAATATTTCATCTTTCTCTCTAACCCCTTGATTTTCTCATCTATTGTTGTCATTTTATTCTCGATTTCAGATTTTAGAGACGAAATTGCATTTTCAACGTCAGCGGTAATGTCGTTTTTCATTAAGAAGATATCGACAGATATATCGATATTCATAGCAGAAATATTCTCGTCCATATTAGCAGAAATATCGTTTTTCACATTAGTTGAAATCTTTTCTTCCATGGCAGAAGTATCGTTCTTCATAGTTGAAATATTTTCTTCGATATTAGCAGAAATATCGTCCTTCATATTTTCCCTTATCTTCTTGCGGTAATTTGTAAGATCCACTTTTAACTGATTTTTCACAATTTCTTTTATATACATCTCGGGCCTCATGTTTAGTCTCATATTCGGAATTATTTTCTCGGTTTTGACATTAAAATTAGATGTTTTAGCTCTTTTACTAGGGAGAGACAAATTAATCACAAAACAAAGTTAAAATTTCAGTATAAGCACCGAAAACCTTGTAATATAAAAAAAAACCTTCGACTTTTAGGCTTTAATCCACAAAACATACACATAAGTATCAACTTGACAGTATGTATAAATGTGACAATGTGACAATCCAGAAACAATAGTAAGGGCGAATATTATACACAATACGAGAATTTAAATAGTAAGGGAGACTCATATCAATTATATGACATTCTCCCCAGGTTTATTAAAGTTCATAGCAACTTAAATACTCCGGAGGATGTCGCTCTCTAGCAGAACGACGGACTGTAGGTACTTCTGGTTCAGTATTACTTGGAAGATTTTCAGTTATCTCAATTTCAGAAGATTCTTCTCGTGACTGAAAGTCTGCAGAAATCTTGTCTTCAGATGGGGGTGTTAACTGTCGTTCGTAGTTCCTCTGAATCCATATTAACGTTAGCGTCTGATGATAAAGTTATATCTCCACGAGGTGCTAAGTGTTTCAGTGACACAGTTGATTCTTTTCCATCTTGGTGACGAATTAGAGCATATTCTGGATTTGCCTCCAATAGTTCAACTTCTTCCACTAAGGGATCGTATTTGCTGTGACGAATGAACTTCTTCAAAAATACAGATGTGGACGGCTTCAACCAAGTTGGTAACGATGTTCCATAGGATGATCGACGAAGATGATTGAACATACGTTCATGAGGTGTACAATTTGTTTCAGTGCACAACAGAGATCGAATGGAATGGAGTGCATCTGGAAGAGCTTCTTCCCATTTTTGTGTTCCTAAGCCTTTACTTTTAAGAGCTAAACTTATGCTTCTCCATATAATTCCATTGTACCTTTCGATTTGTCCATTTCCTTCAGGGTTATATGGTGTTGTTCGACTGGTTGCAACTCCTTTAGAATGAAGGAAATTAACTAAGTCATTGGATAAAAACTGTGATCCTCGATCCGAATGAATGTAAGCAGGCATTCCAAAAACTGAAAATAATTCCACGAGACAATTTATAACAGATGCAGTAGTGATATCCTTGCAAGGGTATGCAAATGGAAATCTAGAGTATTCATCAACAACTGTCAAGAGATATTTGTTTTTAGTGCAGCTGGGCAATGGTCCTTTGAAATCAATGTTTAGACGTTCTAAAGGTGAAGTTGCTTTAATCAAATGCGAATTCTTGATTTTGAGAAATCTTGGCTTCAGTTCGGCACAAACAGGACAAGACAAAATCATTTTCTTGACATCTTCGAAAGAAAATGGAAGATTTCGATGACGTACAAGATGGTACATTCTTGTGATGCCTGGATGACAGAGTGACTGGTGTAAATCGAATAATTTATTACTACTTGTGGTTCCACAAATTCGAGAGAAGGCATCAGCTGCTTCATTGGATCGTCCAGGACGGTAAATGATATCGTAGCTGAAACACTTCCATCTTTGAATCTTTTCATTTTTAATTTTACTAGAATGCTTTCTGTGAAACATGAACGAGACAGCCTCTTGATCTGTGACGATTTTGAAATGTCTTCCTATGAAAAAATGTTTCCATTTTCTTATGGACTCTATGATAGCATAAGCTTCTTTCTCTACAGAAGAATGTGCCTTTTCTGATCCTGAAAAAGTTCTTGAATGGAATGCTACAGGTCGCCCTCCTTGGTTCAGTGTAGCAGCTAAAGCAATGTCTGACGCATCTGTTTCAATGACCAATGGTTCATCACCAGAGACTGTCCACAAAAGAGCTTTTGCAATATCGTCTTTCAATTCATTGAACATTTTGGCAGCATCAGCTGGTACGGGAAATGACTTACAGTCAATAAGTCTTCTGATTTTATCAAAATATTTTGGGAACCACCTGGAGTAGTGGGCAAACATTCCAATTATTCGTCGTAGAGAAGAAATATCTTGTGGCACAGGTAACTTCAAGAGTGGTTCCAATCTACTAGGGTCAAGTTTCAAAGTACTATTTTCTATTACATACCCTAGAAGACATATAGATTTTTGTGAAAATTTAGACTTATTTTCATTAATTGTAAGCTGATATTTGTCGATGACGGACAAAAACTTCCTGAGATTTACATCATTTGTTGACCGATCTTCGCCGCATACAGTTATGTCATCCAAATAGGTGAATATCCCTTTTAAATTCTCATCTGATATTATTTTATCAAGGTTTCTTTGAAAACAGGCTACTCCATTAGTAACGCCGAACGGAATCCGACGAAATTGATACAGTCGACCACATGCTTCGAAATCTGTGTAAAATTTTTCGCTGTCTGCAATAGGGATTTGGTGGTAAGCACTTTTCAGGTCAATAGAACTGAACACTCGATATTTGGCAATTTTAGCAACCAGATCCTCAATATTCGGAACAGGATACGCGTCCAACAAGGTGAACTTATTGATGGTCTGCGAATAATCTATGACCATTCTCTTTCTGTGACGTTCATTCTTCGTTACCAAAACTTGTGCTCTCCAAGGTGACATACTTTCTTCAATTATACCCTCTTTCAGCAGATTTTTGATTTCGTTCGTGATACATTTTTCATCTTCTTCCGAATGTCGTCGAGGTTTACAAGCTATGGGTCTACAATTTTTGGTTAGATTGACGAAAAGAAGGGGAGGAGCGACTTTCGCTTCAGTGAGGCAGCATATAGAGAGAGGAGGTTTGCTTCCACCAAAACTGATGTCAAGTTTGGAGTGCTGCTTCATAATATCGTGACCAATTATTAAATCAGTGCACAATTTTGGTAGAAGAGATACTTTGAAATTTGTATAAACATTCCCAAGAATTTCCAAGTCGATATAGCAGTAACCATTTATTGATGAAGACAGAGAAACTGAAGCCATTGAAAATTTTCAAGTGCTGGGATGTATGTTGAATTTACGCTCCTTAGCGAAAGTATAGTTTAGATAACTATCAGAGCTGCCCGTGTCTATCAGGGAAGTAGCGTGCATGTTGTTTATTTTAACATTAACAAGACTTTTTGATAAACTGAGAGGATGGTTTGTAGAAGCAATAATGTGGTCCGAAGTTGTAGTTTCAGTTGAACAATGGGAATGGTTAGACGAGGTGGAAGCCATTAGGGTGGAAGCTGAAGTTGATTTATTTTCTTTTGCCAGTTTTAACTTCATACAAACCATAGAAAAATGTCCCAACCTCTTACAGTACTGACAGATCTTGGCCCGCGCAGGGCATACGGTGCGAGGATGCTTGTTTCCGCCACAGAAATAACATTTTTGTGTGGTAGCAGCATTAAAAGAAATATTTTCGACACGATTCATTACTTCGGAATGGTTCGGATGTTCTCCAGCAGTATTGGAAGAAGATGTTGCATTGACGCAAGACTGATATGATGGAAAATTGTAAGATTCTGAATATTTTTGTGCACTTTCCAACGATCTTGATTGAGAAACTGCCTGGTCTAGTGTGAGAGTACTATTCTCCAAAAGTCGTTGACGGATATGAGGTGTTACTAAACCTCTGATGAAGGTGTCTCTTATGAAGTCATTTCTGTTTTCTTCAGCAGTTACTGCTTTAAAATTGCATTCTTTACTCAGTATCTTAAGGGACTGTAAATACTGATCTATCGACTCACCATTTTCTTGTTTCCTCGTAGCAAGAATATGTCTAGCATATATTCCATTCACAGGTTTGCTATACGCATTTTCTAGTGTTTTGATAGCATCTTCGTAGGTCGTACATTCACAGATGAGTTCGAAAACTGTTGGAGATATGTAGTTGATAAGAAGTTTGAGTTTGTCGTGATTTTCCGGCTTTGTACTCTCCAGAAAATTTTTGAAAGTCGTATACCAGTGTTTCCATTCCTTGGAAGCGTTAGTGTTATTGGCATTCACGTCGAATTTCTCGGGACGTAAAAACATATCCATTTGTAATCCTTCAGTAGTTTTTGTGGATTAAATTGTAATATAAAAAAAACCTTCGACTTTTAGGCTTTAATCCACAAAACATACACATAAGTATCAACTTGACAGTATGTATAAATGTGACAATGTGACAATCCAGAAACAATAGTAAGGGCGAATATTATTCACAATACGAGAATTTAAATAGTAAGGGAGACTCATATCAATTATATGACAAACCTACAAAACACAATTTTACATGACAATAAAATACGAAAATAACACTTTTTAACAGAAAATACCACTTTATTCAGTACACAGGCAAACTCTGTCAGAAATGTTGGTTCTCTAACCGAAATATTTTACTTCTGTTTGACCAATCAAAGCATATCTTCCCCTACGTTTGTTAGTCACACGTTGCTATCACGCACTCTGCATTTTGCGCTATACATATAGAGACTCTTGATTTTCAATATACTTCATAAATTATAAATCAGTCACACAAAGACTAACTAAATAGAATGAGAATATTCAAATGATTGTGGAAACTCCTGCAGATTTTTAATCTTGTAATCTAGAAATGCATCAGTCGTATTAACTTTCAATGTCTAGCTGTCACATAATAAAACTAATTAAATGCTTTCAGAATATAAAATTTAATCACGCTTTTCTACGTTGTACCAATTAAAAATATATATGTATCTCTAATATTCTCACATATATAATCAGATAAAATGATACAAATAAAAATTAATTCACGTTTCTCTGAACTAATGAAAAGATTCGATTTTTGAAAGTAATAATAAAATGATAAAAAACATATGAATATTTTAACAATTATATTAATTGTTTATACCAGTTTAGGTTTTAATTAATTGTGTAATTAATGTGAAGAAAGTTTTATTTTAATATGGAATCTCAGAAACGTTCTATTTCATAAATACTCGTGTTTAAGTCTCAGCTTTCCTGTTACAGATACAACTTATCAATTTAAAATAGTTCCCGTCATTCTTATTGTTAGTGTCAAATACTTCAAACTTACCAAAGGTTGACACTTATAACAGAGGAACCACGACCCCTGCGACACGATAAGAAAAAGATTTTCTAGCCAAACTTTGTTAGTTTTGTTTTATGTAAGCTACTTACTTTGTATTAGATTTGTTATGACAGAACACATTTTTTTATTTTCTGACGTTTTTGTACTGTTCTTGAATAAAAATATTACATCATTTTGGTTAGTGTATCACGAATCGAGACGTGAAATTCTGAAAATATAGACGAAACGACAACAGTTATAGTTACTCGTAAGGGAGTGCGGGTCGAACAGTGAGGATATTGTATTTAGTCAAATTTAACTTAGATATGCATAAGTTTTTAAATTTTTTGTCATTATTGGGTTACGGGATCTTAAATATTAGTTTAATGAATATTTGATGTAACAGTCAACAAACCAATGTCATGAAGAATGTAACAAGGCGTAAAAAAAGTTTGGTACTAAATTGAGCCACAGATTCTATGTCCATTATTATGTTGAAAAGTATTGAGCTAAAGCTGTCTTTCTCGCAATTGGTGTTTCTTTCTTCAGCCCTGAATCTGTTTTGATTAATGTCGTTTGGGTCCACTTTTCGTCCTTAATAATTATAGTATTTCAGGTAGACACACTCTATTGAATGCGTGAGTTGGGTCAATCAAACATTTAAATGTATCACTCGATACTAAAATTGCCCGAACATAAACTAAAAAAAAAGTAATTTCTTTTTATTTCTGTCGTTTCATTTAAATTTAGTCGACGACCTCAACTTAGCGCTTCCAAAACTGTCGCCTTTCACACAAAACTAGATCGCGACCGACAGATAACGCCATTTTTTTTATTCTGTTTTGGCAATACACCAAAAATCTACGGCTACAATAAAATTTCCATCAAACAAACTTAATCGTTTCAAGTACATACGGAATATCTGTCGATTGTTTGTCGGTACTTTTTTGCTCTCGTTTCTTTAAACTTTATCTGTATCTGTTATACAAAAAAAAAGAATGAAGAGGCGTCATTAAATCTGAAGTAGCACAACATACAAGTTTATGGGAGGAGTTAAATGAAAAAAATATATGATATCATCCTGTTATTTTGATTATTATTATGTTATCTACTTAAGAAATAAAAAAATTCAGATTGAATCAATGTTATTTGTACATACGGTGTGTCATTACCGGCTTTGTTATTTGTATATTTTAAAACTTCTCGCACAACATTTATGAAAGTATCGGTTTTACGTTCGTAGCGTAAATACATGGGCTTCGCCAAGTTTTCACCGTGATTGAATTCTATCCATAGCAAAAAAATATGAGATTGTTCTCATTCCAAAGTCTGGAAAAGAATTAACTAACGTTGCCTCATACACGCCAATCTAGTAATGCCTTCGACAAGGTCTAGCACGACGGACAGCTATATAAAATTAAACAATGCATGCCTTCCTTCACCGTACTACACACCAATAACATCCTATATGACAGATAAACGCTTCAGAACTAGAGTAAACGGAGAAACATCTGAGCTACAAATCGTCAAATCTGGAGTCCCACAACGTAGCGTTCTAGGACCAATCCTCTATTTAGTTAATACATATTTTCTTCCAAACTCTGACTACACTATAAGAGTTGATACAGCTCTTATGGCTATCCACGAAGACCCCTTAATAGCAAGCTCGAACCTACAAGATCGTCTCTTCCAACTGGAAAGCTGACTTCAAAAATGGATGATTAAAAAAGATATGTGTCCACCAGTTTATAGTTATCAACAATATCGAAGTTCCTAGATCAATAAATTGCAAGTACATACGGATAGTAAATTAATTTGGAGAGAACGTATAATCAAAAAACGAAAGCAGGCCGAGCTAAAAATGAGAAAACTATATTGATTACTGGGGCGAAAATCATAAATAAAATCCTGGTATATAAAGCTGTTATTGTGAATTGCGCCCATATGGACCTACGGTATAGAATTATGGGGATGTGCCAGTAGATCCAGTATTGCCATCATACAAAAAGCTCAATTAAAAATTCTCAGAGCAATGACTGATGCTCCGTGGGTCGTCACAAACCAGATGCAACATCAAAATCTCCATGTGTCACCATTCATAAAACAATTCAGGAACAAAGTCGTAAATATCATAATTTCCTCCAGCCACTTGTACAGGAAAACATCCCTAGAAGACTGAATAGAAAATGGCCAAGTGTGGAGTGCGAATCGGACATTTTTATTGGAATGGCTCTAGCATCTAAGTCTTTAAACATTTGATAGAATAAATATGTGGAGCTGAATACACTTGTTCAAATAATAAATAAATAGAGTAGGGTTTTGCATTTAAGTGTATAAATTCTCTTTATTGCAAAGTGCTTTCGACTTTCGTCATCTTCATTGCTTCCTGAAAGTACAGAAATATGAGTTGTAAAAGTGAGGTTGTAACTTTGGAAAAGTTATTAGGTGAGTACTTACAAGTCAGGTAAACAGGAAGTTGCTGAATAAATAAAAAACATTGTCACAATTAATATTGTTCTGCTTAATAAATAAACGAGAAGCATGTTAAAATTCAGGCCATGGGATACGCAGAAGCAACGTCAACCAGATGCGAAATGTGTAAAGTCAAATTTCAAAGATGTGGAAATACCTGTACCAACCTAAAGAGCGGTCTAGTGAGTATTGAAATGGAAGCGTTACTTAACATGAATTTATTTATATTTAATCCTCTGATAGAGAGGAAGAAAATCTCTATCCCAGTTCACGTGTGTGTTTAAACAAAGTTCATTTTCATTAAGTTCTTTGGAGATCTCAAGTGTCTCAAACAAATCAAATATCAAAATGAAAAATTTTGCACAGGATTAATAACAAGGAATTTCTTAGATTGGATTTGTTTGAGACACTTGAGATCTCCAAAGAACTTAATGAAAATGGGATTTGTTTAAACACACAAGTGAACTGAGACAGAGATTTTCTTCCTCTCGATCAGAGGATTAAATATAATTAAATTTACGTTATGTAACGCTTACATTTCAATACTCACTAGACCGCTCTTTAGGTTGGTACTGGTATTTCCACTTTGACATTTTTGACTTTACACATTCCGCATCTGGTTGACGTTGCTTCTGTATACCACATGGCCTGAATCATGCCCTGCGATCTTTTATAGCCACTGCTCAACTGCATTTTTAACGCCATCTATTCGCTTGGAAGGTTACTAACGAACTTTATTTTACTGATTGCTGTAATACCGTCATCTGAGAATTTATCCAAACCAATCTGTTTGGATGTCAATTTTAAAAAATAAAGTAATTTTTGACAAATGGGTAAATTTAAGTGGAAACAGAAGGTTGAAGGAGAAAATGACATCTGAGAATATCATGCCCTGCGATCTTTTATAGCCACTGCTAAACTGCATTTTTAACGCCATCTATTCGCTTGGAAGGTTACTAACGACATCAAAATGTCAGGAGTAAAACAAATGGATCAGTATAGAGTTTTATTGTATTTGTCATTTTTGAAAGAGGACTAATTTTTTAACTTGTAGATGACTTTACTGTAACACAAAGAAAAGCCAAAAAGGCTTTAATTACAACAGACCTTTCGTCTAGTTCCGATATTTACAAAGGACGGGGATCAAGGATACGGAAAAAAATACAAGGTATATGTCCCATCACTCTAGTTCTGATTCAGACGAGATTCCCTCATTAAATCGTAACATTTATCCTGTTTTTAAACCTACACCACAAACAAATTGTAAGTATTTAAAGAAATTATTAAGAATGTTTTGTGCAAATAATATATTTTTCAGTATTGTATAAAAAGTCTGCGAATTATAAATCAGGTAGTACTTCTCCAGAGATTCAAGTGGAATCTATTGCCGAAACTATGAGGTCTGAAGCTGAAGGAATTTCTCTTGAGAATAAATAATCAAATGATATGGCGAGATTTGCTGTTCCTAGAGGTAATTTGTTTCTTAAGCTAAATCATAATTTATAGTAACCTAAAGTTTGCATATTAAATTTGACTTTTAGTATAAAAATACTTAATTTTATAATGCACCTTTCTTAATTTTTTTTAGAGTCAAAACCTTGTGGCAGTGGAATCAGATGAACACTTCACAAAAGAGATAAATCATCACCACAAATAGATACACTTGATGATCAAGGTGACTAAACTAAATAATTTTAATTAATTTTTATATTGAATCATATTTTAAATTTATTTTAGAATTTGAACGGTTGATGATAGATGAAATATCTGAATTAAATTTAAAAATCAACACTTTAATTGAAAGCGTTGGCACCAGTGGCGGATCCAGGGGGGGGGTAAAGGGGGGTAATTACCCCCCCCAAGCCTCGTCGAAATATTCACAGTTTCAGTGCCGAATCAGCTTTGAAGTAAAAAAAAATGCTATGACATTTTCAAAATTCCCTAAGGCTAAGGTTGAGAGCCAGCACTCCACCGTGTTCGAACGCTAGCACCCCCTTCCACAAAATGCACTGTACATCTACATCTTATCCCTTCCCTGCACTTGAACTCGAATATTCTCGAGCCAACCCGTCAAAGGCATCAAATTGTCAGATAGATCGACGATCGACGGCGATTTACTTCTGTTGCATTTCGTCTGTAATTGGCGTAGTAAGCCGGGTAAGCGCTGGCGGGACGTATTATTTCTATCGTACCTATTTTGTTTTTGAAGGGTTTATCGTTCTTTCTGCTTGGTGTGGTGTGATGACTAAAAGAGAGAAAACTGGAATTTGTTATATAAAATTGATTTTCATTATATTTCTGGTCGTGAGATGTGGGACTACCAAACATTTTAATCAACCTTATATGTATTCTGTCTGTTTTGATCATTACAGAAATGAAGACTGCTTTTTTTAATGTTTGTGATATGTAGAATTTTATTTTCTTGTTTTCACCATTTTTATTATGTTATGAGTACAGTTATAACTTATTTTTGTGATATGTTATTTTCATTATATGCAGGGTGTAATCTAGCTTCTTACATTCCTGTAAATGACGGGTGTAGATTACCATTTTGAAGCAAATTACAGTAGTCCGAAAATTCGAAAAGAAATCTGGAAAAATATAAAATTTGAATTTTAAAATTCGCCGAAATGCTAGGAATCGCTGTCCGCCGAACGCCGAACTTCAGTTGTCTCAGAGCCGTCATCCCGTCATTGGCTTATTACAGCTCTATTCTAGTGAGCTGTGGTTAGGAGAACGGCGGTTCTCAACATTTCGGCGAATTTTAAAAACCAAATTCAATTTTTCCAGATTTTTTTCTTTGAATTTTTCAGCACGGTAATTCGTTTAAAAATGGTATCCTACATCCATCATATACGGGAGTGCAAGGGGTTGGATTACACTCTGTATATATATACCATTAGAAATGTGTTTTTATTTTATTTTGATATGTACAGAATGTTATTTGTTTCATTTATTATTAATATGATGACCGAAAAAATATTAATTTTTTCAGTTATTTTCATGTTGAGCAGATATTGTTGACTGGAAATATATTTCGATCTCATTTTTGTGGCATACCAACTATATTATTTGTTTTTATTATTTTCTATGTCTATTGGAAATATACTCAAATTTTACTTTTGTTAAATTTTATATCCATTACCCCCCCCCCCTAAACAGTAACTTGGATCCGCCACTGGTTGGCACTCTCTTGAAAACACAAAGAATTCCGAGTAACCTGCAAGTAACATCGTTTGAAAATAATGTGAAAACGTTATATGAAAAAATTCCAGTAATTCGACATTCGACGCATATTTTTAAAATCCAAATTCAACGTACTCGATCAAATACTGTCCCTAGTATTGCAAACCGACATTACAGATCATTTCTCAACAATACTACAGATAGTACTGGAAAAGACCAAATGCCCCAAGGAACGAGGAATAGTGAAATACATAGATGAAACAAAACTTAAAAATACAATCAGACAAAAATCTTGGGATTTCTTATACTTGAATCCAGATCCTAATTATGCAACAAATACTTTCATTGAAACACTTCAAAAGTATATAGACGACTGTACATATACAAAAAAATGTAAAAGGATAAACACGAAGGTTGTATGACAAATACACAATGTACATCGGAAAAAAATTAGTGTTTGAAAAGCATTGGAATCCATTATATTGTATCATATGTGTAATATTTGTTAGCACATGCTATTATCAATAAATTATCCTTATCTTAAGTTTGAGAAGAAAATAAAGAAAATCACCCGTACTATTTTATAAACAAAATTTTATATTAAATGTTTGAAACTATTTGTCGACATTCGTCTTTTAAGAAACTATCCTGGTTAATAAAAACGGATTAAAGCTTTAAACAGCTTTTTGAAACAACTTATCCTACTTTTAAGCCAAAATAAAATAACAGGTTGTTTCAAAAAGTGTTTAAACTTTGTGTGACTGTTTGTATTTGTTTATTTATGAAAAAACAATATAGGCATAATTTAAAAAACCTTCAGTATTTGCTTGGCTCGCCATCTAGTAGTAGCTAGTAAACTGTGACTAAATTTTCACAGAAATAGTAGATATTAGGTATAGGTCAATATTTTGATTTATTAAAAAACATGAAAAATTATTAGGTACTTAGAAATGCATTTATAATTTCATATTATTTAGTTACATCAAGTTTTGACTGAATACTTCTATTAGAATATTGTCTAAAATAGGGTTTAAAATTTAACATTTCAACCAAAATGTTATCTAAATGCAATGTATATTGCATATTCATATTATTTTTTATTGCTAATGATATTATTTTTTTAATTTAGAGATATCTGATTTTTTTCTGAGGTGAATGTCTCTAGGGCTAAAGATCTATCACCAAAAGCCAGACGTCTCTATCAAATAGCCACTCAATTTAAAAAAAGAGCTACCCAGTTTAGAAGAAGTCGTCAGTTGCTGTTAAAAAGGTATGCTGCTGAACCCTTTAAAAAATCTGAACTTTTTGAAAAATGTGTTTCCATTATATTGTATCATATGTGTAATATTTGTTATCAATAAATTATTCTTATCTTAAGTTTGAGAAGAAAATAAAGAAAACCATCAGTACTATTTTATAAACAGAATTTTATATTGAATTTTGGAAACTATTTGTCGACATTTGTCTTTTAATAAACTATCCTGCTCAATAAAAACGGATAAAAGCTTTAAACACCTTTTTGAAACAACCTATCCTACTTTTAAGCCAAAATAAAAAAAGTGTTTAAACTTTGTGTGACTGTTTTCATTTGTTTATTTAAGAAAAAACAATATAGGCATAATTTCAAAAACCTTCAGTATTTGCTTGGCTTGCCATCTAGTAGTAGCTAGTAAACTGTGACTAATCATGCAGGTCTCTTTATTTTTTCCCTGCTGGTGAATAGTAACCTTCCACCACAATAGATGGCGCAGCACTCGACAAAACTTTGTGGCTTCGGACTTAGTACAGGAGATTCCATTCTTCCCCGTATTAAAAGTATTTATCTATGGCCTGAATTTTAACATGTTTCTCGTTTAGTAATTAAGCAGAACAATATTAATTGTAACAATGTTTTTATTCAGCAAGTTCCTGTTCACCTGACTTGTAAGTACTCACCTACTAATTTTTCCAAAGTTGTAGCCTCACTTTTACAACTCATATGTCTGTACTTTCAACTGAGTATTTACTTTCAGGAAGCACTGAAGATGACGAACGTCGAAAGCGCTTTGCAATAAAGAGAATTTATACACTCAAAAGTTATAAAAAGATAAGTCTTGATATTCACCTTGACAGATTGGACAAACCAAATTTTCTTTTTCACATTTTCCATCACATGAATCATGTTTATCTTCTTGCACTATTTCGTCATAAAAGTCTTCCAGGTTAGTCGGTGTCGGAGATTGGTCGTGTAGTGATATTTCCGAGGATATATTAATGTCAGAATCGTAATCATTTCCAGGAAGTTTTGGTTTTCTTTGATGATACTTTTGCTTATTTGTTTTTCGTTTTTTCGCCTTTTCTACATATGCTTTCATAAAATCATCTTTTTCAGGAATATCAGCTATAACAGCACTTTTTACTTCACCTTATGTATAGTATGTATAAAAAAAATGTATACATATAAGGCAAATATTGTAATGTAGTGATTTTGTCGTTTCGAGATTTGAATGGGTCTACATGTTTCATATTGCTGCGAAATCGCACACTGGTGTAGTGCCTGAATTCGACTCTGTTTTATACTATATATGCTAGTTAAAATATTGACGAAGGTGCAGGGATTTATTCGAATTACTTATCATTATTTTTGTGTGACAATTATTATCTAGAGAATCCAAGTGAGGTCGATTGTTTTTGAGAGCCGCAATCGAGAAGTTTCCGGAATAGAAGGCACCTAATATATAAGAGACTACCTACAAACCGTAGTTTTTAGTTTACAATTTAATCTCGTGGCAGATCAGTGAAATAGTGAATAATAGTAAATTTTAAAGTATTTATATAAATAAACAGTACCGAAGTGTTTATATAAATTAGTGAATAGTCAAGTGAATAAATAAATTAAGTGAGTAGAACTACCGTGTGTATGGATTTATCCCACCCGTCGTAATGAAAACTTTTGAAAAAATAAGAAAAACATTGTCAAGTGTGGGGTAATATTAATAAATACCTACGTACAAATGGCCAAGAGACTAAGTGACCTGAAAGTGACAGACCTAAGAGCAGAATTGGAAAATCGTGAGTCGGAAACGTCCGGTAAAAAAAGTGAATTAGTAGAAAGACTGAAAGTGGCACTGTAAAATGAAGGCTTTGATCCGGAAACATTTTTATTCAATGACGAGGCTTCAACCATAATCTCGTCAATTTCTGCCTTGGAAGAGAAGATTCCAACGAATGTGAGAAGCGGCTATAAAGAACGATATTTCTGCTAATATGGACGAGAAGATTTCTACTATAAAGAACGATATATCTACCGATATATTATTACTGAAAAACGACATTGCCGCTGAAATTGAAAATGAAATTTCGACTCAAAAACTGATATTGAGAATAAAATGACAACGATGGACGAGAATATCAAGGAGTTAAAGAGAAATATGACTGATTCAAACACACGAGGCACGCCGAAGGAAGAAAAGAAGGCCCAGCAAACAGAACCTTGTAAACCAGATATATACCCTAAGTTAGAAGACATTGGCAGTTTTGCTCGAGTCAAGGCGCCAACGTTCGACGGAAAGATATCGTGGACCAATTATGGGAAACAGTTTGAAGCAGCCGCTAGAGTGAATAATTGGTCCGACAGGCAGAAGGCAGTAAACTTAACCATCGTGCTTCGAGGAGATGCCTTAGATGCATTTCAGACGATACCACTTGAAGAGATAGATGACTTCGAACAGCTGAAGAAGAGGTTGAACATGCGATATGGTCACGAACATTTGGAACATCCAATCCTAGCTGAAGAACCGAAGGCAGAAACGTGACGAAACCCTTCAAGAGTATGATCTGGATATTGCCCGACTAGTTCGATTTGCTTATCCATCACCACCAGAGAACATGATGGAATGTTTGGGCATCTGTACCTTTATTGACGTCTTATGTAACCACGATATAGAGAGAACGCTTCGTTAGCCCATCTCAAAATATTGGTCGATGCATTGAATGCTGCCCATGCCCATGACTTTGGGATACAGAAAAGGTGGGACCATACAGAAGGTGACGATGACAGACTTGACCAAATCGTCAACTTGTTGAAAGGTAGGGTAGGCAGGAAGCCGAAGAAGGTCAGGTGCTGTTATTATGAGGAGCTAGAGCATGTACGCAGTTCGTGTAAGCGTCGTACGACTCCTGCAAACGAAGAACCTCTTAAATATAAAGCAGCCACGAAGGATTCGCGGTGCAACAAAGCTAGGACCATTCAAGAAGAAGGTGGCGAAGAAGGTAGAGAGCGTACGCAGCTCGTCTAAGCACCCCAGAACTCCTGCAACTCAAGAATTCCAGTCACAGGGGAAACAAGACAAGGGCGAACATCGAGCTAACGTGAATCACAGAAACGCCGAATATCTGCCTAGACAGTCATGCCCTGTAGACTAATCTCATTGCAACAAGACAGAATCTAAGGAAGTTGCAGTTTAAAGAATTACAGTAGTCGACGAAGGATGGTCACCCACCAGGATCAGAGATCAGGAGAATGATCCTACCTAAAGAAGATTCGGCAATGGTAGAATGAAAATCGGCGACCTACTTGGCAAGAAGTGCCAAGCTTTTCACTGACGCTCAAAACACATGGAGCTCAGTGGGATCGCTTGTTCTGAGAGAAGGGCTGTTGAAAAGAATCCTTGAGAACGATGATGGTTCCGAGAAGAGAAGACAAATAGTTATCCCGAGAACGAGAGTAGCAGAAGTACTGAGAAAGTTACAAGACAGTGCATCGGGAGGTCATCTGCGAGTGAAGAAACCACTCCAGCGAGTCCGTGAAAGGTTTTATTGGATGAACAGCTCCGACGATGTGAAGGAGTGGTGTAAGAAATGTACGACTTGCGCTACGAGTAATGGACCACATCTCACCCATGAAACAATATAATGTTGGAAGCTGTTTCGAAAGGATTACTTTAGACATCGCTGGACCATTTCCGATTACAGAAAATGGTGGTAAATACATCCTGGTAGTAATGCATTATTTCACATAGTGGGTGGAAATTTATTCGATCCCGAATCAAGAGGCCACAACTGTCGAGGATGTACAGATGAAAGAATTTATCAGCCGATATGGAGTGCCCTTTGAAATCCACAGCGATCAGGGAAGAAATTTCGAGAGCCAGGTATTCCACGGAACTTGAGACAAGCTGAGAATGAAGAAGGCCAGGACAACAGCGTTGCATCCACAATCAGATGGAATGATCGAAGGAATGAATAGGACCATTGGAAAACACCTGTACAAAGTAGTTTTCAGCCACCAGAGAGATTTGAACCACTATATTTCCCTACTTGCATTGGCTTATCGATCTGCCATATATGAGTCCACATGTGAAACACATGCAAAAATCCTGTTTGGACGCGAAATGAGGCTTCCTTGTGACCTGGAGTTTGGCTATCGGCCTGGCGAAGATTTAGCAGGAGAACATTATGTGATTCAATTGAGAAGAAGGATGAACGATGTGCACGAATTGGTTCGAAAGAATCTTCAAGTTGCCAGCGACAGAATGAAAAAATGGTCAGACACGCAGGCAACAGAAGGCAGTTTCAAAGAAGGGGACAAAGTATGGTTACACAACCCTACAAGAACAAAAATGATTTTCTCCAAAACTACAAAAATCATGGGAAGGTCCGTACATAATAAAGAAGAGGATCAACAACGTCATCTATCGCATAAGCACGATCCCCAACGGAAAACCGAGAGTAGTTCATCAAAATCGACTAGCACCATGCGAAGGAGACCATGACAAAGAGAAAATAGTGAATCATATACAACAAGAGTCTGACTCATCCTTCGAATAATTTATGGGCGCATACGAAGGTACCGAGAAAGCTAGATACGGAGTCACTGCAGAACAAAGACAAGATATGCTCACGCTTCACTGGCACATAACATCTCCGCCAGTATCAAACATGCACGAGTGTTGACAACCGTATATCGAAAGAAGTTTGGGCAATTAGAAAAACTTGAAGATCATTTGCCAACCCCTGGCAAGACACCGAGACGCAAACACAATTCGCGTTAGGTCTTCTACCTTGAAACTAGAAATGAATTTCCAGATCGACTCACCTACCGGGATGTGTGGGAAGCGCTACGAAGCCTAAGAAATCATGTGCTGGCATCCCACGTGGAGAAACTAGCAATATCCAGGATAGAAAGCAACCAGTTGGATTGGCGATTCATTAGGGACATGGTGAAGGTGATTTTCCAAGATAACGGTGTCCACATATTAATTTGCAGTTATACCTCTCGTTATCGGTACCCGTTGAAGACGGTGCCATTATTTCCATACGACCGGAAAGTGCAGACATGAGTCCAGTTGCCGATTTAAACATCCAGTCCCGGCTATACAAGAGTTCCAGGAGGAACTTCCTTTTAAGGAGGAAGTAATGTAACGAAATCGCACACTGGTGTAGTGCCTGAATCCGAACCTGTCTTATACTATATATGCAAGTTAAAATTTTGGCGAATGTGCAGGGATATCTTCGAATTTCTTATCATTATTTTTTTGTGACTATTCTTGTCTAGAGGGTTCCAGGTAGGTCGATTGTTTTTGTGAGCCGCAATCGAGAAGATTCCGGAAGAGGAGGCACCTAATATATAAACGACTACCTACCAACCGCAGTTTTTACTTTACAATTTGAATTCGTGGCAGAATAGTGAAATAGTGAATAATAATAAATTTTAATGTATTTATATGAATTAATTCTAAGTAAATAAACAGTAGTGAAGTGTTTATATAAATTAGTGTAAGTGTATATACTGTGTATTTAATTTAAATGAGTGAATATTTAAGTGAATAAATAAATTAAGTGAGTAGACCTACCGTGTGTATGAATTTATCCCACCCGTCGTAGTAAAACTTTTAAATAACTAAGAAAAACATTACAATATGTTTGAGTCCAAAAAACCTATTTTTAAAAAATGTTGGTCTGTCAACTTGATAACTCAAAAACGCGTCCGAATTTTTTAAAGGAATTTCAGATAAAAATTGAGGCTAAGTTCGTCAATGAGCAAAATCTGATGTACAGTTTTCTGGAAAATCCCAGTTTCATAAAATTTTCTCATTTTTCTTATTTCTCCATAACCACATAAGTAAAAGAAAAAACGGGTATAGTTAGATTCAATTTTTCACGAGCTTTTCAATGACCCTACACATGACATAGTTTTGCATTTGAAAAAAAAAAGTTTAGTAAGGTTTGTTGCTAAGTGGTTGAAGAACAAATTTCATTTTATTGGCAACAAATTCGTCCAAATACGTAAAATCAATTCACGCATTTCATTGTTATTTTTTAAGTTAGTGGTTGAACAGTAATAATAATTGTATTATTAATTCATTATAAGTGTAATTTTATTTCTAAGCTTTAATAAAGTAAAGTGAAACTAGATGGCGTTGCGCAGTATGTTTTTATTTTGTAGTGCAAAAGTCAGGTTAACGGTGTGCTTATCTGTGTTTAAACGTGTATTGGATAAGAAGTTGCAGTGTAAACATGGAAGTTATACAAGACAAAATTAAAGGAAGATTCATAGTTTGGCAGAGAATAAAAACAATGATTGGAAGAAAAAATTCTTTCAAGAAATCCACACTCTTCAGGTGGAAGATCGAAAAAGCAATATCTCAGTCCCGATTCAAATATTCGATTTTTCGTGGCTAGAAACAAAGAATATCTCTGTAACTTGTAAGTTTTATAGATGTGTGTTTAAGAAGGATTTTTGAATCTAAGCTTTCATCTTCCTAGAATCCATACATGCCATACCTGCAATAGGTTAAATTATGAGGCAAAGAAAATTTCTAGTACTAGTAGTGCGAAACAACAATTCGAACTTCACCATCGAATAATGCAACAAAGTCTGGAATATATGAAGAATCAAACCGCAAACTCAAAACTTCCTGGTAGTGACAAATGCTGCTTTGCGTTTGATCTCCAACAAGTTTTATTTGTTCCTACGTTGTCACATTCAGATATGTTTTATCTGTCTGAACTAACTTGTTAGAATCTGGGGATACATTTGTCGGACTCTTATCATACTTTCATGTATTTGTGACATGAAGGTACAGCGTCTATCCTCCTCAAATATTTAAATTCTGGTATCACACAAAAAATACATTTACTATTGTGTTTCTGAATACGTGTCACGGGATCTTGTTCCAATCATGGTTCACCTCAATATTGGGGGTATCGACCGAGACATCGTCATTGCCTCTGCCTACTTTGCTGAAGACGGACAGATGACACCGCCAGAAGAAGTACAAGAGCTAGTGAGACACTGCAATGGCAGACGGCTGCCAATCATAATTAGTTGTGATGCCAACGCACACAACACCGTGTGGGGAAGCACTAACAACAACGCTAAAGGTGAGTGTTTATTAGAATATCTCTTAGCAAATAACCTTGAGACCTTAAACGTGGGGACAATCCCCACTTTTGTCACGAGAGCAAGAGAAGAGGTCCTGGACGTAACAATTGTTAATGTTACTGCTAGGCAAAATGTAAAAGATTGGAGGGTGATGAACGAGCTATCACTTTCCGACCATAGGATCATTGAATTTAGGATAGATAGATTCCTGCAATGCGAAAAAATCCTAGAAATACTGATTGGTCTCCCTACAAGACCAATCTGAAGGATAATTTGAAACACGTCGAAGTAAATGGGGTAAATCACCCGCACTACCACCTGGAACAAAGAGTCGAATGGATCAGTGAGGCAATAATGGAAGCTTTTCAGTCCAGTTGCCCACTGTCAAAAGCTTGTTCAGAAAAATATGCTCCTTAGTGTAATGAGAATCTGTCAAACCTCAGAAAAGATGTCTGTCGGCTTTTTAATAGAGCCAAACGTGATGGTAATTGGCAGGGGTACACTGAGAAGCTTACTCAGTACAATAAAGAGATTAGGAAGGTTAAAAGGCTAAATTTTCAATTCTTTTGTTAAAAGATCACTTTCACGCACACAGCGGTCAGACTACAAATGGTCATGGCTAATGACGAAATTAACCCCACAATGTCGCTGAAAAAGCTAGCCGGATCATACACGGAAGGTAAAGTGGAACGATCAATTCTTCTTCTTAGAACCCACTTTCCAGGTAGTGAACCAACAACAAGCATTGAAATAGCAATGAATTACACCAAAAAATCCTGCAAGGAAGATTGGGACATTGCTTACAAACTATTTACCAGACAAGGGTTGGTATATTTCCAGCAATTCTGCATCAAGGGATAGAGGAGATTCTTCCTCGCCTGCTGAAGATCACAAGAAGCAGTCTAGCAGTGCGTCTAATAACTAGAAATTGGGAAGGGCAAGGGTAACTTTCATAGCAAAAATAGGGAAAAAATATGGGACTGATCCCCGATCTTTTAGACCCATCTTCCTGGCATCGTTTCTACTCAAAAAGATGGAGAAAGTAGTGGATAACTACATAAGAATATATACCACTTAATAAATGTCAGCATGCCTACAGAGCGGGTTGGTCAACTGAGACGGCTCTGTATCAGCTGACCGAAGTCATCCAGAGAACTTTTTAAAAGAATTATGGACCCAGAACTATGCCAGAGGCATACTAAAGCTGAGCCAGCATTATAGTCTTATTAGTTGTTTTTGCAGTATGCTGTTACCATACATGTTTTTGTTACGTATATAATATTTTCACAATTTTTCCTTTTTGTATACTTTTCTTTGTTTTGTCTAGCTGAAAACTACATTCTTGTCTAATTCCTAGTTATTGAAAAGTTTCTCTACGTTCATTACCCAACTATTACTTCTCTTGTTTTTTTAAATGTATTTTATTTTCCTATATCGTATCTCTTGATTCTGTTAAGAAGAGACTATAATGATACTATATGTACTCCTCTATATATAATCAAAAACGTCCATGCTGCCTCATATAATTCACTACCCTCAAAATCCAAAGGGAAGTATGAGATTACTTAGCGAAAATTTATAGGTTCCCAAACACAAGCACAACAGTGAATGCCTTTTTAATAGGAAATGGTGTGGGCGTAGGAATTTTATGTAAGTCCTTCTAACATTAAACTATTTCACTTCTAGTATAATAGTCTACTTACAACTCATGTTAAGTGAGATTATAAGGTTTTTATTTATTAGTCTAGGGCATTTAGCACTAAATCACCCGAATAGAGGAAATTTGGGAGCACAACAGATATCGAGATGCGGTTTTCTGCATTGTGTTGGGGAAGGTCCAAGAAGAAACTGACGAAAATGTGGGTTAGCAGTTTTTTGAAAAACGCCTTCTGGGCCCGTTACAACACATATTATAAAAACAATTGCTTTGGGAGTCTTGTGTGCCTCGAAACTGGATTTGAGAAAGGCGCCAACGCTATAAAGGGAGTAGAGTATCGTTACCACGGAACCGAGCGTATCGAGCACAAGCATATGCTGAAGCCACCAACAAAAAAGTCGACCTTGCACGCATAATTCCGACTGCCAATGCGTTAACCGAGCATATCAAGCGTGTCTATTCCCAAGTACAGGCTTGGTATGGTTTACCAGGTCACGACGAGACCTTAGATCCGTTACAATGGGGGGTGGGAATTGGTGGATGGAGAGCTCAGTCCTGTCACCATGACCCAGGAAGCCGGCCCCGAGGAAATTTTGAACAGAATTTCGTGTTCTTGCCAAACTGACTGTGGCATGAGGTGCGGTTGCCGCCGAAGTGGGTTGGTGTGCTCACTGGCATGCAAGAATTGCGATGACAATTGCTCAAACCAAAAAGGCGCTCCCGATGGGACCGATAATAGTGACGACGAAGAAGATAAAGAAGAGGAAGAAAATGGAGAAGGGGAAGAAGGAGAGCAACGGGAAGAAGAAGATGAGGAGTTTGAACAAGATGTTTAGTTCTTAAGTTGAAAATTTCAGTTTATAATGATTAATTCAAGATTAATAAAAACTTCTATTTGTTATTTGAATAAAGAATTATGTTCATAATTTGTGATTTTTCACTAGCTGCTTAACCATTTCCTAGCCGCCCCTGAGTGACCTGGATTTTACAATGCCAGCATTGAATTCAGCATCTCCGAAAATCCCCCGAGTAACGAGTTTGGAGCCATTTACATGGACTACGTGATTTCCCCCCAGAATGACCCACCAGATACCCCCACAGACCCGCCCCCGTGCACCCCCGGGTAATTACAATGCCACAGTTGAATTCAGCATCCCCGAATACCCCGAGTCACAAGCTTGGAGCGATTCTCATGCACGCTACCATTCCTGCCCCAATTCACCCCCCGCGCACCCCCGCAGAGCCACCCCCGCACACCCTCGGGTAATTCTAATGCAATAATTGGATCCAGCATCTCCGAAAACCCCCGAGTAACGAGTGTGGAGCGATTTTAATGCACGCTGCCATTTCTCCCCCCAATTCACCCCCTGGACAGCCCCACAGAGCCACCCCCGTGCACCCCTGGGTAATTAAAATGCCAGAATTGAATTTGGCGTCCCCGAAAACCCCCGAGTAACGAGTGTGGAGCGATTTTAATGCATGCTGCCATTTCTCCCCCCAATTCACCCCCCACGCACCCCCACAGAGCCGCCCCCGTGCACCCCCGGGTAATTCTAATGCCATAATCGAGTTCGGCAGCCCCGAAAACCCCCGAGTAACGATTTCCGAGCGATTTTTCCGCGTTTACAATCGTTCCCATAACGGTACAAATAATGATGCAATTGGAAAATGCATTTTCCGGCCCAGAAGGCGTTTTTCAAAAAACTGCTAACCCATATTTTCGTCAGTTTCTTCTGGGACCTTCCCCAATACAATGCAGAAAACCGCATCTCGATATCTGTTGTGCTCCCAAATTTCCTCTATTTTTGCTAAATGCCCTAGTCTATATTAAATTGATAACAATGTACACACATTTTTATTGAAATTTTAGGAAGAATGTCTAATTAATTAGCAGCTAATTCAATATATAATTTATACATCGCCTTTGTTCCTGGAAATGTTTGAAATTAAAAGCACCATTCCGTCGTGTTCTAGAAGGATGCAGAATACGATGCGGCTGCAGTGAAACACGAGTGCAAATTTTTTTTTGGGTACTCTTTCCTAAATAAAAATAGCTTTTTTATAGAGAATTATGTACATAATATGTTCCTGAGGACAAGAAACATTTTATTATATATTATTATCATCAAGATTCAATGAGCTATATGGTTCTAGGTAGCAACATCTGTTTGAGGTATTGGAAGATGGACAGTTAGTATGTTTACAATAGAAGTGATTCCTTTTGTCGTGTCAAGAAGGACAACCATAACTCAAAAAAACCGAAGGATACGAAGAATTGGGTATTAAGTTAAATAAATCTGTATAAATATAACAGGGCATTGAATATGATTTTGAATGAGGCACAATTCTGTTGAATGAATATACATTAGTGTGACATCTGAAAATATTAGGGTTACTAAATACAGTGAGACTCAGTGGAGTATTTTTTTTATTTTGCCAAATAATGATAAATTCTAATTTTTTTCGCATGAGGCAGCTCCCTGTATATTTTTCATTATTTTGAATAGAAAAAGGCAATTTTCTTACATACTTTCAAAGACTTTCAATCAAGTGATCTATGTGTGACAGACAAGCGATAACCATTTGTCCCTCTACACAACGAAGTTTGTGGCAATAAACGTTCGACCATGATCATTACTTTCTAGACAAAGTTATTTTAGTAGGCGTTCGTTATATACTGAGCTATTATGTTGAACAGTTTAATAGGGAAAGAGGAGGTACTTGCTGCAATTGACATTCTGTTCTCGAGAATTATGTTTCGAACGTTTTATAGCTGTCAGTCACTATACGTGATAGTTTTTAAGGTGAATTTTTTAACTACAATATTTGATTATTATTTTTATTTTTACAGAAAAAAGAATTTGATTGTTTTTTATGTGACCACCCAGTGGATATTATTGTGAAATTTATGTCTTACTTACAATTCCTTATGACACGAAGGGTTAAAATACTAATATACTCGTATTATTGGAATTTTATATTCCTCCTCAAGCAAAAGAAGTATTCACATCAAACGCATGTTATGATCTATTCAAAATAAACGCATGAGTCCCACAAGGTTCGGTGCTTTCTCCCTTTTCCTACTCCATGCAGTACAAAACTATTATTAACTGATTATAATAGATTACTAAGAAAATAATTTGTAATAAGCAGTTCTAAAGAGAAACTGATATCTCCACCATTTTTTAGTGTCAAATCAATATTACAATAATTAGATATGACGTATTGACAGTCCAATTTCTCGAAAACTGTTCACATGACATTTATGAAATTTTTCAGCCATTTCCGGTCACGTGACAGAAACAATTTTAATGTGTAAATGGGACTATCGGTATAATATTATTTTTTTGATGTGCTATTAAAAAGAAATTCAAGGATACCTACACTTCTCATCATTCTATTGTGCAATAATGATAGTAGGGGCCATTGAACGTTCAAACCTTGTTAAATGATTTGTTTCAAATTATTTCAAACATTTATTAATATTTCTTCTACTTATTCATTTCAATTTTCTTTTTATTAATTAAGCAGTAAAAAAATTTTGTTTATTTGAGTTTGTTGAAATATATGTCATCATCCATTGTGTATTTTGTATGTCAATTAAGAAGATTATTATTGGTCCTTCGAAGAAGAGTTTATATTACAGTTGTCTTTAGAAATTCTATTGGATTTTATTTCACGACCTATGGAAATTATTTCTCAGGTATAGATAAGTAAATGTATCTATCTGATTGTTGAGAAACAAATCAATTGATCCCAATTCCAACCGGATTTGGGGAGAAACCAGAAAAGGAGAGTAATAAAATTCCGATCTAAATCTTGGAAGAATTTCACTTGCGTTGACAAGTACATTTCTAAAAAAAGTTAGAGATTGAAGGATTAGTTTCTTCAGTTCTGTTCCGTTCCAAACGTTTTGTTGTTGTTCCAACCTGTCAAAAGTTTCTCTCTGATGAAGAAAAAGTAGTGTTTCTTATATATTTCGAGGAAAGTACAGTTCCGAAGAATAGATCAGCAATTTCGTAGTAAAAGAAGAGAGAGAGAAGAGAAGAGTTCCGGTCTAGTTTCACAAGAATAGTGTGTGTTAAAAGTTAAAAATGGGAAGTAAAGTGTAAATTGGTCAATAAATTTATAAAACACCTTATCCATTCCCAAGAAAATAAAGTCAGATAAGCATTTAATATTGGTAAATAAATTCTAACTTCATATAAATAATTGCAGTTTCTAGTTTAAATGATCTTTGGTTTTCTTTCCAAATTAAAATTAATACATATAGAGGTGCTCTTGACGTTTCAAATAGTATACAAAGGCAGATTAAATATTTCTTTTAGCGTATGGTACTAAATATTTAATAATTTGGATTCCTACTAATTTATATTGAATATTTCTAATAGATACAATTATGGATGCTTTAATTAAACAGAGAGCCATTGAAAATGGTAAAATTACTAGAGCCGAGAATTAGTTCAATAAAAATTCTATGATAGAAAATGAATTACCATTTTTTAAATTCAGATTAGATCTTGTAACTAAAGCATTCATTGGATAGTTACAACTCAATACAAGACCAAATAGAATGTTTAGAGGAAGATCAAAGTTCAGATAGAGAGGTAGTTGAAGATCAATATTGTTTAATTTTATCGTAATTACAAAAAAAAGATTAATCCACTTTCTGCCAAAAATAATTCAAGTAGTATAAAATCAAAATTCCAGAGATCACATGTAAACAATCCTCAATTAAACATTGCAGAATTCCAGATAACAAGGAAGCCTCATTTCACGTCCAAACAAGATTTTCGCAGGTGTTCGATAAGCCGATGCAAATAAGGAAATATATTGGTCCCAATCTCTCTGATGTCTGAAAACTACTTTGGACAGGTATTCTCCAATAGTCCTGTTTATTCTCTCGACCATTCCATCTGACTGTGGATGTGATGCTGTTGTCCTGGTCTTCTTCATTCCCAGCTTATCGCAAATCTCTTGGAATAGATGACTTTCAAAATTTCTTCCCTGTTCGCTGTGGACTTCCAAGGGCACTGCATATCGGCTGATAAATTCTTTCACCAATACATCCGCGATAGTTGTGGCCTCTTGGTTCGGGATAGCATACATTTCCACCCACTTTGTGAAATAATCCATTACAACCAGTATGTATTTGCCACCATTTGCTGTCGTCGGAAATGGTCCAGGGATATCTAAAGCGATCCTTTCGAAAGGGCTTCCAACATTGTACTGTTTCATGGGTGCCTTTCTCTTGTGATGTGGTCCATTACTCGTAGCAAAAGTCGTACATTTCTTACACCAGTCCTTCACATCATCGGAGCTGTTCATCCAATAAAACCTCTCACGGATTCGCTGGAGGGTACAAATGTTCTAGATGTTCATGACCATATCACATGTCCAACCTCTTCTTCAGCTGCTCGAAGTCACCCGTTTCTTCCAAAGGTATCGTCAGAAGTACATCTAAGGCATTTTCCTGAAGCGCTATAGTTAGGTTCACTGCTTTCTCCTCATCGGACCAATTATTCACTCTAGCGGCTGCTTCAAACTGTTTCATATAATTGGTCCACGACATTTTTCCATCGAACGTTGGGACGTTGACTCGGATAAAACTGCCAATGTAACTTAGGTTGTGTTTCTGTCTTGCAAGGTTTCGTTTGCTCGGTCTTCTTTTCTTCCGCTGTCGTGTCTTGAGTTCTTATATCTGTCATCTTTTTTCTAACTCCTTGATTTTCTCGTCCATCGTTGTAATCTTATTCTCGATTTTCTCGTCCATCGTTGACTTTTTATTCTCGATTTTTTCGTCCATCGTTGACATCTTATTCTCGATTTCAAATTTTAGAGACGAAATTTCATTTACAACGTCAGCGGTAATGTCGTTTTTCATTAATGAGATATCGGCAGATATCGTTCTTCAGAGCAGAAATCTTGTCGTCAATATTAGCAGAAATGTCGATCTTTATGGCAGAAATATCGTTTTTCACATTCGTTGAAATTTTCTCTTCCATTGCAGAAATCTTCTCGTCCATGTTGGCAGACATATTAGCAGAAATTGACGAGATTAAGGTGGGAGCCTCGTCATTAAATAAATTTGTTTCTGGATCAAAGCCGTCATTTTCTAGTGCCACTTTAAGTCTTTCTACTAATTCAATTTTCTTACCGGACGTTTCCAACTCACGAGCTTCCAATTCTGCTCTTAACTCAGTCACATTCAAGTCACATAGTCTCTTGGCCATTTTTACGTAGCAATTTATTTATATTACCCCACACCTAGCACCAATGTAATGTTTTTCTAATTTATTTAAACAGTAAACGGGTGGGATAAATTTTTAAACACACGGTATGTCTACTTACGAATTTATTTAAACACTAAACCACTCACTAACAGAAAATTCTTTATAATCCTCAGAAAATTCTTTATAATCCACAGAAAATTTGGAAATATTAATTATGGGTAAACGAGGGTTGGGGGTATAACATACCGAGAGGTACAGGCACCTCGCCAAATGATACGCGTTGTGTTATGATCATTACACAATTATTCGACAATGGATTTGATATGATGATATTTATCAAGAAAACCTTTTCTAATGACTTCTTCGTTGTCCACATTTTCCTCCGGTTGACTGAATAATACACTTATGATATTGTTATGTTGTTTAATAAATTCTGTTTTATGTTCATCTAATTCGCGAGATCTACATTTCAGCAAATTTCGTAGAGACCTATCAACTTTGGCGCGATTAGCTAAATCCCATAATACGTATGTGGACGTCATTGATGACACTATTGCGGTAATATTTGTATTTAGTGAGTTTATCTATTTTTTTCTGCAAATAATGCGATTAAAAGTGTTAATTTTATATCCCAAAAAATTGAATTCAAATTAACTGCCTGTTCAGATATTTTATAGAGAAAGAAACAAAAAATCAAAAGCTAGCAGGATATCGAAATCTAAAATTAAAAATTTTCAGTTACCGTAATTTCGGGTGACTTTGTCCCGCCAGAGTGACTTTGGCTCATACAGGAAAAATTTATTTTTAGCGGAGAACCTTACAAACATAGCATTATCAACAAATGTAATTAGGTGCCACATTTGGCATATGTAAACTAGGAAAATTGCCGTTATTGACGGTAATAACCGTTTAACTTCTTAAAAAATATTTAATTTCTGTCTGGGAGTCATTTCACTTGAATATTTATTGACAAAAAATTTGTAGGCAACCAATAATACGATCAAGAGTAATGTAAGTTGCGTACTTACATGATAGAAACCTACCTTTTCTTAAGCGCTTTGCATATGTTATTTCAGTACACGGTGGTTTCACTTGAATTGTCAAGGCCAAATTAAAATTTTAGTTCCATTCCTAATTGTAGAGGTCGCAAATTTGACGTTTCACGTAATTGATCGAAAGTTTTACGAATTGAAGGTTACAGGAATCGTCACGAATATTCTAGTGGTGCAGTTTATTTAGTTTAATTTGTTCTTCGGTAGTTATATTTTTATTAAGTTGTAT
Source organism: Galeruca laticollis (assembly GCA_963921935.1). Classification (NCBI taxonomy): domain Eukaryota; kingdom Metazoa; phylum Arthropoda; class Insecta; order Coleoptera; family Chrysomelidae; genus Galeruca; species Galeruca laticollis. The sequence goes on along the minus strand of OY998178.1, from coordinate 107,951,874 downwards.
TAATTTGTTGATAAGTTTTTTTAATCAAGTGTTGTGTCCATGATTGTGGCGAAAATAGACATTCATCTGATATTAGACATAGGTTTCCAAATCCAAAAACAGATTTAATCCGATTTAGAAGGTGGGTAGATGCAATCAACAATACCACCTTAATAAATATGGATTCTGCAATAATGTATGCTTCAAAAAGAGTCGGCCACCTACATTTCGAAGAAAAATGTATTTCAAGCATGTCAAATAGACTGCATTCAAATTCAGTACCAACATTAAATTTAGCAGGTGAGTTAATTTATTTGTAATCTTAGATGTTCTGAAAACTTTAAATAGAAATGTTTATAAATGATAATGATTAATATGTGATTTCCATTATGCTCTTTCTATTCTGACTACCCATTCTATAACTGTATAAGTATTTTTATTTACTTTTTCTTTTACAGGCAACATAAATATATTGCAAATTTATAACTTGCCATCAACATCAAGTTCTATGGAACCTTATACAGACCCTGAAATATCTTCACATATCGAAGACATCCAGAAATCTTCCCTACATAATTCTGATGGTGTTGGGACAGTACATATAAATGGTAAAATATATTTTAAATTTTTGAGGAGTTCACAAACGGTTTTAAATATTTTACCAAATCATCTGTAACATTTAGTAGTTTAAATTAATTAGTTTAGTAGTTTATTATAATTGCATACATTTTATTTTACAGAACCTGATGGGACAAATCCATACAAAATTTTTAAAAATATTGTACCAAAACAAACTGTAACACCCAGGAAACGTAAATTATATAGAACAATGCAATATTTTCAGAAAAAATATAGTGTAGAGAGAAACCGCACACATTCAATCATAAAAAGACTTTTTGATGCTGGAAAATGCTCCAAACAAGCAGAGTTATTAAAGTGTTACGTGATTTGCTTTTGTGGTTCCCAACACTTAATAACTTTCCCTTATAACACAAAAGGTCAACTGTTTGATACAATCAACAAGATAAGAGATTTAGAAATGGTTCTTGACCATGCACTTACCTTTAACCACCACATCACTACTGTGGTGCATAAGTCCTTGAAAATGTTGGGTTTCGTTAAGAGAAATATTCGTGATTTTATATTACACTTTTATATTTTTCTTTAGTTAGGTCTCACCTTGATTACTGTTCTGTATGGTCTCCACCTTACTTAGTTAACATTTGAAAACTCGAACATGTTCAGAACAACTTTATACGCTATATTACATTTAAGCTACATGTGTATAGTGATTATGCTGTGTGGCTGCAGCAGCTTCGAATCTCCTCTCTTGAGAACCGCAGGAAAGAGAAATATCTTACATTAGTTTTTATTATCATAAATGGTACACTGTGCGTAATATAAAACTGGTACAACTACTATAATCGAAAATAGTGTTTTTAAAAGTGTCAGTGCTGAACTAGTTGTTATGATATAATTTCTAGGACAGTGATGCTAGCTGAACAAAAATATTAGTAGATGTAATGATAAAAGTGAATTTTGTAAAGCAATAGAACGAGATGGAAAAAATACAAATTTATTGCAACATTTTTACAAAAAGAGTAACTGGCTTAAATTTAGAAATAGTGTGATATTTTAATAAATATAAAAATGCTACATTGTTACTGGTTCGAATATTTTTTAAAATATAAGGTTTATTAGATGACTCATTTAAAAACAGGTGGAACAAGGATCAAATTGTTGTTAGAAAAATAGGAGATGGAAGACCAAGTTTAACTAGAATAGAGCTAGACAAAGCTTTAACTGATTATTTATACGAAAATCCCTATAATACGGCAAGACATGCAAAAGTAGCAGTAAACTTCATTGCTTCAGTAACAACTGCATTGAAAATAATTATTCAAAAATGGGCTGGTATCGTGAATAATGCGCCTTGACAAATTTGACACATGGTACTCATTGTCATTTTAATTAGTTAGGTTTACATTGGAAAAAAGTGTACCAGTTTTATATGACGCGAAGTGTACATATAACTGTCCTCAACTTCTAAATAAAATTAGTTTACTTGTTCCATCGCAGACCACTAGGCAGAATCGAACACTTCACATACCGTTTCACAGATATAATTACATACTACACATGTCTTCCTAGATCTATAAGACTCGCAAACTCTCTGTAAGACCTTTCACTTTTTGATGCCTCAATTACTAAATTTAAAGGCTTTATTCGTGATTTGAATGTTCAGTAATTTATATTTTGTCAACCCATGATTTTTGTGTATCTTGTTTTAATAACTGTATTCATTGTAGTGTATATATGTTTAGATTTGTCTACATTATATATTTTGCTCACTTTTGTATTTTATATAATTTTAAAGGGCTTGCACGTGAATAAATAAATTATTATTGTATATCCTTTGTTTTTTTGTATATCATCAAGTTTTTCTTATTATCTAATGATGTAATGTTTTTCACTAGCCTGATAAGTGGCATTTATTATATTATGGACGTGCCGTACCGTAAATAAATGATTTTTATTTTTTTTATTGGAAGATATTTCCATGGAAATATGCCATATGATATGGAAGTGTTTTTCCTGACCATATTATCTTCCCTTGTAGCTACAAGTATCATCTTATAGGTGACAGTATAAATTTTCCTAAATTATACTTACTTTTGGGTCCTATAATTTGATAATAATTGGAATTGGAATAATTGTACGCGGCGCTCCACTTTTTAGTTTGACATTTTAGTGCTGTGGGATCTATCTATAAAGGTGGGTGATTTGTGTTTCAGTATAAACTTGGACACGAAGTAGTTAGGTGTTGTTTTCAAAGTGCTCCAGAATTTAACGGTTTTCGGGTGACATTGACCCAGTTCATTTTTTGTCGTTTTAGGTTCCGTATATATTGATATAGCTATAGAGGTGAGTAAATACTCATTTTCACATTAGTTTAGTTTTCTAATAACTGTTTAGCTTATATTTTGTTTCGTAATGCCTACAACATAACCTTTCTTTTTAGATGCCTTCAAAGTACACACGTGCTAATGACAATAGAAATTACGTAAATTACACGGCAGAGACATTAGAACGAGCCCTAGAAGATGTAAGGAATGGAGTTTTATCTTAAAGAAAAGCTGCATTAGAATTTCGAGTACCAGTTGGTACCATCAAAAATAAATTGAAAAATAGGCATAAAAAACTTCATGGTGGTCAGACAATTTTTACGGAAGCTGAAGAGGACGCTTTCATGTCCCATATTTGCACCTTATCTTCGTACGGATTTACCTTGGATCAGAGCAATTTGCCAGGAAAAGACTGGTTAACTGCCTTCCTTAAACGAAATCCGACTTTAACCCAACTTTTCACAAGCAACATAAAACGGTCGAGAGCAGAAATCAGTGAAGCCACTATAAAAGAATACTGTAACCACTTACAAAATGAACTTATGAATGTCCCAGCTAACAACATTTGGAACTACGACGTGACCAATTTAAGTGATGACCCGGCAGAAAAAAGATTCTAACAAAACTTGGGACGAAATATCCTGAAAGAATGATAAATTCTAGTAAATCAGCAACATCAATAATGTTTTGTGGAAATGCTGCTGGCAAAATGATACCTCCATACGTTCTTTATAAGTCCTATAAATTGTGGTCGACTTGGGTAGAAAATGGTCCAAGTGGCGCACGCTACAATAGATCGAAAAACGGATGGTTCGACACAGCTTGTTTCGAAGACTGGTTCACTTCACTGCTATTGCCAATACTTAAACGTATTCCTGAAACTAAAGTATTAATTGGGGACAATTTGTCATCCCATATATCCTCAAAGGTTTTGCAGTTATGTGAAGGCGAAATATTTTGGTAATACAAAACACAGAATTTTAACACCAATTCAATCCCCAAAAGCACCTTTCCCATCCTATTAAGAAGATTGGTTGAAATAGTTGATGTAGAGGGCAGTTAAAATTTGGAAAGTGGCTTTAGAAAATGTGGCATCTTTCCACTGAATGCAGAGGAAGTATTAAGAAGAATTCCCAATTACAAAATTGATGCTGCACAAATATCCTCGAGAGTAAGTGAAGCTGTTTTAAATTACCTCGCAGAAAAGAGAGGAGTACAGTCCGCGGATGGTAAAGTTAGTAAAAGAAGGGAAAAAATAGAAATTAAAGCAGGAAAAAGTGTCAGTGCTGAAGAGGTTAAAAGCCAACAAAATGCTGTAGCTGCATTAAAAGTTTCTAAAAAGAAAACAGCTCTAAAAATAATGGCACTGAGTGGAAGTCAAAAACACAAACCAAAGTGGCAGTTTTAAAATCAAATATGAAAAGACAAGAAAGGAAAAAGAGAAAAGTGAAACTAGTAATCAAGCCAACTGTAGCCATATCGCAAAATACGGAAAGGTTGCTTCACCAACCGTGATTCATTGTACTAATCACTTTTATATTTATAGGAGTAATATGGTTGAGTAATATAAAGTCGTTTGTCACTGGCACTTGAAATATATTGACGACATATACATTTTCAGTATTTTTTGCTTGAACAATTATGAGTATCACTGAGTATTTTATGTAAGAAGTATTACTTGTTCACTTTAGGTTATTAATGAATGAATGTAGCATAAGATGCCGGTATTCTCTCGTAACTAGAGTAACATGATCGCTGGATATTGACTAGGAAGTGCGTTGAAAATGGGTCTTATTCGTATTTATGTGTTGTGAGCGAAGTGGGAAGTCATGTGATATATCAGGGAACATCAACCAATAGGAGGCGAGAGTTTAAAATGTAACGGTCAAATACAGCGAGTGAAAAATGCACACTGGGGTCGGTTTTTATGCATGAAAAAGGTGTTGTTCGTTACAGATAAGGGAATTTCGACTATAGTTTTTATGAAGCGATAAGGTTTAAACTGATATGGAATGCTTTGAAGTCTTCAGTGGAGATTATTTTAAGGCAATTATTATCGGTGTTTTTTATATGAAAGGGACGTTAAAATGGATTTTTGCGTATTTAAAGAAATATTTGAATAGTTGAGAAGAATGATATTTTATTTATGATGTATGCGGGATATATAGTTATGATATACTGGGAGAACATAAAGTAAATTTTACAGGAAGAAATTGAATGTTAAAATTCGTACACCAATGATAATCAGATTTGCGAAGAGGAGAAAGAAAATGTACAACCAAGTATGACTAATAATGACGCTGTACCTGACAGTAACGATGGCTGTGAACAGACGATCATGGAGGAAGATGGTGCTGTATCTGGTTGTAGTAAACTGCATAAGCTAAAGACATTAAAAAAACCAAACGTCCAAAAATAATAAAACGTTTTGAAGAGATTGCAGATACGTCGGATTCTGAATCTAACGTAAGTAATAGAGATAATTCAGATACATAACAACTTTCCATAGGAGACTTCGTAATTGTATCCGACAACGTGAACAGTTTTCCAGGGAAGTTCGATGGCTATTTAAGGGGTAATAAATGTTATGCTTGGGTGCTTGTGATGGTACTGGGTGAAAGAAGTATGTGGCAATGGCCCGAAGAAGTCGTAAGAAAATCCTACCACTTGGCTGATATTGATCGCACGCAGCCATTGGAACTCGGTCAGAATCAATATTTCTTTCCAGATCTCTAGGAAACATTTTTATCACGTTGTAAACAGTACTATTATTCTTTGTTGTTAATTTTTCGTTAAAAATCGATGTTGTGTAGGATGCTTTGTTGATTTTTGTATTTTTTAGTGATTTTTTCATGTTTAAAATTTTAATACACAATTTTCATTGTGGATTACGTGTTTTTGAAAAATGCTGTAGGGTTACTTTAGCTCAGACAATAATAAACAGCGAATACAAGTAAAATGTAGGGTGGGACAAAGTCACCCGAAACTGGAGGGTAACTTTGCACACATTAGTTTTACTTATTTTTTAATAAAATAATTGCCATTTCATATTTTTATACAGTGCTATTCAAAAGTACCCTCCCCCTCTCGTATCTTTTGAACGGCTACACTTACATTAATAAAATTTGGAGGGTGAAAATAAAGTGTTGTAAACTTCTCTACAAATGGAAACAGGTGACGTAATAGTAATGATGACGTCACAGTGCCACTCTGGCCAATAATTTTAAATAGGACCTTATGGCAAGTGATATCTCATTTGAAAGGCATTGACATTGGCTACATAGCCATATTAATTTTGTTTGGGTTTAAATTAATTTTGACGGATAAATTAAATAAATACCAAAATTATTGAAATTATTTTTTTAAATTTAATTAATCAAATATCAACAATGGATTCTTATAGCAAGTAATCGAAATGTGCTCCGTCTACTTCCTGACAGTAATACATCCTATTAGTAAACTCTTGTCGTACTCGTTCGAATGTGTCAGCTGAAATAGCATTGCATTCTTCAGTAATTATTTCTCTCATAACGCCAATGCTATCTGGTGCCGTAGTATAAACCTTTAATTTCAAGTACCCCCATAAAAAAATCTAATGGTGTCAGATCTGGTGACCGAGGTGGCCATTCTATAGGACTTCGCGGGCCGATCCATCTACCTCGATATTCTCCATCCAGGTAACGTCTTACTGCACCATAATAATGTGCAGGAGCACCATCTTGTTGAAATGTTATTTCCAGATGGCCGAATTCATCTTGATTATCTTCCAGAATTTCAAGAATTAACGGCTCAATTGCATTTTGTAACATCTCCAGATACACGTCACCGCTTAAATTTGAATTTAGGAAAACAGGACCAACTATGTGGTTTCCCAAAATACCTGCCCAAATATTGACTCTTTCTGGAAATTGGGTATGTTGTTCACGATTTGTGTCACTCCAATACCTTTCATTTTGAATATTCACATTTCCATTGAGGCAAAAAGTACTTTCGTGACTAAAACAAATTGTTTTTGTGTACTGTAGGTTTTGACTAATTTTATTTGTCATACATTCACATAATTCAAGTCTTCGGTCAGGGTCGTCATTCGAAAGGTGGTGCACCATTTTCAACTTGTATGGATGAAATTTATTTTTAGCCAACACTCTCTGTACTGTACTTTTACTTACTTCACAGATAGAGGCAACTTTATTTGAAGAGGAAGTAGGGTTTACTACTATTTCAGCAACTATATCAATTTCTTTATCATCACTAAATGTTGGTCGACCAGATCGTTTGGAATCTTGAACACTACCTGTTGCTTCAAACTTGTGAAGAAGCTCCCTCAAATAAGTTCTCGGGATATGGCGATCTGGGTATCTCTCATTAAATAAACGTTCCGCTTCATGGAGATTCTTTCTAGATTCACCAATTATTAAGATAGCTGCTACTTTGTCGGCCTGAGTACGTACCATTTTGCCTATGCAAACTCTTAAACGTCTCGTTAAACAATAATAAAATTAAATCTTTAAACTATTTAGAAAAACTTTGCAAAGCAACAAATACTATTAAATTAAAAACGTCAATTTTTTTGACAACTAACCAGAGGCGAACTGAAAAATCTTCAATATTTAAATGTGAAATAATAATTTTGGTATTTATTTAATTTATCGTCAAAATTAATTTAAACCCAAACAAAATTAATATGGCTATGTAGCCAATGTCAATGCCTTTCAAACGAGATATGACTTGCGATAAGTTCCTATTTAAAATTATTGTCCAGAGTGGCACTGTGACGTCATCTATTACTATTACGTCACCTGTTATCATTCGTAGAGAAGTTTACAACACTTTATTTTCACTCTCCAAATTTTATTAGTGTAAGTGTATCCGTTCAAAAGATACGAGGGGGGAGGAGACTTTTGAATAGCACTATATATTGTTTGTAAAAAATAGCTAAAGACTCAAATACCCGTAAAAAAGAAACGTATTTTCACTTATTAAAAATACCAATATCCGAATTAAAACTTCAGAAGTCAAAGTCACCCGAAATTACGGTACCATTAATTTGCTGGTGAAATAATTATTAAATTTCAATTTGGTTATCGAAACGCGCGTCAGTCAGTGTAATTTTGAGTGTTGGTGTAGTGGTAGTGAATAGTGCGTTCAGAATAAGATTTGTAAATGTATTTTATATGGAGGGTACTTATGATTTTTACAATACTCTTTGTGTTGAATTTCTACTTATTCATAATTCTTGTTCAAGAAATCGTATTGAAGTATGTAGATAAGCCAAAATATTGATTATAATGTCAGCTCTCGCGACACCCTGTATAACGTTTAATACTTCAATTTGCGATTATTTGTTAAACAAATGTACTTCAGGTAAGAAACACGTACAGATTGTATTAATTATGGTCGTTGGCGATGGTTTGTACCTATATGTATCACCCTGTATAACGATCTTTCTATACTAGAAATAACCGTAATTCTTCTACTCTCAAGTAACCGTTTCGGTCGACGAAGAATGCCTTTTAGTACGCAATACTCAAAATACCTTCGTATGAAAAATCACAACTCATCTTGAAGTCAAACTCCGGGAATTTTTGAAATGTAAGAGTCGACTTTTTAGATTCTAAAAAAAAGTAAAGAACATCATGATGATTACTCTAGTTCTGTCGCTGAAGTGAAATGCTCCCGTTTTCAATAAACATATATAAAGGAAAAGCCACAAAAGACGCATTTTATAAAAGAAAAATGTATACATGAGTAGTCGGTTTCCCTATTTCACCTCATTTATGTGCTTTGAGTTAGGTTGTATTACGTGCTAGGGTGGTAGCACTGGCCAAAAAATATTAACATCATACTCTACAGTGGAATAATAACAATATCCAGATGATATAATCGATTTTCTATCAAATACAAAAATATCAAACAAGCCGCGAATAAAACAAAATTTTATCATGGGAGTAGTGATACGAGTATATATTTTTTAAATGATTGAATGAAAGGGTTTTTTAATGTTTGTCGCAAGAGAATATAGTAAATTCGATTTAATGAGTGTTAATAAAATCAATCAATTTCACAAATTTTGATAATTATTAAACAGCTACGTGCAAGATCTAGTCATACTAATGGTTAATCATGACACCAAGTAGGTAGTACTAAATATTTTCTTAGCATTATACAGGCTTCATATTTTTTTACGAAAAACTTTTTACATTCCTCCACTTAGGATTCCGACATAAAATTTCTAAGAGAAATCTGATTACGCGCCTGCTTCCACCTCCATTAAAACCGTAGCATAACTGAGAATAAGGGAAAAAAAGAGAGAGAATGATCCCATTCAACAAAATACATTATTCGCATCAAAAGTTATTGTATCCTCCGGGGACATTAGGCAACAAAGCTTGACGAAACACATAGGAAATTGTGATGGGAAGCTCGGATTCAGCCATCAAAGGCCAAAAAGATTTATTAGATTTGTTAAAATATTATTAAAAAACCATTCACTGTCCTATCTCTCAGATCTTAGAAGTAGAAGCGGAGAAAATTATCAGATTCATGGAGTGCATTCCTAAAAATCGATATGAAATAATAATAAAGAACGTAATAAGAAATATTGTGGATTTTTAAGCCTCAAGGCGATTATATACAGTTCTATTCAAAAGTTCACTTATTTTTCTATAACCTTTTGATGAATATTTAACAATTCTTATTTCTTGGGTTCTTAGGTTATTAAACTTATATAAGTATATAAATTATAATATATTTATAATATATATATATATATATATATATATATATATATATATATATACACATATATCTAAAGTTTTTCTTGGTTTTAGGTCGTTTTTATAAAATATAAACACAAAAAGACGGTTTAAGTTGGGATTACTTCCTCAGGAGGTTGTGAAGTACAACGAAATATAGAGGCACGTTGAACAAAAGAGTTTGACTTTTCATACAGAACGATTACCCAATATTTACCTTTCGTTTCCTTTAACATAGTACGGTCGTTATCTCAACTTTAATAAATCTATATATATATATATATATATATATATATATATATATATATATATATATATATATATATATATAGTAAAAGTATTATTTTTCTTCAACCTTCAAATAAATTATATATATACATATAGTACAAAAAGTTTTTCTTGGTATTTGGTTCGGTTTAAATTAGAAAACAGACTTTAAATAGTCATGTTATTTATTTAAAAATATATAAAAACGGGACTGGTTTCCCAAGTCTTTTTCATACCATAATATTCCTGAAACGTAATGAGAATATCCAAAATTACACCATGTTGTGTGTTACAAACTGATAAAAACATTGAACAATACACATTTAAAATAAATTAACGACGACATTCATGGAATTATAATTCGAGACTTCATACATATTGTTTACATACACCCAGACAGGAATTGTGTATTTATCATACATGATGATTTTGTTAATACATACTGAACTGTTTACCGATAAGATTTATCAAATCAGCAGAATTATAATTCTCTACTTTTACATTCTGTTTACATACAGTACAATGACATTCGACAAATAGAAAATTAGCAGCTGTCGATTTGTACCTTGGTTTTTTCCAGTAGATAATTATTCTCGCAGTGAGGCAGGTCAAATTACGAAATAGAGGCGAAATCATACGGCCCATGCACACCTTTGTATATAAGCGTTTAATATTTTTTTATTGGAAAATATTTAATATTTTTTTTGTTGGTCGTATTTTATACAGTGAAAGATATAATATATATTTTTTTATACATTTGTGGTAACCGAAACATTATTCAGATCCCTACCACGACTTTCCCTCTAGAGTGAGCAGTGCATTTGGATACGAAGCTGAACAAAGAGATCAACTCTGGCCTGGCAAAGGTAATTCTACCGCTTTAAACCCAGGAGGTCCCCGCCTAAATCGGACTGGATTTTTATATTTTTCACGCTCGGCTGCTTTATTTTATTTGGTGACAACAAGTTATTACACTGGTGACAGCGGACCCGAGATAGAAGGGTCTAATTTATTACATTTGGTGACAGCAGTTATTAGAGTGGTGACAGCGGATTTTTTTTGTTTAAGAAACAACTCGGTAACGAAGGGTAGAGTTGTACAGAATGCAAAAAAGGAGAGTTGGAAAGAATTTGTAAAGGGAATAATAGAGGATTATAGAGTAGATAAAAGAAAATTCTGGTCAAGAATTAAAAGACTAAGAAGAGATAAAAAGGAAGAAATAAGAGCCATGAGAGACAGCCTAACGAATACTATATTCTGAATTATCGAACATAGTTCGTGTCTTTTCGTTTAAAGTTTAGAGACGATACAAATAAATGTTAACCTTAAAAGAAGTTAGAGTTGGGATTGATGGTGACGTCATGGTTGCTATAGTTATTCATATTAATTTCTAATTATTTCCGTTGTGTTATTATAGAGTTATAAGAATTATTATTTATTCGAATTTGAGTTGATTACATATATTTATGGTGTTCATTGTTTAAGAATTTGTTATGAGTACCGATTTTTTTTTGATTAATCAAATTGTTGTATTTTCGACTCCTTTCTTTCCTTCAAGTGATCTCATACCTAATCGTTGTTGTTGCTAACGAGCGTTTGTGCCGATCCTACGCACTCTGGGATAAATAAAAGAAAACAAAATAATAAATCTTTTGAATTAATTTGAACTTTTATTGAATACAATTGTGTTACTTGAAATAAGTGAATCAATCAAGTTCTGGCGCCCATAAATAATAAATAAAAAAACATATTGAATTCATTAAGTATTATTCTTCAAACATAAACATTAAACACATAAAAAATAATTAAACAATATAAAAATATTAAAAACTTAAACTTTTAAAGTTTGTAAATATTTTTAATAGTGTTAAGAATAAGCGATATTCTTGGTTTCTTAAGTTCACTATACAAAAAACCATGTTTGTTTTCACGTTGTTCTTGCTTTAAAGACTTGATTAATAAGTAGTCTGATATTATATTATTATTGTTATCATTCTGTCCCACTTCTCGTATGCAATAAACTGTAAAAATTATAACAGCACAATGACTACACGCCACTGCACATGTTTAAAAATGAGGAGGCAAGTCTACATCATACACGTTTTAATGCCGAAATTCCTCTATTTGAGAGCCTTAGGCAATAAAATGAAATATGCCCCGGATCGTTTCAAAAGAATGTCACGGTACATCTAAAATTAAAAATACTTTTGAAAGAAAACTACCAGATTATATATATATATATATATATATATATATATATATATATATATATATATATATATATATATTTCATTTAAACTCTCTTTACAAAAATTACGAAAGCGTAGACAAATATAATATGAAGTTATGTATAAAAATTTTTCTTGAAGACATCTGAAAAAGGAAGGGTGTTACGATTCAATCAAAAATATTTTTGGTAAAAATTATAACTATTTAATTTTTCAAATATATGCGAACTAAAACAAGAAATAATTCGTTCTTAATTAGTATTAAAAGCTGTCCGAGGGAATAAAAGAAAAATTCTTCTGTAAAAATTCGTGAAAAATTAAAAAATAGTAAAAAGAAAGATAATATTTTTGTATATCGTATTTAACAGAAATTGAAGCAGGTATATTGAAGAAATCAGAAGACTAGAAAATTATAATAAAGTTATAAACAGAATTATAAAACTAACCAAAGAAAGCAAGAAAATTTAAATTGTTAGTAAAACTGTAAGACTGTGAGGAACCAATTTATGGTCTGAGCAAGGTTACTTAAAAAACATTCAAAAAGAACGTAAATAATTGAAAGAAGCCAGGGGAAAATCGTTCATTAGATTATTTAAAATATAATAAATTAATTATAAATAAACACGCACACAACGCGAAGAAATATGTAAATTATAACCATAATTCGAACGACGCAAACAAAACAATAACAAAATAAAATTAAGGAAATATCACGACAAGCCGAGTCATTAGAAAATCGAAGTAAAAAAGTGAATACAAGAAAAATATAGGAACAGGAGATGAGGGGGATATAATGATGAAGACATAAGCAAAAAACTCGAAACTGATGAATCAAGGAAAAAATACATAAACAAGGAAAAATAAGGAAAAGAAAAACTCAGATGAAGAATTAATTATAAGAACGTGGAATGTAAGGGGTACGAGTGAAGAGTGGTCATTCAAAAATTTAGAAAACGAAATGAAGAGATGCAGATATATTAGCCATGCAAAAAAGATTATAAATAGTAGAATTAAGAGACCACATGTTCTTCAGCAGTGGAACTGATAAATATTTTGGGACAGGAGTTCTGATAAATAAACGAGTCAAAGGTCTGGTACTTGAATTTAAAGCAGTCTCGAAAAGATTATGCAGTTTGAGAATTCGAGGAAAATATAGAAAAATAACAATAATAAATATACACGCTCCTTCTGAAGATAAAGATAAGGAGGAGAAAAACCAATACTACTACTATATCGGAACATACAAAATTACGATATGAAATTAGTAATGGGAGACTGTAATGCGAAAATAGGCAAAGAGGAAAGGTATAGACCGACAAATAGAACACTTTAGTAAACATATAAGCGGCAACAACAATGGCATTAAGTTAATTGAATTTGCAATAGAACGCCAGCTAAAAATAGTAAGCACTTGTTTTTCGCATAGAGATATTCAGAAAGAAACATGGATATCTCCTTATGGAGCCACAAAGAACCAAACGTATCATGCACTTATAGAAGGAAATCGCATAAAAACATAAATAATGTGCGAAGCCACAGAGAAATAGATGCAGGAACGGATCACATACTAGTGAAAATAATCCTAAAAGACAGTAAACCAATAATAAATAGGACAAAGAGGTTTAGCCAATTAATATACTCAAAAGACAGAATAGGCAACGAGAGCAACAGATCATTATACAGAAAGAAACTTTGGGAACAACTAGACAATACACAAACGGAAGAACCTTTAAATGTAGACTCACACTGGGAATTAATCGAAAAGGCAATTAAGTCTGTAGTAGACATATTTCAAGTAGGATAAAATAGAAAAGTCAAAACCAAATGGTATGATCAGGAATGTGAAACACTTACAGAGAAGAGAAAATCAGGCCAAAATATTTCCAAAAAAACACCGTACCGAGTACATAACACTAGGAAGTCAAATGAAAATGTATGCAGAAGGAAAAAAAGAATACTTGGAACAACAGCAAGTCTTGAAGAAAAATTCACAAATAATAACATACAAAATTTTTATCAGGATGTAAAAAGACAAAATAAACGATATTAAATATTGTATTGCAAAAATACCAATAGTAATAGGTGATGAGATGGATGCAATAAATCGATAGATGCAGTATTTCTAGAGTACATCGAAAAGCAACGCTAAAATAAATTAACGAGCAAACTTTGATAACAATATCGAAAACGTGATACGTTTCAATTTTGTGGTTGTGCAAATTAAGTTACAGGAACTTGAAAATATAATTCGTCATGCAATTTAACATCATTTTGACCTACCATGTATATTAGGAAATCCAGTGGCATCTATATTGGGAATAATTTATAATATTGTACAGCCATAAACATGATTACCTTTCCTTATTAACTATACGTCAAGTATTTATTTTATTTTTGTGGTGCATGTCCCCGTGGTGTTACTCCGAACGCACTACCCTGATACATATCTTTGTAACGCGATTCTCCGTGATGTGTCTATGCATATAATATTCTGTGATATATACTTGTTGAATATCTCAGCTCTTATTGGTTATTGGAAGCTTTGACATCTCGAGTGCATTCTGATTGGCTGGCTGGTTTGACACGAGAGTTTTTGATTTTGCCTGTGAATATACTGGACATTCATTGTTCGTTGGGTGTATCGGAGTGAAGATGGTTGAATGTATGTCACCATTTTCGGATGGAATAATTGAATACTTCACCTTATATTAAGGGATGACCGATTGGTGATACACATTTCTCGGGTATCGTTAGATATTTTTGGAGAGTATAGACCTGTGGAAATACCATTTTTTTGGGATCAGATAATTCAACCGACAGGTGGTTTTTTTATGCTGTCATTCCAGTTAATTGTAAGTATCAGAATGTTTCTATAGTTTCATTAACTAGATTTTTCTCAATTATATCATAGAGGTTTTGTCCATTGTCTGATGAATTGATTTTCCTTTATAGCTGTACATTGTACATGAAAACCAATCTTGAAGAGGGTATATTGTTTCAGTAGGCCTTTATCACAGTACCTAGGGTAATAACACCTTCAGCCCTATATATTCGGAACTCAAACTGGCCATTTGGTAAGAAATATTACAGTTTTTTTTTATATATAGATGAATATTCTAGTATTTTAAAGCGTTTTATCTTTGGATAATGAATTTTTTTTGTTGATTGGAGGTCAACTGGTTTTATAGTTTAGGTACTTAGTTCATAGGTATTGGCTTCATATGAGCTCGTATCTTGTTTTTTGTCAAATGTAAAAAGATTATAGTTAATATGTTAAGCTCGATTAGTATTATAATTTTTTGTTGGTCAAACATGAAATATAGAATTAGTTAACTTTTGTCAGCAAAATTAAGTAATATCAATATTAGTTGATTAATCTTTATGATTAATAGAAGTCTTGCTCTTATGAGATTAGTAGATATTTCAGTTTAGAGATCAGTAATAGAGATTACTCATATCGGATATATGACTGCTAGAGAGAGTTAATCGGTTAGGGGGTAAAGTTTAGATTGATATTTCGTTTTGACCATTGAGACTGAAAGAAAATGTATAGAGTATTAATATATTTCTCATTTTAGGGTTCTCTTTTCTTTTCTTATCTTCTTTTCAGTTCGTCAATCTTTACTATTCTGGATTTGCTTTTGGATTTCATTTTATGGGACAACGTTGTGTCAGAACAACAAACTTGTATGGGGGAAAATTTGGATTGTTACTGAAGAGTACAATATTGTATCTTATAGCATTCTACAGAAGTAGTAGTTGGTAGCCACCACTAGCAACCATCAAGACACAGTGGATTTCACGCAAGTTTTAAACTTTGGTTTATGTAAAATACCTTTTTGCGCATAACACTTGTTTATATCCGTCAGTGTAAGTTGTAGATAACTTTTTTATTACCGTAAGCCACTTGTGGTAGGCAGTTTACGATACTTGTGTTGATCAAGTATTACAAATACTCTGATCAACATACACTATTCAATTAAACCTGTTTTACAATTTATACTCACATTGTGGATTGGTGATAACTACACCCACTGTTGTTAAATTTGTAAACGTTACTGTGGCTATTCAATTTTAACATTCTGAGTTATTTGAGTTGGTGGTAGTAAGAGTATGAGCTCATATGATATTGCGCCATATTGTATTTTTAATATTTACTTTCAAAATTTCACATTTAATTGCATAAAAGTTATTTTGTGCCATAGATACGTATGGTATATTGTATTGATTTAACCCTATATTGTATTTGGAACTTAAGTATATAGTTTTCTCATTCTACCGGCTAATCGAGTACTCGTTTGAGAAATTTAATTTGTATGTAGGTACTGGTTTGTACATATTTATACCCAACGAACAATCCAGGCTCTAACATAGGATTTCAATCGGGGGGTCTATAGGATTTTACCAGGGGGGTTTCATAGGATTTTACCAGGGGGGTTACATAGGATTTTACCAGGGGGGTTTCATAGGATTTTACCAGGGGGGTTTCATAGGATTTTACCAGGAGGGTTTATAGGATTTTACTTGGGGGGAATTAAAGGATTTTACTTAGGGAATATATAGGATGTTAACCCAGGGATTTATAAGATTTTAAAGTACCATTCGGTACTAGTGGGTACAGCCTGTCAACCTTTTTTTTGTACAAATTGTAGTAGGATTGAGTTATTACTGGGGAAAGATACATTGGTTTTAAAGGTACGGGATATATATTTTTGGCTTGGGGTACTTGTATATATATATATATATATATATATATATATATATATATTGTATAAATTTTTGTACATCATTTAATCAAGGGGGAATTTCACTTACCTATGATAATTTGTGTTTATGACTTATGAGTCATTTTGGACACCTGGGGGAATTTATTGTAATTTTGTGGTACTCTTGTATGTACTAGTTAGTTGTATTAGTAGAACCTTGTAAGATCGCTTGATATACTAGGCCAATTCATTAAACTTAGACTTGGGTGAGTGACATCTGACTTTTATTTCTCCACCTATTTGGTAGTCTGAGGGTGGGAAAAACTTGTGTAGGTAGTTGTCGGGAGGCAAGATTGCCTGGCGCCCTTTTACACTTATTTAGTCTGTGAACAACAGACCCCCCGTCTCCGGAAGAGTTAGAGGCAACGCCTAGAAGCGCACAGTATGCACCGAGTTCTAGGTTCATAGATCTCAGAGTGAATAACGGTAGGTGGCAAACGCAGTCGAAGAAGATGATGAGCATACATCACCACCCAATAAAGATGAAATATTGGAAATCATTAAACAATTAAAAAATAACAAAACCCTGGATAATAACAGCATAATCTCACAACTAATAAAAGAAGGAGGGGAACCACTGGAGAAAGAAATACTAATTATGGCAGGAGGAAAAGATGCCCCAAAACTGGTCAGAAGCGATTATTATACCAATTCTAAAAAAAGAAGACCCAACAGTATGCGATAATTACAGAGCTGCTCTACTTGATGTAGTATACAAGATTTTCTCCAAACTCATCAAAAACCGTCTAGACTACTATCAGGAACAGCAAGTGGGTGATTATTAGTGTGGATTCTGGAGAGGAATATCAATCAACGATCAAGTGTTTACAGTAAAACAGATACTAACCAATAATTATGTACATAACCTAGCAGTCCAAGCAGTTTTCATAGATTTCAAGAAAGGTTACGACACTTTGATTAAAGTTGAAATATATAATAGTATGACAAATTTAGAAATAACAATCATAATGATACATCTTTCGAAACTAACACTAATCGACACAACTAACGCAGTATCCATTAATGGACAAATAATGGAAAAATTTGTCATTGAAGAGGGATTACGTCAAGGCGACCCACTATGAACAACAATATTCAACTTCACACTAGAGGCCATACTCAAAGAAGGAAATATATACAGAAAAGGAACCATATATGACCACAAACATCAATGCCTGGCATAGGATGACAATTTAGTGATACTAGTCTATCACAAGGTAGCCAAAAATAACCATTAAACATCACGTAGGCATCACATGAAATGTAATTTCGGTCATTCTGAGGATGATAATAATATCGAAACCATTGTCAATTTTTTAGAATTTTTACCATATCTTCAGTATATTGTTGAATTATTTAGAAACAGTAAGTTTCATTTAAAAAAGGTAATATATTAAATAGTTTTAGGTTGGCTTCAGTGCACATGATATGAATCATTTGCAGATTACATACGTATATTTATTTTGTAGAATACTGGTGATCATTTGATAGCAAAACTGATTTACAAATGATAAAGCTGTAGGTTGTCAAGTATTCGCAAATGTTTGCGCATAAACTCTATTCAAAATGTTGTGAAGAAGTTTGCACCTAATGTGGTATTTGCATTCACTCCATTTGCATATTCAAAGTTTCCGCAAATATTTATGGTTTCTTTCACAGAAGCTCTCTACAAAATGTTATGAAGAAGTTTGCACCTTATGTGGTATTTGCATTAATTGCATTTATATATTCCAAGTTTTCGCAAATGTTCACGGTTTCTTGCACAGAAGCTCTCTTAAAAATGTTGTGAAGACGTTTGCACCTAATTTTTTGAAGAAACAGGATCATGTGCAAGCATATCCACATTACTTTGTCAAAACAAAATTTGATACAAAACAAATAATAACGTTTTCTCTCTGATTCTTTGGAAAAAAGAAGCTTCTATCAGCTTTTTCTCAAGAACCATATACCATTCCTAGAAAAACCATCTCCAAACTGAAATGGTTATTTTGTGAAACTGTTGTCGATGTCACAATAGTTACTTGTAAAACAAATGTCACAATGAGTCATTTTGTAGTTCGATTGAATTTTGCGCAATGAGTACTACAGAAAGTCAGTCATTGTGACACAAGTTTAACACAATATTTTTTATAATTCGCATTCGTTTAACTTTTTAAATAAAATAGAATTACATAATCCCTGTTTATAAACTAGGAGGAGTGATTTGAATTTAAGTTGGCAATTCTGTAGATTCCTGATTCGTCAGATCACAGATGGTTTTATTCAGCACTTTTGACTTTTGACATATTATGACCGAATAATTGTGTAAATTGTAAACAAACTTTCATTTAAGCAAACAGAGGATAATTATTTGTTTAAAAAAAGAGCCTCTTCGTATATGCTTGTGACATATTTGTATTATATCATGAACAGAATTGTTTCTATAATACATCTTCACATAGATATCTGGTTATTTATCCCAAAAATCGTACATTATGTATACCTATATATTGATCCTATACAATATAAAAATAAACAATTGAAAAATCATTTAAAAATAAACGTTAGCATACTTTATTCATTAATATTTTTAATACATAAATCATTCTAATTTACCTTTCATATAATAATTTGCTAGCTAAAACAACGCTAGACCATTTTATTTATAATTTGTGTGTATAAAGTCGAATGTCAAATAAAAATATAACTAAATACAATAACCAACTGTACACTAAAAATTACTAAAGCAGTGTTCAAAGAGCTTCATTGTGACACTGTAAACAATCTTATAATGAAGTGTCATTTGTACGCAAATTATAAAAAGTAAATTTTGTAGACGTGAATTATTAAATTTTTTTATTAAAATTCTCCAAATTATTGTTTGGTTCATATTTGGCAGATTAAGGTCTAATTGTATATTCTTATTGCAATTTTTTCAAGAAAGGATGTTCATTCAACTCTATGCAAGCATTTTCTATTCTTTCCTCCACTGATGTCGAATGTTATATTTTCATAATTTGCGAATAAAAGAGACTTCATTATAACATTATTTACAGTGTCACAATGAAATCTCTTTGATCACTTTTTTAGTGTCATACAGTTGGTTATTGCCTTTAACCTTAGCTGTAATCTGACCAATCAGGAATGTACAGAATTACCCACTTAAATTCAAATCATTCCTCCTAGTTTAAAAACAGGGATTATATGTAATTCTATTTTAATTAAAAAAATTCAATAAATGCGAATTGTAAAACTTGTGTCAAAATGACTCGTTTTGTAGCCTATATTTTACAAACTAACAAGATTAGAGAAAAATTCAGGTATTTGAAATATTTCGATTTACCATTCCTTAATTTACGGGTATATAGATCTATCGTCGGTAAATCTAGAGATTTTATAGAAAAACTTCTACATGTGTTTTCATTGCATTAACTTCACTAACTCTCACATAAACCTGCAACGTATTTTGGTTTGGATTCAGATATAATTGGCGTTCATACAAATCCAACAAAATAAACAAATAACGTCATAAATTACGTAAAAATAGCAAATGGATATTTTGCGAAACAATATATCTTTCAAAGCTCCAGTTTTCACGTTAGTATAATACCGTATTTTAATGGAAAATTCCACATTATATTCAAAATAAAGATCTCGAGATTTAAACAGAAAATAAACATTGGAAAATCCAAATATATGATAGATGTTTCTTATAATTGGTTACAGTTCAACCTAGGTCAGTTAAATAAGTAATAAAATCCATTCTAAGTGTCATCTTATTAGGTTCAAACATAATTTATTACAATCTTACAATACAGTTTAGTGATTCTTACTTTTAATAAGTTTAGTTATAGAGGATGTCTCATATTAGAAGCCCATTCTTTCCTAATATGTATCAGATGGCTAAAATGTTTCTTTTCTATCAGGAAACCTTTTGATGGATTATCTAATGTCCATAATGAGCTAATGATATATTCAACAACACTACTCCGATCAATAGCATCAAACCTTCGAATTGCGGAGATGGTTGTCGACCTTCGTGGCAGAGATATCAAGTGAAAAAAGAAAAATAGTACAATTCATTTAGTGTCAACGAAGAAGACATGACTTATGTCCAACCGACAACTTCTAGAAGATTTGTGTAATTTGCCTTATGTGTTTCTAAAAGAACGTGACAAATCCCATTACAAATCAAGCCGACATCCTTGGGAAGACACTGTCCCTATTAACATCTTTATGTATCACCTTATTTGGCTTGAAATACAGTAAAAAGTCAAAGAAAATAAAATAAGACAAACAACGCATCAAATTCAATATAATGAGATGGTGTTTTTATTAAAATGATAATCGAGTTTCTTAAATATTCTCAAATTACCGGATTAGAGTACACAAAGTATTATGTAGCGGATATCGTTTCAATTTGGGAAACTTCTGAATGAAACAATGTATATTTTCTACGCCCACGTCTGTAAACGTCAAAAAACGCACTGTCAACATTCCTTGTACATGACACTTAACAATAACATGCACCTAATAAGATCTCATAACATACACGTGCGTTTTGAGAAGAAAACTTAAGCTTCTTGGTTTAATTAAATTACAATCTAATTATTATTTATGTAATACTTTATTTGGTCTATTCACACAAATTTAGTCAATTAAAAAACATAAACTTTTAGCATTAGCGAGATATATGTAGGATTGAAAGAGTGATGCCCCTAAATGTAGGCAGCACATTATGCAATTTCTTTAAAAATTGGACACGTTTTCTTAAGTAGCATGCTATGAAAATAAATGTTATGTTATTTATATTGTCAATTTCTTGAACACAATATAATACAATTATAAATAACCGTTCATACGATTAAATAATAAGGCACAATCGACTTACAATAATTGTTCAATTGTTATTAACAACTATTATAATAAAATTTAAATAATTGCGATGTTTTTTATTTAATGGAAGAAAATGAATAGGCGTAGAAAAAGTATAGTACGTTACACGAGTTGTAAGCCCATTACGCGGCTTCGTGCATAAACTTTTTCATTTCGTGCGTAATGGGTTACTTACAACTCTTGTTACGTAATATACTATTAAATATAAGTGTTTATTTGATGAGATTAAAAGTTATTTAATATAAGAGATGTGGAAAAATGTAATATTTGGTAGGATATATAGTAAAAAATGGAAAGAAAAACGTGTGGACTGGGTGTTCCAAATTCGATAGGCCTATTATCATTGGCATCACGAAAACGTTAAGGACATAACCAACACGAAACCAAGTTCTGAAAATGTATTCTTGAATATAGCAATCCGATTTTTTAACTTATTGACAGCTCTTTCAAGATGTCTACGTGGGTTGGATCGCATTTCTCGAATTATCTCTATTATTGTGTAAAATTTTGGTGTCTTAATGACTTGGAGGTCAATCGAATAAAATAATAAGGGGAATTTCCTTTTTTATATTTGCAATGTTCTTAATGAGTTTTCTATACAGTACGAGGAATATTCTTTGGTCACATTGAGTTTAACACAGAGTCCATAAGCGACAATGTGTTAGAAAGAAACAAGTATAAATTCAGTGTATTACTCTTTTTCTCTAACCAAGAACATTTTATTGTAATGCTGGAAATTGTTCTACTTTTCGGTTTGAAAGCTGTTACAACTTTTACTTTTTTTAGACTCGGTAACGTGTAAATATATCGGCCGAACACATGACTGCTTTTTTCAAATGAAACTACAGGAGTTTGACGTAAGGACATATATTTGAACGAATTTTACAAAGTCTTGCAAAATTTATGCAAAATTGACGAAATAAGAAAACTTTTAATTTTTTAGTGTTTTATTTGCATTAAAACCAGAGAACAAAATTAATATAACTCTCCGGCTATAACGAATTTTACACTACAAAACATAAATTAATATCGAGGATTACCCCTCTAGCCGTTACAACTGCCCTGCAGCGCCTCCCCATAATTGAAATTAAATTTTGAACATACTATTCGGTAATTCTATTCCATTCCTTTATAAGAGCTATAGACAATTGTTCCAAAGCTTCCGGTGGATTTAATCTTCCTTTAATGGCTCTTCCGAGTGCATCCCAAATGTGTTGGATAGATTTAGGTAGTGTGACCTTGCTGGCCAATCCATGACATCAATATTGGTGTCTCGCAAGAGCCCCGTCGCAATGTGGACGGGTATTATTATAAAATTATCGCCCACAAATGGGGCAAAAGGAATCACATACAAACACATACAATAATGTACCTATCACCATACAAAGTACGGTGTTATACAATATGGAGGTCGGTGCGTCCACGAAAGTTTATTTCTGCTCAAAGCATAATGCCTCCTCCACCGTATGCACCTAACTGACGAATGTGGCCTTGTACAAATCGGATTATTGGTCTTCTATACACCCTTACATGACGATCATTTGATGAGAGTGTAAATCTGGACTTGTGTGAATAAGACCGTGCCCCAATCAGCTGCTCTCCAGTTCAGGTGTTCTCTGGCGAAGGCTAATTTGTGTACGCGATATTGCCTGGTAAGTCATGGTCCCGTTGCTGCTCGTCTTAACCTTAATTCATATTCTCTCAATCTGTTTATAACTGTTTGATCACTGATCCTAGCTTGGTAAGTTCTTCTTAGCGCATTTTGTAAATCCCTAGCAGAAGTTGTACGGTTTCTTAAAGTTTGCATCCGCAAACATTGATCCTGTGCTGCAGTTGTGGCCCTAGGACGGCCTTGACAAGGACGTCTTGAGAATGCTTCAGTCTCCCTATACTGTCTTAACATTCTACTTACTGACGATTGGGCAACATTTAAAATCTGCGCAATGCGTACTTGATTGTATCCCTCAGTTGACAGAGTAACAGCCGTTTGTGCCTCAGCATTTGTCAAATGTCGTTCATATCTCAAATTTCAGAAAATTAATAATTTCGTGTGAAACTCTATGGTCAACTAATCAAATAGTCGTGCCATTTAGCAGTTGTAGAGAAGAACATCAGAATAAATTATAACGAACCACATGAAAACTCATATTTGATAGAATTTGTATAAGAAAAATTCAATGTTTTTATTACTAAATATGTTTTGGGGTATTTATAACTTTAGTACATAGTATCATTTTGGTCATTGAACAGTAGTAGTAGTAGACATTCGTACCTAGCCGAGAAAGCATTGTTTAAAATTCCGTCGCTTGTAGTTATCGATTTTGCTTTATTATAATTAATTACGATGAAAGATGAAATTGATTCCCTTTTTCCCTCCTCTATCTTACCTTATAGCTACCTTTATTTCACCGAAGATTTAAGGATTTACAACCTGTCGGTCCATAAGGTAAGATTAATTTACTATGCAGTCCAATAAAAGATTAATTTATAGAAGAAATATAGACTATTCTTTTGTGCCGTATCAAAGTATCTTAATTTACCAATTTCATGAATAAAGTATTTTGTACAGGGTTTTCCAAATATGCGATCATTGTTTTGAGTAGGTAGTATAGGCTACGTCAAGCGAAAAATCGCTTAGTTCAGAAGTTAGTAGGAAGTTAGATTAGGCATGACTCAAATGATAGGTATTATTACCCTTATCAAATATCTCGATTTGCAATAAAATTGGCCTATGCGTTTAGGTTTAATGAGAAAAATGGGATTTTTTCACCCCTTCATATTTGCCAAAAAATTATACATCCTTCAGTCAAATATTCAGCTTTGTATGTTTATTTATAAAAGAAATATGAATTATTCTGTTGTTATATTTAACATTGTTCTGATACAACTTAATAATCAAATACTATACATATCATAAAATGGCAAATATTCAATTCTGAACGATTAGTCTGAACATATATTTTTTCCAAAAACGTTCTCTCTCTGACAAAGGCCTGTGGATAACATAGCGAGCGGTCCCCCCTCCCGTAACGTCTCAATAAAATGTATCAGTAGTTATAATGAGTGCAAACGGCCTATAATGCATACGCTTCTAAAAAAAGATTTCGTCTGCAGCCGTAATTCTTCTACTTTTATCTATATCCTCTCTTCATTTTCAATCTTCACGTTGAAAGTATAAGTGCCCATAAAATATTCCTCTTTAGTAATAACAGAAATCATTCCTCATTTAATTCTAACGTAGAACAATAATCGTTTCATGGTCAAGGGGAAAATATAAGAGGCACATGGCATTACCAGTGTGCTAGAGAGAGGCATGGTGAGATATACAATCTAAAGTCAGCATATATTATTAGTTAAAATAGGGATACTAGAATATACGAATACGAATCGCGCGTGTGCCTCTCGACGGCGGCACTTCTGACCGGCTACAGTTCGGACGTTTAACTGTACGTCACTACCTGTTTGTTTTCGAATGACGAACGATCTTTGTAAATCTTATAAAATGAGCATGCAGATAACCAACAAGTGCAAATTGTAAAATGGTATTACCAGGGTAACCAATATCGAGAAATAGCACAAAATTTGTTTATTGTAGCATTCGAAAATACCCAACCAATTAGCAAGAAACAAGTGAAAACATTTTTTTGAAGAGCATGGATGTCTCTCTCCTAAAAAACATGGACCGCGTACACAAAATATTTTAATATGAGCGTGTGGAAGTGTGGAAAATAATCCTTTACAGTCGTCCACTCATTTAGCCAAGAATTTTGATGTTGATCCGAAAACGATTCGGACTGTATTATAAAAAATGGTTATCGTAGTTTTAAAGTGAAAAAGAGCCATTAATATTTCCGGACGATCAATTTCGTACAATGGAATTTGTTAAATAGTTATGGAGAAAATACAATTGTATGCAAACTTTTCAAAAAACATTTTGTCCACAGTTGAATCGACCTTTCCCATTATGCGATATTGGTCCATGACAAACCAACACAAACACTACAATAGTAGAGCTCAATATACCCAATAGTTAAATGTTTGGACTGGAATATTATGTGATCAATTTATTTGGACCAATTTTTATTGACGGAAATTTAACCGGACAAAAATATTTGAATATGATGCAAAACCAAATTTCTCCTGCCCTCATACAATTAGGTATCAACTTCAATAATATTTGGTACCCCTGTTGACCTGCCTTTAACCCCCCCCCCCACTTTGTACAAACAAAAAACAAGTAGCGCATATTCATGAGCTAATGATGAACTTTCATATACCGCAAATTATAATTTTTGTGCTCGTCATACTACGCAGGAATTCAATATCCTTTGTGGGGTGGGGGGTCTGAGTCAACGTCTACGTTGAATAATAAAATTGAATAAGTATTTACGGTAGAATTAGAAGCTAATTATGAGCTTTCAAATTGATATAATTTTAATATTTAAGATCGCTCTCTTAACGCGTAGTAGCTCAAAAATTGAAATAAAAAATCAAAATTAGTATTAAAATATTCCCTGTTTTAGGTGCTCTTAAATAACATAAGATCTGATTTTGGTTCTCGACATTTATCGCGAGAAATTCACCCTTAACTTTATAATTAGCAAAACCGACAAGAGTAAAGTTCCCTAAAAAATTGAGATAGAAAATCAAAATTGGTCTTAAAATATTCCTTGATTTAGGAGCTCTTAAAATATATAAGGTCTGATTTTGGTACCCAACATTTAATAACTTGAGAATAATGTGTTTATAAAACACAAAATACGTTACATTATGAATGTAGCGTATAAGTTTCAATAATAAACTTTTTTCTACGTTTACGAAAAAAACAAAGAGGCCGCCATTTTGTTTCTACTGGACCGATTTCGCCCGTTAACGAACTCGTCCAAGATTTTGGCCCAACCGATTTTAGTAGCGAGTTTGGTTTCGATCCGTCAAAAAATGCGCCCTCTATCGTCCATACAAATTCTGTTATAACACTTACATATGTATGTAACATCTGGAACAGGGGGTTGTTTTGGCATCAGGGAACACCAAAACGAAAAACTGCAATTAAATTTTTCCGAAGTCGCATCATGCTTATGACGCAGACACAAAGAATAACAGCAATCAGAGTGTGTAGAGGATACAAGACGATATCCACAGAGAATAGCCTAGTCCTAGCGAAGATCATTCCAGTTGAATTCATAATAAAAGAGAGACCAAGAGAACGGAAAATTTTTTACAAGTATGTTTTATACTTTTTTGCGATTTTTTTTGTTTCTTAATTTATACGTTTATATTGATTCCCATTCTTCTTTTTTGCTTTGATCACTGCCTACCTATGGTCATCGTTTTACTTTTTTTCTTTTACTACTCTTCTATTGTTCTTTTCTCCTAGTATATAGTCAATTATTAATAATAATTTTTCTCCTATACTTTTTACCTTTCAGTTATATTTATGTATATTTTTATGCTCAAAGAACGTATTTGTTATTACTAATTGATTTATCATGCAAAAATCTAGCATTCTATTTCCATTAATATGTCTTACTTGCTCGCCATGTTTTCCTAATATATTTCTATACCTTCGATCTTCTACACGAAACGAATATTCAACTTATTTCTCAAGTAGATGTTATAATCAGTTATTTCCAATTACCCAAATTATTGACAAGAAATTAGCTAGAAACAAAGAACTTCACTAGCTCTATATCAACCCGAAAAAATCTTACGACAATGTACCATCAGACAAATTATTAGAAACGTTGGAAACAACAAATATTAACGCTACCCTTATATTAGCAGTCCAAAAAGTCCACGAAAACAACACATCTAATGTCAAACTTAGATGCAAAAGCTCGCAAGGATTCTATATCAACAAATAACAAAAACAAAGATGCTGCATGTTACATTCGCTTTTTAAAATATATCTAGAGCACGCACTAACAAACTGGAAAAGAAAATGTAATAGATGACGAGGCAGCTAGAGTAAGAGTTTAGGAAATGACTAGAAGTAAACCTAATTAAGATAAGTGGACTGTTGGAGACGTGGGTCTAAAATCTCGACAAGTAACAGAGTTAGTGAGGAGAAAATTAGCTAATGTGGTATGGACATGTCCAACGAAAGGCACAATATGAATTACCCAACAAATATTGAATTGGACACCACAAGAACGGAAAAAAGAGCCTGGAATGCATCTAATAAATTGTAAAGATGAAATACATTTTCTATTGAGATCCATATTAATTTCAAATACTAAAATAACTATATTCAAGGTCATTTTTTGATGAGAGCATGGATTTGTTATACGATATATTACGATATACAGAGTGGGTCACAGAAAACGGTCCATTCGGCATTATTCATTAAACTGAAACACGTTAATTTTTGTCAGATATCTGTATCAAAAATCACAACAAAAATCTAATAAATATTTCCAAATATCAGGATAGACTGTTTTCTGTAGTCCACTTCGTATGTAACACGAATTAAGGAAATCTATATGATTTGAATTATATGAATTTATCTACTAACAAAAATAAATTACACTATTTACATAATTATCACGGAATGTATAAATTTACCTCATTAATTTCTACTTATAAATTACTTAAATTTACCCTATTAACCCGTCCATAAATTCTCTCAAAATGACACAAGAAACATTGCGACTGCCGAAGGCCGTATCGTCAGTGAAAACATCAAGACCTCCAACAGTCATAGGCGTTACAAACATTAATGTTCTGCTTTCTCTGAAAAAACACACCTGATCAACATACAGCGTTTATTAACCATATATAATTTTACAATCAATCATTTCCGTTTGATTAACAGTTAAGAGCGCTGTAAATACCTAAAAAATCTATCAAAACTTTACGACACCATCAAGTTTGTTTATTGGAAATTTAATACTGACTTGACGAATATTTTCTCAAACAAATTGGCGTATTACAAAATGTGAAGGTATGCAGTTTGTTGATGTAATTTGCCTCTCGGGAAACGGGTATCGATTTTATAGTTGTACTAGTTTAAATTTAAACAGTTTCACATCATTCTATGAATGATTAGAAACAAAAAGAAAACATATGGAGGTGATATAAATTGGACTAATTATGTATATATAGTATATTAAGTATTAAGAATGGTAAGGGTTGTTTACCGGTCGACAACAATTTTTGGAGGCTGAGCCTAAACGGAAAAGTTAGCTATTTAATAAATGTGGTAAATAAATATATAAGTAAAAATAAAAAAAGTTGTTAAAGAAAATAAGAAATTTATTAAGAGGCAACAATGGGTAACCAAAGGTATTATTAATTCAATTACAGAAAGAAACAGACTTCATCATGTTTATAAAAAAGATTTGGAGAACATAGAAAAACAGAAAGAGTATTTAAATTACAGAGCATTAACTGATAGAGTTTTGAGAAAAGCTAAAAAAGATTACTATACCAAACAAATAAACGAAAATTCGGAAAACTCAAAAGGACTATGGAAAATTATTAATCAGTTACAAAATAAAGCCAAAAACAATAACGATGACATAAAAGAAATACATACTGATGATGGCCGTATGGTAACGGAGGCTAAAGATCTAGCAGAAACATTTAACAATTACTTTACTGAAGTAGGCATTACTCTTGCAAAAACCATAAGCCCACCAAACACGCCTCAACCTAGGAGATATGTTCAGAAAAATTCAATTGTTCTGTTGCCTTTAACAAATATAGAAATCAAAAACATAATAAATAAGAAATCACCCGGAATAGATAATATACAAACAGAATTATTAAAAGAGAATTCAGAAATATTCACCCCACTCTTGACCCACTTAGTTAATGAAATATTTCTACAAGGAGAATTTCCCACTGAACTCAAGAGATCTTTAGTGATACCAATATTTAAATAAGGCAATAAGACAATGGTGACAAATTATAGACCGATATCCTTAATCACAACTTTCTCAAAAGTGGTAAAGAAAGCTTTAAATTTAAGATTACAATATTATCTTAAAAAATATAATATAATTTCTAGAAAACAATTTGGATTTCGAGAGGGACTCTCTACAACTGATGCAATTCTAGATTTAACTAAAAGAATTTATCACTCAGTGGACTTTAATAAGCCAAACTTAACCATTTTCCTGGATTTAGCTAAGGCCTTCGATACTGTACATCACGAACAGTTATTGCTGGCTTTGCAGGATGCAGGAATACGAGGAATGGCATTAAAACTTTTCGGAGACTATCTCAAAAACCGATATCATCAAGTGAAAGTAAAAGATCAGCTTAGCAGAAGCAAACTAATCACAACTGGTGTACCACAAGGGACAGTCCTTGGTCCTATGCTATTTTCAATTTACGTGAATAATTTGTATATTCAACCGACTACGGGCCAAATTGTGAGTTTTGCTGATGACACGGCTGTTTTCTATGAAGCAGATACTTGGGAAGAACTAAAATATAAAACAGAAAATGACTTAAAAAAAATTATAGATTGGTGTAATCATAAAAAAACTTACTATAAATTATAATAAATCATTTTTTCGCCTTTTGCAAGCTATATTAACAGATTACCAGATTTTAATGAGCTCAATGTCACTTATAACGATCAGGAAATTACCATTCAAAGTTATATAAAATACTTGGGTGTTACCCTCGACTCTCCCTTACGGTGGGATAAACATATAG
Source organism: Galeruca laticollis (assembly GCA_963921935.1). Taxonomy (NCBI): domain Eukaryota; kingdom Metazoa; phylum Arthropoda; class Insecta; order Coleoptera; family Chrysomelidae; genus Galeruca; species Galeruca laticollis. The sequence continues at coordinate 107,921,431 of OY998178.1, read as the reverse complement.
ATAATTCAACCAACACCTTAAGGATGTTGCTTTTTAAATTTAAATTTCTCAAAAAAACATTGAGCGTTATTCACCTTAGAACTATTTACTACATACTTGTGCAAACCAGACTTCAATACTCCATTATTTGCTGGGGGGCTACGACAAAGAACCATTTAAATAAACTGGAAATTTTTCAAAAGAGATTATTGAAAATAATGTTCAATAAAAAAATTAGGTATCCAACGGATTTATTGTATGATGAAACTAATATTATGGATGTTAGACAATTATATGTTTATGCAATTTTAATGTACACTTACAAACATAAAGATATATTACAAAAAAAGAAATATAACTATCAAACAAGAGGTAAAGAAGCAGGCACAATAGATACTCACTTTGTAAGTAAATCAGTATCACAAAGATATTATTTGTACCTAAGTGGAAAAATATTTAATCACCTTCCGGAAATGTATAAGATTTATCTGTATTCCGTAAACTCATCCCTATTAATTAAAATATTAATGAAAAAATATATTGTAAATGGTGACAGGAAAACTTTGAGAGCGTTGATTGAATAATGTGTGAGAAGCTTTTGGTAAAATGTGATAAAATTATGAAATTTAGAAATAAGAAATTCAACGGATTTATTGCTATATGTATATGATATGTATATGTGTGTATATTTATTTATTTAGAAAGAAACGTGAAAGAACATACAAACATAATATATGCGTATGTATGTATGTGTGTGTATGTATTTGCTATCCTACTATTGTTTATAAATTAAGTGAAATATTGTTTTGTGTACTTTTGGAGAATCAATTTAATTCAGTACATTATATATTTGAATAATTTTTAGTAAAGTAAGTAATTCAGCAGCCTATGCGCAACCGTGAGGTCATAAATAGGCTACCATGTCGCATACGTATTACATTGATCTTCGATATATAATATTGTACAACAAGAGATGTATGTATATATATATATATATATATATATATATATATATATATAAATGAGCTGAATAAAGATTATTATTATTATTATTATATTGTAGTTCTAGAATTATATTCAAATTCAAGTAGATTGCCAAAACAATATATGTGAGATAGCAGAAAGAGCGTGTTAAATGTTCACAGGATGCAAAAGGAGTAGGATTAATCGTGTCTTTTGCAAAAGATTTAAAATTTTCATTAAACAGTAATTGTTTTATTTTAAAGGAAATATACATTATTTTCAAACTGTTGGAGTTAAAAAAATATAATGAGGTAAAACACTTATACTAGGCCAGGAAATTGGGCCCGGAATCCAGGAATTTTGCGTACTAAGACGGATTGAGATGTGTTTTATTGCATTCTCTTCGTTAGCTCATTTAAAAACTTTGTAGCCACTTTTTGATTGATTGATTGAAAATGCATTTGTGCATCGAAAAGTATATTATTTCAACTGCATATTTTCAAGTGATGGAAACAAATTCATATCTGTCACAAAAAACACCCGAACACCACAAACAGTATTTCAAAATAATAAAATTTTGAAAAGATCGGAGGATAATGGGCTTGCTATTCAATTTATTGAAGCAGGGGTTGTTTAAGTGGATATTTTTGAATATTTTTCGTGGTAGAAATTAGTACTAATAGAATCAACTTTCATATTTCGTTTTTCAAGAAATTTTGAAATGATCGGAGAAGAATGGGTATAATGAAGAGTATTTGAATTTATACAAAAAAATATTCATTATACCTTCGTATATTAGTCCAAATATAATGAAGTTTTTAACAAATTGAATTGTTTTATTTCATTGTATAAAATGAGTACTAAAAATCGTAGTAAGTTTGATTTGATTTTGCCGCCAGTTTCACAGAGGTATCATATTTTTATTCTGAAAATCTTTTTACTATTCACGCACAAAAGGTAACATTAGACAGTCCAAATAAGGCATTCCTAAAAGGAAAATAATCTAGATCAAGCCTTTACGAAAAGGCACACTTAGTGAGTCCTGGAGACTCACTTTATGCATCCTAGGGTTATAATTCAACAGTATCTGCGTTTGGATGCCGCAGTTGCTGCATGCAGTCACTGTATGCAGCGAATGCACAAGTGGAACCATACCTTAGTTTAGTTTAGATTGAGCGAAATTGTTTCGCGCAACCGTTTCGCGAAAATGTTTCGCGAGTCGCTGTCTCGGCATAAATGTTTACACGAGGCGAAACGTTTCGGGTTGACAAGCGAGAACAAGGTGAGCCGCCAGTTGGTGAGAGACAAGCATGCCGGTTGCTCCGAGTGCAGCATTTGCAATTATGATGATAATTGTGTTGAGAAAGAAAAGAAATAAAAAACACGCCGATGGTGGTCGAAAGACATATTTCGTCGGAGATTTCAATATGGAAACAGACTCCTGAGGGATATGACTGCGGAACCTTGTGAATATTCTCGGATGACCTCAGAAGATTTTGAACAGCTCGTATTACTAGTTGATTCTAAAATAAGAAAAATGGATACCAACATGAGACAGGCTATATCTGTAAAAGAGAGGTTGACAGTTTGATTGAGATTTCTTGCTACGGGAGATTCCTACAGCAGCCTACAATACCTCTTCAGAATATCGAAAAGCACAATATCAAGAATTATTCCAGAAGTTTACGATGCGTTAGTTCAGTCACTTAAGGAATATGTAAAGGTAAAAGATATTCTTTTTTTTATTTTATTAATTATTATTATTTATTGAAACGAAAAATGTTCACATATCTAATAAAACAGATTGTATATCGACTTCTGGAGTGATATTTTCTGAGGTATCTAATGTTGTTAGAGGAGCTTTTGACGAAAAAGTCGATGTTTGGCTCCTATAATCATGTGAACTATGTGACGACGCAGAAGGCAAACTGTGCGGGATGTGTATTTGTAAAGTATTACCATATGAAGCAGAATACATTCCCATATCTGCTTCAAATAAAATATTAGCGAAGGCTCGTTTGACGTGCGCCAGCGAGTGCTGGTCGTATTTTCGTAGTTCATTCGCCAAATTCGAAGCATAGGTGAAGTACGCATCATTAGATGAATTAACAGATGACTCCAAGATGTGCATAGCTTCATGCATCATTGAGTCGGATTGTTGCTCAGCTGCCTTACGTTTGATGCCAGTTCTCTGTCTCCTGCTAGTATTTGGGGTAGGAAAGGTAGTCTCTTGTGACATCTGCTGACGTGTGGTCGAACATGAAGTAGCTGCCGATGTAGTAGTTGCAGTTGCTGTAATTGCAGATGTATATTCTGCGGGGGTGACCGTGGGCGAAGTTGGCGTTACTTTGCATAAAAAGTCCGATAAACAAGTATATATTAATAAAAAGCATAAAATAATAAAAATTTACATACCGGAACCAGTGACTCTGCTTTTTTTCTCCCTGGACCTCTCACTCCTATAGGAACCCATCAATGTTTTCATTTTTGCATTTAAGGTAGTAACAGGGTACTGCAATTTTGAACTCATTTCCTTCCAAGCATCCTCTCTCTTCATGCGGTTATGGTGCACCTTATCTTTGGCATCCCATAAAAATCGGTACTTTGCATAAAGTTCAATGAGGCGGATGCTATCCTCCTGGTTCATTTTTGGTGCGAAACAGTAGAATCGGTTTACACTACAAGAAACACGAGACGCGAGGCTCTCTGATGCGCGCTTCAATACCGACTGACGAGTGGCTAACCACGAAACATACTCGCGAGAACGAACGAAATAAGTTTCGGGGTGAGTACCAGGTATATACGACGTGAAACATTTTCGCGAAACTGTTGCGCGAAACAATTTCGCGCAATCTAAACGCGCCTTTAGAACAAAACTAAGGCATATGTAGCGATGAACGACCAGCTTCCTGATACACGACAGACAGTTGTCTTGTTTTTATTAGTAGAAACTGGTTATTTAGAAGTGAACCTAGTTTTTAAGAAATGGGGATCTTCTGCAAAAATTCCGATTTTTATTTCTTTATTTTGCGACTCTGCAAACTGTAATTGGCCCTTTTAGAAATTGAACAATTGAATTAATAGGGTACACGCTCAAATAAAATAAATATTCGAGTTATTATGCTAGATACTAGTGACTGTAAAAACTTGTTCTTCTCTTTTACTTTAAATATCATATGCAGTTCGCTAGAATAAGTGATACTACCATGCTTAAAACAACAACACAAGATGACCCAGGTAGACGCATAGAATATTGTGAACTAATAACAAACAATATTCATAATCTTGACTATATCCGAGATATTTGTTTTAGGGATAAAGCAATATCTTTTTAATGGTTACCTTTATCGGCAAAATGTCAGAAACTGGTTCGATAAAAACCCTAGACTATATCCTGAAGGTCACACGCAATTCCCGGAAAAAGTCAACGTTTGGGCAGTAATATTAGGTAACTATATAAATGGTGAAGATTACTACACAAAAAAATAACGGTAGCAATAAATGATATTATTTTAACTAACCCTCAAGAATTTCCGCAACAACTAATATTTCACAAAGACGGAGCCCTACCTCATTATGCTGTTTTCCCGGCAAGATGGATTGGCCTGCAAGGACATGTAAAGTGGCCACCTAGATCACCGGACTTAACACCATTCGATTTTTTTCTATGGGGTGACTTAAAATCCGAGGTGTACAAAACCCAACCGATAACATTTAATCAACTTCGCGAAAGAATTATCGCCGAATGCGAAGGTATTGATCAAGAAATCTTACAAAAAATTAGAGATGAAACAAAAAATAGGTTGTATTACTGCCAAGAGGTGAATGGGAACATCTTCTGCATTCATTGTTTCATGTCTCAATACATCCTTAGCATTTAGTTGGAATTAACTTCCTTAAGACATTAAATTTGGTTTACACAATTTACAATTATTGTCATGCTTTGTGAGTTAGAGCCAGGCTCGGGACACTGCAGACCGTGCCATCTATAGAGCCTGTCGAGTAACTAAAGTTGGTAGATAATTCCAAAACATTAACGAAAACTGTAACGTCGTAAGGAATGAAATTTTATTGATTTTTAATACTGCATATGCGCGATATCAAATTGCTCGTCCCCACATGTTATATTATTCTGTTATCGTTTCTTTTCTTAGTTCAAGTGTTGATGGTTTTTTTGGTGTATTTTTTAATTGCTATAGTGTAATATTTATCTGTTGTTTCGTTGCTTTATTGTTATTAATTGAAAAGACAATGTCAAAGTGTATTCTGAAGGAGTCTAATAAGTGGTGTACTCGGTAAGTTATATTAAAAAAATTTGAGCATGTTTTCTTCCAAAATTAACAACCATTATCTTTATTATTATAAAACACAGATTTTTTACTAATTTAATCGACAACTTTAGAGATCATGGATGTTTCTTACATTAGCTAAACTGAAAATTGCTGCATTAATAAAGTAAATATTTCTTTTTACAGTTTTGTTCCTCCAACCCAGGAAGTTAAAATTAATGTGGCTGAAAAGCAATGGTAATAAATCGTTAAATTTGTCGACGAGGAAACGATGGAGGATATGATCCCTTCATTTTCAAAAACAGTGTTTCTTTAGATTTGAGAAAGACGAAGGGAGGTTATTAAGACAATTTGATTTGACTTCCCATATGAGTGGAAATTAACAAAAATTGATGGTAAGTTTTATTGTATTCAATATTGCATGCTATAATTTTGGACATTTTAAAATGTAAATTGAGTGAATGAAAAGACGAGTACTGAGTGTGTAATTTTATTAAAATTCAAACCAAGCGCTTTCAGCCATTAGGCCATTCTCAAAGCTCTCGTCAAGAAAAAAACATACAACAGGTGTCAAAAAACATCAAACCCTGTAACTGCTACATACAATGAAATAAAATGTTTGATGTTACATCATTATTTAAGTAAAATTTGGCAAAATCATTATATAAAGAGCCTGTACAATTGTAATTCTCATAACGATACATCTAATTTGAAATTATCAACTAAATGATATGTGTGCACACCCTCTTTATAGGGTAATTTTAACAAATTTTACTTAAATAATGAGATAACATCAAACATGTTATTTCATTGTATGTAGCAGTTACAGGGTTTGATGTTTTTTGACACCTGTTGTATGTTTTTCTCTTGTCAACTGCTTTGAGAATGGCCTAATGGCTAAAAGCGCTTAGCTGCAATTTTAATAAAAAGACACACTCAGTACTCGTCTTTTCATTCACTCAATTTATATCTAGTGTGTACACCATACTCAGACAATTCCATTTTAAAATGTACCCATTGAATAAATAATAATCTGGGTTTTATTTTATGTTATAGCTATTTCCTCCACCAGCTATGGGATGGAAGGTATTGATCCCTTGCCGATTATCATATATAGCCCATGGTATGACAATTTATGGGAAATGGAAGTGAGTTTTAACTTTTGTTGAGGTATTACGTCTAAGTATTTGATCTAACAACCAAAAATCCAAAATATCCAATAAAGACAAAAAATAAAAAAACAATAAATCAAAAAATAGCTAAAAACCAAAAAAAATCAACAATTCCTAAAAAAATAGAAAGCTTTAAAAAAAGGAATTCAAAAAAACCAAACTAATTTAAACTTAGTACAAAAACATGTGTAAACTTATTATTTCAATAGTAAGCGCATTTTGTTTTCTTTTGTTGATATAAGTTTTCAAACATATTTGTGTGTTTACTTATTCATTGTTGTTATTTTGTGAGTTTACTTGTAGAACCTCAACCAGAAAGGAGAAAGGACTTTCATGAGACGGTGGGATTTTTAAGAGCCCTGAAGAAACATTTTAACAATCATAGACTGCCAGGAGCTGCAGAGTAACTTAAACTGCCTTATGCGATGGTTTCATAAGAACGGAATGCTTTTAAATGTAGAAATATACAAATATGCAATATACTAGGTTTAAGCTTGTGATATAAACATACTTAGTACTTCCAGTAAAGAAATAAAGATGTGTTTTAAGTGGAAATGGAATGTTAGATATATGATTTCAAATGTTGTACAGTGCTGTTTAGCACTCTTATATGTAATTACTTGGCACTTTGTATTCACCTACAGAGCTGGACAGTATTTAACAACTTTTCCTTTAATAATATTTTAATTACTTTTGTTCTAACATTCACAGTAATTATACTCAAATGTTGTCTTACACAGAAAGTTGCCAAAAATAGTAGTTAACTACTCATCGCTAACACTTTTTTTGATTAAGTAAATAGCAGGTATACTCCAGTAGTCTGTCCACCTCTGTGTGTTTATACGAGTGTAATAATGAATAAATTAATTAAAATAAACTTATCATAAATAATTTTCTACTTTTATCTTGATTTAACATCTTTTAAAAATCTAATGATACTCCAATCTAGAATGTATGTTATTCCAATTGTTTTTTAATTATTGCATTGTTTTTACATCATAGTTTATTTTTCATTCTGTTTGTTAAGAAAAGTACTTTGTGAAAGAAATTTTTTGTTGTGTATTTTTATACCAAAATAAATAAACTGTTTATGTGATTACTGTTTCATTTTTTTCCAATTTAATTAACCATTTATGGTCCATCATTTGATATTTCATTTAATTTAACTCAACATCTAATCATGATTGAGTTAAATTGAATGAAATGTCAAATGATGGATTATAAATGGTTATTTTGAAATAAAATAATTAAAATACAGTAGATTTGAATATACCGCCAAAACCTAAAATTACAGAAATCTTTTCAACATCACTCAATTGTTTAGTCGACAGGCTCTTTAGATGGCGCCAGTGTCTTATCTATATGTGGGTTATCTGTGGTTAGAGCTTGGCTAGATCTATTTGGGACATTTTGTAGTTCAAATAAATCGGAATCCGTAAATGTTGCCAGGTCCTAATTCCTAAACTTTTTAAATTTTATTCGGGACTTGTGACACCTGGTATAATTATGAATTACTTCATCGTACGTAAAAAATGAGCTTTTTCAGAATTCGTAACAAGAATTGGGGGTTCTCATTTAAAAAAATTGTCGATGACGCCATATCTCCTAGAAGTATCACCCTGTATATTTAAATTTTTTTGGAAAAATATTATTATAATTTTATTTGAAGCCACTAATCTAATTAATAATTGTAATTTTCATCAAAAATTAGAATATAAATATACAATAATAATTAATATAAGTTATCAGCGGCTAGAAAAAATTATCATAACAAATGAATCATTTATTGGAATTATCTATTCTAACTACTTTTTCTCAAGTAACTATCCAACAAAACATAAATCTATTAATTCTTATATATAGTGTAGTTCACAAGTGCCAATTCGTGATAAACCTAGTCTGGTCCACCGAAAATTATTATGACATTGGTCTCATTCGATTCAAAATGGCATCTAGAACAAACGATCAACTTGACAATAGCGACCGGCAAATATTGTATAACTTATAAACAATTACGTAAGAAAAAATAATGGTTTGGTTTTTTGAAAATATTTCTTATATCTTATAGTACTTTGTAACATAATTTTCGATAATAAATACTTACAAGTCATAGGGGTGTTCGATTTCTGCCTCAATTAGGTTCAAAATGTTTAGGCAGGTAGGTTTTGTTACCCTAAATCGCGAATAGAATGTCAAATCATCCCAGCTATTAAAATATTCATTTCTATGATAAATTCGTCTGGGGATTCCATAAAAGATCAAGTTTAGATCGTCCAAATCGTCCTCGTCATGAACAAAATTATTCATAATTGTCTTTTTAATAAAAGACACAAACAAAAGACAAATAACACAATTGATCACAACGACATATACCAAACAGTAAACTATTGAAACAATGAGGTTAAGATGACATAAGGAGAACTTTAAGCGGCAATATCCTTAGGCTTAACTAAGTCAAAGTTAAAGTCCACCTTAAGAACCAGTTACCCGTGCAAACCAAAGAGTGATTTTAAGGTCATCTTAAAGTTAAGCTAAGTATAACCGGTGCAAACGGACCTTAGTTTGGTTGTTGAATATAATTTGTTGTTTAGGTTAGGTTGGTTCATTATTAAAGTTGTTGTCAGTAGTTAGTTGGTAAAAGTCGATGTTTAGTTAGTTCATTCTTAATATGATCGGTTCATTATTAGCAAGTATTGTAATTTTGATTATATTGTAAAAATAAAGTTTTCAAAAATAGTTTTCGGTGATAGAAATACGGAGATAGATGAAATTAACAAGAGAAATGAAAAAAGGTGTAAAAAGTGAACAAGAAAAATTCAAAATCGTGAAGATAAAATAAGAGGACAAGCGAATATTTAAAAACTACAAGATTTTGTCAGAAAAAATTGGGAACACTTTGTATTAAGGTGGTACTCAATACAAGAAGTCATCAAATGGCATAAAATAAATGGTAATTTTATGTAGGTGCATATGTAATTTGGTAAGTAATAATAATTAATATCGTAATAATAATAATTTTCAAAGCTAGAAATAAATAACAATAAGATAATTAAACGTAGAAATATATAAATAATAATATTCAAAGATTAAAATGGATATTAGAATTAATGTTATAATAGCAATACAATAATTAGACATAGAAATATACAGATATGATAATACTTTTTAAAGAAAGAAAACAGAATATTCAATTCTTTTGTTTAATTATTTAATTCATCATTATTTAAGTTCATAACAACTAGTTGTTAAAAACAATAATATAATTAGATATAGGAATATATATCATAAAAATTTTCAAAGTAATAATATGAAACATTCAATTTTTCATTTAAAATTATATCTATTTTGTTAAAATGTGAATTGATGATCTTGATTCGGTAATTCAAAAAGAAATTGATTATTTACCACATTTATCATATTTAAATAACTTAGAAGATATTCTAGGAAATGAAAGAAAAGAAAATAATAACAAGAAAATTAATATAATATCGGACATTCAAATAAAACCACCCAATGATTTTTTTTGTACAAAACTATTTTTTTAGATTTGAATTAATCCTTTTGATTTCGATGATCATTTAGTACTATCTCACTGTATACAAAATCACAAAGAATTCTCCAAGTCATTATACAAACAAAATTTAGAGATAAAAAAAATATAATAAAGCAGAAACTATTAAAGACTCAGATATAATTTTAGAAACGAATAAAACAATTCATAAATTAAAATATAATTATTAAATCCAAAACTAATTCTAGCAAATTGTTACAGCAAAATGAAACTGATGATAAAGGTAGCCCTGTTACTGGTTTTTCATACCAAATGTAGAACCGAAGACATACAAGTTGCTAAATTGAATAATTTAATACTACCCATTAATCTAGTATTATGTAAGCTTATATATTATATTAATTTAAAAGAAATAAGTGACCAAATAGAAACAGTTAAACAATATTTTTATAAGTTAAGAAATAGTTTAGTAGAAGCTAATGCGACAAACCCTATTTCATACCATAATTTGGCTGAGCAAATGATGGAAAGAACGAAAAGTTTAATCAATACATTGAATAGAAAATCAGAAAATATTAGCAAAAAAGGATTAATAAATGCTGTTGGAAAAATTGATAAATGGCTTTTTCGTACTCTTGATTCAGATGATGAAGAGAGGTATGATAACGCAATAAATATATTACATCAAAACCAAAAAGAAATAATAAGTTAATATGCAGATATCCTTAAATAAGAAATTAATCGATTATTATAATAAATCATTAACTACCTTATGGCATAATCAACAGAAATTACAAGATAATTTGGAAAAATTTCATATATCAATAAAAAGTAAAATAATAACTTTAAATAATTTTATCACCTTTTATAGCACGATTTCACAGATTAATCTGGATTGTCAAAGTTTAATCACGTTAATTGATAATAATGAAAACTCCATTACATTTTCCAAATTAAATTCTATTCATAGTTCAGTGATTTCAAATCAAGAAATTGTAGAGATGATAAAGTATTTGCATACAATCTACGAAGAAGAACAAATTCCAAAATTAAATAATATTTTGGGTTCCCAAGTAACTTTTTCAAAATCCAAAATAATTTTTGCTATCCATGTACCATCCTGAAATCCAAAACTGCAGAATTTTATCACGTATACCCCATCATCAAAAACCACAAAATATTTTTTATAATTCACATATACAAAATTTACTTTGTGACATCGAAAACAGTGTCACAAAATAACCATATCAGGATCGCTAATGGTAACTTTTTATACAGTTGGAGACACTGTTTAACTTATGGTCGACAAACTGTCATTTATAACTGGCATTGGATAAATTTTCCATAAATTTTGAAGAATTTAAATAATTTAAATAAAAACAATAATATTAAATATAAACTATATATAATTATAAGCTCATGATTTATAATGTCAATAGTATGTATTTCAATTTCTAATTTTTCACCATTGAAATCTTGTCACGTGCAGATCAAATAACTGAATTATGAAGGTAAATGGAAGCAAGTCAAAACATAAATACCATATTTTTGTTCAGGTTTTTCAGTTAGTAAATCATTAACTGCATTATCAGTAATATGGCGAAATTCTGGTGGAGTGCATGATCGCTATTTAGTTGCATATTCAAATTCCGAACAACGTATTAGTAATTTAATGAACATTCAAATTTAAAATTTGAAACTTCTGTCAACTGTCACTTGTATATGTGAGGGTAACCAACATAAATAAAGAAGCACAAAAATTCCTAGTATTGCAATTATATTTTCATAAAAAACATTTTTGCAGGTTCATTATAAAAAGTAGTATGTAAAACTCTTATTACAATGACATTTTGCAATACTCGAGCTTTGCGTAACGAACTGTACTCGTACTATAAAATGAGTCATTGTGACACTTGTTTTACGATATACTATATCCCATTACAACCTTACTTGCCAAAAACTACGGAAGAAATAATTTCAATAAAAGAAGAGTGTCCGATGTTAGTAAAAAAATATTACTGTCAACAAGAAATGAAGTCGAGAGACAACTGTACCATGGAAATATTGAACAGCCATTCTCCTACGAACTGCTATACTAACGATGCTCACCTTTGAGAAACCATAATAGAACAAGTTACTAATAATGAAGTTTTAATTATTCGAAATTCAGCAATAAAAATATTAACAAAATGTACTTCCGATCAATATTTGGAAATTAATCATCCATCATTCATCCGAATTCCAGAAGATTGCAAGATTCAAGTTGGAGAAGAGATATTTTCAACCAACATCCAAATTAGAAAAGGAAAATTAATAATATTGCCGAAATTAGATACAAAATTTTTAGAAATTCAAACATATAGGTCACCAAACTTAACTAAAATAGACTTTGAAGGATTATATGAAATTAATAAAATTGCTAAAAATATAAAACCTATTCCAAAACAACATACAACAATTAGTTTATTTTCAATAATTTTAATTATTTGCATAAGTATAATAATCTTTTGGTTCATACGAAAATTCCGAAAAGCAAAAGAAGAAACAAGACAGAAGAAAAAAGAACAAGAAGAAAGAAGATATTGAATTAGAAGAATCAAATTCAAAATCGAAAAGCAACTCCATTATTTGTCGATCTTAGGGATGGAGGAGTTATAGAACAAGAAATTTCCATAAAGGAAGATAAGAAATGCAGAGCTAGCTTTCATTTTAATATACATATTTATATTCATTAAGTTGTTGTTGAATTGAGTTGTTAAGCTTGGTTGTTGAATATAAGTTGTTGTTTAGGTTGGTTCATTATTAAAGTAGTTGTTAGTAGGTAAAAGTCGTTGTTTAGTTAGTTCATTCTTAGCATTGTCGGTTCATTATTAGCAAGTATTGTGATTTTGATATTGTAAAAATGAACTTTTTCGGTGTTAAAAACTTATAATTCTCGTGTTTTATTTCTTCTAGTTATAAAAATGTATTTCCTTAATCTTCTGGAATTGTATTTTTTAATTTGTTAATTTCGTAATTAATAGTTTTTTCCAGTTTTTTTTTTATATTTTGAACTGATTCAGTAATACTTGAGTTAAAAATTTTTTATTTTGTTTTAAAATTTTTTACAACACCTTATTGCCGTTTCTTCAAATTCATTTTACAATTAATATACTTCATGTTAGTGTTTTAAATTAAACTCACTGTTTCTAGCTAATTCCACAATATAATAAAAATTGTTGAAAATTCTAAAAAATTGACAATTGTTTCGATAAATCAATATCATCGTCAGAATGACAGAAGTTACATTTCATTTGATGCCTACCTGATGTTTAGTAGTTATTTTTGGCTAGACCAAGAAGGGGTGATTGGAACAATATGGAATTGTCACATCAGTGTGTGTAGGTTTTCGGTAAATTGAATAATCAAGTACATTATTAACTCTTTGAATTTTTAAATCAAGAAAATTGATTGAGCTATTTTCTACAAATTCTAATGTGAATTTAATTTTTGGGTGTAAATTATTAATGTGGTTGAAAAAGAACTGGATTTCCTTGAAGAATTGGAAATTAGAAGACATTTAATAAACCCACAATATGAAGTTGTCAATGAACAGATAAATCTAGGGAGTTCTCCACTAATAAACTGTCTTCTTAAGTGATAATTGTAAAGATCAGCAGATATAGTTTTCCTGGTTTTCTATATCATTGCACAGTTATACTGATCTTAATTGGAAACATGATATCCAGGATATCAACATAGGGCTAATAATATCTAAGCTTCAATATTTGTAATATCACATCTTCTTCTTCTTTCTATTAACATATATTAAGTCAATCACAAGTTAGGTCAATTCTTGGTCTAGCCAAAAATAACTACTAAACATCAGGTAGGTATCAAATGAAATGTAACTTCTGTCATTCTAAAGATGATATTGATTTATAGAAACAATTGTGAATTTTTTAGAATTTTCAACAATTTTTATTATATTGTGGAATTAGTTAGAAACAGCGAGTTTAATTTAAAACATCATTGAATAATATGCTGCTGATTTGTGTAACAAGAGGTGATTGGAACTATATGGAATAGTCACATCACTGTGTGTTGGTTTTCTGTAAATTGAATAATCAAGTACACATTAACTTTTTGAATTTTTAAATCAAGAAAATTGATTGAGCTATTTTCTTCAACTTCTAATGTAAATTTTATTTTTGGGTATAAATTATTAATGTGGTTGAAAAAGAACTGGATTTCCCTGAAGAATTGGAAATTAGAAGACATTTAATAAACCCTGCTAGAGCCAGCGGTTTTACATTTTCACCTTCGAAGTCCCACGCCATCCATTTCTGCAGATTAAGATCCAACCTCGCCGAACCACAACTAAAGGTGCAAAGTCAGAATATCGAGATAAAACATAAAACAAAATTATTAGGTATGATACTTGACCAAAAATTAAACTGGAGACCGCACATTGAATATCTGATTAACAGATGCCGAAGAGTTATTAACATTATCAAATGTTTGTCGAGTATCCGATGGGGGTCCGACAGAGAAATTTTATTACGCATCTATCAAACTTTAGTGCAATCCAAAATTGACTTTGGCTGTATTGTTTATGGTTCTGCAAGACGTTCACACTTGAACCAGCTAAATAAAATCCAAAATCTCGCAGTAAGACATGCAATCGGTGCATTTAGAACAAGCCCTATAGAAGCAATCTTATGCGATGCTTCGTCCTTACCCCTAAACTTAAGGAGAGATATGCAGCTCATAACATATGGCGTGAGAATACAAACGTTACCCAACCATTTAAATAACAAGATTTTCACAAACCTTCCCAGTCCACACACACTAAGACGTAGTTCAACTAAACCATCCAGTATTCGTTTTTCAGACACATCTGAAGAGTACATGATAAACTTACAAATAGAAAAAATGACCTATACGTATGACACTCCTCCATGGCTAAGAAAACTACCACAAATAAACATATCTCTCAGTAAATACAAAAAAGAAGATACCGCTTCATCGATCTACCGAACGCTATTTTTAGAACAAATGGATCTATACAACGAACATTTAGTCATCTACACAGATGGTTCCAAATCAGATAATGGAACAAGGGCGGCAATCGTAATCGGTGTAGATTCCTTCTTTTGGACCCTAAACCAAGAGTCTAGTATACTTAATGCCGAGTTGTATGCAATATGGCAAGCGTTGTTGTACTTCAGTCAGAGCAGCTTTGAAAAATGTTTAGTTTGTACGGATTCCTTAACTGCCACTCTCTCGACAAAAAATCGTTTTTCTGCAAATGAATGGGTTGTACGCATTCAAGAATTATCAACCCATCTATACAGTATGCAAAGGACTATTTCAATAATGTGGATACCTGGGCATACCGATATTACCGGTAATACTGAAGCTGATCTAGTAGCAAGAAAAGCCACAAACGGAACAGTTGACAAAGGCATACCTAACACCTTCCTGGATATGAAAACGGATATAAAGAATAAAATTTACGAAGCATGGCAGAACAGATGGAATACATATGACGGACAATTAAGACACATTAAACCGAGCGTACAAAAATGGTTCTACCCCAAAACTCTTACAAGGCGTGAACAAGTCGTCCTCAGCCGATTAAGGAGAGGCCACACAAACCTAACCCATTTACACCTCCTCCTTGGAAAGAACAAACCTAGATGTGAGAAGTGCGGCATCCCACTGACAACACAACATATAATTACTTGTGCAGCCTTCAATTTTCACAGACAATTCCTCAAAATACCCCAGATCGAAAACATTCTTAGAAACCAAAATGACGAGCTTAACCAGGTGATAACTTATCTAAAGTCCACAAATTTATTTTATAAAATATAAATTACCCCAATGATATATCGACGAGCACAATGACCTAGATGTCGATGCTCAAACACAAAAAAAAACCCACAATATGGAGTTGTCAATGAACAGATAAATCTAGGGAGTTCTCCACTAATAAACTGTCGTCTTCTTAAGTGATAATTGTAAAGATCAGCAGATATAGTTTTCCTGATTTTCTATATCATTGCACAGTTATAATGATCTTAATTGGAAAAATGATATCCAGGATATCACCATAGGGCTAATAATATCTAAGCTTCAATATTTGTAATATCACATCTTCTTCTTTTTTCTATTAACATATATTAAGTCAATCACAAGTTAGGTCACTTCTTGGTCTAGCCAAAAATAACTACTAAACATCAGGTAGGCATCAAATGAAATGTAACTTCTGTCATTCTGACGATGATATTGATTTATAGAAACAATTGTCAATTTTTTAGATTTTTCTACAATTTTTATTATATTGTGGAATTAGTTAGAAACAGCTAGTTTAATTTGAAACATCATTGAATTATATGCTGCTGATTTGTGTAACAAGATGTGATTGGAACTATATGGAATAGTCACATCACTGTGTGTTGGTTTTCTGTAAATTGAATAATCAAGTACACATTAACTTTTTGAATTTTTAAATCAAGAAAATTGATTGAGCTATTTTCTTCAACTTCTAAAGTAAATTTTATTTTTGGGTATAAATTATTAATGTGGTTGATAAATATATCGAATTGTCGTTCACTACAATATAAATCAAGCTAATATGTCATCTACATATCTATACCAAAATAAAACATTTTATGAAATATTACTTTCAAAGACTTTTCTTTCTAAACTATCCATAAAAATGTTTGCCAAAATTGGTGATATAGGGCTTCACATTGGTAAACCTTCATTTTGAATATATATCTTATTATCAAAAGTGAAATTATTCTGATTAATACATACATCAAATAAATTAAGTATATCTGAAATTATTCTTGGATTAATATTTTCATCTTCTAGTAATTTTCTTACAAGTGTTAGACATTCTTTAGGAGGAATTTTAGTGAACATACTGGTAACATCAAATGAAATGAGTTGATAGTTATCTTGCACGTTGAATGCTTTTAATTTTTTGATTAGTTCTATTGAATTTTTAATGGAGTATTTAGATGTATATCCGTAACTATTAAGTATATTGTTGTTTTTTTGCTAATATATTATTAGGAGTCTAATTGGTTTCGTTATTTTATGTAATTTAACCGGTACATATAATTGTGGAGAATGAGGATTTTTGTTTATGATAGACCTCTTTACGTAATCACTTAAAAGACAATTTGAATTATTAACAATATCTCTTACATTATTAGAAAACTTTTTTGTTGGGTCTGCCCTAAGAATTTGTACATCGCTAGATTCTATGAAGTTATATATTTTTGAATTATAATCTTTAGTTGTCAATATGACAGTTGCGTTCCCCTTATCACATTTTGTAATTGTTAGGTTATTATCTTCTACTTTCTTTTTGATTGAATTAAATCTGTAATGTCATTTTTTGTTTGACGTTTAACCTTTGGAGGTTCAATATTTTTGATTAAATTGGCCATTTTTAATTTCTCATAAAGAAAATTATTTGAATTAGATTTTAAAGCTATTTCTGGTATCTATTATTTGTTTAATATATCCAGGATATCCCCATAGGGCTAATAATATCTAAGCTTTAGTATTTGTAGTATCATATCTTCTTCTTTTTTCTATTAACATATATTAAGTCAGTCACAAGGTAGGTCACTTCTTGGTCTAGCCAAAAATAATTACTAAACATCAGGTAGGCATTAAATAAAATGTAACTTCTGTCATTCTGATGATGATATTTAATATCGAAACAATTGTCAATTTCTTAGAATTTTTAACATTTTTTAAATATATTGTGGAATTATCCAGAAACTGTAAGTTTCATTTGAAACACTAATAGTTTTTTATTTATATTTTGAACTGATTCAGTAATAGTTAAGTTTAAAATTTTTGATTTTGTTTTAAAATTTTTTACGACACCTTATTGCCGTTTCTTCAAATTCATTTTACAATTAATATATTTCATGTTAGTGTTTTAAATTAAACTCACTGTTTCTAGCTAATTCCACAATATAATAAAAATTGTTGAAAATTCTAAAAAATTGACAATTGTTTCGATAAATCAATATTATCGTCAGAATGACAGAAGTTACATTTCATTTGATGCCTACCTGATGTTTAGTAGTTATTTTTGGCTAGACCAAGAAGGGGTGATTGGAACAATATGGAATTGTCACATCAGTGTGTGTAGGTTTTCGGTAAATTGAATAATCAAGTACATTATTAACTCTTTGAATTTTTAAATCAAGAAAATTGATTGAGCTATTTTCTACAAATTCTAATGTGAATTTAATTTTTGGGTGTAAATTATTAATGTGGTTGAAAAAGAACTGGATTTCCTTGAAGAATTGGAAATTAGAAGACATTTAATAAACCCACAATATGAAGTTGTCAATGAACAGATAAATCTAGGGAGTTCTCCACTAATAAACTGTGTCTTCTTAAGTGATAATTGTAAAGATCAGCAGATATAGTTTTCCAGGTTTTCTATATCATTGCACAGTTATACTGATCTTAATTGGAAAAATGATATCCAGGATATCAACATAGGGCTAATAATATCTAAGTTTCAATATTTGTAATATCACATCTTCTTCTTTTTTCTATTAACATATATTAAGTCAATCACAAGTTAGGTCACTTCTTGGTCTAGCCAAAAATAACTACTAAACATCAGGTTGGTATCAAATGAAATGTAACTTCTGTCATTCTAACGATGATATTGATTTAAAGAAACAATTGTGAATTTTTTAGAATTTTCAACAATTTTTATTATATTGTGGAATTAGTTAGAAACAGCGGGTTTAATTTAAAACATCATTGAATAATATGCTGCTGATTTATGTAACAATAGGTGATTGGAACTATATGGAATAGTCACATCACTGTGTGTTGGTTTTCTGTAAATTGAATAATCAAGTACACATTAACTTTTTGAATTTTTAAATCAAGAAAATTGATTGAGCTATTTTCTTCAACTTCTAATGTGAATTTAATTTTTGGGTACAAATTATTAATGTGGTTGAAAAAGAACTGGATTTCCTTGAAGAATTGGAAATTAGAAGACATTTAATAAACCCACAATATGAAGTTGTCAATGAACAGATAAATCTAGGGAGTTCTCCACTAATAAACTGTCGTCTTCTTAAGTGATAATTGTAAAGATCAGCAGATATAGTTTTCCTGGTTTTCTATATCATTGCACAGTTATACTGATCTTAATTGGAAACATGATATCCAGGATATCACCATAGGGCTGATAATATCTAAGCTTCAATATTTGTAATATCACATCTTCTTCTTTTTTCTATTGACATATATAAAGTCAATCACAAGTTAGGTCACTTCTTGGTCTAGCCAAAAATACCTACTAAATATCAGGTAGGCATCAAATGAAATGTAACTTCTGTCATTCTGACGATGATATTGATTTATCGAAACAATTGTCAATTTTTTAGAATTTTCAACAATTTTTATTATATTGTGGAATTAGTTAGAAACAGCGAGTTTAATTTAAAACATCATTTAATTATATGCTGCTGATTTGTGTAACAAGGGGTGATTGGAACTATATGGAATAGTCACATCACTGTGTGTTGGTTTTCTGTAAATTGAATAATCAAGTACACATTAACTTTTTGAATTTTTAAATCAAGAAAATTGATTGAGCTATTTTCTTCAACTTCTAATGTAAATTTTATTTTTGGGTATAAATTATTAATGTGGTCGATAAATATATCGAATTGTCGTTCACTACCTATAAATCAAGCTAATATGTCATCTACATATCTATACCAAAATAAAACATTTTTTGAAATACTACTTTCAAAGATTTTTCTTTCTAAACTATCCATAAAAATGTTTGCCAAAATTGGTGATATAGGGCTTCACATTGGTAAACCTTCATTTTGAATATATATCTTATTGTCAAAAGTGAAATTATTCTGATTAATACATACATCAAATAAATTAAGTATATCTGAAATTATTCTTGGATTAATATTTTCATCTCCTAGTAATTCTCTTACAAGTGTTAGACATTCTTTAGGAGAAATTTTAGTGAACATACTGGTAACATCAAATGAAATGAGTTGATAGTTATCTTGCACGTTGAATGCTTTTAATTTTTTGATTAGTTCTATTGAATTTTTAATGGAGTATTTAGATGTATATCCGTAACTATTAAGTATATTGTTGTTTTTTTGCTAATACATTATTCGGAGTATTAACATAAGATACTGCAGGTCTAATTGGTTTCGTTATTTTATGTAATTTAACGGTTCCATATAATTGTGGAGAATGAGGATTTTTGTTTATGATAGACCTCCTCTTTACGTAATTCACTTAAAAGATCATTTGAATTATTAACAATATCTCTTACATTATTAGAAAACTTTTTTGTTGGGTCTGCCCTAAGAACTTGTACATCGATAGATTCTATAAAGTTATATATTTTTGAATTATAATCTTTAGTTGTCAATATGACAGTTGCGTTCCCCTTGTCACATTTTGTAACTATTAGGTTATTATCTTCTACTTTCTTTTTTATGGAATTAAATCTGTAATGTAATTTTTTGTTTGACGTTTAACCTTTGGAGGTTCAATGTTTTTGATTAAATTGGCAATGTTTAGTTTCTCATAAAGAAAATTATTTGAATTAGATTTTAAAGCTATTTCTGACTCTATTATTTGTTTAATATATCCAGGATATCCCCATAGGGCTAATAATATCTAAGCTTTAGTATTTATAATAGCATATCTTCTTATTTTTTACATTAACATATACTATGTCAGTCACAAGGTAGGTCTAGCCAAAAATAATTACTAAACATCAGGTAGGCATTAAATAAAATGTAACTTCTGTCATTCTGATGATGATATTTAATATCGAAACAATTGTCAATTTCTTAGAATTTTTAACATTTTTTAAATATATTGGGGAATTATCTAGAAACTGTTAGTTTCATTTAAAACACTAATAGTTTTTTCTTTATATTTTGAACTGATTCAGTTAAACTTAATTTTAAAATTTTTGATTTTGTTGTGTTTATAATATCGTTGGTAGGTACTTGTTATATTAATATGTGCTGAATTAAAATTTTTTACGACACCTTATTGCCGTTTTTTCAAATTCATTTTTAAAATTAATATGTTTCATGTTATTTAATTTTAATCAATATTCTTTTGAAAATGCTCCTAAGTTGTACCGAAACATTAAAATTTATTAAATATATATCCAAAAAATATATTATAATTAATATATTATATGCTTTCATACAAGAATAACTATGAAAATAAAAATTTTACGACACTGAAACTCACTACATAAATATATGCATATCACAGTATTCTCGTTTTCCATCCCCTAACTAACATTCCAGTCACACAATAACACAAGACGCAAGATACATTACTGCTATTTTGCATACATAACAACCCCGACTCAAAATCAAACAGAATTCGTTAACACAAAAAATAGACCCGAAAGAGGGAAACAAACTTCCTACCTTTACATTCGCTGGCATCTCTTGTAGTAGCTCTGCCCCAGGGGCGATCAAAATGAAACGGCTTACATCGTTCACAGTCTCTACCGGCCGTATTATGTTTACATTCGCAAGATAATTGTCCATCACGGCCGGCAATGCATCTACTAGCATGCCCATTACACTTACATCTACCACCAACAGCAAAATCAGACACCGCGTATTGATGAGTCACTTGATGATAACCACCGACAATGACATTGTTAACAACTTCTGGAGTCGCTGCAGGTTTCGCGTTGGCCAATTCTTCGTTATCAACAGCTTGCATTTCGTTGACTAATTGAACGGAAGGTTCTTTATTCTCTTGATGTTCATCTAAATGCTTGTGCAGCATGCGCTCATCAACTAGAATATCTAAATTATCTGAAGAATCTTCGATGGGCATGTGAAGACGATTGAAGACAACTTTGATATCAGTAGCTGTAACCCAATCTTGAAGAACTGGACTGTTATCGAAATCGGAAGCACTGGGTCTCCCTTCGAGCGTACTAAAAGCGATTCTTGAAGTTTGACCGAAATTATGCATATCACCACCTGTGTATCGATGAGCATCCGTACATCTAGCTTCTTGTTCGTTGGTTTTCGTTATAGTAGCTCTGTTAGGTCTACCGTATACTCTCCTACATTGCGAAGAATAAAATTGAAACGGTTGCCAGGTTTTCCCATAATCCATGCTTTTGTAAATAGCTATCGAATCTGGTTTAGGTGTATTAGGACAAAATTGAAGACTGACGTAAGTAAGTTCATATTTTTTACCAAGACTCAAAGTTAAAGTAACATTATCAGGAGGTGCGTTGATCGATGTAACTGGAGGTACCGGTTCAGATCTCCAACAAGTAACGTTTTGCGGATTGTTAAGATCAGTAAGATACGAAGCTGGAAATCTAGTTTTAGGCTGTCGATCATCGCACAAATGACATTGAGGATTAGCTCCTGGTTCGGGCGCTTCGCAATAATGTACCGGAGTAAGTAGTCCACAAGTCGAAGATGCTTTCACTGGAATTCCGAAAGCGGCATTCACGAAATCTGGAATGCAACGACGAGGCCGGTCTTCATCGTAACACGGGTCAGCGGGAGTCTGACCTTCGAACATCTTCAAGAAATTCTCATTCACAGACAATACCGAAGAAGCGTGCAAAAACATCATGAAGAGTATCATAACTCTTAACGTTAGGCCCATGTTTCGTTTCAATCGAGTATCATCATCCGCCGCACAATATAATATGACACGAGAATAAAATACGTAATTCGGCGCGAGGCGATTCGAGAGAAGCTGCACAGTCGCTCACGACGGTCGCAATGTAACTGGCAGTCCTGTCTGTTAAAAGTCTGTAGCACCTTCCCTCAGATGATGGGGCGCATACCGAACTCCTAAGTGCCAGAAGAGCCTGCTGGTAATTGATGATAAAGTTGATTACGGCGAATTAATACGTCGACGAAGATTATCATCGTAAAGAGCAATCGATCAGGAAATGTCCGCGATTAGGATCGATACGTCTTATGAATATATTTATAATACACAATTGTATTGCGCTAACTTTTTATTCATACAGTGATGTCCGTTTATTCGTTTTACTAAAAAATCATTTATAGAATCTTCCGTTATCCTACCGCATCTTTAATTACATTAGATGTGTATCACAAAAATATGCAAAATACAGGGTAAAATAAAAGGCTTATAAATTGATGCTCCTTTGTCGATATTCTATTGTCGCATACAGCTTATGAAGTGAAAGTCAGCCATGGTATTTATACATTTAATAACAGTATTTGCAAGGGTATATATTATTTTGGACAAAATAATAGAAATGAAAATACTATAGTTCATGCATTGACGACATATTTTTAAAATCCAAATTCAACGTACTCGATCAAATACTGCCCCTAGTATTGCAAACCGACATTACAGATCATTTCTCAACAATACTACAGATAGTACATGAAAAGACCAAATGCCGCAAGGAACGAGACATAGTGAAATACATATAGATGAAACAATACTTAAAAATACAATCAGACAAAAATCTTGGGATTTCTTATACTTGAATACAGATCCTAACTATGGAACAAATACTTTTATTGAAACACTTCAAAAATATATAGACGACTGTACATATACAAAAAAATGTAAAAGTAAAAAGACGAAGATCGCCCCTTGGATGACAAATGCTTTACTTACCTCAACTACCACAAAAAATAGAATGGCTCAACTTTTGAGAAGAAACCCAAATGACAACGAACTAAAACTATAATACAAAAATATAGAAACAAATTGTCGACTCTAATTGAAAAAACTAAGTTCAAATACTATAAAAACAAAATCGAACTCAAAAAATCAAACACAAAAACTTTATGGAATGTGGTTCAAGAAGTAAGTAAGACCAAAAAATCGAAGATCTCTATTGATAATATTAAAAACGAACTAGGAGACTTATTAACAAATCCTAAGCACATCGCAAACGAATTCAATACCTCATTCAATCGCACTTGGAAAAAACTTGCTCAAAATATAAACCCAGATCCTAACTACAAAATCAATAGACCCTCCCTCCCAAACTCAATTACACTCCTACCCACAAACACTCTTGAAGTAAACAGCATTATTCAAGAGTTGAAAAACCACAAAGCTGTGGGATCAGACGAAATCAAAACGGAAACGCTCAAAGTTATCGCGTCATTAATAACTGAACCTTTAACTTACATCTTCAATAAATGCATAGAAACTGGTATCTGGCCTAGAGCATTCAACCATTCAGTTATCATTCCAATATACAAAAAAGGTAACAATAAAACTGACAGAAAATTATAGACCCATTTCATTAATCACCCACTTATCAAAAATATTTGAGAAAGTTCTAAAAAACAGACTACAAAATTTTATAAATAAATATAACATACTTTCCGAAATACAATATGGTTTTCGAGAAAAAACGTCCACTCAAGATGCTATTCTGACCCTTACTGAAAAAATATATAACTCGTTAAACAACAACAAACCCTGTCTATGTGTTTTCATTGATTTATCGAAAATATTTGATACTGTTAGCCACGAGTTGCTCTTTCAGTCGCTGGAGGACATCGATATCAGAAATACTTGCTTAGATTTATTCAAAAGTTATGTTACGAATAAGTATCAGACAGTCCGAATAAACGGTGTCGACAGTAAATCGTTAGTCGTACAATGTGGAGTGCCTCAAGGTACAGTCCTCGGACCCTTACTTTTCAACATCTACATGAATGGATTGTTTTCTGTGAAAAGCAGAGGTACCATATGATACAGCAATTTTCTACGAGGCGGATACCTGGACAGAACTAAAAGAAATAGTAGAAACAGACTTTATTATCATTAAAAAATGGCTTGCAAGTAGGTTGCTAACTATAAACTTTCAAAAAACCAACTTCCTACCTTTCAGTTATAATAAAACAAATCTTCCTCACTTTACTCAGCTCAACATCCTCGATGGTAAAAACAATCTTACAATTACAGCCGAAAGTAACTTAAAGTACTTAGGAGTCATAATAGACTGGCACATGAAATGGGACATACACATCAACTACGTAGCCAAAAAACTACAATGTATCCTTTATAAATTAAGATACATGAAAAAAATCCTTCCTGTTCATCATTTGCTCACACTACATCATGCACTCGTTGAAAGTCACTTTCGATACGGTTTATTAGCATGGGGAGGTACACTAAAATCCCACATTCGACCCCTTGAAGTTCTACAACGACGATTCCTGAAAATTATTCTAAGTAAAAACTCAAAATATCCAAGTGATCTACTATTTCAAGAATCAGAGGTACTCGACCTTAAACAACTCTATTACTACAATGTCAACATGAAGTACTATACAACAAAACACTCGTCAAACTTACCAAAACATACCTATAACACTAGACAAAGAAATAACTATGTAATACCACAAATAACAAAATCACTGCTGAAAACGAATTTTTCTTACAACGCTTCAAAAATGTTGAATTCGCGCTACACCCATCTCATTCCAATTCAAAAAACAGCTGAAAATATTCATGAAGAGATCTAAAGTTCGAGTCTTTTGAGAATGATTATTTTAACCATTCAATATTGACCAAGAAACTTCCTCGTTATATTTCGTATACATTTTTATGTCTATCCCATTTCCGTGTGTGTTAAATATGAATACGCCTCAAGAAATATTGTTATTTTATTACATTTTTACACCTAGCCAAACAAGAAGGTACCTATAAAGAATATTATATAAGGAGAAATAAACTTATCGTGGATGGAGTATCTTTTGGAGTTGATGACTCGGAAAAAGATGCTACTTCTGTAGACCAACCTCACAGTGCACCATCTACCCCAACAGTCGAGAATAAAGAGAAGTTCCCATCAGAGTCGCAAAAAGTTACTGTTACTCCGCGGATTCCTGCTTCTAATAAACCGGTTAAGGCTCTGGAGGGGAAACCAAGAACCCGCTCAGTTAACAAGAATTCACCGATCTGAAGTGAGACACCACAATTATAAGACTGTTTTGGTTCCATGTTGTTTTGGTTGTTTTTATATATATTGGTCACTAATTGTTCATATTTATTACACGCACTTCGGATGAAACAAGTACAAGTAAGCTAGTGCCTGAGAATATCCAAAAGAAGGGAAATACAAGTACGCAGACATCCAAACCAGAATCACCTGGAAGAAATAGATTACGCTCCGGTAACAACAAATAAAATCTGAACATTTTAGTTTACTGGAAGTTTTTGCTGTTGCTTTTATAGTTTATAAGTATTTTGTTTTTCAGCCTTGATCTTAATTGAAAAATTGATAACACCCTCTTTGTCTTTAGTTTGTGGTTTATTTATTCATTTGTTAATCTATTTGTTTGTGATTTACTTTTGGTCTTTAGTCGTGGTGGATCAATACATTAGGGAATTTCGGGAAATAATTGTTGATACAAAATTAATACCGTCAGCCGATCTACTAAATGCCTCTCTTGAACAAAATATAACAAACAATTCATTTTCAATCTACCATATGAACAAAAGAAGTATCTATAAGAATTTTAACCAGCTAGAAGTATACCTTTCACAAATTACACAATCCTTTAGTTGTCTGATTCTAACAGAAACATGGGAAATAAAAAATAAAAACTTATTTGTTTTGGATGGTTATGATGTCATACAGTCAGAAGATACGAATAATCAAAATGATGGCATTCTAATATATGTTAGGAATGATCTGACATTTTCTCATAAATCAATTAAAATAGGGTCAACAACCGCTGTAGTATTAGAGATAGAAATTGAAAAAAAAACAATAAATATTCTTGCAATATATAGATCTCCATCAATGAGTAAAATTGAGTTTTTAGAAAACTTTGAGAGTCTATTAGACTCTAAATACTTTACTAGATATGATCAGGCGTTTATTTTAGGAGATGGTAATCTCGATATATTAGAGAATAGTGTCGATACCGATCGCTACCTCAACCTAATGTCTGAAAACGGTTTCATTTCGTTAATTAATAAGCCAACACGAGTGACTAGCACTTCATCAACCTGTATCGACCATATTTCTGTTGAGAATAAATCTGGGTTGGTTGAAAATGATTCCTCTTATTCAGCAGTCTTATAAACAAATATAACTTATCATTTCCCTATAATTACAATCTCAAAGGACATTAGACATAAAAATAAAATTAGTACTACGACTTGCTGTGAAAAGTATAATAACACAAAATTTATTGAGATATTGAATGAATTATCGTGGGATCACTTAGATACTTCGGTTGGCCCAGATAAAATGTTTAATGAATTCTATACAAAATTTAAATATGCGATTAGTGAATCCACTGTTAAAGTATCTTTCAAAAGTGTTAAAAAAAACCTTTGATAACATTGGGACTAGTGCAGTCAATAAAGAAACGAGAACGATTGTATAAAGGATATATGAAAGAACCATTAAATATAAAGAAAAAAATAGAGTACACTACGTACAGAAATTGCTTAAATAAATTATTGAAAGCAACAAAATCCAGCTATTTTAGACTTGAAATGATAAAATCAGGTAACTCATCAAAGAAAATGTGGAATGTGATTAAAGAGCAAAATCATTCAATAATCTCAATTAATCCTGGAAAACAATACTGAAATCACTGATAAATATGAAATATCAAACACAATAAATTCTTATTTTGCCAATATTGGAAGAAGCCTGAGAAAAAATTATATGCAAATTGGGTAACGTCAGCAAATGTACACTGTCGATCAATCTTTATTTTTAACACCAGTAACACCTGTAGAAGTATATGCATTGTGTTTATCTTTGAAAGACAATAAAGCTCCAGGTCCTGACAATATAAAAAATGAGTATGTTAAATCATCAGCAAACTGCATCTCTACACCGTTGTGTAAAATATTCAATATGTGTTTTCAGACGGGTACAATACTTCAAAAATGCGGTGATTAAACCGGTATATAAAAGTGGAAAAAATGGAAAAAAGACTGAAATGGCGAATTATAGACCTATATCGCTAACCTCAGTTTTTGCAAAACTTCTTGAGAAGTTAATTAAGGGACGGTTGGTCTCATATTTAGATAAATTTAATGTAATATCTGAGTCACAATTTTGATTTCGAGAAAACAGGAGCACTCAAGATGCTATTGCGAAGTTGGTATCACGTATCTATAACGCAGTTGATAGTAAAAAAACTGTTTGGGTGTATTTATTGATCTAGTAAAGGCCTTTGATACACTAAGTCATGATATTTTGCTGCAAAAACTTGAACACTTGGGAAATAGAGGTGTGGTTCTGGATTTGTTCAAAAATTTTCTTTACAACAGAAAACAACGTGTTATGCTGGATGGTGTCATAAGCTCAGAAGAGACGGCCATGTGTGGAGTTCCACAGGGTACCTTTCTTGGTCCAATTTTGTTTTTAATCTATATCAGCTCATTACTACAAATGACTACCACGGGGGAATGCATTGCGTTTGCCGATGACACTGTCTTGTTGTATACGGCCGATTCTTGGAGTTAAGTCAAAGAAATAGCAGAAGGGGACCTAAAAAATATTACAAGTTGGTTTAGGACAAATTTACTTACTGTTAATGTAACTAAAACTAAAGTCATATCTTTTACCTCGTATAAGCAGGCAGTATCAAACCGTTCTATAGAAATTGAAAATAAAAGTGTACAGTTGGTATCATCAGTAAAGTACTTGGGTATATTTTTGGATTCTCATTTAAAATGGGATTTTCATGTGGATAATTTGAAAAATAAAATTAGAACCTTATTCCATAAATTTTATTTGTGTCGCCAAATACTATCGTTGAACAAACTAAAATCAGTGTACTACGCATTGGTTGAATCTCTATTAATGTATGGTATAATAGGTTGGGGAGATATTAGGAAAATTAAAATGCAATCTGTAGAGGTAGCTCAAAAAACAATCCTTAAAATGATGTACTTTAAAAAAAGAACTTACTCTACTGAACGTTTATACAATGACCTTCAAATTATGGATATTAGACAGCTGTATGCAAAAACAATTACAATTTATTTGTTTATAAACAAGTATTATTTTCAAAACATATTACATCCTTACCAAACAAGAGCAATTTATTCGGATAATTTGACGATTCCTAGACCTCAGAAAGAAAATGGAAAAAGAAGCTTCGCTTACCTTGCATATATAATAAAATTCCTGAAAATATTCGATGCATAAGAAATAGAATCAGATTAAAAAAAGAAATAAATAGATGCATACTTGCATGTGGTAGAGGCTTCTTTCATAAAATAATTGATCCTGATCTTGTGATCTAATCTTGTTCCTGAAGTATGTGTTCCATGTCATATGCTAAAGTTTATTGCTATTTGTGTTATTTTTATAATTGTCTCTTTTTTGTTAATGAAATTGTACTTGCCTCCTAATTACGTATTCGTTCCACTTGTATACGTGTGTAAGAATGAAAATGTAACCATAGACAGGTTTCACTCTGAACCTATTTGGTAATCATTTTTATTTTGCATAATACTTCATAGATATTTTGTATAAACATATTTGGCAAAATAAAGTTATTATTATATATATATTTTTTATCATTCACATTTTTACCCATATCAAAATTGTTGTTGTAACCGACTAACATTCCAATGTATCTGTAGTATTATATGTCCTCTGTGTGTTAAATGTGAATACGCCTCAAGTAGTACTGTGATTTTATTACATTTTCACATTTTATATATATTTTATCTTTCACACTTTTACCCATATCAAAATTGTTGTTGTAACCGACTAACATTCCAATTTATCTGTAGTATTATATGTCCTAAAATGGTAAATAAATATTATTTTTATAACATTTTATTTTGTGATACTTAGTACTGTAGTTCGTTCATGTTGTTTGTAGTTTATAACATTACTGTATTGACTTCACTCCAATGGATTATATGCATAGTTCTACTGCATTTAGGCCTTATCATAATTTAAAATTCCTTGTGTCGTTGATTCAGTTTTATACATATAATTTATAGTGTTTTTATTTATATTGAATTCAAATAGTTTATAACTAATATTGTTGTATGTGACCATTGTATATGATTGAATTGTATTTTTTGCGAAACAAGTGTAATAACACTTATCGCCAACCTACTTCATTTACTTCATGTAATGTATTTAAACATTTTCTGTTATTGTTTGAGTTTTTCGTAATATTTGTATTTTTTTCTTGTTCCTTGTTCTTATTATTATTGTTCGGTATTTTCTTGTTGCGTTCTCTTTAAGTTTTACAAAATGTTTTATACAAACGAAGAATTATTTGACATGATAGGTGTTTATTTTGAATCCATGAGAAATGCTACAGTTGCTGCAGGTGCAGTCGAAACTTTGGCAACGTCCGATGCGCCGTAGCAAAGACGTAAGACAGTGAAGCTCAGAGAAAAGTGTGATTACCGGGGTTGTGCAATACTAACTTGTTATGGCGACTCCAGAAAGTAAAGTTGTTCATAAAAAGTTGTTGAATGAGCAGTGTCGTGAAATAATTATGAACGTTAGTTTTAATTATTGCAATAAAATTTTTGAACCAAAGTAATTATTTAACAAATTTACACTCGATAGTAAATTTTTTAAATCGATTTTCGTACATAGAATATTTATTTGTTAAACGATTTAAAAAAGTGACATTATGGTGAGACAATAGTATATTAAAGTATAAAAGGATAAAGAGGTCTTTCAAACACGCGCGATTTTTCGAGCACGACGGCTCAGTCGTCAGTTTTTCCATTCATGAAAAAAAGCACCACTTTATGCACTTGTTACATAAATAACAATTCTGTTTCTGTCTACAGGAGTATATAAAAGGGCACATGTTTATTTTGTGTAGGGTACCTATTTTAATGTAATAGGTTTTTTAGCTTATAATTATAATTATTATACTCATTTCATACCTATCTCTATTACGTTTCGGTTTTGTTATTTGTTTTGAACCATCTTCCGATTTCAGTTACAATTGCGATTTGATCATATTAAAATATGTTTGAACTAAAATCTAAAGATCGTTTAAAACAACTAATCAACTGAAACGTATTATAGTATTTTTGAATTCAATACTTCTTTTAATTGGCCGAAAACCACGACAAAATTTTTTATTTCAGAGAACGGTCACTGAAAACAAATTTAACTACTTCCTAATTTTATTTATATAAAAATACACTTGAGTAAAACTTTTAATACAGCATTTATATCGACTCATTTTATTGTCAGGTCATTGAACGAGTTTCTGCTACTACGAAAGTTAGCGAAAGAATGCTTTCTCGTATTAAAAAAGAAGCGCTGGCAGGAAGTAATGCTGACACTGATGTGTCTACTAAAAAACAAAGAACGTCGAGTATCCGTATGGATCAATTCGACAAAACTGTGCTTAGAAGGTGCATAATAAATTATCACAGATCCGAGAAAAAAGTATCCACGTTAAGAAATATACACCAAACCTTTGCAGATAGTTATGGCTTCGCAGGAAGTCGCGAATATCTGCGGAAACAAATACATTCTTTGGGTTTTCGTTGGACCAACATGAAAAACAACAGAAGTTTGTTACTGGAACGTCACGAAATCAGACATTTACGCCTGCTACATTTAAGAAACATAAAGAAGTGCAGAGAACAGAACAAACCTATCATTTATATGGATGAAACATACATTCATTCATATCACACGCACCTCAGAGGATGGAGCGACAAGAGTAACGAAGGATTGAGAAAACCCGTTTCAAAAGGTAATAGGATCATCATTGTGTATGCAGGAAGTGAAAATAGTTTTGTACCTAATGCTGGTATTATGTGGAACTACCAGTCAAAAACTGGAGATTATCATTATTAAACGGCGTACGAAAATTATGAGAAGTGGGTACAAGAAAAACATTCCAAACTCACCAAGTAACGCTGTTGTGGTAATTGATAACGCCCCATATCACAATGTTCTAAATGAAAAATTACCTACGACTGCTTGGACGAAACAACAATTTAAAAACTGGCTTTCTGAAAGGAACATATATTACAGTGAACAAATGTTTAAACCGGATCTTTATAACGTTGCAAACATATACAAACCGCAATATAAAACTTATAAAATTGGTGAATTGTTTATTCGACATTGATTGCAAGTTTTAAGACCCCCTTATCACCCGAACTTAAATCCAATCGAAAGTATTTAGGCGGCACTTAAGGAATATGTGGACAAACAAAATGTTACCTTCAATTTTACAAAGGCTAAGGAATTCTGTAATGAATTTTTTGACATATTTTCTGCAAATAATTGGAAAGTTAGATGTGACCATGTTAAAAAGATTGAAGATGAATGTATGAACAATGAACCACTTTTAGATACTGTTGTAGATAATATTATTATTGAATTGGCCGAAGACGAAGATAGCGACGATGATGAAGTTGATATAGAAAGTGATTTTGAAGAATCATTTGTAGATGCACATCATTATTTTACTGTTGATGATCCCTGTACATCTGAAACATATTTTTCATTATAGTGTTTTTAGGTGGTATGACTGAACACATTAAACGCAACAAATGTAAAAATGTAAATAGGTGTTATAAAATTGTAGATATTAGAGACGAATTCCACTAGAGTAATATAATATTTGTAGCACATCTGTACATAGTTCTAACTAAACAATCATTGACGGCTACCAGAACCAAGATTTTTTTGTTTTGCCAGTCCTAACTCTGTGAAAAGTGTGAAGGGATGTTCTAATTTCATAGTAAATATTTGCAAAAAACCCAAAAATTCACATATGAAAGTAGAAATATCTACCACAGAAAAGCTTTAATATTTTATTTATATTATTAGTATACTTATTAGACCATCTCTAAAGACGATTTCCGCAATTTGTTTTTCAAATTTTATGTATAAACCCGAATTTTTACATCATTATCTACTACATATTATTAAGAATAACAATTTTGGAAAGCTTAAGAGGTAGGTATGTCATAAACTATTACTACGAACAAATAGGCAAAATTGTTGGCCATTGTTAAATTTAGAAAATCGTTTAACAGTCCTTATTATATTGTACGCTTTATCTACAAAATCTACGTGATTTCCAATTTATATACAAATAAACCTCAATGACGAATATTATGAAGGAACCACTTAAAAGACATTAATTTGAAGTAAAGGTGAAAGTTTATGTCTCTTGGAATCTATTTATTATTGGCATCTCATAAAATAATAAAGGGTAATTATAGCAATCCCCGTATGGTTTTTGAAGCAATAAATAATTATGTCTGTACAAAAAAAACCTCAATTTTCCTAGAAAATCTAATGGTTTTTATTTCCTTATTCATTTAATTAATAATAAAGAACACATTAATGTTATTTTGTTTTGTAAACTCGATTCTATATAGCATTATACATGTGCCACAATTTATTATTTTTAAATCCAAATTCAAAATAGTGTGTTATCCTCGTACGTATTAGCAGCATCACAACCTTTAAAACTTTGCATGCAAAATGTACGTCGCCTACTCTTCCCGGTAACTGCGTTTACAACGTTGTCAAGTTGTATGGCTTTCTCGCGCATTGTCAATTGCCAAAATTAATTTGCCAACCTGTAATGTTTTAGCCTATGTCGAGATTAATCCTCACCTGAGCATTAGAGCTATTGCGCAGAACCTAGCTCGAACTATTGTTCCAAAAATTCTCAAGGAGCAAAGGTAAGCAATTATTGATTACACAATTATACAAATTATTTTGGTATAAGCGAGGCATAAAATTCTAAGTTCGACGTTTCGATTCTGAGCCTCAACTATAAACTTCAGTTTCAGGATACACCCATATCACTTAGTCCTGTACCAGGCTTTGACTGCTGAAAATTGTGATCGAAGATTAGATCATTGCCACTGGTTTTTGGGTATGATGGAAGAAGATCGGCTAGTTCTGTCACGTATATTGTGGAAAGATCAGGCCACTTTTCATAGCAATGGAGGTGTGAATCAACATAATATGTACTATTGGTCAAGAACCAAAGGAAATATGACATCCTGGAAACTGGAAAGAGTAGTTATATGTTAGATATTAGCCCTCCTGTAGGTTGGGTAATTAAATCTGTTAATAGATTGTTATTCGTAAAATATGTGGGAGAAAAATGTAGGAATTGTAGACATTCGTTCTGTAAAAATTATAGACCATTTTGTGACGCATTTTCTAGTATATGCATGCTTTAGTCTACTTGCATTAATTTGTACAGTTTATTCACGATAAAAAGACGATGATGTAATTTTTAGCTACTTTCGTGCTTATCTGAATAAATATTAATTTACCAACCGTGAATAAAATTTATCCTCAACAGCCAGGGCAATTTACAGCTAACGGGTTGGCAAAACTTCAAGACGTTGTCAAATCAACTGGTAAAATTCCCCTTTTCGCTTTGACGTTTATTGACTTTCGATCATCGTCTAATATTTACAAGTCTTTTTGGTGCTTTTAAATTCATAGCTCCTTTAAAATTAAAAAAAACAGTTATTTTCATAACTAATTATTTAGGCAAATCTGCAGTGTGTGGTTAATAAAACGCCGAAGCAGCTGAACAGAAAATGTCAAGAGGTAACATCTTTGTTAAGCTATTTTGAACAAGAATGCCGAAATGGGGGCCCGCTTCTCCCGCTTACTACTGTAAGAGACGTAAGTAATAGTATTCGCTATTTGTATTAATCATTATTAATATTATTGTTACATATTTAAATGTAAATGATTAAATGTTTTTAATGTTAGGTTAGGTTAATTAAACTTGATAATATATTATTCTTTCATAAATTGAAGTACTTATATTGTAGAGGGTTGTAGAAGCTTTACAACTTAGCGTTACCACTGTTAACCGTATTGCCGCCAAGCATAATAGACGTGAAAAGCCTAAAAGCCCACCTAAAAAGAGACAACGCATAAAACGTACTGTGGAAATTGATAACTTTGAGAAAAATGCTTTCCGAAATGGTATATACGAAATGTATGGAAACAGTGAGTATATTGAATTTACTTTTTTATTTTATTCACAATTAACTAACACAATATTTTTTCAGAGGATCACATAACCTTGAAAACTTTAAGAGACAAACTCCAGGAGCGTGAATTCGTTAATGCTTGTTTAACGTCACTCTGGAAGATAGTGAAAATTATTGGATTCAAATACCAAAAAGATGATCCTCGTCGTGGTTTAATGGATTTGCCACATATTGCATTAAAACGTGAACATTTTCTACGTGAATATGTCAAAATAAAAAGGGAAGGTTTATATCAATTTGTGTTTTTGGATGAGACCTGGATATTTAAAGACGGTACTGTTGGACGTTCTTGGCCAGATTCTAATCATAGAAGCGTGAAATAAACCAAAATTGGTGGTCCAAGGTAATTGAATAATAAAATTTAGCAATTAATTTATAATGTACTAACATTCCTGTCATTTAAGACCTTTTCAAATATTTACTAATCACACTATTTTATTTAAATCTATATAATTATTAATAGTTGTTTTGAGCTATGCAGTCTATCTAGGAAACCTAGGTAGTAATTTGTTATTTCCTTATTGTAGGTATATAGTATTGCATGCTGGTTCCTCTTCTGGATTTATTCCAAAAAACAAGTTGGTGATTACCACGGTGAAATGACCCGAGAAAATGTTTGCATTGGTTTGAATACCAGCTTTTAGTGAACTTGGAAGAACCTGCCACAAGTGTAATGAATAATGCAAGTTATCACAGTACAGTGATCAATAAAGCATCAACAACAGCTACCAAAAAGGCTGATATACAGAACTGGTTGATACGAAATGATATTCTTTTTGAAAATACTTTCCTCAAAACCCAATTATTGAATTTCGTACAACGGTAAGTTGATATAAACATTTTTCAATATATTATGGTAATACTTAGATAACTTATTTTGTTTAAATATATGCATTTTTGTAGGAATAAACCACCAACAGTATATGAAGCTGACATATTATCTGAAAAAAATGGTCACAAAGTGCTTCGACTTCCACCTCACCACTGTATGTTCAACCCAACTGAACATATTTGGGGCATAGTTAAAAAAATTTATAGAGATCATGTGGGAACTGATGGTTCTTCAACAGAACAAGCAATATGTGTATGGAAAAAGACAGTAGAGCACACTCTACATATACTTATTTCTTCTTTTACTTGTCACAAATGGCCCAACATGGTCTACGTGTAATGTATGAAAGGGAATCGGATGTTTCTCAATGGGGTTCAGTTTACATTCTCGTTTTGAAGACGTCCGTTTGTAATACATACAACTTAGGCATGCATTTACATATTTTGTGACAAATTTTCTCATTTTTGCAAATCAGTAGTTCTCTCGAATTCTTTGTAGTACTTTTTCTATTCCGAGATGTCCAGAATCATCATGGCACAGACGACAAATTTGCATACATGCTGCTCGTGGAACAACCCATACATTGGCTCCGTTTCCTAATTTCCTGTATAATTTATTACCCTTCAACTCGTACTGATCAAAGTATA
Source organism: Galeruca laticollis (assembly GCA_963921935.1). Classification (NCBI taxonomy): domain Eukaryota; kingdom Metazoa; phylum Arthropoda; class Insecta; order Coleoptera; family Chrysomelidae; genus Galeruca; species Galeruca laticollis. The sequence continues at coordinate 107,884,964 of OY998178.1, read as the reverse complement.
ATTTGTTTTATCCTTTCTTTATTTTACTGGTAAGAATATTTCGAATTCTACAGACCTGTTCATCCTGCAATTGAGCGGCTGTAATCCACTCCGCTTCTGTCAAATCTATTTGAAAAACTTCGACTTCTAGATCAGTGCCAGCTATGGGGTTTCTGCTCATGCATCAACATGCATGCATCATCTTTTTACCAGCCCTATACTCAATTTCGAAAGTGTACTCCTGGATCTCCAGCCACCATCTTCCAATGCGTGGAATCAAATCCTCTTTAGACAAGGTCGTCCGCAAAGCGTTACAATCAGTGACAACCTTAAAGTTTATACCCAAGAAATAGACTCGAAAATATTTTAAATCCGAGGTATCACAAACCTTTTATTTCGTTAGGCATGTCACCCACAGTATTAAGATAGGCGTAAAGATTGTTGGCATCCTTATGTTGTGCGGCCCTAACGGTTCGCGATATATTCTCGTCATTAATACCACCTATCACTGCATCAACCAAATACGCATCAGGTATAGCTATATTAAGGGCCCTTAGTTTAGACATTTTCGTGAAACAATAATCCCCTAAGTTTTGACCCGGGTTAGTTTCATAATTAGCAGCGTCTTTCAATAAATTAGAAAATGGAACAGACTTACGGAAATAAAGCCTCATTGATGTTTTAATTTCACTCCAGCTCGAGTCATACTCCACGTTTTCGTCATACCATTGACGTGCATTGCCTCGTAATCGGCCAGAAATGAGCCGAAGAATAGTATCGTCGTCCCACTGATACCGTTCTGCTAGGCTGTCTACTTTATTCAGCCACTTATTCACTATCACATTATCCCGATTTGGATCAAAAATAGGCACTAAAAATTCGTCTCCCGCACGAATACTCGTCGTACGCTCCTTTAGTTTAACTATTTCATTTCTTAGCCGTTTTATTGTCCATTTTCTCCTTGATCTGTTATCGGAACTCGAATTCGAACTTTCACTAACACTTGTCGATGACGAGGATGAACGGTTGCTGTTTCGTTTTTTAAGTTTTCCCATGACGTATAATAATTTTAACTATACCGAAAAATAGTTCCAACTGATTTTTAAAAAAAGAATCCCACCGCTGCTTTGTAAGATTAGAAAAGGTTGAATATTGTAATGTTTTTTTGTTATTTATTTAAACAATAAACGGGTGGGATAAATTTTAAACACTATGGTATGGCTACTTACTAATTTATTGAAACTCACTAACACTTAATTTATATATACTTAACTAATCACTTAATTAATAATTTATATTAACTGTATATTCACTCAAACTAATTTATATAAACACTTTATATTCACTTATTTACTGTTTAACTCAAATTATAAAATTATAAACTAAACTAACTCTGATCAGTCCCTTATATATTAAAGCCGTTTTTACTAGTAAATTCTGGGCTGCGGCTTACACAGTCACAAATAATTTTTCTGGCCTTTTCTAGATAACTCTGGTCACAAGAACAATGTTTACATAAGATAGTCGTAGAGTCGTAAACAGTTTTTTATAACTGCGTATCCGCCATAATTTTAACTTTTATACCTGGCTTAGACAGAGTCGGTTTTAGGGACTATACCAGGTTGCTGTTTCGTAACATTACCCCCTCCTTAAATGGAAGTTCCTCCTGGAACTTTTGTGTAGCCGAGACTGCATGTTTGAATCGGCAGCTGGCCCCATTTCTACACTTTCCGATCTTATGGAAATAGCAGGGCACCGTCTTCATCGGATACTGATAACGGGAGTTGTAGCTGCAAATTAATATCTGGACACCGGTATCTCTAAAGATAACCTCTACCATGTTCCTGATAACTCGCCAATCCAACTGGTTACTCGCTATCTTAGGCATAGCCAGTTTCTCCACGCTGGATTCTAACACATGGTCTCGGAGGTTACGAAGTGCTTCCCACACATCGCGGTAGGTAGATCGATCTTTAAATTCCTCTTTAGTTACCACGTAGAAGACGTACCGCGAATTATGTTTCAGTTTCAGTGTCTTGCCAGGGGCTGGAATCTGGTCTTCAAGTTTTTCTAATTGCCCGAACTTCTTTCGAAAGACGGTTGCCAACCCTCGTGCGTTCTTGATACGGGGGATGTTGTATGCCAGTGAATAATCTTCCGGGAGAGTGAACAAATCTTGTTGTTGTTCCGAAGTGACTCCATATCTAGCTGTCCCGGTACCTCCATACGCGCCCATAAATTCATCGAAGATGGGGTCAGACACATCTCGAATAAGGTTTACTCCTTCCTCTATGTCATGGTCTCCTTTGAATGGCGCTAGTCAGTTTTGATGAACTACTTCTGGTTTTCCGTTGGGGATCTTGCTTATGCGATATATAACATCATTGATCCTTTTCTTGATTAAGTATGGACCTTCCCAGGATTTTTGTAATTTTGGAGAAACCCCTTTTCTCCTCGTCGGGTTGTGTAACCATACTTTGTCCCCTTCTTATAAACCGCCCTCTGTGGCCTGCGTGTCGTACCGACTTTTCATTCTGTCGCTTGCAACTTAAAGATTTGTTCGGACTAATTCATGAATATCGTCCAGTCTTCTCCTGCTAGATCTTCTCCAGGGCGACAGCCAAATTCCAGGTCACAAGGAAGCCTCATTTCACGTCCAAACAGGATTTTCGCAGGTGTTTCACCCATGGACTCGTTGACGGCAGATCGATAGATCCCTAGATTCCCCCTTGTTGCAGTGGGAGCAGTCTGTAGGACACGGCCTTCTGGACAGGGAGTCGGCATTTCGGTGACTCACACCAGCTCGATGTTCGATGTTGAAATCGTACTCTTGAAGTCGTTCAATCCATCTAGCGATCTGGCCCTCGGGATTCTTGAACTACAATAACCACTTGAGTGCTGCATGATCAGTCCAGATTAAAAAATTTACTACCATAGAGATATTGGTAAATGTGTTCCACGGACTTCACAAACGCCAAAAGTTCTCTTCTTGTGACGCAGAAGTTTCGTTCTGGTTTGGAGAGGACTTTACTGAAATATCCCAGCACTCTTTCTTGCCCTCCTTGGATCTGTGAGAGTACTCCACCAATTCCTACGTTGCTTGCGTCAGTGTCAAGAATAAAGTCTCCCTCTGGTAATGGATATCCTAATATCGGCGCCGAGGTTAAATGCCTCTTCAAGGTTTCAAAAGTCGTTTGACAGTCTTCGTCCCATTGGAAAGCTCTTGCCTCTTCTGTAAGTCGCGTTAGAGGCTTGGCAATATCTCCAAACTTCCTGATAAATCTTCTATAATATGTGCAAAGCCCAAGGAAACTCCTAATTTGATGTTTATCGGTTGGTTGCGGCCATTGCTGAATGGAAGCAATTTTCTCTCGATCCACCGCCACTCCTTCATTGCTCACTATATGGCCTAGATAGTTGACACGGTTTGGGAACAGATGACATTTCTTCGGGTTTAACATGAGCTGGGCAGCTTGGAGTCGTTTGAATACGTCTTCCAAATTCTTCAGGTGTTCGTCAAATGTTTTCCCCAGTACTACGACGTCGTCCAAATAGACCAGGCATGTCTTCCAAGACAACCCTCTCAATACATTTTCCATGAGTCTTTCAAATGTCGCAGGCCCATTACAGAGCCCGAATGGCATGACGTTGAATTGCCATAATCCAGATCCGGTGGTAAAAGCAGTCTTTTCTTTGTCTTCTGGGTCCATTTCCACTTGCCAATAGCCAGACTTCAGGTCCAAGGTGGAAAACAGTTTGCTGCCGGCCAAGGTATCTAGCGTACCGTCAATTCGAGGCAGAGGATAGATGGCCTTCTTCGTCACGTTGTTAAGCTGGCGATAATCCACGCAGAATCTCGTAGTTCCATCCTTTTTCTTGACGAGCACTACTGGAGACACCCATGGACTAGTAGATGGTTCTATTACTTTTTCTTCTGCCATCTCTCGAATTATTCTTTCAGCTTCATATCTCTTCGCTCGTGGAAGTCTTCGAGCTGATTGCCTGATTGGTTTGGCATTACCAGTATAGATTTTGTGTTTGACGGCTGATGTTCTACCAGTATTTCCTCCTTTTGGTACGAATAGGTCTCGATACTGAAAGAGAAATTCTCTCATTCTCTTTTTTTCAGCTCCAAAGATTGACCAGCTACTGATAACATTTGTTCGAATCTGGTATTAGAATTGTCAGTGGTCGTTGTTTGACGAACTATAGACGTCACTGTTACGCAGGATACAATCTTGGTTTCCTTCTTGATGGTAACTGGGTAGTCATTCACGTTTATCACACGTACTGGGATCTCTTTCGCCGACGTAACCAATCCTTTTCCAATTGGTACTCCTTTGCCAACCTCTTCGTCGTGGTTCCTTGGCTCCATCATAACCGGTGTACCTTCCTCCATGATTCCCTGTAGCCGTGCTACTATCATGGTTTCGCTCCGTGCAGGTAGAACGGTATCTTCCTGTACAGCTGCCAACACCGCGTTGCCTTCATATGGATGAAGGAATACCTCCTCGGAATTCACTTCAATGGTTCTGTTTCTAAAGTCTAATTGGAAACCATGTACATTCATTACGTCCATTCCCAGAATCACGTCTTCTTCAATGTCAGCAACGATTACCGTATGCGTGAACTTCTCTGCGCCAATTCCCAATTGAATTTGTGCCTCACCGTTAACGTTGGCACTTTCACCTGTAGCGGTCCGCAGTCACAGTCTCGTTGGTAAAATCTTCTTCTTGGAGTTTATTATTTCTGGTCGTATGATAGTTTTAGTTGCTCCAGTGTCTACAAGCAGAGTATATCTTTTGCCATTCACTTCTCCATCTACATAAACACTGTCGTTGCGACATCTGAGAGAAGCTATCAGTATGAGAGGGTCTTTGGAACGATCATGGGTCGGTGCTGCCCCCTCGTAGCCGACCCGTTCTAGTTTTCCTGTGACTGGGGTTCTTGGTTTGCAGGTGTCCTGCGGCGCTTACATGAACTGCGTACATGCCCTAGCTCGCCACAATTCCAGCATCTAATCGTTCTCGGCTTCTTGTCCATCATACTTTTGATCAAGCTGACGATCTGGTCAAACTTGTCTTCGTCGCCTTCTTCTTGGATGGTCCTTACTCTGTTGTAACTCGAAGCCTTCGTTGCTGCTTCATATTCAAGAGTAGCTGTCAATGCGTCAACTAATGTTTTGGGATGGGCTAAGCGAAGCGTCCTCTGCATATCGCAGTCACGTAAGCCATCAATAAACGCCTTTATGCCCAGACATTCCATCATGTTCTCTGCTGCTGATGGATAAGCAAATCGAACGAGTCGGGCAATATCCACTTCATATTCTTGAAGTGCCTCGTCACGTTTCTGCCTTCGGTTCTCCAGCTGAGATTGGTACAAATGTTCTAGATGTTCGTGACCGTATCGCATGTCCAACCTCTTCTTCAACAGCTCGAAGTCATCCGTTTCTTCAAGCGGTATCGTCTGAAGTATATCTAAGGCATCTCCCCGAAGCGCTATAGTTAGGTTCACTGCTTTCTCCTTATCGGACCAATTATTCACTCTAGCGGCTGCTTCAAACTGTTCCACATAATTGGTCCACGATGTCTTTCCGTCGAATGTTGGGGTCTTGACTCGTGCAAAACTGCCAATGTCCTCTATCCTGGAAGTTATTTCTGGCTTGCAGGGTTTTATATGTTCAATCTTCTTTCCTTCTGCTGGCGTGTCTTCTGTTCTTAAATCTGCCATATTTCTCTCCAATTCCTTGATTTTCTCGTCTATCGTTGTTATCTTGTTTTCAATGTCTGATTTTAGAGACGTAATTTTATTCTCGACGTCAGCAGCAATGTCATTTTCTAACGATAAGATATCGGCAGAAATGTCATTCTTCATGGTGGAAATCTTCTCGTCCATATTAGTAGAAATATCCTTCTTCATAGTGGAAATCTTCTCGTCCATATTAGTAGAAATATCATTCTTCATAGTGGAAATTTTCTCGTCCATATTAGTAGAAATATCATTCTTCATAGTGGAAATTTTCTCGTCCATATTAGTAGAAATATCATTCTTCATAGTAGAAATATCGTTTTTCACATTCGTTGAAATCTTTTCTTCTATGGCAGAAATCATTCTTCATATCAGAAATTGACGAGATTAAGGTGGAAGCTCCGTCTTTGAATAAGAATATTTCTGGATCCAAGCCTTCACTTTCCAGTGCCATTTTGAGTCTTTCTATTAATTCGCTCTTCTTACCGGACGTTTCCAACTCGCGATCTTGCAATTCTGCTCTTAATTCCGCCACTTTCAGTTCACTCAGTCTTTTGGGCATTTTGATGTAGCTTACACTTTATATTCACTTATTTACTGTTTAACTCACAATGTCAAATTATAAATTAAACTAACTCTTCCTGATCAGTCTCTTATATATTAAAGCCGTTTTTACTAGTAAATTCTGGGCTGCGGCTTACACAGTCACAAATCATTTTTCTGGCCTTTTCTAGATAACTCTGGTCACAAAAACAATGTTTACATAAAATAGTCGTAAACAGTTTTTTATAACTGCGTATCCGCCATAATTTTAACTTTTATACCTGGCTTAGACAGAGTCGGTTTTAGGGACTATACCAGGTTGCTGTTTCGTAACAATATTATAATGAAACTTGGTGATACTGTAACTATCTAACTTTATTCCCTTCGGTCTTGTGGTTATATCTAGACTAAACATTTTTACCCATACAAATCCCAAACAGCTCTCTTCACCCTTCACCCCCGGTCGTAACCATTTCATGAGAATGATAATATATTATCGAATAACGTAAACAACACACACGTGTTGTACAAAAAACACGGTGCGCAAAATAAAATATAACAAATTATAGCTAGTTGTTAGTATAATTTTTTGGGAAGTCCTCTCAGACGAATAGTTTGTTGTAGTAACCGTTGCAGTTGTAGTTTCAGTTCGCCAATGAGTACTCGGCTTAATATACATATTATAACCATAATTTGGTTACTGTCACAAAGTATATTTACCCGCGTACAATATAAACATCCGCGGGGTGAATAAATGAAAAAGTAAATTGGATCTGACTTAAGACGGATTCTATTCTAAATCCGATTGGAAGTGACCTGGCTTAGTATTTCATGATTCTATAATTTTTCATACGACCGACGTAACATAATAAAAATTTGATTTGTTGCCTCACGCTGTCTTTTTCTTGGTTTATTTTTGCTGTACTTCATTTTATTATGTTTTCATTCAAAATTGGGGAAGACATCAATCTTTCTTAGTATTTCTGTAAAGTATTATCGTCTAAAACCACTATCTGGTTTCTACAGGAAGTAGTTTAGGTACGAGGAGATAATCATTCGTGTTTAAATCCAAAAATTGAAATTCAAAATGGCTGAATTCGAATTCTGACTATGATAGAGGATAATACATAATAATGTAAACATTTATTTGTAAACATCTAAAGAGGATTTGTATTTTACACAGGGTGGTTCTGTCATAGAGTTATTTATTTAAGTTCACTCATTACACTTGTTTGTTTAAATTCATTTTGACAAGTTAGTTGTCAATTATTTGACTGTAATTCTTTTTGTACAAGGCCTAACAAAAGGTTTAAAAGGTTATTTATCTATCCACAACAATTTATTGTACAAAAAGAGGTTGTATGAGAATCAACCATGGAACGTGCCTTACGACCTGAAAGATTCCATTTGAACCCTGATGAAATGGATGCATCTCTACATTAGAATCACACTGGTTTAAGACTTTTCAAAATTTTATTTTTGCAGCTGAAATAGAGGAGATGGACAAGCTTAATGTTCTCAGAAATTTTATATCTTCTTCCGTTCATGAATACATAAATGAATGTGATACTTACAATTATGCAGTTAGTATTTGGAAAAATATCTATATAAAACCGGTGAATGAAATATTTGCCCGGCATAAGCTCATCACTCGAAATCAGGAATCTGGAGAAACTATTGACAGATACCTTGAATCTTTAAAATGCTTAGCAAAATACTGCAACTTCAAAGCTGTTACTGCAAACATCAACAGGGATGAAAGTATACAATATTTATCATCTTCGGCATTAAATGCTGTTGTCCAGAGCTCCCCTACTTCAGCTATAAATAAAAATGGTGAAATATCTTTCAATTGTACAGAGCAAGCTATCAATGCAAAGTGTTACTTTTGTGGTCTTCAAAAGCATTTTCGAGCACAGTGTCCTTCGAAGAATACAGTTTGCAGAGCTTGTGATACCAAAGGACATTGGCAAAAAGTTTGTATGAAAAATGAAAGCAGCTGGTAAATGTGTTCATTTTTCTCACTGTATTGCATCTTTTAGTTCCGTAAGTTTAGTTTTGACAAGGAGCAAGTGATCCGTATCCTTGTAGACGGCAAACCCCTGGATGCTGGAACCGTTTTCTGGAAACGATTCCTTTTGAATTTGTCGGATATGCTATTTTCAATTCAGGGAACTTCAACACTGATGATGTGCTACTTTCTCCTCTGCATGACTTGATCAATCGACGCACCCATCCTCAGACTGCGACATTTTTGCGGTAGCACGAGAGTACACGTGGCGTGGCCCTAATTACTGTTGCTACTGCTAAAAATGTAGCTCTGTGTTCCTTATTTATTTCTTCTTCTTGATAAACTTCAGCTGTCACTGGTCAATTTTCTTTTGAAAGTTTTACCCAGCTGTTCCCTCCCACCATCGTGACTCCAAGAGCTGGTTTGGACTGCAGCTACGTGAAGGAAGATCGGCTAGATTAAGTATTCCAAGAACATGGTTCCACTGGTCACGGTTGATGCACGGATTTCCTTCACCCGATTCCTCACAAAAACTCCCCAATATCCAGCATGTCGAATCAAGCCCAGCGCGATACTGGAGTCACTCCAGAAATGGAATTGAACGTCATCAGTTGGTAAAGCTTCACGCGATAGATTTGCTTGTCTTACACAAACTATGCATGCCATTAGTTCCAAACTCGGAATGCTTGCATGTTTATTGGGAGCTAACCCGGACTGAAGCAGTAAACAATTGGACGTCGTTGTGGTTGTTTTCCTCGGATCGCATAAAGCACACCCTTGTGTAAAAATCTGAGCTTGCTTCACAAAACGTGTGCACTTCTCGTCTGGAGAATGATAGAAGCTAAATGAGACGTGGTATTTTGATTCGATGTAACTGACTCATTCACCCTTTCTACTGCTTATACTTATTTTGTACTTCCTCAGGTATTGGCTCGTCTCATCCAATTTTTGTGGTCCATGAATTTTGAAAAAGCAATTTAGGTAGTGCAAACCCTAGACAGGTGAAGACAATGGGACCAAACAACTCTGATAGATTGCTGAGTACTGGTCTCTTCGTATTTTTTTCTGCTGTTCCAACGTCCTTGACGTCACAGGATAACGTATCCTCACAGCTGTTCCAGAGTAAGCCAATTAATGAAATACATACATCTTCCTTCGTCATGTCACTATCTTCCCCGGAGTTCAACCCGCATCCATCACTGGTGGACAAGCCGATTCCGAACTCCTCCGAGAAGCTGTGAGCCTACTGTCTGAGTTTCATGTTGGCCCCATTCATGATTGAGAAAGCTGTGTTCCGGAAGTCGTGGTATTGTTGGACACTGGAGACAGACGTAATCATATTATCAACGTAGTAACTTTGTTATTACGTTTGTGCTACCGGTACGGAGGGACCTTTCACTTGATCCAGATGGTGATTGATTGCAGTCCGAGAAGAAAGGAGCTTCATGTGAATCCAAAGACGACCCTTGCGTACTTGTAAAGTGCCATTCTGCTGAAATCGCTAAGTATTCTCCCACCATAAGAACTTTCGATAAGACCTGGTTCATTGCTCACACTTGTACCATCTGAAACGCTTTCCTTATGTCGGCTGACACTACATATTTTTTCTCTCGGAAGCGTAATAGTTTGGACCCTTATGAAGAGTGTCGCTGAGGAAAAGGTTCCGACCAACTCTGCAGGATGCGTCAAACACTGGTCTAATAGGTGCCGTTACAATCTGTTTGAAGACGGGTCTATGCGGTAAATAATGACCAGTGACATCATCTTTCTCCACTTTCACAATGAATCCTTCTTTTTCCCATGCTAGAAAAACATCATGGTAATCCTTCTTCCTTGAGTTTCCTGGTGGTGCGATGAGTCGCTTTTCTGCAAGTAACCTGGAGGCTTTGAATACAAACTGGTGTCGTTCCATGGTAAGCCCACTACGTACTTGTTGTCACCTTTGGTCACGGTAGCAGTAAAGTATGCAAGTGTGTACTCCTCCTTTTCTTCAGTTGTTTTCGTTTCTATTGGATCAGGTATGCGACCACCGTTGCAATATTATTGCCTGCTTTGATTATTGGTCCGTCCAATATCCAGCGACGCGACAAGTCCATGTGAAAGTTACTCCATTTTTCCAGTAAGAACGTGTCCACACAAATCATTGCCAAGAAGGATGTCGATCTCTTCACATCCTCCACCAACGTTGATGGGAGTGATTCCTTTTCGCTTTTCGCATATGACATTTCTTTCTAAAAGTTTGAAAGTCTTCACACATCCACCATTGATCGTTCGGAATGCTACTTTGTACCTTCCACTTTGTTTTTCTGGGGACACCACTGCTCCAAATAGGATGTGTTTTATCACTGAATTTGTCACACTGTAAGGCTTTTCCTTTATATAGCTTTTCTGGCTTCCAGAATATCCAACCAATCTTGCATTAATTACAGTTCCGCTTCGAGATACAAGCTGTGTCATTAACGTATACATTAATACATCAGAAGATCACTGCTTTGAGTTGATTGCTGTGCCTGCTGGCTTATCAGGCTCCGTACTTTTGTCTCCTTTTTCGTTGCTGGAACTGTTGTTGGAGATGGGGAGAAGGGAACTGGATAGTGCTTCCACTACACAGCGCACAACGGACAACGGCTTTGTATTGACTTGCGTGATGTCCTCATTTAAAGCAGGGGAAACATAATAGCTTTTCCTCAATTTTATTTTGTCGCTCGTCTAGTGGCATTGATAAAGCTTTAACACACCGGTCAGGCTCATGTTTCTTGTTACAGAATCCGCATCCTGAAGCTGGGTTTGCTGTTGATATGCGCCCGGCTGTGGTAGCTATCTTTTCATTAGTTATTTCTCCTACCATGATATTTTCTTGTTCTTCTTCTTGTCATCATTTCCGGTAGATACATTTCCAAATCCAGTTTGAGCGAACATAATTTGATGCTCGCTTTGCACTGATCGCTTGATGAACTGCATCAACAGAAGAACTCCATCAACAGGTCTAAACAAAAAATCGGTGTATACTTGATGGGTGCATCAAGTCCACCTTGTTGACTCATTTGCCACGCCCTACGAGTCTCCACTGATAAGCTGAATTCGACCAGGATGCTAGCAAAAAGGCTCTTATCAAAATTGAGTGCCGTCAGCGATAGGAGATGAGATTCCAGTTTTGTATACAAGTTAGCCAATGGAAACTTATCCTTGGCAGTCACGTTCGAGATCACCAATGTGAGTAGTTCCCTAGCATAAACTTGGAGTAAAAGATCTTCCCGCCCAAACGACCGCTCCTTAAGTGCCTCCACTACTTTTGGGTGTAGTTATCGGCTGTCTGTGTGTAACTGCTGACAAGGTTCACTGCCCCATTCCATGGGTTGGTAGCGGTTCTATATTTTATCTGACGCGTGAATATCCTCATAATCATGAATTTTCTGAAATTGGCTCTACCACCCTAACCAGCTTTTCAGGTCCCCGTCAAATTTCCGCAGATCAATTTTCGGTAACTTAAAGTTCTTTTGTTTCTTGTGTACACCGACTGAAATGGCACTTTCCAAATCTGAATTCAGTGGTCTGGATGTAGGATGTAGCATTGCTTCAATTTTCAGCTTGATCTCCACGAATGACTCATCGTAGTCCGTTATGCTCTGGTATTCCTGGTTCTGTGCGTCGTCGTCCAGACTTTCATCCAACATTTTATCGACAACATTGGTATCATGCTTCTACAAGTCGTCTTGAATTGTCTCCAGTACCATCAGCTTAACTTAAAGAGATGATTTATTGATAGGAGCTGCTTCCACTAACGCTTTGCAATCGTTGATGAGCCTCGTTAATTGACCCCTGAATGGATGACTTATTTGTTTCGCAAGATCCATCCTGACTTTGATTTGATAATTATCTGTTTTTATCCAAAATCTTGAATTCAGAATCAAACTACCCGTCTGAAAGGACTTCCTAAAAAATGGTACTAGCAACTAGCTATAAATATAGTAGTAGTAATTCCAAAATAAACTGGAAAACCCCCAGAAAAAGTAATTATGATTTAAATAGTATATTAAAGTATAAGTGGATAAAGAGATCTTTCAAACACGCGCGGTTTTTCGAGCACGACGGCGCAGCCGGAGTGCTCGAAATAGAGCAAGTGTTTGAAAGACCAGTTATCCACGAATACTTTACGCTATTTTTTTTATTGGTGCACTTTGAAATCATAAAATATTATTATTATATTATTACTACAAAAAAATGGAAGTCCGTCCTCGATGCTCAGCCAAGTTTCATTTCATAAAAGTCCGCCCTCGATGCCCAGCCAAGTTTCGTGAAAGTTCATCCTAAATAGTATTTATTTTCTTTTGACGTTACGAGGTACTGATGTCAGATCAATAATCAAACAGTTTCTTTATTTATATTTGAAAGGATACAATGTATGTATGAATATATAAATAAATTTTGCAGAAAAAACCAAATACGACATTGGTTCACAATGAAAATATACAATTTAAAACCTAATAAAAATAAACGGTTTTAAAGATTAAAACTAACTTTTCCGCATCTGTGGTCCTGAACAATATTCTATCATAAAATTGTTACTTGTATACACTTCGGGGGATGTATCATGCTAACAAACCGAAATTTTTCCAAAAATAACCAAAAATTTAGTATATCTGGATTTATAGGACCCACTGTACTCGTTCTAGTCAACTGAAAATAAATAGGGTACATCTGTGAGACACCTTGAACAATATTCAATCATAAAATTGATCAATCGTATACTCTCTAGAGGCTGTATCGTGCTCACAATCTGATAATTCTCCAAAAATGACAAAAATTTGGTACTTCAAGTACCATAGCACCCGTTGTACGAGCTTTAGTGAGCTGAATATCAATAGGGTTCATCTTTGAGACGCTCTGAGTAATATCCAATCATAAAATTGGTCACTTGTATATACTCCGGAGGCTGTATCGTGCTAACAAACTGAAACTTCTCCAAAAATGACAAAAACATCTTACTTAAAGTACTGTAGCACCTGATGAATTGGCTCTGGGGAGCTGAAAATCAATAGGGTTCATCAGTGAGATGGCCTGAATAATATTCAATCATAATATTGGTGACTCCGGAGGCTGTATCGTAATAACAAACTGAAATTTCTCAAAAAATGACAAAATGTCCTACTTCAAGTACCATAGCACCCGTTGTACTGGCTCTGGGAAACTGAAAATCAATAGGGTTCATCTGTGACATGTCCTCAACAATATTCAATCATAAAATTGTTGACTTATTGCACTCCGGAGGCTGTATCGTGCTAACAAGACACGTATGGAAAAGTGGCCGACGACAACGACGACGACAACGACGACATACACACAGGATTTTTTTTCTAAAAACCGTTTTTTCGTGTTGTTGTTGATGGAAAACGTAAAAATAACTCAAATTTTTTTTTCATAATTCCAACTTTTTTTGGGGTAAACCAATACTTTTCTCGCATATAGAAAGGTTGGGCGGAAAAGTAGAAGTTGTCATTGATACTTACGTTTCTCGAGTTGTTGTTGTTACCATAGGGACTTTAAAAAACGCGCGTGTTTGAAAGTTCGATTTAAACACGCTGAGGCGTGCTTTAAATAGGTAATATGAGGCATCAATAAAAAAATATTTATTCGAAACTGTCAATGTCACTTCAATTACTAAAGCGTTAAAAATAATGGGTATAACAAATCGAGATAACCACTACGCGACACTGGTGACAACAAATGAGAAATTTGTTTCCGAGAAAAAAATAACTGTAGAAATTCAATTAATTTTCTGTATCCTGTACAAAATATTATATTTAGCAAGCGAAACTGAATAATCTATTTGCAAATATGCAAGCAGTTTAGTCAAAAATTTAAAATAGAAATACTGCTACCTGACAATAATAATAAGCCAGATGTTGGCTTTGGTTATTCCTCCATCCGTGTAGGAATTATTATTCCTCGAGAAGCAGGACCGGACCATAACTTATACAAATGTCAATCTATTCAACAATAATTTATGTACCGGGTATCTCATTATTATCATTATTCTGTATTATTTTTCTTGTACCAGTTTTTTGCTTCTTTTTAAATGTCTAAGAATTGGAACATTGAAGAAATTTCTGGACTGTACTGTTAGTGTTCGAATTTGATTTAATTACCAAATTCTCCTGTGATTTTTATTTTCAACTTCCACTGTATAACACAATTCAAATATTCTGCTCAAGACATATAACCTTTTCAGGCAACAAAAATCATCCTAACTGCAAATTTTCATTCGCTGTATCTGACCGTTACGTTTCAAATTCTATTATTTTTCTCCTTCCTCGTAACCACGTTATCCGATATATAAATATGTCAACTACATTACATTTTTGTCTCATCATATTTACCTTACATAATGGTACTCATGTTATAAGAGCACCCGGCATTTGGTCCTGGTAAAAAACATGTGTAATTAATCATTAAACATTCATTACTCGAGCAGATTATGTGCTAAATAATCAAAATGTAACGCGTATGATCAAGTGAATTTCTTAATTGTCTACGCAAAAGAAAAAGTTATAAATTCCTGCAATATAGCAACATGAAAGTGAAATAAGTGTTTAATTTCTTCAAGAAAACATTTAATCAAACATCCTACAACAGTGAATACAATATACGGTCCTTCGAAAAAACATTTAACAATAAAAAACTTACCGTTCCATCTAATAACCCAAGTGAAAAAAGGGTTAATTAGAATAGTTAGGAAGGAAGAGTTTGATTTCAATGACTAGTGTACTATTATAAATAAAAAATGGAATAAATTTGTTTTGTTTATGCTGACTGACTGAGAAGGCCTATTGGGATTTTTTGTGACCGTTTTTTTATAGACGTGCTCTCCGAAGATCTTTTAAGGATTGAGCCGGCATTCGAGAAATGTCCTGAAAGGCGATTGTTTTGTATAAACCGCCAAATAGAATTATCTAGAAAAAAAGGTTACTTATATGTAAAGGACAGACCAGCGGGAGAAGTTTAGTTTTATAAAGTGATCTCGTGATATAAACAGCGAACAAGTAAATAGTCTAAGTAGTGGAGTGTTTATATAAATTAATGTAAGTGTATATAATATAAACTAGTGAATAGTGTAGTGAATGAATAAATTAAGTTAGTAGACATAACGTGTGTATAAATTTATCCCACCCGTAATAAAAACGTTTAAATAAATAAGAAAAACATTACATTGGTGTCAGGTGTGGGGTAATACAAATAAATATCTACGTAAAAATGGCCAAGAGACTATGTGACCTGAGAGTGACTGAACTAACGGCAGAATTGGAGAATCGCGAGTTGTAAACGTCCGGTAAGAATAGCGAGTTAGTAGAAAGACTCAAAGTGGCACTGGTAAGTGACGGCTTGGGTTCAGAAACATTTTTATTCAATGACGAGGCTTCCACCTTAATCTCGTCAACTTCTGCTAATATTTCTGCTGATATGGATGAGATGATTACCACTATGAAAAGCGATATTTCTGCTAACGTAGACAAGGTTTCTAGTAATATGGACGAAAAGATTTCTGCTATGATGAATGATATTTCTGTGGATATCTTATCATTGAAAAATGACATCTCTACTGACGTCGAAAATAAAATTTCGTCCCTAAAATTGGATATTGAGGAGAAGATAATGTGGAAGTTTCATCTGAAGAGGTACCGCCCCCTCCGTTTGATACAACCAATGATAAGTGGTATTGTAAGATGGTAAAGAATGTCGCTAGTAATCCCCTTAAATTTCCGGATTGGCGTGTGAAGGATAATCTTCTCTTCAAACATGTTGTCAATAAGTACACACAACCGCTGTCGCCTGGTGAATCTTAGAAACTGGTAGTTCCCAAAGCTGGTAGGTCGCGTATTATCATGGAAGCCCATGTCCCTCCCACATCTGGACATACGGGTATTTTTAAAACCTTCCACAGAGTAGCTGAGCGTTTTTACTGGCCGAAAATGAGAGTAGATGTCGCTAGGTATGTTAATCGCTGTGAGGTGTGTGCTGCGCATAAGGTGTCACAAGGTAAACCTGTTGATAAGATGGCGTCTCATCCAAAGCCTAGCAGGCCGTGGGAAATGATTTGCACAGATCTGATGGGGCCTCTCCCAAGGTCGAAACGAGGTAATTCTTTCATCCTTGTCGCTACGGATTATTTGACCAAGTATGTGCTGATATACCCACTTAGAACAGCGTCTGCAGCGGCCGTTGCTCGTAAGATTGAAGATGAAGTATTTCTTGTATATGGGGTACCCAAGGTGATTTTGTGCGATAATGGTCCCCAATACCGTAGTAATATTTTCCGAAGTTTAGCTTCCCGATATAGCTGCCGTATCAAGCTGAATGCCAATTATCATCCAAGGGCTAACCCGTGTGAAAGAGTTAACCGTGTGATTAAGACTATGATGGCTTCCTATGTCTCGGATAATCATCGTTGTTGGGACGAGCATCTCGCTCAGATAGGATGTGCGATTAGAACATCTACTCATGAAGTCACAAAGGTAACCCCGTATTTCGCTAATTTTGGTAGGTCTATGCAGTTGTCTGGTGCCGATTATGTTGATAATTCAGATTTAGATCTGGGAGATAGTGTGAGAACTCCCGTGAGTAGTCGTAATGAGGGTTTTAGGAAATTGTTCGCTGACATCAGGAAACGGTTATAGGATGCCAACCAGAAGGCCGGTGATAGCCATAATCTGCGACGTAGGCATGTGGAGTATCTCCCGCACGATTTAGTGTGGAAGAGGAATTTTGTCCTTTCGGATACTGCGAGGTATTACACGCGTAAGCTAGCGCCTAAGTATATAGGGTCCTACTCGATAGCTAAGAGGTTATCTCCGTGGACGTATGAGTTGCATGATAAGGATGGAGCTACGGCAGGAGTATGGCACTGCAAGGACTTGAAACCATAGTCTACGCAACCGCCTGAAGATGAAAATCAACCCTTCCGGGTTAATTTTCTTTGACGAAAGGGGGGGAATCTGTAACGCGAAAAATTCGCCGAGCTGTCGTAAATTTAATATTGGCTAACCTGTCGACTGGGAGAAGTCACAGGTTAGCTCTCGGTACGAAGTTAAAAATTTCAGTCCTCCATTTGCCGTCAAGGTGTAAACACTCCGCTTCAACTTAAAATTTTCGCATGTGCTCTGGGAGCCATAAGTGCTTTATTGGAAAATCCGACAATTCCGACATAGGGGAAGAGAAATACGGCTGGAACCAACAATTGGCAGCTCCGACCCGATAGGTTCCTGGTCCAAAAACGGTCGATGACTGTGGGTTCCATAAAAATTTAGTGGAATTGCGTTTTGAGGTAAATTTCCGTAGACGGCATTAGTTAGAAGGATTCGTTAACAAGGTAAATGGTTGAAAATACTTTCTCGGAATTAACAGTTTTATAGGTATTTTAACGTAGAAAATTTTAGTTTTGATTCGTATTTTATTGGAGTATGTTATCTGGATTTCACAAGATAGTTTCGATGCATTTCATAAATTCTTATTAGCTCATATTCTCCATTACTTTATATTCTGTTGAAATAAGAATATATCACGGGGGTTGTATAAATATTCAGGGATGTGTCCAACGACTTAGTTTTTATATTGTGGGTTTTTTTTGGTATCGTAGTTTTTTTTGCTAAGCGGAAAAAAACCAGTCACATAGTTTTTAACCTCAGTGTAGGTGGCTTTTATACAGTTAAAAGTCATGATGTATGATTAGTTGCGAATTTCGGGTGTTTTTAATATAGTCAGTATGATGGGATAAAGGGGGGTTTTCGTACGTGGACATTAATGATTGGAATTTAATGGGTCAGTGAGACCAGTTCCAGGAGAGCTGGAATATTCTGGAGCAACTTCAGTTCCTGTTCTGGTTCCGGAAAAGGATAAGTGAACAGTTTTCCTTTTCTTTATTCTTCAACTTCATTAGTAAACTCACATTTATGCTTCACATATAAAGTTTTTTATTTCTTTTTTTTGCGGCAATTACTATAATTTCGCTTACACTTGTACTTGATATTTGAAAAATTTGAAATCTTTGCTCATAGTTTAAGATACGCTAAGACACTACGGTACGTACCTGGTATTGCGTTATTTAGTGTTTTTTTTTGCCTATTTCTGATGATTTTATGTATATAACTTGCACCGTACATAATTTTGAGTTGTATTTTTTCTAGCAACACTAAACTCGTTGCTATTTAAATGTTTGGCCTATGTTATTATTTATATTTATATTGATATTGGTATAAATTGCGGAAGTGTGAACCCTTGTAACTGTACATTGTTGACTTTGATATATATGTTATCGTTGTATTTTTGAGATATCGTACATGAACAATTTGGTCAATTCTCTAGAATTTCAGAATTGAGACATCGGTGTAGTTTGAGGCCCTCAGCTCTTCTGCACCCTGAGTTTGAAGCCTTCAGCTCTGCTCAGAGTTTATAGAATCTGCTTGACAGTTATTTACTTGAGTTGTAACTGATAAATTAGTTATTGATAGTGCCAGATTTAAGTGTTTGTAGTAAATCTGGGGTTTGAGGAAAAACATATAACGAGAAAACCTACTAACCCTCTCAGTGCTCGTTATAGGTATGCGGGTTGTCTCACGTGGTACAACCCGTGCTCGCCAGTCGACTAGCTTCGAGTCGAGGAAGGGGTGGATTCTTCAAAAATTATTAAGTTTACAAAAGGGCGCCAGAGAAGTTTTGGCAAGCACCCAAGACTTCCTAAGTTAGCCCACAACTCCTCAGTGGGTTAACAACACTCACTACACACTCCAAAGGTTAAACTGATAGGTAAATTATCATAAGTAAATAAAAGTCAGCAAGTATCCCCTGATTGTAGATTTAATTAGTATTTGTGGACCAAAGGTCTCTTTTCAAAATATTTATTACAATGTCACTGCCAAAAATGTTACAAATAACGTCTGAGCTCAGCTGAAGGCTGTGATCTCAGAACGTAGATGGGCTGAAGGCCGAAAACTACATAAATCCAAAAATTTATAACTAATTTATCAGTTACAACTCAAGTAAATAACTGTCAAGCAGATTTTATAAACTCTGAGCAGAGCTGAAGGCTTCAAACTCAGGGTGCAGAAGAGCTGAGGGCCCCAAACTACACCGATGTCTCAATTCTAAAATTCTAGAGAATCGACCAAATTGTTCATGTACAATACCTCAAAAATACAACGATAATATATATCAAAATTAACAATGTACAGTTACAAGGGTTCACACTTCCGCAATTTATACCAATATCAATATAAATATGAATAATTACATAAGCCAAAAATTTGAATAGCAACGAGTTTAGTGTTGCTAGAGAAAATACAACTCAAAATTATGTACGGTGCAAGTTATATACATAAAATCAGCAGAAATAGGCAAAAAAACACTAAATAACGCAATACCAGGTACGTACCGTAGTGTCTTAGCGTATCTTAAACTATGAGCAAAGATTTCAAATTTTTCAAATATCAAGTACAAGTGTAAGCGAAATTATAGTAATTGCCGCAAAAAAAAGAAATAAAAAACTTTATATGTGAAGCATAAATGTGAGTTTACTAATGAAGTTGAAGAATAAAGAAAAGGAAAACTGTTCACTTATCCTTTTCCGGAACCAGAACAGGAACTGAAGTTGCTCCAGAATATTCCAGCTCTCCTGGAACTGGTCTCACTGACCCATTAAATTCCAATGATTAATGTCCACGTACGAAAACCCCCCTTTATCCCATCATACTGACTATATTAAAAACACCCGAAATTCGCAACTAATCATACATCAAGACTTTTAACTGTATAAAAGCCACCTACACTGATGTTAAAAACTATGTGACTGGTTTTTTTCCGCTTAGCAAAAAAAACTACGATACCAAAAAAAAACCACAATATAAAAACTAAGTCGTTGGACACATCCCTGAATATTTATACAACACCCGTGATATATTCTTATTTCAACAGAATATAAAGTAATGAAGAATATAAACTAATAAGAATTTATGAAATGCATCGAAACTATCTTGTGAAATCCAGATAACATACTCCAATAAACTACGAATCAAAACTAAAATTTTCTACGTTAAAATACCTATAAAACTGTTAATTCCGAGAAAGTATTTTCAACCATTTACCTTGTTAACGAATCCTTCTAACTAATGCCGTCTACGGAAATTTACCTCAAAACGCAATTCCACTAAATTATTATGGAACCCACAGTCATCGACCGTTTTTGGACCAGAAACCTATCGGGTCGGAGCTGCCAATTGTTGGTTCCAGCCGTATTTCTCTTCCCCTATGTCGGAATTGTCGGATTTTCCAATAAAGCACTTATGGCTCCCAGAGCACATGCGAAAATTTTAAGTTGAAGCGGAGTGTTTACACCTTGACGGCAAATGGAGGACTGAAATTTTTAACTTCGTACCGAGAGCGCTGTGACTTCTCCCAGTCGACAGGTTAGCCAATATTAAATTTACGACAGCTCGGCGAATTTTTCGCGTTACAATAACAACGATAGACGGGAAAGTCAAGGAGTTGGAGAGAAATATGTCAGATTTAAGAACACAAGGCACGCCAGCAGAAGAAAAGAAGACCGAGCAAACAAAACATTGCAAGCCAGAAACACTCCCTAAGTTGAAAGACATTGGCAGTTCAGCACGAGTCAAGGCACCAACGTTCGACAGAAAGACATCGTGGACAAATTATGTGAAACAGTTTGAAGCAGCCACTAGAGTGAATAATTGATCCAATAGGGAGAAAGCAGTGTACCTAACTATAGCGCTTCAGGAAGATGCCTTAGATTTAGTTCAGACGATATCTCTGGAAGAAACGGATGACTTCGAGCAGCCGAAGAAGAGGTTGGACATGCGATATGGTCACGAATATCTAGAACATTTGTACCGATACCAGCTGAAGAACCGAAGGCAGAAACGTGACGAAGCCCTTCAAGAGTATGAAGTGGATATTGCCCGTCTCATTCGATTTGCTTATCCATCAGCACCAGAGAACATGATGGAATGTCTGGGCATACAGGCCTTTATTGATGGCGTACGCGACCCCGATATTCAGAGGACGCTTCGTTTAGCCCATCCCAAGACATTAGTTGACGCATTGACAGCTGCTCTTGAATATTAAGCAGCAACGAAGACTTCGGGTTATAACAAAGTTAGATCCATCCGAGAAGAAGGCGATGAGGACAACTTCGACCAGATCGTCAGCTTGATCAGAAGTATGATGGACAAGAAGCCGAGAAAGATCAGATGCTGGAATTGGTCGAGCTAGGGCATGTACGCAGTTCATGTAAGCGCCCCAGGACTCCTGCAAACCAAAAATCCCAGTCACAGGAAAAGTAGAACATGTCGGCTACGAGGGGGCTGCACCGATCTATGATCGTTCCAAAGACCCTCTCATACTGATAGCTTCTCTCAGATGTCGCAACGACAGTGTATATGTGGATGGCGAAGTGAATGGCAAAAAATATACACTGCTGGTTAACACTAGAACCAACTAGAACCATTATACGGAGTGGTAATAAACTCTAAGAAGAAGCTTTAACCAACGAGACTGCGGCTGCGGACCGCAACAGGTGAGAGTGCCAACGTTCACGGGAGACACAAATCCAATTAGAAATTGGTGCAGAAAAGTTCACGCATACGGTAATCATTGCTGACATTGAAGAAGACGTTATTCTGGGAATGGACGTAATGACTCTACATGGTTTCCTATTGGACTTTAGAAACAGGACAATTAAAGTGGGTTCCAAGGACGTATTACTTCGTCCATATGAAGGCAGCACGGTGTTGGCAGCTGTACAGGAAGATACCGTTCTACCTGCACGAAGTGAAACCATGGTAGTAGCACGGCTACAGGGAATCATGGAGGAAGGTACACCGGTTATGATGAAGACAAGGAACCACGACGAAGAGGTTGGCAAAGGAATATTAATTGGAAAAGGATTCGTTACATCGGCGAAGGAGATCCCAGTACGTGTAATAAACGTGAACGATTACCCAATTACCATCAAGAAGGAAACCAAGATTGGATCCTGCGTACCAGTGACGTCTATAGTTCGCCAAACAATGGCAACTGACAATTTCAATACCAGATTCGAACAGATGTTAACAGTAGCTGGTCAATCCTTGAGTCGAGCTGAGAAAAGGATAATGAGAGAATTTCTCTTACAGTTTCGAGATCTATTCGTACCAAAAGGAGGGAAGAGTGGTAGAATATCAGCCGTCAAACACAAAATCGATACTGGCAATGCCAAACAATTAGGCAATCAGGTCGAAGACTTCCACGAACGAAGAGAGAGGAAGCCGAAAAAATAATTCGAGAGATATCAGAAGAAAAAGTTATTGAGCCGTCTACTAGCCCATGGATATCTCCAGTAGTGCTCGTCAAGAAAAAGAATGGAACTACAAGATTCTGCGTGGACTATCGCCAGCTAAACAACGTGACGAAGAAAGAGAGTTATCCTCTGCCTCGAATCGACGATACGCTAGATACTTTGGCCGGCAGCAAACTGTTTTCCACCTTGGACCTGAAGTCTGGTTTTTGACAAGTGGAAATGGGCCCAGAAGACAAAGAGAAAACTGTTTTTTCCATCGGATCTGAATTATGGCAATTCAACGTCATGCCATTCGGTCTCTGTAATGCGCCCGCGACATTTGAAAGACTCATGAAGAATGTCTTGAGAGGGTTGGAGACATTTGACGAACACCTGAAGAATTTGGAAGACGTATTCAAACGACTCCAAGCTGCCCAGCTCATGTTAAACCCGAAGCAAAGTCAGCTATTCCAAAACCGAGTCAACTACTTAGGTCATATAATGAGCAATGAAGGAGTGGCGGTGGATCCAGAGAAAATTGCTTCCATTCAGCAATGGCCGCGATCTACCGACAAACATCAAATTAGAAGTTTTCTTGGACTTTGCACATATTATAGAAGATTTATCAGAAAATTTGGAGATATTGCCAAGCCTCTAACTCGACTTACAGAAGAATCAAGAGCTTTCAAATGGGACGAAGACTGCCAAACAGATTACCACAGATCCAAGGATGGCACGAAAGAGTGCTGGGATATTTCAGTGAAGTTCTCTCCGAACCAGAACGAAACTACTGCGTCACAAGAAGAGAAATTTTGTCGGTAGTGAAGTCCGTGGAACATTTTTACCAGTATCTCTATGGTAGGAAGTTTTTAATCCGGACTGATCATGCAGCACTCAAGTGGTTGATGTAGTTCAAGAATCCCGAGCGCCAGATCGCTAGATGGATTGAACGACTTCAAGAGTACGATTCCAACTTCGAACATCGAGCTGGTGTGAGTCACCGAAATGCAGACTCCCTGTCCAGACGGCCGTGCCCAACAGACTGCTCCCACTGCAACAAGGCCGAATCTAGGGAAGCTGCAGTTTCAAGAACTACTGTAGTCAACGAAGAATGGTAACTCACTAGGATCAGAGAAGATCAGAAGAATGATCCTCAGTTAAAGAAGAGTCGGATGTGCCGGACCGTCAATTTCTGAAGTCACTTTCCTCGTCGATCAACTGGAAGAAGAGGACCTGTCGAGTGGTGAGTCTGGTCACCCTGTTTAAATTCTTTAGATTTCTTTCTCTGGGGTCATTTGAAATCGAAAGTATTTGCAACACAACCTGAATCTCTAGGAGAATCTTTCGAAAATACCGTTTATTAACTGCAAATGTGTTCAGAAATTTCCGAGAAACATTTGAAAATAGATATCATTATATGGAAGTCAACGGAGATCATTTTGACAATACATACGATAATTTAAATTCTATCCTTCGCGTTTTTATTTTTAAAATCCAAAATTATTAACATAGTTATTTCCATTGAAAATTTTGATAAAAAATTATAGATTGTAAAGAGCCCCCCTTGCAATTTAAATTTTTTAAGGGTGTGGCGTTGGATCACCGTGTAGGGTTATTTGTGATCCCGATTCTAGGTAACGGTAAATTATTAAAATTAAAAAATAGTATACTTTTTTTAAACTTATATCTGCTTCTTCCTTCAGTAATTGCTTTTGTCCCTGTAGCTTCTTTCTTAGTTTTACTTCGGGTAATATTTTTTCAAATCACCCTTGTTCCTTCCAATGAATTTCAGAAGCCTGTCCTGATATATAAAGCATATATATGTACAAAGCTCGTGATTCTCAATAAGAATTGTTAAAAGAGGAAGTACCTTTTAGCTTAGTTCAATACTATCGTATTCGTAGTGAAAGAAGTAGGAAATTGTAATGAATACATTATTGTCACCTCTTTATAACGAGATTATCATTTTTCAATGTCGGTTATATAAACAGGTCTAATTTGTTAAGCTAACTAAGCTAAGTTGACTCAAAGACCAATTATACTCAGCACCGTATCCAATATAAATGGAAAATAAGGATTAAATATGATTAATTCATTATAGGTGTAAAAAATGTAGTTGATAGGTTTAAGATACGTGTAAACAAGCTATAAGTGTATGAGAGTCCATACCAATCCAGCGCCTAGCTAAGAGATGTTGTCTAATCTCAACACATCTTCTTACTATTAAAATTCAATCAAATTCGTATTGGGAATTATTCATTAAACACGTTATCCTATAACCCGATTAAATTTGCTGTAAATTATTTACAAGAAATTTTAACTTGTTGATTTTTTCATCATTGATGACTGCTACCAACCATTACAGGATTTTTTAAATAAACTTTGTTCGCGAAGCCTATAATTTTCGTATCATCAATCAATTTTGCTACTGAGGTAATGGCCCATGAAAGACTGGACTTGCGAAGACCCGATGGCTTTCAAGCAATTTACGTGTTTCTGTCAGAAAATCTTTTTTTATAAGTAAATTGAGTCTTCCATTATGTAATATCTTCTCACTAATGTTTGGTGGTACGTGTTTTTTTATTGGGATTACAATACAAATGAGAGAAACAACTAAAAAACTTGTTAAAAGATTTGCAAATTATAACTTTTTAACACCGAAACTATTTTTAAAAAACTTTGTTTTGACAATATAATCAAAATTACAATACTTTTCAAATAATTACTTGAATATATATCTACTGGCTACTATCTGAATAATTAACTACTTAATAATGAACCAACAACAACTCTATTTTGAACAACATTCCTATATATACTAAAATATATGCTAACTCTGCATTTCTTAGCTTAATTACAGTAACATAATATTCTTATTTATTTCTAGAATTTTCTCGTCCTATAACTCCTCCATCCCTAAGATCGAAAAATAATGGAGTTGTTTTTCGATTGTGAGTTTGTTTCTTCCAATTCAATATCTTTTGTCATGCTTTTTCTTGTTGTTCTTTTGTTTCTTCGGAATTTTCGTACGAACCAAATTATTATCAGTGACTGCTCGTCACTCGCGCCATGTCACGTCTCGACTTCGCCCTCTTTTAAATATTTTTGCGCTAGACGACAGACACTCTTATACCGAAAATTTCGCCTTTTCCCTCTCCCCGCTATTCTATTTTTTTTAATTAATTAAAAAGTATATTATCTACAGGCAAAGTATGCATACATTTGCCATATAATTCATATATGATCTTCCATTTGCAGCATCAATGATAAGTTTCCATGTATTTATTAAAAAGATATTCAGTTCTAAAAAATAAAAGTTGTAACTTTTGTAAAAATATTTCTAAAGTTGAACGTTGGTCATGTGTGGTTTCGATATTTCGCTAAAAAAATCAATGTAGCCACCAGTGATTCATTTATTGCAGGTGTGGTGGTCGATGATTAAATTTCATCCACCCTGATGTCCTGAATCTCGTTATTCTTGACGTCGTTCCCAACGTCATGCATACGCAAAGCTGTGAATGCTCTATTTGCTAGTTCCTAAAAATGATATTCTCGAGCACCGTTCCTAGAATCATCGAATTGTATCGTCCCTCACAACAGCGTCAGTTGACGTTACAATACAAATGTCATTTTTTTATGTCAAATATAAATATAAACAAGCTTTTCAAATATGTTTATCAATTTCTTCTATATAAATGAATTCTACAAACCCAAATTGAAGAGGCACACCAATAATAATAATTTACTCATTTGGAACATTTTCATGAAGTGTATTAAGTCCAATAACAAAAGAAGTCTAATTCTGTATCTTGTCATTACGGTAACGATTATTATGTATAAGGATAATTTTTCAGAGTAGATCCTGTAATAATATCGTTGCGTTAAAATCTAAATACAAAACATAACGATAATATTTTTACAATTTTATAAAGGTTGGTATATTTTTGACATATTGTGCTGTTGTGTTAGGTAAGAAAATATTACCTATTTATTTGTTTATAGAAGTTTTGTTAAATAAGATTTTTATTCACTTACTCACGTAACTATTATTATGGATAAAGACAAAGTTAAAACACCAAGACAATATAGGTAGAATGTATAATGTATTTGGATGAATTGAATACAAAAATGAACCGTTTAGGAATAACAAATTTGATGCTATAATCCCTGTTATTATTAAAAACATAGGGAAACAGCTTTCAGACAAATTAAATAGTTTAGGTGGTCCTGTTAAGGATTCAGCAGAATGGAAAAGGGTACGTATAATACTTGATTTTCTTTTTTTCTTAGTATTATCCATAAAAGCAGTATTTATATATGTTTTTTGTTATAATTTTTACCAATTTCAGACATTCACCGACTGGAAGTGTCAAGTTAAAGCAAAGACAAGAAATAATAGAATTATCACAAAAGAAATAGGAAACATAGGGTATCCTATTAAGCCTTTATCAGATACTGAAGAACGATTACTGGATGTTACAGGTTGGGTGGTAGTCAACTGTATATCCCATGTCAATGAAATAGGAATAGGTATGAATTACGTGGTTCTTTAAATTTGGTTATATCCACTTAAATTTTAAAATTGCAGATATATTAAATAATGAAGACATTAGAGAAGAATCAGAGAAAGAGTCCCCAAATCAAAGTAAGATTTCTAAGAATCAGCCAGTTGAACACTCGGTTGAAGAGTCACTTAAAAGACCATCAAAGAAAGAAAAACGTCAAGTACTGGGGTGCAAGACTTTAAAAGAAAGTAATTGTAATGATGAGAGTGACAAAATAATAATCCTGAAAGAAATTGCAAAAA
The DNA here is from genome assembly GCA_963921935.1 of Galeruca laticollis. Classification (NCBI taxonomy): domain Eukaryota; kingdom Metazoa; phylum Arthropoda; class Insecta; order Coleoptera; family Chrysomelidae; genus Galeruca; species Galeruca laticollis. The sequence continues at coordinate 107,857,553 of OY998178.1, read as the reverse complement.
ATGTCCTAGAAATGGGGGTAATAGAGGAAAACCTGCGTTAATTCAATCTTCGAGTCAAGTATCCTGATTAAATTGCCCACAGTGTGCCCCCCTGTCCGTAAGTTGGTGGCTTTTTTGTTATTAATTTTAGTTATTAAGTTATTCTTCATTTCTACATGTTCTAAATCCTAAAACGCAATAATGTAATATCAATATTTATTAGTTGTAAACAAGATTTGTCAAAAAATATCGATATAGCTCAAGAGGAAAGTACTTTTATTTTTGAAAATATCAAAAAATTGCACTTCAAAAAGTTGTTTGCAATTGAATTTAATACTCACTTGCAGAGTTACAGCCACCTGAGTCTAGTATTATTTTACTTTCTGTTTCAAATTTTGTTTCAAACTGTTTTATTAATAATTTTATGAAAAAAGTTACTGGCTATAAAATTTTATGTTAGGTAATTGCCTCGGTAATTGCATTTCATGTTTTAGACCATGCAAAGTTTTTACAAATAATACTTTTTTTCTAAAATCAATAGTTTTTTATATGGTGCTAATTTAACAGGATACACTGAATAATCAGTTTATTAAAAAAAACTATATTTTTAGATATTTGTTGGATTGTGATGTTATGTTTAGTAGAATACTTTAGGTAGGAATTTTGCTTGGACTAGGTTCTTGAGTTATCTATACTTTAATCAGTGTTATACCAAAAATTGGGCCAAGTCTTATAAATTTTTTTCTTGCCAAATGCTTTTTTAGATCAGCTTAAAATTAGTTGGAAAATAACTATGTATATATAAAAATTTTATCTGAATAAATTTCAGTCAATAAATTGAGAATTATTTGGAAGAATGTTTCTTTGTAAGTATCAATTGAAAATAGAAAAAGCTGGATCAATTTAATATATGACATGGTATTTTACGTGATTTCAAAAAATTTTGTGATTTTAATTTAATTAGGTATTTTAATTGTTTATTAAATGGAATTTTATTCTTTCTAGAGTCACTTGAGACGTGTACATGGCGCAAAGTTTTACTGATATCCATAAATGGCAGTTTTGGTAGTATTATACTTATACAAATAATTATAATTATTGAGAATAATTCAATAGGCTAGTTTCATGAAATTCAATTATAATGTATATTGGGACTGAACTGAGAATTTGCGACTAATAACGCCACTCTACGATTTCAAATATAAATGAAAAAAAATATTGAAATTTGAATTCTTGTGGTATAGTCCACGAGCTAGAGCTACATAATAACGGCTCCCAAGATCAGAGCCTGAAATTTGCAAGTAAAACCCTAGTACATCATTAAATGGCTACTCTGCCGGTGCGAAACGTTTGCGCATGAAAATGCCAGCCGGTTTTCCACGTTGAAAAACTTGCGAGAAAAATCGAAACGGTTTCCACGTAAAAATTGTTTAGAAATGTTCTTAAGGTCTTAACGAACAGCGGTAAAGCAGTGGCAGAGGTTTCATCGTACAAAAAACTCTTGGCAGAGGCGATTGAAAAGTGTCGGAAAACCCCCCAAAAAATCGATACGGTTCACGCGCCCAACAGTAAAAAATCATTCACGAAAAGCGAGAGAGTGGCTTCAAATTGAACGCGCAATAAAAAATTCGAGTTTCTCAGCGAGTTTTAACCGTATCGTGATAATTTTTTTTAAATCGGGGTAGAATTTGAAAATAATTGTAATGACATAGATAAAATTAGCCTCAACAAACTTACGAACAATCGTGTATTAACAAATTTGTTGACATTTTCCGACTAAATAATCTCTGCCGAGGGTTTATTGTCATCCAAAACTTCTGCCATTACGCATAGCTCTTAGTTAAGGGCTGAAGAATGTTGGGAAAAAAGTTGGGCGCGGGGGGTTTTCCGACACTTTTCAATCGCCTCTGCCAAGGGTTTTTTGTACGATGGAACCTCTGCCACTGCTTTACCGCTGTTAGTTAAGACCTTAAGAACATTTCTAAACAATTTTTACGTGGAAACCGTTTCGATTTTTCTCGCAAGTTTTTCAACGTGGAAAACCGGCTGGCATTTTCATGCGCAAGCGTTTCGCACCAGCAGAGTAGCCATTTAATAATGTACTAGGGTTTTACTTGCAACTTTCAGGCCCTGATCTTGGGAACCGTTTCGAGCCGTTTTTATGTAGCTAGCTCTCCGTCTAGTAGACTGTGGTAGGCTAGAGCCAATGGCAAACAAAGATATTTTGCGCTGTTGGCACGAGGGAAAACTTAGTGGACTAGTTATCTTTTTTATTTAACACCCGTTCTCCTAATCGGGTGCCTCTTATTAAAAAATGTAACTCTCTCATAGTCAAAGAAATTTGGAAACAATATTAATACAGTTCTATTATTCCAAATTTTTAATGAATTTAATTTATGCAATACTTCCGGAAAACCCTATATTGTCTATAAAATCAATATAGTTGGAAAACCCTGTATTTGTAAGATTTGGCAGATCATTTAATTTCTGATGACATTTATTTGTCACAATTGAACAATGATTCAAGGTTAAAGAAATTAGAAGTCATTAAAAGGTGTTTAGTGATAATAAAAGTATTCCAAATCTTTGATATAAAAAAATAACAAATTTGGTTTTTTTCAGAAAAAAGGAAAGTTTGTAACCACAGTAGAATGTGGTTATTTATTTTAAATAAAATCAGTAGTTGAACTCATGCCCTGCGATCTTTTATAGCCACTGCTAAACTGCATTTTTAACGCCATCTATTCGCTTGGAAGGTTACTAACGACATCAAAATGTCAGGAGTAAAACAATAACAAATGGATTAATGGATCAGTATAGGTGGGTGATTTGTGATCAGTATATTAGAGACTTTGACAGAATTTTATTGTATTTGTCATTTTTTAAAGAGAAATGATTTTAGAACTTGTAGATGACTGTACTGTAGCACAAAGAAAAGCCAAAAAGGTTTTAATTACAACAGACCTTTCGTCTAGTTCCGATATTTACAAAGGACGGGGATCAAGGATACGGAAAAAAAATACAAGGTATATGTCCCATCTCTCTAGTTCTGATTCAGACGAGAGTCCCTCATTAAATCGTAACATTTATCTTGTTTTTAAACCTACACCACAAACAAATTGTAAGTATTTAAAGAAATTGATAAGAATGTTTTGTGCAAATAATATATTTTTCAGTATTGTATAAAAAGTCGGGGAATTATAAATCGGGTAGTACTTCTCCAGAGATTCAAGTGGAATCTATTGCCGAAACTATGAGGTCTGAAGCTGAAGGAATTTACCTTGAGAATAAAGAAACAAATGATATGGCGAGATTTGCTGTTCCTAGAGGTAATTTGTTTCTTAAGTTAAATCATAATTTATAATAACCTAAAGTTTGCATATTAAATTTGACTTTCAGTATGAAAATACTTAATTTAATAATGTACCTTTTTTAATTTTTTTTTAGAGTCAAAACCTTGTGGCAGTGGAATCAGATGAACACTTCACAAAAGAGATAAATCATCACCACAAATAGATACACTTGATGATCAAGGAGACTAAACTAAATAATTTTAATTAATTTTTATATTTAATCATATTTTGAATTTATATTAGAATTTAAAAGGTTGATGATAGATGAAATATCTCAATCAAATTTACTTTAATTGAAAGCGTTGGCACTCTTTTAAGAACACAAAGAATTCCGAGTAACCTGCATGTAACATCGTTTGAAAATCATGTGAAAACGTTATATGAATAAATTCCAGTAATTCGACATTCGACGCATATTTTTAAAATCCAAATTCAACGTACTCGATCAAATACTGTCCCTAGTATTGCAAACCGACATTACAGATCATTTCTAAACAATACTACAGATAGTACTGGAAAAGACCAAATGCCCCAAGGAACGAGGAATAGTGAAATACATAGATGAAACAAAACTTAAAAATACAATCAGACAAAAATCTTGGGATTTCTTATACTTGAATCCAGATCCTAACTATGCAACAAATACTTTCGTTGAAACGCTTCAAAAATATATAGACGACTGTACATATACAAAAAAATCTAAAAGGAAAAACACGAAGATCGCCCCTTGGATGACAAATACACTACAAAATACACAATGTATATCGGAAAAACATTAGTGTTTGAAAAACATTGGAATCCATTATATTGTTTCATATGTGTAATATTTGTTAGCACATGCTATTATCAATAAATTATTCTTATCTTAAGTTTGAGAAGAAAATAAAGAAAATCACCTGTACTATTTAATAAACAAAATTTTATATTAAATTTTTGAAATTATTCGTCTGTTAATAAACCAGCCTGGTTAATAAAAACGGATAAAAGCTTTAAACAACTTTTTGAAACAACCTATCCTACTTTTAAGCCAAAATAAAATAACAGGCTGTTTCAAAAAGTGTTTAAACTTTGTGTGACTGTTATTTTTGTTTATTTAAGAAAAAACAATATAGACATAATTTAAAAACCTCCAGTATTTGCTTGGCTTGCCATCTAGTAGTAGCTAGTAAACTGTGACTAACCATGCAGTTCTCTTCCTTTTTTTCCCTGTTGGTTAATAGTAACCTTCCACCACAATAGATAGCGCAGCACTCGACAAAACTTTGTGGCTTTGGACTTAGTACAGGAGATTCCATTCCTCCCCGTATTAAAAGTATTTATCTATGGTTGAATTTGAGAATCCGAACGGGAAACATCTCCTGTGAGATCTCTCCAAAAATTTTGTAAATTTAGTATTTGAACATTGTAATTAATGAATATAAGGTATTATTCGGCAAATTCAAAATTAAATTCAGTGCGTGTAATTTCGAAAATTAGTGTTGCAGTTGAACGAGTTTGTCAGTTTTTTCTCTACATCCAGATTTCTGGTGAGTTCGCTCCAGAATTATTCTTACATCATTGAATATCAGGCCTTGATACAAAATTAAATTAAAAGTAGATGCATATAAATAATGAGATTATATATTGAATTCAATTAACTACAAAAAATAAGTTTACTTATCGACCAATTTAATAGAGGAAGAAATTAACAGAAAATATCGTGTATTTGACATTCTCCAAGGAACTGAGTGACAATTCAAAATTCGAAATTTTTTTGAAAAGAAATTAGAAACTTTTTAAATTAGTTTGGGAGGTTATTTAGTTTGTAGGTTGTTTTAATGTTAATTTAGTCGTTAAAATTACGATAACATTATTTGTTCTGGAAAGAAAGTTAAATTTGGTATTTGCTTATTTGAGTAAATTTACATAATTGTTAAAACGTATTTTGATTCGAAATTATATAGATCATATAGGAATAGGAATTTTATTTGAACATTGAAACTTAGTGAATCATTGGTGACAGACAAGTCATTCATTGATAATAAGTGTCAGAAATCAATTGAGTGATATTTCCAATCTTAAATACACATTCACAGGAGAGAATATTGAACCAAATTAATCTTATAAATATTTAATTCAGAAAATAATTTAAAATTTATTACAAACTGTTATATTAGAGCGTACTGAACCCACCTGAGAATAGAGTCAAGTAATTCAAGATAAAATAAACTCATCTTTCAATATTGTAAGTAATTTTCGTTATTCTGCTAACTGGAAAATTTTGACAACAACTGTCAACTTTGAAATATATATCATACGGTGCTTAAGCTGTGTGTACAATATTGTCGCTGCAATCAGGGATTGTACAATTTTGTTTTTTAATCGTGGACAAATAAAAAAAAATTTTATTGGTAATATTCATTAAATTAAAGGTATAGTAAATTGTACCAAATTGTCACAACGCGAGGCAATTACAATTATAAGACTGAATATATAACAAATAATTAGCGACCCAACGTGAGTCAAATTGAAATTTATCTTCATAAGAAGGTTTAAAAAGATTAAAATTAAACAATTAAAATTCCTCACATCATAATAGAGTATATAACAATATATTTTAAACTCCAGTGATGATGCTTTCAAAATAGAAAATATTACGTAAAATGTATGTATAATGAAAATTAAATGTTCTATATGTAGGTTGAGTTGTTTGGAAAACGAGTCATGTAACACACATACACAAATTGCGTTACCTCAAAGTTCAAAACTCGATTTAGTACCGGATCGCTTACCCTTCTTCTGTTTAGGGGAGTTCGAGTGACTGAGACACCATGTCCACATCCACTTGAGGAAGATTTGTCGAATTAGCTTTGGTGAAACCTGGATCCATTTTAACGATGTCTTTTAAAAGGCAAACAAATAGAAGCACATTTTCTACTATAAAATAATATAGCAAACAACTAAAAAGTCGGCGAAGATGATATCTGTTTGAGGTTAGTTGTGGATATTGATGTCAATTGTCAAATTCTTCTAGTCGACTTTCCCTTTGTACTAATCAACTTGGATAGTCAAGTAGGATTTGTCAACAGAACGTACTTTCAATCTGACAACAAGGGCTTCTGTCATTGGTCGACTTACAGCGGTTTATTTAAATCTAATAAAAATTTTAAATCTAATTTTCGAAGATATTTATAACTTTTTGAGATAAATATCGTTATCATAGAAAAATATATATTTTTAATCCTTCTGATATGATTTCACTTGTTAATTCATACCCATGAAACTAGCCCATTGTTATGTGCTGTTGTGGAATTTTTATTTCTTGAATAGGTTTTATAGTTTTCGCAATTATATTGATTTCATATAATCCTTCAAAATCTATTTTAGTTAATTGAATAGATGAGGCTTTTACTTGATGAAGATCCATACTGAACGATGAAATAAAGCAACTTAATTTGTTTAAAAATTCATTTATTTGAACTTATGTTCAATTTAAACTGGCTGACGCGTTTCACTAACACAGTAGCTTTCGTTTTGAGAAAGCTACTTTAAATAAAAACAATAATATTCAATATAAATAATATACAATTACAAGGTAAGTAATGTAATGTCAATCGTATGTATTTTAATTTCTAATTTTTCAGCATTGAAATTTTGTCACGTGCAAAAGAAAGACAGAATTATGAACGAAAATGGAAGCAAATCAAAATATAAATACCATATACATATTTTTGTTTAGATTTTTCAGGTAATAAATCATTAACAGCATTATCAGTAATATTGCGAAGCTCTGGTAGAGTGCATGATAATTCGCTGTTTAGTTCCATATTCATAAATTCCGTAAATTCCGAACTAAGTTCTAGTAACTCAATGATCGTTCACTTGTATATGTGAAGGTTACCAACATAAATAAAGAAGCACAAAAATCCCTAATATTGCAATTATATTTTCTTGAAAAACATTTCTGCACGTTCATTATAAAAAATAGTATGTAAAACTCTTATCATAATGACATTTTGTAGTACTCGTGCTTTGCGTAACTCACCGGTTAGAGGTTCGTTACACAAACTCCACTCGTGCTACAAAATGAGTCATTGTGACATATACTATTGTTTTACAGGCCAGTAGAGCCTTTTTACTATTTATAAGTATAAAAGTAAGTAAATATCAAATATAATTCAATCTACCTTTCTTTTATATATTTAATTTTCAACAACATATTTATATTGTAGTTTTCCCACCAATAAAAAGAAAACTAAACCTGAGCTACAGATGGAAGAATTGATGAAAGAACTAGATTCGAACAAAAATTATGGTATACATCAGTATATCTTTCAATTTTTATATGAAACATTGTTTAATATTGAAAGTTATCTCTCTATTTCTGGAATGTTTCAGTAAATCAGGAAAATGCAGTGCAAATGGTACAAAAGGATCCTTCTTCATCAGCCACGCTGACTGCTTCAGAGAGTGAAGTTGAAAAAAATTCTTTCTACCTGTAAAATATTACAGATCCATCATGTAGTAACACCAAATCATTAAATCCCAAGAAAGGTATTAAAAGGCGATTATTGTTCATAAGCTTCCATTTCATATGGGGAAGTTATAGGTGCAATTTTTATCATTTATATTATTCTATTTAGAAGGAGGGGCTAGATAGGTGAAATAGAAAGTTCCGATTTTTCCACAACGACAAAAAGAAGGTAAAATTTGAAGATAATCAAGGCTATGATTGGAAGAGATAAAAATAAAATGCATTCTTTACAGCAGTCCGTCCGAAGACTCAAAAGTAAAATCCTTGCTGGAGTATACTCCAAGAAAAAAGCTTTTATCTCTGATGGATCAGAATCAACCATAATGGTAAGAATGTTTATTTAATATTAAGCATATTTCTTAATTAATTTCATCTACAAGACAATGAAAAGTTTGTAGACTTTTCTATTTGTTATGTTTGAATTTTTAAAAATGTACTATTAATTTTGTTTGCATATTAGGCTAGCCTATTTCAGTAAATTACTAGGTACTACTACTGATGACAAACAGTTGTGTTCTAAACTAAAGTGTTTTATTAGTTAATAGGAAACATTATACGCAAAAGTATGGGAGGTGGCAATTGATTGTTTGTTGTTTGATATGTACAATTTGATTAAGCACATATCACTCATTGGGTTTGTGGACTGTGTTAAAATAAATAAGTTTCCTTCAATGTTACTTGCTATGTACAATTTATTTACATATATTTACACTGGTTTATTTACACATCGACTGCACTGTTGAAAGGGTTTTTTATTTATGGGTACTTGCCCGATTGTATGCGTATTAAAAACACTTTACTACTTGTGGGAACTAGCCAGATTCTTTTAATAATTAAAATTATGGTACAGCGTAGTTACAACGCGTTCGTACGCGAGAGCTCTGGCTTGCACCTTGCACCATGTTTTGTGTTAGACTCCCACAGGCTATATTTTTGCTCTGCGCATGATTCAACCACAGCCTATGTTTTCTATATGCTGTGATTCAACCTCAGATGCTTGCCGCAGACGACATCTAGGATATTAACTTTACACTTATAAATTTTAGTGTATTTTGTGTTGCAACATTTGTAATTAGTAATGAATCATTATCTCGATCTCTTTACTTGGAATTCGAATATCTGTCTAATTTGTTTAAGTCGGAATCGTTCCTATATCAGTCGGCTTCCATTAGCTTTGAAACAATACTCATACGGGTATTCAGGATTATTTTTAAGTAATCTCTGAATTTTCCCACCTTAACAAAAAAGAAAATAACAAATCTAATATTCTGACTTTGAGCAAGATAAATTATGGACTTTATAGAAAAATTATAATGTTCTACCGAACACCTACTATTCTATTTCATCTTTTCTTTGTATACAGTGACGGATAACACTAAATTAAAATAAAATGAATGTATTTCTTAGCACTAATAGGAAATTAACTCTTCGTAAGGTATACTCAACTAAACGGTATTACCAAATAGTTCCTATACAGTTAGGTCAGAAATTAAAGAGAATTAAGGAAAACTGGACATTTTTACATAATACAAATCCTCTTAATGAAATTCCGTAAACAAATATTTATAAGGTTGAAATTTGGACCTCTAAATTGCTAATGATAGTATAAAAAGTTCTTTCTAATCCAAAGTTAGTGTTAGTTTAACCCTCTGAACCAGTTTCGCCTGATTACGTACTTCCAAGTACTCTGGAAAGAACTTTAATGAACACTACAAATAATTTTCAGACTTTAATTAATTTGGAGAAAGATACTGGCCCTATTTAATCATTATCCCCAATTCCTGCACAAATATTGACAAACTGTTTGGCATTATCTGCATTTTTGCTTGAGGCTTTCTCTTTTCCTACTTATGATGCTTAGTAAAGCCATCTATTTAAGGTTATTGGTCTCACACAGTGAGTGAAACAAAATTGATAAAATTGACATTTCGGGTCCTAGTCTCCATCTTCCTTTGACCGTTCAATGATTATCCAATAAACCCTCTTCTTTTCAGTGCATGTTTTACTTCTTTTTTACATGATTGTCGAGGACGTCGCAGTCTTCCTCTATTTGTTGGCAATTTTGTTCTTGATGGAAATAATTTGCCTCTAGTTAACGAGCAAGTTCTTGAAGAACACAACTATCATCTGCCAGCTAAAGATGATCGCGATAGGCATCAAATGCGAACTGAAGTAGCTAATAATTTACCAATGAATTAATAATGCTTTTTATTAAATTACATCATGTATAGGCACTTAGTAAATTTTGAATTTAACAAGTATTTTTTTGATAAATAAAGTGGCAAATTTTGAATATGTTTTTCTATAGTTGGGACAAATTGAAATATTTATTTTTATGTAGTTTCAGGAGATATATAACAGGTCAGGTAATGTAGCTTATTTTTTAAAATCAGGTAGGGTGGCAAAATTAAAAACAAATTTTTTGGCATATTAACAGAAAAATTTTAAGTGTCTGTAGAATATCCAACTATATTCAGTAAAAAATTTGTAATTCTTTTTTTTAGAAACTCATTTCATTAGCTAAGATATAATGAATTTATGCAATTTTTAAGCTATTGCATTAGCTTCTATCGCGGGACTTGAACGTGGAGACTGAATCCAGAAACACGATACGAGGACTGTCCAGTAAATTTTGATTCCCATATGCTTATACGAGGACTGTCCAATAAATTTTGATTTTTTTTTATGATGATGCGAGGACTGTCCAATAAATTTTAATTTTTTTATACTTATACGAGGACTGCCCAATAAATGTTGATACTTTTATGAGTATACGAAGAATGTCCAACAAGTCTTGATTATTTTATGATGATACGAGGACTGTCCAATAAATTTTGATTCTTTTATACTTATACGAGGACTGCCCAATAAATTTTAATACTTTTATGATTATTATATGCTGATACGAAGACTGTCCAATAAGTTTTAATACCTATATACTTGTACGAGGACTGTTCAATAATTTTTGATTATTTTATGATGATACGAGGACTGTCAATACATTTTAATTCTTTTATACTTATACGAGGACTACCCAATAAATTTTGATACTTTTATGACAATACGAGGACTGTCCAATAAGTTTTGATTATTTTATGCTTATACGAGGACTGTCAATAAATTTTAAATCTTTTATACTTATACGAGGACTGCCCAATAAATTTTGATACTTTCATGACTATACGAGGACTGACCAATAAGTTTTGATTATTTTAAGCTTATACGAGGATTGTCGAATACATTTTGATTGTTTTATACTTATACGAGGACTGCACAATAAATTTTGATACTTTTATGATTATACGAGTGCTATCCAATAAGTTTTGATTATTTTATGCTGATACGAGGACTGTGAAAGTGAAACTTCTAATGCTAAAAAAAAGCTGAAAAGAAAAAGAAATTGTTAGTCTTTTTTGTGATGTTCTTTTTAGAGACTTTTCGTGATGTTTTTTTAAAACGTTAATAATATATCTCCTAGATGTCTTAATTTTATTACCAACTCTATTAACATCCATGTCATGTAAATAAAAGATATTTTTGATGTACACAATAATACTTGAAGTCGCAGTTACATACACATCCTATGAACTTCTTTTTAGCAACTTCCTATATGAAACATTCATAAGATGTTGATTTGTATACTTCTCATTAATATCACATACAAATTAACATGTTTCTAAGATGATCACATGGTGCAGTTACTTTTACATCTTTCGAAATAATTTCTAGTAAATTTGTGTGATTACGTCTGTACGATGTTAGTTCATGAAACTTTCAGTAATATCTCATATTAAACATCACAGTAACATAAAAAAAGAAGAAAACAGAAGAGGAACTTTTATCCGTGGAAACAAATGACAATCATGAAATGGCGGATGGTTTTCAGTTTTGTGTTATATTTTATTTGCAGGAAGCACATTTTTTGCAAGTACTTGAATAAAGTTGTCTTCGTTTTCGTTAGTTCCTAGTTAGCTTCAGTTTCTATACTTAGTTATAATTCTTGTTATAATGGACGAACAACAATTGTTATCGGTAAGGACCTATTCCAAAATCATAATTATTAAATCTTAATACTCATTCAAGACTTTAATCGGCTACTGTACATTGAAATTCCAGGTGGCGGAATTGTACACTAACATTATATAATAGAGTTTACAAAATAAGGGTTTTTTCAACTTTTAAAATATTTTAGTTAGTAAGTATATTTTAAAAACGATTCACATTATTTCAAATCCTAAATATGCATTATACCCTACAAAAAACTTAATATTGCAATAAGGTAGATATTATTATTAATAATAAAACATGCTCATATGTTGGCAAAGATTTGAATCTAGAAGAAAATATTTTCAATGTTCAAGATGTTTCAGAAGCTACTTACATAAATAAAATAAAAAACAAATAGTTGGTAATTATGTAAAGAAAGGGGAATAACTATATCAGATAGCCTGATACAGACATTGTATTAAACAGTACAAAAAATATTGAATCGAGTATCTCTAGTTCTTGTAGTAGTTCATAGCCATCAATATAGTTTTGCAGGTTTAGAAAATTTTAACATTAATACTAACAATTCTTGTGAACAATTTGAGAGTGTTTAAGACTTTAAAAACAGAAATTTCTGTTAAAAAGCTCATTTCCATTTGAAAATACACTGGTACCTATATTAATCTAGTGTAACTTATGACATATGTTCATATATTTTCTTCATAGGTAGTTTTTTTTGTATACAGTGTATTAATAATGCTTAGTTTTCATTAAGTTACAATTCCACCATGTTAATATACAATATGTTCCAGGATGAAAATAACAAGATTAGAATAGTGTATTATTTTATACAGAAAAGAAGTATGAATTGTCATGGCACACCTGAATTTAACTGCGAAACGGAATGAGACATGTAATAGAAGGTAAATTATGAAAAGTCACTTCTCAAAATAAAATATGTTGTTATTCCTTTGAAGAGTCCCGCATGTATCTTGTGGAAAATGGGTTTCAGTCAATTTGCTGAAAATCAAGTTTGATGTAGTTTATGATGATCGATCAAAGGTCTCCATGGGCACAATTTGATCTAGAGTAATTGTTTTATTAGCTGCTGTTTTACAGATAAGGATTTTGAAGTGTACGTTATGGAATGGTTGCGGCACTCAAAACAGCGACTCTTGCGTGAGAAAAAGTAACCGTAAGTAAACGATAGAATTTTCTTTAATCAAATTGGATTTCTGTTGATTTAACGTAATGTTTCATAAAATCTTTATGGTGTAAAATTTTTTATTAGTTTTAATATTATTAAAAAACTATTCTAATAAATTTTCTGTAATCTAGCTGTAATGTATGTGTATCCGTTAAACTTTATTAATTCAGTTTCAAAGTATGTTACATTATGGCAACTACAGATTAATATACCCTTTTTATTTCTTGCTTTCACTGAATAGGTTCAATAGTTTCCACTTTCCACACTTGTTATGTAATATGCTTACACAATTTTATTTTTTTTAGGTTGGATTCCTGGACAAAATAATTTTTTTCTAATTTTGTACCTGTTCTTTCAATTTTACTCTACTGTTCATTAATAGTGAATAAACGTTTTAAATCCTTTATTGCTTTTTTTTGCTATTTTATTTTAAATGTACAGGGTGAACTACTAAGAACGACTGTAGGCCACATTTCAGAAAATAATCATGGTACAACTTTCATAAAAATTACCTCTGGGTAAGTGATCCTGAAAAATTGCTGGAAAATATTTTGCAGTCTCTAAAATATCCGCTAGGGATAGAATGAACACTCGAAAACATAATACTCCAAAAAACTTACAAAAGGTGTCCTAAAAATACAATTTTTGAAATCTTGATGAGATTATGAAAAAATTTAATTAAGGAGATTTTTTGCTATTATTCTTCAAATAATGGGTGGTGAAGGTTATGAAGAAATGTATAACTTTTTCGTTTTTTAACCGATATTAACGTTTTTAGCTGCATTTAAGAGTTTTTTTGTTTAATAAGATGGATAACAAAATTAGATAATTTTGTATTCACTCGGAAATTTCAAATGTAAATTGAAGCTTTTTTTTAATTCTTATATCTGATAACGTAAATCCCTTTTCATCAGATTTTAAAAAATGTCTCATTACATTTGAAATTTCCGAGAAAAATGGGAAAATTGTCGACTTTTTCATATCGCGTTGACAAAATTGTGCAATTTTGTTATTTTTGTTAAGCATATCTTATTAAAGAGGAAAAACTCTTTTAAATGAGCCCAAAAACATTGATATCGATTAAAAAACAAAAAAGTGTTACGACATTTGTTTTTTAGGTTGAACCTTCCCCCACCCCTTATTTGAAGAATAAGGTCAAAAAGTTCCTAACTACATTTTTTCATAATCTCATCAATATATCAAAAATTGTATTTCTAGGATACCATTAGTATGTCTTTTTTGGAGATCATCACAGTATTATGTTTTTAAGTGTTCATTCCGCCCCATAGCAGATATTTTAGGAACTCAAAAAAATTTTCCAGCGATTTTTCAGGGTCATTTTCCTGAAGGTATTTTTTTTAAAGTTGTACCATGATTATTTTTTGAAATATGACCGACAGCCGGCGTTCTCAGTTGTTCACCCTGTATTTGCTGATTAGGCACAGAAAGATCTATAGGATGTCATCTAGAATGTTCGAGGTATATTATTTAGAGGTTTAAGTAATGTCCATACAACATCTAACACTGTATTGTTTTTGAAATGTATCATATAGATCATTGGTAAGATGTTATTTTTTAGACATTGCATTAACATCTACAACATGTTAAAAGGCATTTCAGAATGTAACAGAAATGTTGTTTTTAGTTCGTTATAAAGACTTCCTTTTGAGGAAGTTCTAGTAACATCACAGTAATGTAACAAGGCAGCGCTTTAACACCGCTGTGAAGTTAAGTTGAAACATCACAAAAGTTAACATCCACAAGCTGGGCATAACCGGTTGTATAGATGTGCATAAGATGAAAACAAGAGAAAAAAAGGAAGAACATTATCACAATGTGATGTTGAATTAACATAACTGTAATATTTATTAGCATAGTGGGCACGTATTCTCACAATTTGAAGGGGATACAATAAGATTATATTTTCATTTTAGTTCTAAAGATTTTATTTCCCACATTTTCTTGACTAATTTTGAATGTACCAACTTGATTTCTGTATTTCCTATATAAATCTATTAGTTTTAGAGTATTTTCCCTAGTCAACACATAGGTTCTGCCACTAATATATGTTGCATATGTGTTTTCTCTACATTCCGTTGAAATCTGAGATGTTGTCGGGTTACTATTATGGAAAGTGTCGGTGTTATTGATTATAATAAATTCGGACAGTTCTGTATCTAAAACAAAATGTTCATAGATAACTGACTAGATACTGGCAACGAACAATAACATTAATATTCGATGATAATGGGCTAGTCTGAAAGTACTTACTATCCATATTTTTCAATTAAGATTCAACTAATACAACAGTTAAGTTTAAGTGAAGCAATTTTATGGATAAATGGAAAATACAAAAATCAGATTCAGAGAGGTTATGTTTATAGTTTGGCCGTTTTCCGGTTTTTGAATTGACAGATGTAATCCATAATCCGTTCGTAGATCACAAGAATCAGAAATCAGTCACGGACATGTTTCAAATCGAAGTTGCGCTGAAAAAAATGTCCAACTAGTCCGGGATTTACCTGTGCGAACCTACGATAACATAACCGACAGATGATAAACTATTTTGTTCTGTTCCTCACTATTAATAGAAAGAGATACGACTTAAAAATGATGTCGGTTATGTTATCAGATATTAATGACGCATTGGAAAAGATTCACCAGACCAACTGTATACATTATTTGTGGGCATCCCCGAAAATGTGCTTCGTTTTGAATTATAGACAATGTGTAAAAAAGTAAAAAACTACTGCTGACGTAATCACCATCTGGACCCCCTATAGTGGTTACGTAATACTTGAACGGCCCCGACCCCTTTAAGAGGGGCTTCCTCACAGGTATATAAACCTAAAAACCTACACAATGCTAGTTACTAATTTAGTAATTATTTGGCTCAAACTATTTACGATAGATGTCGATAGTAGTACTGAATCGGCTTTTACTTATTCAACATATTTTCTCTCTGTCTTTCCACTCTTCACGGTTCAAAGAAACGCATCTCTGTTCGAATGTTTTGATTTCAAATATTTCAACTTATTGTGAGCACAGAAACCTTATCTCTGTTTTTTATGTTGCATCCAAACCACAGCACACCTGTGCATAGATAAGAGAATATTATATACACGGATCCAAACAAAATTTGTTGACATAATTTCCATTTGAGTGTAGATTTTTTATTATTTAAGAGTTTCATAAATGTTTTTGACAGGAATAAATTGTTAAAAAGTACGTAATCGTATCGACCCGATATCAAAAATTATAGTTATGATAATGTAAATTATCCTGCAATCCGTATTTTTCAATTTTAAAAGCTATGTTTGAGGTTATGTTTACTGGATTATTTGAGTAATGTGAAAATATGAGATAAATAATACTGATGGTTTGTTCTAGTATCATCAAACCATCTTTCAACATTCTCTTGAAACCCTGTTTTAATGATAAAATGGGGTTGTTAGCGAAAAGCGAAAAACGCTTAATTGAAGTGACCTTTGAAGTACTGAATGAAGAAAAATTAAAACCGCTCTCAAAAGACAAGAATTGCATAATTCGTTTTGATGAATATATAATAGTGATAATTGAAAAATATAACTATTATCACCTGATACAAAGTGCATTACATATTGCATGAAAGGACATGTGCTATTTAATAATATGGATACCAAGTGACAGCATTGTGGGAGTTGCTAGAAATTAAGAATGGAAGAAAAATATACATACTTTAAAAACATTCTACCTTTCAAAATTTGTACCATTTATATTAGGTAACATAATAAAATGTTTTCATGATTATAAATTTTTGTTTGTTTCATGCTAAGAAAAGTAAACTGCGGAAAAGTTGCAAATGTACATGATTTAAAATAGGCCATTTAGTCTGAAAACACAGAACGTCGTGTCACAACTTTGCCTCAATCTAATCATATTTGTATCAGTTTCAGAGTTTCTGTTGGTTGCTTTCAAATTTTATTTGACATGTAGGCTCTTTTTTCAACTACATGTGTAAATATATTCACTTTTATCTAGAAACAAATAATATAAACAAAGTTTCCAAATTTATTATACAAAGAAATATTTACTTGTAATACAATGCTTTATATTTAATAGAAAGAGGAAAGTAAGGTACAGTGAGGAATTTCAATTTAAAATAGCAAACGTTTAAAAAGCTTACAAAGCAACTATAACAACTAATAAAAAATTCAAAGCGAAAGATCTGTAATGACAAATAATAATGTATATATTGTGAGGAGATCGATATATACAGTACAAAATCAAACATACAATCAACATGTACAAGTTTGCTTCTACCTTGTTTGCAAATATTGATCATATGTGTTGTGGAGATTGGAACTGAAACATTTTTCCTTCATTATACAAAAAAATAGTTGGTTCATTCTCTTTTTCTCATGACAGATACACATATGTGTGATCACCTGAATGGTAAATATTTTTTTTGTTTTTGTATAATACATTATTGGTTTTATTACTTTTCCATCCAACCCATCTAATATGCGAGAAAAGTATAGGTTTACCCAAAAAAAAGTTGGAATTTTGGATTTTTTTGAGTTGTTTTTACGTTTTTCAGCAAGAACAACACAAAAAAATGGTTTTTAGAAAAGAAAACCTATCTGTATAACTCGATACTGAAGTGCAACAAGTAGACAAAATTAACTTTTTAGTCGTCCTTTGTTTTACAATTTTTTTTAATATCAACAACTAAGACTATTACTAAGTCATTCTTTAATAATAATTTGGTTTCTTATTTTCTTTAATTTTTTGAAATGCTTATATAATCAAACAATTTGCAAGGAAATTTCGACTATTGGCTAGACAAAGTTTTAAAATATTTAAGGTTCAAAGATTTTTAAAATATAATGTTACCTACTTCATTCATTAATTTTATTCAACAATTACTATTACCTATGGTGCATAGGCTAAGGCAAGCTAAAAAGTGGATAACCATCCTAATTTCTTATAAAATCTTTGGACAGGTTGTTAAGAGAAAAACAAATACACCTTGTCATTCTCTTGTTAAAACTGTTCTTAACGGAGGTAATGGAGTATGGAACTCTTAAGGAAAAAGTGGCTAAGAGCATTTTTGAACAAGTACAAAATGTTGTGGTGGTTGATTCAGGATTGTGGGTAGATGTTCAACACGGTATTCTAGGCGCTACTCCTGATGGTAAATATATTTAACATAACAAATAATTACCATGTTATAAATTCTTTTTGCATATTAAATGACATACTTTTATTGATAAAACATTTTAAGGCTTGTAGGTGATGATGCACTACTTGAAATAAAATGACTCCACTCTGCATCAAAACTGAATTTACAAACAAATACAATAAGCGAAATAATTGACCTCATGAAGAACAAAATTTGTCTAGAAAAACACAACAATATAATTCATCCTAAGCGGAATCACAATTACTATTATCAGGTATAAACATGATATATTTATTCCAAAGAACAAAAACTCAAAATCATTCTCATATAATATATTTAATCACTTTGATGTATTTACCAACAATAAATAAGAATAACATTAAAAAGTAGTTATTTGTGTAATAGGTGCAAAAAGTGCATTTTTGTTGCAAGGAAGCATGAAGCACTAAACACAATCTTGTGGAGTAAATATGAATAGCATTTACGAAGCACGAATTTACTTAATTAGCATGAAAATTACTTAATTATAATCACTTACAAATACAATACACACTAAACTATAAATTTGGGATATTTTTATGAACACAAAACATGACAACAGCATTTGACCCATAGAGAAAGTTATAATATTATTTGTCTATGAATTGACCGTCGTCTTCTGTCATTGTTCTATATTGTTCTATACAGCGCCATGCATCAAGACGGTGGAGCGGTTGAACTAAAGTAAAAAAATGTTCGTTTGCAAAAATTTGCGCAAAACAAATCTCAAAAAATACAATGATTTGAGATTTCATATTTTCAGAATCGAATTATCTAGGCTTCCTTTTGGGGATCAGGTTTTGGTGTCCAGATTGGTGACCACAAATTGTCAAAACTGTCAAAATCACACCATCACTTAATGGCTTATATCTTTTTTATAACAATATAAAACTCAACCAAAATACCTGATCCCCAAGACAAAGGTCCAAGTTATATTGTGTTAAAATTTCAACACTTAATTTCCCTGCGTTATTTAGTTTTATTGTGTACAAAATTACCTAAATTTTGTTGCAAATTACGGGTGTCAACTGTTTTCAGGTTCCTAAAACGTGAGGCCCCTCTTAATGTAAATGTTAAATTATGTTAGTATGATCTATTTAGAATATCCACATAAGAAATAATTTATTACCAAATTAAAATTATTCCGGTGCGCTACTGTCTAAGTAATATTAAATGTTCCCTTCTAAATTCATATTTGTTAGGATATTGGGCTGGGAATCTGAAATAATGTCGACATAAGCGGATCTCGCGTCCGCCCCGATCACGATTTAATTCAAAAACATCGTTTTACGACCCTTTCTTATGGAATTATTACTATTATTTTGACTGCCACTTTTCTCCTACATAAAACTGAGGAGTTTATGAAACTTTCGATCCCGACTGAACGAGAACAATAGAATTTATTGTGGAATTTGTCCGGTCTATGACATAGATATGTACAGGGTAACTTGAATCTATAGAAAATCACAAACCACATGGTTATACTTGGTACCAGCCCGGATGAATCGGGGTAAACCGGGGTACTTCAACTGGGCGGCAATTTAAATTAATATGTTTGAAAAAAAATGGTGCATTCTTGGCAAAATATGACAAAGTTTAAAATTTCAATTATTTAACCATATAGTGAAAATCCACTGTGGTTCGTTGCCCTATAGTCTATATATTATTATTCTACACACAATGTACTTTTGCCATACTTAAATACTGGAAATTTTCACTTATAATTTCTTTAGTCCTTGAATTATTTCCGGAAATTTTTCCGAAGGAACGCCTTTTCTAAAAAAATGCTTGACTGTGGAAACATTTCCGGACATTTATTCAAGGAAGTGGGGGATTCGGTAAGAAAATTTTACACCCCAAACTTATTTTAAAAATCTGACATGTTTCATTTTGAAATAAAGTTGGCTAGACAGGCTATTTTGGCGAAGTAAACCAGTTCAAACCCGGTGAACATTTGACGTGTGATAATTGTCAAATGTTCACCAGTTTTGGATAGGTTTGCTTCGTCAAAATATCACTATTGTTTTGCGGTGTGTGATATGTTTTTCTTCTTATACGTCACCTAATTCAATAGCATTTTTTTAAAATCCAAAATGGCTCGTTTTGGAAATTAAAATTCTGAAAACATAAAAGCAGAAGTGGCAAATTTTGTTATAGTTGTAGCGTAGTTCCAACTATTTGCCCAATTTATAGGAAATTATAATGGTTTTTAAATAAAGAAGTTCTGACTTTTTATTTTGACTTTTTATCAATAATACCCAAAACATTCATGTAGGGGAGACTGTTGTATACTGGGACAATATTCTTGTAATTGAAATAGAAAATTTGTTGAATAATTTTTAACTATTGTGAACATTCTAATTATCCAAAATTAATTTGTTTATCAACACCTGCAAAAATTTTAACAATTTTTAAATTTTAAGTAGAAAAAAATTGAAGGTAACACTATACACCACTTTCCCACTATGCAACCACCCCATTTTGCATACTGGGAAAGATGCATGTGTATAGTGGGACAATGGTTTTTGAAGACAAATAAATAAATACAAAAATAAATTTTGTTCGTTTATTGACAAAATAATAAATCTTCTAAATAAACTGAGTAGGTCGCCCAATCGTAATGATAGGAAAAAATATCTCTTAATAAAACTTTAACTAGAAAACATAACTTGAGCTAGAAAACGTAACTTGAACTTATAGTTTTCATCTTACCTATCAAAAATATTGGATTTTTTTTCATGAAATTAACTGTGTATTCATCTTTCTCTATTTTTTCTATTTGACCAACGAAGTGTTTGGTGCTTTTTTTCATGGGATACTGAACAAGTATGAAATCAGATATATTAAGTATCTCATTTTTATCCTTCATAAATTCATCGGAGATATCCGCATCTGAATCATCATCACATATTTCAGTCACTGAAAAGTCACTCTCGCTTGAGCTGTCATTTTTCGGCGCGAATAAATTTCTCTTAACTTCCTTGGCCTTCTCAATTCTCTGTCGCTTTTGAGATGTTGTTTACAACTTCAACCTCAATATTTCTTTCTTCTCTTCAATTATGGGAGTATCAGTCAATACAATAGAAGTAGTTTTTTTCCTGGCACTAGTATTTGTTTTTCGAGGTGCAGCCTTTGCAAATGGTCTTACAGCTTCCGGGGTAACAATATTCTCTTTGAGTGATTTTATTCCAGTGCTGGACATTCCAGGGCAACTTGGAATTGGATTTTCAACAGAGTTATCTGCAGTTGTATTGGCCAATTGAACTGGTTTCTCGGTTTCAATTCGGTCTGACACGTAGGAGCCTAAAAAGTCGCAATCTTGAAATATTTCAACATTTAAAGGACAAATGCCAGTTTTTTCAAATCCTTTGATAATGTTTTTAGGTGTGAAAGCTAGTGGAAACGTTTGTCCAACTATATCGGCGATGTTATAGATTGTCACAGGAATGCCGGGGTTTTGTAGCATCCAGTCATCCATTGATCTGTTGTAGTAGATTTTGAAAGGGCCAATACAACTGACGTCCAAAGGTTGCAAGCGATGACTACAGTGAGGTGGTAATGTAAGAAGAACTATGCCATGTTTTTTGCAATATTCAAGTACCCTAACATCTGTATGACTCTCGTGGTTATCAAGAATAAGTAAAATTGTATTGTCATTGTTACAATGTATGGTGTCTGAAACATGCTGTAAGTATTCCATAAAATTACTACCACACATCCATCCACTAGCATTCGCTGTTCCTTTTGATCCGGGGGGAGCACCAAGCAGCATGTGTGGCTTGAAATGTATGCGTGGAAATACGAAGAAGGGTGGTACAAATGTCCCATTGGCGCATATAGTGGCACACATTGTTACTAGTATACCTCTTTCCCCTATGTACAGTAATTACACCAGTTTCGTCACAGTTAAAAATTTGGTTGGGGTTGAAACTGTATTTGTCCAGAACTGTACGCAAATTTTTGAAAAAAAGTTCTATATTGTGGCGGTTGAAGCTAGTTGCGCGACTCAGACTTGTGGCCTCGGGCGTTCTCAGGCTTATCTTATGTCGGATTCGGAAAAGTTGAACCATTCTTCCCCAGCGATTTTATTTTCTGACCATTTTCTTGGAATTTCTTTCTTATTTGCGTCGGCATATCTATAAGCCAACTGTCTAGCTTCTTTGCTTGTGAATCCGTAGCACATTTGGGATGAAGTAACTAAATATTCGCTAAGCAGTTGTTCTTCATCGTCACTGAAAATTTGCTTAAAGCCATGTTGCCTCTGAAAATTTATTTCCTGCGTGTTTGCTTCATTGATGTTATGTTTTTCAAGTGTCTATGCAACACTGATTTGCTAACTCCAAATTGAAGTGCAGCATTCCTAATATTGATCTCATTTCTAAGAACAGCCTCTACTTGCCTTTCGCATTTTTTCAGCATTCTCAAGGTGTATTCTCCTACTCTCAAGAAACGATTTTTTATTTTTGCGGCCCCTTTTCTTGTCCATTTCTGGAAAAAAAGGTAATTAGAGAGTTAAACTTTAAAGAAACACAAATATTATATTAGAGAGCAAAAAAAGATTTTGTCCCAATATGCAACTCTGCAACAACAATATGCAATTCTGTCCCACTTTACACCCGAATACACTTCTTAACATTTTCGGAATTGGAAAAAAACAAACAAATAACATTGAAAAATAACCTCAACTCACCTTCAAGACACCTTCGGGCACAATTATTCTCAAATACGGAACAAACAAATGAATATTTCTGGCCTAAACTGTGCCCAACACGTGGTCGTATAAAAAAACTTTGACACTCTGATGCTCACATTAACGAGATTGACGCCATACTGAAGACTCTAGCGGCGAGTGGCAAGGGTATATCCACTGCGTATATATGATGCAGTTGACACAACTTTTTTCGGTATTTTAAGCGATACCGTTGGCGGGCAATTTGAATTGTCCCACTATGGAACCTGTCCCACTATACAACAGTTTCCCCTAAACTATGACAACAAGATACAGGATCAATAGAAAATTATCAAGTCAAATCACTTCTAACAAATTTAACTCCCCGAAGAAGTCGAAATTAAGCATATGGAGGTAGTTTCTAGTTTTCTGTGCGGAAAGATCCTACAATGTTGAAGACCCAACAATATCGATGACTGCGTTTGCATCAATTTTAGAAGATTATGCGTTTAATATGAAAAAGAAAAATTCTGATGATTACAAAGAATCTGTCATTAACGTAAATTACGTATTTTTAGATTATTTGACAAAAAAGTCAAAATTGCAAAAAAATATTGAATCGCAAAAATAATTTTCTTGTTTTGTTTTGTGTTATGTGGAACTCTACTGCAAAACAATTTCAAACTTTTTTTTTGAAAAGTATCAGTTTAAATTCGATCCCTTTAATGATGTGGAAGGTTCTGGTGCACTTCGCGATCCTTGGAATTTTATATTAATCTTAATTTTGTTTGATAGCTTACCTTAAATAAAGCAGATTAGAACAAAAATTTCGCTGGATTATTCCTTTCCATTACTTTAAAATCACGAATTTAGTTCGAAAAATGGTATTTTTTCAACACTAGTTAATGCTATTTTACGATAAATATTTTCAGTTTAAATTGTAAATGAACTAGATATAAGTCGGTTTCACAAAAAAAAACAGAAGAAAATACTTAAATTTTGCCAATTTTTAAAAATATTCTTAGGCATAATTATTTTCACTTGACACTTATAGGGTATAAATTACACACTGAAATCTACTATACTATTTTGACAGTACCTAGTCAAAATGGAAGTCGAAAACGTTTTCCAACTGAATTCGATCATTAATTTAAACGATGAGTAATTGTTAAATAGGCTCCAAAATGTGAACTTGTTACCGCAAAATATAAAATTTCCTACTGCCGTACTGTCGAAGACAATGCTCTCTTCAAAAATGGAGGACGGGTATTTTGGGACATAGTTTTCATTGCTCTAGGTGTAAACTTAGAATTAGTTTAGTGAAGGGAACTTTTTTTGAAAACTATAAAGTGCCAATTTGTACAATTTTATATTTGTTATGGCAGTTGGTATGTGATATTCGGTCGGAGTCCATTGCTATATCCATTGTTATTTTAGAGACATATGTTCTTGAAAGTTGATTGAGAGGAACGATTTATTTTTATTTGGTATGTATCACTGTAGCTATTAGTCGCTACTAACGAAAATATTTATTATAGATAGTTATTTTAGATTATATTTCATTCATTTTAGTAAATTTGGATTTGTTTTGAACTACACCACTTTTCAGATTTCTATTAGTTTAATTTCATTAGTTTCGATAGCTCAACTTTCACTTAGCTGAAATCAGTTATTGAAAAACTGTTGTCATGGCAACGATTGTTGTGATAAGTAGTAAACATAAACTCAAATCATATCGTGCTCTCTTCCGAGAACTCGAACTAAAGCATTTGAATTTGCTCTGTCATGGTTTAGTGCCAGCAAGACCATATATACTGAAAAATGCGCGCCGGTTCGACATTTCGCAATTCGCGTGCGAGAATTGCGAAACGTCGAATCGGCGCAAACGCTTCGCTCGCGGTATCAATCTGCTTTAATATTTCAAACGGAAATCCAATCTTCAATAATTCGAATGATTATCCACATTATTATGAAAAAATACGTACTCAAATAAGTATACTATCAGGAATACATACACAATTTGCAAATGGAAAACTTGAGTGAACAGTATCGACAAATTGTGAAAAATGCGCGCAAATGGAAAAATTCAACAGATTGTGCAATTCGCGCATAACTGATTTCTGCTAAACGAAAGTTGATCGGTATCGATTCCTTGTAGGGTTACTTTAAAGTGCTATTCAACGCGACAATCGATTACAATCATTTCCTGTCATTTAAAAAACAACATGTTCAACAATACATTTTCGATATCAATCGATCACTCTGATTATAATCGGTCTAAAATTATGATGCTATTAAAAACAATCGAAAATCGGAAGCATATGTGGTTGGTCGAAAAATTTAAATAAACTACCGTTTGTCTATGGGTTATGTGATGTGAGTGATATTTTGCAATTGTATATTACATTTTTACTTAACATAACAGCTTCTATAAAATTAAACTTAATTAAACTACATGAACTTGTGAAAAGTGTAAAATACACGTGAAATGAACCAACATAATGATGAGGTTATGCCAATATTGATTTATTTGATTTGTAAAATGACATGAGATATGACAATTTTTTTGGTCGTTCAACAAACATCAGTTCGTTTTCGATTTCGATTATAAATAAAATCGGAATCAAGATCGAAGTGTTGAATAGCACTTAATTGTTTAATTTTTTTAGGAGGGGACGGTCATTCGTGCAAATCGATAAATCCGTGTTAATCAAACGAAAATATAATAGGGGGCGCTTAATTCCAGAGCAGTGGGTGCTAGGATCTATGATGTCACTGATGAACGAGGCTATTTAGTATTTGTTCCCAGCCGCACAGCCACTACTCTGGAATCAATAATTTATCGTCACGTATTGCCGGTTACTGAAATATGAACTGACTGCTGGAAAGGATATAGTGGCCTCAAAAATTTGGGAGGTGCATCCCCTTACACACATAAGGAGGTTAATCATTCCAGAAACTTTGTGGATCCGGTAACAGGACTGTGAACGAACCATATTGAAGGCCACTAGTCGTGCCTTAAACAATATTTGAGGCGTCTCGGGGAGGGATATCCTCAAGATTTTTATCAGAATATGTGGATCAGTTTATGTGGTGGCAAGTGTTTGGTCCCACTCCTAGTGCGCGATTCAACAATATTATCGAACAAATTTCGGCGCGTTATCCTGAGTAGTTTATAATTGACATTTAGTTAGGTTAGATTAGGTTAGTTTAAATATTCATAAGTAGGTAAGAAGGTTAGATTGGGTTAGGTTAGGTTGACCCAATTCTAATTTTTATAAAACATTCCAGGTACAGAGTGCGGACAGATTGGTGGTAGGTTTTAGCAGGTAGGCGATCGACCATGGCTCTTTAGAGAGACGTGTCCTTGGCCCATTAAGGGTTGAGGATGAAAACATGGTTGATGGAATCCGGCAACTTGGGACTCCTTCCTAAGGTCTTTAGAATATATTCCCCCCCCCCCCACAAAAAAATAGGTTAGGTTAGTAGTTAATCAAACTTCGGCACGTTATCCTCTCTAGTTTACTACATTGTTGGGTTTTATTTGGTCTATATACTTAAGTTAGGGATGTCATTATGAGCCATAAAAGTTTGCTAGGGACGACAAATGTTCCAGAACAGAAAATAGATAATCTCAGATACAATATAGTATACCAGAACTTAGCCGAAAAATTGGAGAAAGCTAGCGCGAAGAATGCACAAAACTTGCACTCACTTTTAGCGAGGAGAAAACAAAAATTACACAAAATTAAATCACTGATCACATTACTTCGTTGTTTTTAAAAATGTAAAATATTAGGTTATGTATTATATTGAATCGCTTTTTCTTTTCTCGCCTTGTCTATCGCTCAAGTTAGCTAGGTTTTTCGATCGTTTGATGGAAACTATATTTTTCCATTTATTTAAGTGAATATTTGTCAAATGTAAAATAATAGCGATATAAATATAAAATATGACTAAAATTGAATAAAACAATCCACTAGAAGTGTGTTCTCGCTATTATTTTAAAAATACCTCTCCTTTAATTATTAACAATACGTTCGTTATAAGAAAAATATTTGTACTTATCGGAAAAGTTAACGTTAATTTTTAACTAGAAATCACAAATATATACATATTATAATTTTTATATTTACCCTAACCACATAGAATATACGTACCTGTGGAACATACATAATACGTCCAAAAAAGTACATTTTCAATACATAGGTACATTTTAGATAATAAAGATAGTATAAATTTGTGACCATCTGATATCTAGACATAACTGTCAAATTTTTTTTTTAAATGGTGGATTTTTAGTACTTTTAATTGCGATTTTTTCTTTCAAAAGTGTATGATCCGAAAATGTTTTTCTCTTAAAATGTTCTATGACAATAGGACTTTCTAATAAAAAAAATCGTTGCAAAATTAGGAGGGTCACGAAAGTCACCGGACCCGATGTGATATTTAGAGGGGCGCGAAGAGAAGACAGCTACAAAAGGACACAGAAAAAAAGAAAGAGAAGTACAGCAGCTTTAACAAGCGAAGATTATAAACAAATATTAAAAATATGGGATGAGGATGGACAAAAAAAATTCTTTTACATCGCTACCCACGAGTTAGCTTGGAGGGGTGGAGAAGAAGCTGCTGCGAAAGTTGAGAATTTTGCCAGAGTTCGACAACAAAACCAACTAACCAATGTAATGATGTAAATAAAGTTGCCTAAGACGAAGAATAATTTCCATACCATAACCAGCTGTTCACCTAAAAAGATATAATTATATAGTCAAGTCAAGAGAATTTTAGATATAAGTAGTTACATTAGAATACAAATATTATTATAGATAATTCATTATAATCATTAATTTAAGAATAAAAACAAATACAAATATTGAATAGAATAGAATTCAATAGATTTTCATAGATAAACAAATAATGACGTATAGACAAATGATATATGGTAAATAAAATAAACATTGAATCAATAAATAGTAATTTGTTAAAGTTTATTATAAATAATATAATGCAAAGAGTTTAGACAAATAACATAAGAGAATTTATATTTATGAATAATAAGAGTGTAACAGAGATATATTATCAATAATAATATTGAATGTTGTACCATGTAAATGTATCTATGTATAACCAATTTTAATTTATTTGTATGATGAAAAAACTCATAGGAACTCTATAAATGAACTAATAATGTAAAAGAGTGTATGTATGAAATTTTTTTAATAAGTGAAAGAAGTTTCAATTAATCTGATTGCAAAAGACAATATTTTATTGGTTATAAAATATGACAGAACAAATTGTGAATCAACAAATAAACTTTGAAATAGTGACCTGAAAAAGAACAAAAGACTGTTTGTTGAAAAAAGTAGAGAATCGAGGGGACGCTTAAATAATAAGGGAAGCTGGTGTCAAGAAGCGAGGAGTGTGTGTGATGGTGTTCCTGAAATTTCAAGAAATTCCCGGTTTAAGACATTTAAACCTATAAAGTACTATTAAATACAATCTTAGTAATACTCACAGTCAATTGTATCAAGTTTTTCGGCAAGAATCTACGAAATTTTCATCAATTTTGGTTTTTTGGAGCTTCAGCGGAGTGTTCCTGGGATCCAGAGACTTTCATCCCAATTCAAGAGCAACAGGTCAGTGTTTTTAAATCATTATTGGCCAATAATCAGAGTAAAAACTCAAAATACTCAAATAAGTACTTAATTTCATAAATTGATAAACTTTTGCAAATATGATCGATCTGAAAAAGAAAGAAGCAGACTTTATATAGTGAATTCATTGCATAAATCGTTAAAATTAATAAAAGGCCGAATTTTAAATAAATTAAAATACGTACTTACGCCATCTTGTAATCGCATAAATTTATTGATTGAAAATTTATCAATGTAATAACTATGTCCATCTGTATTTTATTCCTATATTTCTATCTATGTATATAACTATTTTCTTCCCACAGCAATTTGTATCATATATATGTATGATTTATATATAAATTCTTTTATGTGTTTGAACCATTCATTTGTCTGCATCTTCAACAAACTTGGTATAATATGAATAGATGCTTCGTACGTATAAGAATTGTTCGTTTTATGCTAAAGCGCATGACTAGTTTTTCACGCATGCGCATTGATAAAATGATTAAAATAAATAAGTAGATACAATACAACCAGTGGCGTCTCATATTATTTTTATTAAAAATATAAAATATTGAATTTAAAATTAAAACTATTTCAAAATAATGTGTTTTCTTTTTATTTAAACAATTACAACAATATAAAATGCCAGGACTCAAAGAGAAAAAGGATTTCATGCTCCCGAAATAATTAATATATAATAAATATAACAAATATATAAAAAACAATAACTGAGCTAGCCAAACTAAACAAAAATTCTAAATAATAAACATCTACATTTAAATTTCATAATCAAAAGTAAGTAAGCTTTTATCATATATGGAATAATATATATATATATATATATATATATATATATTAAAGTGAAATATATCTACTAGGTTATGTTGAATCATTAACATCACTCAGAAATGTGAATCTAAGTAATAGTAGTAGTGAATATTCGATAAAAGGAAATAATCCATAAGAAAACATAGCTTAAATATGACAAGAAATATTTACAAATAGAATACAATTGATAAAACTATATAGAAGATTACTATTTAATTTTGTAACTATTTTTCTTTAAAAGTATAATTCAAGATATTGAAAATACAATAGTAACAAGTAAATTACGTCAACATAAATTTTATATATAACTATGATCATCACTGTATATGGTATCACATGAATTTTGAAATAAAATTCAATTATTATAATTTAATATTTTGTAGACACTTTTAGAAACCCTGTATATTGCATAAACTATTCAATTAATTGTATAAACTTCAAGGTCAAATATCAACGCGAAATAACGTTCTGTTATTAGTTCGAATAGAGTATTTCGGAGTGACAGTGGAAGTGCATAAAAACAAAGTGAATTTGTCTACTATAACGCAGAAACAGATATTTTGATTCAATAACAACGATGTTTATTTATCAACAAATGAACGATGAAAAACAAAAGTAAAAAACATTGGAAGGTTGTTGATTTTGAGCTTGAGAGACGCGGTGTAAATTTAATAAATGGAGGACGTGTTGAATTTATTTCCTCCAAATTTTTATAAAAACTATAATAATTTAAAATATATTAAGTAAAAAAATTAACCAAAGTGTTTAGTGAAGTTTGAACAATAAACTAACAAAAATGTATCACTCGCATATAAATAAATAAGTGTAAAAATGGTGATAGCATCTAGATATGGTAAGATGAACAATTACCTTCATTAATATAATCTTCGATAACCTTTCACATATCTTGTTGTGGATAAGATATTTCTACTGATGAAATAATTCACATCACATCATTTTCCACATCTGAATTTCGCTTATTCGATCATAGGCGATCGTTTTTTCTCCGATGCACTACATTCAGGGTCAAGACGAACCAACCATAAACTCTATTACTCATGTATATAGTGTATTTCTCCTATAAAACATTTTGATATATTTATATGTTAGGTTATATTGTTTGATATCTATTAATTAGTAAAAATATTAGTATTAGATATTCAATCTCTACTAAATATCGGACACAGAACACTGAACACGTATTATAAAAATTAATACTCACCAAATTCTTACATCAAATTATGATAATACATCCTAAACACATTGTTTTCTCTTTCATTTTGTAAACTAAATAATAATCATCACAGAGTCCCACAACACACGACGCCAAGGTTAACAATAGAGAGAGTAGAGGTTGAGTCGTTGTGAATGCATTCAGAACTTTTAGTAAAATAAGTAATCAAGCGAAACTTACTTGATACGTTGGAATTCAATAATATTAATAATTTATGAAAAGCGGTTTTGTGCGATGATTTTGTCAATAATTTTCTATTGAGTTTGATATGAATTATAAACTTTTAACTCATTATAATTTCGTTATTTACATAAATATGTTCAATTAAAATCATTTGTCTATGTTCGTCTTGCGTTTCTTTGATATCTTACCTACAGTTTCCTGTTGCTGACAATCGCCAAGTGCCGAATCTCATCCCTGAGATACAATGTTAAAAGTCAAACAAATTTATAATATTTCCTAACTTGTGTAGTATCTTTGAATTGGGAATTCGCAGAAAGCGAACCAATTCTGGCGCCCATACAATCATTATTAATAAATATATAATAAAATTAATTTAAAATATATAATAAAATAGAACCCAACGTAGAGGCATTATTTATAATACACAATAATATATGTATATATTCGTTTATTGACCATTTTACATACAGGGCACGTTTATAGTCATCTCATATAAAATATTAATATAATTACAAACGATTAATAGATAATTAATTACATTATGAGAAAAAACAAAAAAAAGAGAACAATCACACAATAAAAAGTAGAAATAGTTACAAAATATCTACAATAGAATAAAAATCTAAAAGTACACCAAGACATATTATAAAAGGATGAAAAACTATATAAAAACATATAAAAGTATAGAACTCTATAGAAAAAATAAACAATTATCGTAGGTTAACCATATTTTATCAGGTATTCAAGTATAATGCACTCTCAAAGGAATAGCTCATGTACTCATCAATGCTGTAAAAACAGTGTTCTATCAGATAAATTCTGACAAATTTAGAAAATTTCGCAACGCTCATTTCCTTTATTTTTTCCTCCGGGTATAGTTTATCTAATTTATTAAACAGATTGAAATCAAGTCGGTTCCGTTTAGCCGTTGACAGACGTGAAAAGATATTTACTAGATCATTTGCATTTCTAGTACTGTAACCGTGTAAATCGCTATGACTCGAAATAGAATTTAGGTCCCGATGTATTCTTAGAAGTTGGTCAAAGATATATTGGCAGGGTAGACACAGAATCTTATATTTCTTAAAAATTTCTATACAATGCGCTCGGTATGCTGATCCGTCCACAATTCGGATTGCTGCCTTTTGGAGCGAAAAAACCTTATGGAGCCTGCTTGAGTTACCCCATAGCGATATGCCATAAGACAGATGACTGTGAATCAAGGCACAGTAGGCGACTTTCATTACATTATTGTCACTAATATTTTTACGTAACTGTCTCAATACGAATATTTGAGAAAATATTTTTGAGCATAATCGATCAATCTGGCTCGACCAAGTCAACGAAGTATCGAATAATAATAATAATAATAATAATAATAATAATAATAATATTAATAATAATAATAATAATAATAATGATAATAATAATACTCGCTATAGGCGGCTTTCGAACTAGCCCACTCTCCGCTCTTTGCTGCGAAGCAGGCATCCCTCCTCTAGAATTCAGGAGAAAACGTCTAATATTAAATTACGGTATAAATGCCCGCAGTCAACAGAACAATCCGAACTTCGAACTCTTTTTCCCTAGTGAAATGAATGCAACATTTGAAAGAAAACAAACAAGTTCTAAGCCTATAGGAATACGATTCCAAGATACTGTGTCCGAATTAAATATCATTCTTCCATCTGTCTACCCAATAGGCCCAAGTGAAAACCCACCTTGGAATCTGAAACTCCCAAAAATTCACCTAGAATGCCAGAAGCACAGAAAAGAAGAAACAAACAGAAGCATATATATCACTTTATTCAACTCCATCCTATTTTCTTACTCTGAATACAGAATAATTTATACGGACGGCTCCAAAATGAACAATGGAGTAGGGAGTGCGTTCGTCACAATGGGAGAAAGCTTTTCCTGGACACTCCCTCCATCGGCAAGTATCTTCACGGCTGAATTATACGCTATATGGCAGGCCCTAAGATATGCTGAAATGGATATCTACAAAACCACTTTGATTTGTACAGACTCTCTCAGCGTATGCCAGGCACTTAATAATAGGTTCAACAAAAATCCGTTAGTACAAATCATTCTATCGCTGACAGATTGGCTCCACCGGCTGGAAAAACGTGTCTGTTTCATTTGGATCCCTGGCCATATAGGAATAGCTGGGAACGAGTTGGCCGACCTGGCTGCGAAAGATGCTACTGACTCCGCAATGTTCGAAGATATTCCTATAACTCCCTCAGATCTAAAACTTGAAGCGAATATTAAAGCAATAAATCAATGGCAAAGACAATGGAACTTCAGCGACACTAAACTCAGGGAGATAAAATACACAGTTAGCAAATGGGAATACCCACCTAAACTGAATAGAAGAGAACAAGTTGCTATATCCCGTCTAAGAATTGGCCACACCTATCTCACTAATGTGTTCATGCTCCGGAATGAGCCCCAACCCCGATGTGAGGTTTGTCAGAATGCTAGGCTAACAGTAAAACACATCTTACTTAAATGCAGAAACTTTTCACATCTCCGGAGTCAGATGAATTTATCTGGTGATATACGTGTTTGTCTTGCCAACAACCCACGTGAAATGTGGAAAATGGTCATCTTCCTAAAAAATTCAAAACTACTAGGAAAAATATGAAGTGTAGAAATTATATTATTCTTTTACCAGAACTACATCATGATTGTATGAATACGGACCTTATGATCGGCAGAAAGTTTTGAACAACTGGTAGAGTAAGGCTAATGACCAAAGTAGTCGATGCCTGAAGTGAAAGAAAAAAAAAATAATAATAATAAACGTCTTTATTATTTTCAATCAAAACACAAATACACATAAATTAAATTGAACTCAAAAACTTTTGAAAATAAAGGGCGAAGTTTATTTTCAGTTGTACATTACTGCTCAACAGAAAATACTCTTCCAGTTAACCCAAAAACAAATATTATGTAGTTCTTAATTATTAGCTGATGAAACATAAAATTAAATAAAGCAATTACTTTTTGCAGAACAAGATAAAATAAATTATAATAAAAATATACATGTATCAATAGGTACAATATTAGGTAGACTTAAGCATTAAAGAATTTATAGTTGATTCGATGAGAGAAGAAACACGAAGCGAGACACCTCATAAGAGATAATATACCCAAAAAGCGAGAAACAAACTTACGAATTTACTTTTTTAAATGAGAAATTAGCAGGTAGATATTTTGCGTTACTGCTAAATTTGATTGTCTAGTATATATTTTTTAAGGGATCTTTTAAATTTAGAAATATTATAGACCTTAAACTCGGATGGAACGGCATTATACTGAGAGTAAATTTGGTATGAAAACGAGCGACTGAAAGACTCAGTCGTGAAATGAGGAACATTAAGTAAACCTCTTTTTCTAATATTTACATTATGGACATCTGAACGATACGTAATTTTCCGGTGTAGATAGGAAGGTTTCCTGTCAAGAATTATTTTATGGCATAATGTAATAAAATGAAACTTTCATCTATTCTCCATATGTAACCATCCAATCTCCTTCAATGTATGAGATACTCGTTGTCGTCTTATTCCAAAAATCATACGTAGGTATGAGTTTTGAACTTTCTGAATCTTATGTTTATACAGGTGAGTTAGATTAGGTCCGTACAAAGCATCTGCATAATTGAATAATGATAGCAGAAGTGTTTCACAGAGATATTTTTTTACATGCATAGGAAAAAGGTGTCGATTACCATATATCATTTTAATATTACAATAAGCGCGTTGTAATAACCTATTTATATGCCTTTCAAATCTCAATGCAGAATCTAATATAACTCCTAAATTTTTTGCCTCACTTACCACTTCCAATTCTTCATTACCAATAGTAATATTCACTACATTCGATAAATGTTGTCTGTTTCGCTTAGTGCCAAACAACATGACTTTAGATTTTGTTGTGTTTATAAGTAGGCAGTGTTCAGTGGCATAACCGATGAATTCATCTATATTGTTGTTGACAACGGCACAAGCGTTATCCACATCAGCATGCCTGAAGCTATAATACAACTGAGTATCATCAGCATATAAATGAACTTTGCAGTCCCGGATTTTGTTTAAGAGATGAGAAGCATACATAGAAAACAGCAGTGTCCCAAGGATCGACCCTTAAGGTACACCAGATCTTAGTACGGGATCATCTGAACTAATACCGTCAATAAAAACTTGCTGTTGCCTGAATTTAAGGTAGTTCTCTATTAAGGAACAAGCATCATGAGAAAAACTCATATATTCCAAAATACAAATCATTAAATCGTGATTTATAGCGTCAAAAGCGCGACTAAAATCTAACATAACCAGCAATGTCGAATAACCCGAGTCGGTAGCATTGAAAATGTCATCAATAACATGGTCCAAAGCAGTAGTACAACTATAACCTTTACGAAAACCTAACTGTGTTGAGGGTAATAGTGAATGTATATGTAAATAATTCTTAATTTGAGATTCTAACGTTTTTTCCAAGATTTTTGACATCGCTGGTAGAATACTTATTGGACATAAGTCTTTGAACTCAGTAGGATCTGGTTTTTTAGGTAGAACTTTGAAACCCGCTTTCTTCCATACCCCCGGGATGACATTTTCGATTATGCAAAAATTGACAATATGTGTAATGTACGGGATAATAAATGGACAACACAATTTTATAAAGTTTATAGGTAATGGTTTTTAAATTTTTAGTAAGTAGGTACCTAATGTAATAGTGCCTAATATCTGGTTAAATAGGTAATTATAAGAAATTAATAAACGTATATTTAGTCTTTCTTAATATTATTTCGGGAATATTTTTCACGAGTAAAACTAATATATTAATAAATTGTCATGCCCTAAGACTTTCATTTTCATAGGTAAGTACGAGGATACCTAAACTATGAAAAAAAATGTTTCAGTCTTTAGTAAAACGAAATGGTTCTTAATAAAACATAAAAAACAACATGTCCTTTTCACTTTAGTAATAATGAAGGCATTTAATTTTTGAATTCAAATATTTATCTTTGCAACACAATTCACTTAGTATTAGTAAAATAGAAGGAAAGTAAATTTTTATAGAAAATCGATGTCTATGGCAGTTTATCAAAGTTTCTTAAAAAAATAACAAAACAACAAGTTCCTTTCACTTTAGTAATAAAGAAGGCATTTAATTTTTGATTTCAAATATTTATCTTTGCAACACAATTCACTTAGTATTACTAAAATAGAATGAAGGTAAGATTTTATTGAAAAGCGATGTCTATGGCAGTTTATCAAAGATTCTTAATAAAATAACAAAACAACAGGTTCCTTTCACGTTAGTAATAAAGAAGGGTTTAATTTTTTAATTCAAATATTTTTCTTTACAACACAATTCACTTAGTATTACTAAATAGAAGGAAAGTAAGTCCTCTTTGGATCTGTGAGAGCACTCCTCCAATTACTACGTTGCTTGCGCCAGTGTCAAGAATAAAGTATCCCTCTGGTAATTTTTATTCTAGTATAGGCGCAGTGGTTAAATGTCTAAATGTAGTTTCAAAAGCCATTTGACAGTCTTCGTCCCAATCAAAAGTTCTTGTTTCTTATGTGGGTCGAGTTGAGGCTTGACAATATCTCCAAACTTCCTGATAAAGCCAAATTCCAGGTCATAAGAAAGCCTCATTTCACGTCCAAACAGGACAGAATAAAGTATCCCTCTGGTAATGGATATCCTATTATCGGCTCCGTGGTTAAATGTCTCTTCAATGTTTCAAATGCCTATTGACAGTCTTCGTCCTGTCCTAATGGAAAGCTCTGGTTTCGTCTGCGAGTCGAGTTAGGGGCTTGGGAATATCTCCAAACTTCCTGATAAATCTTCTATAGTATGTGCAAAGTCCAAGAAAACTTCTAATTTGGTGTTTGTCGGTTGGTTACGGTCATTCCTGAATGGAAGCAATTTCTCTGTATCCACCGTCATTCGTTCAATATTCACTATATGACCTAGATAGTTGACTCGGATTTGGAATAGCTGACATTTCTTCAGGTTTAACATAAGCTAGGCTGTTTGGAGCTGTTTGAATACATCTTCCAAATTCTTTAGGTGCTCGTCAGCTCGTCAAATGTCTTTCCCCGTACTACGATGTCGTCCAAATAGACCAGGCATGTTTTCCAAGATAACCTTCTCAAGACGTTTTCCATGAGTCTTTCAATTGTCGCGGGGTAAAAGCAGTCTTTTCTTTATCTTCTGGGTCCATTTCCACTTGCCAAAAACCACACTTCAGGTCCAAGGTGGAAAACAGTTTGCTGCCGGCCAAAGTGCCTAGCGTATCGTATCGAGGCAGAGGATATCAATCATTATCGTTACGTTGTTTAGCTGGCGGTAGTCCACGTAGAATCTCGTAGTTCCATCCCTTTTCTTGACGAGCACTACTGGAGACATCCATGGACTAGTAGATGGGTCTATTCTGCCATCTCTCGAATTATTCTTTCAGCTTCTTCTCTTTTCGCTTGTGGCAGTCTTCGGGCTGATTTCCTAATTGGCTTGGCATCACCTGTATCGATTTTATGTTTGACTGCTGAGGTTCTACCAGTATTCCCTCCTTTTGGTTCGAATAGGTCTCAATACTGCAAGATAAACTCTCTCGTTTTCCTTTTCTCAGCTTTATTCAAGGATTGGCCAGCTACTGATAACATTTGTTCGAATCTGGCATTGGAATTGTCAATTGCCGTTGTTGGGCGAACTATAGACGTCACTGGTACGCAGGATCCCATCCTGGTTTCTCTCTTGATGGTAATTGGGTAATCGTTCACGTTTACCACACGTACTGGAATCTCCTTCGCCGACGTAACCAATCCTTTTCCAATTAGTAGGTACTCCTTTGCCAACCTCTTCGTCGTGGTTCCTTGGTTCCATCATAACCGGTGTACCTTCCTACATGATTCCATGTAGCCGTGCTACTATCATGGTTTCGTTTCGTGCAGGTAGAACGGTTTCTTCGTATACAGCTGCCAACACCGTGCTGATGTCATGTAGATGAAGGAATACTTCCTGGAAACCCACTTTAATTGTTCCGTTTCTAAAGTCCAATTGTAAACCATGTAGATTCAATACGTTCATTCCCAGAACCACGTCTTCTTCAATGTCAGCTACGATTACCGTATGCGGGAACTTTTCTGCACCAATTCCCAATTGGATTTGTGTCTCTCTGTGAACGTTGGCACTCGACTGACGATTGGAAAAAAAAATTAATAAAAGAAAGAATAATTTGGTAGAAGAGTATATAAATGCAGCAAAAATGAAAGTCGAAAAAAAATGAGATAGTCCTGCAATGTAAGTGCCGAATCAAATGTTCAACAAAATATCTGAAGGCTTTAAAAACTCCCATATTTCTGAAATTACAACAGTATACAGATACACAAAAGAATGTAGTATTTGATCCAAAATACACTTTACGAGTTAAAGATGAAGTATTTCAAGTATGTAAAACTTTCTTTAAGAATACATTAGCCATCAATAATAGAACTATTTTTACGACAACCATAAAAAAGATAAACAAGGATTTTTAATAACAGATCAACGGGGAAGACATAGGAATCAAAAAGGATGAGAGAAGTAATTCATGCAATAATAGACCACATTAATTCATTTCCAAGGAAGAAATCTCATTATTGCCCGAATCAAGCAAATGAAGAATGTCTGGATGGCAGTTTGAACATTTTCCTACCATGTATCGGCTTTACAAGGAAAGCTACGAGATTAATAATGAAGCTGCCAAAATTTCCATGTATTCAAAATCATTAAATACAGAAACTAACATCGCTTTTCACGTTCCTTAAAAAGACCAATGCGGTTTATTAGCCAGTTACATGAACGGAAATGAAGAACAAAAAATGAATTACGGAGTAAGGATGAAACGCATTTAAGTGAGAAAGATTTAAGCCGTCACGAAAAGATTGAAGATGTAAAATGAGATGAAAACGTTCAAGTATTGTGTTTGGACCTCACGACTCCTTGTGGTGAAAATAGTAGTTTTTATTATAAAAGGAGACTATCTCGTTACAACTTACGATATAAGACAAAAAGTGGGCCACTGCTTTTTCTGGCACGAAAGAATCGCAAAGAGAGGAGCCAATGAAATTGGCAACTGTATCTACAATTGTTTAAAAAGTGAAGCAAGCAAAAGTGAGAATGTCATTTTCCACTTTGACAACTGCTCAGGACAGAACAAAAACAAGTTTTTGTTTAGTTTGTAAGTACCTACTTTGTGTGATGTATGACAATAAAATCAAGACAATTACACATACATTTTTAGAAAAAGGGAACACCCAGAATAAAAGTGATAGCCATGCATGCCACAATTGAAAAGGAGAAAAAACGGGTTCTTAAAAACAGTCCAATTTATATTCCTGCAAATCGGCGAAGGAAACTGGAGTGCCTTACAATATCAATGAAATCTGTACTCAGAATATTTATGATTTGAAGTCATTAAGTGCTGAAATGGGAAAACATTTCATTTAAAACACAGAAGAAGAATAAGTTGTTTGGAACGACTTAAAAATGATTAAAGTAGAAAAACACAACCCAATATAATTTATCAAAAAACTTCTTACACGCAAGATAGTTTAAGACTATTGATGTTAGACAAAACATCAAACAACTTAGAATTAATCATGAACAGAAAAAAATCCGGTTGAAGCCAGCCTTCAAAAAACCGCCTTCGATTGAAAAAAATAATGTTGGACCTCTGCAGAGACAGTTCTATCAGACCTGTTTACTAGCCATTTACGAACATTTAAAAAAACCGGAAAGAGGAGAGGAATGCTCTGAATCAGACTCCGGGTAGTATTTTTATATCAATTCAAGATTTTTTGTTGGATATGCTGAAGTTATGAAACCAGCAAAAATTTAATGTTTTTTTGAATAAAATGATCAATTTTCAATTTCATAAAAGTTATTTTTATTTCAAAACTCCTAGTAAAAAATTAAAACCAGTCACCAGAAAAGCAAGTAAATTATCGTCCTAATTCCAGAAAAAATCAGTTCAATAGTGTAGCAACTCACTCAAAATTCAAATTTCTATTAGTTTGAAAGAAAATGTCCCAAATTTTTCACGTATTATTATAACTCAAGGATATTCAAACTGAATCCGCTTATTTGTGTACGTAAAACAAAAAGTAGAAAAAAATATTCGAAGTTATCACTTATTAAATTTATTTTTCTCTATTTCCAATATTGCAATTTTGTACTTGTTACACGCTTGAACTGAAGTATCCACATATTACCATGGATAAGCAGACGAACTACAAGTTATGTTGCTAACATAGCACAGATGTATTTATGGATTCCTTCATCATCAAAAAAAGTTTTTACCATATGTTTGTACGATGTTTCTAATACAATGCCTGAAGAAAGAAATGAATTGATGGGCGTTTCTAAACGCAAAACATGATAGACAGTTTAAGTATGTCGTCATGTGGTAAGAGAACGTACGATCGTTTCTAATACAATCTGCTTATGCTTGGTAATATCCAATAGGGATTGAAAACGATGACGATTGTGCCATCTACCG
Source organism: Galeruca laticollis (assembly GCA_963921935.1). Lineage (NCBI taxonomy): Eukaryota > Metazoa > Arthropoda > Insecta > Coleoptera > Chrysomelidae > Galeruca > Galeruca laticollis. The sequence continues at coordinate 107,817,196 of OY998178.1, read as the reverse complement.
GGAAAAAACACAAGCGAAGTGATGGTAAACCATATACATATAACGTATATGTGGTAAACAGTATGTCTTGCATTATCAATGTTTTTAATTATTTTTTCTAAACTGTAAGATGCGTTTGGGATGTCTTCATCGAAAGTTGGTAGCTTGATGTATTTACTTAAAAAGAGGTAGAAGAAACATATAACATAGCTTCTGTCGGTGAGAATACGCCTTGAAAGAATCAGATTTGATTTTTTTTCAAAAGTTCCAGTATCTTTACTTACTTTGATGAAATTGTTTTTGTGGTCCACAGCTTGATAAACATTATAAAATCATAATAAAACGAAAATATATAGGCTATACAAATCAACAAGGAAAAAACGATAACAAAGTTAAGAAACATCTGAAAATTTTTACAAATTTTCTAAACATATAACTGTAAAATAAATTGTAACTTATCAAGACCACAAATTTATGCTTTTTATTGTACATATTTTTCTTTCAATATATAATAAATTCAGTTGCAATGTAACATTTCAAAAAATTATTTATTATCACATTTATTTTTTGTTAATCGTTTGCAAGTAATAATTATCAGTTTGGTCATTATATTATCTATGAAAATATTTGTTAATAAAAGTATGAGAATAATTCTTGGTAATTTAAAACTATAAACTTTAATTGTAAACCAACGAAAGTAACGAAGATTAGTTTCATTTATTTAATTGAAATAACCATTAATATTTCAATTAAATAATTAATCTAGGTTGGTTGAGTAAAATAAAATGTTTGTAGTTTAGATATTAAATTTCTCAAAAATTCATCATCTATCGTTCATTAGTTTATGCATTTTTTAGGTTTTATTTATTATGTTTGACTGTTTACATCACTATGTTTTTCTTATTTAACACCAAGGCGCTCTACTTTCGACTGAAGTGCTGCTTCTATAGTTCGAGCACGATCCCCATAGACAAAAGGTTTATTTCTCTACATATACATAAATAAATTATTACGTATATGTTTCTCTACGAGTATATCTATAAGATACACCTAACCTAACTTAAACTCAATCTCGCATATGATTCAAAATTTATAGAAACAAGTTAGTCTATACGCTAGAACATCCTGTGTTTTTGAGAGGTCCACGATGTATTTTTGTGGGATAATATTGTCTTAGACGTACATATTCAGAATCATCTGGTTACCAGCCCCAAAAATGGCCAGTTTGATTTTTATACAGGGTGGTCATATATTGAAATAAAAAATATTATATTTGTGTACAAATGTTCTTTATTTACGCAAGATGTGGGTTTGTAAGTACCTATTGTAATTTTGGAATGGAATTTACAATATATATGTAATATATTTAAGTTATTGTTATTATACAGGGTAGTCCAAAATATCAATGTCAGTAACAAAAGAAAAATTCAGGTAGGTGGAATTAACAAGAAGTAATATGGAATCATGTATCATAAAGATTAGTACACTCGTGTGTTATGTTGCAACGACAAAATGAACAACAATTTATTCCAGCTGCCCGACAACAACAGCTCTTTTTACGTGAACATTTACCACAGTTGCAATTCGGAACTAATTCTTCGGATGAAGGAAAAATATTGTCCACGGATTTAGGTATATTATCATCATTTTCCATCTTGTATCCAAACAAAAGGGGATCCACAGAGGTAATGTTTTCTTCCAAACAGTTGATTTGGTTGTAAACAATAAAAAATGCTCGCGAAATATGTAGTTTCATTGATGCGCTCGTAGGAGGTAACTCTTTTACAGAATAAGTTTTTCCATGGTGATACATCCAATACCTTAACTCATCAAATGTTTTTGAAGAGTTACCTGGGCGAAGCACCTGAATAAGGTACTCTTCTGCACTCTGCACTGATTCTTCGATTACTCTTTCAGACGTACCTGTAAAAATTATGCTAGTAAATTGTTTCTCAGGCATGATTATTATATTCATACCTTTAGCAAAATTACTGAGAAATTTTACTGGGATAGCACCAAGAGCACTACACTTGGTTCCAATTTTGCTTGTATAATCTGCACCAGTCAAATGTTAAAGAGCTGGAAGAACAGAACACAATTCTGAACCGTGACGTTCAGCCATCAGTTGCAACGGAACATGCTTCCTAGTTGCTCCTACCCCTGTTCTACACCAAAGTTCCTAAAATAATAAAACACTTCATACCGCAAACAACAAAAATATAACTAAATAAGTTACCTGTAACCCTCCGGATTTATATGTTCTGAAATGATACAGAGCCATAACTAATATGTCGGTGTCGGAAGATAGTATATACATGTTTTTATGGCCCTCTCGCACTGCATGAGCAATATGAACCATAATTCGCATATCTGCTTCTTCAATGTCATTTTTTTGTAACAAGTCCAGGGTGCTAGAAGTACGTGATGATACACATGATTGACAGGGTTCGATATTTGTTGCACTGCACACTATTTCAACCCCTTGCCAAAAACGATGGGCATGTTGTAGCAGATATTTCCGAATAAATGTTTGAAGCTTAATTTTATTTTCTACACAACCCCAAAATTTTTGAGCTTGTACAGGTAATGGTACATTATCTGTGAGTGAATGGATTGTGATATACTCTTTGCCATATCTTCGTAATCTCTCTCCAGACTCTCTGACATTTCTAAATAGCTATCAAATATAAAGTCAATTCTATTAAGATATCCTTTCAGTGTAACACTTATCATGTTGCAGAATGCAACAGCAAGATCTTGGAAAGTTGTCAAATTTTTCCACTGTACTTTTCGAATACCCATCATAACATCAACCAGTATACAAAATTTGCCTGAATCAGGTGTTAGACAGTAGTCCTGGTTATCTAGTATCTTGTTTACTTCAACAAAAATGCTAGACTTTTGAGTTTCTTTTTTCAAAACGCCTTCTTTTTCAAAAAGGTAGTTATCGTGTGTCAATTCGTACCTTAACAGTAACTTTAGACTATATCCCCGTTCTTTTGCTAGCTCGATAATACGCTGAGTTTGTCTACTTTCTTTTGAAACTTTCGATTTCTTCTGTGGTACAGTTGCAGCTGCTGTTTTAAACGGTGGAAGTTTAACTCTACTGATGGTGTCAGAAAGGGGTTTGGTTAAAGTCTCAAATCTTATTTGTGAAGTTGTATGCTTCGCAACCATTTTCAAATATGTTCAAAAGAGCTTTGGTTACATCGAGTGGCATCTGCTCCTGCGTAACAATGTTACGGAGTGGTTGATTTTCTTCCATAAATGGATTTACGTGCTGAGAAATATATTGAATCATTTTTCCAATAATCGATTCTATTCGATTCGTTTTCCCTGGGTAATATTCATGATGGGTCTTCAGTTCATAGTTGTCATTTTTTAAAAATGTTTTTTCTCTGTACAAGTTAGATATTGCCAGAATTTCGTGATACACAAGTTCCCAAGCAGCAACAAAATCCTTTTTACGAGTCGAACCAATGATTCCTGCAGTACTTTTCTTGGACCGGTTAATGGTTTGCTCTAAAGCTTGATCTGTTCCAACTGATATGAATGATGTTTTACTCTGCTTTACGGTGAATTTTCCCTTCTTGAATTCGTTGTATACTTCGGGGGCCGTCTTCTTCAGCATTAACATGTCATGAAGGTAAATTGAAGACCGACGCGCGTAATTGGTACGATCCATAACGTGAAAATAGGTTGCAGTTGTTCAATAGTTTGTACGTGGAGGTTCCAATCTCCAGTACGATCGGCTCGTATTAAATTTCTTAAGAGATTAATGAGTGCTAAGACGTTATTCCAATAACAAAAAAGGCTAGACTCTTTGCATCTCTTAGCTACAAATTGGTTAAATTGTAAAACAATATTTTGTTAATTACCTTTAAAGTAATCAAAGATAGCCTGCCCTTCTTTAGCATTTCCCTCAATAAACAAATTTTGCAATAGTTCAAGTGAGGTTAATTCTTGTTCGTATTTTGTTAAACCCTGCTCCTTAAAAAATGATTGCAACTGCAATCTTTGCAGAACTTCACCCAGTAGAAAAAATCCTCTAACAGATCTGGCATAGTTTGTGCCATTGAAAACTTGTTCAGTTGTGCCTACACCAAAGGCTCCAGTTTCAATCAGTATGCTTTCAGCACCACTACCACGTAGATATTTCCCAATGCACGCTAGCAATACTTTGATCATATGAAAGCTTCCAAGCATCAATGTTATATTTTCAAATTCTTTTTCTCTTAACAACATTATATGCCTGGCAATTCGGTAGACACCTTCATCACAAAATACTGGAAGATTGTTTTGATCTAGCTGTTGTAACATATCTTTGAAATTGCAAAGAGCTGTATACACTGTTGAATAGTCAGTTACAGGATAGGGCAAAACTGGCAGAAATCCAACAATTTGTTCCTTACGTTTATCCTCAAAAAGGAATGCGTTAAAGGCTGGCCATGATGGAATCTGTTGATCTATTTTTGTTATGTTCAATTGTCGAGGTGATTCTGATATATCCATTCTACTTAAAAACCATGCTAAATCGTCAGCTCTTAATTGAAAATATTTTTCTGGTTTTATTGGATCGTGGTCATCACTCGTTTCTGATAAACAGTTTTTCGAAATTGAAATGGGTCCAGGTACTTTATAGAATTCCTTCAATACCTGACATTTCAGTTCTTCGTGAAATGATCGAGTAGAACGACATTCATCAGTTTCTGAAATATTTAGTTTTCTATGCACTACGTTAGATTTATCTTGAAATATAACTGCAACAGTATCATGTGTTCCATTTAATCCAGATTCAATCGCTTCGTCGTGGTCAAAGTTGTCAAACGCTGCAGTGGTAAATTTAGAATGGTCAAAATGTGAAGGAAGTGGTATATGGTTTTTACCATATTCAACAGTAAAAGATGCCAGGCTTGTTCTACATCTTTGAACTTCATCATAGGAGATACTCATACCGGTACGATTTAAGCTCTTAATTAAGGCACTACTTTTACAGGTATTGTGAACTGCCAACCCTGTCATAGTCTGCAGAGGAGTCCTTTTTTCCCGCCATGTAAAATAAAATACATTGTTTGAAACAATGCTTTCATTTTAAGATGCTTCCCTTTAGATACCCCTTTTTGGATGTCTTGGGAATGTCTGATTCTTCATCACTCTCAGAATCAATGTCACTATCAACGTAGAACTGATTTTCGTTAAAGTTAAAAAGTTCTGAGAAAAAAGTTAAAAGTGGTTGAGGAATCAGTATATCGTCCCATGAATGCCTCAAATTGGTTTCATCACAGAATTTATCATTTAAATCAAAATTAACACCACAAAGGGATTTTCTTAGAATTCTTGCTGATTCTTTGATAACATCCTTTGATCTTATTAAATCTACAACCTCGGCAAGAGTCACGCTTGAGTGAAAAACTAATGTAGGCTTGTTGGCTTCCAGTGGTACAGAAAACTGTATTTCTTTGTTAAAGGTGCCCACTAAATAGTTTTTAATGTCAACGTTTTTAACCGCCATTTCCAATGGTAATTGGCTATTTACACCATTACATATTTCACTCAAAGTAAAAAATTCTCCTAACTTAAGACGTGGCAATAATTTGTCTACAATATTTGACATAATTTCTTTCTTTTGTAAAAAAATTTCCTTCTTGACGTTTTTGAACTGTAAATTTTCAGACTTTAGATTTGTTTTATTTCTTTGATATTTTCGTTCATAAGAGCGAAGACAATTTGCATGATAATAAATATCAGCTGCAAAGATGGATTAGATAGTTTTTAAATCCGCAATTCTAGTAAAAACCTGATCCTTAAATTCGAGAGCAATTTCGAGCAATGTTTCTGCCCTATTTTTCTCACAAATTCGAAATTTTTTGCAAATTTTACCTAGCCAAGTTTTACCACAAATTATACAATTTATTGTTTCGTCTTTGTTTATATCAGATGTCGAAGGTCTAGCTGTACAATTTGATCGTGTAAATTTATCGTACCTTGCTGAAGAAGTTCCTTCACCTAAGTCCTGCTTGTCCGAAATATTTTCACTGTGTTTTTCGTCAATTAGTTTCCTTGCCGCCCTTTCCACTTTTGTTTTCATCGTATAACTCCGGTAACAAGCGTTGGTCATGTGATATGAAAATAGTTCATCCTGGGATACAATTTTCAATCTTTCAAAAACAACGTCTTTTCGTTCACTAGATGCCCACCGAATCCGCGCACATCCATGACTTTCACTTGTCAGTAATTCAGTTTTATTATGTTGTTGACAAATTATACACAATTTGACATTAAATTCTGCTGCATTACGCCGCAGAGAAAGTCCAATAGTTTCCATATTTGCAAAACGCTAGTAAATAATATTGCACCACTAGACAAAACAAAACAAAATAAATCGGTTCAAGCATTAACAAATTTCGTTCGTTCGCTCGTTCGTTCGTTCGTATTGACCATCGTGCGTGATCGTGCATCACGTGCCGGGACACACAATGTTGCCACATTTAGTATGACATGTTTAAACTTCAGTCAAAATTGCATTTTCATTTATTTTCAGTTTTATAGCTTAGAATTTATTTTAATTCCAGTTAATGGTAAAAACGATTGAATTAGACCTTTATTTACTATATAAAAGGGCTTAAAAAAACTGGCCATTTTCAAGCGTGGTAACCTGAAAAATCTTGTTTCGTAAACCTTGAAATTGACTCTGCAAATGAGTTATCTCGTGGACCTAAAAAAAATACAGAACAGTAGCTAGCGTCTGTATTAAATGATTACCAAATGTTTCGGTTCAATTTTAATTATAATTTTGAAAAGTGAGTATCGTACTTCATTTGATAACGATGTACATTTACAAAATGTTAGGTATAATAAGGATTTATTTGCAAAACTTACCTTATAGGTATCGCAAGTAAATCATCATCATCCGTGAAAGCACTAAAAAATCGAAACACTTAATTCACTAAAACTATTTATTCACTCTTTTATATAAAACTAAGGAATTCCGCAAAAAAAGTCTATTTAAGTACTTAAAACACTGATTTTATTAAAATCGGGAGCTTTACTAAAAACTACGAAACATTCGAAGACGCCGTAAAATATTTGAATGTCTATATACTGATACGCGTCAAAACAGACAACAACCGCGATGTATAAAACGAATCAAGGTAGCCGAGGTTTTGTTTAAATTTGTATAAAAACTGTAAAAATTAATAGAAAAACCAGAAAGTACATTTATTTCCGATACCAACCAAATTTTTTGTCAATAAACGGACTATGTTTAAATAGTATCAGATTATGAAAATTTGATTAATTTTTATCTGATCGTTAGATTAATAATGTAAAAGCTTCATAGGGCAGAAAATTTTACATTTGAATCATATTACTTTTCTGCCCAATCCTATTTAAGATGCGAGAAAAGTATTGGTTTACCTCACAAAAAGTTGGAATTATTATTTTTTTGTTGTTATTTTTTCGTTTTTTTCAGCGAAAAAACACGAAAAACGAGTTTTTAGGAAAAAATCCTGTGTGTATGTTGTCGTTGGCCACTATTTGTAATATATCTTGTTAGCACGATACAGTCTCCGGAGTTTATACAAATTACCAATTTTATGATTGGATATTGTTCATGATATCTCACAGATGAACACTATTGATTTTCAGCTCAGCAGAACCTGTACAACGGGTCCTATAAATCCAGATAGACTACATGTTTGGTCATTTTTCTGAGAAATTTCGGTATGTTAGCACGATACAGCCTCCGAAGTGCATACAAGTGACCAATTTTATGATTGGATATAGTTCAGGGCGTCTCACTAATGAACCTCATTGATTTTCAGTTTACCAGAGCCAGCACAAGGGGTCCTATAAATCCAGAGAGACTGCATTTTTGGTAATTTTTTGAGAAATTCCGGTTTGTTAGGACGGTACAGTCTCAGGAGTGTGCACAAGTGACCAATTTTATCATCGGATATGAATATTATTGATTTTCAGATCAACAGAACCAGTACAACGGGTCCTATAAATCCAGATATACCACATCACAACGTCAAACAGCAACGGGAGCGGGAACGGTAACGGCGACGGCAACTGCAAGTTTATAAATAGACATTAAAGGTCCATTTATGAACTTGCAGTCGCCGTTACCGTTCCCGCTCCCGTTGCAGTTGCCGTTGTTAGTGTCAATTTATAAACCTTACGTTTGATATTCGCCGCCGTTGTGTTCAGGGTAGATAACTTTATCTTCATTACCTCTTTCTACTTCTACAATGATTTCTTGAGTCAATATCATGAAGAACATTACTGTCATCCACATCGAAATTCATTCTTCACAAAGAACAAATCATCAAATCAATAAAAATAAATCTTCATCAACGTAAATCAGCTACCCAGGTTTTAATAACAGATTTAAGAATATGTTAAACCCACCAAACTCGATTCTTGCTAAACGACCAGGCTTTTGATTGGTTAATATACGAACGGCACCAACAGCGAACTGCAAAACTTAAAACTTCGTTATATCTGAACGTCAGGGAACGTCACGCTCAACGGCGAACGGTAACAGCAACGGAGAATATAAATGCGTAAATGTGAAAGTAGCTTTTTAACTTTCAACGGAAACGGCAACTGCAAGTTTATAAATCGGCCTTTAATGCTAAAGTAAAAAATTGAATAATTGTTCGCGAAATAATGCCTTAATGTCAAATCCACAAGTATGTGTCAAGAACTGTCATTTTTACCGGCGTCCTGTCCTGTCGTTTATAAAATCTTCGAATTAGTTTGTATGAATTTAAGTGAATTTATCTAAAAAAAAGTTTATTCCTGGTAATATTACTTGATATTAAAAAGTAGGGACTATTAGTGAAAGAAAAATATGACGGTGTCTGAAGATAATAAAAAGGCTGTTGCAGATGCTAAAGTGTTGGTTGTAGGTGCTGGAGGAATCGGGTGCGAAGTTTTGAAAAACTTGGCACTTTCTGGTTTCAAAACAATTGAAATTGTAAGTATATAAAAGTCTCAAAGTTTAGTTTTATAAAATCACATATTATTAAACAGTTGATTACTTTTTAGGATTATGTTTTCTTCTTAAATAAATTATTTTGCATTTTAGATTGATCTCGATACTATTGATGTAAGTAACCTTAACCGACAATTCTTATTTCGAAAAGAACATGTTGGTAAACCTAAAGCAGTTGTGGCCCGTCAAAGTATCCTAAATTACAACCCCGATATTAATGTTACTGCTTACCACGACAGTATTACCAGGTAAAATTATGAATATATTTTTGACCTAAGGAACTCATTTTTATTTATACGTTTTCAGTCAGGATTACGGTGTTAATTTTTTCAAAAAATTTAACATTGTTTTAAACGCATTGGATAATAGAGCAGCAAGAAACCATGTCAATCGTATGTGTTTAGCAGCAGACGTTCCTTTAATAGAATCTGGAACCTCGGGTTATTCAGGACAAGTAGAGCTAATTAAAAAGGGAGTTACTCAATGTTACGAATGCCAACCTAAACCACCACAGAAAACATTTCCTGGATGTACAATAAGGAACACCCCTTCTGAACCTGTACATTGCATCGTCTGGGCTAAACATTTATTCAAGTATGTACTTCACATTCATATTTCTGAACTGAAAAAGTATTTTTTAAACAGCATAATATTACCTTAATTCTAATAGGATGTAAGACACAAAACCAAAATTTTACAGGAGGATTGAATAACTATATTTTTATAACATAATAAGTAATTAATACTTGTTCTGATTTATTTTTGGGTTAAGTAGAGGTGTGTTTTGTTCAACAAAACGTTTTAGGCTCATTTTTAAAATAAATTATCATGTTAGGCATAGGTCATATGTCAAATTAACTTTGTTGTCAGGACTGTTCAAGACTACTTTGTTTTCAGGATTGTTCAAGACTACTTTGTTTTCAGGACTGTTTTTCTTCAATATTATTTTTTGTCTGTCATAAATTCGCTCATGAATAACCCATTGGATGATAATTTTTTTTTATTTAATTGAAACATGTCGCATCCACCAAAAGGTTATGCAACAATACAATAATATAATACCATTAGATATTATACAATAAGCTTATAGATTTTAAATAGTCTATAATTCGCCTATGATATTGACAGTCTTTTCCGAGGAGAACTTCCAAACTGCTTGGAAAATTATTTGTTGCTCGTTCGACTGTGTATTTTGGACATGCAATAAGGACATGTTTTATGCTATCTACGACATTACACGTTGTACACATCGGGGGTTCACTATTTGTGAATAAGTAGGAATGGGTATATCTTGAGTGACCTAGTCGAAGCCGCGTTAATATAACTTGTATTTTCCTATTTTTAGTAGTAGGTTGCCATGGAGATATATTACTCTTTACTTCCCTTAGCTTTGATCTGGAATTCTACCATTCTCGTTCCCATGCACTATACACTTTCATTCTAAAGAATGCTTTTAAATCACTAGCAACGTTTCGACACTCACTTTCCAAATTAATATTAAAGATTGTGTCATGTGCACCAGCATCTGCTTTGTCGTTTCCTTCGATTCCAATATGTGATAGTATCCATATAAACTTAACGCTTCTAGAATTCAACTCAGCTTCCAGTAATTCAGCCTTTATTAGTTTTCCAATAGGATTTTGTTGGTATATTTGCTGCAAACTTTTTAAAGCACTGAGGGAGTCGCTAAGAATGAGGTTGTTTGAAAATGTCTGTGAGTTTGCGAGTTGGAGAGCTTTGTATAAACCAAAAAGCACAGCAGAGAAGATACTGAGGCTGGAAGGAAGTCTGTATTGGGATATATTCCCCGAATTTACAATGGCAGTCCCTACCCCTGTTTCACATTTTGACGCATCATTGTATATTTTATTGCAGTCACTGTATTGTTGTTCCAAAATTAAATTTATACCTTAATATTGCCGAGTTTACTTAGTATTTGTTAAATATACTTAGTGTTGCATTAACACTAGGGGTTTTGATGATCCAGGGTGGAGGATGATCCATGTCTACAGGAATTACAGGAGGAAATTGAATGTCCAAATTATTTAGGAATATTCTTATCCTTTCGTAGTAAGGTTTAGCTGTTTGGGGCTTATTGCTGAAGTGATGTAGATATTTATTGGTGAAGGTGTTATTATAAAGGGGCTTGTTTTTATTCGATGCAATTGAGGTAGCATGTGACAATGTTAGATACATTCTTCGATAATGTAGAGGAGGTTCGCCCATTTCACGATGAATACTATCGACAGGAGTTGTTCTAAAAGCTCCAAGAGCAATTCTAAGCCCATGGTTATGAACAGTATCAAGTAATTTTAACGTTGTTTTAGATGCAGAGGCGTAAGCAATTGATCCATAGTCTATTTTAGATCTTATTAAACTTTTGTAAATAGTTAGCAGCATATTATAATCAGATCCCCAGTGTTTGTTACTTAATGTCTTCATTATGTTTAGCCTTTTATGACATGATAATATGGTTTGCTTTATATGATCTTTCCAAGAAAATTTTTGGTCCAACCACATTCCAAGAAATTTAACAGATGGCTTGAATGAAATAACTTCATCGAATAGAGTGAGTTTTGGATAATATTCTGGAATCCTTTTAGAAAATAGTACTCCTTTTGTTTTTGAAACTGAGAATTTGAAGCCGGTGTGCTGAGACCATTGTGTGAAAAAGGATTGAAATATATTTGTTATTAGAGTGGTATTTTCGCCTTTACAATAAACTACCAGGTCATCTGCGTATAAGCGAGCCTTAAGAGGCTTTGGTATATCTTTGATAATATTATTAATAGATAAATAGATAGATATTTAGATATTTTAGATAGATAGATATTTATAGCTATTAGAAACAGTGTTGGGTTAAGTACGGAGCCTTGAGGAGTTCTGTTTCCTTCAGTTTGATTTTCAGAATATGAATTATGGACTCTTACCTGAAATGGTCTGTCTTTAAGGAAATTACTAATAAATCTGAGGCAATTACCACAAATATTCCATGAGTGGAGTTCTTTTATTATGTTAAATCTCCAGCATGTGTTAAATGCTCTTTTCAAATCAAAAAATATAGATATACATGATTGTTTAATCGACAGTGCTTCATGGATATCACTTTCCAGTTCAAGAATATTATCGATGCCAGATCGACTTTGTCTAAAACCATTTTGTTTGGATATTAAACATTTTGATGATTTCAAGGTCCACATTAATCTGTAATTAACCATTTTCTCCATTAACTTGCACATTGAACAGGTTAATCTTATAGGTCAATACGAGTCAGGTTCCAAACTTGGTTGGTTTTTCAGGAAAGGTAGAACGTACGCTGTTGACCATGTTGAAGTAAATTGATTATGTTTCCAGACACAGTTGAATAGTTGGAGAAGGAGTGTTTTCGCAGATTCAGGAAGGTGATTTAAGAATGTGACTTGGATATCATCTGGTCCAGGACCAGCATCTTTCATGCTATAAAGTGCATTTTCAAGTTCCTCCATAGAGAAGGGTATGTTTAGTGGAGAGTTTTCGTCTTCAACTTGAAGTAGCTCTGAGTTTTCCACCACTAATCTGTTTTCAAGGAAGGTATTATCATAATTGCGGTTTGAAGACAAACTTTTAAAGTGATTGGCTAAAGCGTTGGCTATTAGCTGAGGAGAGGTGGTGACTGCATCATTAATCTTTAGTTGAAATAATATTGGTGTGTACTTTAGTCCTGAAACTTTTCTTAATCTTTTCCATACTTCAATGATGGGAGTGGCGCTGTTTATTTCGGAAACATATTTAGCTGTTTTGATGGTAAGATGTGCCTTCGCTTTGAGCCTTTTGAAATCTAATTTATTTTCGATTGTCTTGTGCCTCTTGTACTTATTAAGTGCTGTTTTGGCGGCACGATTAGACGTATGATATTCCGTATTCCACCATGGTACAGGGGTGCGTTTTTTGTTTTTCCTCATAGTTTTTCCTATGAAGAGTTCTGCACTTCTTCTATTAATGCTGTTGAAATTATTTAAGGATTCATCTACGTCATCGGTTATCGTACATTGATGCTACGCCATCATTCCATATATTGTTGGTTGTGACTCTATCTTTTCGAAAGTATTTGAATGATACAGAGTTGTATATTTTTTGAGGGTTTAAGTTGGTTTCTTGCAGACATATTATGTCTGTAGTTTGTTCTGCAATAAGGAGTTGAAGCATTGCAAGGCGATGGAAAAATATATTCCATTGTAGTATTGATGTGAATTTATGGAAATAATTTGTATATGTTAGTTCTGGCTCAACTGAGAGGCGTCGGTTTCGTCATCTGAGAAATTACCACCGAGCTGAGCGAAAATTTTCTTTTTAAGTAAAGTCAGTTTGCGCTTCGTTGATTTGTCTTTTACGTGGGGATATATTAGACGTAGCTTACTAGTCAGTGCTAAAATATCTGTAGTGTACTCTTTTATAATACTAATCGGATCTGAAGATCCGTTTAGACTGCTTAGCAAAAGAATTAGTTTATCAATATTGAGCACAAATGGAGAAGACTGGTTTTCGATAAATGTTTTGGCCGGTTCAAGTGATTGTATTAAGTTTAAATTGCTATCTTCATTTTTTGAGTTAGAGTTGAACTTTGTATCACATTTTGTTCCTCTAAATGTGAAAACTGTATTCTGATGTTCTAAAAACTGTTGTAAAATGTTTTTCTCTTTTATTTTTTGTAGAAAAGTAACAGAATTTTATTCTGGTAGTTCAACTTCGTAGGAGATATTTTCTATCATATTATTTACATTTAGCTGCGTTGTATTATTCAGGGCCAATGCTCTAATAATCCTTAGATACAACATACAGAAATAAACTTGTGGCCGACATCGAACCCTTTATTTAGCAATCTTCCTATTACATTCAAAATATTTACAAAAATAATATAAAATCATTATACTTTATGCGCTAATTACATGTCAAATAACGATAGGAATAATTATGAATAATTTATTTTTACATAATTATAAGCTTCTCTTATGAAAGTGTCAAGGGTGCTACAAGATTTTATAGGAATTAACAAATCGTTATACAACAATAAACCTTTGTAGAACAGAGAGTTTTGTGTTGAACTAGTTCTTGAAGTTGGTATATATATGTTACTACATGTTCTAGTGTTGTAAGTATGCATGTCTCTAACAAAACTAATTTTGCTGGACATATATTTTGGTAACATGTTATGAATTATTTTAAAAATAAAAATCACGTTTTGTAAAACCATCGCTGATTAACACTCATAAAGCCTAAACGGTCAAGCATGTCTTTGATACCAGAGTACCTATTTACTGTTAAAATAACCCTCATTGCTTTATTTTGTAAAATTTCTAATTTAGACTTCTCAGACTGGTTTAAATAAGATAAAATTGTTGGGCAATACTCAAAATGTGGTGCAATTATAGTTTTATGTAATGTAACTCTTGACATTAGAGGCAGATTTGAACTTATTCTTCTAAAATAATTGATTTTTTTACTAATTTTCTTATGAACATACTGACCATGTTTTTTAAAATTCAAATCTTTATCAATAATAACACCTAAGTATTTACGTTCACTAACAAGCTTTAAGGACTGACCGAACAACTTAATATCACATGCAACATTATGTTTATTGCTATTAAATAACATCACTACTGTTTTATTTGTGTTTACATACAAATCATTGTCAATAAGCCACGATTCTAATAATTTAATAATATTTTGCATTTTATTCATCGTCTCTTCCACATTTCCACCCTCCACTGAAAGTATGGTGTCATCACCAAATAAATTTAAAACTAATGGAATATCACAGAACTTAACAATATCATTAATATATAAAATAAAAAGGAGAGGCCCCAATACTGTTCCTTGAGGGACTCCATACTTCACAAGAAGTTTACTGGAGTGACAGCTATTTACTTTTACTTGTTGGTAACGATTTTTCAAGTAACTGCTGAACCATTCTTGCATTTCCAAGTATACCATATTGTTTTAGTTTTATGATTAACAAGTCCCTGTTTATTGTCTCAAACGCTCTTTTAAAATCAAGAAAGACAGTACATATAACTTTTTTTGAATCTATAGATTCCTTCCATTTTGAGATAACCAGTTGTAGTGCAGACTCACAACAATGTTTTTCTCTAAAACCATTCACAACCAACCCTTTTACGTATAGCTATTTCTGGAGCAAAATTATTTAAAACGGAGGTAACATTTTCATTAAATTTTCCAAGTAGGTCATTTATATTCATCTCACGTTTCCAACGTTTTTCATGTAATGCCGTTCCAAAATCTTTCTCGTTAATACCTTTCACATATCTTGTTGTAAAAGTAGTTGTATTATCCTTATCATATTGATTACCAAACTTACGCTATTACAAATATTGTTATGTATGGAGAAACTTAAAACATTGTTTATAATTACTTTTGAAATCATTTTCCGTATAAATTTAATAAAGAAAAGGTAATGGTAGTCACTTAGGACAAATTAAACATATCTTCAAGGATTTTATTGGAATTTAGAGGTTGGAAAAATATTTATTTTCTTCTATAACTTTAAAACAACTGAAGGGCGACAACGCAGCAATAAACGATTCCATGCAATGATCTAATAAACCAATCATTGCTCTTATAGTAAATGCAACGTAATCCCCACTCGGCTCCTCCCCACATCTTGCGAATAAGCAATATTTGCTACAAGATTTGTTACTGTTTATGAATTGTTTTGTCTATGGTTATTAGATCATTCAGTGTTCAGGACCATTACCACCAATTTCATTGCTCAGTTAGACATTTGTAAAGCCAAAATAGATAACTTGAACAAAAAATGCCTTTTATAGAATGCATTTAGCTCATTTCCTAGAAAAAAAAATAAACGAAAATATAAAATATTGTAAACAACTTTTGTATGTTATTTGTTGTTACAGTGTAAGCTGCACATATTCCAAGGAATAAGTGTGGCTTATGCTAGTAAGACGCACATATTCCAAGGAAAAAGTGTGGCTTATGCTATATTAGGAATCTTCTTTTGATTACAATAGGACTTATATCAACATTGAAATATATTTGATTTTATTTAACCTAATTCAAACAAAATATATTGTATTTATAGTACAAAATCATAAAAATCATACAAAAAGTTACTTACCCTATCCAGATATGAACCACATAAACAATAAACCTATTTTCTAGCGACTTAAAAGGAGCAGACTACATTTCACACCACATGTACTTGTTAACGGAATGACATGGGTTACGCTTTATTGCACGGTCAAAAATCATCTGTTTATTTTACGACATATTAAAACTAGTGAAGAAATACTTCCACTGAAGTATATGTTACGATATATTAGAGTTATACGGGAACAGACGTATTAGTCTCATATCAGGCAAAAACATACTTTTGTAAAATTTGTGGGTTATGTCGTATTAGTATTAAGGTAACAATAATCTGAATACCGGATGTGTTTTAGTCAACTCTTTGGTGAAGAAGATCCCGATCAAGATGTTTCGCCAGATGCAGAAGATCCCGAAGCTAAAGTGGAAGGGCAAGAACACACCGAAACTGAAACGGGAAATATTAAGAGGACATCAACAAGGCAATGGGCTCAAGAAATTGATTATGATCCTGCCCAATTGTTTGATAAGTTTTTCAAAACCGATATTGAATATTTGTTGAAAATGGGTAAGTTCTTACAATAAATACTAATCTTCTGCAGTGTTAAATAAACATTACAAATCACATTGTAAAATACCATTTTGTATTTTAAAATAACTATTACACCCTAGGAGGTGACCACGTGTGCTAAAACATTGCCTCCCGATAGAATCTCCTCAGATTTCCTTGGATCTCCCTGGATCTAGAATCTCCCCTGATCTCCTCGAATCTCGTCCAATCTCCTCTGATCTTCCCGTATTTCCTTGGAATATAATTACGGGGTCAATCAATACAAACAGCTAGGTATATTTCAGTTCACTAATAATATTCTAAAAAATTTTGAGGAAGACAAGCTAGTTTGAATCGAGATTATTTGATTGAACAATATTATTGACAGTAAATGGTCTTTGCACCATTGTTCTATGATATTGAGAGCCTCTTGCATTAAAGCGCAGAGTGTCTCCTCAAATCTTTCTGTTAGCAGAATCACTAGATCATCTGCATATGCTATTGTATAGAAGTTACCCCCCAATTCGCGCATTTTCAGCTTTCTCTATAGCTTCTTTTTTGGTTTTTAAAACGATGCCCCCTAAGTCTTCATCAGTCATTCTCTGAAACTTTGAATGAACAGCACCATATGTGGTACTTCTTGGAAAATAATAATTACTCTCCAGATCATTCTTAAGATCCTGCAGGAATTGAATTCTATTCAATCTGTGTAAAATATCTAGTATGATGTAGTTAATAATAGTAGAGAAGGTGTTTGTCATAGACCTGGATGCCTTGAACAATTGCTCATAAGGTTAATTGTTCATCATCCAAGGCAAAAACATGTCAGGTGTCAAGTTTCCCCCAAAAGAAATTATTTGATGAGTACTACAAGAGCATGTGCATTGAGTTGAATCCACGTGTACAAATTTAATGTCAAGAAATTATCTTTCAAGATTTATTTGTCTGAGAAGAAATACTGAACACCACATTGTACATGCAAAACAAGGATTTTAGCACTGAGTGTGTACTATTTATTCGGAGCTTCCTATATTTAAGAAAAATTACATATGAAGATGGATGTATACTGCTATTATGCTGAATTTAACATTATTCCCCAAATTTTCGAGTTGTTTCTGGACGGTATATATTGATTTGATGATTTCACTCAGAGATTCGAGAAAATTATCATGGTTTCTTTTATACGCCCAGAGAGTATGAAAATCATATAAACACCTGAATAATGAACAAAGTGTGTTCTTGAATGGCAATTCAGAAGAAGAAAGATACAGGTTGTTGAAGTTTTTTTGAAATAAGGTTTTGGCGACCAGGGGTCACATCGGGCAATGTTTTTTTGTCCAGATTCAGAAAATTCATTATTTTAAAGATAAAAGTGAAAATCAGTTTTTAAGAAAAAAAATATCGATATGATACGATAATTTCAAGAAATTCAGAAATATGAAAATCACCTGTATTAGAATAATAAATACAATTATTATTAGGTATTAAATTTCTGGAATTGAGATGTCTCTGGTTAGGTTTTGGTTCATTTCAGAAATTTCGTTTAACCATATTAATAAAAAAGGAATGTGCTAATACTTGTGAAATATCAAGGATATTCATAAAGCCATTTACTTTGAAAACAAAATTAGGTTTTGGCTAACCTGTTTGCTTCTAAATTCTAAATCAATATTGTGTATCTTTAATGGTATACCAAGTATAAATGAGACGGGGGCTACCCCTATTATTTCTGAATGGTTTTTTTCATGTTTTAAAATTTGAGGGGGGCTTATATTAGGTTTAATTTTGAATTTTTTGACATAAGAAATCAATATGACCAACTTTCGGTTTCACCAAAAACTATATGAAAATTAAAATTTCAAATGGAACACACCTTTTAGCGTCTATCTATCTTTCCAGTCCATTAACATTGTTATTGTTTTAATTGTGTGATATATAATTTTCACCATTTGATTGGTTGTTTCAAATCTCAAGTAACTAATCAATTCACCAGTGATGTTATCTATTCCTGTTGCTTCATATTCATCCAATGGCCTCTGTTATTTCTACCTGTGCTATTTTCTCTATATCGTGGGTATAGAGGCAAAACCTAGTTCTGAGATAATCGCGATTAAAGATTTTTCAGAATTGTAATGGGTTGTTATGTCAATTGTATTAGTATTTTTGTTGGTTTGGAATCTAAAAATTATATGATATATTATGTATATGTAATAACATATCTTCCTTAATAATTTATTTTTTTATCCAAGTCCATTATCACAAAAAAACTACGACTTACTGGGTTTATTCCCAAATGTTTTTTGTATTTACTATATAAAACTCGAATTATATTAAATGCATTTTATTGAAAAAGTACACTAATTTTAATTTTGTAACAAATAAAACTGAAATACAAAATGCTTATAAAAGGTTAGCTAAATAAAAATTCCATATTCTATGACACTACCAAGGATTATATAAAAAAATAATGTTATTCCTTGGGGAGAGTAATGATCAAAATTCAAATTTCTTCTTCGGTCCGGAATTCTCATTAATATTGACATCTGGAATCCGATCTACTATAGTCGAAGAGATTTTCAAGTCGGCAAACCAGGCGTGATATTCTTCTTGTATGATATTTTTTACAAAGGGTTAACAACTCACTTTTCTTTTTGCGCTTATGGGTAACGAGCTTTTGTACAACTCATCTAAAGTGTCTGGAAATTCTCTAATATGAGATATGACATTAGCGCCAAATGTTGGTTTCCTCTTATTTGACCTCGCCTGTACAGTAGTTGGAGATGAACATTGAGATGAGCTTTCTTCGAAAATTCTTAAGGCTTATCCGACATATCATAGTTAAAATAAATTTTGTTCTTCTCTCCTTTTACATATTTAATTCTTTTGATTAATAACCACTTCACCTTTTCGTCTTCATTTTCCTTAGTTCTATTTTTCATAATACGTTCTGTAAGATTCTTCAAGTCCAGCAATTCGTTGTATTTAAATTCCTTAACATTGTATGGTCTTCGTTTTCTTGCAGACTTAAAAACACTAAGCCAGTCATTTACGCTATTGATGCTCAAATTTTTACTTGCTGTTTCGATGCTGGAGTGCATGGAATCAACTTCCATGTATGTGTGACCGCTCTCGAGGAACTTTTGTTCAATAATTTGAAGATTAACGATACTTTGAACAGTCCAAAGAAGTAAAGCTGCTATGAACTGATTTCTGTTTTGACCCCCAGAGGTGTCAGAAAATAGAGTTACATGTTTGATAGTGGAGGGCAAACACTCTTTAAGATAGTATAAAATACATGAACCGATCTCACAGCTGCCTTTCTTGCCATTAATTTCGTTCCAAAATAAGCAAAAATCATTGTTTGGCGAGGGTGCTGTTGTACCCGTTTTCATCTAATTGGTTACGCCTCTGGCCGTCACGTATCAGAACAAGCGTATCGGGCCGAAATGGTAGAAGCGCGCGCCGCAAGTGTAAGTGCCATGCGCGATATGACAGACTTTCCAATTCATTTCCTAAATATTCATTATTGATTCAGACATTAGAGACAGACAACATAACATGTTTATTTTATTTTGTAACTCAACATACAGTCTATTTATACATTGTTTTTATTTTAATTAAAAGTTCAAAAGAAAAAAGGAGTGTAACAGTTTATTTGTAACAACACTGAAAGAAACCAGCTACAACGAGTTGAATACTCAACAGGTGCCTCATAGACTGTAAAGTTATAAACAACTAATTTCCTACTGTTATAAAGTTGAATGACTTTGCCGCTAGGTACTTGAAGAACTGCTTGTAAGTCGAATGTAACTGACATAAAATCATCTTCATTTGCTGCTCTCTCTCCTTGTCTATTTACTTAGCTTTCTGGCAAATTTGGTTTCTTCTAAGGTGCTCGTCATATTTTTCTTGTAATTCGGATTTTGTATTTTCATCGGCGCCATCATAATTTGTGCATAACACACACTGGTCTTTTTTTGATTTAAAAAAGCTGAAATTAAAATTCTCACTAAAAATGCTTCTGTATTTAAAGTGCGAAACAGCTTGATGGCCTTTTGCGTCACAGAATTCCTTATAAAGATTAAACATTTTTTTTGATATTTAGATTACTACTGAGATATTGTCTTTTGCTTTCTTTTCTGCAATAGTGAGATTCCATGGTAGGAAAAGACAGTATGTGCTCCTTTACTGGTTGGATATCTTTTAATTTTATTTTATTAGCTAGCTCTTTTTCTACCACATCTATCTTCAGAAGAGTATGTTCCAGAATCAGTGGCTTTTTTATAGCATCTTCTATAGGTCCGGGGATATTGAGAGAGTTGCTGTTAAAAAAGTCTGCTTGCTTTCTTCTGTGACGATCTGATCAAACATCTTGTTTTCACTGGTTCAACTTTCACATTGCTCAAAATAAAATTCTTCCGTCCCAAAAACTCCATGTACCAATGCTCTGCAAATACTAAGACGATCACCTTCATTAAATATTTTGGAGCACTTAAATCTACATGCATGGCAATTCACGAATTTTGGACATTTTGCCAAGCTTAATTTTTAGTTTGTTATATATTCTTCACCATTTTTTCGCCTTTTCTTTGCAATTTCTCTTTTCCACTCCGTTGGACTTGCTTTTTTCCACCTTTATCCTGTGCGACATTGTTTAAATACATTCTCCAGAATATCCTCAAAGATTACTTTGACATATGAATAAGAGTTTTTTAAGTTATCTTTAATGTTGATGCTATTGCCTACATCCGTATCGACATCGGATGACTCCGAAGACAAAACTTATGTCGGAAAAAAGTTGGATCATCGTCCGAGTCACTGCTAAAAATTCTTTTATCTTCATCGCTTGTTTGCGAAGTTGGGCTAATCTGATTGATCGTCTCTGTAAAAAAATAAGTTAAATGTTGAAAAAATCTTGTGATATGCTCCTATTTATGCTACGTTATTTTAGAAAAATATGTGCCGGACAATTTTATTTGATCTTGCAATAAAAGCAAATAATTACGCAGATGCGTCCTTAAAACAACGTATTATTTAACTATTATCTAGACTGCAATTATTATAATTAAAATAAACAGTGATAACTGCTGTGTGTCAAACTTTCTGTTAAATGTTGAAAAAATCTTGTGATATGCTACGTTATTTTAGAAAAATATGTGCAGGACAATTTTAGTTTAATTATTTGATCTTGCAATAAAAGCAAATAATTACGCAGATGCGTCCTTAAAACAACGTATTATTTAACTATTATCTAGACTGCAATTATTATAATTAAAATAAACAGTGATAACTGCTGTGTGTCAAACTTTCTGTTAAATGTTGAAAAAATCTTGTGATATGCTTTTATTTATGCTACATTATTTTAGAAAAATATGTGCAGGACAATTTTAGTTTAATTATTTGATCTTGCAATAAAAGCAAATAATTACGCAGATGCGTCCTTAAAACAGCGTATTATTTAACTATTATCTAGACTGCAATTATTATAATTAAAAGAAACAGTGATAACTGCTGTGTGTCAAACTTTCTGGTAGACTTTATAAGCTAAACTAATAATTTTTATAATATGGAACACCTACCTGAATCTTTACTGCATGATGGGTGATTTGCTGGTACTGAAATAAATAAAATTTTGTTAAAATGTGAAGTTATGTTTACAAAATTAGAACTTATTGTAATATTATCATCGTTATATAATGCTGCTAATTGCAGTATCGCTTTGTTCTTGCACTTTTCATTCATCTTTTAATCAACGTAAATCTAATTATCACAAAACAACGAAAGTAAACAAAATACTCCGATACAACCACCTTACTTGCAACTAAACAACTAACTGATCTGTGAACATAACCATTTCCAATGCTCACTGTGGCAATGTTGCCAGTACTTGATACCGTCAGATCGAGTTACCGGGTTTTAGCTTGTAGCTTGGCTTTACAAGCGCGTAGGAAATATGCGTTAAATCGAATTATGTGGTTTAAGTAAATTTATTAAAAGTATGTACTAAGAAAAAAAACCGTAAAAACCTATCTCTACTTATGTTGAATTGCCTGTACAATTCCAGTAGATGTATATCTTTCTAAAACCAGTTCAATAAAGTTATGCGGTGTTGTGCATTGTTAATTTTCATGATGATTAAAACTTAAGGAAAGCTAAAATCCCATAAGGCATGATATCGTCCTTTGCCTATTAGACACTACGTTAATGTGATGTAATTGGTTTTTAAGAGAATATATCGAGTATCCAATACTGTTTGTAATATTAAGAACAGCGAAAATGGGATATCTTGGTATATCGTTCGAAAGAGCGTTGAAAATTACACCCGAATACATGTTTAACTCAATTTCGGAATTTTTAGACTTACTGGGTTTTACCTCTATACCCATGATATATTGTTCATTATTTGTACTTTATTCTCCTATCATCTTCGTCGGCATTTGAAAGTATTCCTTCCATCTTTCCCATTATTGTGTCATCGCCCACTATTACTTTTCCTATTATTTATGTTTATTATTGAATATTCCTTCTTGTTCTTTAGTTGCTTGAAGTTCCACAAAATAGTTTCTAATTTTCTTTTCAGTTATTTCACCGCATTTTCTACTTCTTTTTTGTAAATATCTGGGTTTTAACTACATATCCTATCTCCTTAATTAGTTTTTGTATTTCTTCATTCCACCATTCCCTCCTTTTCTCTTTTGTATTTCTAGCTAACACTAGAATGATTCAAAACGATTTACTTTCTGTTAGAAAATTTATGGAAGACACGAAAGCCTCCAGTTCCACTCTCTTGGCAACAAGCTGCTTCTCATGGTGGTGATGCCCAAGAAGAAGGCGAAGTAGATAATGTCAAAGTAACAGACATGAAGGTTTGGTCAATAAAGAAATGTACGCAAGTATTTGCAGACGTTACTTCAAAATTAAAAGAGGATTTAAAGGATAAGAAATTTTTGGTATGGGATAAAGATATTGGACCTTGTATGGATTTTGTAACAGCTTGTGCCAATATAAGAGCTCATATATTTTCAATCTCTGCACAAACACGATTCTCTATCAAATGTAAGTAATTTATTATAATTTAGTGTCATTTTGCTGTTATATAATTAATTGATAAATGTTCATTACCAATCCTGATTGCTATTTATTAAATATTTTTATTAAAATGTTTCAGCAATTGCTGGTAACATAATTCCAGCTATCGCTACAGCCAATGCCATGATTGCCGGTTTAGTTGTCCTTCATGCTGTCCGAGTGTTACTCCAACAGTATCAAAAATGTCCATCTATCTACCTCAGGCAAAAATCTATTCATTCAAAGTTCATACTCGCAGCAGATAAACAGATAACAGAAGCGAATCCGAAATGTTACGTTTGCAGCCCTCAACCATTTGTAAATGTTTTTGTTAATGTAGAAACGATGACTGTGAAAGAATTTGAAAGTGAATTGTTGAAAAAGAGTTTAAATATGGTAGCACCTGACGCTGTTTTGGATGGTAAAGGAACGGTGGTCATTTCTTCTGAAGAAGGAGAAACAGAGGTTAGAATTTATAGTATTTTTAAAATCAATTGGAAGAATTTTTTATTTATCTATTCTCTTGTGTTTCTAACTGTGTCAGCTTAACCTAAAATTAAAAATATTTATTCATATCATTTGGATAATAACGTAGCAAATTATTCAATTACTATTGTTTCTAAGGTATTTCAATATTTATGATAGACAATGATTAAGTGTTCCACAAAAAACACCAAAAAGATGTTTTTAACATTTTTAATGACAATAATCCAAAACATGTTTTTTCACATTCGCTTTTGCTTGTATTAGTTTGGGCGTCAATAAAAAGTTGGTTAAGAAAATCCAGTCAAACAGTCTTTGTTAGTTTGGGTTGTCAATCTAGAATTATTAAAAATATGAACAAATATGCAAATTTTTGTTTTAATTATTCATATCATTTGGATAACACCATAGTAAATTATTCAATTATTACTATTGTTTCTAAGGTATTTCAATATTCATGTTAGACAACGATTTAAGTGGTCCTCAAAATGAAACATAATGAATTTTTATAAACATTTGAAGGGTACAGGGGAAAAGAGATCAGAGTCCATTTTTGGCAAAATTGGGGTAAGAGTGCCATCTTATCTTTCTCGACTCAAGCTTTCTTATGGCAAGGTCGGTTTTCCGATAAAACGATCACAGTTACCACAATTAAATTAAATTTAAAAAGCTATGCATCGCAAAAACTATCAGGGTCCAAAATTGTCTTAGTGCTCCCTGACCATAACGATCAGAGTCCATCTTGTCGATACTTTTATGAAATCAGATCGTTTAGTCTTGCAAGGAGATTAGTAGTCAACGTTTATGAGTTTGTCCTATAAGTTTGTGGTTTTTAATCCATAAAATGAAATTTAGTGAAGACAGTAGAGGCAAGTAGTGAAGTTCCTCGTACAAATAATAATAGGGATGTTGACAGCTGCTACAAATGCATGTGAAGTTATGTTTTACACATTAAAGACATTTTTCAGAAACCAATAATAACATTTTAAGAATCCAATTATTCGTCATAAATTAAATAAAATCAATTTAAATTGAATTATTTATTAACCATTATCACGTGACTACAATTACCAATCAGAGCACGATGACATCACTGCACGAACAAGTTGTCTTATTTTTCATAACCAAGTTAAAAGTATGAACTATTTTTATTGATAATTTGTTAGAATAACGATAATATTTTACGATTTTTATCACAATGGAGACTGGATCTATCAAATGAAGTAGTTGTAGCTTATCGAAGTTTGATTCTATGATAGTGCGAGCTTCTTTGCTAGAAACCTGGATTTTTGCGCAGTGATGGAAAACGTTAAAATGTCTTTGTAAGTACCTATAATTTTACATTGATATACTTTATTACAAAGGGGTAATGAAGGAGTATATAGCAAAATAGATTTTTTCAAAATTGCGACTTCAAATTCTGGAAATCCGACAGGAAGGATTGAATATAACCCATTATTTTCTGAAATTGATCAAGGCGGAAGTAATCGTTGTGCCGACAGTAGATGGTTAATTGCAAATACAGAAGACGATTCGATCTGTCCAGTCAGATTGTACCATAAATAATAATAATAATTAGTGTACTTTATTGGGTCACCCAATAGACCATCGACCGAGGTCCTTCAGCCTGTTACAATATATTACATGGTGGTTTGGATAATTATTATATAATAGTAATGAATTAAAAATATATGTACTGAGGGGAAAAACAAAAAAAATTGGTATGTGGTCTTCTTATTCCTTAAATATTGAAATTTTGAATGTGCTCCCATATGGTATTGAGTGGGTATTTTCCGTGTGGCCTTCTTTCTTGATTCCTATTCAAACAGAACCGGCTTAGTATCTCTAGCTTGTGTTCTTTATGTGCAAACTTTTCAGAGAGGTTGTGTATGCGTTGATTTATGGGGACAATTCCTGTTGGTTAGTACGGTAGGTTATTGGTTGGGTTGTGCAGAGGATTTCTGGCATGTCATCTTTGTTATGGTTCTCAAGGAAGTGGTTTCTGCAGTTGAAGTGTCTTGATGGTAGGAGTTTTCGCAGTAAGGTATATTGGGTGACAGTATTCTAGGATAGGTCGACATATTGAATTATATATGTGTGTAGCTGTTTTCTTACTTATCCCTGAATTCTTGAATGTCAAACTCCGAAAGTGTTGGCTCTTACTGTTACATTTCCTCTTTATGTTGTTTAAAGTTCAATTTGTGGTCCTTGCCTACCCCCAGGTACCTCGCATAGTTTACGCAGTGAATGTCTTTGCCGACTATATTTATTTTAGGTGAGTTTGTTGAATTATTGTGGTTAAAGATTATATATTGTGACTTGTCTAGATTAACTTTCACCCTCCATTTGTTGAACCATATCAGGGTCTTGTCTAACAATACTTGTAGATTTTCAACGGTTTTCGAGAGGGTTCTGTTGTGACTAGTCAATGTCATGTCATCAGCATACTACAAAATGTAACGATTGTTATTGAAGTAGTCTTGTTGATGACTGTAGTTGTATATGTCGTGACAGTAAACATTATAAGAAGAGGAGACAATGGCGATCCTTGTGGAACTCCTTGTTCATTGTGGAATGTTGCCGAATATTGGTCGTTGATTTTGACTTGCAGAGCTCTGTTCTCAAGATAGTCTTTCAGGAGCAGGATCAAATATCGAGGGCATTCTAGTGTCATTAGTTTGTAGAGTAGTCCTTTGTGCCAAATACTATCAAATGCCTTGCTTATATCAAGAAATAGGGCTGCAGAGTGGTTTCCCATTATTTGGTTATCTTGAATGTTGGATGTTAAAATGGTTACTGGGTGGATGGTAGAAGTTTGATGTTTAAAGCCGAATTGATAATCAGGAATTTTGTGTTTGATTTCATTTTGAAACAGATATTTCATGATGTTTTCGAGTTGCTTTACCAAAACAGAATGAAGAGTGATAGGACGGTAGTTTTTTGCTCTATGATGGTTCATATTAGGTTTAAGAATGTTGATAATGGTTCCCTGCTTCCACTCACTAGGAAAGTAGTGATGCTCCAAACAGTACTTGTATATTTTGATGAGATATATGTGTAACTTTTCACTCAGTTTTTGTAATAGATCTTTAGTAATGTGATCATGTCCTGGAGCAGTACTCTTTCCTTTGCTTAATATTTCAAAATACACATCTTCTATATTACTATTGTGTGCTCCGTGTTCCCTTTCAAAGTATTCGTCATACCACTGTCCAATTTCATCATATTTGTTGGTCGTATTGGGGTTCATGGTTTTCTCTGAACGTTTCCTTGTAGTAATTTGCAAATACCTCTGCTTTTTCTTCATCAGTGGCATACATAATGTTGTTTTCTTCAATTGGCTGTGATTTTGATATTCCTTTGTAGTTTGTTAGTTTTCTAATTTGTTGCCAGTAATCTTTACCTCTGCTAGCGTTTATTTCAGTACACACTGTAGCACATTTGTGTTCTTTGTATTGTCTAATTAGGGCTTGTACATTTTTGTTGTAATTGTTTAGTTGCGTTGTTGCCTCAACATTGGGATCTCTCAGGTAATCCCTATGCATTTTTCTTTTGTTTTTTATCATTTTGATAATGTATGGTGGTAGTTCATGGATGTAGTGTTTTATTTTCAGATCTGGGCTGTTTTCTATTCTGAGTGATGTTATTGTGGTGTTGAATTGTTCAATTTTTCCTCTATCAATCGGATCGCCCCCCATACAATCAATGTACTCCTCCAACTTTCCGTTAAGTTGGTCTATATCACACTTCTTTTTTATTATTTCTTGCTCTATGATTCGTCTTTGTAGGTCGATGGTTATTTCTATTGCATCATGTTCTGTTCCTAAATCTGGATGGGTTTCTACTGTTACTGTATTATTTTTGATGTTTTCCGTGTATATTACATGATCTGGTGTAGAGTTAGGGTTATTGGCCATTCTAAACGTTGGAGGAGTCAATGCCATTTTGAAGGGTGCATTATTGATAAAATCCTTTTTTGTCTGCTTTTATTCCAATTCACATTTAGATCTACAATCACAGCCTATTTGTATAGGGAGGCTTTGTTGAAGAGCGTTTGTTCGATGGGTGCATTTGGGTGAATATATACAAGAAAAATGTGTAGTTTATCTCCTAGAAATGGAATGGAAAATTGAAGCACCTCATTAAGCGGGTTATTCATTTTGGGAGGGTTTTCTTTTAGCATTTTTAGTCCTGGATGCGCCTGTATCAAACTTCCACATGTTTTTGATGAGGTGTTTTCTCAGTCAGTAACTGTTGACTTAAGTATTTAAATGGTTTGTCTGTGCTCTCCCTCATTTTTGCAGAAATATTTGGTCTGTATAGTGAGTTTGTGAGATTTGTTTCATTTGTTGCCTTGTTTTTGTCTTGCAGTGCATTTTCCATTGAGCTTTCTTCATGTAAGTTTTTATTGATATTGCTCTTGCTTGGCTGATAATTTTTTGTGTGTATTTGGTGTTCAGCTTGTTTTGCTTGATTGCTGTTAGTAGAGAGGCCAAATATCACTCTGTAGATATATTCACCATCAGGAATAAATTGTTTTGGGTTATTCAATGTAGGGGAGTTTCTTTGCCTTTTCCTTTTGTGACGCACTTTTCTCCATGTTCTATTGTCCTCTATTTCCATCTCTGAGTATTCTCCATCACTTGAACTGCTCATAGTGAGGTTTTGTCTCATGGACTATTGTTAGAGTTCACTAAATCACGTTAGCTCTCTTTGGTAGCTAGCAGGTTACTCTCTTGATGTTACGCCACTGGTAGAATTAAATGTCCCCAATAGTTGATACCTTTCGAATTAGTTATGTTTAATTGTTCCTTAGGTCAATTACCAGTTTTGTAAAAATTCACATATTGATTGTTCTACTTTTTCACAATACACAGAAAAAGTCGTATTTTGATTTTAAGTTAACGATCTATTAAGTACCGATAAGCGATGTTTACTCGTCGGCTACCAAAATAAGAATGTACCATAAAATTATGCAGAAACGTCCAAATCATTTAACCACTGATCACTTATTTTTGACACCAAACCCACACTGGAACGATAAAGATACAGCGTGGTTCAAAAATAGTCCAATTGGAATTAACAATTCATTGTCGTGGACTAGGCAGATAGCCGAAAAAATTGTACTTGATACGAAGCACAAGAAAATTACTAACCACAGTAATTGTTCCACCGCAGTTACCCATCTTGCCAACGTACCCGATCAACAATTAATGAAAATGACTGGGCATAGTAATCCCGACATCGATTAAATCGTATTTGAATATGCAACAAAATTGCCCTCAAGAATTAATCAACTCTGATCAACCTCTGATGGCGTAGGCGCGGCAGTGATCATGCAAAACAGTACACTACAATTCAAGTTACCCGAAATAAGCAGCGTCTGCACTGGAGAACTATACGCCATTCTTCAAGCACTTACTCTCATAAAAACAAAAAATACTTCAAAATCCCTCATAATAACAGACTCTCTTAACTCAATCCATATTATCAATCAACTTTATCCCACACATCCAATAGCCCTCCAAATTAAAGTCGAATTATCGCAGTTGCAACATTCCAATAACTTTGTGGAAATACTTTGGGTTCCTTCTCATACTGGCCTTCAAGGAAACGAAGAAGCCGACCGCAAATCACGACAAGCAGCAATTAGTGAAACCGTGAGTGAAGTGCAAACGGTAGTGTATAACGACATAAAACCGCTACTTAAATCAAAAGTGCTAAAATTGTGGCAAATCGAATGGCAATCGTCCCAATCGAAACTACGCGACGTGAAACCGGAAGTGAAACCTCGAGCGCAGCCAATAAACAAAAGATCGCTTCAAGTTAAACTGACTAGGTTACGAATAGGCCACACCAAACTTACTCATAGTTACTTAATTACTAAAAGTGAACCCCCAAAATGTGAATTATGCAAGATCCAGCTTACTGTCAAACATTTAATAACCGATTGCCCAAAATTCCAACAATCAAGACAAGATAACAACCTCAGCAACAATTTAGACCAAGTTCTTGGCGAAAACTGTAATACACAGAACCTTTTTAAATATCTAAGTGACATTAACATATTAAATAAACTATAAACAACCTATATTTGTGTCGCTAATTACCCCAGTGGTAGATGCGACTTGTTTGTAAATAAAAAAAAAAAAAAAAAAAAAAAAAAAAAAAAAAAAAAAAAAAAAAAATTAATCAACTCTATGCGAAGTGGAACAAAAGAGCATATGAGTACTGACCATGTAGCCACATCCAATTCTGCGGAATCGTCAAATTCTGGGCAATTTTTTCATTCTGACGTTAGTGATATTTCATTGATTGTTAAGCACGCAAAAATCGTATATAAAAACTACATTTTTAATGTTAAAAATATGTATTGCGAAAATAACAGTAAATAAATAAATAAATTAGACAGTAACTATTTTATTCCATGCATTACATTGCCTTATTGAAAATAACACGTTGTGTGATTAATCAGACCAGCTTCAATTTCACTCATGTAATAATTATCATATCACTATTGGCGAGAAAATTTGGCACAAAAATCCCCAAAACCCAGGAAATTTGCGTATTGAGATGCGGTTTTTTGCATTCTCCTCGTTAGCTCGTTTAAAATCTTTGCGCACAATTTTTATTTTGCAACGGATTGAAAATGCATTTGTGCATCGAAAAGTGCATTCTTTTAACTGCATATTTTCATAAAAAACTCATATTTGCCACAAAAAACAACTTTTCAACATTTTGCACCCAGTGGTTTTTCGAATCGCGGAATCTGAATATCCTGTATAAATTAGCCTGGAGGTCAGGACGGCACTAGGAACGTCCAGTCACCTGGAGTTCCCGTTCAACTTACGTTTGTTTAGGCCGTTCGTCATGAATTTGACATCGATAACCCGCCCCGGACGACCTGGGAACGACCTGCCTTGTAATGTCATCTCCTGGAGTTTTGTTGAAGTTTTGCCGTCAAAGTGTTCACTATTCCTTCAATGATTGGTAATAAATATATGAGGATGTTCAATGTAAGCATATGTTAAGTATTCTGTTGGAAGATTCTTTATTAATTCAATCTTACATTGGACAATTTTTATCATTTATTGGGTTGACGGTACGAACTGCACCAATGACTACATGGTTTCTGACAAAGATATAATTGCGGCCGAGAATGAAATTCTTCGACAAGAAAATTTTTGAATTGATGATATTCAGAATATATGTAAGTCTGGGGTTTGTAATTAAAAAGTTCAACTATTTTGGAAATTATGCTTATATATCATTTGTACCCATACCTTGTATTTTCCCTTGAAACGGTATCCATTGAATTTATAAAAAACATTGAGCGGATGGTAATGTAAATTTGACGAGGTCGTCTCGTGCACGAGGTCCTTCGAGGCGGGTTAACGATTCTAAATTGGTGACGAGCGACCCGAAATACCTCTGTACGATGAGTTTATATCGATTCGGTTTGTTGTTCCAGCAAAACTCCAGGGGATGACGTTACTCGCTAGGTCTTTTGTTGCTCCAGGTCCCCCGGGGTGGTTTACCGATGTCAAACTCATGAAGAGCGACCTAAAAAAACCGGACACGAGTTTTCGTAATTTATCCGTAAGTTAAACTGGAACTCCAGGTGATGACGTTCCTAGTGCCTTCCTGACCTCCAAGTGTACAGAAGGTTATTTGGGATAGGATATTCAGATTCGGCGACTCGAAAAACCCCTGGGTGTAAAATTTCGCATAGTTCCGGTGTTTTTTGTGGCATATATGAATTTCATTGAAAATATGCAGTTCAAAGAATTGCACTTTTCCGATGCACAAATGCATTTTATATCCGTTCCAAAATAAAAACTGTACACATTTTTAAATGAGCTATAGAAGAGAATGCAAAAAAACCGCATCTCAATTCATCTTAATGCGCAAAATTCTTGGGTTTTGTGCCAAATTTCCTCGCCTACTAGTTTTATAATCAATAATACCATAGTATAGCAGTTGTTTGTCTGGGGACCCACTTTCATTCTGGATTTTTTTTGTCGTGACTCACATGTTAAATAGTAATAATAGTAACTATTAATATTTATATTATCATTATTGTGTCAATGCTCTACTGAGAAATACACCTCTAAATGAAAATGGTGATATAATTGAAGAGACAATATTTATTCCAAAAAAACACTTTCATTTCAGAAACTTAAACTTAATGAGACTTGTGGACCTGATGTTCACTATTCACAAAACACTCTATATCTGGATTAAATGTTGACAAATTCAGGCGCAGGTCCTTTTTTACATAAAGCTTATTTCTTTATTTATTTTTTTTTAAAGAGCAGAATGCCCTCTCAGACATGTTTGTAAATCCCATCAGCTTTATTAAGGATATATTTAAAAAAACGGATACTCCCTCTTTGCCTTGAAAGTTCTATCAGGAAGGTATCAGGAAGTCTTCTTCAGATGTTGACAGTTTTATGTCACCAATTTTTGTTGGCCACAGTTACCTTAGACTGAACTCCTCTATTTAAACACAAGGGTGTCCCTACATATAGCTACCCTACTGCTGGCATCGCTCCCCGGACTTTGAAGGTTACCCACCACGACAAGGTGAAAGTCCTCGAGAAGGTCCTTTTAATAGTTACACATCAAGTAGAAATCACATGAAATGTAACTTCTGTCATTCTGACGATGATATTTGATATCGAAACATTTATCAATTTTTTAGAATTTTTTTCATTACATTGTGAAATTATTTAGAAACGGTTAGTTTCATTTATAACAGTAAAATTTAGAAATATTTATTACAATGTCTTCTTTCCATTCAGCAGAGAAAGTTGAATATTTTTCTTATTTCATCATCTAATTGTCTAAGAATTGTACAATTAATAGAGTCTCTGCTTAGTGCTGTGTTTTTCTTTTGTATAAAACATCATCGTATTTATCTTTTGTGATGATTTGAAGATGACCAGGGTAGGAGGTATTCTCAAAGAAAATTTGCATACCAATTTTTCACATCTTCTAATTTGTCAATGTTAAAATTATTGCCTATACTAAATTTGTAAGTTTCTTCAAAGTATTCAGCAAAGGCATTACATTTCTCTTCATCTGTATTAAATGTGTGACTATTATGTTCCAGTTCTGAAATTTGTGTTAATGATTTATATTTGGACACTTTTTTTTATTTCATTCGAGTATGCTTTACATTTCATGTAGATAATTTTTTTACATGTTAGGATACATTTATGTTGTTTATATTCTCATATGAGTTTGTGAATATCTTTGTTTAGTTTGTTAAGTATGATTTTAATTCATCTGCATCATTGTTTTGAATCAGTCTTTATAATTTTCTCTTTAGATTAATTAAGAATAATAATATAAAGGATGTAAGATAATTGAAAGTTGTTATTTTTTTGTTTTAGTGAGTTTTATATTATTAATTCAGATATGTGTTGAACTTTTTAATGTAATTTGTACAAATGGCTTGTCGCACTATTTTCTTTAGATCACATCAGTCTAACTACAGTCCTATCTGTAATTTCTATCACTGCTATGTATAGTGTACAATTTTTTTCCACTTTTTGATATTATTTTTATCAATTTGCTGCTTTTTCGTTTTACATAGGTTAACAACTACAAAAAACTCAACGAAATAGGAATTGTCGATGGTAGCATCTTAAAATGTGACGATTTTCTACAAAATTATGAACTAACAGTTGCAGTCAACCATTACGAAGCTAAAGAAAAAGATGATCCGCCTTATAAAGTCGTCGCCAATCCAGATG
This sequence comes from Galeruca laticollis, assembly GCA_963921935.1. Lineage (NCBI taxonomy): Eukaryota > Metazoa > Arthropoda > Insecta > Coleoptera > Chrysomelidae > Galeruca > Galeruca laticollis. The sequence continues at coordinate 107,783,250 of OY998178.1, read as the reverse complement.
AATTAAAAGCCAAAGAAAATGGTAAGATAATACAATAGAAACAATTTTTTTCATTTTTGCTTAAATTACATACATTAGCTCAAATGATCCCTTGTTACGTCGGTAATTTATAATTTTTAATAGGTGACACAGCTGAGGAGAAGAATGGCGATGATAAGAAAGAAGTCGAGAGTGATGAAGATGATCTAATGATTTTAGATGACCAAGATGATGAGGATCCACAAGAAGGATCATCGAAACGAAGAAAACTCAACCCACCACAAGAGGATGATGATATATCGATCGTAGATGCTTGAACATTATAATTAATTTCGGCTTTATGTTTTATGTTTTGATAATATAAAGTCATTTTTTTAAATTCTTATTTGATGTATCTCCCTTTCTGGAATTATTTATAATTTAAGGTTTTTTATTGCTTGCTTTGGAATGAATGAAGAAGAAATTTAAATTAAATGAAGACATGGATACAGCAATAACACGAAAAAGAAAAACGAGTACCTAAGAGGAAAATCTGGCATAAGCAGAAGAAATTAAAATAGATCAAGACAAGTTGATAATTTAAAAATTTGAAAATCACATGGAGTAGATTAACCTAAAATGATAAAATATCAGAGGAAAGAAAAAAAAATACTGTTGAAAGTGTGGAACGCCTGAAATCTGGAAGATAGCTACTTGCAATGGGGATAAAGAACCAATGATCTACTTTGGATTTGATATTTACCATTTCGAGATCAGAGAGAGAAGTTCGAGATTTCTTTATATTTGGGTTATAATTATTTTGTGGGGGTTGGATATTTTGAGATTTGGCCCTGTTATAGGATATTTTTCCTCTGCAGGGCTGGGTTGGGGGTGTTTTTTGGTTGATTTGTATGCCGAATATTGAGTCTGACTTATGTTAAAGTGGTGATTGAAAATGCAGTAAAAAGTGTCTGGGAAGTTTTGAGAGAAAACTGTCTAGGAGGAAATTTTTTGAGAATTTTTGATTTAATTGTGGGTGAGTTAGTGGTTTTTTGGTAGAAATTAACCTGAGAGAGAAGTGGGTTTGATTAGCAACGAAATTGGTTAATTTCAGGGAAACGTGGTTTTTAAAGGTGCCTAGGATCTAGGATGAGGCATTGAGAAGTGTCTAGTAAAAATCGGATATGATTGAACCGGAGGCAGAAGATGGATTGAAAAATATTGTTATTAATGAATGTCGGAAAATTAGTAGAACTGTTATTAATAATGTACGGCGGAACTTTTATGGTCGTTTGGGACACTGTTTAGCAGCAAACGGAAAATAATTTGAGCATTTAATTAAAAAAAAAATTGTAACCTAAAAAAATTGTCTTATTTTAAATATATCTACTTTCTTTTTGGACAAAAATTATGAAAAAAACATTTCGGACACACTGCGGGAGCGAACCGCGACTCTTTACGTTCAACTTTAAATTTCGAGTACCAAGTACCAACTCGGCCACATCGGCACCGGTGCTTAGTATTCCAAATTTTTATAAAAATGGCGTACGACTTTTAAAAACATAATTATGCATTTTCTTAGTAAACCAGACCGAATTTAAGAAAATTAAAAGTGCATTTGAATTTATTTTTTAACGACCTTTTCAAATCTGTTATTTTTCACGAACGCTATTTGGTAATAAGTTAGCTCGCGTTTAACAGTTTTGTACAGGAAACACTAAGTCGCATTTTATAAATAACACAGTGTATATCGACAGCATAGCATATGGTTCGTCTTCTACCAAAACCTTCCAATTCTAGACACTTTTTGTCACCCTATCCTATATACTTTTTGGGCTTCGCTGCTTCCAAACATCAATCCTCGTTGCCAACCGAGGCAACTTTTCCTGCGGACCACTTTCTAGCGAAACGCCCGCTCTCAATCCTATACACCTTTTAAAAATTCTTTCTAGACACTTTTCTTCTTTGTTCTAGACAATTTTCCACTCTGCTGTTTCTCAGCCGACCCTCCAAAAACACCAAACTCAATTTATGGACGCTGCACTACAATTCCCAACCACGGATATAGGAATACAAAATGGATTGCTGTTCAGTAAATGACTGTAGCATGCGTTCCGCCATCGCGTGACAATTTCTGTTGGCAACATTGAATATTACATCAATCAGCCTTTAAAAATTGTTTAGTTTCTAAAAATAACTTCAATTATTCCAATTTTTTTGTGGGTATATTACTGCTAATTTTCGTTGGGTTTATTGTAACTAAGAAGTAAGTATCTAAATATTATTAAATGAAATAATTTTATAATCATAGCAAATTAGAGAGCAGTTGGTTATAATTTTGTCTACCTGTTGTTTATTTAATGTTCCAAATATAAGTAGCAATTTCACAGCATTATAATCATAGTTTATTCGTAGGTCAGAGCATTATTTTAATATATTATTCATGAAAAAAGTTCTTTAAAAAGCTATGCACTGTTTAGAGTCCGTGTTTCCCAACGTGGAGCCCACGCCCCACTGAGGGACAATTTGATTGTTAAAAGGGGTAATTCGAAAATGTACTCGATACGAGGGCCATTTGAATGCAATGCCAAATTTCGGTGCCAAAATTGAGCGAAAAAAGCATTTTCTTAAACAATTGCGACCAATAAGTATTATAAATTAGTTTGGCGATACCAAGACATCAACTGGGTTCTGGGTTTTTGGCGTTGTCAAGTCAAAGAATACACCAACAACAAGAAGCGAAGCTTCGGCTTTTTGACTATTCATTTTCTGAATGCGCATGTGTGATAGACGCCATTTTTTTATATGTGTTTTACGTCAATGTCATTCATTGTTGTTAAACAAAAATATGCTTTTTATTTGTTTATTTACTTTGATTTTGAACAATACCGTTTAGTAAAAGTAACTATACTCGATAGTCGAAATTGTGTAAAGTGAGTCAGAGCTATCTAATCAACACTTTGGTTAAAGCGCAGTTGCCATATGTATTCTAGAGAGAAATGCTGTATTTTATAAATACACTTCAAATCCATTGTGTCAATATTTCAGGTACAAAAGATGCAATGTAATTAAGTCAATACCAATTTAATATATTTATTTCAAGCAGACTAATAATAATTAGTTTACTTGAAATGTGAAATAAAGTGTTTATGTATATTTCTTGAACGCAAAGTTTGTTGTGAAAAACTCGCCGATTTGACAATGTTGGAGAGTCGCTTCATTGTTCCGGCTTTGAGAACGAGATAGATAGATCGAGCTACGCGAATGAGACAGTGATAGTAAACAGTTATGTGAGGTGTTTATTCTCTTCATGAGCGTAACATCAGTATTTGTGTTGTGGTTTTGTGTGATAAATCGGTTATTATTGGTATTTATTGTAATATTTATATCGGTATATTTAGTGACAATAATGGCGGAGTGTAGCGGTGTTGGCGATAAAAAACGGCGTCGTAACAATTTAATTCGGGAAGAAAAAGTCCTCATATTAAATGTGTACGAAGGACTGCGTGCCATGGACAAACAGTTGGGTGTTAGTGACGCTGTGATTAAGTGCAGTTATTTAACTAAAGTTTCTGAGAGTACTATATACAATATTCTAAAGAAATCGCGGGACGGATCTTTGACAAGAGAACGAGGTGAAAACTGTAAACCGGAAAGTAGGGGAAGAAAGAAAATTGTTTTGGACGACCAAACACGGAATGCTATACGTAGGGAAATACATTCTTTTTATTTTAGGAATGAAATCCCCTCGGTAGCTAAATTGAGCAAGGTAATAGAAGCTGATGATACTTTACCAAACATCAGTGATAAAGTTTTGAGACGAACTTTAAAATTAATGAATTTTCGTTGCCAAATAAGAAGTAGAAACAGTGCCTTAATTGAACGAAATGACATTGTGGAATGGAGGAGAAATTATTTAAAACAGATACGACAGTTTCGTAACGAAGGACGGCACATATATTATCTTGACGAAACATGGTTAAATGAAGGCCACACTGTGTCAAAAGTGTGGCAAGACATGAATATACGAAGCAATCGACAAGCCTTTATGGAGGGTTTCTCTTCCGGTTTAAAAGCTCCCTCTGGGAAAGGACGTCGACTGATTATCACTCACATTGGCAGCGAGGAAGGATTTGTAGAAGGTGGATTACTAAGTTTTCAGTCCAAAAAAACTGTCGATTACCATGAAGAGATGGATGGTAACCGGTTTGAAACATGGTTTAGATCAATTTTAACAAAGGTAACTCCTGGTTCAGTGATAGTTATGGATAATGCTTCATACCACTCGTCGACTGGAGCAAATACCTACTTCAGCTAGCTGCAAGAGGGTTATAATTGATTGGTTAGAGAGTAAAAGCATTCCGCACAACGAGGCAATGCTAAAAGTTGAATTATTATCTCTCGTACGGAAACATAAAAGCAGTTATATTAAGTACGTTGTCGATGAAATGGCGAAAGATTTCAACGTCTCAGTTGTTAGACTTCCTCCCTACCACTGTGAGTTAAACCCCATCGAGCTGGTTTGGGCCCAAGTGAAAAATTATGTTGCGAGAAAAAACAGTACATTCAAAATGGCTGACGTTGAGAAACTGTTCGACGAGGCGCTGCATACCGTTACTGCTGAGAGTTGGCGTAAATGTATTCAACACGTATTAAAAGAAGAAATAAAGTTTTGGGATTTAGACATACGTGTAGAAGTAATGACGGAACCACTCATTATCGATATAGGAGGAGAAAGCGATGATTCTGAGGAGTCGTCAGGGAGTGATACCGCTTCCAGTTAGTCAGACATTTTACAAGTGACCTCGCAACATACCTATACTTATTGATAATTTATTTTGGTCTTGACAAACAACTTTTTTTTAGTTTTAGTAGTAGTAAGTTGGAATTGACTTTTAAACATTTTTTTATTTTGTTTTAACTTACTTATGAACAACTTGTGATAAGTTATTATTTTAAATGTTAAAAATTGAAATTCCAGATATTTCAGTATTCGCACCCTTAAACTATGATACGCTCATGGAGTTCACTTTAAATCGGTAGATAACCGATTACGTCGCTTTACAGAATTTCGACTATCGACTTTTTTATATACATCTTATTATAGCTCATCCTTAAAAATGTGTATTATTCTTGGTAACACCCTGTATATACATAATGATACCTACCATAATAATTTCGTATTTCTGTTCTCTCAAATTTAAAGGCCAGAGCGTACAAGAACATTTTCTATTTATTTTTTATTTAGGACTATTAAGAACCCTTCAAAAATGATGCGCTCATGAAGTTCGCTTCTGCAACTGATTTTATGGACAGTAAGAGCGATGAGTCACTTTACAGAATTTCGACTATCGAGTTATAGTTGCACTCTTAGTGAGAAATTATTGTATTTATGATGGGAAGAGAATAAGCTGTGAAGTTCGTGGATGTCACTCAACAACAGGAGAAAAGATAACTATGTTTGGTTTTCCCAAAGACCCTTTGAGGTAAGAGAAATTGTTTCTATATGTAATGTATTATAGGTATATATTCATTTTTCAATATTTTACATTTTATTTTACATGTTCCTATGAATTGTAAGTTGTGTAAATCTATGTTTTTGTTTGTTAACGTTGATCTGTCCCTCTACCTTTAATAACATGTAATGATAATATTATGTACTACAATAAGCTTTCTGCTGACGAGCCCTGTTCTGCAAAAAACATGTTGAATGAAAATACATAATATTCAATATAAATTAATAGTTGATTTCTTTTATAGACATGTGAATATAAAAATATACCTACCTTTATTTACTTTTTAGGGTACAGTTATGGTTGGAAGCTTGTAACTGTAGATATTTGTTTGGAAAGACTACAGATGCTTAACAAAAGAATTTATAGGTTCTGTGAACTTCACTTTGAGAAAAAAATTGTTTCGAAAGGAGGATATTCCAAGCGTTTGTTTCAGCTAGCTGCCCCTGCCATATTTCCATGGTTAAAATGCAAGGGACATATTTTATTGAATCATCCACCAACAAAAATAGTTATTCAGTCTGGTAAATATTAAATTTAAGTAAACATTACAATCAACTGTTATTAATATTTATTTTTTGTCACCTGGCCACAGGATTAATTGATACTTTACCACAGGATGAATTAATACCTTCATGGAATTTGTGTAAGGGAATGATTACTACAATTACTTTTATAATTGCAGCTACCACACCATTACAGCAATAGCGACATTCATCTCTTAGGCCTCTGCAATACATACGAGTTACCGTGATGCTTCTCCACTGCTTGGTAAATATACATCAAAATGGATGGCTTTCTCATACCTAGATAAGTTAGTAAAAAATTAAGTGTTTGCAACTGTGAATTTAACTAGACGAAAGTTTCACCTACAATGTTCAGCCTACCTTTGTCTCACTTAAAAGAATCTTGGTTTTGTTATAAAAGAGTATTTTTTATGATTTTGTTATGATAGAGAAATGTTTTTTTATTTACCCCATGCTCACTTTGTGGCAGTATTAACTATCAGTCTCTGATATGCTATTAATGTGTAAGAGAATTCTTCTGGTAAAATGGATACTAGAAAACTAAAGTGTCAGATGAATAAAACAACACATTGTCTATAATAAAACCTATACTCATACACTTCTGTGTCCATTAATATAGTCTTCCTGTATTTTTCTTTTCAGATAATCAACCTTTTAAAATGGACGTTAGGGGGAAGTACTGAGTTACGACCTGTACCTTTACAATCTCCTTCGACTTCAACACAAAGCATGACTTTTGGCACACTACGAAAGCAATCGTCTCTGAACAAAATCCTCTCTATTAGCTGCTTTTAACCACATTTTAGCTCCAAAAAGTAACAGTACATTTAATATGGGTTTGACCAGTATACAGTTTGGTTTGGTTTACCTATACATCATCCTTGTCCAGTTTTAGAGGGACATCTACAACCACAACATAAGCAAACAAGTCCTCCTTTAGAAGCCATCACAAAAAATTAATCTAGTGCCACAAGAAATATTGTACAATTATAAATAAAGTAATAGATGACTATTTTACTTATCTAACTGTCCTATACAATTGTAAATGTCCGGTATTATTATTATTATTTAATATATATTGATCATTTCTACACATTATGTTGCAGACATTAAAATATTTTCTCTATGTGTAAAATTTTGAATTATGAATCTGGAAGAGTGTAACTGTTATATCATATCATGGAAATTATACAAATTGTACATTTAAGCACCAACATTATTGTAATTTTATACCATCATGTATATTGAACTTTTTCCTTCTGTAATCTGGTATTCTAAATATATAATCTATATTACTGTATTAGTTTTAATATCTACCCTATCCTACACATACTGCTACTTAAATACATATTTACACATAATGAATTCCAATATCGATATATGAAAATAAAAATCATTTAATTAAACAATAGCATGTTATTTTTAGTAATAAACTGTTCTTAAAAAACAGAAACTTAAACTATGTATAAAGAAATGCTAAAGCATATTTTTCACAATATAAGCTGAAAATTAATAGAGTTCATCTGTGAGACGCCCTGAGCAATATCCCATCATAAAATTGGTCACTTGTATACACTCCGGAGGCTGTATTATGCTAACACACTGAAATTTCTCCAAAAATGTACTTCAAGTATCATGTCACCCGTTGTACTGGCTCTGGCGAGCTGAAAATCAATAGGATTCTTCTGTGAGATGTCCTGAACAATATTCAATTACAAAATTGGTAACTTGTGGAACTCCAAAGGCTGTGTCGGGCTAACAAGACCATGTTACAGGTTTTTTATGCTTACATTTTTCATTGACAATTAATACTTTCTCAGAATAATGTTTTGACAATACATTAGTAAACAATTATTTTTTGGAATATTTGATTTACATTTTTTTCTGCCTTCAAAATATAAACCTTCACAATTTTGTAACCTTTTTCTCAGTGTAAATTATTAGCTTTCTGTCAACTTCAGTTTTACAAGGTCACGAAATTTTGCCCCCAGAACATCAAACGATTTATGCCGGCTTTCGCTTCTTGTTGTTGGTGTATTCTTTGGTCAAGTTAACCTCGATGCGACAGACGGCAGGCTCTGCGGGGAACCCCGGAACCTTTAATATCTCGCTAAACAATGCAGTTGTTCGCATCTCAATGACCCTTCGCAACTTTTGTAGTGTTTCCTAGCATTCAGTTGGTGTTAATTTGAAATAAGCATCCATAAAAACTATTGAATAAGTCTCGTTGATTAAAAAATATACATTGTATGACATAATTGGTGAGTATTTGATTTTATTATTATTTATTTTAATTTTAGAACCATAATTTTCCAAACAAAAAATGGAAAACATACTTATTTTGTGAGGTGAGGCGGTGAGGTAAATGTGTTGTATACATTTAAAGTATACGTTTACTCTATGTCACATTAATAGTATATTGTTTAATGATTGACAAAAGCAGCATTTTATGCAAACGAGGCGCAGAAGTTGCAGAAAATTATTTTCAACTATTAACACGCTATACTTTTTCTATAATCATGGATTACAACATAGGATATTTGAAAGGATACGTTAATTTGCAGGAGCACAATTATCTTTAAAATGATCTCGATTATATCTGCGATTTAGTGGTAAACCCCGTTTTACAAAGTTTGTTTTGGCATCTACCTTTATATTATAATTAAACTTTTCTAAACTTTTACATACTGTATAAAATCCTAAAAATGAAATCAATTACTACAACAATAATTTTATTATTAATTTACAAACTTTGAATAACTCGATACTAAATAAATGTATTGTGTATTTTAAAATTTATTTTTGATTCACATATATTATTAATTGATAATTATATTAGAACAGTTATTTAAAACGATTGGGCTGTCAGAAATTTAATATCAAAAATTGCAACCTCTTACTTTCGTAACTAGAGACAAAAGTTAACATTATGGGATATTTTATCACTGGTGTCGGAACTGACGTTTTCAGTTGGAGTAAAATGTGGCAAAAGTTGTTGATTGTTAAATGGTTATAGAAAAAGTAGAAAAACTAATTTTAACACATACTTTAGTTTTAGTTTTCAATTGATCTTATATTTCTTTCTTTCAATCAATAGTAAAATGAGTGGTGCAAGCAAGATAATAATTCGTCAAAATTCGGAAGAATATTTAAAATTTGAATTCATACCCGCTGTCCACGATGAGCGGTTTCATTTTTGTTTTGTCTTTTATGCCAAGCTTGATCGACCAACGAATCAATGAAACGAGGTGGTCTTGAGGCGCATTTGAAGGCTAAACATAGTGCTCATGTTAATGCAAGTTTGAATTACTTTCAAAATTTAAAGAAAATTTTTGAAATGAGAACAACATTAAAGTCTATGTTTACTGCTCATACATCAATGAATAATCGTAATCTTCAGGCTAGTTATCAAATGTCTTTATTAATCGCTAAATCTGGAAAAAATCATACTATAGGAGAGCATTTAATAAAACCGTCAATATCAGCATTCCTTAAAACGGTTCTTGAAAAATATGTAAAAGCTATGCCACTCAGTAACAATACTGTTAGCAGAAGAATAGACGAAATGAGTGAATATATGGAAAAACAACTTATTGCAAAGTTGAAAACAAGAAAATTCTCATTGCAAACGGATGAATCAACAATGAGAGACAGTGAGGCGGTTTTGCTAACTTATGTAAGATATATTGATAAAGGGCATTTTGCTGAAGAAATGTTGTTCTGTAAAAGTTTAGAAAGCACTACCTCCAGATATATATATATATATATATATATATATATATATATATATATATATATATATATAAAACTACTTAGATGTCAATAATATACCAATGACAAATATTACATCTTGTGCTGCAGATGGTGCTCCTAATATGATGGGCAAGAAAAATGGCTGCTTAAAATTGATGAAAGATCATAATCCAGAAATGATTCTTGTGCATTGTGTTGTTCATAGAGAAAACTTGGTAGCTAAAAACATGTCGCCTGCTCTAAATGAAGTACTTCATTCAGTAATAAAGTGTATCAATGCTATTAAAGCTAATGCCAAATGTGAGCGTCTCTTCAAGCTATTTTGTGAAGGACAAAATGCAGCACATGTGAGAATTTTACTTCACACTGAAGTAAGATGGCTATCCAAAGGTAATTGCTTGAAAATATTTATGGAGCTGTTTGACACTCTTAGTGATTTTTTAAGCGACAAACCTGAAATGAAGTATTTAACAGTCGACGGTAAAGAGTTATTTAGCTGATATCTTTGAAAAACTAAATACTCGTATATTAAATAAGCAGCTTTAAGGAACAAATAAAACTCTGGTTGATGCAAAAGCGAAGATATTTGGTTTCATTACCTTCATTGAGTTGTGTCAGAAATATATTAACAACAAAAACTTTGAACATTTCCATTGGCTGCAAAAATGTGAAGTAACTGATACCGCTATACTGGTTATTCTCGATCATCTAAGAATTTTATCGGCAGATTTAAAAGAAAGATTTTCTGATTTAAAACAAATTGATTTTCCAACATGGATGATGCAACCAATGTTGGATTTGTCATATACACCAAATATGCAGTATCAAGAAGAACTCGCAGAAATGCAAAATTATGAGTCGGTTAAAACTTTAATTAATATAAAAGGAGCAATGGCATGGCTTTGTGAGGAAACAAATCAAATACCCAAACTCAACCAAATGTGCAAGAAAACTATTGTTACCGTTTCCATCTTCATATTTAGCTGAATGTGGATTTAGTGCTGTAAGTGATTTACTGGTGAAAAAAAGAAATCGGCTGGATATAACGCAACGGGGAGACTTGAGACTGAAGCTAACCAAATTGGAACCTGACATAAAATCTCTGTGCAGCAAGCATCAAGCGCAAGGATCTCACTAAATTAAAGTAATAAATTAATATAGAAAAATATTTATTAATATTATTTCGAATTTGAATTATAGTTTTTTATTATATGTGTCAAAAATTTACTTCTGTCTTTCGTTATCAATTTCCTAGTGAATTCTTAAGCGAACAAATCAATTTTTCAATATTAAAAATTATGTATATGTTACAAAAGGGGACATAAGAATTTTAGAAAGACTTAGGTGAGGCATGGCACAATAAAGGTTGGGAAACGCTGGTTTAGAGTATAAATATAAATCTATAGAATAAATGTACCTAAAATTTAAATTATTGCCGATATAACAGTAACCAATGCATGATGTCTTTTTCTCAATAATTTATTCAATATTTCAAATTCTAGAAACCCTTTTGGAAGAGGTATAAACACACGATAGCTTTGCGTAAGACAAATAAGAAAACACCTATTCTTGGTTTTTTGGTTACTAGTCTTTATATACTTGCTACATTTGAATCCCAATGCAAAGAAGAAAAGAACCCAAGATACTTACTAACATACGGTAACCTTACCACAGCAGAGACTCTTACTTGGCGGGAACAGAATGCGCAGCTATTCGCGCATACACGCCCTTCGGGGTAAAACCTCTCAGATCAGTGACGAGAATGCAGAAGGAGCTAGTCGTAACCATTGTCGTACGTACTTGGGTGTCTTTTGATCGGTAGTTATAAAAATTCAGATTAGTTTGACTTTTAGTATTTGATTTTTGATTGTTAAAACTGTTCTTTTTTATTTTAGTTAGTTAGTGTCGTTGAGATTTTTATATTAATTCTGAAGTATTGTTGTTTTGTTAAACTGACTATAATGGGCTGTTCTTGTGCCGCGAAATTTTGCAAAAACAAAAGTTGTATAGGCAAAAAAAGTTTTTTTAGATTTCCTGTAGATCCCATACGGTAAATTATACATATATGTGTTACTTAAATATAAATAGTTGTCGGCCATGCTAAATCTCACCTTTGAACTAGAATCACAAGGGAACGCCTTACTTGACCTATGGAAATAGTTCTCACAAATACATAACTTTATCGTCTGAGGTCCGGCCTATTCAAAACTGAAACTAACATTCGAATCATATTTTGTTATTTTAGAGCCAGAACTTGAGTTGTCGCTTGTAATAGAGAAGATTTGTTAGGTGTAGTAAACACTTTAAATAAAAGTCAGGATTTGTCAGGACCACTTTGAACTGAAAATGTTCACAAATGATCAATGCAATCGGTTAAATCCGAATGCGGTTCCAACATTATTCCCATTACAAGAGGGATCTTCTAGGGGACCTAATTTTGATCATACATACACACCTTTGAATGACTTGAAATCTCATCTGGATAAATCAGAGAAAAATATGCCACGGATAAACATTTTGCAAGATATAATTATTACTCCAGGTAAATAATATATTGTACCTACAACGTGATTATACTTTTTACTTTTCTCGGATGCGCCTAAGTTCAATACAGTGTATAATACTTGGAATTTAAAATGAATAATTTAAGGCTTTTTATGAATAAAAATTACTTAAAATCGCCTAGTAAATAAAGCTCGGATTATAGGCAAATTGTCCTTTTTGTCTATTTTAAGAGTTTTTTGCATATTTTACTTTTTTTCGTAACATCCATCTTTTTGCCTTTTTTAAATTTTATTTTATATATGTCCAGATTTTCTGTCTTTTTCAGTAAAAGTCTTTGCCTATATAAGCGCATTTCTTTTCAATTTTTGTTGCTATAAATCCGAGCTTTATATATAGGTAAGTGCTTCAGGTTCTTGATAATTTTGAATAATTTGTTAATTTGTAATACAAAACAAATAATTAAATCGCTGTCAGTTAGTTAACTTATTCAGATATTAAGAACTTTATTTGAGCGCTATTATTGTTTTATTTTAGGTGCAATCTCAGATCAAAGTTTTATTGCCGATGTAAACTGCCAAACTCCACGTTCTACTTCATCCCCACATACTAGCAGTGATCTGTTCCATAATAGTCCACGAAAGAGGAAATATCATAGTTGTGTTAGAGATCTCAGAAATGAGATTATCGCTTTAAAGACGAGAGTTGTGGACTTAGAACATAGATTCGAAAATATTGAAAGTGAAATAAGTTTGGAACAATTTTATGGACTGACTTATAAATTTTGTGGCAACGATGAAGTAGCTCGTCTAGTTAATTGCCAAATTAGTCAATCAAAAAAAAACCTAAGGGACGAAGATATTCACTTGAATTTAAAATGGAGTGCTTAGCGCTATATTTTACTGGTCCGAGAACTTACAGACAAGTACTCGTAAAAAAATATTGTCTGCCATCACCTACAACCCTCTTAAGGATTTTACAAAATGTGCAAATAAATTCTGGCTTGAATAATCCCCAAGTATTTGCCATGTTAAAAATGAAAGACGCGGTGATATAGCTAAATAATAAATATGAATGTTTCACGTAACAAGAACAGCTTGCCTATATTCTATTTTTATATTTATCTATGTAAATTCAAATAAACATAATACTCTCATGTCCAGCGGTACTAAAATAAACCCATATCCAACTCTGAGATTTACACCCAAATGGCTTCCTCGAGGTCACAGATTTTCAATAAATAATATCAAAGTGCCGACGTTAAGAGTCTGGGCTGTGTGTTTATTAGGCTGTGACCTTACATTGTTATTGTTACTACATGAAATGAGGTTACAATGCCGAAGGTTCGCTAATCGCCAGAGAGCATAAGGTCGTGAGTGTAGTTAGGAATGTTTGAAAGCTGGTCCTGTATTATTTTTTTAGGCGCCACTTGATTAGTAGAACAATCAAGAAACTCTTACTGATTAATCAAGCCACCAATAGTGAATAAATTAGCTATTATGACTTTTCAAATATGGTATTTACATTGTTTTGCCTTTATGTTTGTTAATCAAATAAAGCACATTACATTGCCATTGAATCTGTTTAATGAAATTTAGGGGTACCTTGAACAGATGGTATAATAACCTGTATCAATAAATACACTAATTAGAAACTGCTAATCGGTTATTAGAGGTTGGTTAAATTTGAAATGTTTAACACAGTTTCTAATGCTGAGAACATTATGTACAATACACAAAATTCCTAGTAACATGTAAGTAGTATACCAGTTACAGCTACAAACTGTAATAATTAATAAATTGTCACCAAATATATAGAGAGTGTCTCTTATCAAGTAATATTAAGCTGATATATAATTTCAACATGACAAAGTTGAAAGAATGCAATAATAAGATTATGAGTCGATAAACGTCTATATATAGATTTGAAGTTACTAAATACCACAATATTAAAATATAAAAGTTAATTTGTCGTTAAATATTAAAGCATGAAATTACAAAATTAATAAATTGCATCAAATTTGGATAAAAACAAATAAAACTTGCGGTTAAGCTGGTTCCACATGCATCCGTGATACGTATTCGTTGAATACCACGTGATCAATATCAACCAATGAAATTTTAGGGAACAATACGCACGTTTCAAGGTCACAACGGATTGAAGTTGGTAAATTTTAACTTTTCATGCGTGTTTGAGGTTAGGTTATTTTGTTCGCGATTTAGTATTGATTCGCCGACTACTTTTTTATGTAACACATTAAATAAAGTGTTGCTTATCATAAAATAATTAAACGACTTAATGGGGTCGCTCTCCTCCGGCTCTCGAATAAGGGTATTCCCATAGCCGCATTTTTTAGTCTATAAAAAATTTTCTTATCCACATTCCTGTTTTGTGTGATCACCCTTTCGTTTTCCAGATACATTTGGAATGCTATATTTATAATTATTTACACTAACGCGACAAACACTTATAATTTGATAAGATCGGTGTATCGGTCACACGATGATAGCAAAAATATTGAAATATTTTGAGGTTGTTTTGACGTTAGGTACCATAAACGAGCGCGTAAACGGATTTACACATGTGGATGATCATATTTTCAACTATCCGTGAAACGCACAGGTACGTCCGTGATCACGGATGCATGTGGATCCAGCCTTAGTGTCCAAACTATTAAACGTCAATCATCTTAATTGACAAACCCCATCTAACTTGTGGAACAAGATTTAGCCATACTGTTGAGAACCATTGTCCAAACCGCAATCATCTCGCAAGTGTCACCGACAAACCATGAGTCCAACATCATCACATGAAGCAAAACGCCATCACGAGCTCTTGTTGCTCTGTAACGCTAACCCCATCCGAGATACGACACGCCTGTACTACTATGAATGGAGTACCTATAGTTTATCAGCTATCTTTACGAAAAGATATCTCCTCCTGAAAACATCCGAAACTTGAGGCTTCTTAAAATCCCAACCTGATCACCATATCTACCATCGATTACCAAGACCCATCAAGCTGTTCTAAACCACATCCATGTGGCAAAAAATATGTGCAAAAACTATGCAGTAAAAAAACCCTAAAAAGAAATTGGGGCTATAATGTGAAAAATATACATGTAGGACGAAATATTACCATGTCATCAAGGGTTTTTCACCATGATAGTTCCAAAAATAAATGGTATGAACCCACAGAACTAAAACATAGTTTTTTTTAGTTCTGTGTATGAACCACGTGCCATCGGCCATTTTTTATACCTATGACTTGTTACAATTGACACTCGCCTCGCAACTCAGAAAGTATCAGACAAGTGATTCGAATCCAAAGTTTTACCTTCACGTTTCCTTTTGACACCTCAGATCAGTGTTACCACAAACAATCAAATAAACTCCCAACATAAAACGACAAAATACTCGTAGATTAGTTAAATTACATAAAAAAGGTTAATAAAAATATTACTCTTGACACTCATTTCGTTATTTAAATCCCATTATTCAAGGATATGCTTGAATAATTTTAAAACCCGAAGTTAATTCACTTATGCAACCAATCATACAGACGTGTGTATAAAGTTACATACTTAGTGGGTAAAATAACCGAATTATACTACATCGCAGTGAGTTATACTATAATACAAAAGCATTGAATTTTTATCATGCTACAATACAAATTCAGCCAAAATCATTGGGCGTTATTTTTCAATGTTGTAAGGTGAGTAACAGTTTTTTTACTGCCTTGCAATACAAAGTCCACTCCAGCTTTATCACATTTTTTTGTCAGAAAACACTATTTTTTTCGGTTTTATATATGTAAAAATCTTAAATTGCTTATATTTTATAATCATCCTTCCTTTCATTAATATTTTTTTAGATCCCGTAATGGCCCCAACAACAATCCTAACTGCTTACAATTTTTTTAAATACATAGAAGTATATGATATCCAACACCAACAACTGTATATCTCAAGATTGTTTTTCCAACTTTGAGTGTGGTTTCATCGCTTCAATGAATTTACAGAAAATGTAGTGGCTACATAGTTGGATTTGTCAAAAGATCGTTTATGAAGAGACTATCTTGTGAAGTTGCTTTGAAATATCAATATATGTATTTTTTTACTCAATGCATGTTTTATTTTTGACTATTTCAGATCCCTACTATACAGTTGTTAATAAAATGTAAGGAAAAGAGAATATGAACATATAACTATGTAACTTATTTAGCTAAAGTATCTCGAACATTGTATTATATATCCAGTAGATAGCAAGCACCCCTGCTCTCAAATTCAATTATTCAGAGCTATTCCGAAATCCATCAACCAAATAAATGTTTACTTCACATCCTAATTGAACAGTACCTTAAGAAGTTACTTCTAGTTTTTCAAATTTTATGTTAATAGTTGTATTTTCGAATACCACAGGCAGGCAGGAGTGTGCTATGTGTCAGAATCCGCAGTAAGAATCAGATAAAGTTTTACAACGGTTTTTGATTTTTTTGACGTGAAATTCTAATATAGCAAGTAAGTAGAGTAATGTATAAGTCGGTTATTTGTTAAGTATTTCTAATATTGCTAATACCTAGTGTTTAGCAACTAATATATAACAAGTAGTTTTTTTGGAAAATTGAAACGAAATGTCTTGACAATTTTACATTAACCTCACTTGTCAGAAATATTATGAGTTAGGCAATCCAACGACCTGTCAAATAAATTCAATATGGCGCCTGGTTGGCAAACAATTGAGTAATACGTTTGTTTACTTGTTCAATTTTGTTAATTGTGGAAGCTTTTTTGAAGTATTTGGGTATAATTACCTTTAGTTTTTATCAGATTTATAGAAAATAGTGAGACCTAAGTTCAGTATGGAAAAAAAAATGCCAGTTACGTGTATTGTTGTTGGTTGTGGAAGCCGTGCAGATCGGGACCATTTGCTTAGTTCCCACATTGAAAAAATCTGTGCATTACCCACATATAAACGATTTATCAAGGAAAAGGAGGGATATGTGGTTGGCAGCCATCAAGAGGGAAGTTCTAACTATTGAAAATAAACCTAACCTATCCTTTATCTATGCTAACTGAATCAATTATAACAAACCAAAGGATATGTAGCAGACATTTCATAACAGGTATGTACTAAGCGAAGTTTATATACCATTTCTAATAAGTATATAACTTTTACAGGGAAAAGTATATACCTAGTGATGTATGAAGTAGCAAATGTAATATTTTTTTGGGAGTAGGGGTATACATTAGCTTTGAACCAAAGCAATTGTCCAAACATTTATTTGATTGACTACATACTCGGCCAATCCCTAAGAAAAAGAATATAAGAAATATATAAATATGTATGTAGTACTTGGGCTTAATAATCACTCCAGTAATTTTTTGATTTTGATGAAAAAACAAATTGCGACATTATTTGAAACAAACATTATACTTTATTTAACTTCTAACTTGTAGGAAAACCTAGTGACTTGAGTGACGAAAATCATCCAGATTGGGTTCCATCCCAGAAATGGGTCATCAATCTCGAGCCCATTCAAAGCGCAATTCTGATGTAGATAGAAAATTGAGAGCAGATAAAAGGGCTAAATTAAGTAATGAAGCATTGGTACTAAGAAAATTGGTAAGTTTATAAAAAATTTAAACTACTTTGACTTTATGTAGGTAGTCTGATAACTGCAAAAACAAGATAACTCCACCTTTTGGAATTTTTGAGTCAAGTGCACTTTCGGCTCCAGCACATTTGTTGGTTTGTGAAGACTACTTTGTTTTTAGTGCATTTTCCTGATGGGATTATTGTGTAATAAATATTTGTTATAAGTTTTCACATTTTCAATCGAATTTAAACATTCAAACTGCTTCTTCTGAAACCTTGTAAAATGTAAGTTATCTTGTTTTTGCAGTAACCTGACGGTATACTCATGCCATGTAATTTATATGCCATTGTAACATATTATTAAATGTAAAATTTCTCCTTTATTTTATAGAGAAATGAAGAAAATATTTCAGGAGATGAAGGACAAACAGGCCAAGGCAGAGAAGAAGGCTGTGCTACACAAACAGAGCTTACAATGACCATGTTGATCGTATATTGTGTTAAAAATGTATCTATTGTGTATATATGTACTGACAACTCCTATACAGTATGTAATGTTTTGAGGAGAATAAAGTTATTATTAATAGTTAAATATAGTGTATAACATCATTATGAAATTTTATAAATAAAAAAATTTATGCAAAGAAATAGTGTATTAGTTCACAGAAAATTTTTTGCTCAAAGAAATATCCTATCAAATTTGTCTATTTGTAGTCATGTGTGTCAAAATATCCAATGAAACCATCATTACACTGATAATTACCCATGGATATAGTTATCACTTAAGGAACAGTGTTTTAACATTTCATAAATTCAATTTATTTTGAAAGTGTCAAAACAAGTTTCTCACCAAATATCCCTCGAACATTTATAAATAACTCATAATTTTATCATAACTTCCTCAAGTATGTTGTTTTAGGTAACAGCCCGACGCCGAAGGCTAAGGACTGTTCAATAACGTGCTTTCCAAAACTGATGAAATTATTTCGTCAGTTATCAATGCCCTTGGGATATTACAGATGAAAGTAATATACCTAAATTATGTAGCAAAAAACATGCAAGGAAAGTTAGGATTTTCAGGGGTATGATTAAAAAAACACATCATTGTTGTCATTTTTGTTTATAATGAAACTTGGAAATGTTTAACAGGAACTATGGTACAAAACAAAATAGAATCTATAATAAACTATATTGGATACATTAAAAAAGTATATTAAATTAAATTTATCTATAATTATCAAGTATATATTGCACATTTTTTACTGAAACCGAAAAGATTATTTACATAATTCACAAAACCATTGTGACTTTGGGGTATCTGAAAGGCCTACACATATAAAATGGAACCATTTAATTTGACACTCATCATTGGGGTTCCATCATCAACACTATTACATTTGCACCAATATTTTAATTTTGCTGATCCTTCACTTCGGGTGAAATATCTACCCAAGAGTTCAGGCATTATAACTTCAGTATGAAACTTCAAAACGATTTGACAATTTTGACTCCAAAATTCAAAATCTGGATATATACGCTATTGAAAAATAATGAATGGAGACCAAATAACAAAATCACAATATAGCAAATTACAAACAAATATTTGCATTTGCACTTGGTAATAATATGCATGATCACGTTTTAGTGTGACTTTAACATCTCTTAAAATTACAAAAGAATTTTTGTAACTAGAATATTCCTTGATGTCTTTAGTGCCCCTTGTATATAACAGGTAAGGACACTTCACCTCCAACACTCCCCCTAAGCAACATTCACAAAACGTTATTTTATCTGGAGATGCTTCCAATTGTGGCCACTGAACTTATGAGTAGACCCACATCATTAACAATGAAATTTTCATGATTTTCTTCCATCATTCTTTTGTACTCTTCAACAGCAACAGATTCATGATGTAATCCCCAATCTGTGACTTTTGTGTGGAAAGAAGTGTTTGCTGGATAGCATATGTTTTTAAAAAGCGACAGAGAAGGTGATTATTTATTTGTTCTGCAAACATTTCAGTTTTGAAGCTGTTATTCTTCCTGCTCTTTGCAAACACCAATTATTTGAAAGATGTTGTCCTCGGGTATTCTGCTCAATTAATGATATACTTGCTCTGCAGTCAAGGAAATATTAATTATTCTTGATATTTCCATCAGTTCTACGTAACTCTTAGAAATATATCTTTCTTCAAAAACATTGAATATCATTGGTAATGTGACAGCTGAGGCTTCCTGTAGTTTGCTTGCAAATTGATCTACTATCGACCCAAACCTTCAATCCTTTCAAATAAAATTACAGCACCTTCTTTAGATATAGGGGGTATACTAACATTATGTTACATAGTACCAGTCACTGTACCAAAGTCCATCGCTGCTATTGGGACAATAGGCACAATAATTGTGGAGAGTGATGGCATGGGCCACAAAGCAGCTACATCTGTACACGAAAATGTTCCTTTATTACGGTTTGCATATTCAGCTACAAAAAGCAAAGCACCAATGTGGCTACAAACTTCACTATTACCAGCCATACATGTACAGTGACAGCTTGAAATTGAATCATCTTTGATGATTATACACCAAGCCTCAAGTGGTTTAGCATTGAACCTTTGTGAATGTTTTACCTGAAACAAAAGACTAGATTAGACCAAAATAAATATGAGGTAGGTATACGATATATGAAAAACATGAATAACATCATCATTATAAATGTTATCTTATCATTGATAATTAAGCTTCCTTTGAGTTAAATATTTATTACAAATTATTAACATCAAAACATCACAACAAATAATACATTAGTTACAAAATATAAGCTAGTTAGTTATCAAAGAGTATAAAAACAAAAAATTACCTTTCCAACCATGACATAAAAATCAATTACAATCTTCGTTCCTACTTTCAAGACAAAAGCGGCTGAAAAATACTTGTGAGCATCAAGGGTTTTGTAGGCTTTCATCTGCTCATAACTGTAGAAAATACTTGTGAGCATCAAGGGTTTTGTAGGCTTTCATCTGCTCATAACTGTAGAAACTATGAGTCAACACAGTGTAGGAAAATATATCAGGATATGTGACTGGGGGAATGCCATTAACACTGTAGTCTAAATCAGCAGTTGCAAATGTAAAAGGATCCAAATTCTCAATCAGTCAGCTTCATTAGGTACCTAGAAACAAATTATGAATTTATCATAGTTTCAAGCATAACAGTTCACTAGCGAAAATAAATTTTAACTGATAAAAATGCCAAAATAGCAGCAGAAATCTTCATATTTACCTCTGACCAACGTCTGGGTTTTCCTGCAATAACTTCTTCAAATATGAACTTTGCATATTGAGCACCGTAACTAATTTAACGTAACACTTGAAACAACTGACGATTACTTCGGTAATAATCAAAAGGCAAAATAAACACCACTAAAACTACCTGTATATCTACATGATTATGGCTTAAAAGCTTTGTTTGCCAGCCAGGCGCCATCTTGACAGTTGAAAAGTCACGTGGTTTGGATTCCCTAGTTGGGGCAAAGTGAACTTTTTGGTATAGGACAAAGTGAACCGTCGGTTCACTTTGCCCCCGATATTTTAAATATGTCTTCCTACTTATTTGAATAATTTGTTGTTTCCCATAAGCAATTGAAATCAAGATATTTTGACCTGTTTACAAAGAAATTTATTCTTACTGGCATAAAAACGATTATTATTAGAATGAATACACATAATATTGTTTTTTCTTTTTCAGGTAAAATGGTTAGAAAATATGTTCGCAAAACTAAATATCAATCTTGGTCAGAGGTGTCAATGAAAAATGCAATTGATGCGGTGCGACAAGGACTATTAAAATATAAAAGAGCTGCTGTTCAATTTAATGTTCCGACACAGCAACATTATTCCGAAGACTTAAATCGGACAAAGAGTCTGATTTGGCAGCGAAAAAAGGGCTCGGATGATTTAAAACTGTTTTTTCACCGGAGCAAGAACAAGAATTAAAAGAGCACACTCTCGATATGGAACGATATTTATTTGGATTGACTATCTATAATTTTAGACGTCTTGCTTATCAATTTGCGGGGTCAAATAATGTACCCCACTGCTTCTCTCGCAAAAAGAAGTTGGCAGGAAAAGATTGGGCCTCCAATTTTATGAAGAGGCACCATGATTTATCTCTTCGAGCCCCAGAGCCAACATCTGCAGCCCGAGCATCCGCATTTACTAAAGTGAACGTCAAAAATTTTTTTGATTTGCTAAAGGAACTAGTAGATAGATATAAATTTCCTCCTATCCGAATTTTTAACTGCGACGAGACGGGAATTAATACAGTTCCTAATAAACAGTCTAAAGTATTATCGCTCAAGGGAAAAAAACAAGTCGGTAGCCTATCATCGCTGCAGGACGTGGCACTCTTGTTACTGCTGAGATTTGTTTTAGTGCCACAGGGCAATACATACCACCTCTTCTTGTTTTTCCTCGTGTCAAAAACAATTCCAATTTCTCAAAAGATCCTCCACATGGAAGTTTAGTAGTTCCTCATCCGCCAGGTTGGATGCAAAATGAAATCTTTGCACCAACATGGTTTTCACATTTTATAAAATATGCTAAACCAACAGAAGATGACCCAGTTTTGTTAATTTGCGATGGCCATTCGACCCATGTAAAAAATTTAAATTCAATTTTGATGGCAAGAGAAAGTAATGTTCACATTTTAATAATTCCTCCGCACACTTCGCATCGTTTGCAACCTCTTGATGTTGCATTTATGTATCCATTAAGTTCATATTATAGCCAAGGTGTCCAAAATTGACTAAGGAATAATCCTGGAAAAGTTGTAACAGTACATGAGGTTAGCACCATATTTGGTCAAGCATACATGAGAGCTGCAACAATTGAAAATGCACTGTCTGGCTTTAAACAAACGGGAATTTTTCCCTATGATAACCATATTTTTCCAGATATAGCGTTTGCGGCTGCAGAGGTTACTGACAGAAGGTGAAAACGATTTTGCTCTAGAAGCTAAATATACAAAAAGAAAAGAAAATGTTCAGCAACCTCCGATACCAACAAACAAATTTTATGGACCTGATTCATTTAAGAAACAAAATGTTTCCGAAGCAAATGAAGCCCAATTTTCTTCAAAAAAAAACAGCCAATTCAGCAGCTACCCCACCAAGAGAAATAATATCCATCTCTGAGGCAGGTACCAGTTCCGCGAATCAACAGAACGTCTTAATTGTTGATGAAATGGAAAATGCTGTTTCTCCTAGGGATATCATGCCTATACCAAAGATGGTTCCTAAAACTGCTAAAAGAAAAATTAGAAAAAAAGGATCTACAACTGTTATAACATCTTCTCCATATCTTACTGAGTTAAAAGCAGAAAAAGAACAACAAAAAGCTAAACTTGTGAAAAAAGAACAAAAAGCTGCTATAAAAAGAAAAATTGTTGTTCATGATTCTTCCGATTCCGAAGAACCTAATATTCAGGAAACTGAGATGTGCGATGATGATTCTACTGACACAGAAATATTTTCTGATAATGAAGACGTGGAAATTGAGAAAATTAAAAAATTTAATGCCGAACCAACTACAAATCTATATGTAGAGGATTATGTTCTAGTTGAGGTAACCAATGATAAACAGAAAAGAGATTTTGTTGCGCAAATAATAGACGTCAAAAAAACAAGTTATGAAGTGAAATTTATGAGGCAGTATCGAGGAAACTGGAACGTATTCATATTTCCAGATGTCAATGATGTTTCCATCATAACAAAAGCTGACATTAAAGGAAAACTACGCCCACAGAAGTTACGATATGGAAAAATTCAGTTTTTATAAATAATTAGTTAATGAGTTCATGTTTTTTAAATATTTTTCGTATTAAAATGAATAAATGTTTGAAATATTTTTTTGGTTCATTTTGCCCCACATGTGGGACAAAATGAACTTATTGCAGACTTCTCATAAACCGTTTATATGATATTGGATAAAAGATATTTTTAGTTCTATATTTTTAAAATATAAAGCTAAATGGTCCTGCAACCCTCTGATGCAAAAAATATCCCAAAATACCTTCTCGTTTAAGAATTATGTTATGACAAACCTTAAGTGGCCCACTTTGCCCCGACTTCCCATACACACTTAATTCCTAATTTATATTAAATACACTTAATTTATAAAAATACTTCACTACTGTTTATGTTCACCTCTATTCACTACGAGATTAAATTGTAAACTAAACTCACCGCTGGTAGGTAGTCTCTTATATATTAAACGTTTTTCTAGTGCCTCCTAATTTCGTAAACTTTTCGATTGCGGCTCCCAATAAACAATCGACAACGATCTTGGAAGTCTCTATAAAAACAATCACGAAAAAAGATAAATATTCCTTCCCAGAAATCGATGCGCTCCCCCAAAACTTTAACTTTTATATATAGTATTAGACAGAGTCGGATTCAGGGACTACACCAGTGTGCGATTTCGTAACTATATAAAATGTACGAAAGTGATGTTGGAAGAGCGATGTGGTGCTGCCAGCCATAATGTGCGCTAGCCTTTATTCGTTAAGGAAAGGCGTTAATTTTAAGACCGATCCAATATTCCATGTGTGTAATAAAGCCATTTGAAAAATATATATTGTTACGAAACAGCACACTGGTATAGTCCCTGAATCCGATTCTGTCTAAGCCATGTATGAAAGTTGAAATTATGGCGGATGCGCAGGGATTTCTGAGAATTGTTTACGATTGTGACTATCTTATCTAGACATTGTTTTTGTGACCTGTCTTATCTAGAAAATTCCAGAGCCAATTGTTTTTGTGTAAGCCGCAATCTAGAATTATCTAGTAAAAAAAGCACTAATATATATAAAGGACCGACCAGGGAGAGTTCTGTTTAGTTTCTAAAGTGATCTCGGCAAATACACAAGAATACACCGAAATAGCGAACAGTTAACTGTTGATATAAATTAATAATTAAGTTTGTGTGTATATAAATTAAATTTAAGTGAATAGTTAAGTGTAGACAAATTAAGTGTTAGTGATGAGTCTAGTTGTCTAGTGTTTAAATAAATTCGTAAGTAGCCATACCGTCCCACTAAGCAAGAAACATCTTTAAGACGTTGAGTTACGTTATTTTCAAGTAACTTACAAGATGTTCTTCTTTAAATATCTAATTGACGCAACAGGTACGATTTTGTGTAGCATTCATGTTGGTTTAAAAAATGTTTTAATTTTACATTGCCAACATGTTTTTGCGTCAACTTCTTTGTTAAATATAAATGAAATGTAATAGAAACATAACATTCTTGTTAATTTAAAAAACGTTGATTTATAAACTTGTTTGAATCACAAATATCATAAATACACCAAAATTTTCAAGTAAAGCATATGTCTTGTCTAATTTTTTTTTAAATATATTGTACAAGTTTTCCAACTTGACAAAACAACAATGTATTTCACTTTCATCACTAGAGCACACCCGGAACGTGCCCTTGAAACCGTATCATTGCGAATACGTGACAGGTGACGTCGAAGATCAAGTGCCGCCACCGCCAACCATAACCTATGATACCGAAGTATTCCCCCGCGTCCCTTTTAATTCACTCTATATGATTCGTTCGTTTTAAAAAGCATGTGTTTTATGAAGATGAATCGTAAAGTAAGCACTAAATTCACTAGTTTACCCAAATATGGCATCTGCTGCTTTTACCTCTACTTATAATAAGGCTGCGATTATAAATAATAAATAGGTCAGTGATCTAAAATGTATTTATGTTATAGAGTCCTTTTCAAACACTTTCTCGGTGCATATAATACAAAACAAATACTCGTTTTCTAAATTTTGGAATAAACATCGAAATGTTAGACTTTGACAAAACCTTGTGAATAGCTGTAATGTCACAGCTAAACAGATAGTAAGTAAATATTAGAGAAGAAAAGCAATTTTTAAAATACATCACTTATCCGTATACGTAACGTAACGGAGATACGTGACTAATCAAAAAAGGTATAAAGCAAATGCGTTCGTAATGTAACCATTTCTTGGGTTTTAATTTTTAACCTAAAAAATATTCCATCTGCTTGGATGTTTGTAGGGATTGTGCCCCGATATCTCCCTCAGCAAAATAATGTCTTCATTACCACTGTAAAAAGTCTTTTTTGTTTTAAATCCATTATTCTATATCAAATAAGTAGTGTGTTATGTTCATTAAAAATAAGGTTATGATTTTTGATCATACAACATCACTTTTGTCGTTTGGCCATTGAAAAACGCGAACAGAGAACATAAGAATGCAATACGGTACGTTAGGTACGTGTGACGGATTGATACGTTTCACGTAACGTAACGTGATTTTTAAAACTGCTTTTTGTCCCTATTCTCAGAGAAAGAATAGCAGTAACACATATGTTTGGATGAGATTAGTCAATATTTTCTTTTAGAAGATATCGATCTTTCAACAACATGTAAAATTCGAGATTAATATTTAGTAGATCCTTGTTTTCAACATATGTTTCTTAAACATTTTTCCATGTAACAAAATTGTAGGATACTAAAGCAAAACATTTTTTAAATTTCACTTTAAGTGTAGTTCTTTCTATACACTGGAAAATTATGTAACAGGACTGAATGGTCTAATTTATTGTTCTTGTTTCTAAAACAAAATTCGTTTTTCAGTATAATAAATATCTACAAGTTGCCGGGCGGAATGGACCGGACTTCATAAGGAGGAGCTTGGCTGCAACTTTTCATAATAAATTGGCAATCCATTGCTCCTGGACGGGCCAAAAAAATAAAAGACTGCAAGATAATCAATATTTTAAAAGGTTTTATATTGGACAATTTTTATTCAATATTCATACTTAATCATCGATATTCATCTTTAGATGCAGCACAACACTGTAACTGATAAGGAATTCGAGATCATAACTATGGATTGGTTTCGACAAGCCAACCAACGGCTCAAGAGAGCAGAGCTGCAGCAGAGGAATTGGTAAATATTAATATTTTTGAACAATATTAGTGAACATTTACATGAATATTATTATAATTCTAATATTTGACTCATTTTTCAGAGGTACGTGTGTGCAGTAGATGCTTTACATAAATCTCTATATGAACATATTTATGTACATAAGTAAAGTAGAATATATTATTTATTTCAATCTACATAAGTATATTATTAAAACTACCCAGAAAGTATTTAAATTGATGTTTGGAGCATGTATTTGATTGGGGTGCGTTTAAAGTGATGATAATAATAAAAACTCAATACTAGTGAAACAAAATGAATAATTAGCAAAATATAAACGCCTCCATCACATAAATACATTGTTTGATAAATATGGTTACAGTTGCATTACTTGATGTATGCACCAAGCTATTCTGATACATAGACATATAAGATGTGAAGGAAGTCATATAATAACTACTGAATTTTTAGTGGGATCGGCCAAATCAAAATAATTATACTTCCTTTTATCAAAAGTTCCATAAGAATTCAAATCAATAGAAAAAACTGTAGCTACAAAGACAGTTCTTCCTGTCGGTATGAACTTGAACATTTTGCTAGAGAAAGTATATTTTTTTTTTACCAATTTCCCACTAAAAATAGGTTTGCTTTAGTTTCGATTAAGAAATGTTACATTAATGTAACATCTCAAAAACGAAACTAGTATGTTATAGAATCGAAACGAAAATGTAACTTTAGTCACATAATCGTAACGTTAAAATTACGAGGTAACTGGAACATTCCAAGAACAGAAATAATATGTTATAGTTTTGTAACAAAAACGTTTATTTGTAAACGTGATTGGGATTTTGTCATGTTTGCGGACATTTTACGTAACTATGAACAAGAAAAAGTCGTAACAAATCCTTTTTGAATAACGTAACAATGTAACTTTCAACGTATCAGTAACGAAACTGCGATGTTTTTTTCTTAGTGGGGTGTGTTTAAAGTTTATCCCACCAGTTTACTGTTTAAATAAATTAGAAAAACATTACAATATATAGGAAAATTAAATTCTATAAACCCTAATTATTTATGCTATTCATACGCTAACTAATTATGTAAGTTTTTTAAAGTTAAAACGTTACTACGCCAATGTACACAAAACTTTTAATACATTACAAATATTTATGCTATTGTTAGTCGAGAATGACTCGGTTCACAGTCAAGGTTAATGCGTTATGGATAAATAATGAAAATTTTTAACAAATTGGAATGCTTATAAATTTGTTTGTATTACTTATTAAATATTTACCGTCCGGCAGTTGATTTGAAAATAAAATAAAAACTGTGCAGTGGTAGACAAGCTAATGTTTAATCGTTTTCATTAATAGTAAAGTTTACTCAGAAATTGAATGATTTGAAAAGAGTTCTGTACGTGGAGTGACTATTTTGGCTACACGGAGCAGCAAAATCACTTTTTAGGCCTTATTTTTACTAAAAGTTTCTAAATCATTCTAACACACGATATAAACACACAGATTCCAATAATACCAATTTCTTATTGCACACGATGAGGGACTGTATTTTATAATGTCGATTTTCTTTGAATTTTTGGTTTGGTTGATATTATTCAAAATCACAATAAATTCAGCATAAACAAAATATTTGTATTCTAAATAAACTGGATTTATGAATTTTGGCAATATAAGAATGTGTTTTTTATTTAAAATTCTGTTTGTAAATTACTTGGAATCGTTGCTTAGAAATCTAAATTCAAATATTTCAGAAACGTAATCGCCACAGATTACGCGCAAAAATTATGTTTGTCACATTTTATGTACATCTTAGTATATATATAAAAATTACAACTCTCTAATACATTTAAATGATATCAACAATTATAATTAGAATATAGCTGCTTTTTGATATAACCAAAGGAAACAGAAGACACAATCGGGGCCGGCTCATTGTATTTAACAAATTATTTTTCATATAGTATGGTAAGTCTTGAAATGTATTTTTCTGATTTCTGATGTAATATACATTTGCTGCTTCGAAAATAAAGTTTGTATCAACTTTTTCTGACAGAATAAGGGTTATGATGCCAACGCACACGATACCGTGTGGGGAAGCACTAATAACAACGCAAAAGGTGAGTGTTTATTAGAATATCTCTTAGCAAATAACCTTGAGACCTTAAATGTGGGGACAACCCCCACCTTTGTCACGAGAGCAAGAGGTCCTGGACGTAACAATTGTTAATGTTGATTCTAGGAAAAATGTAAAAGATTGGAGGGTGATGAGCGAGCCATCACTTTCCGACCATAGGATCATCGAATTTAGGATAGAGGTAAGTACCACCTCGATTCCTACAATCCAAAATCCTAGAAATACTGATTGGTCTCTTTACAAGACCAATCTGAAGGACAATTTGGAACAAGTCGAAGTGAATGGGGTAAATCACCCGCACTACGACCTGGAGCAGAGAGTCGAACAGATCAGTGAGGCAATAATGGAAGCTTTTCATTCCAGTTGCCCACTGTCAAAGCTCGTTCAGAATGGTAAAATGAGAACCTGTCAAACCTCAGAAAAGAGGTCCGTCGGCTGTTTAATAGAGCCAAACGTGACGGTAATTGGCAGAGGTACAGTGAGAAGCTTACTCAGTACAATAAAGGCTTAATTTCCAAGCCTTTTGCGAAAAGATCACTTCCACTGATACAGCGGCCAGACTACAGAAGGTCATGGCAAATGGGGGAACTAACCCCACAATGTCGCTGAAAAAGCCAGACGGATCATACACGGAAGGTGAAGAGGAACGATCGATTCTTCTTCTTAGAACCCACTTTCCATGTAGTGAACCTACAACAAACACTGAAATCGCGATTAATTACACCAAAAAATCCCGCAAGGAATATTGGGACATTGCTAAGAAAATATTTACCACACAACGGCTGGAATGGGCAATAAGTATCTTTCAACCATATAAATCACCAGGAGTGGATGGAATATTTCTAGCACTCCTGCAGCAAGGGATAGAAGAGATTCTTCTTCACCTGCTGAAGATCACAAGAAGCAGTCTAGCAGTGAGTCTAATATCTAGAAAATGGAGAAGGGCAAGGGTAACCTTCATACCAAAAATAGGGAAAAAAGATGGGACTGATCCCCGATCTTTTAGACCTATCTATCTAACATCGTTCCTACTAAAAACGATGGAGAAAGTAGTGATAATTACATAAGAAGAGAGAATCTGGAGAATATACCACTTCATAAATGTCAGCATGCCTACAGAGCGGGTCGCTCAACTGAGACAGCTCTGTATCAGCTGACCGAAGTCATCCAGAGAACTCTGAACAACAAAGAAATCGCAATGTGCGCATTCCTGGATATATCTGGGGCCTTTGACAACACAACTCACGTGTCTGTCAAATAAGCACTAAAAAGGCGAGGAGTAAAATGGATGTATGAGTTGTTGACGACGAGGATAGCTGAGACAGAGGTGGGGAATCAAACCACCTCAGTTAAAGCCACTCGGAGGAGTGATATATCTCCTTCTATGGAGCCTCGTAGTAGATGAGTTGCTTTGCAGGCTAACGGAGCTTGGCTTCGAATGTATGGGCTATGCTGATGACATACTTCTAATAGTCAGATGCAAGTTCGAGAGCACATAGTGTGATTTATTACAAAAGGGCATCAGAATAATTGAGCAATGGTGCTTGTCATTGGGGCTAAACATCAACCCAAACAAGACCATAGTAATTCCATTTACCCAGAAAAGAACACTTCCAGCCATGAAACCCATATACTTAAACGGGGAAATCATAGAATGGAAATCAGAAGTTAAATATTTAGGGATAACCCTAGACAGTAAAAATTCTAAGTGAATGATATTAAAATAAAATTTAATTAGCATGGGTCTCATCCTTGTAGTAGTTCAACTCTCGAATTCCCTTATGGATAAATAAATCTCGTTAAAAGAAATCCTTGTCTCTCGAAATCACCTGAAAAATAAATAAAACTTTCAGATATTCAACTACTCATTTAATAATTATAAACAAATAAACTTGACCTTCAATTAGTGTATTCTTGTTATTTGATATAAAAATAGTCGCAATCTATATGGGTAAGTAGCTTACTTAGGAAGCTCCCACAGTCAACAGTGGTGCTGGCCTAAAGGAAAAGAAGATATTTTGTGTGACAGATATTTCCGTTTTCCCTTTTTGAAAGCAACGATTGTGGAACAACGTGCTACGCTGTAAGCGGATTTATAAAAAGGAATTTTGTGGTGCAATCAAGGAGGAAGCGGCTTGGATATATGTTTTAAAGCCAGCAACAGATAGTTGGATATATTTCTCTGAGAACACTTAGCAAAATTCCAGTTTAAACGAAACTTCTATTGGAAGCCACATGTTAAGGCCCCATACCAACCGAGGTGAGTCGCCAGCTAATTATGACCCAATGAATAAAAATAACTATTCGTTTAAAGACTTATTACAATTACCTTTTTCTTTTTAGGCCTTTTTCTTATTAGTTTCACTTTTTCTTGGTTCTCGTTAATTTCTGTTCTCCCAAATTCACGAGTACTTTTCTCTGTGTGAGCTCTACGGGAAACCACTTTGGAACTGGGCATATTCTGGATGATATTTCCCTGACGAAGGATCCCAGGGCATAGCAGATAAGTTTAATTGATCTCTGCACATTTTTGGACAGTGTTTCAAGACTTCTGAATATAGGTTTCGTTACACTCAGTAACCTCCAACAAAATTATCTCGGCTAAACTGCAAGTCATATATATATATATATATATATATATATATATATATATATATATATATATATATATATATATATATATATATAACATTACCATAGTTGAAAAGTAAATTGTTAGTAGAGTATCAATATTAATTCACTTAAATTTATCAACATAAACATTGTTAGATTGAACCCTATAATATAGGACATAAATTAAAGCTAGAATACTTACTTAAATTTTATTTGTACATATCGGGTATATGCATATAAACGGTATAGTAGATATTCTCCTTGTATATAACTGTATGTATACTTTCTTGTAACACACTTGAATTCTTTTCAAATTCACAATTGATAAAGCTTGGGTCAAATTCATTTGGATTGTTTTCTTTAATAGAACCTACCAACTCGTTGTTTACAGTGGCAGAATTACCCAAAAACTATCCCTGAGATAATTTGTCTTGTATTTAATTATTAACAAGTTGTATCTAATAAGTACTTACTTTTCTCATTTTTACAAATAAACATTAATTATCGTTATTTCACTATAAAAGTAATTGTAAATACATGTGCACTTTTTATAGAAACAATATTCAATCAGATATATACTGTCACAAATAAAACGTAAGATTAGTCAGGTCACTCAATATACACGATCTGATATTTACATAATTTACATATTGTTCAATAAAATGGGTGGTCGTAAAAAAATATTGTACATTATTTGTGCGAAAGTGACTTATTTCACTCTCGTGGGATTGAGGCACTCGGCTTACGCCTCGTTCTACAATATTTCCCACTCGTGAGAAAAGTGTCACTTTCCGCACTCGCAATGTAATATACTATATTGTATTATCCCATCCTATAATTAAGTAAAAACATAAACGTGGTATATTACCCTTCTACCGTGGCCAGCACAGTCGCCAGACCTTAATCGTATCGAGTAGGTATGGGGTATACTTCAGAGACGAATCGCTCGTCATCTGCTAATGTTTATGCTCGCCAAGGTCTTCAAGATCTTCTTACACAAGAATCGACCCTATTACCTTAAATAAAATTGATAATTTAATTTTAAATATGCCAAGACCGCGTTAAGCTATAATTAAAGCTGCTGGAGGAAATACAGATAATTAGAAACATTTTTGTTTGATTTACATATTTTACATTAATTATATCTTTGTTAAGAATTTCAATTAAATTAGTGCATTTCTTAACATTTATTTGATTATTTTATCATAGAGAAATCATATTACACAAAAATTAAGATAAGTTTATTGCTGACTAAGCATGTATCATAACGGTGTGACAGTTTTTAAAATTCAATTAAAATTGGATGTTTTTTCTAGGAAAAAACTTTGTGTTACTTAAATATTTTTGATGTGTGTATAAACCTTGTATAAATGTTAATACTAATAATACTGCTAGTTTTTATAAATTATAATATTTGATTACAAACAAATGAAGAAAATAAACCGGGTCATGTGATTCCAGCACACTGTACATAGGTACCCCGATTTCACCTCTTGAAAAACATCGTGGTCGCGCCTGCGGACCTGTCAGATAACCTAAATAGCCTTTCGTATGTACATCAATCGAACATGTAATTTTTACCAATCGTACAGAAGGTGTGTAGGGAATCGTATGATTTCTATCATAAGGAAAATAAAACATTACCTCCTTTGATTCAAAATAGAAACTTCAGAATATCTTTAATAAGACGCGTGTGTTGAGCGACGCCGGTAGGAGTGCAACTTTTCACTTCAAAGCATCGACAGCGTTTTCGTATCGTTCCACGCGCGGTGTTGTCCGATTGACAAATATTCCAAGTTGTTTGGGAAACACGTGATGTGATAATAGTTTCGAATAATAACTAGAGATAAGAGGTGAGTAGGCTGTTTTTTATACGTTTTATACAAAAACCTACCGCATTACTGCTTACGTTGAGTACGGCAGCTTTCATTGTATAATATATTACATATTTACGAAATTGTATAATTAGTTCTAATGTCGAATTGCGTTTTATTCTATGTATATCAAAAGTTCAAATATAACGTTATAGAAACGAAAATATTTACAGGGTGTTCAAAAAGTTACTATAAAAAATTCGGCAGTTTGTATTGGAAAACAGAATAATGTAAGAAGTTCGTATACAGAGTTGTGCGAAAGTCCGGAAAAAAATTATCATCTGATCAACCAGTCACTTGAAAAAACGCTAAAACACGTGAACTGATTTACGTTGGACGTAGTTGTTGCCAATAAAATGGAATTTTTTTTAAATACAAAGGTATGTCGAGTGTAGGGTCATTGAAAAGTTTTGAGAAATGGAATCCTATATACCAATTCCTTTTACTTATGTGGTTATTGGAAAATCAGAAAAAATTCTTTTAAAAACAAAAAAGTTACAAAAAATACCTTTTATCTTCAAGCGGTCGAAAGCGCCTTTGTGTATCTCTATAGAAATGGTTGAAGTAACATTTTTTTTTTAATCGGAGTTTAAATACTTCAATTCCTAGGACTTGAAATTATACATAAATTTTGAAGAGTCTTACGTGTTGAATTCACGGTTTATTTATTAATACATACGTAATATAATAATAAAAGCTATTAAATTCATTCGCTTTACTGGATATAATAATTATCCTGATAAAAAAAAATTAACATTTTATTAGATGATCTATGGGTATGAATTCAATGAATGATGTTTCTTGGTTACCATTATTCAATATTGAAAGCAGAAATAAATATTAACCACAATATTCAACTCCATAACTATACCAAACTGCTTGCTTTTTTAAAGAGAAAAAATGCTGGATATAAACCAAAAAAGCACACATTATATCAAAAGAACAAGTGGATAACTTTTTACGTAATGCTCCTAATTAAAAATATTTGGCGACAAAGGTAAAATTCTTAGTTTTTTATATTGGAAGAATTATACTAAAATGTTATTGTAGGTTATATTGATACTAGGCGTATCTGGGGTCTGTGGGTGTGATGAAATTACCAATTTGACAATTGCAGATGTAGAAAATTTGAGCTCCGCTATATTAGTAAAAATTAAGGATGCTAAGAATTACAAACCACGTTCGTTCACCATCCTGGGAGAGTTTTATTTGGACATTTGCAGAATGTATATGTCTCTTCGAAAAGATATAGAAATAAATAGATTGATGCTTAAATACCAGAACGGAAAATGTGCAAAAATGGTTATGGGAAAACATAAAATAGGATCGGCACCACATTAAATAGCTACCTTCTTAAATCTACCTTACCTTAGTGAATATACAGGTCATTGTCTTCGATGTACCTCAGCCACTTTTTTGGTGGACAATGGAGCTGACATTTCAGCCTTAAAAAGACATGGGGGTTGGCGATCCACGGCTGTCGCAGAAAGTTATATAGAAGAATCCATGGATAATAAAAAACAAACAACCATGAAAATCCTAGCACCTATGCATAATATTAATAATAACGAATCTAGTACATCAGATAACTTAGAGAACATAAATTTCAGTAATATCATTGAAAAAACTTCCAGTACTATGAATTTTGCGACTCCAAATATTAATAACATTGCAACAAAAGAAGCAGAAATCACTGGTGCCTTAAAATTTGAAAATTGTAATTTTATTGTAAATACAAAAAAATAATAAATTAGTTAAAATTTAATTTTTTTTATGCTTTCCGCTTGGAGATAAAATAGTATAAATCATTCGGAGTAGGTCTTCTCCCAGTTGCCGGCCTCAACTGCGTTTCGGCCTTCAATCTCTGGGCTCACCACAAAAGACTCACATCTACTCCTAATGATATAATCTACTATTTAATGCTATCGGCGGATGAATTAACGAAACTGATGTTGAAAATGTCCTCCTCTCTCTACTTCGCAGGCGTGCAGGCGGCGGTAAAACCTAATATCGGTAGGCTATCTTTAATTATGAATGAGATTTTATTACAAACAGGCGAGCCTGGGCAATCAGGATACTAAATTTTAGCGAATTAGCATGTTTAAAATTGATAACGCAACCTAGCATCAACATTTGTTGGAATTTATGTTTTCAGAAAAAAACTGAGAAACATAAAATGAGGTTAATCCTAAGAAATTGTTGAGCAGTGTACTTCAAAATATTTTGGCTGTTTTTAGCATTTTTGTTAGTCGTGTTGATAGCCACAACAATCGTTCAGTTTGTGATACTAACATGAGATTTGGCAAACGCACAAAGAGTTTATCAACAAATAGATTGTGATATAGTGCCAGACAAAAAAAAGTTTTTTGGTCACCACATTGAAAACAAAATACGTGATTTATTATATGCCCATGAAGTTACTTCTGCTGCGCTGTAGATATTAAAAAATTATGCTTACATGTCATATAAGAAAGACAATCCTATAAATGCTCTTGATGAGGAAAAATTGTTTTTGGAAATGACAGATAAATCTCCTCAGTTTAAACACCACTGATCAACTGCTTTAGATTTGGAACTCCTAATGTTATCTTTCGTGCGTTCTATTAGAGAACAAAATATATCAATGTACATCAAAATTCTCGAACTATTTACACCGTGGTTCTTTGCTATGGATAAAATAAATTATGCTAGATGGGTAAGCGCCCGCATCCGAGATATGAAACTATTAGAAGAAACAAACCCTGAAGTAGCATCGTTATTTAAAAGAGAAAGTTTTACGGTACAAAAAGGAATTAGCAAATTTTCTGCAATGGCGATAGAGCAAGCTCACGAACAAAATAATAAAATCGTAAAATCTAACGGCTGAGCTCTAGGATTAACTGAAAACCCAAACGCGTGGATGATGCTTGGAGGGCCTGAACTTGCAAGAATTTTAAATGAGTTTGAGCACAAAGATTTTTTGGGAAACACTAATAGTACCGATCAACACGAATCACCTTGTTCTGCACAAAAAAGATTTGGGAACAACGTCGATGACATTGTGGTCGTACTCTCCGAGCTAGGCAACACATTTAGTCATGAGTCCTACGAACTTGTTTCACCAGCAACAAAAATATTAACATCTTCGGAATTTTTGGATAAAACAATCAAATATCAAAAGAGTAGGAAAACAGCCATACAGGAAATTTATGGAAGATCGATTAATTAACCATAGTCACATCGTATCCGATGCAATAGTAAAAAATAAATTTCCCATGTTTGACTTCTAAGTCCGCACTGTATTATAACTAGGTAACTTTCGATGCTTTTTAAAGTACATGTGCCGTAGCAATTTATTTTGTACTTCTTCAATTTCATTCAATGCTGTTTGGTGCTCACCAGACCAAATAATAGAAGCAAATTATAATTTTGACTAAACTTGACTAAAATACTCGTATAATGTTTTTATTACACATATATTACTAAAAGAATAGCTGTTTCTTATTACAAATCCTAATGATCGATTTGCTGATTTTACAAGAGTATTAATGTGATTTTGAAAAGAAAATATGTTATTTTAAGTCACCCCAAGATCTTTAGTTGCGGTTTTGCGTTCAAGAGTAACTGAATTTATATTATAATCAAAAATAATTGGATTTTTCTGGCGAGTTATTGTCATTATTGCACACTTTTTGATGTTGAAGTATAGTATGTACATCTCTAAAAATTGTAAGGTCATCTGCATACAGTAAACAGTCAGAATAAGTAATTACTGATAGCAATTCGTTATTAAATATTATAAACAACAGAGGTCCTAAATTAGAACCCTGTGGTACCCCTGAGTTAGCATGAAACTTGCCAGAAGTGTTTATGTGATGGCAACTGTTATGGAACGGTCAGCGAATAATGATTTTAAATTAAAAATTATTAATTGCTATTATTTTTGTTTACTTTGAAATAAAAATGATTTTTGTATGTTTAGATAGGTATAGGTATTATAATTATAGGGTGACTCAGAATTTATACGAATAATTTTAGAAGTAGACCATTAAAATACAGTAACGTTAGAGTAAAAATGAAACCTAAAAACTACGTTTTTTAACTCTTTGGACACCCTCTGTAAACAATTCTTCTATAATAACCGTCACCCTGTATAGCACCACATGAAGTGAGTGTCTTTAAATTTTAGTTCTACCGTATGTTTTTGAAAAATTGTATAAGAAATTACAAAAGTTTTGTGTTATTAAAAGTAATAAAGAAATATTTCATGATTCAAGGTCACAACTGTCATATTTTATTTTTTTGGTGGCACTATATCCCATTGTTTTTAGTCTCTTATTAAATGCCTGTCTACCAAATTTCATGTTAGTATCACAATCTGAACGATTCTTATGAATTAATGTATTTAGCAGTTCGACTATGTGTATAATTGAATAGAAAAGTCTAGATCAGTGGTTCCCAACGTTTTCGGGACTACCGCCCCCCTATAGAAGAGAACAAATTAATTTTATTTGAATATCATCTGTACCGTCCCAATTGATCTATATTTAGCTTTAACTTCAGTCTAAATAATTTTACTTAAGAGGAATGATTAAGTAGAAATTTATTAAACGACTACCAAATGTACAATAAAATTGTTTATTAAACTTTTAAATATAAACACAGAATCAATAAGAAATACAATCACAATAGAAATCAGAAATGCAATACAATAAGAAATACAAAATTAATAATAAAGAAAAAATCAATGAGACGGTTGAGGCTGGTGGAGTGTTACCAGTTTGTTAATATCGGGTTCCAATTTCGTTAACATCAATCGCAGATCGCCACGTTCAGTGATGTGTAGTCTGTTCCTCTTCTTTGACAGCAAATCAGTTACTGCACTGAATGCACGCTCAGCCATATAGGACGAAGGAAATGCAATTAACCACTTCTGTACTATTGTCCACAATCCAGGATAGAGAACTGGTATTGGTTTTTGAAACCAGAACTCTTGATATCCACGTTTGAATTTTACTTTCAGTTCTTCATTAGTTGTGAGTTCTAATAGCTCCTCTTCCAAATTTGATGAGCCTTCAGTATCTGTGTTTGCGAAAGGATCTATAACCCAACTTGGTATTTCCATGTTTAAAATATCTTGGAAACGCTCTGTAAAATCAACATGAAGAACTTCCAAGTGGTGGCAGTAAGTAAGTAAATCTTCCGGTTTTGCAGACACTGTTGATAATGTGGGAAAATGGTTGTACTCACCTCTACCAAGATTTCTTTTGAATATAAGAAGTTTTCCTGCAAAAGTAGCTATGACGTTTTTAGTTTTAATTAAATTTAAATCATCACCTTGCAATTGTAGATTAACTTGATTAAATACTTTAAACAGGTCCGTCAAATAAGCGATGTCATTTTTTGACGTAATCAGGTTTTCGCGCAATTATTCGTTTTCTTCAAGAAATTCCAACACTGAGTCAAGTAGATTGAAAAAACGATTCAGACAAACACCTTTAGAGAGCCAACGTACTTCTGTGTGCAGCAGCAAGCGATTGTAGTCTTCATCATTTTCATTGCAAAGCTTATGAAACAAACGGTCATTCAATGAATTGCTTTTAATGAGATTGATTGCTTTAATAACGTTATTGATGGACGCATGCAGACGTTCATTTAATTTTTTTGCCACCAAATGCTGACGGTGAATAATACAATGTACAGCGAGTACATTTCGCACTGCTTTTCTCAAATGTGTTATAAAACCCTTATGACGCCCGGTCATTGTTGGAGCACCATGAGTAACAGCAGACAAAATATTGCTAATAGGAATTTCTTTCTCTTGAAAAAATTCTTGCATGATATTAAATAAAGAATGTCCCTTTGTATTAGATTCCAAATTCTTAGCAAATAATAACTCTTGATGAATTTTTTCTTCTTTTATAAATCGTATGTATGATAAGAGTAGAGCTTCGTTACTTGGTAGAGTTGATTCATCGAGTTGAATAGAAAATTTGCAAGTCTTTAGGTAACCGCATAATGATATTTCAACGTCATTTGCCATTTCATATATTCTTCTTTGCACTGAATTATTACTGAGAGGAATTTTTTTAATGAATTCAAATTGTGTCTTATGATGGAGAACAGTTTTTAATATCTCTTCGACTGC
Organism: Galeruca laticollis; assembly: GCA_963921935.1. Classification (NCBI taxonomy): domain Eukaryota; kingdom Metazoa; phylum Arthropoda; class Insecta; order Coleoptera; family Chrysomelidae; genus Galeruca; species Galeruca laticollis. Next base: position 107,743,669 of record OY998178.1, on the reverse strand, counting down.
CGGCAAAATTAATTCCTCGCCAATGGTGTGTGGTTTTCCTGACTTTGCGATTAACAATGAAACGTTATATGAGCCTCGTAGCCCATCATCGTCTCGTTTAGAAGACGATGCAAAAAGGTTTGATATAGTTGGCTGTTTTAAATATTGTTTTTAGAGTTCTTGAAAATAGAATATATCTTTGTTCTTCTTATCAGGATGCATTTTATGTAAATGCTCTTGTAGCCTAGAAGGTTTCATAGCTTCATTTGAAAAAACTTTTCGGCAAATTAAACACATAGGTAATGATTTGTTTGTAGAAGATTCCGCAAATCCATATTTGAAATATTCAATACTGTATTGCCGGCATTTCTTTTTTAATTTAGAAGTAGATTCAGCCATTTTCATACAAAAATTAAATTCTCAATAGATTTATAGATAGTAATGTTCATAAAATGACACACCACTCACGATTATTTACTACGGCAGAGCTTATGATTCACGACTATATATCGCGGCCAAGCACATACAACTAACTAACAAAAAATTCGTAGAGCTGTTGCTTTTATACGTTTCATTTCGTGCATGATTCAACTTGTCTGTGTGCGAACATGTTATTTTGTATGAACATCGCGCGTTCGCTTATCAACGTGCGAGGACAAGTCATATACTTCTATTCTGAACTAAAAGAAATTATTAGTATTATTATTAATGCTAATTTAAAACTGCTTATTAACTCTTATTAAATCATTTTTATTTCACCATTCCTCTTGACTGCTTATTATTTGCTTCTGAATCCGCTACCGCCCCCCTAAAAGGCTGCAGCGCCCACAGGGGGGCGGTATCGCCCCCGTTGGGAACCAATGGTCTAGATTATAAATTTAGTTATTAGCGAAAATCGTATTGTCAGTAGTAATACCCCGAGGGTCTTGATAGTACCGAGATAATTTTGTCATAGAGAATGCTGAAAGTGTATTGCTTGATAATAGCCCAAGGCCGCAGACCGAAGGCTATTATCCTTGAGCAACACGCTTAAAGGATTCTCTATGACAAAATTATCTCGGTGTTATCAAGACCCTAGGGATATTACTACTTCAGCTGTGAAAAGTACAATTGGTAAATGTTAAATTGGAAGAAGAGTTTGCTGAAGTTGACGGATTGTTAATTTCCACTGTTGAAGAAATTCCTCGCATGGTGTTGATTATTTCACCATGGCGTTAATATTCAGGTACGGTTTAATTGAATTAGAGCTGCTACGTCCGGTTATTTTTATTAATTGCTGTTCAGGAATTCCTTTATTTGCCAAATGGCTAACTGCGCAGTTGATCTGTTCGAATGATTGGATATCTTTTTACACTTAGTGTCCAAACCCAATAGCTTGCGCGGATGATTTGGCCCACATATTAATTGTGTTTTTTCTACCGGTATATTGTCACTTTCGAATTTCCAGAAACGATTTGGTCTCAAGAATAGGCGACTGGAAGTAATATTTTTCCCCCTTTTGGACAATAATTTATGGAATAACCGAACAGGGTATGCACTTTCGTTTCCAATATTTGGAACATGCCACTTACTATTTGTACAACTTTTGGATCCTCCTTGGCATATTTTACTGAATATTGGATTGTATTCAATTCTGTTAGTTGGCGTACCATAATTATTTTTCTCAATTGTGAAATAATCTATAAGGCAATCAGCTGGTTCACCACCTTGCCAAACTAACTCAACAGCTACAATATGGTAAAAGTTTTTTTGTAAACCTTCTGGTGTACATGAATCCCATAATTCAATGATTCTAGCCAAATCACTTGAACTCAAATTTGATTAACTGCATTTTCGTTTGTTTGGATACTGCTGTAATCTTTTACGTTTTGCATACGCGCATTTTTGAATATCACATTGGTAAACGCGTCGAATACAATTTTGAAGTCATTGAAGTATTTTTCCTGGAGTAGCTTACTCGTAGTATTACAAATTGTTTTTACAGTTGCTTCTTTATATTCAGTTCCGTCAGCTTTTCTCATATTTACCGTATAATCTTTCAATATATTAGCCAAATTATGCAAACTCGTTTCAGCATTCAGTTCGTATTTTCTGGTCGCACAAAACTCAGAAGTATTTTCCATATATATTTTTTTGATTTGATTGAATTTTTTGGTATATTATTAGATATAATATCATTAATTGAATCGTTAGATGCCATACCAAATCTTAGCGACATTTTTAAACTAGTTGTCAGTTTGGCCTCTTATTACTATGAAATAGTGTCTCGTTATTTTCATTCTCTTTGAAACGTAATGTTTTCGACAAACATAATAGTAGCCGAGGATCTGCGAAACGAGTGCCCTGTGTAGAGCTGAGGATTTTCCAATTTTAAGAATGCTGCAATTTTCTTTGGAACAGCTCCAATAGTATGAATGCCCACAACTTGTTTTACACATTTACCATTCCTATAACCAATGAAGAATCGCTAAGGGTCTGAAACGGACGTGTACCAATGACTTCGGAAGGCCGATAATGGACATCCTGGGAAGGTTTTAAGCACGTAATTGTCTGGGTATTGATCAAGTTCAATTTCATTAGATTTGCCCTTGTGGAGACGGGAGTTGTTAAAAAGCAACTATTTGATGGCTCAAACCATAAAAAATTGTAATAAGTTGCGCAACTTTTATACATTTAATTTAAAAACAATTTTTTTTCATTATTTACAGAAAATATCTTAAATACAATTAATCCTTATTGACATGTAGATAATTTAATCTAAAACTAATAAAATAAATTGTTGTCACCGTAGGCGAACGGACCGAATTCCGAATCAAACATTACCAATAAAATCACCCAGCACGCATCGAAAGTCGCATCAGAAGTTCTCAATCATTTCTGTTACAATAATAGAACTAAGACTTCAATGAGTTTGTTGACTTCTCGTCGCCGATTGTTTACAGAGAAAATTACTTTCGAGCACCGGCAACGTCGAGAGAATATTCGAATTCGACCTTGCGCCGCCCTTGTTAGACGAGTATGGTGCTTGTGTCCAAACTTTACGGACGCTTCTAGCGTCGCCGTCGAAAAATAGACGTGCAGCGTCTTCATGTACCAACAAGAACCGTTGTGATTGAGGTTTGTTTACATAATTTTTTATATATAGTTGGTTTTTGTTTGGTTTGGAATGCGTCGGTGTAGGAAACTACGCAAAAGGTTCGATTTATTCCGGTTGTCGTAGGCCGGTAGTGTGTACTAAAATCATATAATTCGTGTATGAAAAAAGTGTTATTATTTTGAGTAAACGTTCAGATAGCGATTTAATTAGAATAGTGATGGAATTGTTTGAATTTTATTACGTTGTGGATTATATTGTGACACCTGACAAAATGACCTAACCTCGCTTTTAAAAAATTTAAAAATATACTGCGCCTTTTCATTTTATTTTTATAACGTCATCCAGTAATTCAATGTGTATGCCAATAAGTTTAACCCTGTGAAATTTTGATTTTGATAAAGTTAACAAATATAACGAGTTGCTTTATACCAAGTAAATAATTTATACATAAATTAAAAAGAACAATTATTATTAATTAACGAATTGCGCGAACAATATGTTTCTTTTATAGTTGTTGACATGTTTCATTTTATATTTAAAGAAATTTTATTTAATAGACATTAACAATTAATATTACAAGAACATACTGAGGGACGCTCTCCACATTTGCTTCTTACTTCTGTTTTGGTTAAGAAGTCTACACTTTTTTAAACATTTAATCTTGCATCTTTTAATTCTGTAACGCACACAACAAAAACTTGCAATGTACAGGGTGATCAATTATCAATAAAACGTTTTTATAACTGAATCAGAAACATATACAGTTGAATTATTGCATCTTTACCCGTGCGTCATTAATATATGATAACATAACCGACAAATGTCAAATTATTTTGCTCCGTTCTTCACTATTAATAGAAAGAGATGCCACTTAATAATTATGTCGGTTATGTTATCAGATATTAATGACGTACAAGTAAAGATCCAATAATTGAACTGTAACAATAACACACTTATTCTTTTAACTGGTAGAGGACGTTATATAACATGATTTTTACTGGGAAATTTCATATGTAAAGTTGTAACAGCGGGTTCTCACATGTCAGTTTCGTTGAAGCAGTTTGACTGATTCATTAATTATGAACACGTTTGCTATAGTCTATTTTTATGAACGAGAGAGTAATAAAATAATAAAGCATTTGTAATCCATAGGCGTCTCACTTCTTTTAGTAGACAGTTAAAATATTTTTTGAAGTTATACTTCGAGTATTTTCGTATGAAATACCATTTGTATATATATATATATATATATATATATATATATATATATATATATATATATATATATCAAAATACTACAAAAAGATAAAAAGCAGTGTCAATATTTGTAAAACATCTTTCAAATCAAAATAGCTTTCCACAAGACGATGGATATATCCTTCCTCAAAGATTTGAGGAAAGTCATTTATTCAAAACAACACGTTCTGAAATTACAAACATTCACAAACAGACAATCGACATTTACAACTTAAGGTGAGAATAAAAGGACAAGTTTTGGTTGAATTCTTGTTTTTTGTGTTTTGTTGTTGTTTTGAACTTAATTATGTTTATAAAATATATATACAACTCTACACTGAAAAATGTATTAAAGTACACTGAGAAATCTTGTTAATTTATTAGGTTGTAATATATTTTGCTTAGATTATTTGAATCAGTTTTTGAGTTAATGCAATGTTTATTTTTTTGAATATATACCATTTAATAGAATTCCAGTTTATTTTTGTTATTTTCAGTCATAAGTATTTTGTGTTTTCAATATTGAAACTATGGTTGTTTTCTTTTATGTGATTGCAATTTTATTTTTTTTGTCATATTTGTGATCATTGATTCTATCTTTTAGATATCGAGTGGTTTGACCAATGTATACTCCATTGCAATTGTTACAGGCTATTTCGTATACCACATGTGTTTTTTGATTTTTGGGATGGTAGTTTTTTATTTACTGAAATTACCTTTTAATAGATTATGTCCTTTATGACTTACAGTGACTTATTCATTTATATATATATATATATATATATATATATATATATATATATATATATATATAATATATCTATATCGTTATTTTATAGTTTTAATAGTTATATTTTAATAGTTGATATATGAATATAACAATATAAAATATTATTCGTCGACGTTTTCACAATTTGTGATTGTAGCGACACTATTGCACACACACCTTTAGCAGCGTATGTAACCTAATTTACTTTTGACAGTAGTTGTCAAACAATGCCCGGCTAAGATAAATATTAATTTCTGTATTTTGAAAGATAAATTAATTCACAATCGACTTAATCACTCTTGTCTCAGGGTGGGGTAAAAAAACTTTAAATAATAATAATTCAAATTTTATAATTTTCAAGTATTATCCAAATCAAATATTACTCTATAATCAGAATCTCGAGTAACTGTTTATTCAATATGATAAAAGGCACTTGAATTATCTTATGACATTTACAATTTTACTGTCACTGGAAATTAAGCAAATGTCACTGATTATATCAAAATTTCTATAGCATTGAATACCACAGTGAGTTGGAATCAAAATTATATATTATACGATCAGATAACAAAATTACAAAAGTATTTATTGTTTTCCAAAAATATTATAAACGAAACAAAAATAATACTATCTACCAACCTTAATTTAGTACAACCTATTCTATAAATCAACTAATTATAGTTTTTAATCAAAAGTTCAACTCGTCTAATATACACTTGACGTGTATCAATGTCAAATAACGCAATTTTTCGTTCAAATTGTCTATTCAAAAATTTTTCACTTGATGTAAAATCTTATAAGTGTAACGTTAATTTGGTTTAGCTCAAATTATGATATATATGCATCTATTTTCGAAATGTATTTAAAAAGGCCTGTTAATTCTCGAGAAATAATTTTAAACTGGAGTGGACTCACCAGATAGGACAGGAAAACTCGTACGTATTCTAAATGTATTTACACTTCATACGTTGCAATTCTTCTACGAATTATGCACGCACTGGCTTTATAATGTATGGCTTTATGTTCTGATTGTATACTTATACAATTTCTATTAAATACTAAAAATTTTGAGACAACTCTTATTACGATGTTGTCTCGTGGGGGTTTCCAATTCAACTGCCTAAACTTTTTTCAAATAAATAAATCTCTTCTCCTGTGGTTACGAAAAATTCCTTTTTAAAAAAAATACTAATTTATGTTTCCATATAACAAAGAGAGAATTGAATTCTTTTATTACCATTGTAATTCTGATAGCAGAGACATCTGTATTTTAAAATTTCAAATATATTTTCCAAATCATAATATAATCTATCTATCATTAGTTATATTCTGCATAAACGTCATCAGAAATTAAAATGTCAAATTTGATTTGTATACTGAATCTTTCAAAATTATTGATTATACATATAATACAGTGTGTATCGAAAATATTGCATACACATATAAATAATTTTCCTTATTTTAATGTTTCTTTTAATTTTTAAATAGAGGAACTGTATTAATATATATATATATATATATATATATATATATATATATATATATATAATAAATATATCGGGTCTACACTTATATTTTCACCTAATTAATCTGCTTATAACTTCTAAACAGCTGAAGGTAAAAAAGTGCAACTATTTCTAAAATGTTTTAGTTTTCCACAAGGTACGTTAAGAACATTGTATCATACTGATTATATAGGTATAAGGGTTTAAACTTTGACTTTTAATAACTTTAATATGAAAACTTACCAGTATGAGTAGATCTACTTCTTACAAATCCAAATCAGAATCGGAATTAGAAGATGAACTGTCGCAACCAATATTTACAAAGAGGGGCTCGATCTTTTCATCAGTAATATTGTCCAACTTCCACATTTTCTTCTTCTTTAATCGTATGATTTACTGCCTTTTCCCATTTTTGAGGCTTCACATTATTTACAGCCTCCAAAAACAACTGTTTAACATCACTCATTGTAACAGAATTATTTTCTCTTTAAACTTCTCCCCTTATCTGTGCCCATACCAATTCAATAGAGTTTAGTTCGCATTGATATAGTGGTGATATAACCACCGTCATCCCACGATTATTTGAAATTTCATCAATTTCATATTTTTTTAATTTCTCTTTATGAAGGAAACACAAAGAATACATTTCTTCTCTCACAGAACCGCGATGGAACTTAGTATTTTCTGAATTTAGCCAATTCTTTAAACTTTTTTTAACCACTTGGTCGTGGGCAATTTTTCTAAAAGTCTCGAGTGCTAATTTCCATTATCCATTACTATTATACAGTTCTGAGGAAGAAGATCTATCATTTGTCGAACCATTCTTTAAATACATCAGCATTCATGTGCATGGGCGCCGGAAGGGTCAAATATAGGGGGGGGGACAAGTAAAGATAGATTACAACTTTTATATTTTTATTCTCAAAAATACATATATATATGGTTGACTTGAACTAAAACTTAACTCTAATGTTGAAAATATGTATATGCCCTTTTATAAAAAATACATTTGTATGTACATGTACCTTTCTACTGGGAGAAAAGTAATAGAATATTTCTTCGCACATTGTTGATCTTAGCCAAGTTTTTACATGACGAAGGGTACTAGATCTTTCAATTGTTGTTGTGGTAGGAGGTAGAGCTACGAAAATTTTTAGAGCTTTCTTGATGTTTGGGAAAAACTGGCAATGTTCATCTATTAATTCAAACACCTCAAGCTGATCGAGGTAAATGTTGAGTTTTGACACCCATATTTCTTTCCAAGTTTGGGCTTCAACATCCAAATTTTCGATTTCATACAGTTTTGAGATGCTATGAATTTATGTTTTTAATAAACTAAATGTTTCATCGTTCGTAATTAAATAGGAGTGAAAAATAGACAGAGCATAAGCGTTTTCCGCCTCTTGGGAAAATCGGATTTCAATCGACTGAATAAATTAATCTAGATACGGAATGAACAAAGAAAAACGAAAATGGTCGTCAGCATTATCAGTAGCGTAGTTAGCCCTTTGTGTCTGCCTCGCAGCTAATCTAGGTACTTTGATATCAACATCAAATTTCTCCCCGTCCAATAAACATTTCAGAAAAATAGTTTTTGAAATAAGTCACCGCTTTATCCCTGTGATCTTTCAGAATAGATAAGAGGATTTGAATATGTTTTCTTGTAGACAAAAGGTTTATTGTTTTTGCTTGTAGAATGTTACATACAGGCTCCAGTTTAGCACTATAGTGTGAAATAATATGCAAACACACAATAAATTTGGGATTAGAAATAGCGCATAGTAACTGGTTGGATTTCGATCGTGTATCTCCATTTACTTCCATTGTATTAGAGCGCGTTTCCTATTTCCTCAAAATGTTCCGAGAATATTCTAATAGACTTGTACTTAGCAGACCATCTAGTTTCACAAAATAGCGGAATTTTTGGAACATATTTTCTCCGATATGGACTTTCACGGAAAAAGTTGATAATTTTTTTAATCACATCTACGGAATGTTGCACATCCTGAATTTTGTTCAAGTCGTTGACTACCAAGTTGAGCCTATGCGAAGCACAATGAAAAAATAGAGCTTTATTATATTTCTCACGAATTATTTTCTGAACTCCGTTTTCGCGCCTGCCATTGTTGCATAACCATCAAAACCTAATCCCACTAACTTTTGCATGTTCAAACCATTATTTTCGCATACTTCCAAAATAGCTGATGATATACCTACAGTAGTCATGGAAGTGAGTTCAGTAAATCCTATGAATTCCTCACGCACTGAATTTTTTTTATCTACGAATCTGACTCCTACTGAAAGCTACTCAACACCAGAAATATCACCAGATTCATTGGCTAATATTGAGAAACCGTCACTTGCGTTTACTTCTGCAATAATTTCTTCTCGAATAATATCACCACAAATCTTTAGTAAATCATTCTGACTCTGGTGAGAAGTATATTTATCATTTTTTGCACGATTTTCCAAATAAGATTTTAATACTGAATCTCCGCAGTCGACTGTAAAGTTTAGGAGATCTTCAAAATTTACAGTGGTTTTATCACGGAGAGATAAATAGTGGGTACCACAGATTATTATAGTGGAAAGGATTGACACAAGTTTTTCTCTATTACCAGCTCGCGTTCATAACTACTAAGCTGTTCAGTAACACAGGTACTTTTACCCTCCATAATTTTTCGAAAATCTAGAACTTTTATTGTCGATGAACAATGCCACTCGGAAGACATGTGTTTTTTTGCACTTTCATGAAAGTCTATCTAATTCTGGAAGGGATTCACAATAAAAGATCCAAATATTCCTCTTCTTAAACTTGGGTGAAACGTAACACAATTTATACAAAGTCCACCTTTGAGCTTACTGGAATAAGCAAGCCAATCGTAAATTTGTAACCATTCATACCGAAAAATTCTTTTTCCATCTGAGTCCCTTTTAAAATTGTAGCTTTTATCGGGAACAAAAGGTCGCGTTAATAACGCATATTTTGTCTCATCAGAAATAGAAGCATTGTTACCAATAAAATTCCCTACATCTAAAGGATGAATACTTGGATTTTCACCAATAGCATTAGCAGATAACGAGGTTTCATTAGAGTCAGGATCGCGCTCAGGATCAACACCAACTCCTTCTAAGGTACTAGCTTCGTTAGTGCATGTACTACTCTCACTCTCCGTGTTTTTCTTTAAAAACCTTCTTATATCAATTCTAATTGATTTCTGAAAACAAATTACACAGACTTCATTAGCGACCTGCGACTTTAAGAAGCAAAGAAAAGAGGGAAAAATAATAAGCAGAAATCATTTAATTTAAAGGTAAAATTCAGAGCAGGAATGTGTTTCTCCTTATGTTTTAATTTAACTATAGGTACCTATCTTGAATAACTAGCTTTCTAAGCTATTTAAAAAGTAGGCTAAGAATTCTGCATAAAGCAGACCTACAATCTGGCAACAATGAATTTGCCGTTGACTGCCGATAATACAATAATATTTACTATATTTGACGGCCGAGGACTGGACTTTCCAAAGTAACCGAGGCTAGTGATGGGAACCATCGAATAAATTGAACTATCGAATAATTACTAAATGAACGAATCTAACCATCGAATGAATTAATTCGAATAAATTAGTAATGAATACATTTGTTCGCATGAACTTTTCTAGTAACAAGCAATGTCTCCCTCTGTCAGAAAATTATTTAGTTATGTATTGAATATTTAACGTTATTTAGGCAACCAAGATATCAAAGAATTGTTTTGCTGTTATATTGACGAGTAAAACGAGTGTTACAAATGTGAATCAGTGGGAATCCCCTGTTTTGTTTTTGTTTGTAACTTACGTTTCACATTTCGTTTTCGTGTTTGATTGTGTAAAAGTTAGTTTACTAATAGTGAATATGCTTAGATATGTAAGTAAAACGTTGGAAGCAGCTCACGTTTTAGTTATTATGTCCACTAGACTTCTCGAAATGCCACAAAAATGCTTTAGGTGGATTACCTATATGATTTACATCTAAAGTATTCTCCTGTGCCATTCGCGTTCGTCCCATCAGAAAGGTTTTTTTGTAAAGCTGGTCAGATAATTAATGTAAACTATGTAGTAAAAATTTGGACATCATTATTTTTTTAAACAGTAACATGTTTTGAATTTTAAAAACTAAAATATAAAAATTTACTTAGTTGATTTCTTTATTTAGCTACTTACCACTTACCCAATAAAAACTAAGGAAATTTTAATATAGATATTTCAAAAATTCGTAATTTGCAACGCATTAGTAATTAATTAGTTAATAACAGAATTTGTTAATGAATCATGAATAATTTGGTATTTATACATATGCCATGCTCCGATATTCCCGAACAGTACTGCCCAGTAAATTTAGCCGTTCCAATTTTACTGAAATTCACTGGCAATATTTTCGCGGCACTTTTTAAGAAGCCCTGTTAGAGACTAAAAAATTTACTGGTGCTACTTTAACAGAAATGGTCATGTAGTTGCAGTAATGTGACAGCTGACAGTACATGAATCATAAGTTGTTAATGTTATAGATTAAAAAATATTTTTATTCCAATCTGCATACAGCAAAAAATGTATAAAGTTGTACTCTGGAAGATTTTAGCGTAGAAGCTGATGCTGAAACCGCTGCTAATCTTCAAGGTTTGTTCTCCATTGTTGTTCTAATAGATGTAGCTAACTCAGTTTAAGAATGATTTTTTTTAGATGCGAATTTTGCTAGGCGAAATTTGTAGGCCATCAGGAGAGAGCTTCAAAACTGCCCGAGTTCTCTTTACTTACCTGAAATGTAGTTTGCAAATATCTGGAGTATAATTACCTACTACATTTTGAATGTAACCCTCTATTCGTGATATCCTTTTAATTGGTCCGCTAATCTTAGGAAGAATAGTAATTAAATTTATGGAATTTTCCATAGGTTCATTAGAGATTGAGGTACTTGAGCTATCTGATTTTTCTGATGAATCAGAATCGCTATCACTTAATATTTCATCCATTAAGATACGTTTCATTTCCTCCATCGTTTCAATAAACATGAAAACAATAGGAATAGGTTATTTTCTGTACAACCAAAGCTTGTCACCGATCTACTGCCCGAATTGTTCCGAAATGAATTTGCAGTTTAAGATTACTGCCACTGTCAAGCGTTCCGAAATGGCTTACTGTGGCCAGTAACACTAGCAATATCGGAACTTAACTATAGTAATGCATTTTCGATGACTGCGTCAGTTACTGCTACTACCTAAAACATTCATAATTGATTGTTTTTGGCTACTACTAATTCATTAATTCGCGAATAATTAATTTTTATTGCATCTACTAACTCATTCACAGTCATGAATACTTTTTTGACGTTAGTTACTTACTGCTACTACTAATTCATACATTCATTCGCGAATAATTTATTTTATTACTTCTACAAATTCATTCAAATTCATTCATTCATGAATATTCTTCTGACTATCGAATAATCGGCAACCATCGAATTATTCGATAGTTCTTATTCGATGGTTCACATCACTAACCGAGGCTTCGCACGATTTACCATTAAAATAAACGTAGTAACAGTCCATAACTCGTTTGAGTGTATACTGTGCTTTGTGCTTAAAGTATGACATGACAATACCTACTCTTACTTAAACTTACCTCACACTTCTTTCCAGTTAGTTATAACGATATTTGTAGTTGTAGCACATAACTTATAAAATGTCTAACTTAGTGACTATTCAACAACAAATAAACTTAATGAACCAACAACAACCGACATTTGAGCGAACTTGAATGTTGGAAATGGGAAGAAAATTAAACCGACACTCCAGACTCAGACGGCGGCCGCATGATTACGACGAGAAAATCTGAACAAGGAACGACGCAGTACGCAGTGTTGCCACAATTTACATAAAATCGTCATTTTCTAAATTATAAATATTGGATGTTATTAAAAAATTAGTATTAGTTTATAAGTTGTGTTACATGATTTTTTTAAAGAAGTATAGTATTTTGTTTTGGTAAATAAACAAAATCGGATATTCAATTTTCCAGGGGGGGGGGCGTTAAGTGCCCTGCTATGACCCCTTCCGGCGCCCATGTTCATGTGCTCATGCTAGTCACCGGTACGAGTAGATTCAAAAGTCAATAAACCAACTTTAACAAAACTCCTTGAACTGCTGATGTGTACTATTATCAGTCTGAGTCCATTTCCTGATGATGGATTTGAACCAGTAGATAAATTATTTAAAAAAGCCTGTCTTCGACTTGTAACAGTTTCATCTTGCTAAAAGTTATTTGATGTGTGTTCCTTGTTGATCCATCTTTCATCTAAATAAAATATATTTCTTCTTTGGTTTTTCATTTCCTTTATATTCCTTAGGTAATTTCTTCTCCATACTACAATATCGCTTCTTTCTATGAAAATAGACTCTCTGGAATGCTTGTTCCAGCGAAAACCTATTTCTTTTAAAAGTTTCCATAGTGTGCTTCAACTCATTTCAGAGTAATCCTTGTCACCTTGAGCCGTGGCAAGAACTTTGTCTACTGTCGGGAATTCTTTTTTGAAGAAGAACGCATCCACTTTCTTTCGAAGTCTTTTTTTCAAATTATTTTCTATTTGAAATATTGGTTTTCCTGCAGCTTTGTTTGAAACTCGCCACTTTCTCTTCTTTAATAACTCTGTAAATCGTAGATTTCCCAACACCAAGCGTACCTACTACTAACTAATTCCACTGTGTCATCAACACTTTTACTTAAATGTTTTTCTATAAATTATTTAAAACAATTGAATATTAATATGTTTTCATTAACTGTTAATGGACCGATTTTTCGGTTCACACTAGAATAGACTGCACACTGCGCCTTGCAAGTTGCAACTAAACGACTTTTAGTAAACTGTTAAGAATATGCAACTTGGAGCTCATTACTAAATGGAAAAACTTACAATCGCATTTTCGGTGAAATATAGGTATATTTGGTCCTATCGCCATATTTTGGTCCAAACAATCTACCCTTAGCCTATGTCCCAATAGTTATGAATCACCCCGTATATGCCGTTAAAACGGTCTTAAATAGAGCTACAAAAATTGTATTGGGTGTTTTATCTGTGGTTGAAAACCGTATTAATTGGAAAAACTTGAAAAAACGAAAAAAAAATCGTAGAGTGGACCATTTTGGCTATAACTTCACAAGTCTACACCGAAAATCTCAAATATTACATACTATTAGAAAGGTCTTGAATAGAGCTAAAATTAAACTTTTCTCTCACCGGGGTCAGAATTCGTGTGAATTAGAAAAAACTTGAAAAAACGAAAATGAAAGGGTGGACCACTTGGCACAAGGGTACACTAAGTATATCAAATATTACATATCGTTAAAGATCTTGAATAGAGGTACAAAAACATTTAGGGTGTTTCTTCTGTATCTGAGGTCACAAAAGCGTATAAATTGGAAAAAAAACTTGAAATGTCCATATTACGAAATTTTAGATGATCATTTGGACCCCTTAAGGATTTTTCCAGGGATCGTGGTATGATGCGATCGCAATAAGCTTTCTAGCTCTATCATACTGTAAAGTTTCCTCGAAATCGTTAGAGTTGTTACAAAAATGCCACAAATATAAAAATATAAATACCGACAAACTACCTAAAACGAGGTACGTGTATCTCAGCTTAGAGTACAGCTAGGACGATGAAAATATTACTGTAGTATCACCTCAGCGCCCCAAGTCAACTGACAGAATTCCATCTTCATCGGTGATCGGGTTCCTATGTTTTCAACCATTTGAAAATTGACATTTTGTATGAAAAAAAGTTACTGTATATGCAGGGTGTCCCGGGACTAATGGGAAAAAAGTCAGTAGGGTATAATCTGAGCCAAAATAATGTTAGTATTTCATATAAACTTTTTCTATGCAGGCCCTCGTTTTCAAGTTATAGGCCTCCAAAGTTTTAATTTTGAATTTGGTTTTTAATTTTATTTTTTGTACTAGTTATTTGATCTTTATAAAATTTACGGCAAAGCTATAATGTACGTCTATGTTTATTTTGGAAAGGTAAGCAAATTTACAGTAGTGCCAGTAAGCCAGGAACGGACTACTCGCAATAGTTAGTGATCCAAAAATTTTGCAGGGATGGCACACCTTATATGAAATTATCGAAATTGACTTCCCCACACATTAAGCTAACGAAAAGGTACTCTTGTTGGAATTCGATAAAATAATCCGTTTGGCTAATATTTACAGTTTTATTAATGCACTACTTACATATTTACTTAACTAACTTATTAATACGATGTCCAAGATTTACCTACAGTACTACAAAAAAATAATTTGATGATAGCAGATGATAAAAACTTTAAGAATTTATTTAATGGGAATTGAATAGGTACGCAAACAACGTTATTAGTGGATTTTAATCAAAATTACGAACACAACATTATTGAACCATTAAGAAAACCTCAAAAAACACAAGTTATAAAACATTAGGCTAAAACTAATTCCTAAACAACAACAAAAACTAACGTTATTCTAATAAATGTTCAATATGAGCTCCTCCCACTTCCACGCACATTCTAAGTCTACGAAGGTTGTTTCTTTGCACTTGAAAGAGCAATCCCATATTATTTCTAATAACAATGCAGTGTAACACAATTCTGTCTAATGTCTTGCCTTGTTTGCACAGGTGTTGCGTATACCTTATTTTTGAGATAACCCCAGAGAAAGAGATCCATAGGATTAACGTCTCCTGATCGCGGTGGCCATTGAAAAGGGCCTCTACGACCAATCCATCTATTAGGAAACCTTGTGTGTAAATGCTGTCGTACATCTAAACTGAAATGAGGAGTGGCCCCATCATGCATAAACCATAAATTCCTACGAGTTTGTAGTGGCACATCATCAAACAGGTTCCATAACTCATTTTGCAAAAACTCCAAATATCTCTGACCGGTCAAAGTACCGTCCATAAGGTATGGCCCTATCAAATGATTGCCAACTATTCCTGCCCAAACAATAACCATGAATCTATGCTGGTTCCTAGTTTGGATAATGCCATGTGGATTGACATCATCCCATAAATGCATATTATGAGAATTAATGACTCCATCTCTGGTGAAACCGGATTCGTCCGTAAAGAGAACGTTACTAATAAATGTATTGTCTGCTTATTGTTGTCGCAGAAACCACTGGCTATACTCAAGTCGTGCAGGATAATCAGCCACTGTCTTACTGTCTACTTTTCTCTTGTGAAAAGCATATAAAAGCTGAGCGCGTATTCTGTATCGTCATAGAGAGGAAATTTCTTTCTATAAAATTCTCTATACCACTTTACCTTATTCTGTAAGCTACTTCGGCATTAGTCGTGTGTCACGAACACTTCGTTCGGTAGAAAGTAATAGAAAGACCATTTTGGGTCTTGCTATGATGTTTTGAGTATCCCTGTCTCTTTTTAACACACAATCATTTAGATTTGTCTTTGTTGGCACTTTTATTCAAAGTAAAGGTGCATATCGGTTATGTTATGTTTATGGTGTTTTGTGGTTTATATATACATGTTTATGTCATATGGACGATGTTTATGTTGGAAAAATAATTTTTGGAGTAATTAAGTATTATTAATATTATTGCAATTTAATACGTAAACAAGTGCAAAGGGCACCTAAATAATACGTATTTATGGCCATTTACGGTGTTACCTGTAAATGTGAAAAATATCTGTGTTGAACGTTGTGTTAAATTAATTACTAAACTTCTTAATTTTCGTCATTAATCCAATTCTTAAAAAGTTCAATATATTTAACATTGGTGATTTTAAGGATTAATAAATTCTTCTCTCCAAACTTAATTGGTTTTGTTGTTCTTCATCTTCTGCTTGTAGCAAATGTATTGGTTCCATACTTTATAATGTACTCGCAATGAATATTAAAAAAACGGAAACTAAGAATAGATAATATGCTATTCTATAGTTTATAATATTTACACCACACATAATAATTATAATAATAATTGACTCCCACAATGAAATATGAAATAATTCTCGTAACTATTATCCTCCTGAGAAATAAACAACATATAATCTGTGATAAACTATCAAATGTTGCTATTGTTGCCGACTTAATCAAAAGATATCCTAAATTCCCCTAAAAACAGGTCAATGTTTTTACATCCAATAATTATCAGTTCTCTATACCCGAGCATTGCCGAATAGATATAGAAAGAGTGGTACAGAATAGGTTCAAGAAATAGAAAGAAATTTCCTCTTTATACTCATAGAAAGAAATTTCCTCTTTATACTCATAGAAAGAAATTTCGTTCTACGAGACGATACAGAATACGCGCCCTCTTCTTTTATAGTCGAGACGATGAAACATTATGTTAGGAAATCTTTTAGTACAGCACGGATCGGAATGCGGTTTTTAGCATTCGCTGTCAAAAATTATATATACCATTCCTACCTACTTTCTACCTATTACAAACCGGAAGTTGCATTGCTGCAGCCAAAAATGCATTCAAAAAATGCATTTTTTGAGAGGCCTTTTGGAAAATTTCATAACTTTGTAAATAAGAGTCAGAATTGGCCTGAATTGGGTACCCAGTAATTTTTGAGGTCGCTGATCACCATTATGATGTTCAAATTGACCCCCCGAACACCTGGAGCTCGGGAACGCCGACGAACGTCATCTCCGTCGGTCTATCCCGAACTTCATGCGAGGAAAGAGAGAAACTCGGCACCCGCGTTTTTTTTGGGTCGTTTAATTCAAATATGCCATCGGCGAACACCCCACGGACACCTGGTGCGCCCTAACCTGAACGCGGACGCCATCTTCGAGAATTCTCCTGGAAATATCGACAAAAACGAAGCAAAAATCGTTATGGGGCCGTTTTGTGTGCGCTGAATCTGAATTTCATGTGGAAAACGACCCCCATAACGATTTTCGCTTCGTTTTTGACGATATTTCCAGGAAAATTCTCGAAGATGACGTCCTTGTCCAGGTTAGGGCGCACCAGGTTTCCGTGGGGTATTCGCCGGTGCCATATTTGAATTCAGCGACCCAAAAACCCCCCGTAACGGTTTTCGGTTCGTCTTCTTCAATTGTGCCTGGAAAACCCTCGGGGATGACGTTCAGGGCCAGGTTTGGGCGCACCAGGTGTTGGGGGGGTCGTTTCTCACATGAAATTCAGATTCAGCGCACACAAAACGGCCCCATAACGATTTTCGCATCGTTTTTGTCTATATTTCCAGGAAAATTCTTAAAGATGGCGTCCGCGTCCAGGTTAGGGCGCACCAGGTGTCCGTGGGGTGTTCGCCGATGGCATATTTGAATTCAGCGACCCAAAAAAACCCCGGGTGCCGAGTTTCTCTCCTTCCTCGCATGAAGTTCGGGATAGTCCCACGGAGATGACGTTCGGCGGCGTTCCTGAGCTCCAGGTGTTCGGGGTGTCAATTTGAACATCATAATCGTGATCAGCGACATCAAAAACCCCTGGGTACCCGACTTGGGTCAATTCTGACTCCTATTTACAAAGTTATGAAATTTTCCAAAAGGCCTCTCAAAAAATGCATTTTTTGAATGCATTTTTGGCTGCAGCAATGCAACTTCCGGTTTGTAATAGGTAGAAAGTAGGTAGGAATGGTATACATAATTTTTGAAAGCGAATGCAAAAAAACGCATGCTGATCCGTGCTGTACTAAGAGATTTCCTATTTTTGGCCTTCATCGCTTCGTCTATTAGGACGGGATGAACAACTGATTTCGAGAGGTTATGTTCTCTTAATAATTTTCGTAAACTCGTTGATGGTTCATTATCAACTGCATTTAACAAGTCTTGTTCAACTGCCACAGTACGTACGCTTCGTACTGGACCTTCTCCACCTTTTTTGGCACAAAACTTTCTAAAATTTAAAATTTTGTTTTGTATACATGGAAAATTACATTTACTTATTCATACTTGATTCTCGTAACCTGAGATTAATACGATCAAACATTTGTCTGGCAATGCTCTGTTTGCAAAATGTTCTCCATAAAGCCTTCTGGTCAGTTTCGAGAAGCCAGTCCATACATTAAATGCATATCTGCGTACTCAATAAAAGTGAATTCTGCCATTGTAACATTTAAATTAAAGACTTGACTTGAATTATTGACAATTACTGACTACGAACTATTCTACACAACGTTTGACAACTAATCCTATTGTTACTTGATAAACGGTAAAAAAGTTTTTACCAACTTTCGAATTAATAAGTGGGTATCTTCTGCTATCGTTAAATTAGTTTTTTGTAGTACTGTAGGTCAATCTTGGACATCGTATTAATACGTTAGTTTTACCTCGTTGTGTACTTATAAAAATGGTGAATGCGTCAATTGGTACGTAGTGCATTAATAAAACTGTAAATATTAGCCTAACGGCTTATTTTATCGAATTCCAACAAGAGTACCTTTTCGTTAGCCTATTTTTTGGGGAAGCCAATTTCGATAATTTCATATAGGGTGTGCCATCCCTGCAAAATTTTTGGATTACGAACCATTGCGAGTAGTCCGTCCCTGGCTTCAAAGCACTACTGTAAATCTGTTTACCTTTCCAAAATAAACATACACGTACATTATAGCTATGCCGTAAATTTTATAAAGATCAAATAACTAGTACAAAAAATGAAAATAAAAACCAAATTCAAAATTAAGACTTTGGAGGCCTATAACTCGAAAACGACTGCTTGTGTAGAAAAAGTTTATATGAAGTACTAACATTATTTTGGCTCAGATTATACGCTCCTGACTTTTTTACCATTAGTCCCGGGACACCCTATATAGAGTGATTTCTCAAGGTTTGATTTACATGCCGTAGAAAATTTGTATTGGGCTTGTTTGGTGTGGTGGTTTTTGTGGAGATGTAGTTGCGTCACTCTGCAACTACCGTTGTCTGTGATGACCTACCACAAACTCCATCAAAAGACACCTCCTTGGCGACAATTTAAACCTGGTACCTTCACCACACTCGAACTCTGCAGACACGTTTTGTAATGTTACTATAATAATGACAGCTAAATTACATTTCCTTTGCCAATTTTTAGGCTTATTTCAGAATGAAATAGGGCTATTGTAGAGAGTAGCATGACGCGACTTCGGAAAAATTTCAATGAAGTTTTTCGTTTTGGTGTTCCTAGATGCCAAAATCACCCTCCGTTCCAAAGGTTATATATATATATATATATATTTTGGTTACTTTCTTGGATTAAAGGTCAAATATACTTAAAAAAACATTTAAGTATATTTGACCTTTAATCCAAGAAAGTAACCAAAATATATCTTAAGTGGTCAAGAAAGTAAATAATTTAAATATATATATATATATATATATATATGTATATATATATATATATATATATATATGTATATATATATATATATATATATATATATATATATATATATATATATATATATATATATATACAACAAAGAGATTCATGGGTAATTCACGCAAAATAAAGGGTTACTGAAATAGAGTGGTAACCTTACTTTTCTTCAAAGGAAATGTGCATATCGGTTATGTTATGTTTATGTCGTTTTGTGGTTTATATATAAAAGTTTATATTTTGGAAAAATAATTTTTGGAGTAATTGAGTATTATTAATATTATTGCAATTTAATACGTAAATAAGTGCAAAGGGTACCTAAATAATACGTATTTATGACCATTTACGGTGATACCTGTAATTGTGAAATATTTCTGTGTTGAACGTTGTGTTAAATTAATTACTAAACTTCTTAATTTTTGTCATTAATCCAATTCTTAAATAGTTCAATATATTTAACATTTGGGATTTTAAGGATTAATAAATTCTTCTCTCTAAACGTTATTGGTTTTGTCGTACTTCATCTTCTACTTGTAGCAAATGTATTGGTTCCATACTTTATAATGTACTCGCAATGAATATTAAAAAAACGAAAACTAAGAACAGATAATATGCTATGCTATAGTTTATAATATTTACACCACACACTATAATAACAGTTATAATGATTATAATAATAATTGACTCCCACAATGAAATATGAAATAAATCCTCCTGAGAAATAAACCAACAAATGTTGGTATCGTTGTCGACTTAATCAAAATATATCCCAAATTCCCCTAAAACAGGTCAATGTTTTTACATCCGATAATTATCACTTCTCTATACCCGAGCATTGCCGAATATATATAGAAAGATTGGTACAGAATAGGTTCACGAAATAGAAAGAAATTTCCTCTCTATTCTCATAGAAAGAAATTTCTTTCTACGAGACGATACAGAATACGCGCCCTGGTAATTTATCCCAAAAATCGAACGTTTTGTATACCTACATATTGATCCTATACAATATAAAAATAAACAATTGACAAATCATTGATAAATAAACGTTAGCGTACTTTATTCATTAATATTTTTATTATATAAATCATTCTAATTTACCTTTAATATAATAATTTGCTAGCTAGAACAACGCTAGACCATTTTATTTATAATTTCTGTCAAGGTTAAAGTTAAATGTCAAATAAAAATATAACTAAATTCAATAACCAACTGTACACTAAAAATTACTATAACAGTGTTCAAAGAGCTTCATTGTGACACTGTAAACAATGTTATAATGAAGTCTCTTTTATACGCGTATTATAAAAAGTTAGTTTTAATCGTTAAAACCGTTTATTTTTTTATTTCAATCATATTCTATTTTGATTATTTGTTTTATTTTAAATTCAGATCTTGACGTTATTAGATTAATTTCCGATACAAAATATCTTAGTCACCTAACTTCTATACAAAACCTTTTTAAATTCACTTGCTAAACTCGTCAAATTCTGTCCAACAATACTTGTATAAAACATTAAAACAGATACATCGATTATCTCTAGAACAAAGTAAATATTTATAAAAATATGTCTATAAAATAAGATTATATCTTGTCTAAATCACGTCTACATATCCGTTTTATCTATGAAACACCACCACTGCTACTCCGGAAATTTTAGAGGTCGATCAACGGTACAATGACCCTTAGCAGAGGTCATAGAAAGAAAAATCCCGAAGGAATATGAAGCGACAGAATTACTACTAAGGATCATAAAGAAAACATGAAATTGAGCTCAGTATCAAGACGTTAAAATATCCTATTGTGTCTGGAAATGTAAAATAAAAATGTAAATCAGGTTTTTGACGTAATACGATTTAAAAAACATAATATATTAAGTTGAATTCGAAATTATCTTCACAGTGTTATTCGAAACTGAGATATTGGTTTTAGTAGGTACTGATCTTGCTTATTCGTTACATTGATTTGATTCGACTTCTTCTGGGAGTCCATTTTTTTGTTTAGGTGTCGAACGCTCTTGTTCTTATTCTTTAAAAATGTCCCCAATTTTAGCTAGCTTCTTGCCAATATATCCTTTTTAGCAGTATTTTTGTTATATCTTGGTACCATGTACTTCTTTGTGATTCTCCTTGTGTTTGTACATGGAACTACACTTTTTGAAAAAAATTATTCACCTGCCCGTTCAACCCCTAGGGTCTAGGGGTAATAACTAACCCTATAAAATGAAAAAGAGTAGCGTGTAATACCGGTTTTAAAAGAGCTTACAATTATCTATTCAGCATGTTGATACTCAAAGTAATTTTATTTCATACAAATAAGTAGCCCTCGAGTCATATACTTATCACGCTTGACTAGTCTATTATTTATAGTTGGCGCAAAACATATAGTGTAGCAATGTAATGGTATATCCCCTTTAAGTTATGTAGCGGAGCTAGACTCTGAAAGGTATCAATATTTTGTTTACTAGTTAATACCTATAAGGTATTTGATGTTACGTAATTGTTGAAAGGGCGATCGGTTTAAACGGGATACCAGACGTGAACTGAGCCCTTTTCGTATCCCATTCGATTTATTTATAGGAAACGAAATTTCAAAGCAAAAACCATAAACAAAACTCAATTGTATGAAAAAAATAAACGGTTTTAAAGATTAAAACTAACTTTTTCGCATATGTAACAGGCCCTGAACAGTATTCTACCATAAAATTGTCACGTGTATACACTTCGGGGATGAATCGTGCTAACTAACCGAAATTTTTCCAAAAATGTAGTATATCTGAATTTATAGGATCCGCTGTACTAGCTCTAGTCAGCTGAAAATCAATAGGGTACATCTGTGAGATACCTTTAAAAATATCCAATTACAAAATTGGTCACATGTGTACACTCCGGATGCTGTATCGTGCTAACAACCCGAAATTTCTCCAAAAAGGACCAAAAATGTGACACTTCAGGTACATTAGCACCCGTTGTACTAGCTCTGGTGAGCAAAAAATCAATAAGGTCCATCTATCAAGACGCCCTGAATAATATCCAATCATAAAATTGGTCGCTTGTATACACTCTGGAAGCTGTATCGTGCTAACAAACTGACATTTCTCCAAAAATGACAAAAATGTCGTACTTCAAGTACCATAGCATCCGTTGTACTGGCTCTGGTGAGCTGAAAATCAATAGGTTTCGCCTGTAAGATGTCCTGAACAATATTCAATCACAAAATTACTAACTAGTTACACTCCGGAGGCTGTATCGTGCTAACACGACATGTAACGAAAAGTGGCCGACGTATATGGCGTCGTCCATACACACAGGATTTTTTTTCTAAAAACCGTTTTTTCGTGTTGTTCTTGATGGAAAACGTAAAAATAACTCAATTTTTTTTTCAAAATTCCAACTTTTTTTGGGGTAAACCAATACTTGCATATTAGATAGGTTGGGAGGAAAAAGTAAAAAATAAATTTTATAACAATGAATAAAACAATTCTTTAAAAATAAATATTATGTCTTACTCCTGTATGCCACTACTATATGTAAGTAACATGAAAAATATATTAAACTTAATTAATTTTCTTCTTCCAAAAATTCTATTAATCCTTCTCCCATATCATCTGCTTCACTATCACTATCGTCTTGTAAATCAATAATAAATTTATTTCCCCCATTTATTTATAAGGACTTGTCCAATATTCTTATACTCATCAGTTGTTGTTTTGTATATCGATGGCTTAAACTGTAAACCGGCTATCTCCACTTTTTAATGAAATTTGCAGTGACTATATACGAGACAGTGGCGACAATAGGGTAACCCGTTTTTGATTGGCTGGCAGTTTGGCAGCCATATTGAGGCCAAAATCTCTTTGTTTACGTTTGGTGTATACGAAGTTTCTTATAATGCTGGTTATACTTGTGATTAGAATTATTGGTTTTGTGCTTTTTTGGTGAATATTCAGTGAAAAAGAGGTGTTTTGCCTTTACACAATTGAAAGACTTGTATTTGGACTTATAAATAATCTTATTTCGAATCGGAAAATTCGTGATATTTGGTAAGCTAGCTTGCTTAACCCTAGAAATTGTATACTATTTATCAAGTTTTGATTTTTCTAGATAATAACATTTGAAATGCCGGGCTGTGCTGCAATAAATTGCAGCAATTCTGCTAAAAAAGGGTTTCTCATGAAACGTTTTCCTAGAGATCCATCTAGAAGAAAAGAATGGCTTATTAAAACTAGAAGAGATCATTGGACTCCAACAGACTATTCGTGTTTATGTGAGGTAGGTAGAAGCCTTTGTTTTACGACTTATAATTGTTATATCTAATTTAAAATTATTGTTTGTCGTTATTGAGATAAAATTGAATGTAAGATTTTGTTTAAGATTCATTTTGCTCCTGAAATGTGGGAGCGACCTCGTGTAGATGGCAAGAAAATTTTAAAGTCCAATGCTGTTCCTACAATATTTTCCTTTGTGGAACCAAAACCTAAAAGGAAATCCCCAGTTCCAAGGAAATTTATTTCTCCAAAAAAACCTAAACATTTGTCGGGTAAGTAGATATCTCTTAGTAATTACAACAAATCCCCACATAATAATGAAAAACTCTTAGTTTTTGTCCTATTAAATGTGTTTTGTTGCAATTATAGTTTAATCATTAGTTCTAGGTGAAAATATAGCTCTAGATGAGACTGTGCCAGAGGAATCACCGGAACCATCTACTTCAAATTTAGCTTTGGATGTAGAATCAGGTCAACAATTGTCGATATCTAAAAGCAGTTTGAGTGAAGACAGTCTATCCACAGCTCCCTCACCGTTAATATCAGAAATTGATCCAATTAGTGAAATAGCTCAGTTACAGCTTGAATTAAACAGGTACAAGAAGTTGTACGGAAGAGAAAAACGTAGAGCTTATCGATACAAAAAATCTGTAAGAGCCACACGAAAGAAGCTAATAAAAAAAAGAGAAAAAACTCCCAATTCTTCGGACTGTGAACTACTAAAGCAAATATTCAACGAAGATCAAATAGAAGCTTTAAAAAAGAGAAAAAATGGAAAAACAACAAAACTAATGAAGTGGACCAACAACACCGTTACAAGTTCTTTAAAATTAAAATTTAGTTGTGGTAGTAGTGGATATACTGAACTAATAAAACAAGGATATCCTCTCCCATCAACCAGAACTTTACAGAGAAAACTCCAGAACTTGAAGTTCGATTCAGGTATTCTAAATGAGGTATTTTCATTTTTAGAATTGAAAGTGGAGCAATTTTCAACTCATGAAAAGGATTGTGTCTTGGTTTTGGATGAAATGGCTATCACTCCAGGAAAAATATATGATACCTCCTTGAATAAATATTTTGGAGATGTTACTCTCCCTGAACATTCAGGCTTGGCGACACACATCTTAGTGTTTATGCTGGGAGGTATTACAGGACGTTGGAAACAGGTTGTGGCCTATTACTTCACCAGTGACTCTGTCAACGGAGCTGTCATGAAGAATATAATAATAGATATATTTAAAAAAGCCGAACAGCTTAATTTGAATATTTTAAGTATTACATCAGATATGGGTCCCTGTAATCAAGCTTTGTGGAAAGCTTGGAATATTAAAGCTGGAAAGTACAGTCCTATAAAATGCAAGATTCTGCACCCATTAAATAATGATAAAAATGTATGTCTTTGCAGATGTTCCTCACCTATTTAAAAATATTAAATCTATGTTAGTGACAAATAAAATCATCCAGTTACCAAATAATATTGTTCTAAAGTATGGACTACCCTCTAACATGGTCATGTCCAGTCATATCTCAGACATATTAAATCATCAGAAAGATAATTTTTTTAAACTTGCACCGAAACTCTCAGAAGAAGATCTCCTTCCGAAACATTTTTCTCAAATGAAAGTGTCAACTTCAACTAATGTTGTTAGTCACTCAGTTAGTAGCGCTCTCAAATTTTTGGCTGAAGAACTTGATAAACCAGAATATTTTACAACGGCATGGTTTATTGACCAAGTAGAAAAATGGTTTTATTTAATGACTTCGAGACATCCTTCTTGTGCTCTAAGCAAATTTAATATTGACATTTATAAAGAAACAATATCATTTTTGGAAGGATTTTATAAGTTTATTTTCAGATATGTTGGTTGGCTATAAAAAAATTTGGAAACCTTCACAAACGGGTGTTCTAATCTCAACACAATCAATGTTAGAACTACAGTCAGAATTATTGGAAAAAAAAATTATGAATTTATTTTAACTAGCCGATTTTCTCAAGACTGCCTTGAAAATTTATTTAGCGTGTTGCGAAGCAAACAAATAGTACCGAATGCGGTACAAGTTAAAAATAACTTGAAATTAATATCTGTATCACAGTATTTAAAAAGTGGAAGTACCAGTAGTTACGAAGAAGATGAACGGGAGTTTCTTGGGGGATTCTTGGATTCTCTTAAGGACTTAAATACAGTGTATGATGAAGTAAAGCTTCCAAGTGAATTAAAGACTCCCTCATACAATTTAAATTTCAGCGAACTTAATTCGTTATATAATATTTCAGGATATATTTTAAAAAGTATTGTGAAAACTTCAAAAACTTGTGTTGCCTGTGTAGGTGCAGCAGGTTCAAAAAAACCAATATATAAGAAGTTTTCAAAACTCTCTTTAATCAAAAGATTTAAAGAACAATCCCTTTTTTTTGTGACTGAAGAGGTTTTTTATTATTTTTTAGAAATGGAATGTGTTTTCTTAAAATATTTAGATATTGTTTCACTCCAGAATATAGACATAAAAGAATTTTTTATAAAGGAAATGTCGAAAATACATTTCAATTTACCAAATTGTCACCAACTTAAAAGCAAAATAATTAATAGATTCACTGTTTTCAGGTTGAAAATTAGTTATAAAAAATTTAAATCCGCCTCAAAAAAATATAGTAGTAAGTCATTAGCAGGTAACTTGTTATGAAATAAAAAAGTTTTCCATAATTATCAAATAAAATCAATAAAAGACAAATAACACATCAGAAATTTTATTTATATCAATTTTTATAGTTTATAATCCTGACGATGCAAATGTAATTTAGGAAACCGATCAAGTAATATATGTTATATTTTTGTTGTTGAATTTGTTATTTATAGATTTTACTTGATAATTAACTGAATCTATGGTTATATTTGAAGACAATAACAGTTGTACCTATAGCAATATAATTTTTTGCATGATTTGTCCCCTATCATACTATACAAGCAATTAATATTCATTATTTTTTTGTATCATTATTTATCCTTATTATATACTAAATATTATTAGGTAAAAAAATAAAAATTGCGTGTTTTATTTAAATATACCCATTTCCTATCAAAATCAAAGATATATAATGTATTTGTGTTTCAAATTGATAATTTTATCATAAATTTCTATTTAAATTATATGCATTAAATTTAGCTATGTCAAATAATATAATAATCGAGCAAAAGTTCTTGGAAGTCGGGCATACGCAAATGGAAGCCGACAGTATGCACGCATCCATTGAAAAAAAAATTAAAGAACAAAATAATTAACGTTCCGGCCGAGTACATTCAAGTATGCAGACAAGCTAGGAAAAATCCAGAGCCTTATATTGTCTAGTATCTTACCCATGACTTTTTCAAAAAGTTCAAGGATGTGAATTTTTTTAAGTCAATTAGACCTGGAAAAATGAAAGGTGACCCCAAGGTTTGTAGTTTTTGTACTTAGTAATTTTTTACTCTGAGATGAATTTTTTGCTTTTAAGGTTACGGATTTGCGTGCCCTGCAATACAATCCCGACGGAAACATTTTGTTTAAATTAAGATTCAGGGATGATTGGGTCACATTACCACAAAGAAAAGATTATAAAGTCACGACGAAAGTTATGAATGAAATTCCAAGCTTGTATGCAACCCGGCGTAAAATAAAAAAGAAAAAATTTGAGGATCTACAAGAAATTAAAAAAGTAATCCCTTCCGACTATCATGAGTTCTATAATAATATTCCATTTGTAAATTAATTATATTATTACATAATTAGTAAATATGATTAAATATTTTTAGAAAAGTTTTGTTGAGATTTTGTTGAGATTAGTATGAATGTTGTATTGTAGTTTGTAGTGGAGAATTTAAATAAAAACCTTCTAACTCCGAGTGAATATTGTTTTTATTTTACACAAAACAGCTATATCTCCTAAATTTGCGTATAAAAAACAAAATATAAACAAATATCTAGGTATTTAATCACAGTAAGAGTCCCTAATTACTACTTTATTATTATTAATATTTGTGAAAGCTTTTAAGTTTACTCTGGGCATTCCAAATAGTTTTTATTATCTCCTGTAAAATTTGCATTTTTGGAGTTGGAGCATGTTTCCATCAGTCTTTTTGTCCTTGTTGTATCAGATCTTGTTTCCGCTGTGAAGGTCATAATTGGCCTCACTACTGTCTTTAAATCCTGGCCTTTGTTTCTGTCCGTAAATGTTTGTTTCGCCAGATAGTGTGTTTAAGACATCCTGCTATTCTGTTGTCTTTGTTTGGGCAACTTCCGCTTCTGTATCTCCATAACTGTGCATTGGTATTTCCAGGTATTTGATGCTTTTTTCTTGCTGGATTATCTTACTGTCCACTTCCAGCTTGCACCTTATTGGATCATTAGATATCACCATACTCTTTGTTTTATTCGGTAATATTATCATGCTAAACTTTCTTGCTGTTATATTAAATTGATGTAGAAGCCTCTGAAGATCATTTTCTCTCTCCGCTATCAGTACGGCATCATCTGCATAGCATACTATAGAGATAGTTTCTTCGCCCATTCTGTACCCTCCATTCATATTTTTGATTTTATGGATAATTTCATCCATGATGAGGTTAAAGAGCAGCGGGCTCAATGAGTCTCCTTGACGTATTCGTCTTTACACTGGTATCGGCTGTATTAGTTTGTTATTAATTCTGTCCTGTATGTTATTTTTGCTGTATATGTTTTCGATAGTCTTGATGGTATCTGATGGAATGTTTCGTTTATATAACAGGTGAATTACGTCGTTTAGCTCTACCCGATCGAATGCCTTCTGTAGTTCTACAAAGCAGCAGAAGGCCGGGACGTTTTATTCCAGTGCCTGACTACAAAAACTGCATCGTTACAGGATCGTCCGGATCTGAAGCCTTGCTCTGCTAGATCTATTTCGTTGGTGATTTTGGTGGTTATGACTTTTGTGGTCAGTTTCAGAGCGGTGCTGAGCTGGTTTATTCCTCTGTAGTTCTCGGGTACAGTTATGTCACCCTTTTTAAACACCAAGATCGTTGTGCTAGTGCGCCAGCTATTTGGTATTGTATGTCCCGAGATAATTTTCTGTACAAGTATCCTTAGTTGTTCAGTTAGTGTTTCCACCGTATTTCAGCATTTCGTTTGGAATTCTGTCCGGTCCTGGAGATTTACGGTTTTTTAGTTTTTTCCTCCGTTGTGACGATTACGTTTTCGGTTGTTATATCTGGAGTTTCTGCTAGGGTCTGGTCTTCGCTTGTCTTAAACAGTTGGGTAAGATAGGAGGTCCAGGTGTCGACATCTATTTTATTGGTTTCTGTTAATTCGCTTATTTATTTTCTCTGCTTTCTACTAAATCTCCATATTTGCCTTTGCAGTCCGTAGTGGTCGGCTTCCATTCTTGATGAGAAAACTCGCCAGTATTCGTCCTTTGTTTTCTTTACTAATGCTTTAGTTTCGTTTCTTATTCTTTTGTAGTTGTTGTAAGCTTCTGGTGTTTGTTGTGATCTGTACTTTAAGTGGGCTTCTCGTTTTTCTTTACACTTTGTTTTGATTTCTTTTCGGAACCGGGCATTTTGTTTGGCTTCCTGAGGTTTATATTTACTGTTCTTGTTCCTAACGCTTCACATGCCGCCGATTTCAGATTATTTTCTAGTTCTATATTATCTCTCTCTATGTTATTTTCCTCCAATATTGTATTTGCTTATTTTTTGGAACTTAATATTTTCTGATATAGATATCTGATTGATGGTTGCCACATACTTTACTTTTGATGTTTATTCTTTGTGTTTTCTCGACTGTTTGCGATCTTCTTGTTTTCCGTCGGACTTCCATTCTTATTTTGCAGATAAGCAGACTATGGTCACTTCCCACGTTCGCAGAATTCAAGGTTGTCACATCTAATATTTGAGAAGGGTGTATGTTCTGATTTGTTGTGATGTAATCTATGGTTAATTTCTGACCCCTCGTATTGTGAAATGTATGTTTGTTCCTTGTGTAGATGTTATTGATGCGTCGTTCATTATATGTGCAGAAATTGATCATTTACTCTCCTTTATCATTTTCACGTCTTCATTATATCTCTGTTTAATGCTTGGTATGATGTTCTTCCCGATTCGAGCATTAAAATCTCCCATCAATAAGAGAGTATCGTTTTTTGGGATATTATCTAGGGTTTTTTTGCATTTCCTCATAAAAGGCCTCTTTTTATGCCTTTGACTTACAGTCTTCGGGACTGTATACATATACTATATGTAGTTCTTTATGTTCCGCTGTTAGTTGCACGTGTATTATTCTTTCTGATACATAATGTCAATCCTCTATGCTGTCTTTGATTTTTTTATGGATGAGTATACCCATTCCTGCTTTAGATCTTTCTTCTCTATTGACATCACTATATATTAGAGTGTAATAATTGTATTGTTTCTGTCCCTTTCCCTTCTTCTTTGTTGCCTGGAGTGCACATATGTCGATCTTTCCGTGTCGTAGTTCTTCAACGATCTCTTGTTCTCTATTTTCACTGATTTTATATCCTACGTTACGACTCTGATCATATTTTTCTTCTTCCAACTCATATACCTTTTCCTTGCATGGTTCGTCATCTTTAAATCATTCCTGTTCCGAGGCACTTCTCCGGGTCTGTGAGTATGTTTTTCTTTTTACCCAGGGTAGGTTACCAGCCTCACCCGAGAACCTTCCTTCTTTATCCGGGCTTAGGACCGGCAACGTGAACGCTGGGCTACTCGATCCACCCAACGCCACGCAGGCGGAGTTATAAATAGGTTAATATAAAGGAATGTATTGTGTTCTATACATTAACGCTAAGCATCCTAAAAAGTAGGATAGCGCTCCATAATTGCGGGTTAAAAATAGTCGTTAGATATTCGATAAATGTATTTAATAATTATAAAATTGTTAAATACGTTCAAACGATTGTTAGTTGAAATTATAATATTAACTGAAAATATCGTCAAATAAGCATTTTAAATTACAATATTGACTGGACTATGACGGTATTCAAATCAAACGATAAGCCGAAACTTTAAAGTTCGCACTATATCTCTTACGTCAACTATACCTATCTTTTTGTCAACTTATGGTCGAATTCTACCCAAGTCTTATTTTTTGATTTTAGTGCAATTTCTTTTACTTTTATTCGTTGATTTTTGTATCTGTTGTACACGTCTTCTGTTCGATTACTTAAATACTGACTCCACAATTTTTTCTTGATTTTGACTTCTCTATTTATTTCTTTGTTCCACCATCTAGTTTGTTTCCTGTTTTTCAGCTATTGCATTAGCTTCTATCGCGAGCCTTCAGCGTGGAGACCGAATCAAGAAATTCCGTAACGAAAATAACCTGACACGATACGAGGAATGTCCAATAAATTTTGATTTTTTTATGATGATACGAGGACTGTCCAATAAATTTTAATTTTTTTATACCTATACGAGGACTGCCCAATAAATTTTGATACTTTTATGACTATACAAGAACTGTCCAATAAGTTGTGATTATTTTATGATGATACGAGGACTGTCCAATACATATTGATTGTTTTATACTTATACGAGGACGATTATACGAGGACGATGATACGAGGACTGTCCAATAATTTTGATTATTTTATGCTGATACTAGGACTGTCCAATAAGTTTTAATACCTATATACTTGTACGAGGACTGTCCAATAATTTTTGATTATTTTATGATGATATGAGTACTGTCAAACAATTTTAATTCTTTTATACTTATACGAGGACTGCCCAATAAATTTTGATACTTTTATGACTATACGAGGACTGTCCAATAAGTTTTGATTATTTTATGCTTATACGAGGATTGTCGAATACGTTTTGATTATTTTATACTTATACGAGGACTGCACATTAAATTTTGATACTTTTATGATTATACGTGTGCTGTCCAATAAGTTTTGATTATTTTATGCTGATACGAGCACTGCTTAATAAATTTTAATACTGATATGATTAAACGAGGAATGTCCAATACATTTTGATTCTTTTATACTTATACGAGGAGTGTCCAATAAATTTCGATTATTTCATACTTATACGAGGACTGCCCAATAAATGTTTATACTTTTATGATTATACGAGGACTGTCCAATAGGTTTTGATTATTTTATGCTGATACGAGGACTGTCCAACAAATTTTGATTTTTTATACTTATACAAGGACTGCCCAATAAGTTTTGATTATTTTATGCTGATACCGGGACTGTCCAATAAATTTTGATAATTGTATGATTATACGAGGACTGTCCAATAAATTTTTATTATTTTATGCTGATACGAGGACTGTGAAAGTGAAACTTTTAATGCTAAAAAAGAGCTAAAAAGAAATTGTGAACGTCAAAGTGTAAAACTCTATGCAATAGCTTTACCGCGGCAGTCTCCGAGTGCCACACGTCTTTTTTTTATTATTTATCACTGATACTCCAGAGGTCTTTTTTGCTGATTTTAGTATAATGTTTTTAAGGATATCCTATGGTTTTTTAAATTTAGTATATCCCTGTTATTTTTTGCTAATGTGAATTCTATTTCTGTTTCTTTGACGTCTAAAATCTCTATTCACAAGCACATATTCTATAATAGACTCATTTTGGGCTTCTAATTTCTCTTGTAAACTTATGTATATCACGGTGTTCAAAGAATGTGTCTGTTATAATCATAAATTGTTCTCCATCATTCTCTCTCCTTTGTTTTTCATGAAATGTTCACCACGGTGTGTGACTAGATATGAGTTAATATTGTAACGGTTTTCTTATTTATTTAAACGTTTTTTATTACGACGAGTGGGATAAATGTATACACACGGTATGTCTACTCACTTAATTTATTTATTCACTAAACTATTCACTGATTTATATTATATACACAGTATATTCACTTACACTAATTTATATTAACACTAGTTACTTGTTCAGTGTTTATATCACGAGATCAAATTATAAACTAACTCGTAGATATAACTTCTCTTACATATTAAATGCTCTTTTTCCTAAATGTTTCTAGATTGTGTCTCATAAAACAATCGCCTCCCTGGAATTGTCTAGATAAGACTGGTCACAAAAACAGTGGAAATGTCTAGATAAGAATAGTCACAATAAATAATGGTAAACAGTTCGAAGAAATACCTGCTCAAAAATTTTAAGTTTCATACATGGCTTAGACAGAGTCGGATTCAGGGAATACACCAGTTTGCTATTTCGTAACAATATGTTTGCTACGGCATGTCCTTTGTTTCTCTTGTTAATGTTATATTACTTGTTTATTCGTGGCTGAATGGGATCCACCTCCAATGCCAGAAAAAGAAGCTGAATGATAGTTCTAAATAATACGATCAAATATAATTACGAATATATATTTTAAATAAAAATGGACTTGAGATGCGCCAACTAAGAGCTTTATACCGCTTTGTTTGCTCCCAGACATGATGGCTGACATGTCAAAGCCATGTGACCTTTAATAGTCTATTATGGGCAAAACAGTTTTGGTCTTATCTGCCCTTAATTATTACATCAGGTAATTACAGATAAGGAAACAGCATACAATATAATAGATATACTTGTACCAGACAAACAAGAGAGGACAGCTAAGATAATTAGTGGACATTAACATATCTAACGATCACAACATTAACCCTTTAACGCCCAGATTATTTTTTTTTCATTGAAAATTAACACGGTGTTTTTATAATTTGGCTTTAATATATTTTATCGTATTTTTTAAATAATAAAATGTTGCACATTTTTGAAAAAAAGGGTGTTACTCTAAAGTAATGCTAGGCGCCTGTATAAACTATTTTGGAAATTAGCAAAAAAATCAAAGAATCTATTTATTGCGTATGAAAACTTACAAAACATTCTACACACAGTTCAACATTACATTTTCCGCACATTATTATTATGTGGGACGAACATCCTTCACCGGCACAACGTCTTCTTTTTTATTTTCGATATGAGAGACAAGATGTTCTCTCCTATCATATCGAAGTTCATCTGAAACTCGATTCAGAGTAACTGAACTGCTTGAAACCACCACTCTTCCTGGTCCTTTCGGTGGAACTCCATAACATTTTCCGCACATTATTATTATGTGGGACGAACATCCTTCACCGGCACAACGTCTTCTTTTTTATTTTCGATATGAGAGACAAGATGTTCTCTCCTATCATATCGAAGTTCATCTGAAACTCGATTCAGAGTAACTGAACTGCTTGAAACCACCACTCTTCCTGGTCCTTTCGGTGGAACTCCATAACTTGCCAAATAAAGTTTCTCTTCTGAAATTGAGCTGTGGCAATTTTCCGCCAGACTTTCGATGAACTTACCACGCATTGTCAATGGACACGTCAATTATCCATGTAGCAATACTCAAATACCATTTTTTCCCTCTAACGCGAATCCTGTATTCAGCAACATTTTGGGCCATTCTGTCAGTTCTTCCCATTGACTGGTTGTAGGTGGCAATCATATTTGGTCGTTGTAGCGGAACAATTTTTTTTCAGCTTGCGAGTATCGCTTAACCTGTCCAATTGGATGTACCCCAAATATCGTGGAAGCGATCTTCACAACATCATTGTCGTTCCACCTAACTAAGATAATCCCATCAGTTCGATCGATGGTCGAAGTGAATTCCTCTCGAGCTCATTTTTCCATTTCCCTTTTTGTTGTAAGTGGACATGATTTGAGAATTATGTTCTCCCTCATGGTACCTGTGCCGTGGTAACCATTTTGCTTCAGGTATTTCAATAAATTTAATCCCGTAAACAAATTATCAAAATATATTTTAAAAGGATAAAAGCCTTTTGTATGTTGTATTCGTTCGAACTAATGGCTCTGACGATTTATCAAAAGCCTTTTCATAATCCGAGTTTCTTCTGGGATTTTTACCTTGATACATTTCGAAGTCTATAATGTATCCTGACGACATTTTGTAGCCGAAACGTAACGGCTTTCCCCGTATAAACTGTTTACAACTGTGGCGGCCGAAATATTTTATCATGCTTTCGTCAAAGCATAACTTTTCTTCAGGTTCAAAAACTCCAGAAACTTTCCTCGAATTTTGTCCATAAATGGACACATTTTCCAAATTTTATCTGATAGATCCGGCTTAGAATTATCCGCAAAATGCAAAAATCTGGATATCTCCAAAAATCGGTTTCAACGCATTGCGTTATATGATAATTCATTTCGCATATCCGAATTCGAATCCCAATAAAATATTTTCCCTGGTAAAACATTGTACCCACTCACGATCAATATACCCAAAAAACATCTCATTTCTGTTGATGATATGCAATTTAGGAACAAAGAATATCGCTGTGATTCTGTTACTAAAAAATCTATCATATCATTATTAAAAATCTTGGTATTTTTTGTAGCTGTTATCGAGAAAACTGGTGCGAGCAGCTTCTAAATCACCTGTTATCCATTCAATTGTGTTCGACTCTATTGTTTGAAAATCAAACGGTACCCCTTGAGAAGGTGCGGAAGATGTTGACGCCATTGGTTCACTAAAGGCACTTCCTGACATTGTGTCAAAATCTCCAATCCGTTAGTTATCTGCAAGCTTTACTTCAGCTTTTGCTCGCAGTTGAAAACCTGGCAAATTGACGATTAGTCCAAACCCAACTTCTTAACCCGAATCTTCGTCTGTAATTATTCCAGCATCAGGTGGTTAAATGTAAATTTCACTCACGTCTTCATCATGAGCCATTTCTAGAGCTTCTTGCAACGAGAAACCACGCCTGGAGAAGTAAAGAAAGTATCTTCATAAATCACTCAATTTATACACAACACCATCAGAACATTACTCACACTGTCCGGCAATACATACAACAAATAAACAAAGTAAACACACACAACTTGGCAACTTGCTCAGAAATAACTAACACAATTCTTCAGATAAAAAACAAAAAAGCTCCAGGGATAGATGGAATTCCAAACATTCTATTAAAAAATATCCATAAGAAAACCATTGTACAACTAACCTACATTATAAACTATATAATTAAAAATGGTCAATACCCCGATATGCTCAAGATATCCAACATCATACCCGTTATCAAAGCGAATAAGGAACCATGTTATGTGGATAGCTATAGACCGATATCCCTTTTAAACAACATAGCAAAAATGATAGACAAAATAATCCTAAAAAGACTACAATCTTTTGTGAACAAAAACAATGTTTTTCCCCTCGAGCAATACGGTTTTAGAAGTGGCCATAGTACGGTCGCGTAAATCATTAGGGTTATCAATTATATAAGGGAAGGGTTTCAGGATAAAAATAAGACCATTATGGCAACTATAGACATTCTACTCCGTATGGCTCGAGGTGCTAATATACAAATTAATAAATCTAAAAGTACCAGAATACTTAATTAAAATAATAAATTCATATGTAAATAATCGGAAATTTTTCGCAAAAATTTATGAACATACTGCAGGACCTTATTCAATCCAAGCCGGAGTCCCTCAAGGGTCGATACTATCACCTTTGTTATACTCCATATTCATCCATGATCTCCCAACCACACCCCAAATATTAACCGCCATGTACGCTGATGACACGTGCTTTGTAGCATCTGCAAAGAACCCCGAACACGCACTGGACACTATACAATCACACATCAACTCAGAAATTATTCCCTACTTTAACAAACACAAACTAGCTATACACCCCTCCAAAACAGAGTATTTATTACTCAGGAGGATAGCTAGAAGAGCCTCCCCATTGCAATCACAGCCTTGTGTAGACGGACATCTCATTGCCCCAAGTATATACATCAATTACTTGGGATATAAAATGCAAAGTGCGCACATTGCACAGCAAATACAAAAGGCCAAGATTGCAATGGGTAGACTCTACCCACTCATTTGCAGCCACAGTAAACTCTCAAGCCAAAACAAAATACTCATCTACAAACAAATTATTCGTCCAATACTTACATATGCAGCTCCTATATATTACACTGGCACAAACACAACTTTCACTCATTGCAGGTAATACAAAACAAGTGTCTAAGAATGGCTATTAAACATAACATAATTTATCCAAAACTCCCAAAAACCTCTTGGTTACATGAAAAAGCTAGCATACCTACCATCAAAGACTTCATAAAACAAAATCTCGGCAAACTTTTACAACTACTGTCTGCCACAAGATCTTCGTAAAAAACTCAAAGACGCAAATCGCGCAGAAGGCATCCGTGATAGTGGGGGTAGGCTTCTGCATGGATCGTTAATCACATAACCTGATTGTTTATAACTGGGAACCCTTTTTCCCTCATAGAGGAGACTATTGACACAGTAACATAACTGTGACGTAGCACCCCTTATGCGCAAAAACTACACTCCAAACAAAACATTATAAACCAAAATCAACGTCAGCCATGTTGCCTTCTCTAAATCTAAATCCCCCCGTTTCAATTTGAAACCCTGTTTTTCAGGGAATACCCAGCCGAAAGATGCGAGGAGTCAAACTTATGTTAGGGACAAAGTTATTCGTAAACCATAATATATGGATAATGCTTTTGGAGCAAGGAGCCATGAAGAAAAGAAGCGACACACAAGTCAGCTAAAGATGCCAGCCCATCGGCATTCGACATTGTTGTTATTATCTTTAGCTCATTGTAACTAGGGAACCAAAAACTGAATAAAGACTATTTTTAATCTAATCTTTTGATGCCTTGTGGATTCCAGTCTAGTCTTGCCAATTCTCCACTAACAGGTGTGAATTCATAAATAATAATATATTTTTCCTACGATCACTAACCAAAGTAGGCTTTTGCACACTCAAATCTAACCGCAAAGTTGATGTTTTCCGTGATCTGTCATAATTTGACATTATTTCCGCTCTAGAGCGTACTTTTCCGCTCACATGTTTTCATTTACAGTAAACTAAAGAAAGTTAGTAAATAGTAGGTATATTAATAGTAGATTATACACCAAGCGACTAAAGTGACCCATTTAATCTCGCGGGTGGGACCCATTTAATCCCGCGAGTGGGACCCATTTAATCCCCGAGGGAATCAATCCATTACATTTTTAATAAAAATAAATACTACTTCGGATGGACTTTTACGAAACTTGGCTGGGCATCGAGGATACATTTTTATGAAATGAAACTTGGCTGGGCATCGAGGACGGACTTTTATGAAATGAAACTTGGCTGGGCATCGAGGACGGACTTTTATGAAATGAAACTTTGCTGGGCATCGAGGACGGACCATTTTTTTGTAGTAAG
Source organism: Galeruca laticollis (assembly GCA_963921935.1). Lineage (NCBI taxonomy): Eukaryota > Metazoa > Arthropoda > Insecta > Coleoptera > Chrysomelidae > Galeruca > Galeruca laticollis. The sequence goes on along the minus strand of OY998178.1, from coordinate 107,705,192 downwards.
TCAAAGTGCGCCAAAAAAAAATAGCTTAAAGTATTCGTGGATAACTGGTCTTTCAAACACGCGCGATTTTTCGAGCACGACGGCGCGGTGTTATAAGACCTTACAGATTAGACCGATTCAGACGTCATTTTAATTATTATTTTCTATCTTATAAACCCATCCAAAACACATATGTTATAGTTGTAGTTAATATTTAAAAATATTCAAAGTGTATAACTAATTACTCCCAATATTTTTCAAACCTCAATTTGTTTAACCTTGTAAATGTCATCTTAATGTCGTTTACGTCTTTTGTAAGTTTTAAATTACCATTAGTTGCTTTTACGCCGTTTTTGATAGATTAAGTTATTTTTCTTCTCGAAACCTTGACTCAAAACAACAAATTGCAAGACACAGGGCACGCGTGAGACACCATTGAAGCTTCTGGAGTTTGTAATTTGTTGAATTTTTGTGTTAATAAGTGATACCATGAGCCAGCTTCCGCTGATCGAGCATCTAAAAGGACACGAAAACTTATTTAGAACACGAAGAGCTTTGGGACGCAGTAAAAGGCTTTTTCATGTTCTTTTTTAATTATTTGTCTAAAAATAAGGTGATCGTAGAAAAAATCTTGTGTGCAATTCGAGCAGAAAGTGCGTTGCCGCTTTCGGCAAAGTATCACTTTCCGCTATTAATACACAAATAGCTATTATAACTATAAAAATTATTAATACGAAAGAAAATTTCTCTGAAATATATATTTCCAACAATCTCAGAAGTAGAGTTTAAGTTGGCAACATAGCATATCGATAAACTTATTTTTTGATCATGTAAATAGGTATACTGAATGGTCGAAAATTTTGATTATATGAAAAAATATTCATCGAAAATATTTGTTTTTTTATGTGCTAAAATCCTTAAATTTATTAGTCTACATTTTTGTTAAATAATTACATGGCAACATAAATATGTTAATTATCACGACAAGTACAACTAATTTCCAAGGTTCGCCGTCAAACAAGCAACCTACTTTATACAGAGTCTTTCATAAATAACTGGAAATGTTTCAACTGTTGAATATTTACCACAGAATATTAGGATTTAATATTTAGATAGCATGTGGCTTCTTATTGAGTTACAGGGTGTTTTATGTAAAACATATTTGTACCCTGTACTTTAATAATATTTGATCTATCCTTGTTATACTGATAGGGGAGAGTGGGGATCATTCGGTCTGTGGGTATATTTAGATGTCTGATATTTCCCAAACTGTTTCAAATTTCGCTCCAAGATTCGACTTCATTTATCTGCCTGCATGCTCTCATTTGTACCGGGTGGTCGGATAAGAATGCAAAGTTATCTCCGAAAGTATTCGTCGTACAGACTTGCGGTAAAAAGATAAAATTAAAATGAAGTGGTAGGGGGTGATCCAATGTTTTTTTAACCAAAGCTGTAACTCCTAAACGACTGGACGGATTTTAACAAACTTGGTCTCGTTGGAAAAAGTATTTATTGTTCCATCGAACCCATCTTAACTATGATATGTCTAATTCTTAGTGATATCACTAGAGCGCGTTTTTTGATATAATCGCAGAAAATTGCAAAATTCTCAAAAAAATTAAATGCAATAATATGTAGTGAAATGACACCTAAATAGGCTTGCAGGATTGGTTTTCACTTACTTCTCTCCTCTATTTCGGAAATTTGATAAGCGGAATGGAACTGTATATTTTTATATGCGGGTTCAGTTTTGTACTGTTTATCAAAGGTGTTTAAAGATAAGTTTCTTTCTCTTCAAGCCCTGTGTGAAGGGATTCGATATTTTGAAGTCTTGTAATAGTTGACAATCTTTGTGTATGTGATTTAATAGCTTTAGTTCTCTCGTCTTCCCAGGAGAGGATTAGTTAGCACTGTTCATCAATTTCCTTTTCTGAAGTTATTTGAACTTGTTTCTCAAGGGCTTTAGATAAACTGGAGGATTGTGTTTTCTGATGAACTTTTCATTACTATGGCTTTTAATGGAATACTAGTCTATTTTTTATTAAAAAATAAACGGGTTTAAAGATTAAAACTAACTTTTCCGCATATGTAACAGGCCCTGAACAATATTCTATCATAAATTGTCACTTGTATACACTTCGGGGGATGTATCGTGCTAGCCAACCGAAATTTGTCCAAAAATAACCAAAAGTGTAATATATCTGGATTTATAGGACCCGCTGTACTGGCTCTAGTCAGCTGAAAATCAATAGGGTACATCTGTGAGACACCTTGAACAATATTCAATCATAGAATTGGTCACTTTTATACACTCTGGAGGCTGTATCGTGCTAACAAACTGAAAATTCAATTTCGATGTAAAAGGAATTTTTATTTCTGACCCTTTCACAAACACAAACCAATGTAAGATTTGTTAACCTGTCCAGGTGACAAGTCTCGTTGTAGAACGTTGAGCGTATCCTTTTTTTTAGCTATTCGAAGGGAAGTTATAATGCTATCTCGATCTTTAAGCAGACCATCCTTTACGCACTCATTCAAACGCAATACCCAAGATATATTCTTTCCAATACTGTATATTCAAGATGATCTATTTGTAATAACAGATTTCATTATGTTTCTAGACAACCGGAAGATATGACAACAATATAAATATTAATGGCCATATTACATAACAGTCTAAATCAAAATTTATAAAAATTGTGCATGCCGGTTACGAAATGATTGAAGCGTTAGGTGGTGCACGTACTAGTGATTTTTGTCACAGTGACTGTTTCGTTACTTTCATATTTGGTTACGTAAAAATTGGGTGACTTTTTGTCCTCGGAGAACAGTAACATGCCAGTAATTCAATTGTTACCACGTTCATGGATTAATATTACGTGCGCGCAGTGGAAACTAAATATCACTTCGCTCCGTCCCCTCACTTCAGGGGGGATGAATAATGTCATTCTTGTATATTTATAAGTAATAGTTACCCTCAACAAAAGTAATCATTCATCAAATCATGTGACCTTCGTTCGGAAGTACCAAAAAAATTTTTCTGTATATGTAGGTACGTAGGTTGGTATACATGATGAAGAACTTCCCACTTAACAGCCTATTCAATGAACCCAATACTTTTTACCGCTGCATTTTTTCTGTTTCTAATCACAAGTGCACAAACAACAGACTCCTCGAGATCCATCTTATCGAATGCAAATTAATTTCGTAAAATTGTTACTGCTAATTGCTAGTGCGCGCAGCCACGAAAAGTTGGGTAACGTGACAGTGATAAAAATGTATTGTCACCGAGACAAAAATCATCAATGTGTGCAGAGCCTTATGATCTTCCCATATAGCACAAATATGTCCCCAAAACGTACGGAGGACGTCCAATCGCCGCGTATTCGTATGTCCTCAGTACGTTAGTTTTGAGTTCTCGAACACTTAAACAGGATGTTTCGAGTATGGAACCAAAACGTCCAGTTTAGGTACTCCAACTCAAAACGGACGGACTGGGGATATACGAAAGCGCGTAAATTGGTCGTCCCCAGAACTAAAATCATTGTTGTAACCTGGAGTCGGTTAGGAAAAGGTTAAAATGATCTGATGCCAACATCTTGACTTTTATAAAGTCATTCTTGTTGTAATAAATTATATGTTACAAGGGAAATTTACATATACTTGAATTCCTCTTGTTTGTTTAATATAAATTTTTCATTTACATTAGATACAAGCAAGAGAAATTAAAATACATGAAAACATCCTTTCTAACATACATTTCCTAGTGTTAATTGTCCCGAGGATGACTTTATAAAAATCGAAACGTCAGCAACAGTTATTTGGACCTTTTCCTAACCAGCTTCAAGTTACCATAACCATTGAGGTCACTACACCTCATACAAAAAGTATTGTTATTTATTTTCGCGCACAAAGTGTGGGTGAATTCTTTCAAAAATTGAATAAAAAACGTGTAGATTTAATGATTTTATTAACAAATTATGTGGAACTAAAACCTAATAAAACTTCTCCTGACATTTGATTTTATTTTTCCCGTGGAGCTCATTCTACGTTGGCTCACTCATAATTTTTTTCTCTCTCACTGGCTCTTTTCAACCATAAACTAATTACTGCTTCCGTTTCTTTTTGTGACTTTGACACATCTCCTTTACCTGTAGCATCTTCAATAAAATAACACATTAGAATATGTTCATATAAGTAAAAATTGAATCTCTTTTTAAAATTCGTTTGATTTTTTTTTACAAAATTCACCAGAAAAAAATATAATTGATAAAGTAGTCTATTTCCCGAAGTAGACTATCAAATTCAGTGCACACCGATTTACTTCACTCAACATTTCTCTTGGCCAAACTAAATATGTGATAGCAATTTTGTGAAACTGACCAAATAAAAATATTAGGATTTTGAAACCTTTACGACTAATAACATTGCCATTTTGGTATGATGAAAAGGCGACTCAACCTTTCTTCCCAGCTAAAACTCATTGCCAACTGATTAGACATCAACAGGAAAATTACCTTTTTTATAAAATTATAGGGACTTGTTGCACCCAGTTTGGAAATCTCTGGGACACATTGAGCTTCAAAGTCCACTCTGATATCTTATGAGTTATATAACTTCGCCAGAGATAATGTACATTTACTCAGAAGACTAATAGTAATAGAAAGGAAAATTCAGGAAAAAGAAGAATTATATCGTAACATACATAGACCTGAGGATAGCTTTTTAGCTAGAAGAAATGGAAATGCCAACAACACTAGTAAACAACTAAATAAAATATATCTCCTACGTAAAAATTCTTACTTTGTCTAAATCGAAATTAAATTAATTCGTTTTTGTTTGAGTAAATATGTCTAATGTATAGTCTGAAGCGTAGACTACCTATTTTAAAAACAAACAGCTGTAACTCATTTTATAAAGAATGTATTATTTTGGCGAAAATGTTGTTTGCAAGCGTTTCAAGATTTACATATATTGTGTAAAATCCTATATTTATTGAAGTTTGAATCAATACAAGACATAAGTAGACGTTTTTTGAAAGCGTAGTTGCAAAGACTTATCAATTTGTACATCTATTGTGTGCGCAAGGTCAGATGTATTATCTTTCAAGCATATCGTTAATTCCAAAGGCGGAACGTAATTAGATTTTCTTTTAAAAATATTTTGAATAAATAAAAAATTTAAAACCAATTAAAATATACAAATATTATTTCAAATCGTTCATTTATTAAATACATACAGAAAAGTATCGTGTGTCGTCATTATCACATCAATTAATTGATTTCAACTGAATTTATCGAAAACCTAACCTCAAAATACACCGAAATCGTTATTAATTCACCCATTTGAGTGTTCATTCATTGGTACATGTGCTGAACCCAGTAAACGAACAAAATGTTCATTCATTGGGATTTCACGTGTTAATCTAGATTTCATCGACCTGATATTTATATACTCGTTTAGAAAGGCTGTTTCACGGGTTCCGTCAGGAAATGTCTACTAAGCTTGCTACCCAGTAAATGAATGACTTTGTTCATACATTGAATCATAACATAGATCAATGGTGCTTCAGTGAATGAACAATTTATTCTTTCTCTGTTTTTTCTGACTTCATATTTTTTTCAATCATTTGACAGAAATATGGAAGGTGGAAAGTCCAAGCCAGAACATCAGAAAAAGTATGTTTGATTCCGATATTCCGATGACTGTCTCTAGAAGGCCGTGGAAGCAATAAGAAAAAAGGAAATCACCATCAATGCGGTCAGCAGACAATATGGGATTCCGAAAAGTACACTTTTCATCAAAACCACTGGAAAAGTTCCCATGATCCGGAAAATGGGACCTCCCACCATTTTGACCTCCGAAGAAGAAACTACTCTAGAAACTTGGATTCTATCCAAAGCTCTATTAGGATTTCCCATGCATCCCAATGAGGTGAAGGACTCAGTGGAACGTGTCCTCAAATGTGTTGATAACCCAATAAATTCGTGGATGATAGACCGGGTAGGAAATGGTTACATCTTTTTTTACAAAGAAATCCAAAAATAACCACAAGGAATACAGAATTAATATCCAAAGCGAGAGCATCTGTAACAGAGGCAGACATTCGAAAATGGTTTCAGGAGATGAAGGAATATTTAATTGGAGAAGGCGTTGAAGACATCCTTTCTGAGCCTGATAGAATTTTTAATAGGGTTGAAACCGTTTCCAGACTTGTCCAAAAACTGGAAAGCTTCTGGCTCCCAAAAATTACAGGAATTTTTATGAAATTGCTAGTGGTCCAGAAAAAAAATGCATAACAGTTTTCTGTACATTTTCTGCCTCAGGAGAATCTGTTCCACCTATGATTGTGTACCCGTACAAGCGTATTCCAAGAGATATTGCACAAACTATACCTGAAGAGTGGGGTATTGGCCGAACAGATAGTGGATGGATGACGAGTGCAACATTCTACGAATTTATTGCGAATATTTTCTTCCCTTGGCTTTAAGAAAACAACATTAAATTTCCTGTTTTACTATTGCTTGACGGTCATAAATCGCATATCAATATGGATTTGTATAATTTCTGTGTGCAGAAAAGAATAATACTATACTGCCTTCTGCCCAATGCAACACATATCTTGCAACCTTGTGACGTATCAGTATTCAAGTCTCTCAAAGGGCACTAGAAAAAGACCATTTTGAAACATAAACAGAACACCAATATCTGTTACAAAAAATACCTTTGCCCCCCTTTTCCAAAAGGCTTTTGAAGAATCGGTCAAACCGGAAATAATCAAAAACGGTTTCAGAAAATGTGGAATATTTCCATTTAGTGCAGACGCTGTGAATTATTCCTAATGCATTTCAACAAGGAGATAGCAGCTTGACCAGAGACGAATATGGAACTGTTCTGAAAGTCATTAAACATCATGTAGATTCAAAAACTTTGATAGAATTCAGTAGTGCCCATGAATATGAAAAAACAGATGACATTCAGTTCTACAACTTTTGGAAAATATGTAAAGAAGCAACCGATGCCGATGGAACGAACAATTTGAGAAATGCTGATGGAATGAACCGAGAGTGAAGAAGCCTTCGAAGAAAACTCGCAGAATATTGCGAATTTTGACATACAGGATATACAAGAATACACAACAGACTTAACATATGACCTGTTGAATCTACCATTGGAAATTGATGGTATTCTCTATCCAGCTAACATATCTGACAATTAAGCAATAATATTGAATGTGGATAGAACGAAAGATTTATAAAACGTTTTCATAGAAGAAATTGAAAATCCTGAAGATATATTGGACGGTACCGAGCGAGAGAGTATAACTAATAATGATACTCTAATAGAAGGTTACGAGAAAAAAACAAGTAAAACAGATGATCTGAATGCTGTAGAAGAACTCGAGATTCCAGATAAAATAGACGTAGTAATAGATAACAATAGTGTCGATTTCCATAATCAAGAGCCGCAGAAGCCGAAAACCACCAGAGACGTATGGCTACAACATCTTCATTGGCCAAATATTGAAAAAAGTGTGGCAAAAGGAAACAGGCAACTTTAATGCCGTTTGCCATCACTTCCAAAAAATGGAAAGACTATACAGATACAAAAGAATCTGAGAAAAAGGAAAAAGAAGCTGAGAAATTGAAACAAAAATCAATTAGAGAGAAAAAAACAAGAAGCAACCACAAGAAGAACCGCGAAAAGAACCAAAGCACCACCAGCAACAGAAGTTACCTGTTTACATGCTCATATAATCGATACTGGCAATCAAGATAAAAATCCTAGAGTTTACCAACATATCACTGTAGGAACTTATGTTATAATAACGTATAACCAGAAATATTTTCCGGGCATAGTAGAAACTATTGACAATAATGAATATGAAGTCCGCGCTATGGCACCAGCTGGTCTTAATACCTTTAGATGGCCCGATTGTGTTGAGCAGATATGGTACAAGAAGTCTTCAATTGCCGAAGTGATCGAAGCACCCAAGCATATTAGACGTGGTTCCTACGATTGTCCCGAAATTCGTAAATATTCTGAAAATATCAATCCGAGCAACATAAGGAATATACTATCTTCCCCAGAGGATATCAACAGGGATAAAAATGGAGCAAAAATCAATGATTCACAAGAAATTACTATTGGAGCTTATGTCATAATAATGTATAACCAAAAATATTTTCCTGGAGTAGTGGAAAATGCAGAAAGTGATGAATATGAAGTTCGCGCTATGACACCAGCAGGTCCCAATACTTTCAAATGGCCAGCACGTGTTGACCAAACATGGGACGAGAAAACTTCAATTGTGGAAATGATTGAAGCCCCCAAGCTTATAAGACGTGGTTTTTTCGAATATCCAGAAATGCTGAAATTTGTCTGAAATAATATTGTATCGCTATATGTTGTGTTGTCGTTGATAATCATTGATTTAAAATTGTTCAACGTCTATTTTCTTCATAAGTTCATTCATTCTGGATCAGCCATGTTCAATCAATGGTAGCATTCGTTCATTTACTGGGGTATTATGCAACATTTTACATTTTATTTTTTTACTAAGTCTTAAACTATCTACTTCTGTAACTATCGTATGCAACGTGTTCACTATTTCATTGAACACGAAGTGTTATTTTTCTGGAGCTGAAAATCAGTACGGATGGTTTATAAAAATACAGTGAAGCTCAAAAATGTCTTGAGTGTTTATTCACTGGTGCATTTACCCTACAGCACAAACCAAATCATCTACGTATTTATAAAGGAAAGGAAGATCAAACGGTAAAGTCGGAATCGCTTAATTCAACAGATAATCCATTCTAGCAACGATAGTGTTGGAAGTGAGATTGGATAGTAGGTTTTTAGAAAATTGAATTTCCTACAAAACAGTCTCACTCGTATTTTTGTATCTACGATAATTTGAAAAATATTAGCGTGTGAACGTAAACAATATTTGCGTCAATTGACCTTTTTTTGCAAAGAATTTAGTTTTCTATAAAAAATAACTACACAACATTTTCGTAGTTTTCATAGTTGCAAAATTATACTGGAATAAAAAAGAAAATATTGTATTTTGTAGATGCCTCAGCAACATACTCAAAAATAAAGCTTAACTAAATAATGAAAAGTTCATTGCTCCCACGACAAGTCGGGGGTGATCAGTGATCAGCCACCCTCTTGCACGCGGCAAATCGTTCTGTCAATGTTTTACCGGTGAAAAGGGACCAAATAATTTTAGCCTAAACTAAATAATAAAAAGACGCAATGTTTTTTACACATTGGGGGCGCACTGCCACCCCCTTACCCGGGGAATCCGGTGCAATTCTCACGGTCTCAATAACATTCTCTCAAAAAATAGGCCTTATCTAAATTATCAGCCAAAAATTTCACTGCATCACCTGATTATATGTAATTGAGAGAAATTCCCATCTGTAATTTCACCTGAAAACAAAATATTTACTCGCCCACGATTTGTCGTGTGACTTTAAAAATAGTTTTTGAACATCGTATTATGAGAAAAATCATTTCACACAAGACTCTATTTAAATCAATTCGTAATTTCATTCAAAATTTACCGACGGAGAGTCACGTTCTTACAATTATTTTAGTTTTTATTCTAAATTCATTACATAATTGATTAATGCAAACAGATGTGACCGCGTTTTCACAAGTTTTTCACGAACCTCCGAATCTCATGGAAAAATGTAGATATATTGTGTCCAGCCATTATCACGTTAATCATAATGGTAAGAAGCAACGAACCACCATTGAAGGAAGAAAGAGAAACAGAGGAATAGCTTACGTATGCAAAATATTGATAACAGAAGCAGGATATGATTTCGGAAAAGCAATATAGTATTAGAGAAAAAAGGTCGACGGAAGATGCAATATATGCGCTAACATCACAATTATTCAATGCTTTAGATCAGTGGTCGCCAACCTGTCGATCGCGAGCTACCGGTAGCTCGCGGAGGCAATACTGGTAGCTCCCACGATTTTAATTTAAAAAATACAAACTGCAAAAATCCGAGAAGCTTCCGAAAATTCCACAAAAAAATCTAATTGTCATAATATTAAACATAAACAGCGGCAACGTTGCGATGAGCGATCTACCGCTGACGCCATCAAACTAGAATCGGCTAGAACCGACTAGCCAGACCAGCGCGTTAGTGTTCGAGAACGATCAGGATTGCTTTGAACGGGGTAAATACGCACGGCGCGGCAACATTGCGTTTACGCTTCGTTTAAAACTGAACGCGTAACCGACGTCCAGCGGTTGGGTTAGTAGAGAACAACAAAAAATTATATTATGGCAAGCAGTTGTAAGAAGGTAAAGACATACCACTTTCATTCGAAATGGGAAGAACAATACTTTTTTACAGAAGTTAAAGATAAAAATGTGAGCTTGTTATGTAATACTTCGGTCTCCGTTGCTAAAAAAGGAAATATTGAGAGACATCATAAAACTGTACATTCTAATTTAGAAAAATCATTCCCACTACAATGTACCGCCAGAAAGGAGAAACAAACAGTTAAATGGACAACAATTAATATTTTTAAGAACAGTCGACAAAAATAAGGCTGCAACTGAAGCATCGTCCCAGATAATTGCACAAAAAAAGAAACCTTATAAAGACGGGCAAATGATAAAACAGGCGTTTTATAAGCTATAAAAGCTATGCAACTTTCTGCTAATACAGTGACGAGACGTGTAGAAGTAATGAGCAATGATATTTTTTTACAGTTAAGAACTGACTTAGAAAACTGTGTTTATTTTTCACTTCAACTGAATGAATCAACAGATGTCGTTGACACTGCCCAGATGGTTTTTAGTGATTTTACAATTAAAGAAGATCTTTTGAAGCTTATTTCACTGAAAGGACACACTACTGGACATGAGTTGTTTTCTCATTTAAAAAATATTATTTCTTCCGAGAAAATTCCAATATCGTAAATGGTAGGCTTGACAACCGATGGCGCTCCAGGTATGGTGGGTTGTGATAAGGGTCTGATGGCGTTATGTCGTAAAGACGAAATTTTTCCGCAATTTCTCTGTTACCACTGCATTATCCATCAGCAAGCATTATGTGAAAGAAAATTTCCTGAAACTAAACAACGTTATGAAACTGGTGGTAAAAATTGTGAACTCATGCTCAAGCGTTACAAAGAAGATTATTCAAAACCTTCGCCGATGAAGTTGACTGTCAATACGGGGACCTACTCCTTCACTCTGAAGTCCGATGGTTAAGTAGAGGACGGGTGCTGAAACGTTTTAATGATGTCTTATCTGGCATAGTTCAATTTTTCAAACAACGCGATGAACCGACTCCGGAACTAGAAAATTCAATCTGGCTTAGAGATTTTGGTTTTGTCGTCGACATTACAGAGAAATTAAACGAACTTAATTTGCAGCTTAAGGGGAGAGACAAAGAACTAGCGGAAATGATTTCTGATATAAAAGCATTTATCAAAAAGCTGGAGTTTTGGCAACAAAACCTAATTAACAGCGATGCCAAGCATTTTCCTATTCTTTCAGAAAAAATATCTCAAAATCCATTAGAACCTTATGACAGCAAATAACATGTATAAATAGTTTCTACCCTGAAGAATAACTTCAAAAATCGTAGCTTAGTAGCGCAGTTTGTTGTTTCACCCTTTATGGAAATTGATATCCAACAGTTTGCAACTTGTGTTATGCAGAACTTTGGCGAAGGCATCACTGCAACAGAAATGGAAGTAATCGAGTTTCAAAATGATTTAGCCTTAAAATCGTTAGTCTCAAGTACCAAATGTATCTGGCCTATTGTAAGTAAAGACAAATATTCAGTTCTATGCCGTGTTGCCTTGAACGTGAAAGCATTATTCAGTTCAAACTATTTTTGTGAATCTTCTTTTTCCAATATGAAGTTTATTAAGAACAAATATCGCAATCGACTTACAGGTGAACATTTGGATAATTGTATTCGAATGGCTGTATCAAATTATACTGCAAAGATTAAAAACATTATCGATGAGTCTGAGTGTCAGCCTTCTCATTGAACGTGCTTTTTTTTCAATGTTTATGTTCATGATAGTGCGTTACTTATTTGTTGTTATTATTAACTATTTTTAAATCTTACGTGACATGCCGTTGTGGCTGGATAAAAGTTTGTGTTTATTTTTCAAACACCTTCGTTTGGTAGGTAGGAATCTAGCTATGAACAAGTACGTACCAGTAATATTAGTTATTTTGTTATTAGTTCATTATTAGTACCTATGTATTATGTATTACCAGTTAAATAGTAAAATAAATACATATAACGATAAATTAACTATGGATTATTTCATTTACGTTGCGTTACGTGGCTTCCGTGTGGGTAGCTCGCTGTTCATTCCAAAATTAACAAAGTAGCTCAACACATTGAGAGGTTGGCGACCACTGCTTTAGATTATAAGACTCCAACAATTTCCATCTTCGTCGACCTCTCTAAAGCCTTTGATATTGTGTGTCTCAAACGTTTGTTACAAAAACTTGAGTGTTATGACGTACGGGGAAAAATCTTTAACTTATTAAACTGGTATTTAGGTAATAGGATCCAACATGTAAATATTGATGGAATACGCAGTGGACCCAGAATTGTTTCTTACGGAGTATTCCGAGGTACGGTACTCGGGCCGCTATTATTTACTCTATATATTAACAGCTTGCTAAAAATAAAATACTAAGGGAAATATCATAAACTTCGCTGGAGATACTGTAATAACTTATTCTGTCCGAAATTGGAATGTACTGAAAACTATTATTTTAGAAGATTTTACAATAATAAAAACGTGGTTAACATCGATGAAGTATCTAGGTATTATTGTGGACCAGCATCTTAAGTGGGATCTGCGAATTTAAAATGTTACAAATAAAATTACAGCGTTACTTTATAAGTTTAGAAACGAAAAACAACTAAAATTTTTATTTTTCCTTAGTACAATCACATCTAAATTATGGGATCCTCGGATAGGGCGGTGCAGCAGATAATCACATGAACAATTTAAATACGTTGCAAAATTGGGTATTAAAAATTATTTATAGAAAAGGAAAACTTATTCTAGTGATGCACTTTTTACTGAAAACAAATTGTTCGTCATGAGACAACTGTACTAACAAAACAAATTGTTAAACATTTTCATAAATTAAATAAAACTAAATTTTTCCATGCATGAATACTGCACTAGGGGAAATTAACTGTGTCGACCCTTACTTCGTGGAATCTACTCATATTAGTGTTTTAAATGAAACTCACTGTTTCTAGCTAATTCCACAATATAATGAAAATTGTTGAAAATTCTAAAAAATTGACAATTGTTTCGATAAATCAATATCATCGTCAGAATGACAGAAGTTACATTTCATTTGATGCCTGGGTAGTGAACGACAATTAGATGTTATTTTCAACTACATTAATAATTTACACCCAAAAATTAAATTTACATTAGAAATTGAAGAAAATAGCTCAATCAATTTTCTTGATTTAAAAATTCCATAAAATTCCATAAAAATCCAGGATATAACCATACCTAAGCTTCAATATTTGTAATATCACATCTTCTTCTTTTTTCTATTAACATATATTAAGTCAATCACAATTTAGGTCACTTCTTGGTCTAGCCAAAAATAACTACTAAGCATCAGGTAGGCATCAAATGAAAAGTAACTTCTGTCATTCTGACGATGATATTGATTTATCGAAACAATTGTCAATTTTTAAGAATTTTCAACAATTTTCATTATATGGTGAAATTAGCTAGAAACAGTGAGTTTCATTTAAAACACTAATGCACTAGGGGAAACAATGCGAACCTTACAACCTACAATAAGACCATTGGTCAACGTTGTCCTAGTTACTTTGCACCAAGATTATATAATTTGTTAGCAACAGATATAAAAACTATTAGAAACTTAAAGCGTTATAAAATAGTTGTAAAGAAATGGTTTATAAATCAAAACAGAAATATTTTCAATGGTTTGGTTAATCTAAATTATGTACATAAAATTTACTATAAAACCTTTTCATATATCATTCATATTAAAAAAAATATTAATCTACAATTATTATAAGTCTATTTTAGTAGTGCTAACTTAGATAATTAGTAGTATTTCTATATATTTAATTAATTACGTTGTTTGATATGTGTTATTTATTTTAATATTTATATAATCAATACCTACATTATAATTATTTCAAAATATTATTTACAAGGCACACACATCGGAACTCCTGCACACAGGCATGTCAAATGTCTCTGTAGGAAATCTATGTTTATGCTCAATCTATTTAATATTTCAATATTTTAAATTTTTGTAACTTTATATACTGTATTAGCAATAAACATTATTATATATATCTAATAATCAAAAAACTATTGTTAACCTTGAACATAATTTGAAATTTTTTAAAAACGGAAATCATACAATCAACTTCAGAGTATATTTTTAATAATTTTTCATTTCGTCAAACATAAACCCATAATAAAATTTTTACTTAATAAAGAATAAAAACATCAATAAACTAAATAAACTTGAAGAAAAAGAATTTGAAATAAAATTAAATACAAGCTCTAAATGGATAAAAAAACTTACTTACATTGATATTCCATATGACATTTTATGTTTTTTATCTTTAGGTCCTAAATTTAGTATTGAGCCAATTCTAGGTAAAGATATTCAAATAAAACATTTACTAGCATATGTTGAATATATTACATAATAAACTTCAGATGAAAAAAACATTAATAGCAAAATCAACAAACATAATTACAAATCAAATAAACCAAATAATTTATTCTGTCGTAATTTATACCATGAAACAAGAGAATTTCTGAAAATGCACTCAAATATTTATTGTAACAGAGATAAAGGTAACTCAACTGTTATTATGATTAAAGAAAACTATATTGAACTATCTTCAGATATTATAAATAGTAATTCTTCTTACATCATATTGAACAAAGATCCTACAATAACAATTCAAAATAAAGTAATACTATAATAAAAAAACTGTTTAATATAAACCAAATAGATAAAATTACGAAAGAAAAACTAACTTGTTATAAAGGAATACCAGCTAAATTCTATGGCCTTACCAAAATTCATAAACCAATATTATCAATTAGACCCATTGTAGCTTCTATAGGTACACCAACTAATTTATTAGGTTCATATATAACTTAAATACAGAATATAACATTAAAGACTCATTTGAAGTTTTCAAGCAATTTAACAAATTTCAATTACCTGATAATCATGTAATTTGCAGTTTGGATGTTGTTTCTTTCTATCTGTATCTGTAAAGGTTGGAAGGGTGGGTAGACCCCACAGCACTTAGGCCACAATTGGCCCATTGTGCATCCTTCTGAGGTTCAAAACTTCATTCTAGCTCGTCATCCAGCCTACTTCTCTGAAGTAGGCGAAAACGTCGCCTGAATTAAGTTCCCTCAGATTAGCGTGTGTTAGCCTGTGCTCGCCGAATACATGAAACCTAAGATGAGAGAGTGGCTGACATTCACAAAGAATGTGCTCGACAGTCTCATCTTCTTGCTAACATCCTCTACAAAGTGGGGTGTCAGAGAGACCCAGTCTGTGGAGGTGTTTTCGTAGGTGGCAGTGACCAGTCAGAATACCCGTGGCTGTTCGTAGGTTCCGAGTAGATATACTAAGCGGGTTCTAACTCACTACTTCGAAAAACGTCCGCTAGTCGACGGTGGCGCTGGTGTCGCTGTCGGCGATTACAGATTTCTTTTTTCTGTCGTCCATTTTTCGGTCGGCAGATTTCTTTTTTTAAATTTTTATTCCAGTAGATTACAGATTTCTATTTTTCTGTCGTCCATTTTTTATCCGTTTGTGCATCGAAAAAAATGTTTGCCTTGAGTGAGATTCGAACCCGGGACCTCATCGTTCCCAGCCTTCGCCGTAACATCTCCGCCATAAGGGCTCCACTATATTTCAATTTTGAAATTTGTGTGTTGGTTTCACGTTGAGGTGTCCTTCTCGCGATGAGTCTATTTTTATAGTTCTTTTCTACAATAATAATGTGAGAGTGATATTGTTATTTTTGCTATACCAATTATATATTATTGAAATTTTTAATACATAATTTGTTCCAATTTACCATTATGATCATTACACAGAGTATAGTCATAAAGATACTGCATTTTTTATACAGGGTGTGATCATAAAATATGCCATTTGTCCTTATATACAGGGTATAGTCAAAAAAGATGTGATGTTCATATATACAGAGTGTAGTCATAAAAGAGTCCATATATACAGTGCGTAGTCATAAAAAGATGCAATTTTATACAGGGTGTAGTCATAAAGTACCGTATTTTTTATATACACAGGTTGTAGTCATAAAAACACCATATTTTTTTATAAAAGATGCCACAGGGTATATAAAGATAAGGACATTACAATGAATCTCTGCTATTACTGCTCAAATTTTCATCTGACATACTGCATTGGTAGATTATTTTCACACACACGATGTTACTAGAACGACCACGACAACCACAACATTAACGATAACAACAATGATGACAACGATGACAACGATAACGATGACACCGACGACAACGACGACAACGACAGCAAATCCACTTTATTCGACAGCAGAGGACACCCAAAGCTTCGCATGCTTGAAATTTGTTGCTCGTACGACTACATTATAGTAAAATATGCCGTGACTTAATATATTATTAGACAGATAACACACATCAGAAGTCTATCAGACAGATAGCAGAGGGTTAACAGAATGGATAACAAACACACCTCAGACCCACATCAGTTTGACTGCGCTGGTACTAACAAATTTACTGCAACACTCGGTTTATATGAATTATTTTCCAAGAAACAAACAAAAGAGCAACAAATTTGCAGATACTGATATGAACGGATATCTATCATGATAGAAGAGAACATCTAAGACATCAGGCTTGCACCCAACTAAATTGATATAATTAAGCCGCTCCTCAAAAAGAACGCTACGCTAATAGAAAAATCTTGAAGCAATGATTTCACAACTTTGTCATACACTGGATGTCATTTTTATCATAGATGCGGTGAAACAAGGAGCCAACTTTACCACTCAAGCAGAGGGGCAGCAGACACACATCACAGGGTTAGCACACATACACCACAGATGCACCAGACATTCACCACGTTATACGTTTAACATTTTTGGCATCAAACAGTACTCTTAAAAAAAAAAAATATCAGGAATCTTGTATTTCCGAATTTCATTATGGATCACCCCAAATATTTAAAGGGACGTATGATACTGATGGCGATATTGATAATTTTCATAGACATTATAGCTATTTATAATTTAATCACTTAATATAATTAAGCCGCTCTTCAAAAAGAATGCAATGCAAATAGAAAAATCTTGAAGCGATAATTACACAACTTAGAGGTACAGTTTTATTGAATATTACTTTTCATCAAAATAGCTATTCTGAAATATTGGTATAATTTGAAACGTTAATAATAAACCACCGATTATTATACCAAAATGTGATAAACAAACAATGCACGCTTCTTGAATGAGGAATAATCCAACAGAGGACGCTTCTGTGTCGAATTCATATAGCTAGGATAAAATTCAGTATAGTTGAAATATGCCCCATTGTAATCATTCTTGGTAAAATCCAACTGCATTCATTCATTGGGATACAGGTAGGGAACGCATTAAAATATTTGAATGACAATATTCTGTATAGTGGTTGATTTGAGAAGCCGACAAGACGTTGAGCTTAGACCATAAAGATTATTAATGTTTCTATATTAAATAGTCCTCTGTATGATACATAAATTAGGTTCATTACAGTATACGAATATTTTTTCAATACAGGGTGTTAAAAGATATTTGCATCCCTATTATTATTCTGCGGGGAATATCTACGTAAAATATACGAGGCATGTTATGATTAAAATTGATATATACATGGGGTGTTTGTAATTATTAAGACTGTAGAAATATGTAGATATAAAAGTTAATGACACACACAGTTTAGTAGTATTTTGAGCGGGATGTCTACGTAAATTATAACAAATATATGTCTGAATATGATACTGAGAAACCATCATCGTACATACAGATACCACATTTTTTATACATGGTGTGGTCATAAAACATACCATTTTTCTTTATATACAGGTGTAGTCAAAAAGATGTGATGTTCATATATACAGAGTGTAGTCATAAAAAGATGCGATTTTATACAGGGTGTAATCATAAAGATACCGTATTTTTTATATATACAGGTCGTAGTCATAAAAATACCGAATTTTTTCATAAAAGATGCCACAGAGTATATAAAGATAAGGACGTTACAATGAATCTCTGCTATTATTGCTCAAATTTTCATTGAACAAACCGCATTGGTAGATTATTTCCACATACAGGATGTTACTAGAACGACAACGACAATGACAGCAAATCCACTTTATTCGACAACAGAGGACACTCAAAGCGTTTGCATGCTTGAGATTTGTTGCTCGTACGACTACACTATAGTAAAATATGATGTGACTCATTATATTATTAAACGGATAACACACATCAGAAGTCTATCAGATAGATAGCAGAGGGGTAACAGAAGGGATAACAAACACACCCCAGACTCACATCAGAAGTCTGTTTGACAGTGCTAGTACTAACAAATTTACTGCGACACTCGGTTTATATGAATTATTTCCAAGAAAACAACAAAATGAAGCAATGATTTCACAACTTTGTCATACACTGAATGTCATTTTTATCATAGATGTGGTGAAAGAAGAACCAACTTTACAACTCAAGCAGAGGGACAGCAGACACACATCACAGGGTTAGCACACATACACCACAGAGGCACCAGACATGCATCACCGTTATACGTTTGACATTTTTGGTATCAAACAGTACTCTTTGAAACTAAATATCAGGAATCTTGTATTGCCGAATTTCATTATGAATCATCCCAAATATTTAGAGGGACGTATGATACTGATGGCGATATTGATAATTTTCATAGACATTATAGCTATTTATAATTTAATCACGTTATTTGTATATTCATTTAATATAGTTATATGATTTTCTGTATTTGTAAATTCTTAAAATTAAACTGTTATATGCTTTACCCAAGTCCCAGTAAGACTACGCTCTTCAGGCACGGATTATTATACCGAAATGTGACAACACTTTCGACAACATGATTATAAAACTAACAATTTTAGTAATGGAACTCACAAAATTTTATTCAAATATTGTGATTTGTCTGTATGGGAGAGAGAATTTACGGTCGACGGGCAGGTAAGATTTTATATGAAAAATAACAATGACATTCTCGGAGGGTCAAAAAGATTTCACCTGCTGTGTGTTACATAAAATGTAAGGAATGTATATGCAATCATAGAATTTGTATCTTCCCATGATGGACGTTATGGTGCTAAAAATCTCATTTCTAGTCCGCGTTATCACAATAGAACAATTTTCAATGATGATCTGACTCTAAGGAAAATTGAAAAATCTCCATTTTCAATAAACCAATGTATATGAATATGGCAATTTTCGATATTTCCAAAATTGGAATGTACGACTTTCACTATAATTTTATGCTTCCAACAATGGGAGCAGTCAATTGTGAGCTATTGTACACAGACACTAACAGTTTTGCTCACCAACTTACTTGTAACGATGCATATAAATATTTAATTGACACAAAATTGACAAATTTGATACATAAGACTACTACACTAATAATCCATACAATATACCTAGAGTTAATAAAAAGTATTATGCGTAATGAAAGATGAGTCTAATGGACAAATCATCACACATTTCGTTGGTCCAAAATGTACGGCTACAAAGTTCAGTGTGGGAGTAAAGTCGTTAAAGAGTATTAAAAAATGTGTAGTAAAAAATAACTTTTGATGATTATGTCGATTGTATGAAAAATTGGAAACAGATGACAATTACTCAAAATACGATACGTTCCTTTGTCCATAATGTGTATAGTGTTGAACAAACCAAAATCGCGTTGAGTCCTCACAATGATAAAAGGAAATTACTTCATAATTCTTTATGGGAACGATGAGGTCGTGGGTTCGAAACTCACTCGGGGTAAAATTTTTTTCTCAAGCAGGATGAAGTTAATCTAAAACATATATTTGAGGAACATGTGTCACCAGACATAACATTTGAGGAATTTTAAAAGATTTGCTCAGAATGTTGGTCGACTACTAACAACTATGGAACATTGGTGATTGTAAAAGGTCAGAAGGAGGACAAGAGGAGATAAAAACACAATAATTTCAATTAATCAATTTATTACATCATCTAAATCATTTACAACTTTAGGTTTACAGAAATATATAAATTCTCTAAGTGCCGCAGACAATATGCTATCACTACAATCACATATGCAATACAATAACTCAAATTTACTTAAATGTACATTATTTTGAGCAAAATTCCTAATAAGTTCAATCATATTTCTATAGTATTCACCAAAATTTAGAGATTCCAAATGGGTGAGACGTGGAGAAATGAGGTGATGATGGAGTTGTAGAAGTTGATGAACATCTTGTTGAGTTAAAGGGAAGCTGATGCCGTGTTTGATTACTTCCAACCATTTTACACAATCGAATATTACTTGATGAATGGTACAGTAGTCGCCACATTGTATCGTCTCTGACTCATAATCATCGTAAAACGCTGGAAGTGGCTCATCTATGAACGAATTATTATTCAAAATATCGATAAACGTGGCCCATTCGAAAGTGCTGAAGGAGATTTTTGTAGGTTTATTCGTTTCTGATAGAGTGATTGCGCTACCAAACGTTCTTGCTGGACTCAAACCACAACCAATTTGAAAATTCGTATGTGTAGGATACTCGATATACAACAGGTACTGGTCTTCCTTTTTAGCGGCTATTTCATACATTTCCAAAATATGATCTAATTCGGCACTATAATTATAACTTTCTGTACTACTACTAAAACCACTATCTTGAGAGCTCATATTGACGACTAACAATCTAACCTACAGCTTTCTCCAATTTATACCATGACCTACCCCATACCACCACACATACCTTCATACAAAAATGTATTCATACGCGGCGCAGCGAAAAGTAGTTACCCAACTACAACATCTGTATTTTCGATCCAACTGTTGTGTTTTGTGTCTAAACCCAAACATTTAACAAACATTTTGTTGCCTTTTCTTCTAAGCACCTTTTCCACCAAGTAAATATCTGGATTTGACGTTTTCTGTAACTCTTCCTCGTAAAACCCTCCACTGATTGGTATACCCTGCATATCTTCTAGCAAATATGCGGTGGGATTTGTTATTTTAACTTTAACGATTTTGAATAGTTCAGCCGTCCAATTGGGTGTATATCCTTTCTCAAAGACATGTTTCGACATGCTTATACGTACAATATCACCAACTCTTAATTTACGACGTCCGACAATCTTTAGATGTGTATATGTTTTGTTTAAAATATCTTTTTCGTTGGATTTATTGACATTGGAAGGTTTATAGTTGGTAGTTGAATGCTTTGCATTATTGTATTCCATCGTAATTTTGGGTAAAATGTTTATCCATTCATGTGTGCCATTTAAACTGAAATGTTTGTAAAGCTTTAATTTCAATGTTCTAATAACTCTTTCTGCCATAGAAGCTTTTTTTTTTCGTGCTAAATACACTATAATGATTAATCCCTACTGATTTTCAATTTAATTTCGTTATTTGTATATTTATTTAATATAGTTATATGCTTTTCGCATTTGTGTATTCTTTAAATTCAACCGTTATATGCTTTTCTTCGTCTTCTCTATTCTATTTTTCCGTATTTTATTTGTAAATTAAATGAATAAAACAATATGTATGTTGTAATAAGTTTGTTTAATAAAAAATCATCCTTACAACCCGCATGACTATAGGGAGAAGAGAGAGAAAAATGAAACGCAAACATTTCAATCAAATCAATTTATTACATTGTTTTCATCCAAACCGTTTACAACTTTTGACTTATAATAATTCTCTAAGTACAACACTACTACTTACAATAACTCTAATTTACTCAAATTTCAATTATTTTGAACAAAATTCATGGTTATATCTACAATTTTTTAAAATATTCACAAAAACTTGGAGAATCTAAATATGTGAGTCGGTGTGAAATGAGACAATGATTGACTTGTAGAATTTGATGAATATCTTCTCCACATAAAAGGAAGCTGATGTCACGTTTTATCACTTCCAACTATTTAACGTAATCAAATATTACTTGTAGAATGGTGTAGTAATCCCCACATGGCATCGTCTCGGGATCATATTCTTCGTAACATGCTGGAAGTGATGCACTTATAAATGAATTTTCAATCAAAATATCGGTTAGCGTAGCCCATTCGTATGTGCTGAAGGAGATTTTCGCTGGTTTATCAATGTTTGATTTACAGAGAAATTTTTTTAGGTAAGTACATCTGTATTGTAAAACTACCTAAATATATTGTTGAGCAAATCCTTATACCAAAGAGATTCCAACAAATTTTTTTTGTTTCTACGTATTGATTCACTTTATTACGAAACTTTAGTTATACAATAGTCATTGGTCCAAGTGTTAGAGATCTTCTTCTTTATGTTTTTTCTATTCAATAATGTTTGCTAGAATGAGCTCTTCAATTATTTTATGAAATTCATCATCATTCCGGTGTAGTTGTTTTAATCTGTCTACCAATAATGTGTCTGCTATGTTAGGTTACTCCACTTGTGTGCGCGCACGCAAGTGGAGTAACCTAACATAGCAGACACATATAAGTCGCTTGATAGAATTAATAAGAAATGTCGTGTGGAATATGTCAAGTCTGCAACATATTCTCTCAAACAAATAGCAGAATCACTGGGCTGTCCAAATCAAGGTGGAGATTCACCGAAAGACACACCAATCCTGCCCGTAATAAGTGAAGATGAGGTAGAGCGGGAAGACTCTTCGCTCAAACAAGTACTTAATGACAATAATCAGAATGTATCAAAAGAATTTGACTGCGCTTACACTCCAGAATTAGGAATTGAACAATGGATTCTCGACCATGCTTACGGACCGCAATTAAAGGGTGAACAATGGATGTTTGGAAACAAACAACTACAATTTAATGATGAACAACTAATTGTAGGTGTCAAAGTATTTAAAAGTACACCCGGTTTGAAACAGTTAATATTCTATAAGAATCCCAAACAATTCACCCCAATTGATTTACAATTATACAAACAGATACTGGAATTAACGGATATCCATCGTGATAGAAGAGGACATCTGAGACATCAGGCTTGTCCCACTAAATTCAGTGAAATAATTAAACCGCTCTTCAAAAAGCGTAAATACTCCGGAAATTCGGGTAATATTACAAAACAGTTCGATTACTCTCATAAATTTTGCTTTAACAATAAGTTGAATAATACCATAAAACAACTCAATGAACCAATTACAAGAGGGTTTCACACACCAAAAAGCTATGATATTCTTTCTAATTGGTCAGATCCGAACTTATTGGTAGACAGATTAAAACAACTACACCGGAATGATGATGAATTTCATAAAATAATTGAAGAGCTCATTCTAGCAAACATTATTGAATAGAAAAAACATAAAGAAGAAGATCTCTAACACTTGGACCAATGACTATTGTATAACTAAAGTTTCGTAATAAAGTGAATCAATACGTAGAAACAAAAAAAATTTGTTGGAATCTCTTTGGTATAAGGATTTGCTCAACAATATATTTAGGTAGTTTTATAATACAGATGTACTTACCTAAAAAATTTTCTCTGTAAATCAAACATTGATAAACCAGCGAAAATCTCCTTCAGCACATACGAATGGGCTACGCTAACCGATATTTTGATTGAAAATTCATTTATAAGTGCATCACTTCCAGCATGTTACGAAGAATATGATCCCGAGACGATGCCATGTGGGGATTACTACACCATTCTACAAGTAATATTTGATTACGTTAAATAGTTGGAAGTGATAAAACGTGACATCAGCTTCCTTTTATGTGGAGAAGATATTCATCAAATTCTACAAGTCAATCATTGTCTCATTTCACACCGACTCACATATTTAGATTCTCCAAGTTTTTGTGAATATTTTAAAAAATTGTAGATATAACCATGAATTTTGTTCAAAATAATTGAAATTTGAGTAAATTAGAGTTATTGTAAGTAGTAGTGTTGTACTTAGAGAATTATTATAAGTCAAAAGTTGTAAACGGTTTGGATGAAAACAATGTAATAAATTGATTTGATTGAAATGTTTGCGTTTCATTTTTCTCTCTCTTCTCCCTATAGTCATGCGGGTTGTAAGGATGATTTTTTATTAAACAAACTTATTACAACATACATATTGTTTTATTCATTTAATTTACAAATAAAATACGGAAAAATAGAATAGAGAAGACGAAGAAAAGCATATAACGGTTGAATTTAAAGAATACACAAATGCGAAAAGCATATAACTATATTAAATAAATATACAAATAACGAAATTAAATTGAAAATCAGTAGGGATTAATCATTATAGTGTATTTAGCACGAAAAAAAAGCTTCTATGGCAGAAAGAGTTATTAGAACATTGAAATTAAAGCTTTACAAACATTTCAGTTTAAATGGCACACATGAATGGATAAACATTTTACCCAAAATTACGATGGAATACAATAATGCAAAGCATTCAACTACCAACTATAAACCTTCCAATGTCAATAAATCCAACGAAAAAGATATTTTAAACAAAACATATACACATCTAAAGATTGTCGGACGTCGTAAATTAAGAGTTGGTGATATTGTACGTATAAGCATGTCGAAACATGTCTTTGAGAAAGGATATACACCCAATTGGACGGCTGAACTATTCAAAATCGTTAAAGTTAAAATAACAAATCCCACCGCATATTTGCTAGAAGATATGCAGGGTATACCAATCAGTGGAGGGTTTTACGAGGAAGAGTTACAGAAAACGTCAAATCCAGATATTTACTTGGTGGAAAAGGTGCTTAGAAGAAAAGGCAACAAAATGTTTGTTAAATGTTTGGGTTTAGACACAAAACACAACAGTTGGATCGAAAATACAGATGTTGTAGTTGGGTAACTACTTTTCGCTGCGCCGCGTATGAATACATTTTTGTATGAAGGTATGTGTGGTGGTATGGGGTAGGTCATGGTATAAATTGGAGAAAGCTGTAGGTTAGATTGTTAGTCGTCAATATGAGCTCTCAAGATAGTGGTTTTAGTAGTAGTACAGAAAGTTATAATTATAGTGCCGAATTAGATCATATTTTGGAAATGTATGAAATAGCCGCTAAAAAGGAAGACCAGTACCTGTTGTATATCGAGTATCCTACACATACGAATTTTCAAATTGGTTGTGGTTTGAGTCCAGCAAGAACGTTTGGTAGCGCAATCACTCTATCAGAAACGAATAAACCTACAAAAATCTCCTTCAGCACTTTCGAATGGGCCACGTTTATCGATATTTTGAATAATAATTCGTTCATAGATGAGCCACTTCCAGCGTTTTACGATGATTATGAGTCAGAGACGATACAATGTGGCGACTACTGTACCATTCATCAAGTAATATTCGATTGTGTAAAATGGTTGGAAGTAATCAAACACGGCATCAGCTTCCCTTTAACTCAACAAGATGTTCATCAACTTCTACAACTCCATCATCACCTCATTTCTCCACGTCTCACCCATTTGGAATCTCTAAATTTTGGTGAATACTATAGAAATATGATTGAACTTATTAGGAATTTTGCTCAAAATAATGTACATTTAAGTAAATTTGAGTTATTGTATTGCATATGTGATTGTAGTGATAGCATATTGTCTGCGGCACTTAGAGAATTTATATATTTCTGTAAACCTAAAGTTGTAAATGATTTAGATGATGTAATAAATTGATTAATTGAAATTATTGTGTTTTTATCTCCTCTTGTCCTCCTTCTGACCTTTTACAATCACCAATGTTCCATAGTTGTTAGTAGTCGACCAACATTCTGAGCAAATCTTTTAAAATTCCTCAAATGTTATGTCTGGTGACACATGTTCCTCAAATATATGTTTTAGATTAACTTCATCCTGCTTGAGAAAAAAATTTTACCCCGAGTGAGTTTCGAACCCACGACCTCATCGTTCCCATAAAGAATTATGAAGTAATTTCCTTTTATCATTGTGAGGACTCAACGCGATTTTGGTTTGTTCAACACTATACACATTATGGACAAAGGAACGTATCGTATTTTGAGTAATTGTCATCTGTTTCCAATTTTTCATACAATCGACATAATCATCAAAAGTTATTTTTTACTACACATTTTTTAATACTCTTTAACGACTTTACTCCCACACTGAACTTTGTAGCCGTACATTTTGGACCAACGAAATGTGTGATGATTTGTCCATTAGACTCATCTTTCATTACGCATAATACTTTTTATTAACTCTAGGTATATTGTATGGATTATTAGTGTAGTAGTCTTATGTATCAAATTTGTCAATTTTGTGTCAATTAAATATTTATATGCATCGTTACAAGTAAGTTGGTGAGCAAAACTGTTAGTGTCTGTGTACAATAGCTCACAATTGACTGCTCCCATTGTTGGAAGCATAAAATTATAGTGAAAGTCGTACATTCCAATTTTGGAAATATCGAAAATTGCCATATTCATATACATTGGTTTATTGAAAATGGAGATTTTTCAATTTTCCTTAGAGTCAGATCATCATTGAAAATTGTTCTATTGTGATAACGCGGACTAGAAATGAGATTTTTAGCACCATAACGTCCATCATGGGAAGATACAAATTCTATGATTGCATATACATTCCTTACATTTTATGTAACACACAGCAGGTGAAATCTTTTTGACCCTCCGAGAATGTCATTGTTATTTTTCATATAAAATCTTACCTGCCCGTCGACCGTAAATTATCTCTCCCATACAGACAAATCACAATATTTGAATAAAATTTTGTGAGTTCCATTACTAAAATTGTTAGTTTTATAATCATGTTGTCGAAAGTGTTGTCACATTTCGGTATAATAATCCGTGCCTGAAGAGCGTAGTCTTACTGGGACTTGGGTAAAGCATATAACAGTTTAATTTTAAGAATTTACAAATACAGAAAATCATATAACTATATTAAATGAATATACAAATAACGTGATTAAATTATAAATAGCTATAATGTCTATGAAAATTATCAATATCGCCATCAGTATCATACGTCCCTCTAAATATTTGGGATGATTCATAATGAAATTCGGCAATACAAGATTCCTGATATTTAGTTTCAAAGAGTACTGTTTGATACCAAAAATGTCAAACGTATAACGGTGATGCATGTCTGGTGCCTCTGTGGTGTATGTGTGCTAACCCTGTGATGTGTGTCTGCTGTCCCTCTGCTTGAGTTGTAAAGTTGGTTCTTCTTTCACCACATCTATGATAAAAATGACATTCAGTGTATGACAAAGTTGTGAAATCATTGCTTCATTTTGTTGTTTTCTTGGAAATAATTCATATAAACCGAGTGTCGCAGTAAATTTGTTAGTACTAGCACTGTCAAACAGACTTCTGATGTGAGTCTGGGGTGTGTTTGTTATCCCTTCTGTTACCCCTCTGCTATCTATCTGATAGACTTCTGATGTGTGTTATCCGTTTAATAATATAATGAGTCACATCATATTTTACTATAGTGTAGTCGTACGAGCAACAAATCTCAAGCATGCAAACGCTTTGAGTGTCCTCTGTTGTCGAATAAAGTGGATTTGCTGTCATTGTCGTTGTCGTTCTAGTAACATCCTGTATGTGGAAATAATCTACCAATGCGGTTTGTTCAATGAAAATTTGAGCAATAATAGCAGAGATTCATTGTAACGTCCTTATCTTTATATACTCTGTGGCATCTTTTATGAAAAAATTCGGTATTTTTATGACTACGACCTGTATATATAAAAAATACGGTATCTTTATGATTACACCCTGTATAAAATCGCATCTTTTTATGACTACACTCTGTATATATGAACATCACATCTTTTTGACTACACCTGTATATAAAGAAAAATGGTATGTTTTATGACCACACCATGTATAAAAAATGTGGTATCTGTATGTACGATGATGGTTTCTCAGTATCATATTCAGACATATATTTGTTATAATTTACGTAGACATCCCGCTCAAAATACTACTAAACTGTGTGTGTCATTAACTTTTATATCTACATATTTCTACAGTCTTAATAATTACAAACACCCCATGTATATATCAATTTTAATCATAACATGCCTCGTATATTTTACGTAGATATTCCCCGCAGAATAATAATAGGGATGCAAATATCTTTTAACACCCTGTATTGAAAAAATATTCGTATACTGTAATGAACCTAATTTATGTATCATACAGAGGACTATTTAATATAGAAACATTAATAATCTTTATGGTCTAAGCTCAACGTCTTGTCGGCTTCTCAAATCAACCACTATACAGAATATTGTCATTCAAATATTTTAATGCGTTCCCTACCTGTATCCCAATGAATGAATGCAGTTGGATTTTACCAAGAATGATTACAATGGGGCATATTTCAACTATACTGAATTTTATCCTAGCTATATGAATTCGACACAGAAGCGTCCTCTGTTGGATTATTCCTCATTCAAGAAGCGTGCATTGTTTGTTTATCACATTTTGGTATAATAATCGGTGGTTTATTATTAACGTTTCAAATTATACCAATATTTCAGAATAGCTATTTTGATGAAAAGTAATATTCAATAAAACTGTACCTCTAAGTTGTGTAATTATCGCTTCAAGATTTTTCTATTTGCATTGCATTCTTTTTGAAGAGCGGCTTAATTATATTAAGTGATTAAATTATAAATAGCTATAATGTCTATGAAAATTATCAATATCGCCATCAGTATCATACGTCCCTTTAAATATTTGGGGTGATCCATAATGAAATTCGGAAATACAAGATTCCTGATATTTTTTTTTTTTTTTAAGAGTACTGTTTGATGCCAAAAATGTTAAACGTATAACGTGGTGAATGTCTGGTGCATCTGTGGTGTATGTGTGCTAACCCTGTGATGTGTGTCTGCTGCCCCTCTGCTTGAGTGGTAAAGTTGGCTCCTTGTTTCACCGCATCTATGATAAAAATGACATCCAGTGTATGACAAAGTTGTGAAATCATTGCTTCAAGATTTTTCTATTAGCGTAGCGTTCTTTTTGAGGAGCGGCTTAATTATATCAATTTAGTTGGGTGCAAGCCTGATGTCTTAGATGTTCTCTTCTATCATGATAGATATCCGTTCATATCAGTATCTGCAAATATGTTGCTCTTTTGTTTGTTTCTTGGAAAATAATTCATATAAACCGAGTGTTGCAGTAAATTTGTTAGTACCAGCGCAGTCAAACTGATGTGGGTCTGAGGTGTGTTTGTTATCCATTCTGTTAACCCTCTGCTATCTGTCTGATAGACTTCTGATGTGTGTTATCTGTCTAATAATATATTAAGTCACGGCATATTTTACTATAATGTAGTCGTACGAGCAACAAATTTCAAGCATGCGAAGCTTTGGGTGTCCTCTGCTGTCGAATAAAGTGGATTTGCTGTCGTTGTCGTCGTTGTCGTCGGTGTCATCGTTATCGTTGTCATCGTTGTCATCATTGTTGTTATCGTTAATGTTGTGGTTGTCGTGGTCGTTCTAGTAACATCGTGTGTGTGAAAATAATCTACCAATGCAGTATGTCAGATGAAAATTTGAGCAGTAATAGCAGAGATTCATTGTAATGTCCTTATCTTTATATACCCTGTGGTATCTTTTATAAAAAAATATGGTGTTTTTATGACTACAACCTGTGTATATAAAAAATACGGTACTTTATGACTACACCCTGTATAAAATTGCATCTTTTTATGACTACGCACTGTATATATGGACTCTTTTATGACTACACTCTGTATATATGAACATCACATCTTTTTTGACTATACCCTGTATATAAGGACAAATGGCATATTTTATGATCACACCCTGTATAAAAAATGCAGTATCTTTATGACTATACTCTGTGTAATGATCATAATGGTAAATTGGAACAAATTATGTATTAAAAATTTCAATAATATATAATTGGTATAGCAAAAATAACAATATCACTCTCACATTATTATTGTAGAAAAGAACTATAAAAATAGACTCATCGCGAGAAGGACACCTCAACGTGAAACCAACACACAAATTTCAAAATTGAAATATAGTGGAGCCCTTATGGCGGAGATGTTACGGCGAAGGCTGGGAACGATGAGGTCCCGGGTTCGAATCTCACTCAAGGCAAACATTTTTTTCGATGCACAAACGGATAAAAAATGGACGACAGAAAAATAGAAATCTGTAATCTACTGGAATAAAAATTTAAAAAAAGAAATCTGCCGACCGAAAAATGGACGACAGAAAAAAGAAATCTGTAATCGCCGACAGCGACACCAGCGCCACCGTCGACTAGCGGACGTTTTTCGAAGTAGTGAGTTAGAACCCGCTTAGTATATCTACTGTTCCGCCTGTTCATAGTCACGTATTTTTGGCTACTTTGCTGTCCGGATATCGTAGCAGTTCCTTGGCAAGCCTGCAGCCTTCTGCGTCGTCCCATCTACCCTTAAACTTATTAAGGGAGTGTTCCTTTAATAGGTCGATCGTCGCTGACGCCGATAGACCAATGAAAGTGCCAGGTCCCAAAAGTTTTTGGGAGGCTGCCTTCCTGGCTAGCGAGTCTGCAATACGGTTTCCTTTCGATTTCTCATGGCCCTTAATCCAGCCTAAAGTGACCGTGTTGTTGTTACAGGCTTCGATTAAGGCCATGTGGCATTCTAGTACTAGGCCTGATGTAATACGTGGTCTGTTCAGGGCTAGTAGTGTTTGTCTACTGTCCGTAAGGATGTATATGTTATTACCTGCGGCTTTCCTTTTGGTAATCTCTTTTGCAGCGATGCAGATAGCAGTGAGCTCTGTTTGAGCAACACTTGCATTGCAGCCCATTGCCCATTTTATGTTTAGATTCAGGGGTCTGGAGAAAATTCCACATCCTGAACCCACATTAGATTTAGACCCATCTGTGAAGATGCGGATTGCGTCTTCTTCCGTTGGGTCTTGTTCGTTGTTTTTAAAGATTACCTGTGGAAGGCATATCGCGGTGGAATCTAGTCCGTATTGGCCTGCAGCAGTGGGACCTCCCTGCGGGCCTCATGCCACAAGTTACGTCTCAGTTTACCGGATCCTACATCAGGTTGTATACCGGTAGAGCGTAGACGTATCATGGTCATCAAAACAACCTCCTTGATGTATATGTCAAGGGCAGTGAGACCGAGGATTACCTCCATAGCTCTTGTTGGTGTGGTTGTCATGCCACCTGTAGTGTTGAGGCATGCTGTTCTTTGGATTTGATCCAGTTTACGGACGACTGTCAGCTGGTTTGCTTTAGCTCCCCAGGCAATCGCGCCGTACGTTAGCATAGGTCTGATGATGGCAGTGTAGATCCAGGCAGCAACTCTAGGTCACATTCCCCAGGTGCGGCCGATGGTTCTACGACACAGCTCATAACAAATATATGCTTTTTTAACTCTGTTTTCTAAGTGAGAGTTCCACGTTAACTTACTGTCAAAGGTGACCCCTAAATATTTCAGCTCTGAAGAGAAATTAAGTTTGGTATCTAGGAGCTTTGGGGCTTGATGTTTTGCAAGCTTCCTTTTTTTCGTGAAAAGAACCATCTCCGTCTTTTTTGGATTTATTAACAGCGAATGGTCCCTGCACCATTGTTCTATGATATTGAGGGCCTCTTGCATTAAAGAGCAGAGTGTCTCCTCGAATCTTACTGTTAGCAGTATCACTAGGTCATCTGCGTATGCTATTGTG
This sequence comes from Galeruca laticollis, assembly GCA_963921935.1. Lineage (NCBI taxonomy): Eukaryota > Metazoa > Arthropoda > Insecta > Coleoptera > Chrysomelidae > Galeruca > Galeruca laticollis. The sequence continues at coordinate 107,673,205 of OY998178.1, read as the reverse complement.
TAGAAGTTGCTTTCGTTGAGGTGGCTGGCCAAGGAGTCTAAGACCATGTTCCACAGTAGTGGCGAGAGCACCCCTCCCTGTGGACAACCTTTTACAACCAAGCCTCTGATGGTTACATCATCCACACTGATTTTTATCGCTCTTTTTGAGAGCATGTTATATATCCAGCCATTTATGGTTTGGGGGATATTTTTGTTGGAAAGTGCATTTGTTATTTTAGGAAAAGTGGTACTATCAAATGCTCCTTCTATGTCTATGAATACACCCAGGGTGGACTCCTTATTTTCCAACGATCTCTCGATGCGGCCCGCTACGAGATGAAGAGCCGAATCGGGGGATTTCCCTGGAGTGTATGTATGTTGATTTGTATGCAGTGGATTTCGTGTTATCACCACATCTCTTATGTATCGTTCGCACAGCCTCTCCAAACTCTTCAATGAAAACGATGTGAGGCTAATGGGTCGATATGCTTTTGGGATGGAATGGTCCATTCTTCCTGGTTTTGGTATGAACACGACTTTGACTTCTCTCCAACCTTTTAGAATATACCTCAGTGCCAGTGAGGATCTGAGGATTCCTACCAGGTGCGGCATTAGGTCATCCAGGCCCCACTGAAGTAGGGCTGGGTAAATGCCGTCTGTTCCCGGGGATTTAAAGGGGGAGAAGCCTGAGACGGCCCACCTCAATTTGTCCGAGTCGACGATTTGACGTGATATACGCCAGTCGTCGTCCGTCGGGTGATGATTCTTCTCAGCCTCCCAGGCTACCGAATTTGTGATTTTGGAGGTCGGGAAATGAGTATCAATAATTGAAGGTTCTCCTTTAGGTTGGCAGTTTTTGTGCCATCCTCTCTGGTTAGTATACCGATATGACGGTGGGGATCTTTTGAGAAAGCTTTTTGGAGTCTAGCTGCTTGGGGGAAATCCTCGATTTCCTCGCAATAGATTCTCCATGCTTCTCTTTGTTTTTGTCTAATGACTTTTTTATACTCCTTGAGGTGAGACTTGTATAAGTTCCAATCCTCATTGAGTCTGGTTCTTTTAGCCTTATTAAAGGATTTCCTCGCCGTCCCCCTGAGCTGGTCAATCTCATGGCACCACCACGGAGTGGGGGATCCATCAAGATCGACCCGCCTGAGTGGGCAAGACATCTTATAGGCATTAATTATGGAGTTTTGGATAGTTTTAGAATAACTTTCCAAATCTCCTTTATTGTTGGGCAGCTCTTCCTCGACTCCTCGCAGATCCCCTTTCAAACAGTGGACATATTTTGTCCTATCCGTTTTCCTGGGGTCACGAGTCATTGTAGAGGTTGTGAGCGCTAGTTTTATTTCGAATTTTATCCAGCGGTGGTCCGACATTGAAATATCGTCGGATACATGCCAGCCGGAAATTATATTCGAAGTGTTTATAGTAGATAGGGTAATATCTATTCGCGTTTGACTACGAGAGTTAATAAAAGTTGGTTCAGTTCCTCTATTTAGAATACAGAGATTCTTGTTAGGTATATAATCATAAGAAGACTTACCTCTAGTGTTAATATCTTTGCTGCCCCAGCTTACATGGTGAGAGTTTGTATCGCAGCATATTACCAATTCAAGCTTTTGGCTGAGACAGTGGTCCACAAGGTCCTCCAGCTCCTTGGTTGGGGGTGGTTCAGCTGCGTCTGAGGGAAGGTATGCGGATGCCAGTATTAACACTTTCTTTTGACCTTTCTGTGCATATTCAACCTTCACTACCGTTAGGTCGGAGGACGAAAAATGCGTCAGTGGGTAGGTCTTAAAATACCTAGGGATATATATGGCCGTCCTAGGTTGCTGATTGCTTGGGAAGCTGAAAATGAAACCTTTTGGATTATTTAGACCCATGATTTTAGTTTGCCTTATCCAGGGTTCTTGGATAAGTGCTATTGTATCCTGCATCACAACCAAGTGACGGCATAAAGTTGCCGAAGCCACTTTTTTGTGTTGAAGGTTACACTGAATAAATCTTACCTTTCCATTGTCCATCTCTGCTTGATGGTGGTGAGATGGTTTATGGTTACTTTTTAGGCCATCTCCACTTCCTCACTTGGAGGTGGGTTGACGTCGCCTGTGTCTTGGCTTAGAGCTGTTAGTTCCTCCAGGAGACTGTCGGTCGCCATCTTGGAGGATGGCTCGACAGTCTCCGCAGTAACAACAGCTCCTTGGGGCTCCTCGGATGGGAGAGGGGGATTCGTACTCGATCTCCTCCGTTCCGGGTCAGATTTCTTGGTTTTTACAATCAATGAGGTGAACGCGTAGCTCATCCTCATTGATCGTTTTTTTAGGACTCCCATTTCCTCGTCTCTTATAACAAAGACGAAAAGGTGTCCTTTGGGATTGACCTTCGCTTCGTGGTGGAAGGAAAACCATGCATCCACCCGAAGGTCTGGGGTTTGCTTGTCCATCCGGCGCAGCACATCCTCTTCGTCGCCCAGGTCAGCGTGAGCTTCGCTAGGGGCCCAGAGGGTGGCTTTCGTCAGCTGGGGGAGGTTGTCGACGTGTACCACCTCGAGCTTAGCCTCCTTCCATGGTTCCAGTTGTGAAACCGTGTTCTTTAGCCACTCTAGCGTTTCGTCATTATCGCAGGTGACTCTGATTATTTCGCCAGAGTGCGACCATGACCTGAAGGTAGGTGGCTTTTTCTGACTGCCGGAGGCGGACATAAGGGTTTTGTCCAAAGCCTCCATTAGTTATCTTTTGACAAGGTCTTCATTATCGGTAGTTATTTTACCGTATGGATCGGCCTTGTCTATGATAGCTACCCGTAGATGACTGGTAGCTGCTTCGCTATAGCTTTTTGTATTTGCGTCCATCCGTATCCTTTTTCCTCGGGTAGAGTTTTCCTCCGAGGTATTGGAGTGTGTGCGCTTCTTTCCTTGGGAGGCGACGCGTTCCGGGCCTCTTTTGGAGGAGGAACTGACATCGCTGCCCTTGTATTTTAGGCCGCTGGTGCCAGGTTTAGATAGGGAGGGACGATTGGCGCTGGTGGTGTCTGTAGAGACTCCAGCCTGCTGCCTCGCTTTCCTCCTTCTCTTTGCCTCAGCAGCGCAGACTCTTTTACCTCGACGGTGCTTTTCATTTGTAGGTGTGCGTTCTCGCTCATCCTCCGGTTTTGTTTTTTTTTTTGTTTTTTTTCTCCGTCCATTTCTGATCCCACGAGTTGCTAGGGAAAGGTTTGTCATTCCTGGCAGAGCCCTGCATGCCAGGAAAAGGCTATATGCAAGGGGGTGTCGCCTGGTACCCCCAGGGGAACGTTCACGGTCGCATACCCTGCGGCCATTCAGCCATCGGCACGTTCCTTACACCTTAGCTTGGGTTTCGTTGGAGTGCCATTTGGTTGGTCAACACTGCTGTCACTGATGATCAACAGTGCTAACGTATCCGGCGGTGCCACGAGGAGGCAGACACTCGATGGTTGCATTTCTCCATTGGACTGCAGAAAGCTACCCACAAGCAGACAAGCAAGCGCATGCAAGCAAATAAGCAAACCAACTACAAAGCAATGGCCAACTTACAACCAACCCCGCCATGTTGTTTCTTTATTCAGTAATGTATATTTAGAATTTGCTTTAAGAGCAATTGATAAAAAATGGAATGAAATCAGTCAACACTGTCAAATATCTAAAAAATATTTTCAAGAAATTATTACATTACTGTTTGAAAATACCTATATTACATTTAATAATAAAATATATAAACAAACTTTTGGTACTCCAATGGGAGCTACAATTTCTCCCATTATAGCTTGTTATGTAATGGATGAATTATTGGATAGAATTATATCATTTAAAATAATTTTTTAGCAAAAATATGTTGATGATATTATTTTAGCATTACCAAAAACTAACTTAGATGAAGTTCTTTTTCAATAACTATGATCCATATATTAAGTTTACCATGGAAAAAGAAAACAGTAATCAAAATGTACCATTTTTAGACAAAAAATTTATAAGGAATAATGATAACACATTATCTATTGATTGGTACAGATAAGCAATTAGCTCAGGACGATTTATGAACTATTGGTCGTACCATAAACATTCCATGAAAATTAACTTGATCAAACAAATGAAAAATAGAATAACCAAAATATCAGATCCTATTTTTCATAAAAACAACCAAAAAATTCTGTCAACTATTTTGAGAAAATGGATATTCAAATAAATTAGTTAAAAATCAGACATTTACCATATATTAAAGAAATAATACCAAAGTTGAGTAGGTTTCTCAAACCAATGAACAACATTAAAATTGCAAATAAAACATGTCTCACCATAAAGTATATTTTCACTAATTTAAAAGACAAAACTTCGATTCTTAATCTTTCAAATGTATATTGTATTCCATGCAAAAATTGTAATAATGAATATATTGGTCAAACTGGCAAAAAGTTAAAACGCCGTTTAAGTCTCCATAAGAGTGAGTGTAAGTTACAACCTGAGAGATGTGCCTTGGTTGAATATAATAATTGATAAAGACCACTTTATGGATTTTGAAACTGTTAGTATTTTAGACATACAACCGAATACCAAAAAAGACTCTTCTTAGAAATGGCTAATATATTTCAAGAACCTAATACTATCAACAAAAAGTGTGACCATAATAAGTGATATTTATAATTATCTACTAACCATTGATAATAAAAATAACTAAATTTTAAATTCTTTTTCGTAATTAAAACTTATATGAATAAAAGTTTGATGATTTTTAGAAATAACTTTATTTTAAGTAAATGATTTTAATATTTTAAATAATCTTATATAAAACGAATTTGTTATAATCTTTTATTATAATTTTAAATATCTATGAACAAATGACATCTATAATAATTTGAAGTGAGTTTTATATAATAAAAGAAGAATATTCTAACAGTTATTAACCTTATATTACAAACATACCCTATTTTCTTCTTTTCTTTCTAATAAAAAATCTTAGCATAAAAAGAAAATGTTTATATTCAATTATCTGTCACAATGACATATGATTGAAAATTTGTTTAAAAAGTACAAATATCAGTATATTCACCGATTTATTAACACAATTATATCAATCTCAATTTACTAATCATTTAAAACGGAAATAAAACTTTCCGAAAGCTTGAAGATAAAAAACAGTAAGAAGAGTTTTCTTTAATCACCTTGCCATTACCCCAATATTCCTAGCTTCATATATTGTACAGGCGGTTTATGCACAGTATGTTAAATATTTCAAACTTGACACTGACACTAATTGTCAAATAATTTCCGGCTATCAAATTTTTTATTATATTGAAAGATAAATTCAATTTAGAAATATTCTTATTACTCTCTTCTCACGGTGGGCTCAATTCGCTATCAAAAATAAGTTTTTTTATAAATTTTAAAATTAATTTCAAAGTATTGTCCAAATTGACGGTTAATTATTAATTTTGTTCTTTATTATCTACTCAGTAGTATCTTCCCACTAAACAAGAAACATAACAAGACTTTTTTGTGATGTTCTTTTTAGAGACTTTTCGTGATGTTTATTTAAAACGTTAATAAGATATCTCCTAGATGTCTTAATTTTATTACCAACTGCATTAACATCCACGTCATGTAAATAAAACATATTTTTGATGTACACAGTAATACTCGCAGTTACATACACATCCTATGAACTTCTTTTTAGTAACTTCCCATAGGAAAGATTCATACGATGTTAATTTGTATACTTCTCACTAATGTCACATACAGAACGTTACTGTAATATTACAAATTAACATGTTTCTAAGATGATCACATGTTGCAGTTACTTTTACATATTTCGAAATAATTTTTAGTAACATCGTACTTATTACGTCTGTACGACGTTAGTTCATAAAACTCTCAGTAATATCTCATATTAAACATCACAGTAACATAAAAAAGAAGAGGAACTGATGAACGAAACATACAGTAGTTATTAGTTATCTGTGCAATCAAATGACAACCATGAAATGGCGGATGGTTTTCAGTTATGTGTTATATTTTATTTGCAGGAAGCACATATTTTGCAAGTAGTAGTTGAATAAAGTGGTCTTCGTTTTCGTTAGTTCCTACTTAGCTACAGTTTCTATACTTAGTTATAATTCTTGTTATAATGGACGAACAATAATTGTTATCGGTAAGTACCTATTCCAAAATCATAATTATTAAAACTTAATACTCATTCAATACTTTAATCGACTATTATACATTGAAATTTCAGGTGGTGGAATTGTACACTAACATTATATAATAGAGTTTACAAAATAAGAGTTTTTTCAATTTTTAAAATATTTTAGTTAGAAAGTATATTTTAAAGACGATTCACAATATTTCAAATCCTAGATATGCATTATACCCTACAAAAAACTTAATATTGCAATAGGGTAGATATTATTATTAATACATGCTCATATGTTGGCAGGGATTTGAATCTAGAAGAAAATATTTTCAGTGTTAAGATGTTTCAGAAGCTACTTACATAAATAAAATAAAAAACAAATAGTTGGTAATTATGTAGTGAAAGGGGTGTAACTATTTGAGATAGTCTGATACAAACATTGTATTAAACAGTACAAAAAATATTGAATCAAGTATCTCAATATCTAGTTTTTGTAGTAGTAGTCGTAGCCATCAATATGGTCTTGCAGGCTTAGAAAATTTTAACATTATTACTAACAATTCTTGTGAACAATTAGAGACTGTTTAAGATTTCAAAAACAGAAATTTCTGTTAAAGAGCTCATTTCCATTTGAAAATTCACTGAATACAATAAATAAGCTGTAGGTGTCCCTTACAATGGTACCTATATTAATCTAGTTGAAGAATATGTAACTTATGATACTGAATGCTCCAGTCAACAAACAGCATTCAATTATTTATTAGTGTAGAAACGCAACTATTGGATACTCAATTGGATACAATTAATTATAAACTCATTTAACTTGATAATGTGTTCATATATCTTCTTCATAAATAGTTTTTTTTTGTATACAGTGTATTAATAATGCTTAGTTTTCATTAAGTTACAATTCCACTATGTTAATATACAATTTCACTATGTTAATATACAATTTCACTATGGTAATATACAATTTGTTCCAGGATGAAAATAATAAGATGAGAATAGTATATTATTTTATACAGAAAAGAAGTATGCATTTTCATAGCACACCTGAATTTACCTGCCAAATGGAGTGAGGCATGTAATAGAAGGTAAATCATGAAAAGTCACTTCTCGAAATAAAATATGTTATTATTCCTTTGAAGAACCCCGCATGTATCTTATGGAAAATGGGTCCCAGTCAATTGGCTGAAAATCAAGTTTGATGTAGTTTATGATGATCGATCAAAGGTCTCCATGGGCACAATTTGATCTAAAGTAATTGTTTTATTAGCTGCTGTTCAGAACACCTTTAAATGTTTCACATATAAGGATTTTGAGGTGTACGTTATGGAATGGTTGAGGCACTCGAAATAGCCACTCTTGCGAGAGAAAAAGTAACCGTAAGTAAACGATAGAATTTTCTTTAATCAGATTGGATTTCTGTTGATGTAACATAGTGTTTCATTAAATCTTTATGGTGTAAAATTTTTATTAATTTTAATATAATTAAAAAACTATTCTAATAAATTTTTTGTAAACTAGCTGTAATGTATGTGTATCCTTTAAACTTTATTAATTCAGTTTCAAAGTATGTTACGTTATGGTAACTACAGATTAATATACCCTTTTTTATTTCTTGCTTTCACTGAATGCGTTCAATAGTTTCCACTTTCCAGACTTGTTATGTAATATGCTTACACAATTTTATTTTTTTTAGGTTGGATTCCTGGACAAGATATTTTTTTTTCTAATTTTGTACCTGTTTTTTTCAAATATACTGTACTGTTCATTACTAGTGAATAAACGTGTTAAATCCTTTATTGCTTTTTTGCTATTTTATTTTAAATGTACAGGATTAACAACTAAGAACGACTGTAGGCCACATCTCAGAAAAGAATCATGGTACAACTTTCAAAAAAATTACCTTTAGGTAAGTGATCCTGAAAAATTGCTGGAAAATATTTTGCAGTCTCTAAAATATCCGCTAGGGGTGGAATGAACACTCGAAAACATAATACTCCAAAATACAATTTTTGAAATCTTGATGAGATTATGAATAAATTTAATTAAGGAGATTTTTTGCCATTATTCTTCAAATAATGGGTGGGGAAGTTTCAAACTTATGAACAAATGTATAACTTTTTCGTTTTTTAACCGATATTAATGATTTTAGCTGCATTTAAAAGAGTTTTTCTGTTTAATAAGATTGATAACAAAATTAGATAATTTCGTATCCACTCAGAATTTTCAAATGTAAATTGAAGCATTTTTTAAATTTTTATATCTGATATTGTAAATCTTATATCTTGGAATAGATTCCTATTTTTTTAACTCCGTTTCATCAGAATTTAACAAATGCCTCATTACATTTAAAACTTCCGAGAAAAATGGGAAAATTGTCGACTTTATCACATAGCGTTGACAAAATTGTTCAATTTTGTTATTTTTGTTAAGCATATCTTATTAAAAAGGAAAAACTCTTTTAAATGACGCCAAAAACATGGATATCGATTAAAAAAAGTGTTATGACATTTGTTTTTTGGGTTGAACCTTCTCCCACCCCTTACTTGAAGAATAAGGACAAAAAGTCCCTAACTACATTTTTTCATAATCTCAAAAATATATCGAAAATTGTATTTCTAGGATACCTTTAGTATGTCTTTTTTGGAGATAATCACAGTATTATGTTTTTAAGTGTTCATTCCACCCCATAGCAGATATTTTAGGGACTCAAAAATATTTTCTAGCCATTTTTCAGGGTCATTTTTCTGAAGGTATTTTTTTAAAGTTGTACCATGACTATTTTTTGAAATATGGCCGACAGCCGGCGCTCTTAGTTGTTCACCCTGTATTTGCTGATTAGGCACAGAAACATCTAGAGGATGTCATCTAGAATGTTTGAGGTATATTATTTAGAGGTTCAAGCAATGTCCATACAGCATCTAACAGAATACATTGTATTGTTATTGAAATGTCGCATTTAGATCATTGATACGATGTTATTTTTTAGATATTGCATTAACATCGACAAGATGGTAAAAGGCATTTCAGAATGTAACAGAAATGTTGTTTTTAGTTCGTTATAAAGACTTCAATGTGAGGAAGTTCTAGTAACATCATAGTAATGTAAAAAGGCAACGCTTTAACATCGCTGAGAAGTTAAGTTGAAACATCACAAAAGTTAACAGCCACAAGCTGGGCATAAGCGGTTGTATAGATGTGCATGTGATGAAAACAAGAGGAAAAAAAGGAAGAACATTATCACAATGTGATGTTGAATTAACATAACTGTAATATGTATTTGCATAGTGGGTTGTGGCTGTATATTCAAGATTAGAAATACCAGTCAATTACTTCTGACATTTACTATGTATGAATGACTTGTCTGTTACCAATAATCCACAAATTGTCATTGTCCAAATAAAATTTCTATTTAGTTAAATATATTTGATTTCTATCAACGTTTCCCCAAATAATTTAAATGATTTCCAATGTAAGTAAAAAAATTAACGTTTATATACAATTACCAAATCAACAAATTCAAATTTTAGGTTTTCTTTTTTATAACAAATAACAAAATCGTATCTTCCCACATACAGATTAAAATTAAAACAACCTACAACCTAAAACACCTAATATCTAATTTCGAAAGTTTATAATTTTTTCAATAAATGTTCAAAATTTCGAATTGTCACTTGACTCGGTATATGTCAAGTACCCGATCATAGTCCTAATTTTTTTTAATATTTACTTCCAATTGTTTAATTGTTCGATGCGTATACTTATATCTCGTTGTTATTTTGAATTCAAATTTATAATTTTAATATTTAGATGCATCTATACTCAATTTTGTTTTAATGCCTGATGATTTCGAAGAAATAATGAACTATATAAATAATCTTGAACGGACTCACCAGTAATCTGGACGGGAAAAAACTGCAACCTCGTACATTTCCAAATACAATTTAGAATTCAGGATCCTTCACTTTTTTCCAATGATTAAGAATTTAAAAAAAACACACGCACAGAATTTAATATGGGTATACCGAATAAAGTCTTACACTAATTAATTACACTATTCAATTACTATATACTATTATACAGATATTTGTAGAAATCTTAAACGAAATGTTCTCCGTTCGAATTCTCAAATTCAACTCACTATTTTTTTCAAATAAATAACCACATTATACTGTCGTTAAAAACTTTTCTATTTTTAAAAAAAAACCAAACTTTTTTTTTACTACAAAGAGATTTGGAATTCATTTATTATCACGACTTGCCTGCAGTGGCCTCTGTTTTCTTTAATTTTGAATATTTCTATAAATTGTGACATGATATTATCTATTATTATTCATATGCAATACTGTGTATACCAAAATTATTGCACATAAAATAAAATAAATAAATGCATTTTTTTTAAATTTGAAATTAAGGAACTGTATTAATATATAGGTGAAATATTAATGACAGGCAAATAAACAAATAGAACTGTATGAATAAATACCGATGTTTAATCAAAGAAAACCTATAATACTCATAGCTATATGATATTTAAATGTTCATGATAAAAACTTATCGATAAACAAACCTATCAACACATAATTGTGTATTACATACACAAAAGTCAATTATGAAAATACTATTCATTTATAATATAAAATATCGAAAACAAACTTCTACAATCAATCTATAATTTTTCGCTAACATGATTTCATAAAGTGGAAAACGTGCAATACATGTCCATAATCGACGACAATGAATTACAAGTATAAATTCTTTGTATGTACTAAGAGGATATCAGAAACACTGAATGTTTTGAAGAAAACTCATGTTACGTTGCAATGTTATTTATATTAATTGTAAAATGAATTGTTCTAACACGAGAACAAGTTATAAGAAGTATTTAATTATGATAATTCGAGAGGTTGTAACAGATCAAGATAATTAATACGATCTATGTGTTGAACATTTTATTGTAATGCTGGAAATTGTTCCAGTTTTCAGTTTGAAAGCGGTTAAAACCTTTACTTTTTTCAGACTTGGCAACGTGGAAAATGTCGCTGAACACTTGGTTTGGTTTTTATATGTATTAATAAAAAAGGTTTTACTGTTTTTACGTTTGTTTCCAAATGAGAAACGAACTATTTGTGTACACACAGTACAAATTAAAAAACGCTTTCGTCTAGAATTCTAATGAAAATACCTATTATTTTTAAATAAAAGTAATATTCAGATAGGTAATAAATTGAAAAATAAAAATAAAACTTCTTAATTCTTCAATGAATTTAAATCAAATGTTCGAATAAACCCCCGTTTTGAGCTAAACAGTAAAAGATCCGGTTATAAAATTCTTGACGAACATGTGTGAGCATTTGAGGTGTTATTTCCGTACAGGCTTGTAAAAGTTGTTCCCTATGTTCATGGGCCCAAGAACTGGGCCCTGTTCTCCTAAAATCCATTAATTCTCGATTTCACATAACCCCAGAAAAAGAAATCGTTGGGCGCCAAATCTGGAGATCTAAAAGGCCATCTAATGTTACCATTCGTGGAGATTTTCCGATTGGGAAATTGTGTATTTAAAAAATGTATTGCTAATCTATAATTATGTGATGCACAACCGTCATGTTTGTACCAAATATCATTGAAGTTGACACCTAATTGTATAAGGGTAGGAGTAATTTTTCAGCTTATTCAAATATTTTTGTCCGGTTAAATTGCCGTCAATAAAAATGGTCCAATTAAATGTTTACCTAATATTCCAGCCCAAACATTTAAGTTTTGGGGATATTGAGTTCTACTATTGTAGTGTTTGTGTAGGTTTGTCCTGGACCAATATCGCATAACGGATGAATTATGTGCACCGTGTATGGTAAAATTCGATACATCTGTGAACAAAATATTTTTTGAAAAGTTTGTGTCCACTTGTATTTTTTCCATAACTACTTCACAAAATTACATTCTATGAAATTGATCGAGTGGAAATATTTCTTTTTCGGTTTAAAACTACAATATTCCTTTTTTTAATATAGCCTGATTCGTTTTGGGATCAAAATCAAAATCCTTAGCTAAATGAGTGAGGATTATTTTCCACATTTGCGCAGATTAAAATATCTCTTTCTTCTTTTTCGGGTTGGGTTTGACGATTTTGTTTACGCGGTTCATGTTTTGTAGGAGTGACACATCCATGTTCTTCAAAAAATTTTTCAACCGTTCTCACTTGTTTCTTGCTAATTGGTTGGGTATTTTCGAACGCCACAATAAACAACTTTGTTGTTATGTCTCGATACGAATTACCCTGATAATACCATTTTACAATTTGCACTTTTTGGTGTATCAGCATACTCATTTTATAAGATTTACAAAGATCGTTCCTCATTCGCAAACAAACAGCTAGTGACGTACCCAGATGTACAGTTAAACGTCCTCGAGAAGCGCACGCGCGTTTCGTATTCGTCTGATAGGTATCTCCCTCGAGAGGCGCATGAGCGATTCATATATTCTAGTATCATTATTTTAACTGTAATAATCTACGCTGACTTTTGATTGTCTATCTCACCGTTGTCTCTCTCCAATACACTGGTAATTCCATGTGCCCCTCATAGTTTCCCGTTGACTATGAGGGGATTATCGTTTTACGTTGAAATTTAATGAAGAACGATTTCTGTTATTATTTAAAAGGAATATTATATGGGCACTTATACTTTCAACGTGTAGATTGAAAATGAAGAGAGAGGATAAATAAAAATAGAAGAACTGCGGCTGTAGACGAAATCGTTTTATCAGGAGCGTAGGAATTGCAGGCGGTTTATCTTAGTGATATTTGTAAATAAATTAACAGTTGCAACGATACTTCTTTGGCATGTTATGATACCCTGTTAAAGAAAATAGGTGACATACTGAATATACTTGTTTCTCTACAATATATTGTCGCTTTTGAACTCTGTATTAAAAACTCTATGTTGCCATAGAATATTCCTAACAAAGTATATGGATTATATTGTATTTTAATTTTACAATAAAAAGTATCTCAGATTAGGTTCCTTTCCAATACTAAGTATTTTTATAATTACATTCATTTTTCTTGAAACTGTTTCATTGATGCTTTCTTCATAATATTTTGAGCATTCTACGCACTACCCACAACAACACATCACCCACATATTTAAATTCGTTTACTTTTCATTCTTTTGTTCTATATAGTTGAGTTGGTGATTGTCCTATCGCTTCCTTTTTTATTCGATACGTTATTTAAAAATGTAAAAATTCCATTCTTCGACATACATTAACTAACTATAACCTCAAAAATTTATTTGATCTCTCTCCTACACATTTTACAGATATTATTTAACAGGCGTACCTACCATAAAACATTAATAATTTTTAATTACTCAGTCAACCATACATTGTTGTTTTTCGTATGTATTTGCCAGAGTAGTAAACCATTTGTTGTACTTAAAGATAATGTAAGTGCATTCGGGTTGAGTTAAATTTAGTTACTACGTATTCGATTATATCTGGCATTTATTTTTATTTCAAGTACTAACCATACTCCTACAGAACATTTTTGACAAAATATCACTTTTATTGCCAACTGCTGACGTAAAACGGAAGCTAATAGCGATGAAAAGATACATTTCTAATTATTCAGCATATATATTTTTATGCAACCACTATGTAAAAACAAGCTTTTCTACACAAATTGTTATACGCAAAGCAGGCCTTTTCTTAGATATCCCTTAGAAAAGTAATGACTTATAGTGGAAAAAGTACACGTTATAGCACTTTTCCGTACATAAATGTCACTTATCCGCACGGAAATGTGAATGTCAAATAATTTTTGACAATCTTTATAGTGAACTTTGTTAACGGACACCAATATTACAATTAATGAAAACTTATTATCAAAAAAAAGATACACCAGGCATAACAATTGAAAATTGAGCAAAATTGATCATGTTTTCCAGATTTTTCTATATTCAATATTAATTTTTTAAATTCTTTCTGTTCAAAGTTTAAATAAAATATAATTTACTTTTTCCCTCATTAATAAATGTGGTTGTAGAATAAATATTGTGTACAACGCGTACGCAAAGCACTTCTCCTAATCTCTTTTGCGCTCGTGGAAAAAGTGACGCTTTCCGCACTTGTAAAAACTACTATTCCAAACTATCGACCCGCCCTTTCCTAACACAAGTGGAATTTATAAAAAAAAATAAGTGAAAATGTGATGTTACCGTCTTTTATTATAGAATTTCGTCGAGAAGGACCAGACTATCATAAAGAACAAATTAATGATCAAAGTTATCAAACAATAACCGTCCGGCAAAAGTGGCATTGCAACTAATATTACTTAATAAAACTAAAGAAATAAAAAATTACAGAACCATCACATATGCAGGTAATATTTCAAAGATAGTAACAAATACAACAATTTCTTTTAAACAAAAAGTAATGTGAGTACAAAATTTATGTATGTATATGTATAAACAAACATATCCCTTAAAAAGATGTCTGGTATGTATAAACTTAAATGTCCAGAATGTAATGCTGTCTATTTGGGTCAAACCCTTAGAAATTTTGAAATCAGATACAGTGAACACCTACAGGCATACAGATTAGAACAACGAGAGAAATCCCACTGCGCAAAACATCTACTTGACACCAAATTTCATTGACATGTAACATATTTGTGATGAGAATCAAGAACTCACTTAAGAGACCGACAATATGAAGTTGTCAATGAACAGATCAATCTAGGTAGTTCTCCACTTTTAAACTGTCTTCTTAAGTAGTAATTGTAAAGAACAGCAGCTATAGTTTTTCTGGTTTTTCTATATCATTGCACAGTAATATTGATCTTAAATGGGAAAAAGATATCCCCATAGGGCTAATAATATCTAAGCTTTAATATTTGTAATAACATATCCTCTTCTTTTTTCTAATAACATATATTAAGTCAATCACAAGGTAGGTCACTTCATGGTCTAGCCAGAAATAATTATTAAGCATCAGGTAGGTATCACATGAAATGTAACTTCAGTCATTCTGACGATGATAGCAATATTTAAACAATGGGCCAGTTTCATGGGTATGAATTAACAAGTGAAATCATATCAGAAGGATTAAAAATATCGTATATTTTTCTATGATAACGATACTAATCTCAAAAAGTTATAAATATCTTCGAAAATTATATCCACAAATAACCTCAAACAGATATCATCCTCGCCGAGTTTTTAGTTGTTTGTTATATTATTTTATAGTAGAAAATGTGCTTCCGTTTGTTTGATTTTTAAAAGACATCGTTAAAATGGATCCAGGTTTCACCGAAGCAAATTCGACAAATCTTCCTCAAGTGGATGTGGACATGGTGTCTCAGTCACTCGAACTCCCCTAATCAGAAGAAGAGTAAGCGATCCGGTACTAAATCGAGTTTGGACCTTTGAGGTAACGCAATTTGTGTATGTGTGTTACATGACACGTTTCCAAACAGCTCAACCTACATGGAGAACATTTAATTTTCATTATAGATACATTTTACGTTATATTTTCTATTTTGAAAGCATCATCACTGCAGTTTAAAATATATATATCCAAATTTCTTTGACTACGAGAGAGTTACCTTTTTTGATAAGAGGCACCCGATTAGGAGAACATAATTTGAAAGAATACGGGTGTTAAAGAAAAAAGATAACTAAAAGTTTTCCCTCGTGACAACAGCGTAAAATATATTTGTTTGCCATTGACTCCAGCCTACCACAGTCTACCACAAGAATTCAAATTTCAATATTTTTTTTCATTTATATTTGGAATCGTAGGGTGGCGTTATTAGTCGCAAATTCTTAGTTCAGACCCAATATATCTTGTGACATTATCATTGAATTTCATGAAACTAGCCCATTGTCAAATGTCTTAGAATTTTTCCATTTTTTCAATATATTATGGAATTATCTAGAAACAGTTAGTTTCATTTAAAAAAGCACTAAAATTATGTATGTATTAAATAAAATTTGAATTATGAAATACGCATTTATATTTTTAATACGAGCGAGAATTATTTTGATAAAGAAAATACGTAAGTCTGCCATGATATGTTGAACACCAACCAAAGCGAATGACGTCAATTATGACTAAACAAGTAAACAAAATGACTGGTACTCTTTACACCATACACATAAACGTGTTTATAACATATCTGAGAAGGACACTGAAGACCAGATACTAGAGATATGGCTAAGAGCACAAATTATGAGTATAGCAACAATTTGATGAATCGGATAGAAAATGTTTGCTTAATTGAGCGCAGAGCAACTTACGATCTCAACTGTTACCGAAATTTTATATTTTAACAGCCCTCCATAAGAACAAAAAATGTGCACCTTAAAGGAACATATAAGTAGATTTAATCAAGTTTGCAAATGCATTGAATAAAGTTGTCAATATTATGTAACGGCAGGAACATAAAACGATTCGTTGTACTCGAAAGTGCGTTTTATTCTGTTCAAAGCACAAAAATATTTTTAAGATTAAAGTTTCCCTTTCTTTTAAAATACCAACATAAGTAATAAATCTATAAATAGCAGGTACCTGAATCGACCCTTATGGTTTTTAGAAGCTTACTAAGGTGGTGCACACTCTCCCTTCTAAAAAAACATTTATACAGGGTGGTATTTTAAATATAAGCTAGAAGAAATATTATATATTACAAGTGTTAAATAACAAAATATAGGATTTCATCACAATTAATTTAGTTTACGAGAGCTGAAAGGATCGGCGAAAGCAGTGCCGAGTATATAATTCGTAATTTGGGAATTTTAATACTTGGCAATGTCTTTTCCCTTAGCTCCAAACTTATTCAGACCTATTCTCTGAATGGTACACTTTCCTATTTGATAATTAAGGAAAAATCGGAGACCATTAGCATTTTGAGGGCGAAGATTTGCGTATTTTTTATAAATTTCGTAGAATTTGCCAGTTACAGTAAAATTTCGTAATATTTTGGTTTTATTGTCTGGTATTGTTACTAAAACAGCTGAACCTAGATCATTGAATTACATGCACACATTATTCCCATAACTTTTGTTGCCAAATAGGTATATTTCATCTGGAGCCTGTTCAATGAAATTATCGATGTCATTTGCTGTAAAGATCTTTGACTTTTTGGGTTTGTAGCCGTTAGACTGCCGCTTGAGGAATGCTTTCCGTTTCAAATATTTGGCAATATTTATATCATTATAGATACTAAGAGTCGTTCTCAGCATTGAGAAGTGTGACTACAATGTGGAACTTTTAAATTTTTTGGCTAAGTCGCCAAAATAAGTCATTGAAACGTTCTCGGAAAACGATTTTGTCTTTTGATCTACCTTCCATTTCAAAAAATAGGTTATAAGCGCGTTGATACATTACTCTTCGACGTTTCCAGTAATAAATTCATGCAGTGTCCACTCTGTATATGGGTTGGTTGAGACACGTGCATTTCTAAAAATAGATAAAGAAATGATGGGTCTACCGGAATTCAAGATGAACACTAGCGGCATTGATAAGCTTAACAATATATTAGATAATTTTTAGAGTTGAACTGAAAGACATAGGTCATTGAATAATAAAAGTGTTGAAAGTATTAATTGTTTTATTGTAAGACGACATACCTTTGCTGCTTCTATTATGTTCGGAGGTGTCAAATCTAAGTCAATATCACTATCAGTTTCCATTTTAATTAATAGTTTTTATAGAAAACAACTATGAAGTTACTCGTTACCTACTAAAACTTTGACAGAAACGATCTGCTGACATCAATTTGTCGCTGGACGTCATAATCTGACAAGCCGTAGTCGTCGTGATTTTAGAGTGAACCTAGACCTAACACGAAATATTCCATTTCGAATTTGTTGCTTAGCAACCGATGCAAAAATGAAATTCTGTACAAAATGTGATTGTTTATAATTGAAGTTACGGTTATAATTAAAATGAACATTTATCGAGGTTGTCGTAGGAAAATACAATGACGATATTTATTTATATCACCATAATCAAGGTAAAGAACCTACTATAAAACTTTTGATATCTCGAAAATTTGTAGTGAATAGTTTACTGGAGTTATGGAAACGAATATGGTAATAGGACACCGCTAGATTGCTGAATTGCAATCTCACGGATTGTTTTCTTTATAACGTTTTTCATGATCACATTCAGATTTTATATAGCTTCCTAGTTGTAAAGTCTCATTTTAGTTTGTAGAAATAAAAGTTATTTTTTAAAAAGTAGTTTATATTAATTACGAATTTAATTGGCGCAGTCAGTAGGATTGCAAATCAGTTCAACAAAAATCGTGACACCGGTCCGTATCTACGGTTTATTTGCAATCTCGAACCTTGTGTTATTTTTGTGGTTTTACGTTAAGTTGAAGAATCCAGTCCAGGAAAGAGGGACCACATCGCCCAGATCCTAATGGAGAAGAATGAACATTTTCTTCATAGTACTGTAAGTCGAAAAACATTCCATTTTTTCCTTTTTCATATAAACTTTCGCTTTTATTTACGTTTTACATACTTATTTACGTTTTATATACTTTTATAAAAGTAAAACATTTTTTTAACATAAGTAATATTATTTAGATCAGTTGATGAATGACTCAATTGTAGAAGAATTAGCAGATTTATTTAATTCTAGTATAACTTTGGAAGAAAAAAGTAATATACCAGAAATTGAAGCAATGGCTAATCCAAACTATCACTTATTAAAATTATATATTGATACTATCCCACAATACGAGGGTAATCCTCATACTTTAAATATTTTTCTAGATAACTGTGACACACTAATTTCTCAATTTTTCGATGCAACAAATCCACAATTAAATAGTTTTTTATTACGCGCATTGTTAAGTAAATTAGTAGGTAGAGCTGAATTACGAACATGGGCAGAAATCAAACAATCTCTTCAATTATGTTTCGGAGATCAGAGAAATATAGATTGCTTAGTGCAAGATTTAATTGTGTTGAGACCATTAAAAAATGAAACACCATACAATTTCGGTATGCGATGTCAGGAAGCACGTAGCTTAGTAATTTCAAAATTAATGCTTCAAATGATCCAATTGCAGAAAAACTATTAAAATTAAAAATTATAACGATTTGGCACTTAAGACTTTTATTAGAGGTTTAACTGGTCAATTGCAAAATAGTATACGTTTGCGAAACCCAGATAGTTTAGAAGTTGCTATGTCTTTAGTTATAGAAGAAGAAAATTTTATGTATAGTCAAAATAGAAATAATACTCTAAATAATCAATCTTACAAACCAATGCCGAGAATCACTCCATCCAGACAAACTAATCATCATCCCAATTTTTTCCAGAATAGCAATGCTAATTACCAACATTTCAATTCGCCACCTTCTCAACCTATTATTCCAATTAATCGAAATTCAAATTCAGGTGTATCAATTCTCGCAACCACAACAGAATTTTAATAATTTCAATCGTCCTTTCATCCAAAATTCACAAACCCAGTGGAGGAACAATAATAATTCTCAAACTCAGAGACAACCATTTTCCAATCAACCCAGGCAAAGCCAGATGTTGAGAGTACCCTCAAAGCAAAGCAGAAATCAATCAAATCCCAACAAACCATACAAACCTACTCCAATGGACACATCATCAGGTAATACAATGTTAGCACCTCAGAGGAAATTTACGTCCACAGAACTGTTTGCACATGATGTAAATCATCAAAATTATGAATTCGATAACCCGTTTGAGAATCAAATACAAGGTGAATGCTCATACCAAAACCATGATGTCCAAAATTCTGATTATCTTAATCCACATGAAATCGATGAAACATATCCAGAATATGACAATTCTAATCAATATCAATTCGATGATCTTTATCAAATTTCTCAAGACCCAAACGAAAATTTTCAACAAGAAGCCTCACAGAACAATCCCCCCTAATAACTTTAAATATATCCAGAGCAAATTTACCACATTTTACATCCCAGAACTAAAAGCAAATTTTTTGATCGATACAGGTAGTACTCGTAGTATAATTAAACCTGATTTAGCTTATCAAGTTTATCCAAATGAAATTTTGAAAGAAGATTTTCAAATACAAAGTGCTCATAATATAACATATCATGACGAAGTAATCGAAATACCAATTTTCAAAATTTTTAGAGTCAGATTATCACAAATTCTATCTCTTTAAATTTAGCGATAAATATGACGGATTAATAGGCGTTGATTTATTGAAACAATTAAAAGCTTTAATAGATATGAACTCAAAATTTATCGTAACTCCATTTGCAAAAATTCCAATAATATACGAAATTGAAAATGAAATATCGAATATTCAAAATCCTAAATATAAAACTTATCACTTGATAATACCGCCTAGAACTCAAAAAAAGTTAAAATACCAGTAAAAATTAAACAAGGCACCGGACTGTGTAAAAAGTTTGCACCCCATATCGAGATGCCGCGGTCGCTGTAGTAAATGTAGAGAATTACTTTGCTCTTACTACGATCATAAACTCTAACACTAAATCTGAAAAAGTCGAATTTTTCGAACCAATCGATATTGAAATTTTAAACATAAACTAAATTAATTTCATTGAAAAAATGGAAACTTATCATGAAATTAGCGAAGAACATGACCTTATTTTAAAGAAAAATTTTAAATTGAAAAATATCGATCTAAATCATTGCAATCCAGAAGAAAAAGACGTTATCAAAAAATTATGTTATGACTATCGTGACATTTTTTATTGTGAAGAGATACCGCTATCTTTTACTAATCAAATAAAACACAAAATAAATTTAACAGACGATACCCCAATATTTACTAAGACGTATCGTTACCCCGAAATGTATAAAGAAGAAGTCAAAACACAAATAAACAAAATGCTTGATCAAGGTATTATTCAACCTTCCAATTCTCCGTATTCCTCGCCAATTTGGATTGTGCCGAAGAAAACAGACAAATCAAACAAAAATAAATTCCGTTAAGTAATAGACTACCGCAAATTGAACGAAAAAACCATACCAGATAAATACCCATTACCAAACATTACGGAAATTTTAGACAAATTAGGCAAAAGTCAATATTTTAGTACTCTAGACCTAGCTAGCGGATTCTACCAAATTCAAATGCACGAAGAGGACATTCCGAAGACAGCATTTTCAACTCAAAATGGACATTGGGAATTTAAACGTATGCCAATGGGACTACGTTCATCTCCTTCTACATTTCAAAGAGTTATGGATAGATAACATTTTACGAGGTTTAAATAACGAAATATGTTTAGTATATTTAGACGACATTGTAATCTACTCTACATCCTTGCAAGAACACGTAGAGAGACTTAAAACAGTATTTGACCGATTACGACGATCAAATTTTAAAATCCAACTTGATAAATCTGATTTTCTAAGAAAAGAAGTCGCGTACTTAGGACACCAGACGGAGTAAAGCCAAATCCTGACAAGATAAGTGCAATAAAAAATTATCCAATACCAAAAACTCAAAAGGAAATCAAAAGCTTTTTAGGACTATTAGGCTATTATACACGATACATTAAAGATTTTGCTAAAATAACCAAACCGTTAACTTTATGTCTGAAAAAGAATGCTAAAGTCAAACACGATCAAAATTTTATCTCTGCTTTTAACACTTGTAAAAATCCAATTCACCTATACTTCAGTATCCAGACTTTTCCAAGCCCTTTGTTTTAACCACGGACGCTTCAAACGTAGCATTAGGCGCAGTATTATCTCAAGGTCCAATTGGTTCGGATAGACCAATTGCATACGCTTCAAGAAACTTAAATAACTCTGAACAAAAATATAGTACTATTGAAAGAGAATTACTTGCCATAGTATGGGCTTGTAAATACTTTAGACCATATCTGTACGGTAAACGATTTAAAATATATTGTGACCATCGTCCTTTAATTTGGCTATTTAATCTCGGAGAACCGAATTCAAAATTAATACGCTGGAGATTACGTTTGGAAGAATTTGACTATGAAATAATTTACAAAAAAGGTACTTTAAATTCTAATTGCGATGCACTTTCTAGTGTAGTTATTAACGCACTCGAAAATGATTCAATGATTAATAATCCTGACGAAATTACAGTTCCTAATGAATTAGACCAATTTTTAAATGACCTTATAGACGAACAAATAAATGACAATATAACCGATGCCAATTTGCAAACAGCTGACACAATTGACACCGACTCAAATACACAACACACCACTTTCAATGAAAGCACAAATGACGGTATACGAATATTTGACGAAATAATTAATAATAAAGTTAATCAAATTATAGTCACACCGCATCCATATCCTAAATTAATAGTTGAACAGGAATCCTACGAAAATCATAAAATAATAAATGTTAAAATTCTGACCCAAAATAATGAAAATCTTATACTCGAATTTTTAAAAGACTACACAATTATGAAACGTTGTTACTGCATGTATTTTCACAATGATTCTCTTTATAAAGATTTCAATAAAATATATTTAGAACACTTTTCGGAAAAAGGCCCAAAATCAATTAGATGCTTAAAACAAGTAAACACAATCAAGGAAAAGGAAGAACAAATAATGCTAATAAAACATCACCACGTTGGCAAAACTAACCATCGTGGTATTGTAGAAACGTATGAATATTTAAAACGGAACTATTATTGGAAAAATATGAAAACTTCTATTACTGGATATATAAACTCGTGTGATATTTGTCAACGAACAAAATATGGCAGCCATCCTCCTTACGCACCTCTGGTAATAACTGAAACAGCATCAAAACCTTTTCAAATTGTTCACATAGATTTATTTCATTACAACGATAAAATATTTTTAATTATTATTGACGCATTTTCAAAGTTCGCACAAGCATACCAAGTCGAAGGCAAAACGGCTATTCATGTGAGTAAATCATTAATAAAATACTTTTGTTCTTTTGGAATACCAGAAAAAATTATTCTTGACCATGGTACTGAATTTAATAATGATACTGTAAAATAAATTTTGAATTTACATAAAATAAAAATACATTTTGGCACTGTAGGACATCTCGAATCAAACAGTGTAGCAGAACGATTCAATTCCAGTCTAATAGAACATCTCAGAATTCTAAAAGAAATGCACCCCAATGAAGACGATTTAATTGACTATGCAATTTTAGGTTACAATAGCTCAATACATACTAGCACTAAATTTACTCCTTTCGAATTAACCTTCGGACACACTAATTCGCGAAATCCAAATGAAATTTTTATTCCCGCAGCATTTTACTCATGCTGAAAATCATAAGGAAAAACTTAAACATGTATATGAAAATGTAAAAGAAACAATAGAAAAACAAAAAGATAAAATTGTAGATAATAATAACCAAAAAGGTAATACTAATACTGATTTTAAGTTAGGACAAATAGTGTTTAAGAAAAACTTGCGTTATCATAGTAAAAAAGATAATAAATTTATAGGACCTTATAAAATAACCGAAATTTTAGATAGGAACAAAGTAGAAATAACTTCTAAGAAAAATAAAAATAAAAAGGAGATAATATATATAAAGGAACTAAAACAACCTACAACTGTTACAAGTTGTCCATCCACATCCATGAGGGATCAAACCACCCAAGACTCCATAACTTAAATAATAACCCCGGTCTTCTACCTTATAAATTAGGCAATGCTCAAAATAAAATTGATTTTTGGTATTTTATTCAAACTTTCGACATGTCAGATATAGTAACCCATTTTGAAGCTGTACAAAATCACTTTAACCCTTTCAGTCCTGAATTTTTAAAACGTCGAAAAAAAAATTTTTTATGGTGAATTATTAATTGTATTCTTTACAAGAATTTCTCCACCGAATATTAACTATTTCCCACCATAGATATAAAAACTAGGAAGCCGTGGCAAATGCCACCATCAGGTTTGAAGGTAAACAAATCACTGAAAATGGAAACTTAAATTTTATTCATTTCATTACATTTAATTCAATTACATACTAACTATACTTAATAATTAACTCATTTTTCATGAAAATTCTTGAAACAGTTTTTGAATTTTGATAAACAAAGAGGTACTTGACATTTTTCACATTGGATTCGTGAACGCCCTCCACAAGTGTCGAGCTTACAGCGCTGCTCATGACCAACTTTGTGTACTGGCCAGTGGCCCAGGTTATCATACCTTACATCGTTGACAGGAACTGTTTGAGGTTTTTGGCGTTTGGTTGGTACTGGTGAACTTCTTGAGCTACCAGACAGTACGGGTGAATTCCTCGAACTACTGGATAATGGTCTACCTCGTTTTGGTGTACTGGTTAGACAACCCGAAAATGCCAAACCTTCTGCTATTGACATAGCAAACTGCAATAAATCCATTCTGGCTTTTTTTATCACCCCATCATGTTCCATATTAGAACAATATTCTAACCAAGCATTGCAAACAGCTAAATTGAAATAGTGGAAAATAACTCTCAAAGTCCATTTCTTTGATCGAATGAAGGTGCGATAAAGTGCAATTAGAAAATCACTCTTATCCACTCCTCCCATTGATGTATTATACAGGCGTATAATTGCTGGACGTTTCACCATCACATAGGCCCCTTCTTTCCTATCCCATCTCCTGACCTCATCTTCTGGTTCGATGCCAACAAAATTTGATGCCATATTGACAGCTTTATTGTCATACCAACGAACTACCACAATTGTCTTATCCTCTGCAACGAATGAATCACAGCTTCCACGGCCAATTTTCTTCATTTGATTTTCGGGTTTCAACGGACACTTTTCGAGCCTATTAGCGCGAATGGTTCCTGCCATGAAAATACCCTTTTCTAGTAACTCTTGTAATAAAAACAACGAAGTGAAGTAGTTGTCACAGAATAGTTTGTGTCCTTTATGTTCAGGAATTCTATTTGATAAATGGATTACTAGTCCATTAGTAGCTGAATAATTTTCTCGCAAATTGGCTGGTAGAGTGGTAGTGCCTTGGTATATAATAGAACGATATATGATACCAGAGGCACCACAAAGCATGAACACCTTTACTCCCCATGGGTTTGGCTTCCCTTTTAGATATTGCTTCACGACAAGTTGGCCCTTGAATGGAATTATGGATTCGTCAATACAAAGATTTTCTTCCAGTACTAAATCCTCACACCGCTTCTCAAACGACCTGACTAATGGACGGACTTTCCAGAGTTTATCATCATCATTACGTTCTTCGTTGATATCAACAATATGTAAATTGTTTCTCAGCAATTCAAATCTATTACGTGATAATCGAATATCATCTAGGAATTTTATTTTTGTGGCAGGGGACCAATACATCCTCAGTCTGGGAAAGCGAATTATACCCATAAGTATATGCAGAGCGACAAGTTTGCCGATTTCATGTTCATCTGTGTTGATATTTTTTCCGCTTTTGTGAATGGAATACATGTTCGTTTTCTCTGCTATTTCAGTGAATATTTCGTTCGGAAAATACTCGTGAAAATACATCAACGGAGTCTTACCCTGATGAGAATCTTCTTCACCATTCTCAGATGGACTGAAATCAATGTTAGGTGGTGAAAACCGACTTCTCTCCCAAACAATGTTCTTTTTTTCATTTTTCTTCTTCGGTTTTTGTCGTCGCAATGTTTCTGCCAACAATGCCAATGGAATGTTTTCATCGTCATCAGATTCTTCATTATCGGGTTCATCTTCTATTAGTTCATTTTCTGGTTCATCATCTGTATCTTCCTGAATTCCATCAATTTCATTTTCTTCTTCTACATCAGAGTCAGGTAGTGCTGATATAGCAGCCTGCGCATCCTTCAAAGTTACTTTCTGAGCAACTGTTCTCAATTTCCCATAAAAGTTCATTGGGGGTATGCCATCATCATCTATAAAAATTATATAGATATATAAGAATAGAAAGGAAATTATGAATATTTTTTGTATACAATTTTGCATGAAACCCTAGTGGTGGCAATTGCGTACACAAATTTCGACGCGGTATGGCGATGACTATTTGTGAAGGTATCCACGAATTTCTTTCATCTGACTAATTATGCGCTATTACAATTTAGATACCACCCAAAATAACACATAGATTTGCTTTTATATAATGATTATATGTACTTACTGAAAGCATTGTTCAGGTAATTTGGATCCATACTTGCAACACATCCAATCAGCGTCTCTCAGATACGTGAATAGGACAATGATAAATAAATACTAGTCATGATCTGCCCTAGACATACTATAAAGAGGTGACATCTATTGGCCGGGGGTGAAAGTTGATGTTCTGAGTGTGACAGAACACTGTAAATATACCGGTGGCAATTGCCACCGGCAGGGCCGAAAGGGTTAAAAGAATTCAGAAAACATTTCCAAAGAATGAAGATAAATCCGTGTTAATCCATGAATTTTAAAGTATGTGCAACCTAATATTAAATTTAGAACAAAAAATACAAATCCAGTTAAATCCAGTTTTTAATATAAGTATCAAAAGAGGAATAATAAACGGATTTGGCTCAATAATTAAATCTTTAACGGGCAATCTAGATCAAAACGATGCAGAAAAATATGATAAAGCAATTAACACACTCTGAGAATCAATCAAAATTAAAAAATATAGTCAATTCACAAATAACACTTCTTCAAAATTCTGTTAATATTTTTAAAAATAATACAAACACATTGGCACAAAATCAACAAACTTTATTGAAACGAATAGAGGAAATTGAAACTTATTACGAACAAGAAAAAGGAAATTATCACCTTTATGTCACAGATACATTGGTTTCTCAAATCGCTCCAACTTTTCAATTAATTTACAATATTCTAGAGAAAATCGAAGTAGCTATCACATTTTCCAAATTAAATACAGTTCATAATTCAATAATTGAACCTACAGAACTTTTAAATGAAATAATGATTGTTAATGAACAATTGAAATTCAATAAGCTTCCATTTGTACCAAAAGTAGAAAATATTCTCTTATATGAAAAGGTCACAGAAGTAAAATGTTATACCAAGGGATACAAAATAGTATTTATCTTAGAAATTCCTATAGTAGAAAGCGAAAACTACAATTATTTCCACATATACTCATTGCCTGTACCCACACAAAACTCCTTCAAAGTAATTCTACCTCAAGCGAAATTCCTTATCCTAAATGACCTTTCCTATATGTTTTTCGACGAGAATTGTCAAGAAGTTTCATCTGAACAGTACATTTGCTACCAGAATGGACCCGTTATCATCCAAGAAGAAATCCCATGTGAAATCCAGATGCTTCGCTACTTCAAGAACGTCTCATCATGCCAGCAGTTAATTGTTCGAATACCTAAATTACGCATCCAAAAATTAGAGAAGAATCATTGGATTCTAATATCTCCTGAAATAAGTGTAGTTAATCAAAAGTGCGGATGTAACAAAGACAATTTTCCAATTCAGGGAACTTTTATTCTAGAACTTGATTCGGAGTGCTAAGTGGACATTGATGGTATTAAAATTAAACATTTTGAAAATTATCAAACCGAACTGAATCTAATAAACCTTCCAAATTTAACATTTTCAAGTGAAATAGCAAATTTTCAAATGGAACCAATCCAATTAAATTCTATCAATTTAAACGACTTTAAATATGTTCAAAGTGCTTTACACATTCAAAAACAAAAAATCGCTAACATTTCGTCTCCAATAATATCTGCAAATTTTAATATTTGGACTATTTTTATTTATTTCATCATATTAATAATTATTTTGTATTGGACTGTAAAATTCATTCTAACAAGAAGAACCCGAAGAAGAAGCCAAGGCGAATAAATCCAGAATGGTCCCCAAAATTTGGAACTCTGAAATTCAACAAATTCCTTGAGTTTCTGTCTAATGGCGAGGAGTTATGGGAACGCATATGGTAATAGGACACCGCTAGATTGCTGAATTGCAATCTCACGGATTGTTTTCTTTATAACGTTTTTCAATATCACATTCAGATTTTATATAGCTTCCTAGTTGTAAAGTCTCATTTTAGTTTATAGAAATAAAAGTTATTTTTTAAAAAGTAGTTTATATTAACTACGAATTTAATTCTGGTGATAGTGATGCAATGGATGATACACTAAAGAAAAGTATTTTGAATGTACCTGCTGCAATAGTACTTAAATATTATTGAAATTTGATTATAGTGACACATAGTATGCTCCTGCATCGAACTTTCTTGAGAATATAATTTCATCAATTCCACCAGTTCTCTTAGTAATCTGCTATGCAAAAAAGTAGTTTTTCTACTTCCGCTACTAAAACCGCACTTTGAACACGGGTTTGACATGCACAAAACGACTCTTTAAACAAGTGTTTAAAATGCGAAAAGTCACAAAGTTTATCTTTTGTTTTTTAAACGTCAAATCAGCTGTCAGCGATCGTCAGTCCTGTAATGAATATAATTCAAATATAATATAATTTTTCCCTTCCCGCGGGCGAAGAAAAAGTATAGTAAGCACCTCGTCTTAAAAACGTCTTTAGTCACACGTTTCACAAGGAACTCGTTCCGCTTCGCTCCACTTGTGCCTAGTAAAACTCGTGACTAAAGTAACCTTTTTGACACTTGGTACTTAATATACTATTAAATTGGATATTGAAAATTACAAATTGTTTTAACTTTGTAATAAACAATTTTTTTTCAAATTCACTGAATTGAAAGCGCACGTTGCGCTAAATAATTACAATTTTTTTTTCAAATATATCAATTTTTCTGTTAATGATTTTTTAAAGTTCTAATTACCCCTACCTTGTAGCAGGGGGGAAATGATACGGACCATTTCGCTGTAAAATTTAAAGCTCTGCAACTTTTGTTGAATACTTTTTTATGTAACTCCAAGCGTTTTTGCGTAATTTTAAAAAAATACCGTTTTTTTAAACAGAAACTCAAAGTCCAGGAAAAGAAGACAAGAAAATGGTGTAACCTTCGATTTTTTTCGGTCTGAACCGATTTCTATGCAAATTTGGAATTAAGCTTATTTTACCCTCTAGATCAAACCTAATATACTCCTGATTATGCTTTTTATTTTTAAGGGGTGGTGACCACCCCCTTATTTTAAAAAATGTAAAAAATACAAAAAATTATTGTATGTCGATTAAATTAAATCATATG
This sequence comes from Galeruca laticollis, assembly GCA_963921935.1. Taxonomy (NCBI): domain Eukaryota; kingdom Metazoa; phylum Arthropoda; class Insecta; order Coleoptera; family Chrysomelidae; genus Galeruca; species Galeruca laticollis. The sequence goes on along the minus strand of OY998178.1, from coordinate 107,643,916 downwards.
TAAATAGGTGGACTGAGAACCTGTCAAACCTCAGAAAAGAGGTCAGTCGGCTCTTTAATAGAGCCAAACGTGACGGTAATTGGCAGAGGTACACTGAGAAGCTTACTCAGTACAATAAAGAGATTAGGAAGGCCAACATTTTCAAGCCTTTTGCGAAAATATCACTTCCACTCACACAGCGGCCAGACTACAAAAGGTCATGGCAAATGGGGGAACTAACCCGGCAATCTCACTGAAAAAGCCAGACGGATCATACACGGAAGGTGGAGAAGAACGATCGATTCTTCGTCTTAGAACCCACTTTCCCGGTAGGGAACCAGCAACAAGCACTGAAATAGCAATGCATTACACCAAAAAATTCCGCAAGGAAGATTGGGACATTGCTTAGAAAATATTTACCAGACAACGGTTGGAATGGGCAATAAGTACCTTTCAACCATATAAATCACCAGGAGTGCATGGAATATTACCAGCACTCCTGCAGCAAGGGATAGAGTAGATTCTTCCTCACCTGCTGAAGATTACAAGAAGCAGTTTAGCAGTGGGTCTAATACCTAGAAAATGGGGAAGGGCATGGGTAACCTTCACACCAAAAATAGCGAAAAAATATGGGACTGATCCCCGATCTTTTAAACCCATCTGTTTAACATCGTTCCTACTCAAAACGCTGGAGAAAGTAGTGGATAACTACATAAGAACAGAAAATTTGGAGAATATACCACCTCATAAATGTCAGCATGCCTACAGAGCGGGTCGATCAACTGAGACGGCTCTGTGTCAGCTGACCGAAGTCATCCAGAAAACTCTGAACAACAAAGAAATCGTAATGTGCACATTCCTGGATATATCTGGGGCCTTTGACAACACAACTCATGTGTCTGTCAAATAAGCACTAAAAAGGTGAGGAGTGAATGAAACCATTGTAAAATGGATGTATGAGTTGTTGACGACGAGGATAGCTGAGACACAGGTGGGGAATCAAACCAACTCAGTTAAAGCCACTCGGGGGACACCTTAAGGGGGAGTAATATCTCCCCTTCTATGCAGCCTCGTAGTAGACGAGTTCCTCTACAGGCTAACGAAGCTTGGCTTCGAATGTATGGGCTATGCTGATGATAGAGGCAAGTTCGAGAGCACCTTGTGTGATTTATTACAAAAGGGCCTCAGAATCATTGAGCACTGGTGCTTGTCAGTGAGGCTAAACAATAACCCAAACAAGACCATAGTAATTCCATTTACCCGGAAAAGAACACTTCCAGCCATGAAACCCATATATTTAAACAGGGAAATCATAGAATGGAAATCAGAAGTTAAATATCTAGGGATAACCCTAGACAGTAAGCTTCTGTGGAATGAGCATGTTAAAATAACTGCTAGTAAAGCAATAAGAGCTTTGATGGTGTGCAGAAATCTATCTGGTAAGAGGTGGGGATGTAACCCATAAATACTGTGATGGATGTACGCCATGATTGTAAGACCAGCAATTACGTATGGGGCAATAGTTTGGCATACAAAAGCAAGTCAATACAGCACGAGAAAGGCTCTCGACAAAATTCAAAGGCTTGCCTGTGTGGGCATAACTGGAGCTATGAGAACGTGTCCAACTAGGGCACTTGAGATCATTACAGATCTCACACTTCTACATCTGGTGATAGAAAGATCTGCCCAAGTGGCAATTCTTAGAATATCTAAGGAAGGTTCAGGCAATGAGAGTATTAAAAATCAGGGAGCCTGATCCTCTCTAACAAAATACATCTCATCAGCGAATCTTCCCAGTGATGAAATGATCAAGAAAGTAAGTATCGAAAAGAATTTCACTACGATGCTAAATACGAGGAGAGACTGGGAAAGGGAATACACCATCAAAACTCTCAAAGAAAACACCATTAGATGATATACGGATGGTTCAAAAACCACCACTGGAGCAGGCGCTAGAGTATTTGGGCCTGGCACTAGATACTCATTATCGTTAGGCTCCTTCTTCCCGAGCGTCATCAGGCAGAAATACTTTCGATTGAAAGATGCATGGAAATGAACCTACAAAGAAACTATCAGAAATGAGACATATCGATCTATTCTGATAGTCAAGCAGCTATCAAAGCATTGAGAGCATGTCATTGACTCAAAGTTGGCATGGGAGTGCCGAAGAAAACTTTTTTAGTTAGTGATATAATTAATAATCTATTACCCCCCCTAAATGAAAATTAAAAATACATTTTAAGATTTTAAAATGGTTTGATAGATTCTGTAAAATAAATTTGTATTTTTTATTATTTAACTGTTTATAATGTAGGTTATAACATCTTTTAAACCACCCCTAATAACAAAATAAAAAGATAAAATATTTTTTAATAATTTAAAATTAATTATGGTGCGTCCTCTTTTAAATCACTTTTAATGATAAATAATAATAATATTTTATGCTTTCAAAGTGCACCAATAAAAAAATAGTATTCGTGGATAACTGGTCTTTCAAACACTTGCTCTATTTCTAGCACTCCGGCTGCGCCGTCGTGCTCGAAAAATCACGCGTGTTTGATAGATCTTTTTATCCACTTATACTTTAATATACTAATTTTCATTTATAAAGTTAAACTTTAAAAAATATGCATCAGAAATCGCTGTAACTTGCAGAAAATATTGTAAGCATGTAATTAAACTAAATTAATATTTTCATGAAAATATCATCTATTTTGGTACTGATTTTTTTCTCGGAAAAGCGAATAAGCAGTTTTATTTTTATGACAACTTATTTAATTTTTATGCTAACGACTTAAAATAAAGTTCATTTCAAAGTTTTTTTAGTTCTTCAAAAAATGTAGGGGTCAGTTTTCTTAAAAACCTCAACTTTTTAACTTATTTTATGTTAAATAGTTTACAATCAGTTTCCAGGGAACAAAATGTTCTCTTCAGTCAGCTCTATTTCACCACCTATTGCACCTAAATAAATAAAAAAAACCAATTGTTTTTAATGAGCTACATTTTTTTTCTAACGTTTTTCTCATAGGATATCAATTTTCCAAGTTATTTGAGAAAAACTGCTGAAAATGTGATTTTTTTAATGAAAAATGAACATTTTCAATCCCGAATAACTCGAAAAGTATTGAGTTAAAAAAAATGTTCATCTATTACTTTTTACTTAAAATTTATTCCTCTATCGATTTCTGCCGTTAAATTTAACATTTTATTTTTCCGCCCCCAGAAGGGGTGGCTTGCACCCCCTGGACAAAGACATACCCCGGCACCATATTAGGTTTATTATTTTAGGTGTTCTCTACTTACTGTTCGAGTTTTACATCAATCGATTCAGAACGAAATAATTCCCAGGGAAAACCCCTCATATACTGGACTATCAAGTATGTTACGTTTGTATAGATACTTCAAAGTAAATTATGTCAAAAATTCAAGACCTTCGCTCAAATTTTTGATTTAATCGACTTTTTTCTTGGTCTATAGTGCTATTGTTTTTTCATGTAATTTAAATAGTAGTGTTTGATCTTCAATATAAGTATTTTAATTTGAATAATTAAACTTCATAATTTAATATATTTATTCAATTTTGATTCAATCGACATTTTATTGTTTACGTTTTGAATAATTCAATTATCATTGTATTAAAAACATTAACTTTGGAAATATTTTAATTGATGGACCAAATGTGATAATCTAGTAACTTGGCTCGATTTTCTGTCTTTAAGGTCAAAATCATTTATTTTAAGATAGGATATAAATTTAAACAGTGGAATACTCCATTAACAAGTATTGTTAATACATTTATTATTACAACGGTAATGGTTCACCCAAATAGTGAAAAATCATTTTCTTATACCGAATATCTTTCTATACAAGATGTCTAAAAAGCTTGTGAGGTTTTGTTTTTGTGTTTGCGATTATAGAATTAGTAATAACGGAGTCTTACCCTGGGACACACACACACACACTTTTTACATTCGAGTCTACTACCTAAGCTGAGACTCGATAAAGTCTATTTTTATGTACGAGAGAGTAATAAAACCTTAAAACTAATGCAAAACTTACTACAGTCATTTTAAATATTTCCTAAAATTATCATAAATATACCTGGGGTGGGATCACGACGAATAGAATTCTATTTCCGTGACGTCACGTTACCTAGCAACCGTTTGTCCTCGACTGCAGGCAATAACTTGGAATCACGATGTACATTCTATGTTACCCGTCTCCCCCTCACCCACCCGCGTAGAATCGTTTTCAGGCTATCAACTTTTGGCAGTCGACAAGTTCTCTTTCCTTGTTCTTTCGTATGTGCTCAACAAGGACAGAAATAAATTTTGAAAACCACCGTTTTCATAGTTATGACTGTTTCACAGACAAATAAATAAAAGGGACAGTTTACTCCATTTCATGTATGGTTTACTCTGTTATGTACGTACAGTGTATGTTGAATTTCACAAATCACTGTTGAATTTTTGATAGTTATTATATTTTTGTAAAGTATAGTTTAGAAAATGAGGGTGCAGCCTGATCACTGGTCTATTTTGTTGGATTTTTGTGAAAAAAATCCGGAAATTATTACAAATAAATTCAAAGGACCTAAGGGAAGGGAACATTTAGCTCAAAAATGGGCAGAGCTTACTGTGTTATTAAATAGTCTTGGGCTAGGTGAAAAAAATACTGAAGAGTGGAAAAAAACAGTAATCGACTGGAAAAGCAAGACAAAAGCTAAGGCCGCATCAATTTCAACATATCAAGGTGGTACTGGTGGTGGGCCGTCTTCAAATGTGGTCCTAAATTCATTTGAAGAAAGACTCATAGGCCTTATGGGAAAAGTGGCAGTACATGGTAATCCAGGAATCAATGAAATTGGCATAAAGAGGTCACATAAAAGTGGAGACAGTGAAACAGGACCATCCAAAATTCAAAAAGTTGATAAACCTATTTTAGTGACAATTTCTAAAGGGCAATGCAAGCCTTATAAAATAGGCAAGTCAAATTTGTGGCATATTTATTATATAACTTGTATACTAAACCCCATAAACCAACTTCTTTCCATTTACTTGATTATCACAAATTCAGGAAAAAATTTAGATTAATATTTTTGAAGTTGTTTTTATTTTAGAAAACTTGTTAGTACATAGACCTCCAAATGCAGTAAATTTGCCATCAAGCTTACCCCATGATTCTGGACTTTCCACATCCTTATTAACAAACTGTGCAGGTAATTCCTCCACTTCTACAATGGCAATTTCCTTAGAGAATACATGCGACAAAGAAGCTGAACCCAGAATGGCAGGTAAGCATAGGTATTCTCCTTTATTGCTTACAAATACTTACATAATACCATTTTGAACTTCAAATTAAAATTCTTATTGCCATCAGATCACTTGTTCTTATACAATTAAATGTATTCTAGGCCAACTGGATAATCAACAACAAAGCACTCCCCAGAGAACTGCATCGACTAGGCGCAGAGGCAATAACCCGCAAATATCGGAACAACTGCAGGCAATGAACAACGACGTCCTTGCAGTATTGAATAATATAAATAATAATATTTCCCAGATTGGAAGACACTTGGCAGATCTAATTCAAGTGATAAAAGATTTTAAAAAGTAATAGACATGGATGTAATAGGTATACTGTTGATTAGATAGAAATATATTACTTGCTATTTTTTCTGGTATTAGTTTCCATTCCCAACTATACAGTGATATCTGTTGAACTGTGATGTTATGTGTGCTACTATCATTTAAATATTGTTTGCAGCTGAAGTTTATAATGTACCAAAATTTAGTTACTAGGTTATTCTACTTAGAATTTAAAAATGCTGTTCTTTGTTCATGCTTAAATTAATATATTTATTCATTCCAAAATTCCACATATTTGATTTATTCATATTACCAAAGACAATTATATATTACTAAGGCAAAATAAAGAAACTTGCACTTTATACTCACATAAATATATTTCATTACAATTCAAAAGTTAAACAAATAGGTAAGTATGTATTAAAACATTTTATGAATTTTCTGAAAGACAAACACACTACAAAACATTTCATAGTTGAAAGATTAGGTAAAATATCTTTCAATTAGATTATTTCTAACATTTCGACCAGCTAAGTAAGGTCCTGCATTTGCACAGTTGATTCCATTATCATGGTCATTCAAATCTGGTTGTGGGTGTTCAAACGGTAACCTTGCATTGATACAAATGTTATGCAAAACTGCAGTGGCTATTATTATTTGTCCACATTTGGCTGGACCATATCTCAAAACTCTCTCTCCTAGTATGCATCTGTAAATAAAAATATCATGGTTTGTTTAAAATGGTAGATTAGATAAATGTTTCTTTACTGTGAGAAATATTTGTTAATATGTAAATATATAAAGTAGGGTACTTAGTTCTTAGAAAAAAAAAACCGATATTCAGTGTTTACATACCTGAACCGTGTTTTCCATACTCCATTGCATCTCTCAACACAGTTCCTAGCTGAAATGTGGGTTCTATTATACCTTTCTTGTGCTGAACCTGGTGCTGCATTCAACACTGGGGTCATTAACCAAGGCTCTTGTGGATAGCCACTGTCACCTATGATCCATGTTTGCTCTCTATCACCAAAGTTTTCTTCCAAATAATTACGAATATTAGAGTACCTCCATATGAATGCATCATGGGTTGCTCCACCCCACCTGGCATTAATATTTAATATTTTCAAGTCCGGATCACACACCTAAAACACATGTATACATACTATCTTGAGTTGCCAAAATGTAATTCAAACATCAATGTACAAACTAGTATAAATAATTTAAGTATCCTCACTAAATGTAAATATCTGTTATGAGTGAATACCTATATGTACTATAATAACTTGGACCACACTCAAATTGAATAATTATACTATACTGATATATGGAACAAAGCAATGTATGCCAGTTGACAAAATTATTCATGAATTCAATCAGGTAAATTTTTTTCTTCAATCAATATTGAATAGAAAATATGGTAGATAATAGTGAATTTACAAATTTGAACTTTCTATGCAATTCAAAATAGAAAAGCGTCACATCAAGTGTGATATCTAAATTCCAAATAATAAATTTCCATTAGTTTACTATTCTAGATGCATGATCACATAATATTACAATAATAACAATTGATTTATTCTGATCTAAATGTGTTTAAGTAAATATTACTCCAAAATTTTACTTACAATCTGCACATTTTTGGAATGATACCCTTTTCTATTTAAATAATTATGCTCCTCATCAGGAGGAGCTATTATGGCCACATGTGTGCAATCTATCGCACCAATACATCCTGGGAAGTGATATCTCTCCATAAATTTTCTTTTCAAAGTAAGTTTACTTTCAAATGTTGTGGGGAAAACTATCCACTCTTCACTGAGTTGTTCCACTATTAAATCAGTGACTTCATTCACACAATTGCCGACACTGTTCTGGGCCATTGAAAGCTGGAAATTTTGTCCTACTGTTCTTTGGTATGAACCTGTTCCAAAAAAGTACAGTGCAGCAAAAATTCTCAATTGGGGTTCGATCTGACTTGGGTGTACCGACATAGACATATGTGGAATAAGTATTCCAAACAAATAATTGACCATCTCTTTAGTGAGACGAAACAATTCAATAAACTGTACATCTCTCAATGCAAATGGATCGCTGTCATTACGCATTATCCTTCTTTCAATATTGAACTGATAAATATTCTGTCTGTGTTCTTCGTCAGCTATCTGAATTGCTCCATATATTTGAGCAGGGAGCATCTAAAAAGAATTTAACTTTACTATTCTCATAAATATATAAGCAAGTAAATATATGGGACATTATACAAATGAAAAAAAATATACATACCTTGCAAAAATGAGGCAAAAATAGCATATAAATGAAAAGTGATACACAAAAATTATGCAGTTGCCAAATATAAATGAAAAACTGTGATCAACGTTCTAATCTAAGTGAAGTGAAATGCTTTTAAGCAAACTTTTAAGAGAAAAAGAAATATTTTATTAGATTTTAGGTTAGAGAGCCTGTGACGTAAACATAAAAAACAGTATGTTTTCAGATTAGTTAGTTTGGCTTCCGAACTATACCCAACAGTTTTTCTATTCGAGAATACGATGCGTTATGATGCCAATACTCTCCATAATAGTAAACATTCTTCTGACGTCATCAAAGTAGAATTCTATTCGTCGTGATCCCACCCCTGAGCTAATACAAGTTTTCGGTCTTTTATTGGCCTTTTATAACCATAAGCTGCACAGAACAATAGAAAAAGGTTTGGTCAAGCCAAAACCCTTGTGTATTAAAGATTACATAGCCGTAGCATAGGATTATTTTCAATAAGTATCTATATGCCAATAAAGATTTGAAGTTTTGTTATATTTTAATTCCAAGGATCTCTTACAGTAATCGAATTATAAGTAGATAAATACCTTCCCCTACAAATTTCACCGAAAATGCGATTGTAGGTTTTTCTATTTTCAAGGAGGTCCAAGTTGTGTATTCTTAACAGTTTACTGAAAGTCGTTTAGTTGCAGCTTGCTAGGTGCAGTCTATCGTGAATTCCAGTCTTATTATGGAAAAATGGAAGGGCCGCGTAAACGCCTAAATATCGGTCATTTAACATTTAATGAAACAACATTAATATTTAATTATTTTAAATCATTTACAGATAAACATTTATGTAAAAGTGTTGAGGACACAGTGGAATTAGTTAGTAGTACACTTGGTGTTGGGAAATCTACGATTTACAGAGTTATTAAAGAAGAGAAATGTGGCGAGATCCAGGAAAACCAAAATTTCAAAAACAAAATAATTTCAAAGAAAGACTTCGATGGAGAGTGCATGCGTTCTTCTTTTGCCCGGGATAGATAGCGTTAAAAAAATTACGTCAAAGGTCGCGTGTTAGGTTTGACTTAACATGTAGTCATAAATCTGCTATTTTTTTTTCTTAAATTAAAACAACCAATATGTTAGCAAATTTAAAATAATATTTTTCTTAATCGGAATTTTCTACATGGGCGGCGCAGGCGGTGCAAGTCGATATGGTTGTCATGGTATGCTCTGAGCAAATAGGAAGTTCACATGTGGCACAGCGTTGCATGGTAAACTGATTTTTTCTAATGGGACAATACCTGTATTGCATTGTTGGCCGTTCGTTTTGCGGTGCTGCGGCGGTCATATTTGTATTATTACCAGTGGCGGCGACTATTTTCCTTCTAAGATTCAGGGACAATGTTGGGATTGATGCACGACGTGTTAGATGTGGAAGTGTTAATTGTTTTGAGAGATCCATTATGTACTTTCTTGTTGTTGTAATGACATTTGCATTAGCTTTGCAAATTATTTGGCCATTTATTGCCGCTTTGTTCAATAATGTGTAAAATACAGTCATAGGCCAGCGATTGCTTTTCCGGGTGACAGAATATTCTGACTTGAGTCGATCTGCCACGTCCACACCACCTTTAGTCAGGTTGTAAAATGTAATTACTTCAGGTGTTTTGGCATCATTACTAGTTACATCAATTGTGTCATAATTATGGAAGGTTGAGAGCATTAAAACGTTCTTGTTTTTTTTTCGGCACGTATGAAACAAGAAGACAATTGTTACCATCTTTATCGTAAGCAAAAATACTGGAAATGACTGGCCGCTGTTTTGTATCGATCAATTCTGGTGGGGTTTCCCGTTTATTTTTTCGGAGTGTACCCACTAACGTAATTTTATGATTTACAAGCAGATCATTGGCAATGGGTATTGAAGTAAAGTAGTTGTCTACAGTAAGATTCCTTCCCGATTTATCTATAGTGGATATTAGTCTCTTCACAACACTAGCAGCATCATTAGGCAGCTGAAAAGGCCCAGAGGTTGTTTCCCAGGATATATTTCCATATTGTGAGTGTATAAAGCTCTCGAATCAACTAGGCTGTATATTTGTATGCCGTATTTCGCTGGCTTGTTTGCAATATACTGTCTAAAGCTGCACCTCCCACGAAAATCATCAAGCATTTCGTCGATTGTTGCGTACTCTCCAATACTGTAATTATCGGAGCAACTTCTGACAAAATATTCAAAAAATTTTCTAATAGGTGCCAAATTGTCATATTTAGCTCTTTCTTTTCTTGTAGTAGCATCATCAAACATCAGACCTCTCAAAAGTGAATGAAATCTTCTTTGAGACATAACTGCGGAAAAATAGTCAGGTGCAGTTCCATCAGTACTCCATAGGTCAGTAGTGTTGACATATTGGCTTTTCATAACTCCTGCCATATACAATAAAGCTAAGAGGGCATGTATTTCTATAAAATCAGATGGTTGACAGTTTTTATCTCGTTGGTAAGACTCCCGTAATTTGTCCAGCTTTTGATTAGTAAAGAGTACAATTTCCTGAATAACACCGTCCGGACAAAACAATTTCCAACTGTCTGTTGGAGTTCGAGTCTCTTTAGCAACCCTCTTTACACCTGGAAGCTGGGATATCAAATGATGTGCACGTGTTTTGGTTCGAGGTAAATCGGGTTTATGTTTAAGCTATTCAGTCTTATCTTTTCCTATCAAAATAAGCACTCTGTGTTGATTTACAAGTAAAGGCAAAGACACATCTAAGTCAGTAATAAGGGTGTGTTCGCCCTCTGATTCCATTTGATCTCCATTCGTTCTATGCTCAATGTGCTCAGGAGAACCGCCACCATTATCGTTTTCGCTATCAGAGTCCATTTCTTCATCAGATTTTATGTCGTCATACCATTTTAATAATTGTTGTATTTGTTTGGGATCCATTGTGAGCACTTCACTTACAATAGTTGTAAAGAATTGTTTTGATCACACTTTTTTTAATAAACTTCGGTCTCGCCGTTAGATTTTATGTCGTCATACCATTTTAATAATTGTTGTATTTGTTTGGGATCCATTGTGAGCACTTCACTTACAATAGTTGTAAAGAATTGTTTTGATCACACTTTTTTTAATAAACTTCGGTCTCGCCGTTAGATTTTACGTAACACTCTGCCGACGCGTGTTGGTCGCCTGTTAGTTTCAAACTAACAAGTGACCAAACTCAAATAAAACTTAAGTCTCCCCCTTCCACCTTTACACGTGATTGGATGGTGACCTACATGAGGCATTCCTAGGCGGCAGTCAACATAAAATGGATTATTAATATTTTATGCTCAAAATACATAAATTGTTAGGCAAAATCTAAAGGTGCGTACAGACATATAACAAAACTTCGTATCGTAACGCCGTCGCGTAACAAGTGTGGACGGCACTGCGTAACACCGTAACACCAGAACATAGTAACATCTCGGCGTTCCATCGGTTGTCGGTTTTTTGACGCCGCATCGAATAAATGATACGCACTGATGTTGCACCACTTGTTAGCATGTCTGGAGAGGTCTGTGGTACACAGTTGCGATTTATTTTTCGTTTTGTTTATTCAGTTGAAAACATGGAGTGGACAGAAGAATCTACCCTGGATTTCATAAATAGTTAATATAATAATGAAATTTTGTGGGATGCAAAATAAAGAAGCATGATGCTTGGCAAGAACTTGCTGTAGAGTTTCGGACAACAGTAGATGAATACAAAAAAAAATTAATGTTCTTCTGTCAGGACTTAGGCGAGAGAAAGCAAAAATTAAAAAGAGCCACGGTACGGGTAAAGGTAAGTTTGAATAATTGAAAATTAATTTCTTTTCTATTTTGTTTATCTACTTTTCAATTACAAATTTTATTTTTATTTATTACAGGGCTTTCAGATATCTATAAAAGTAGTTGGTTTGCCTTTAAAAGTTTGCTATTCCTTTGGAAAACACAAAGCACCGTAAGTATAAAACGAATTACGTATAATTATCTTGCCACAAAAGTCGATTTTGGTTTTGAAAGTACGATGACAATTCGTCTCTAATTCGTGTTGCATTTTCGGTTGGTCTTCTGGGAATATTTCTAATTGGAAACAAGCTTTCCATCAATTTATGTATCGAAGGTTCCATGTGGTGTAAACAAAGCACAAGATGTGAAACTTTCTCTTAAAAAATTATGTAGATGAGCTACTGCCATTATAACTAATTCAGCTTTTCTGGGTTCAAGTAACATCGGTTTACGAAGTACTCTAAAAACGGCTGAGGCGATGCCAAATACATTTTCTACAGTTCTTCGTGCGCGAGATAATCTGTAGTTAAACACTCTTTGCAATGATCCTTTAGGATGTATTCCCGAAAACGGTTTTATTAACGACTCAGTTAAGGCAAATGCCTCGCCTCCAATAAAAAAAATAGGGAATTTTCTGTTGCCTGCCATGTAAAGCTTCTGGTTCAGGTAAATTTAAGTCATTTCGCTCTAATTTTTTGTAAAGCGAGCAGTTTTTAAAGATACCACCATCTGAAATTATTCCTTGGCCTCCAGCATCAACATACAAAAAGTTATAATTAGCATCCACTAGGGCAAAAAGAACTACACTAAATGTTGATTTGTAATTAAAGAACTAGCTTCCGGTGTTAATTGGAGCTTGTAGAACAACATGCTTCCCATCTAAAGCACCCAGACAATGTGGAATGTTTCAGGTGTCCTCAAACTGTTTTGCCACTTCTAACCATCTTTCTGGTATCGAAGTATCTGTAAAAATTAGAACAAATTTCGTTAAAACAAATATACAGTGCGCCAAAAATATTTTCTAAATAAGTTTGTTCATTAAATACTTATTTTAAATTATTTTTAATTTTGGATTGTACACGAAGAAGAAGATAATGATGAAAAGGAAATATCGGGTGATGTAGGAACATTAGCAGATAACGATAAAAATTCTGCTGTACAAGAGAATCGGGAAAGTATAGAAAATGTACCGAAAAGAAAAGCAACACCTAGTACCGAAAAGAAAAGCGATGAAGCGACACCTAGTAGGAAACGCCAAAAGAGGAATGAAGATTCTGAGAAATTAGATAAAGCTTTTGAAATACTGTCAGAAGCATCAGCAAACGCTAGAAACCCACAGGAGCAAAACGAATGTCAAATATTTGGAAATCTTGTGGCTAAAAAACTGGCCAAATATTCTCTTGAATTACAAAGTACTGTACAACAAGATATTATGTTAATTTTGTTTAAAGCAGACAAGACTCATCTCGAACAAAGTTCAACCAATTTTTATCATTCGCAATCATGCCGTACTCATACTCTTCAGTCATTCTTTGCAAATTGTGTGCCACAACATTCTCAATTTGAACAGTATCAGGATAGCCAAGCTTCCAGTTTTACTCAACAGCATTCGCAGGTACCATCTCCAGCATATAATTATGCTAATTCTAGTATTTCGGATCAATCAAGTCGCAGTACTCCAGTCAATTCTTTACCACGCCAACTATTGGATATGCCCGATATTGAATTAGAAAATTTAAGATAAACATTTGTTTTGTTTAATGTGTGTTCATCATGCTTCTTTAATAAAACTGTTTCTTACTTGTATATTTTCTTTTAATCCTTCTATAATGGCTTCGCACACTTCAGGAACTATAGCACTTATCGATTGTTTAGCAATTTTAAAAAGGTATTGTAGACTGGTGAAAGAGTCACCTGACTGGTGAAAGAGTCACCTGTCGCCAGAAACCGAATTGTTACTGCCAACCTTTCTTGAACAGAAATTGCCGTTCTCCATCTAGTATCTTTTCGTGCTATTTTGGGTCCAATTAAATTAATCAAGTAATCGAAGTCTGTTGGAGACATTCTAGTAAGATTTTTCTAAAGGCCACTAGTTGCCTGAAATTTTAAATCCAACAGTAAATGATTTCCGCTGTACACACTTCTATTAGTATACAACCGGGTCTGCCACCAGCGTCTTTTTTTATTTTTTTTTAACTAAGTAATGCATGTATATATAAGCTGCTGCAACAACCTCCATTGCACACAAGAAAAAGACTAATTTAATTGTTCTGTCTTAGTAAAGACGGAACGGCAAAATGTCCCGTTTATAAGATACGCGACGATGTATTGATACGCTATATTTGTTGACATGACGTATCTTCTATGCGTAACAAACAATTGTTGCGCGACGGAGTTACGATACGAAGTTTTGTTCTATGTCTGTACCCACCTTAAACAACGCGACCGTTCCCGGGTTAGAAAAGAATTTCCGACAGTAGGCCTGTTCTTGCCATGATTCGAGATGATAAGGATTACCCTGAAATGAGCCGAAGCACACTATGGAAACTTTTGAAATAAATAGTTTTTCACTGGAGAAATGATTCCAGAAAGTCTATTTTAATAGAAAGAAGCGATATTGTAGTATTGAGAAGAAATTACCTAAGAACTATAAAATAATTGAGAAACCAAAGAAGAAATATAGTTTATTTAGATAAAACGTGAATCAACGAGAGACAAACACCAAATAAATTTTGGCAAGATGAAACTGTTACAAGTCGAAGACAGGCTTATTTCAATAATTTATCTACAGGCTTAAATCCACCATGAGGAAAGGGGCGCAGAATAGTACAACATCGGCAATTCAAACGGTTTTGTTAAAGGTGGTGATTAATTTGTTGTTGTTGATTATGAGTAGATGATTTCAATGGACTGTATTTCTTAATGTTTTAATAAATCAAACAAAAATTATAATATTTATTGATACAAAATAAAAATAGTTGTTATTCTGTTGAAGTCGGATCGTAGAATGGAATTTCTCGATCAGATAAAAGCCGAAAACCCCCTTGAACCTTTTTTTGCAGTCTCGTTGGCGATGGCTGTCTCCATGTTGTCGGCGCGGGAAATAGGGTGGGACTTTGAATTTGGAACAGGTGGTTAATTGACTTTCAAATCATACTGGTGACTACCATGAGGACATGAATGCTGATGTCTTTAAGGAATGGTTCGAACAAATGATAGATCTTCTTCCTCAGAACAGTATAATAGTGAGGGATAATGCAAGTTATCTTTTAGAAAAATTGCCCAAGTGGTTTAAAAAAGTTTTACAGAATGTGCTAAATTCAAAGAATATTAAGTTCCATGCCGGTTTAGTGAGAAAAAACTGTATTCTTTGTGTGCCCTTCATAAAGAGAAATTCAGAAAATAGGAAATTGCAAAAAATCGTGGGATGACGGTTGTTAGATCACCACTATATCATTGTGAACTAAATCCGATTCAACCGGTATGGGCACAGATTAAGAGAGAAGTTTCAAGAAAAAGTAATTCTTTTAAAATGAGTGATGCTCAACAGTTATTTTTGGTGGATGTAAATAATCTGAGGCCTGGAAACTGGGAAAAGGACGTAAATCATACCATTAAAGAAGAGGAGAAAATGTGAAAGTAGCTCTACTTATACTGGTAAGCTTTTATATTAAAATTATTATTTATGATCGTAACGTTGTTTAAAAGTCAAAGTTTAAACCCCAATACCTATATAACATACCTTGTGGAAAAATAAAACATTTTAGAAAAAATTGCACTTTTTTATCTTCAGCTGGTTAGAAGTTATAAGCAGATTAATTTGGTGAAAATATAAGTCTACACCCGATATATTTATTATATTTATATAAATGTTATTTCATACGAAAATACTCGAGGTATAACTTCAAAAAATATTGTAACGGTCTACTAAAAGAAATTATACGCCTATGGATTACCAAAGGTTTATTATTTTGTTACTCGCTCGTACATAAACATAGACTATGGTTAGCGCTCATCGTTTGTATCGTGCGAACTTTCGCAAATGTCACACACGTTATCAAAGACTAATAAATTGGGGGTTGGACTGGTTCATGTCCTAATTATAAACGCATTAACTCCATTTTTTCTTCTTCAGATTATCTGCCGACTACATGGCATCCGACAGAGAAAGGTGCGGTGGTCTGGGATCTTTTTTAGCGATGTCCTGCAGAGGAAGGGCGGAAGCCTTCGCCAGAAGATTACACTCCAAGTTGAAATCTTTGGGCACCCAAGACGATAATGGGTCAGCAGACGAAAGCAGCTGGTTGGCAGCTAATGAAAACCCTATTACCTTATCGCAACCTGCTCATTCCGCTAATCCGGAACAATTTTTGGGTAAGCTAAAAGAATAAAATCAATACTGGAGGTTTTTGGGGGAAAGTGACAGGTTATTCCGCCATTTACGTCAGGATTTTGAGATATTTGAGGTTACGTATTAAAAAAATTCCATTTTTGACTACTTTTGACACCATACACAAGATTTGAGTCTTACAATATAAAATTTCATACACATCATTTAGCGAATATTTTGCCGTTAATTCTAGTTAGTAAATACAATAAATATATAGGTACTCTTGGTAAAATAAACTTTCGGATTATTTTGATTCCAAAATTATGAAGAAACAACCGTCTTAACTATCAATAAATGTAATTTTTCCATGGCTAACTGAGATAAAACAATTTTGAGGTTTGCGACGAGCCCTAAATTTTTTTAATGGAGGACATTTTGAAATCTTACTTTAACTGATTGAATATTTCATGTTTTTAGTCAATTGTATTTTGAATTTTCTCTATTTAATTAATAACTTTACGATTAAAATAATGTTATTGTTTTTGGTTTTTATTAAAAAATGTTATTGTTTTTGAAAAATTACTTGATAACAGCATCAGTTATTACATTTTCAAATCAAAATATTCCGAAATGTAGTTTTTATGGCCCTCAAATTTTCAGATCCGTCCCGAGACTTTTGGGAACTCTATATAAATGAATATGAGCGTTATATTTACGTACATTATTCTAAAAACAAACTGGCGAAATTCAGTTCGTTCGATAAGGTTAATCATTGATGACCTTTTCTTCCAGTTAACCTTCCGATTATATACTATTGCGGTAAATGAAACAAAATATTCAAGTGAAAATAATAAAAATAAGTAAATATGTAAGTTCATGAAACAGTTCTTGAATTGGTTTTGAAAACATTGCTTTCTAGATCCATTCAACGGCGTAGATCGGTCCCCATCTTCATTACGTTTGCTCACTTATTTGTCGTAGTACTTGTTATTCAGGTGGAGAAACAGGACAAATAGAGCGTTGCAACCGCAGCTACATTTTGATGGGCAAATTATTACCCCCAGTACCACACTAAAATACCTTGGCTCCGCAGTACAATGCAGTACTAACGCTGACGCGCACATCTCGCAACAGGTACAAAAAGCTAAAATGGTAATGAGCAAATAATACCCTCTAATCTGAAAGAACAGATGTCTCTCAAAAATAGATAAACTAATGACATATGAACAGTTCATAAGACCAATTTTAACTTACGCCGTACCAGTTTCTATACTGCCACAAAACGCTCAGCAGGTGGTACAAAACAAGTGTCTTCGCACAAATAAATACTCAACAGTTTACCCAAAACTTCCTAAAACCTCATGGTTGTATGATCAAACCGACATGTCTACTATCAAGGACTGTTAAAACTGCTATTAGTTCAGTTCAGTCTACTACTAACACAGTTATGGATATACCGTTTTAATGTAAAGGGAGGCAA
Source organism: Galeruca laticollis (assembly GCA_963921935.1). Lineage (NCBI taxonomy): Eukaryota > Metazoa > Arthropoda > Insecta > Coleoptera > Chrysomelidae > Galeruca > Galeruca laticollis. The sequence goes on along the minus strand of OY998178.1, from coordinate 107,626,458 downwards.
AACTACTTCAAATTAGTAACTTTATTATAAGAAAGTAATGTGACATCAAATATATACGAATTAAATTAAATTGAATTGTCATCAACTGTCAAAGTCAAGATCAGAAGGCAAACCTAAAAATAATACAAAGTGTCTTCCATCACACTCCCACGTAGTTGCTGTAAATTTTTTGTAGTGGATGAACAGATTCGTGATAAAGTATCAGCTAAGATATTATATTTGCCAGGTCTATAAAGAATTTCATAGGTATAACTTGAAAGTTCTAATTTCCAGCGCATGATTTTCTCATTTTTAATTTTTTCGAAGTGGTTTCTTTTAAACATAAAAGAAACAAACCGTTGATCTGTTATAAGTTGAAAATAACGGCCTATAATGTAGTGCCTCCATTTCCTCAAGGCTTCTACAATAACATATGCTTCCTTTTCAATCGAAGAGTGATGTTGTTCTGATTTAGATAGTGTTCTTGAAAAGAAGGCAACTGGCCGATTATTTTGAGATAAAGTAGCTCCAGTCGCAAAATCCGAGGCGTCAGTTTCTACAGATGAAAGAACAACATTTTGAATATCTAGTTTCAATTTTTCGAAAGCCTTTATTGCTTGAGAATTCAAAGGAAATGCACTCCTAGTAAGTTGATTTAACTTGCTAGCAAATCCAGGAATAAATTGAGCATAATGAGAAAACATATCATGTGCTCTCCGTAGGGAAGATGTATCATTAGGAACAATCAAATTACGGATAGGCTGGAGACGTTCAAGGTCAGGGCGAATGCATTTATAGCTAATTACGTACTCCAAAATATGGATTTCTTTCATTGAGAAATTGCTCTTATCCATATTCAACGTTAGATTATACTTAGAAACAACTTCCATAAATTGTATAAAATTTTTATCATGTTCGTCTTGATTATGGCCACAAATTGTTATATCGTGCAAATATACTTCTACACCTTCAATTGAGATAATTCCAGTGATAGCTCGCTGAAAAGCAGGGACTCCATTTCGAACACCAAATGGAATACGTTTAAATTGATGAAGCTTTCCACATTGTTCGAATGCTGTATATGGCTTGTTTTCTTCGACTATGGGTATTTGATAGTAAGCACATTTGAGATCAAGAAAACTGTACACTAGCGATGTACAAGTTGTTAGAGCAGACCCAACAAAGAAGTTTTCTAATAATGTAAGGGATATTGTTAATAATTCAAATTATCTTTTTAGTGATTACGAAAAGAGGTCCATGATAAATAAGAATCCTCATTGTCCACAATTATATGGAACCGTTAAATTACATAAAATAACGAAACCAATTAGACCTGTAGTTTCTTATGTTAATACTCCTAATAATATATTGTCAAAGAAGCTTAACAATATACTCAATAGTTACGATATGAGTCTAAATACTCAATTAGAAATTCAATAGAACTAATCAAAAAATTTAAAGCATTCAAATTACAAGATAACGCTAAGCTTATTTCATTTGAGGGTCACTAAAATAACTCCTAAAGAATGTCTAATACTTGTAAGAAAATTACTAGAAGATAAAAATATTAATCCAGAAATGATATCAGATATACTCAATTTGTTTGATGTATGTATTAATCAGAATTATTTCACTTTTGACAATAACATATATATTCAAATTGAAGGTTTACCAATGGGAAGCCCTATATCACCTATTTTGGCAAACATTTTTATGGACAGTTTAGAAAGAAAAATCTTTGAAAGTAATATTTCAAAAACGTTTTATTTTGGTATAGATATGTATATGACATATTGGCTTGTTTTGTAGGTAGTGAACGACAATTAGATATATTTTTCAACCACATTAAAAATTAAATTTACATTAGAAGTTGAAGAAAATAACTTAATCAGTTTTCTTGATTTGAAAATTCAAAGAGTTAATAATGTACTTGATTATGCAATTTACCGAAAACCAACACACACTGATGTGACATATAATTCCAATCACCCAATGTCACATAAGCTAGCGGCATACAATTCAATGATACATAGAGCATTTTCAGTTCCTATGAACAAATGTGATTTTTATAGAGAGAATAATACAATTAGACAAATAGCAACATCCAACGGTTATCCATTACATATGATAAATAAGCTAATTAATAAAAAAGAGCAAAAAGTGGCGTTACAACTAATATTTCCTGAACAAACTGAAGAAATAAAAACGTATAAAACCATCACATATACAGGAAATATTTCTAATAATATTTCAAAGATAATATCTTTAGCAACGAATACAACAATTTGTTTTAAAACAAAAAGTAACGTAAGTACAAAATTGTTAAATGTTAAAACAAAAATACCAACATTAAAGAAATCAGGTATATATAAACTCAAATGTCCAGAATGTAATGCTGTCTATTTGGGTCAGACCCTTAGAAATTTTGAAATCCGATACAGTGAACACTTACGAGCATACAGATTAAAACAACCAGATAAATCCCATTATGCAAAACATCTACTTGACACCAACCATTCATTGACACCTAACACAGAACTAGAAGTACTACATATTTGTAATAAGAAACAAGAACTGGATTTCCTTGAAGAGTTGGAAATTAGAAGACACTTAAGAAACCCACAATATGAAGTCGTCAATGAACAGATAAATCTAGGGAGTTCTCCACTATTAAACTGTCTTCTTAAGTGATAATTGTAAAGATCAGCAGATATAGTTTTCCTGGTTTTCTATATCATTGCACAGTTATACTGATCTTAATTGGAAAAATGATATCCAGGATATCACCATAGAGCTAATAATATCTAAGCTTCAATATTTGTAATATCACATCTTCTTCGTTTTTCTATTAACATATATTAAGTCAATCACACTTCTTGGTCTAGCCAAAAATAACTACTAATCATCAGGTAGGCATCACATAAAATGTAACTTCTGTCATTCTGACGATGATATTCAGTTATTGAAACAATTGTCAATTTTTTAGAATTTTCAACATTTTTCATTATATTGTGGAATTAGCTAGAAACGTTGAGTTTCATTTAAAACACTAATGAAGCAACTCTATTTACAATACTGTCTATTTTAGGTAAAGGGAAGGCATCTAAATCAGTGTATCTATTTATCGTGTGGGAGTAGTCAACTACCATTTTACGACGATGACTTTCTGAAGATACTACTAAAACCTGAGCTTGCCATGGTGAAATATTTTCTTCAATTATATTATTTTTCAATAAGTTGTGAATTTCAAGCTTAATAAACTTCAAATCTGATTCAGTATATCTTCGAGATTTAGTGCAAATTGGCTTACATTCAGATGAGAGATTTGTAAAAATTCGGACAGGTTCGATATTAGCTGTTGCTACACTACAAATAATAAGAGGTTCCTGTTCACCACCAAATTGCACCTGCACGTACGAGTGTCTTCTAAGGATATCATGACCTACTATTAAGTCCGAAAAGAGATTTGGAAGAATACTAACAGTAATTTCTATATATGTATGTCCTTGTAGACAAAGATCTATTTTACACTGACCTTTTGTTGAGGAAGGTAGTGATGTAAAAGCCATGGACACTTTCTCTGGTTTACTTGGAGTTACAGAAATATTGAGCTTATGAATCATATTTTCATTAATAAAGCTTGATGAACTGCCTGTATCTACTAGACCGTAAGTAATCGTATCATTTATAGTAACAGGGATAACAGCTTGTCTCAAACAATGAGGTATAGAAGCAAGTTAGAAAAATGAACAGATTCACCAGTTACTTTCATTTTGCTCTTTTTCATTCAAACTTTTTGCCAATGACCTTTGGTACCACGCACTCTGCAAACAGTATTCCTCGCAGGTCACTCTGCTCGAAAATGCTTTTGAAGGCCACAAAAGTAACACTTTGCACTGATAGCAGCAATAGTTTCTTGCTCTGTACACTTGAAAGATATTTCATAATTTTTGTTTATAGCTGAAATAGGGGAGCTCTGGACAACAGCATTTGCTACCGATGGTGATAAATATTGCCGTGATTGATACTGTGCGAGTTCCAGAGATCTTGTTTATCTAAATGCTTCATCTAAACTTAGAGTATGATTTTGTAGTAATCTTTGCCTAATGAGTGATTATTGTAATCCATCTATAAACGCATCTCTTATACTTTCATCCCTGTTGATGTCTGCAGTAACAGCTTTGAAGTTGCAGTCTTTTGCTAAGCCTTTTAAAGATTCAAGGTATCTGTCAATAGTCTCTCCATATTCCTGATTTCGAGTCATGAGCTCATGCCACTCAAATATTTCATTCACCGGTTTTATATAAATATTTTTTAAAATACTAACTGCATTATTGTAAGTATCGCATTCATGTATTCATAAACGGAAGGAGATATAAATAACTCTATGACAACTTTATTATAAGAACGTAAACAGGTGAGATTATACAGCAAATAAAATAAATTGAAATAATAAAGATGAACATACGCATCTCTATGAAAGCGTTTATACAAGAAATAAGGTAAAATAGGAAATAAGAATTAGTACAAAAGATGGCCAACTTTTATCTTTTTGTCTTATTTTATTTTAATTTGTTTGGAAACCGATAATGCGCATGACCCAGATATTTCTGTTCTAAAAGTTCTGAGTTTCCAATTATTCTTATCTAACATGTAACCTTAAAATATTATATTTATTTGTTTACTTTGATTGACATTTTCATGCGATAGAGGTGAATGATAGAAATATTAAGCTGGGGGCGATGCTGTTGTTGATGGCAGGCACTGCGGCTGTAGCTTTGGTACATAGAAAAAAAATAGACGTTTTAAAGTTCGACCCATGAATAGGGACAAAGAATGTGTATAAAAATTTGTTTGAATATGCAAAAGCGCATGATAGGGAGCAATTTTTTAAATACACCAGATATATACGAATTAAAATTAAATTGAATTGTCATCAACTGTCAAAGTCAAGATCAGAAACAAAACCTAAAAATAATACAAGGTGTCTTCCAACAAGGACTTCATAACAAAATTATCCACAAATTTTTACTGTCCACCCAAAACTCTTAGAGATACTCTCAGAGCCGCTAGTCGCGCAGAAGACATCCGTGATTGTGGGTGTAGGCTTCTGCATGGGTCAATATTTACATAATACGTTGTTTTTTCCTAACAACCAATAATATCGAATCAGGGGTTAACTTCGTTACCCCTATCCAAATAATATATTATCAACAAACAAAAATAAATACATATAAACATCTGCCATGTTGCTGTCTCACATAAACTAACTCTCTGTTCGATTTTGAAACTCTGTGTTTCAGGGACATACAAGTCCAAAAAGTTGGGGAGTCATATTTTTATACAAGGGGCACTAACGACAACAACTGGATAATGTTTGTACTAAGAAGCCATGTTGACCTCCAGAACCACACTAGGGTATCAGGAATTGCCAGACCATCGGCTACTATGTATATATATTCCTAGGTACTCATGTAAATATGATATGTGGAAAACTATTTTTCCTCCTAACCCTATAGAAAGTACACACTTTCCTCCCTAGGGAGGAAAGTATTTTTCCTCTCCCTCATTTCAAGTAAGTTGTAAACGATGAAACTTGTGAATTAATTATATTCCATAATTTCTACAACATCCTGTATATCCTGTTTTTTGGTAAAAATCAAACATTAATGTTTCTTCAATACAAATTTCAACTTCAGGAATCATAGATATATACGTTTTTTGAGTTCAGAATAAGAAAAGCATAGTATGCTGTGGCTCACTGACAGTAAACACGGCGATTGACTTTTGAGGTGCAAAGTCGCTACATTCATTAAACTAAGTTGCATTTTTGAAAAATGGAGAGCGATTCAAGTGATTTTGAATTTCCAAATACACCACCTAAGCCAACTTAGCGTCATTAACCTTATTATCCAAAATACCACAAAAATTGCAGAATATCTCAATCTTCCAAATGCCGAACATTACACAATGCATAGTTTCAGAAGAACTTCAGCAACTCTGTTAGTAAACGCTGGTGGGGATATTTTAGCTCTAAAACAGCATGGCCGTTGAAAATCAACCAATATCGCAGAAGGTTATGTAGAACAATCTTACACAAAAAATAAGAAAAATGTCTGATCAAATTATGGGAAATAATGTAGAACCTGAACTTAATCAAAATCAGCCAAGCACTTCTAGAAGTTACCACCATTACAATGTGCTAAGCGAAAATATTTCAAATACTAAAGCTCCTGTTCAAACCCTATCTTCTTCCAATGGTGTTCATATAAGTGCTGCTCAAAACTGCACATTCAATATTAACATAAATAATTCTGAAATATAGTTAAACAATACTATGTACTTAATTGTATAACATATATTGATAAATTTGTTTAATAAATAATTCTTGTGTTCTTAATTATATTCGTTACCTAATTATGTCGTAAATAAATTTTCAAAAAAAGGTGGGTAGGAGGAAAAATCATATGTATCACATGGGAGTAAAGTGCCTTTTCCTCCCTTGGATGGGCTTCGCGTCGGGCAGTAAACTACATCCTGCGGGAGGAAAAGTGGCACTTTCCTCCCTAGTAATACAAATAGCTATTTCCGCCTACCTCTATCCAAAGTATACATTTCCTGCCCTCACTGTAGGGAGCAAAGTCGCACTTTTCCTCCCTAGGGAGGAAAAGTAAAAGTGACGTCTTAGTACGTTATCAATGAAATAATTTTTGCAATTCCGAGACTAAAATGGTCACTTTCGTCTCACATGTTAGACCCAAGGGATATAGAGGGACAGTTAAAATCCTAAGGGATTTGAAGTACAAATAAAAACGTACACCCCCGATGCCTAGCCAAGCATTTTAGAAGTCCATCCTCGATGCCCAGCCAAGTTTCGTAAAATAAGTAATATTTATTAATTTTGTTTTTTAGATTCATAAATAAATTATTGAAAATGTCTTGTTATTTGAGGGAGGCGGAAAAATCATATGTATAACATGGGTGAAAAGTGCCTTTTCCTCCCTCGGGAGGAGAAGTAGCACTTTCCTCCCTTGTTATACAAATAGCTATTAAATAAAGACATTTTAAATCGAAGACCCTACCAACAAATACGACAGTGTCATTGTCAGCACACTAAAACTGGCATTTTATAGACTTGAGACTAATCATATAAAACATAAAAGTAATAATAAATATAAAAATCAAATATATTCCTGATATTTTATTATATCAATCAATCTAACACTTAAAATTAAAAAGATAAGGTAAGGTGGGGCAAGAGCGGTTACGGGGCAAGAGCGTAATATGCCCGTTAAATTAATATTACTTTTGAAACAGGTGCTGCCATGTATTTTTTTGTGTTCGTGGTACGTCTGCCATCGAACTAAATGATTACAGAGTTGAATAGTTCAGTCTTCTTTATGATGCAGCAGTGAAAGTGTCATATGTGTTTTTCAACTCTCGGAGCAAGCTCAACGACAATAATTGATCCACATATGTCTTGGCAATCCTAAGAGATTTATCTCTTATTTTTGGTGAGTAGACAAATTAGCTCTAGTAGTTCACGTTTAGCTTGATATTTTATTGTTATTTTTCCTTGATGACAGTTTTTTTGCTTATAACGCTCTTGCCCCTTTCTTTTTTTAACTCGGGGCTAGTGCGTAGTCAGTCCTGGGGCAAGAGCGATACGTATTACGCTCTTACCCCAACGTTTTGAGGGAAATGTTTTTTTAAATTTTCAGTTTCATCATGGTCAGAAAATATATCCACAAAAATAACTGAGGCAAAGGATATACCGCAGAGAGCATTAAAGCTGCGTTGTCAGTAATAAAGTCAGGTCAAATGACATTATACCGAGCTAACAAAGTGTTCAACATTCCAATAGCGACACTTCATGATAACTTCAAAGGCAGAAGAGGGTAAAAAATCTCTAGCTATTCCAGGCCCCAAGACATTCCTCAACAAGAAGAAGAAAAACTAGCAAAAGGTCTTCGCGTCATGGAGAAATGGGGCTTCGGCCTGTCCCGAAAAGAAGTATTGCAAACAGTAGCTGATTATGTCAAAGAAAACAACAATAAAACGCAGTTTAAATATGGAGAGCCTGGGGAAGACTGGTTTCTTAATTTTAAGCGTAGGCGTAACCTTTCGATTAAAAAACCTCAGAGTGTCGAATACGCCAGAAAAAATATCTTGATCCGTTCTTAATCTACGACTACTTTGACTTACTCGAAAAAACCATAAATCAGCTTGGTTTGCAAGAACGCCCTTCACAAATCTGGAACTTGGATGAGAGTAGGTTTTGTACGGATCCGTCAAAAACAAAAATTGTCGGTCAACGGGGAGCGCCATCGACAAGAACCATAAGTGGAACTGGCAAGCAAAATACAACTGTTCTAATGTGCTGCAGCGCGAGCGGTGAAAAAGCTCCTCCGCTTATAATCGTTAAAGGTACGCATGTTTGGGAACAGTGGACTCCTCCACCGGGTACAGAATTCCCAAATACTACGACGCTGCTACATCTAAAGGATGGATGGAGACAACTGTTTTCAAAAACTATTTTAAACACAGTTTTCTGAAGATCATTGGTTCAGAACGACCTGTGTTAGTCATTTATGACGGGCACGCTACTCATTTTAGAGCGGATGTCATAAATTTGGCAGTGGAAAACAATATAACCATACTTAAGCTTCCACCCCATACCAGCCACTAGACTAGACTAGAACGTAGGAGCTGCCATATCAAAAAGTATGTTTTCCAAGATGATAGGAGAGATATGGACGGAAACCAAACCCGAAATTTTAGTGAGTGGTTTCACTAAAGCGGGGATATTCCCGTTAAATCGGAATGTTGTGAAACAAGACTCATTTGATCCAGTAGTTTTTCAATGTTGGCAAAAAAAGCAGAATGTGGCTTGCAGCGATGAACCTGTCCAGTCGACGCAGAGCACATCAGCAAACAATAATGCAGTACCAGAACCCATCGAACCAACGCCAAGCTCAAGCTCGCAAGAGAATGTTTATTTTCCACCACAAAAACCAGAGATTCCAGTTGTGTCATTCGATGAGCTTTTGTTGAAATCCACCAAACGAGAAAATAACCCTGATTTGAGAAAAAGAAAGCGTGTGTATTTAGGAGCAGAGGTGATCACAAGAGTTGAAGTTGATACAATATTGAATGAAAAAACAAAGGAAACGAGTAAACCATAAAATATGACCAGAAAAAATAAGAACGTTACTAAACAAAAGGTATCTGAAAGCAGCTCCGACGATGACAGGTCTTGGCACAGCGATTCGAGCGAAGACAGAATACGTGAGTTTGATAATCTCAGTAAAAGTGATTTGGAAGAGCTCGAAAAAAACGAAGCTTCTTCTGAGGAACCTTCTTCTGAGGTTTTTCCAAAATGCAAGTGGGTGATTTTGTATTGGCAAACTTTGTTGGAAAAAAGAAAGTCTACAAATATGTTTGTTTAGTGAAACAACTTATTAATGATGAAGAAGCAGAAGTGACAGGCCTAAAAAGGCTCACAAATAAGTGCCACTTCATTTTAAAGGAGAACCATGTATGCAGCATACTGTTGTCCGACATAGAAAAAGAACTACCTGTATCAAAAATGTCGATAACCGCTGATTACGAGAAGTATATTTTTGAGACTGCTCCTGAAGTATTTGAGGCTTGAAAATCTCACTTTTTCAACTATTACTTCTAAGTTTCGATAGAATTTTGTTGTTCTAGTTCTTAAACTTACGTTTTGCCCTTTGAATAAACAATTTTCCAGTAAAACAAAATCATCTTCATTCGACTTCCTCCAAAAATATATTTCGTATTTTTTTTCACGATAATAACTCAAAGTTGAACATGCCGAAAAAATGTGCAAACATATAGGAATTATGCACTAGCCACGCGTTAAACTCCAGGCATTATCAGCAAATATAATGGCGTATTATGCTCTTGCCTCGGACCAGTGGGGCAAGTGCGTAATATGCACGTCAAAATAAATTTGCATAGAAAAATCGCAAATATTGTTTTTTTGTTGAACATACCTTATCAGTTAATAGTTGAATGATACGACAAACACGCAAAAATTTAGTAAGAGCGATTTTCATAGTTAGTTAAAATTCAACTATGGAAATTCCCTTACGCACTTGCCCCACCTTACCTTATTAAAATTAAAACTAATATTACTTCATAAGAAATTGTTTGAGCAACAGAACGTAAACTCCGTAGTAATGAATAATTAGAATCTGATGATCAACCTGCTAATATAATTGTATAAACTAGAAATTGCTGAAAAAAATAAAATTGTTAAATTAAATGTAATATTAATACTAATAAAAGGTATACATGTTCGCATAAATAAAGGTAAAAATAAATTTAAAATTGGAGCAATATAATATAAATTAAAATTAGATATTAATGGACAAATATTCTCTTTGCATCACTAAAATGTTGAATCAAACCAATAAATCCATCTTTATCTGGACCCTTACGAATTGATTTAAATATAACCTAAAACTTTTGCTGCTAAAAATTGGAAACGGACAGATATCAAAAATGTGTGATACGCTTTAAGTGAATAAACATTTTAGTTATATCGCTCCTCGGAAATAGTGCTAAATAAATGGTATGTAGTTAAAATTAATATATGAGAATGGCATCATATTGTTCTTGAAGAATAAGAAAACGAATGTTATATTTTTTGAATCGATGTTGGATGCAGGAATTTGTATATTACATTATAATTTAAATGAAACAGAAATGAAAACAAAGCAGTAAATAGAACAAAAAGTGACAAAAACTTGTAGGTAAGTAGTGTTGATACGCTTTTTTGTTCTTAAATCCAATAATATAGTCGATTACACACTTAATAATTTAAAGTAATTCACGGAATAAATAAAATATGAATCAACTAACATCTGAAGTGACTTTGTTACATGAAACTAACCGTTCCTAAATAATTTCATAATAATATTGAAAAAATGGTAAAAAATCTAAAAAATTTACAATTGTTTCGATATTATTATAATCGTCAGAATGACAGAAGTTACATTTCTTGTGACGCCTACCTGATGTTTAATACCTACCTTGTGATTGACTTAATATATATTAATTGAAAAAAGAAGACGATATGATATTACAAATATTAAAGCTTAGGTATTATTAGCTCAATGGGGATATCCTGGATATCTTTTTCCCATTTAAGATCAGTATAACTGTGCAATGATATAGAAATATTAGTCCAGACACTTTTAACTTTTTAAAAAAATGTTTATTCGAATTAAATTTACAACAATGAAACTTTGAAATACAAAAGTAACTTGACAATAAATAAACTGTTAACTGAAAAAACTATTTGAAATTACAACTTTGTTTAGTTAAACTGTGGGAAATATTATAAAAATAAATCCTAACCTAAAATATATTTGCTACAAATCAATCATTAAACTCAAATTTATTATCAAAAAACCAGTTTCTTTCCATCAACGAAAATAATAGAAAGTGTTCCAATCACTAATAATATGAGCATTGATTAAATTACTAACAAGCAAATATTGGACAAAATTACAAAAAGTTATGGTGATTTATCATTATTAATTAATGCTGTGGAAACAAGATTAAACTATACATTAGAGAATCTATCACACAGATTGAATACCGTTGACCTAGAAAACTCATATTTAAAAGAAAAAATAGAGCAATAATTTAATTCTGTTTGGAATAGAAAGAGAAAGCAGCCCACTGGAAATACCAAAGATTATCTCCACTTTTAACAATTTGCTGGGTTTGTCATTGTCAGAGTCCGATTTTAACAACATTTATTCACTCTGTCGAAATAGGGACAGTCCCATTAAGTTTGAATTCATTTCATTACTTACTAAACAGAAGATCTATAAGAATATAAAACATTTAAAGGGAACAAAGATTTCCATTGCTCAGGATCAAATAACAAATCAATGGGAAATGGCAAAACAAAAACATGATGAATAACTTTGCTTCATTAAAAACGGAAAACGTATTGTAAATGGAGATATATTCTACCCCTCGCAGCCGCATCTTATGAAACATACCTATGAGGATGATGAAGATGTAGAAGTAGAAGAACGTAACACAAAAAGTAATCCCTCGACTCCAACTGTAACAATAGTAAATAGAGACTCCAAAGAAGCTGAACCAAAGAATCAGAATCTCTCGAAAAACACTCCACAAGAGGTAACTCCAAAATGCCCCAAAACAAAACCAAAGGAACCCCCAAAGAAATATCCAGGGAATTTAAACATCTCGAAAGAAATCCTTATAGAACGAGAAACAGGTGCAATAAAGTAAATTGAAACCATATGAAATTTATTATAGCTATAGCTGAAAATGAAAAATAATTTCGCAAAAACTTTATAAATTTTTCAACCTATTCCGGCATACAGAATATAAATAAGTGCATAAATGGTTCGTCTACAACTTGTTACTATTATAAACTAATTTTTATTTTGGGTGTTCAACAATTACGTTTTTTTTTGTTTGTAAATTCTGAATTGTTTATGTTCATATCATTGCAATGTTTGCCAAATTCTGAATAATAGAAACTAACTTTTCTTTCTCTCGTTCCTTTAAAGTGACTGTAAACAAAAAAAAGTTGTTATATCTTTTAATGTCATTATGAGAACATAAATCATAACAAATGGATTTGTATCTAAGTCGGTATGAGAACAAGGAAATCTAGGCCCAAGTAATAAATTGGATATCGGATTTTGGTACATATACAAAAAAAGGTCAAATCTCAGTACTACATTTGAATATCAGTAGTATTCAAAAAAAATTTGATGAATTTTTGCTTTTTCTAAACCAGCAGGCCGATTTTGATGTGATTGCATTGACAGAAACGAATAGACATAAAGATGTAAGTATTTTTAATATAAATGGATATGACTTAATATATAATGAGGGGGACTATAATAAAAGCGACGAAGTAGTTTTGTATGTAAATAATAAACACATTTTTACAAAATTATCAAAATTTCTGAAACTGATGCAATAGAATTGGAAATTAATAAATGAAACTGTACACATAACCGCATTGTATAAATCACCTATTATATGTCCTAAAATCTTCAGTACGAACCTCAATAGTTATTTAAATAATAAAAAAGGAAAAGAATCTAAAATTCATATACTGTTGGGTGACATTAATATTGATCTTTTATCAGATGTCGATCACGTTGAACAATATAAAAATACCCTAGAATCATTGGATTTTGTCTCATACATTAATCAAATAACAAGCCCCATAACCAAAACTTGCCTAGACCACATTTATGTAAAAAATTTAAATTATGAAAATAATAATATTAAATCATTTCTTTTTGACTACGGAATAACTGACCATATCCCTATAGCCCTAATCATTCAATTTAAAGAGACATATGAAACAAAAAACGAAAATCAACCTAAAAAATTTTTTAATTATCCATAGTTAAGAGAACAGTTACGAAATAAAAATTGTATACACGATTACTGATGTGAATGAATGTACAGATCAATTCCTTTCTATCTTACAGCAAAGTATCGAAGAATATACAGGTATTGTAAAAAGATCAAAAATTAAAAAGGCTAAAAAACTATGGATTACTGCGGGATTACTAAAATCTATAAATGAAAAAAACAAAATCTATAAAAGACTTAAAAGTACACCTCTATTATTATTAAAAATATTCTTTATTCATGTAAAGGGATCTCAGAACAACAATTAGAAAAATACATAATAAATATGTGAGCCTATGTCCAGGCCATTTTTCTCCTTGTTGTGCTCGTCCTGTTAGGGGTTCATGGCTCCTTGCCCGTAGACATTATCCATAATTTTTCGCTCTGTACAATAACTTTGTACCTCAAATATTTGTGACTTCTAGAATATTTCGGCTAGCTTATCCCTGAAAAGTAGATAAAAAACAGGATTACTAAAATCTATAAATGAAAAAAAACAAAATCTATAAAAGACTGACAAGTACACCTAATGACATATTCTTACATTAAAAATATCATGACTATAAAAACAAATTAAAAATACTCATAAATAATGCAAAGAAGACTTATTTTAATAACTTAATCAATAAAAACTCAAATTCATCTGCAGCACTATGGAAATGTGTAACTGATATATGTGGCAAATCCAAATCTGAAAGTAAAATAGATAACATTTTAAATGAAAAAAGTCAACTAATTATGGCACCAAAGATATAGACAATGCATTTAATAATTTTTTTAGTGATTTGGGGAAAAATTATGCCCAAAAGATACCCTCTCACCAAAATTATGCTGAGAATATATAAACTGTAGACACAACTATGTATTTTTACCCCACAGATGAAGCTGAAGTGAAACATACTATAAATTCTTTAAAAAATAAAAAGTCACCAGAACTAGACGGCATCAAATCGGAAAGAAATAAAACATGAATAGCTATTCCACTTACCTATATGATAAACAAATGCTTTAGTTCCGGAATCTTTCCCAAGTCGCTGAAAACAGGGTTAAATAAGCCTATTTTTAAAAATGGTGATGTATCTAAATTGGAGAATTATCGGCCAATAACTTGCATTTCAACCATAAGTAAAAATTTTGAAAAAATCCTAAAATGCAGGCTAATTAAATTCTTCAATAAGCATAACATTATTTCAGAAAATCAGTATGGCTTTAGAGATGGAAAATCCACGGAGGATGCAATGTGCTCATTAGTAGAAACGTTATACAATTCCCTAGATAAAAAAATCCCTGCAGCTTGCATCTTTGTGGACCCTTGGCTTTTGATACCGTTAATCATAAAATATTATTAAACAAATTAAAATTCTACGGTGTGCGTGGATTAACTTATAAGTATTAGAGAGTTATTTGAGTGAGCGAAAACAATATGTAACCATCGACAATTGCATATGCGAGGCTAGAAATGTTACCTATGGCGTGCCACAAGACTCTGTACTGGGTCCGCTGCTATTCAATATCTATTTAACTAGCCTACTTTTCCTGGACATAATGGGCAAAATTATTAGCTTCACCGATGATACTGCCATCCTTTTTACTGTTCCTACTTGGGCTCAATTGAAAATACAAGCTGAAATCAATTTTAAAAAAATAAAAACCTGGTTTCAATTTAATGAACTAATACTAAATGTAGATAAAACAAAATATATGCCTTTCACATCACACCAGACAGGTCTACCAAATCTCGGCCATTTGGATATTGACATAACTACTAAAATTCCAGAAGTAGATAGGATTAAATATCTTGGAATTATTATTGATCGTCATCTCAAATGGGATGTGCAAACAAAAAATATTGCTTACAAACTAAGAGGATTACTGTCAAGATTTAAATAATTGAGAGACATCTTGGATATACACCACTTGAAAATGTTGTACTTTTCGTTAGTGCAGTCACAGCTGAGCAATGGCATCTCTGGTTGCAGTGGAGTATATGATTGCCACATTGAAAATGTAAATGTACTACAAAGGTGGATATTACGAATTATTTACCAAAAGAGTATCAGGTTTCCAAGTGATGAGTTATATGTGATGAGCTAAGTTATGGATCTAAGGCAATTATACTGCCTTAAAATACTGCTCTACCTAAAACGAAATGAACATATATTAGAACGTCTTGAACACACTCATGATACTAGACATAAACAGAACACATACAACTTACCTAAAAGAGAAAAAACTATAGGGCAACACTGCTTTGATTACTCGGGCCCAAAAATTCTAAGCCGAGTACCTGTAGAACTACAAATCATTAAAAGATATAAGAAGTTTGAATGTGAAATAAAAAAAATGGATATTTTCAAAAAATAGAGACTTTTTCCAAAATATAATAAACAAGATATAAAAAGAAAAATATGTGCATGTATGTGTGTGCGTATATATATATGTGTCAATATTACTGAATTTGTCAATACTATACCGAATTAATCATTAATATTATACTGACACTGTCAATACTAAAAATAATATTTACTTAATTGTATCTTCATAATTTAATTTTACTGTATCTATTTATTATATCACACACAAGTTGTTGGTAACCTAGTTACCCTCAGCTTCAGTGATTAATTGTTTACTTCTACATAAAAAATGTTAGTTAAATTTTGTAGTTTGTATATTTCTGTTTTGTTGTGAAATAAACATATATTATAATATCACAAGAGAAAAACATTTGTCGGCAAATTTTTCGAAAGGTATGCTTGGCATTTTGCGAATGACATTTTTGACAAAATCTGGAGCCGCGAGGCGAGTGACTTTATTTCATGAGCGAAATTGACTAATAAAATAATTAAACGTTTGTACATTATTTTTTTTGTTATGATGTGATTGTAGAACTAGGAAAATTTACTTGATATGGTGCTTTTTCTCTTAAGTTTTCATTTAATCTTAAATGGTGTTCAGAGTCCAACTGCAAATAAGATTTCAAAGAGTTGGCAAAGGAATGCCCTGTTAATTTGATCATTTCGTGCTTACCAACACCTGTTCTTGCAAGGACAGAGTGTAAAAGTGTAAAAGCGATGTGAATGGTTTGTTACTTTAAATTTTTTGGTATTTATGCCAATTTTTTCTGCCAAGAGTTTGGTCCATTTTGAGATGCTGTTGATGCCAATAGGCATGTTTTTGTACCAAATTATTTTTTCCAATTTGTATGGAATATCAAAAAAGCCTGTCACTTGTGATTTCCGAATTTGTATTCCATTTTTCCAATAATTTTCAAAATAGACGAGTAGGACAAGTACCGCGCGTACTACATATTATTATGTGATCAACGATTTATATTCAGGAATTATTTATAATGTATATGAAATGCGTAATAATTATTATACAGGGGTGAAGATGAATGTGATTAATTTATAATTTGCAGGAAGAATTTAAGATTAATTTTTAAATTCGTACACCATGGCCATGGTGCGAACTGAAAGCGTCGTGGGCGCTCTCCTACACGTTGGGTGGATGCGACAAAATAATTGCTAGATATTAGTGTCACAAGAGCAACCGAAGTGACAGAAAATCGCGAAAGATGGAGAAATACCATTTTCAAAGCAATTGATATTCTTCGTGACCAAAATCCTCAAACTATGACCTAGTACAGTTTAAATTTACGTTTTCGTTTATTCCTGATAATCGGCCATTTTCAAGTATTTCTTTTTCTCTACAATGAATAATGTGTTACTCAATTATAATACATTGAACAATAAAATCTACGACAAAATTAATTTAAAACAAGTACAATTTATGAGTTCAGAACATGTCTGACAAGACATTGTGATGATGCCGCCTAGTGTTCTTTGTGACAAATTATAATTAAATAGATAATATGCGTGTGAGCCTGTTATATCCCTATTATATTCTTAGGTATGGTAGTGTGCTACTTGTTTTCTTGTAGGGCAGGTGTGAATGAGATAAATGTTTTTTTTCTGTGACAGGAAAAAAATACAAAATACAACTTTTCACGTAATTACTTTTTTCCCACGGGAAAAAAGTGAGTACTTTTTTCCCGGATATATATATATATATATATATATATATATATATATATATATACATATAGATGAAGGAAGATATTTTAGAATATTTTATTGAACATAAGATACATTTCCTTTATATCAAGAGTCAGAGAAAACTCGGAATCAGACATTTTTTAACTTTATATTTTCCAAAATAACTACTAAACAATCACTGAGTTCGCAATTTTTGAATCAAATGACAGAATTAAATTGACATATATTTGATTACTTTGAAGTTTTCCTTAGCAACGCAGGTCTAATTGTCGCTATAACTACAACAGCTTATTAGTTTAAAAATTCAAATTTCATATCGATAACATTCTGACTTTAATATATTGTAATAATATGTTCTTTCACTATTGAATCGTCGTTTTTCCTGTAACAGAAAAAAATAGTGTATTATACACGGGAAAAATATTAGATTTTAGCTCTCGGTTTGTTGTCTCCCTCCGCTTCGCGTCGGGAGACAACATAACCTCGAGCTAAAATCTAATACTTTTTTCCCTTGTATAATAAATAACTATTATTTTATTTATTATTAGTTGTGACTAGCCGAATGATGTGTGTGTCAAAAAAAAAATACCCTTAAGAAAATACTTTAGACGTTCAACGTTGCTAGTTTGGACCTAATCGTTGAGTGTTTGTCCCATGGACAGATATACACAGCCCTCAGTTAACAAATAAAATAGTTATGTTTGTTTTGATCTTTTCTTGCCCCAAACATTGAGTCACATTCTAAGCTCACTTGCGGACACTTCCACTGCTTTGCCATATTTACAAAGTCTCTTTAGTTGCAGGAAAAATGAAATTAGAAGTTTAATTGAAAATGTGTTAAAAAGTTATGCAAATAATAAAAATCATCCTAATTTATGTGTAGGTTTTAATTTATATTTCATTTCGTTTCTCGACGTGATGAACCAATTCGCCGCGCGCGCCCCCCAGTATGGAGAAATTTGCATGAAATAATTTCCCCAGGCGGTTCTATTTAGAAGATTTGTCCCACCTCTAATAGTTAAATATTCACTACTTCGCTTTCTATTTTTAGAAAGGATCTTTACTAGTTCAACCCTCCGCCCTGGGTCCTGGGTCCAAGTTAGTATAACTACGGTACTCGTAGGGTCCATGCCGCTAATTGGAACTATCGCAAACGCCGCTTTAATAACCCGCTTTTTTATGTAGTATCTGTTCTTCCGGTATTGTGCAAGTTTATGTAACACTATTAATTCGAGACGAATATAAATATTTGTAATTATTAGTAACTGTATTAGTGCCGGTTGTTCAGTGACAAAGACGCCAGATTTTAGTGAAAAACGCACGCTGTTGCCAAATGGTTCAAACTGTTTAGTAAAACCTAAGTTGTTCAGTATTCTGTTTTATTCTCGGGTTTCCCGAGTGGTCCTTCACGCTAGACTATCAAAACGCAATGGGAGAATAGGGGGCACTATATTGCAACCATACAGTCTACTTCTCATTCAGTTTCCCTTATTCTAACATTTATGGTCAACTTCGAGCTGGATTTCAATTAATTCTGATTATTAAAAACTCATACACAATAGCTTCAATTATTTAGAGGCAAACATTTGTCTCTTCCGCTACATCCTATTTTTGGACACATTATGGTGCCACCGCAAACTCTATCAAACCGCTTTATTCAATAACTAAGTTGCCGTGATAAAATTTACATCTGACAACAACGCAAGCCACCCTCCACTTAGAAGTTTCTTGCTTTAGCTGTGATTCAACCATCGTTGGAAGAGCGAAGAAGATATCATCAAACAAGGCAATCTAGTAGGAGTGAGAGAGATCGTCGATTCCCCGATCTCAAGGGTATATTTTTATGTACACCTGTTAGTAAAGAAATGTAAACATTTTAAAAATCTATAAGAACTGATGTATTTTGCTATGAATACTGACTAAATTCACTTATTTACGTATGTATTAACTGCAACACCGTTCGTACAGAATTTTATTGTAAATTTATTGATTGTATATAAATTTTTAGGTTAATTATTTGGATACATTTATTAGATTTGTTGTAAAATATAACGCTATTTTAGGTATTTTTACATTAATTGTAATTTTATATTACGCCAAAGAGTGATTCAGCTAATCGTCTCGATGTTTGTGTTTTCAAACTAAAGTTAAAAAATGTCGACAAGCATAGTTCATCTTAAAAAGAAATTAAAAAATTGTAAATCTCAGCTTACTAGAATAGATAACTTTTTAAGGGATAGTGAAAACATAGTAAATGTTGAGCTGGCACAACTAAAATATGAAAATTTATTGGAACAGTACACCAAATATAAAGTACTACAAAATGATATCAGAGAACTTGACTCTGAAGACGCCGCAATTTCGGACAATGACGAATTAGCTGAATCACAAACATCGGACAGTATTATCAAAACTACGAGGGCTACTTAAAAATTCTACTGTTAATAGCCACTCGCCAAATAATATTTACAATGACGCATCTTCAGTTAAGCTTCCTGAAATAAAAATAAAACCCTTCGAGGGTCAAACGCAAGAGTGGCCTTCATTTATTGATTTGTTTACATCACTAGTATTAAAGAATCCGAAATTAAAATCAGACAGTGAAAAATTTTACTATTTAAAGAGCTTACTACGCGGGCAACCATAAGCCTTGATAGAGTCGCTAAATGTGACAAATCAAAATTTAGAAATCGCCCTCGATACTTTGAAAAGCAATTATGAAGACAAAAATAAATTGTTAAATTCGTTGTATCAAACGCTATTGGATCAAAAACCAATACATAAATGTAATCCGAACGAATTAAGAGAGTTCTATATTACTTGCAAAAAGACGCTTGATTTAATTAAAAATTTGAATTTATCCGCTGAAGTAACTTTTGATACGCTTATCGTTTTCCTATTAGAACAGAAAGTGGATTATCAAAGTAGACGAGCATTTGAAATTGACCGCGACTTGAAAACGCTACCTACTACCGAAGAATTTCTCGAGTTTCTTAAAAAACGTTATACCGTATTAGAAAATTTAAATATATTTGAACCCTCTACCAAAACTTCTACGATTAATACGAACACGCGCAAAACGACGCAAAGCGTAAATTTATACTCAAATGTTGATATACCGCACTCAACCGAGACAAAATTTAGTAATAAAGTTTGTATATATTGTAATGACCGCTCTCATTCAATTTACAGATGTCGAAAGTTTACGACTTTAAATCCGCACGAAAAACATCGTTATGTCAAATCAAAATCTCTTTGTTTCAATTGCCTAAGTAATCTTCACAGTGTATCCGCATGCAAATCGACATCTAGATGTCAAGTTTGTAACAAAAATCATCACACTATGATTCATTTAGACAATAATCATCCGCAACATATAAATGCCCAGGGTAGGACTCAAGTAAATTCGCAATCCGAGCAAAACTCGAATCCCGCCATGACTATACCAAATGAACCTCATTGTTCTCACGTACTAACGTCTTTATCGGCTGTTGGCAAAAATAGTCATGTTCTTTTACCTACCGCTCAAGTTAAAGTTTACACTCGTAACGGTGAACCCTTATTCGTGAAAGCAATCTTGGATTCGGGTAGCCAGCAGAGTTTTTGTACCAAAACTTTAGTACAAAATCTACAACGCCGCACTCGCTCGCAGAAATTAGATATTTCTGGCTTGGGTCAACACTATTGCACTCAGAGCACGGAAGTATTAGATATTCAATTGCACTCCATAGTAAACCCGTTCAAGACATTTAATATTTCTTGTTCCGTAATTGATAAAATTACGGAGAGATTACCGCAAATACCTTTAAATCCGCACTCTTTTGATATTCCAGTAGAATTCAAAAATAATTTAGCCGACCCGCACTTCTGGGAACCAAATGAAATTCATCTTTTAATAGGCGCCGACTTATATTTTAAGCTTTCAAAAGGAGAAGTAATTCATTTAAGTTCTGCGGGACTTACACTAATGAATACTGAATTAGGTTACGTTATCGCTGGACCCATACAGGATCCAAAACCTAGAAAAAATGCTCTCCGCTTATCGCAAACTTATTCTTTTTTGTCACTACAGAATACACCCACCGAAAATCAAGAAACTTTGGAAAATCTGTTAGAAAAGTTCTGGGAGATAGAAGATATTCATCCCCAACGCGCATATTCTGAAGATGATGAAATGGCTGAAACGTTATTTCAATCAACTACGCGAATATTAGAATCCGGACGATATCAAGTCCAGATGCCGCTTATTAAGAATGACCATATGAAATTAGGCAATTCTTACGCTATTGCTAAACGCCGTTTTCTCCACTTAGAGAACAAATTTACAAATGACCGCAATTTATTTATCGAATATAAAAAAGTTATAGATGAATACCTGTCTTTGGATCACGCTAAAATTATTCCGTTATCATTATACGATAATAATTCAAAAGAAATTAAATATTTCATTCCGCACCGCGCTATAGTTCGAGAACAAAGTACATCCACAAAATTACGGGTGGTGTACGATTTTTCTGCCAAAAGAACATCAGGATATTCGCTGAACGACTTAACCTTGAAGGGTTATCAAGTTCAAGATAATCTATTCGACATTTTATGTCGATTTAGAACCTTTAAATTTATCCTGACAGTTGACATCAAAATGATGTACCACATGATCGAAATGGCTCCTGAGCATCGGCATCTGCAAAACATCTTGTGGAGGGATTCACCTTCAGAAGAGTTGAAATGTATAGAATTATCACGCCTTAGCTTTGGACAAAATTGTTCACCGTTTCTCGCTACTCGCGTCATAAAAGACATCGCTAAAAATAACTCGCAATCGCCCCTCGTAATGGATGCATTGACATCCCAAATTTATATGGAAGATATTCTCGCAGGCACCGACCAATTTCGAAATCTTACAACGCTTTATACCGAACTAAATACGATCCTAAATAAACATGGATTTTATTTACATAAATGTTGTTCTAACTCGCCTCGATTTTTAAAACAAATTTCTGATACAACTACCACGGAGATTGATTTAAATCGAGATAACACCGCGTGCAAAATTTTAGGATTAAAATGGGATCCATCTACTGATAATTTGAAATTCTCCGCAAATCACATATTTGATTCTGAATTTATAACAAAACGCAAAATTCTCTCATATATAAGTTCATGTTATGATCCGCTAGGAATTGTAAACGGTAAAATTTTGATGCAAGAACTTTGGCAATTGAAACTCTCTTGGGATGAAATAATCACTGATTCACAAATACTTAAAAAGTGGAAACTGTTTAAGGATAATTTGGCACAAATTCATGACATGTCCATTCCTCGTTTAGTGCTTTTCAGTTTAACCACCCGCAGTATTTCATTACACGGTTTTGCTGATGCCAGTAAGATGGCATACGGCGCTTGCATATATTTAGTCGCTAGTTACTCTGATAACACTATGTCTTCGAACCTTATTACCGCAAAATCTCGTGTCGCACCTTTAAAAAATAAACTTACCATACCAAAATTAGAGTTATGTGCTATGGAACTTCTAGCTAAACTCGCTGATAAAATTCTAGCAATTTTCGCAAAGCGCATCAAAATTGATTCGATCAACGCATGGTCGGATTCGCAGATAGCTCTAAGCTATATAAAAAACTCGCCTAACAAATACAATGTTTTTGTCGCTAACAGGATAGTGAACATTCAAAAACTTAGTAGTAAAAATTTGGTATGGAGACATGTTAATACTAAACTGAATCCAGCTGATATGCTGTCCCGTGGAATTTTTAACAATTCGTCATTTACGTTCTGGTTTCATGGACCTGAGTTTTTATGTGACTCTGAATTTGATTTTGACAAGAACAGTACATTTTCGCTGATAGATAATTTGCCAGAAACAAAGAAAAAATTCGCTGTTAGCCACTAAGGACGCTACAAATATTTGGATTTCCATGTTCGCACGCTTTTCAAAATTTTTTAGATTACAAAACTCAGTGGCCTATGTACTAAGATTTATACATAATATTAAAGATAAAGAAAATAAAACGCAAGACTTCCTAATACGGGCGGAGCTTTCAGGCGCACATGATTTTATCATAAAAACTATTCAAGCTGAATATTTTTCCAAAGAAATCGCTGGATTATTAAATAAAAGACCTATTTTTGGAAAACAATTACTCGCGCTAAACCCCTTTTTAGATACTTCCGGAATTTTACGTGTTGGAGGCCGTCTTGTGAATGCCCAAGTGGAATACAATCAAAAATTCCCGATACTGTTGCCCGCTAATAATCATGTAGTGTCACTATTAATTGAAAGAGAACATTGCCGATTGGGACATAGTGGTCCCCAAAATGTATTAAGTAATCTGCGCTTACGTTATTGGCCTTTAAATGGCGTTAAGCATGTCAAGAGAATCATCAAAAGATGCATCACTTGTTATCGCTTCAACGCGCAAACTGCTACGCAAATCATGTCACCGCTTCCTGTAGACAGACTTCAGTCTCCACGCGCATTCTATAAAACTGGTGTAGATTTCGCTGGACCGCTTCAAATTCGAGCATCTCGACTACGCAAGGCACAAGTGCTTAAATGTTACTTCGCTATATTCATCTGTATGGCAACCAAAGCCATTCATATCGAGGTTGTTAGTGATTTGTCCACGGATGCTTTTCTAGCTACCATAAAACGGTTTATTGCTCGCAGGGGCAATCCGCATACCATTTACAGTGACAATGGTACCAATTTTGTAGGCGCTAGCAATCAACTAAAAGATCTTTATAATTTTTTCAAATCAAAGCACGCTTTTGATAACGTTAAAGCGTATTTGGAACAGAATGAAACTCACTGGAAATTTATTCCCCCTCGTTCACCGCACTGGGGAGGACTATGGGAATCCGCTGTGAAAAGCGCAATGTTTTTATCCACTACGCTTCTTGATTTAATTTCGTTTAGACATTGTTCCATCGTTTACGCAGATACACTGGAAAAAAAAAGTACTGCTCGATTACTTACACTCAGATAAGTACTACCTTGAAAATAAAACTTTAAGTTAGGTTTTAATTTATATTTCATTTCGTTTCTCGACGTGATGAACCAATTCGCCGCGCGCGCCCCCCAGTATGGAGAAATTTGCATGAAATAATTTCCCCAGGCGGTTCTATTTAGAAGATTTGTCCCACCTCTAATAGTTAAATATTCACCACTTCGCTTTCTATTTTTAGAAAGGATCTTTACTAGTTCAACCCTCCGCCCTGGGTCCAAGTCAGTATAACTACGGTACTCGTAGGGTCCATGCCGCCAATTGGAACTATCGCAAACGCCGCTTTAATAACCCGCTTTTTTATGTAGTATCTGTTCTTCCGGTATTGTGCAAGTTTATGTAACACTATTAATTCGAGACGAATATAAATATTTGTAATTATTAGTAACTGTATTAGTGCCGGTTGTTCAGTGACAAAGACGCCAGATTTTAGTAAAAAACGCACGCTGTTGCCAAATGGTTCAAACTGTTTAGTAAAACCTAAGTTGTTCAGTACTCTGTTTTATTCTCGGGTTTCCCGAGTGGTCCTTCACGCTAGACTATCAAAACGCAATGGGAGAATAGGGGACACTATATTGCAACCATACAGTCTACTTCTCATTCAGTTTCCCTTATTCTAACATTATGCATTTGAGTCGCTATTTTTAAAATTAATTAATAATACTTGAATTTTATATAATAAAGGCATATTCTTATATAAATTTTAAACAAGTATTTGTTGTATCCTTAGATACCTTTATAGCTATAACTAAAAGTGGCAACATTGCTCAAAATATCAGTAGCTGTTTAATGTGTCAATAGTAATCTATTTAGTAGTTTTGTCCTTGTTTAATTACCATTTGAAGAGAGATACAAATCACAGATGACCCACAGATAGATGAGACACTGATTGTGGCGCCATCTATAGAGCCTGTCAAGTAAACAATTGAGTGATGTTGGAAAGATTTCTGTAATTTCAGGTTTTGGCGGTATATTCAAATTTACTGTATTTTAATTATTTTATTTCAAAATAAACATTTATAGTCCATCATTTAACATTTCATTCAATTTAACTCAATAATGATTAGATGTTGAGTTAAATTAAATCAAATAACAAATGATGGGCCATAAATGGTTAATTAAATTGGAAAAATAAAACAGTAATCATATAAACAGTTTATTTATTTTGGTATAAAAATACACAACAAATAATTTATTTCACAAAGTACTTTTCTTAACAAACAGAATGACAATAAATAAACTATAATGTAAAAACAATGCAATAATTAAAAAATAATTTGAGTAATATACATTCTAGATTGGAGTATCATTAGATTTGTAAATCATGTTAAATCAAGATAAAAGTAGAAAATTATTTATGATAAGTTTATATTAATTTATTATTACCCTCGTATAAACACACAGAGCTGGACAAACTGCTGGAGTATAACTGCCACTTACTTAATCAAAAAAAGTGTTAACAATGAGTTGTTAACTACTATTTTTGGCAACTTTCTGTGAAAGAAAGCATTTGCGTATAATTGCGGTGAATGTTAGAACAAAAGTAATTAAAATATTTTTATAGGAAAAGTTGTTAAATACTTCCCAGCTCTGTAAATACAAGGTGCCAAGTAATTACATATAAGAGTGCTAAACAGCACTTGTGACTGTACAATATTTAAAATAATATATCTAACATTTTATTTCCACTTGAAAACACATCTTTATTTCTTTACTGGAAGTATTAAATAGGTTTATATCACAAGCTTAAACCTAGTATATTGGATATTTGTATATTTCTACATTTAAAAGCATTCCGTTCTTATGAAACCATCGCATAAGGCAGTTTAAGTTACTCTTCAGCTCCTGGCAGTCTATGATTGTTAAAATGTTTCTTAAGGGCTCTTAAAAATCCCACCGTCTCATGGAAGTCCTTTCTCCTTTCTGGTTGAGGTTCTACAGGTGAACACACAAAATAACAACAATAGGTAAGTAAACACACAAATATGTTTGAAAATTTATGTCAACAAAAGAAAACAAAATGCGCTTACTATCGAAATAATAAGTTTACACATGTTTTTGTACTAAGCCAAAAAAAAATATCAAAAAATGTTTGAATGTATACATTTGTTTGGTTTTTTTGAATTCCTTTTTTGGAGCTTTCGATTTTTTTAGGAATTCTTGATTTTTAACAATTTTTTTTTTTTGGTCTTTATTGGATATTTTGGATTTTTGGTTACCGCTAGACCAAATACTTAGACGTAATGCCTCAACAAAAGTTAATACTCACTTTTATTTCCCATAAGTTGTCACACCATGGGCTATATATGAAAATCTGTAAGGGGTCAATACCTTCCATCCCGTAGCTGGTAGAGGGAATATAGCTATAAGATAAAATAAAACCCAGATTATTATTTTTTCAATGGATACATTTTAAAATGGAATTGTCCGAGTATGGTGTACACACTAGACATAAATTGAGTGAATGAAAAGACGAGTACTGAGTGTGTCATTTGATTAAAATTCCAGCTAAGCGCTTTCAGCCATTAGGTCATTCTCAAAGCTGTCGACAAGAGAAAAACATACAACAGGTACAATGTACACACAATGAAATAAAATGTTTGATGTTACATCATTATTTAAGTAAAATTTGTTAAAATTACCCTATAAAGAGGGTGTGCACACATATCATTTAGTTGGTAATGTTTTCGTTATGTCAATTACAATTGTACACGCTCTTTATAGAGTAATTTTAACAAATTTTAGGTAAATAATGATGTAACATCAAACATTTTATTTCATTGTATGTAGCAGTTACAGGGTTTGATGTTTTTTGTCACCTTCTGTATACTTTTTTCTTGACGAGAGCTTTCAGAATGGTCTAATGGCTGAAAGCGCTTACCTCGTCTTTTCGTTCACTCAATTTACATTTTAAAATGTCCAAAATTATAGCATGCTATATTGAATACAATAAAACTTACCATCAATTTTTGTTAATTTCCACTCATATGGGAAGGCAAATGAAAATGTCTTAATAACCTCTCTTCGTCTTCCTCAAATCTAAAGAAACACTGTTTCTTCGTCGACAAATTTAATGATTTATTACCACTGCTTTTCAGCCATATAAATATTATCTTCCTGGGTTGGAGGAACAAAACTGTAAAAAGAAATATTTACTTTATTAATGCAGCAATTTTCAGTTTAGCTAATGTAAAGAACAACATGATCTCTAAAGTTGTCGTTTAAATTAGTAAAAATTCTGTGTTTTATAAAAATAAAGATAATGGTTGGTAATTGTGAAAGAAAAAATGCTCAATTTTTTTTAATTAAACTTACCGAGTACACCACTTATTAAACTCCTTCAGAATACACTTTGACATTGTCTTTTCAATTAATAACAATAAAGCAACGAAACAACAGATAAATATTATACTATAGCAATTAAAAAATACAACAAATTACCGTAACCTTAAAATAACCTCTACACTTGAACTAAGAAATGATAACAGTATTAACAGTATAACATGTGGGGATGGGGACGAGCAATATGATATCGCGCATACGCAGTTATAAAAATCAATAAAATTTGATTACTAACGACGTTACAGTTTTCGTTAATTTTTTGGAATTATCTACCGATTTTAGTTACTCGACAGGCTCTATAGATGGCACGGTCTGCAGTGTCCCTAGTATGATACAAATATTGTCAGACTGTGATCCATAATCATTTCTAAAAGGTCGTAGTATTGTAGTAAATAATGTCAAACGTGGTTTGTTTATACGAGCGCCACTACGATTAGAGAGTAAACATTTAGTTCTTTAGTTTTGATGTGTTTTTCAAAACTTTTAGTAACAAAAGTTAATTAATTTAATGTTTTTGGATTATCATGGTTCGTCGGTGCCAAGTTTGTCAGAAAAACAGCCGAAACTACCAAGGCCATGTAGCTACAATACCCAGGCTAGGGACACTGCAGACCGTGCCATCTATAGAGCCTGTCGACTAACTAAAATCGGTAGAAAATTCCAAAAATTTAACGAAAAAAACTGTAACGTCGTTAGTAATCAAATTTTATTGATTTTTGATACTGCGTATCCGCGATATCATTTTGCTCGTCCCCACATGTTATATGTTATACTGTTATCATTTCTTAGTTCAAGCGTAGATGTTATTTTAAGGTTACGGTATTTTGGTGTATTTTTAATTGCTATAGTGTAATATATATCTGTTGTTTCGTTGCTTTATTGTTATTAATTTAAAAGACAATGTCAAAGTGTATTCTGAAGGAGTCTAATAAGTGGTGTACTCTGTAAGTTTTATTAAAAAAATTGGAGCATTTTTTCTTCCACAATTAACAACCATTATCTTTATTTTTATAAAACACAGAATTTTTACTAATTTAATCGACAACTTTAGAGATCATGGTTGTTTTTTACATTAGCTAAACTGAAAATTGCTGCATTAATAAAGTAAATATTTCTTTTTACAGTTTTGTTCCTCCAACCCAGGAAGATAAAATTAATATGGCTGAAAAGCAGTGGTAATAAATCATTAAATTTGTCGACGAGGAAACGATGGAGGATATGATCCCTTCATTTTCAAAAACAGTGTTTCTTTAGATTTTATAAAGACGAAGAGAGGTTATTAAGACAGTTTGATTTGCCTTCCCATATGAGTGGAAATTAACAAAAATTGATGGTAAGTTTTATTGTATTCAATATAGCATGCTATAATTTTGGACATTTTAAAATGTAAATTGAGTGAATGAAAAGACGAGTACTGAGTGTGTAATTTTATTAAAATTCCAGCTAAGCGCTTTCAGCCTTTAGGCCATTCTGAAAGCTCTCGTCAAGAAAAAATATACAGAAGGTGTCAAAAAACATCAAACTGTGTAACTGCTACATACAATGAAATAAAATGTTTGATGTTACATCATTATTTAAGTAAAATTTGTTAAAATTACTTTATAAAGATGTACAATTGTAATTCACATAACGAAACGTCTAATTTGAAATTATCAACTACATGATATGTGTGTACACTCTCTTTATAGGGCAATTTTAACAAATTTTACTTAAATAATGATGTAGCATCAAACATTTTATTTCATTGTATGTACATTGTACCCGTTGTATGTTTTTCTCTGGTCGACAGCTTTGATATTGATCTAATGGCTGAAAGCGCTTAGCTTGAATTTTAATAAAATGACACACTCAGTACTCGTCTTTCCATACACTCAATTTATATCTAGTGTGTTCACCATACTCAGACAATTCCATTTTAAAATGTACCCATTGAAGAAATAATAATCTGGGCTTTATTTTATGTTATAGCTATTCCCTCCACCAGCTATAGGATGGAAAGTATTGACCCCTTGCCGATTTTCATATATAGCCCATGGTATGATAATTTATGGGAAATGAAAGTGAGTATTAACTTTTGTTCAGGCATTACGTCTAAGTATTTGGTCTAGCGGTAACCAAAAATCCAAAATATCCAATAAAGACAAAAAATTAAAAAATCAATAAACCTAAAAATAGTTAAAAATCAAGAATTCGTAAAAAAATCGAAAGCTCCAAAAAAAAGGAATTCAAAAAAACCCAAAAAAATTTAAACATTTTTTGATATTTTTTCGGCTTAGTACAAAAAAATGTGTAAACTTATTATTTCAATAGTAAGCGCATTTTGTTTTCTTTTGTTGACATAAATTTTCAAACATATTTGTGTGTTTACTTATTTATTGTTGTTATTTTTTGTGTTTAGTTGTAGAACCTCAACCAGAAACAAGAAAGAAAGGACTTCCACGAGACGGTGAGATTTTTAAGAGCCTTTAAGAAACATTTTAACAATCATAGACTGCCAGGAGCTGCAGAGTAACTTAAACTGCCTTATGCGATGGTTTCATGAGAACGGAATGCTTTTAAATGTAGAAATATACAAATATGCAATATACTAGGTTTAAGCTTGTGATATAAACCTATTTAATACTTCCAGTAAAGAAATAAAGATGTGTTTTAAGTGGAAATGAAATGTTAGATAAGTGGAAATGAAATGTTTATATTTACAGAGCTGGGCAGTATTTATCAACTTTTCCTTTAAAAATATTTTAATTACTTTTGTTCTAACATTCACAGTAATTATACTGATGTTTTCTTTGACAGAAAATTGCCAAAAATAGTAGTTAACTACTCATTGCTAACACTTTTTTTGATTAAGTAAGTAGCAGTTATACTCCAGCAGTTTGTCCAGCTCTGTGTGTTTATACGAGTGTAATAATAAATAAATAAATTAATATAAACTTATCATAAATAATTTTCTACTTTTATCTTGATCTAACATCATTTAAAAATCTAATGATACTCCAATCTAGAATATATGTTACTCAAATTATTTTTTAATTATTGCATTGTTTTTACATTATAGTTTATTTATTGTCATTCTGTTTGTTAAGAAAAGTACTTTGTGAAAGGAATTATTTGTTGTGTATTTTTATACCGAAATAAATAAACTGTTTATATGATTACTGTTTTATTTTTTCCAATTTAATTAACCATTTATTGTCCATTATTTGATATTTCATTTAATTTAACTCAACATCTAATCATTATTTAGTTAAATATAATGAAATGTTAAATGATGGACTATAAATGGTTATTTTGCAGTAAAATAATTAAAATACAGTAAATTTGAATATACCGCCAAAACCTAAAATTACAGAAATCTTTTCAATATCACTCATTTGTTTAGTCGACAGGCTCTTTAGATGGCGCCACAATCAGTGTCTCATCTATCTGTGGGTTATCTGTGACAATACCATCCCCACTTTTTGTAATTCATTAATTATTTTACTACTGGCGTTTAGAATTCTTGGCCGCAAAAACAAACGTCTTTATGAATGAATAGCCCTCTCTATGTTTATTATTACTCTAAGATGCAGCCCTTCCGTGCGTCTCTAAAAATTTGTTTATTTGGACGCAATGAAAAATCATTGTTAACTTATATAATCATTTGTTTCTAGATCTGGATTTACTCGAATCTCCTGGCAGCCCCGAAGAAGAACTAGCAGAAGTAGACTTGAACGTATTGAACAAAGACACATTGCATACTAGAGAAAATTCACAGTCCAACACAAAGACCCTCCAAGAACAACAAGTAACTGTCCTAGCAACAACAATCAACTCAATGTCAAACGATAGTGATAGCGACGGACCCTTTTACGATACAGAAGACCAGCGATTATTGAACCACACTAACGGAATAGATCTATCGGAAACGGAAACTTATATTAACTCGCAAGATTATTCTTCGCCGTCTGAATATTCATCACAACAAATGGCCTCAACAAGCGAAGATACGTCCATGTTGAGTTTCAAAGAAGACGAACTGAGTCTTGATGTAGATAGTTCTTCATCGGATCTAACGAAATGTAACGGCGACATAAGTGATAATGACAGTGTGAAAATAGTTGTCAGTGACGATATAAGTGTGAATACGGATTGTGTACATTCTTGTGAAAACCAAGAACCTAATTTACTAACGCAGGATAACATAGATGAAGAAACAGGAGAGGAAGAAGAAGTAGATATAACACAGCCAAGGGTGAGAAGAAGTACATCTTTGAAAAGTGGAAAAACGCCACCGGATACACCGGGGCAAAAGAAGTTCGTTCGATTCGCAGATGCGCTTGGTTTAGATCTAGCAGACGTGAGAACGTTCTTGGATGATATACCAAAAGTACCCACATCAGCCTTTCAAGACCTCAATGACGCCGATTTGGAAGAATCAACATCTAATGGATTTATATGTAACATGATAGGTAGATCGCAACCTAAAGCAGATAAATACCTCCTGCCTATGTTCCAACAACCAGTAGGTCTCCCGAATTTCTTAGATTTAGTGAGAGAGTACAACGTTTGTTTGGAAAACGCTTACGTGGACGACCCCATTTTACTTTCGTTGAAAGGTACCGTGCGCGTAAGAAATTTGGATTTCCACAAATCCGTTCATATCAGATACACTTTAGATTCTTGGCAGACTTTCGCGGACGTTAAAGCCACTTACGTCAATAATTCTTGTGATGGGTTTTCGGATAAATTTACGTTTTTGTTGTACGCTCATAACATGACGATAGGTCAGAAACTGGAATTGGCGTGCCGGTTTCAGTGCAGGGGTTGCCAGTATTGGGACAATAACCGTGGATCTAATTACTGTTTTCAATGTTTACCAGTGATGGAAGGTACAACTACAACGTTTACCGAATCGCAACTGCATGATGAATGGGCAGGTGCCAGTTTTTACTAGTAAGTATTTAATTTTCTTTATTCCCTTGAAAATCGTCCCCATATTATAGGGGAGACTGAGGATACATTGGACAGTTTTTGATTTTTTAGTGATATTTTTTTCTGTAGGTAATCCACCTTCACCAAATTTTCGGAGATATTTTTTCAACCCATTCGTAACGTTATTTTGTTAAGAGGCTATTTCTAAACCAAGTACTTTGACTTTGGTGAGGCTTGGAAAAATTAGTAGGCAATTGTCCATTCTATCCTCAGATCTGGGGCAACAATGGACATGCTAAGGGGATACCTTGGACAACAATGGACATGCTAAGGGGATACCTTGGACATATGCTGATTAGAATGAAATTTGTTATTTAGAACCTCAAAATCAAAAGATATTTATTTCAGAACCAGCAATCCCAAAATATACATTATATAAATAAAAAAATATGTCACACACATAGAACTATTGCAAAAAAACTTAAACTTCTAAAAAAACTAGGCTAAATCTTGCACAAAATGCTAAAAAACTAAGCTAGGTAAGGAAAATCTTGGAGGAAATACTTAAATTAATGCAAACTAAACTCAGTAATATCTACGTTAAAATATATCATATTTTTTAAGCGTGGTCGTGTATCTTCTGTTGCCTTTCGGAGTATTGAAACAACTTCCTCGTTAGATGTAAAAGAAGAATCTTCCTCCGTTATTTGAAATCTATTTGATGGAATAAGTCTGATAAAAACGAACTTCAAATCCATCCCGAAGTTTGCGTTGTACTCGAGAAACATAATTTCTACCAGATGATGCAGTTTTCCCAGGAACTTTTATAACCATGAAATCACCTTCCTCAGCCTTATTTATGTCCTTATCCTCCTCTTGTTCAAATTCGTCCCATTCTGAAGACGAATCGTGTGTAATATTTTCATATATTTCATCGCTCTCAGATGAAGAGCTTTCAACGAGGACTTTTTTTTTAAAGCGTGAACTTTTTTTAATGCTGGTGACTTTTTTCGAGTTTTCTAGCTACTCTGGAGTATCGGTACCAATCATGCATCTACCTCTCTTCCTTCCTCTCGAAGCTATTTTTCTCGGACCTGCCTTCGGGTATGGAGTAATTAAATCGGGGGGAATAAAATAAGTCGATGTGCTTTCATCGTTATTTGCATCTGGCAAAAAGCTACTGGTAGAAGAAACGTCTTTATTTGTTGGTGTGGTACTTTTTATGTTATTAGTTTTTCTTCATTCTTTGGAGCTGGATGGTCAGAGACGGAAGAGCACAAATATTCATGGTCTTGAAATATATTTCTGTCTAATGGAAAAATTCCACTTTTGCGAAAACCTAACTTGATCGATTCGGGTGTAGCAGCTCGATCCCAGGCTTTGGAGCATAACTCTGGTAATGCATAAATAGAAAGAGTTTCATTAGGATGGGATAACATCCAAGTGTGCACTGCCTCCCTCAATACTAAGGTGTGACTCGTGGTTGTCTAATATTAATAATACTGGGTTTTCCTTAGAGCATTTAACAATTTTGAAAAAATTCTCTGATGCCATCCACCTAGATTTGTATACCAGTCCCATGGATCCTTGCATTGCCCCTGACATCATACGATGTTCATCGAAACGTACTCTAGGAAAAACCCAAATAGGTGGTAATGCGTTCCCATTTGCACATATAATTCCAACTTGCGTTACCAATTCGCCGCGCTCTCTGGACGTAACTTGGCCAACCTGTTTTTCACCCTTTTGAACTGGTGGTACCGTTGTTACCCCAGTCTCGTCTAAATTATATATCTGACATGGTTGATGATTGTGTTTTTCTGTCACTTTTTCGAGTTTATCAAAAAATTCCCCCACAACGGCTCTGTTGAACGTAATCATTCGGGCAAGAGATGTGGCATCTGGTTTTCTCACTGACAACGTTGGATTTCGCCGCAAAAAAAGTCGAGAACCATTCTGAACCTGCCATTTCACTTGTTTTCCATGAATCTGGGACTTTCAATGAATTTCTTATTGCAAACTGGAACGCCAACTGTCTCGTTTTTTTGGGCGTGAGTCCATAAAACATACTGGAACTTTTCAGTAGATATTGTTCTAGTATTTTCTCCATAGTATCAGGAAATATCTGTCGATTTTTAAAATTTGGCTTAAATGAAATATTTTTAATTTCATTTTCCTTTGCTTTTTTACGTAAATTGCTAACCGGGACTTTTTAAGATTATGGAGTTCAGCCACTTTTCTGAGACTGCCTACATTGTTTATCACTGCCTTTGGAATATCGCTTTCAGGAAATTCCCTGTTGGTTCTTTTCTTGTAGACTCGGACCATCAGAAACAAAAAAGAATGATAATGCACGGAGAGTTGTTAGTAGTTGTTTGTAGGAGTTGACAAAATGGACAAGTTGAGGATACAGCGGACACTGTCCACTATATCCCCTATTTACATTTTATTATTTTTTTATATTTATTTATATACATAGGCCGGTTTAGAACGCCTTTCGACGTTGTCCGACGCCTTGCCTCCATCTTTTCCTGTCGTCCCAGTCCACTTCTTGCAGGTTTATAGCACTCATGGCTTTAACCACGCCCTGTTTCCAAGTGGTTTTCGGTCTTCCTCTTTTCCGACGTTCTATCGGTTGCCAGTTCATTACTTGTTTAGGGAGTCTTGTTTCTGACATACGTTGTATGTTCCCATACCATGGAAGTTGTTTTTTCTCTATGTCGTCTATAATGGTACCTTCAATCCCCATTATTTCTTTAATGGTGTCATTCCTGATTCTATCTCTTCTTGAAATCCTGAGTGATCTTCTCATCGCATCCATTTCAACAGCTTCTAATCTTTTTTTATATTTCTCTGTTAGTCTCCAGTTTTCAGATCCATGCAATAGGCTGCTTTTCACTAAAGTCTCATATATATTGAATTTTCTGTTCTTTGTAATATTTTTATTCCACAGAATGCCATTGAGACAAGATATCGCTTTTTTCGCTGTTGTTATTCTACTTTCTATTTCTTTGTTATCTGTCCCAGTTGAGTCAAATGTCACTCCCAGATAGTTATAGGCCTGACAGTGTGTTATTGTTCGATCATTATTTAATGTTAGATCACTAGGTTCTCCACTGATACAAAGATATTTGGTCTTTTGAATGTTGACCCTTAGACCCCAGATTTCGTACTCTTCAATTAACTTGCGCATCATGTACTCCATATCTTCCTTATCATTCGATATAATTGCTTGATCATCGGCAAACTGCAAAGTATAAAGTGTTGTGTTATCGAGTTCTATTCCCATTCCATGAATTTTCCTTTTCCATTGTTTTAAAGCTGCTGCCACATAGATTTTGAACAATGTTGGCGATATACAACATCCCTGTCTCAAACCTTTATTCACTGTAAATTCATCAGTGATATATTTTCCTATTTTTACTCTTGAGTTTGCTCCATTATAAAGATTTTGTAGAGCTGTAATAAGAGTGTGATTGATGTTGGTGTCTTTTAGAACTTCCCAGAGTTTCACCGTTGGTATTGTGTCGTATGCTTTGTGTAAGTCTACAAATGTTATATGTATTTCTCTGTTAGTTGCCGTCTTCTTTTCAATAATTTGTTTGAGACAAAATATATTATCGTTACATGTTCTTCCAGCACGAAATCCGCTTTGTTCTTCTTCTTCTTGACCTTTAATTTCATCCTCTATAAGATCTCTCAGTACTCGTCCATACAGTCTACTGACTGCACTTGTTACGGATATTCCTCTGTAATTTTCACATCGTTTTCTATCGCCTTTTTTATAGATTGGTGTTATATGCAGTTTTCCATTCTTCTGGAACGGGTTGTCCATTAATGCACATTTTGAATATGTACGCTAGACCCCCGAACAATGTATCTGTTCCATTCTTCAGAAGTTCTGCGCAGACACCCTCAGGGCCACAAGCTTTTCCATTTTTCAAACCTTTTATTGCTTTTTTGATTATATCCCCAGTGATTTCAACGTTTTCGCCTTGTATATCTATTTCTTCCGTAATTGATTCATTCAAATATTCTTGTCTGTCTTCAGTAAGTAATTCTTTATAGTAGTCTATCCATTTTTTTGTTTCTATTATCTGTATGTGTGATCTTTCCTTATGTGATGTTCTAACTGAATTTATGAATCTCCAAGCTTCTGTGTTTTTCCGTCCTCCAATGTAGGTATTGATATCGTGACATTTCTTATCCCAAAGTTCATTTTTTTCTTTCTGAATCAATTTTCTTGTTTCACGTTTAATTATTTTGTAGTGTTCGAGATCATCTGGATTTTTTGTGTTTAACCATTTTAGGTATAAGTCTTTCTTTTGTTTTACGAAAACTTCTATATCTTCATTCCACCACAAATTATCACTTATATATTGCTTATGTGTTCCTAATGATTCTTTAGCCGCTTCGTGTATACTTGAGATGATGTTATTATAGGTTTCTTGAAATGTGAGGTCTTGAAAATTTGGTATCAGCTTATTGTCTAGTCCTTGTTGATATAATTGTATTGTACTGTCATGTATCAGGCTATCAAGATTATATTTTGTATGTGGCACTTCTTGTAAGTCAATCGTTTGATTGTCTTTATTTTGTACTTTATATTTTAGCGAAAAGAATATTTTAGCTCGTACCAGAAAATGATCTGATCCACCACCAAAAGCTCCTCTTAGCACTCTGACATCATTTATCTGTATGCTTGATTTTTGTCTAAGGATGAAGTAATCTATTACTGATTTCAGATTACGTGTTGGTTGTGTCCAGGTGTATCTATGCATATCTTTATGATTGAAGAAGCCATTCGTGATTGTTAAGTTGTTGGTTTCACATAATTGTATGAGTCTGTTGCCATTATCATTCATTTGCTCCTCTCCAAATGGGCCTACAATATTACTGTTGGTCATTTTTCCTGTTCGACTGTTGAAAAAACAAAAACTATTTTAAGAAAATATGATCATCAATGGCTCTTCAATAACTAACATTATGTAATCTCAGTGTCGCATTTGAAAAAATACATAACCGAAAGCATTGCAAAACATTAGCACTTACCATAAATCTTCTAACAAAACCTTAAAAAAACGAAAATTCACTATAAAAACGATAGGCCTCTTCACATGGCAAAGAGCATTAGCAAACTGATTCTTCGCCAAAAGAACACTCGAACGCCTGCACTGTGGCAGCAGTATCGCAATTTAGGCGGAAAATTTGAAGGTGTCCATTTTATCCACTTGTCCAATGTATCCTCAGTCTTCCCTAGTAATTTGTAATGTAATTTTTTTCACAGACTAAGAGTATTCTTTATCCACGATCACTATATTATGTTAGTGTTTTAAATGAAACTCAACGTTTCTAGCTAATTCCACAATATAATGAAAAATGTTGAGAATTTTAAAAAATTGACAATTGTTTCGATAACTGAATATCATCGTCAGAATGACAGAAGTTACATTTCATTTGATGTCCACGAAGTAAGGGACGAGACAGTTAATTTTACTATATTATGTTGTCATCATTTAACTGCTTGGTAACTTCTAATGAGGTATATCAAAATGAGTCCTTTGACATCCATGGCAATAAATGTAAAGGTACTTTTTGAGTAATTTTTCTGGAATAAATTCCATCTCACAAATCTTTTCCACTTTTCAAAAATGAATTTTTACAAATGGAGTAGATAAAAATGGAACTAATACTTTGTGTAACAAGTGGGGAAAGTTGAACTTTTTTCTCGAGTGTCGAAATAAATGAGTGAGAAAACTATGGTTCGTTCCAAGATGTTTCGTCTTGACTCCAATAAACATCGGGTATATACCAATAATAATACCCCAGTTGTTAGTTGGTAATCACAAACATCTAGTACAGGTAAGTTCTTAGGACGCAGTAAAATACTTGGATAATTACATCATTGAAATAATCTTTACACAGAAATTGTTAATCCAAAATAATAATGCCTGTAATTTTTTTAACTGAAACTAACTGTTTCTAGGTTAATAATAATAATAAGAATCTTTATTTAGGAAACCCTAATATACATAAAAATTTAAAATTAAAAAAAAAGAATTACAATATCGTATTCCACATTATATTAAAAAAAATGGTAAAAGTTCTAAAAAATATGACAATTGTATCGATATTGCTATCATCGTCAGAATGGCAGAAGTTACATTTCATGTGATGCCTAAAGGATAGATCGTTGTGTATACTTTATACCCTAACACATCAAATTTATTGAAAATGTTAATTATTATTGTAAAGTGGTAATAAATTTAAAAAAATCCCTTTTGTCATTTTTAAGATTGGTCTTCAAATATGATAGTTGGGGCTCCCAATAAAAGATAATATATATTAATAGGAGCCCAAAAAATAAAAATAAGGGCTGAAAGAATATAATATATTGTTTTATTTCAGAAGTAATCAAAATGAGAATCAAAAGTAACAACACTAAAATTTAATCGAACAAAAGTTTTTTTTCCTTGTTTTCTTTTCGTCATCAACTTCGCCGCAATCTTCGTGGCACCATTGAAAACAAACGATACATCTAGCCCACTTTTTTCCACGAGTGTTTTCGGAAAATCTTCTATGGCAAAAACGACACTCTGCATCATTGTAATCCTCTTCATCGGTCGAGTCATCATAATGCACAGAAGCTTCTGAATCTGAGCTGCTCGATTTAATTTCAGCATTTTTGGTAAACGGTGATGAGTTTCCCCCTCTCTTGTGATGTTATGGCCAGTGCCGTTCCTGGGGTGGCGAACGCCTGCGTGCAAGAATAATTTTGTGTGCCCCTATATACTATGCTTAAATTTTGATGATAAGGCCAATTTTCATAATCATTTTTAGTTTGAGGTTTAAACTGAATAGTTTCCTTATAGACTAAAGACTAAAGTCACTTTAGTATGGCACAAACCTGTTTTTCTCCTTTCAAGTCGATGATTTTGCTTTGTTTATGCTGCACCTAACCGTAATGCCTGTTTCGTCGACATTAAATAATCTACGTGGAGAAAAATTAATTTTTTCCATCTCCTTTTCAAATATATCAAAAAACTGCGCAACATTTTCGGCGTTAAACCCTTTAACTCTCGCAGCACATATTGCCTGTGGTGTACGTACA
Organism: Galeruca laticollis; assembly: GCA_963921935.1. Classification (NCBI taxonomy): domain Eukaryota; kingdom Metazoa; phylum Arthropoda; class Insecta; order Coleoptera; family Chrysomelidae; genus Galeruca; species Galeruca laticollis. The sequence goes on along the minus strand of OY998178.1, from coordinate 107,586,583 downwards.
GACAATTGTGGGTCCTGGTTAGAAACCCCGTTAGCCATTTATTACCTGCAGATTCCTTTCCTGTGCTAAAAGGATGCATTTATGATTCCTAACTGAAACGCCATATATTTGCTCAAACATATTTTTACGAAGTCCTCTGCACTTCTGTTGTCTTTTACATATCGTTCAATGGTTCCTGAAAATTAAAAAATGTGATAAAAAATTAAACAATAACTAAAAAAGCTAGGCGTACCTTTCGGAATATTGAACGTTTTAGAGGCCATCAGTTACCCCATCTCCTTATTCCTTACCGCTTTAACAGCCCTTATCATGGCATTTTTATCCCACTGCTTCCTTTTTTATTGTCTCTAGGCATCTGCAAATAGCTTTCGCTGATATTATTTAAAAAAAAAGTTCTCCTTATATGAGATATCTCATGTTAGGAGCACCAAGGTATCTCATATTAGGAATCTCTTGTGAAAATTCTTTACATATTTTTTTTTCAAGAATTAATTGAATTTCCACGCGATTTATATGTTTAAACAATAAATCAACTTCAATACAACAAAGCAAATATAAAAAACTTAATTGTTTCCTCACCCTTTCAACAAAAAAATTACGTCAAACTGAACACTAATAAAATTTCGGTGTTGCACTAACGCGTACAAACACGTACGCGTGGCGGGTCGTAAGGCTGCATCCGTGATATGTATCCGTTGTATACCACGTGATCAATATCAACTAATGAAATTTTAGGGATCAAAATCACGCACGTTTCAAGGTCACAACGGATTGAAGTTGGTTAATTTTAACTTTTCATGCGTGATTGAGCTTAGGTTATTATTTTGTTTACGTTTTTCTGGTGATTCGCCGACTACTTTTGAAAAGAATTTTTTACCCAGGTTAAAAAAATGTCGAGTCTAGAAAATATTCCTCCATAAAAATTTGTCTTGTCCACATTGCTCTTTTTTGTGGGTTTTGTGTGATAAGCCTATTGTTTTGCAGATACATTAGGTATGCTATTTTTATTTTTTTCTCTAAATTGCTTTGTGCCCAGGGAGGAGCATTCACTAATTGTCTGTTTAAACAGGAAATCATTAAAGTCCTATTATATACACTAACACAACAAACACTCATAATTTAAGAAGATCGGTGTATCAGTCATATGGTAATGACAAAAATATTAGAATATTTTGAGGTTGTTTTGACGTTTGGTACCATAAACGAATACGTGAACGGATTGACACATGTGGATGATCATATTTTCGGCTATCCGTGAAACGCACACGTACGTCCGTGATCACGGATGCATGTGGATCCAGCCTTAGAGCAACTGAAAATAAATAATAAATCTAGCTGATCTGACATTTGATGTTCCGATGAGTTAATTTTAGCGGTTGTCGCTAGATGGAGACTCTTACTAGGGGAGAAAATATGTTATCATATAATAGGCTGCTTTCTCATATTAGGCCCCTTTCCTCTATATTATATCAATCACAAGGTAGGTTCACTTCTTGGTCTAGCTAAAAATAATTATTAATTATCAGGTAGGCATCACATGAAATGTAACTTCTGTAATTCTAAGATGATATTTAGTATCGAAGCAATTGTCAAATTTCTTAGAATATTTAAGATTTTATCAATATATTGTGGAATTATCTAGAAACATTTAGTTTCATTTAGAACAGTCGTTTTATGAAATTTCGACGAATGTTATTTTAAATTAGTGTATTTGTGGATAAAATCTTGTATTGTTTTAAGTGCGTTTCATTCACTTCAATTAAACGCTCTAGCAAGCTGTGGTTGTAGCAACCTCGCGTGAATGTGCGGCGCGCATTAAGGTACTTTTAGACGGTCAGATCAGTTTTCCGTTCAGTCTCAGTTTTGGTAGTTATCAGTTCAGTTTGGAAATGTTGCTGTTATTAGACGATCAGTTTAGTTGTCATTTGTCTTGTACAGTTCAGTAATGGACGAAGATACCCTAATAGCGGTCGCGTTGTGCTTCGCACTAAAAAAAACACGAAAAGGCTAAGTGCAACGATCAGATTTTTAGCTACTAGCTACTTTATTTTCTGAACCCTTATCATCACCATCTGTTGTGTTGTCTATAGTATGTCTACCACCTCGAACATCTTGTGTATCATTAAGGAACATAAACAAGTCGTAGTACCACAAAGATGGTTCATATGTCACCACTTCCGGCTCCGCTTTTACTAGCATCCTTAACCTTTTTTAGTTCTTTATTTATACGTTGATCGTAAATTATTTATTTTCGCTTTTACTATTTTTATAGTTGCATTGTTATCTTGCTCTTTGAATTTTTCAACCATAAAATTATACGCAGCTTGTCTTTTGTTTATGTTGTGGTATTGCTGATTTTTTTTGTTTCACAGACATGGGTCTTGCTGATAAAGTTCTATATACTCAAAATAAAGTCATGGTTTGATGGTTTGTCATGGCGCAAGATACACACTACGTCTAGCTATAATTTTATGCAATTGAGACTTGATCGACAGGTCCGTCAAGCTGCCCCCCCCCCCCGGTTAGATTTTTTTACCAAAATGCTAGCATACATAAAGGGCACCTAGCACAACAATTTTTATAGCTAGCACACCAACAGCTCACAATAAAAACGCTTTTGAATTCGGGAGGGGCCCCCCCGGTTGGAATTTTTTCGCCAAAATGCTAGCACAGATAAAGGACACCTAGCACACCATTTTTTATAGCTAGCACACCAACAGCTTACAATGAAAATGTTTTTTAATTCGGGTGGGGCCAGGTTAACGCTAGCCCCCCCCCCCCCGGTTGGAATTTTTTCGCTAAAATGCTAGCACAGATAAAGGACACCTAGCACACCATTTTTTATAGCTAGCACACCAACAGCTTACAATGAAAATGTTTTTTAATTCGGGTGGGGCCAAGTTAACGCTAGCCCATCCCCCCCCCCGGTTGAAATTTTTTCGCTAAAATGCTAGCACAGATAAAGGACACCTAGCACACCATTTTTTATAGCTAGCACACCAACAGCTTACAATGAAAATGTTTTTTAATTCGGGTGGGGCCAGGTTAACGCTAGCCCCCTCCCGGTTGGAATTTTTTCGCTAAAATGCTAGCACAGATAAAGGACACCTAGCACACCATTTTTTATAGCTAGCACTCCAACAGCTTACAATAAGAATGCTTTGGAATTCGGGTGGGGCCAGGTTAACACTAGCCCCCTCCGGTTGGAATTTTTTGGCCAAAATGCTAGCACAAATAAAAGACACCTAGCACAACCTAGCACAAAAATGTTTATAGCTAGTACATCAACAATGCTTTTGAATACAGGGGGTGGAGGATGTCTGCCAAATAACGATATGGTTACACGAATGAATGAAAATATTGGATGTATTTGTCCCTAAACATCATTTTCCTATAAAAAATGGCCCCTAAACAGCATTATTGTTGTCAGCTGTTGCCGGATTGTGCGTGATATCTATATTTTCCCATCTAGCAGGGTATTTGATTAATTAATAATTAACTAGCATTTAATTAATAATTATCTATTTATTTTCAATTAATGCTAAAAAACGAAAGAATATAAAAAATCTTCACTTTTAAAAATAATTTTGTTAAAATCATAGTAATTTTAATAAAACAAAATAATTAAATTGAACCATTTAGTCACGGAATCAGAAACAATCCGTGCACAAATAAGTTGCAAATTACGTCACACTATAGAAAAGTTTGCGTACAGACATGTTGGATAAATAAATGTCCAAAAACGCGAAGCCGTTGGATATGTCCTTTGGACAAAGTTGTGCAATCTGGGAAGGGGAGGCTGAGATCCCTAAAAATGTTCCAATATATTGAGAATACATGTTTTAGACTGATCGTGGTTCACTGTAGTCCTTATTTAAAAGAAACACTCTAACTTTATGTTTAAATTTGCCAGAATATTTATTGCCGAAGTTGATGGTTAATTAACCATTGTAATGATAACATAAATATTGCATTTCACTATCAGATTATTTTATTTTAGTGCATTTGAATAAAAACTTTTTTTTAAGATGTCTTTCACTTAAAATTTATTTTTTGCTTTTTAGTTACCGCCCGACAGGTTTCTCAGTATGTTCATCTCATTCAACACACCATTGTTGCAATGTCGTTTGCCGCTTAATTTCGAAGAGTCCAGCTCTTCAATATAGGGTTACAAGCCAATGCTATTGACATCTATCTCGGCAAATTACACAAGTCAAAGTGAACCAATCGATGCAACACAATCGAACAATTCGACCTCAATGTCATATTAAGGACTCAAAAAACCGAAGTACACCAAAATTGTAGACGGATTGGAACAACGGACTATAACTTACATTCGTATTCTTAGCAAGTCCTTCCATGTCATACTCATATTGTAAGAAAGCATAAAAAGTCCGCCAACTTTGGTGATCCGCCATGTTGAACTTAGAATAACGTCACATACCTAATCATGGATTGGCATGGTATTCAAGAACTTTCATTAATTATTAGTCGTAATCTTGCGAAGACACTGTAATAATAAGTAAATAATGACTTCAATTTTTACTTACGATGAATATGAACATGCTACTTATTTATGGAAAATGAGGAAAAAACAAAACTCATGCTCAAGGTTTGTACAGAAATCGTTTTCCTCATAGAATATCTCCAAGCAAAAATACTTTTGTCTATATCGAACGAATGCTAAGAATTGGTTTTTTTCCAAGCGGTAAAAATCAAGTTCCTCGTCAAAAGACCGCTCAAACAGATGACAATGTGATAAATATTTTGGCATATCTTCAGACCTCTGTGAAGGTGGCAGAACCATTTCGGCAGAATCAAATAAAAACTATTACGACTTTTAGTACTCATTTTGTACTAATTTGTACCACAAAAAATAATTTTGTACCTTTACCCATTAAAGAAAAAAACATGGCGCTGCTAGCTTCATGTTAACCTAGAAAGCCCAAATTTAGAAAATTTGAAAAAAGTGAAAATTAATACAGGAAATTGAAGAACTGAATTTGTACTAATTTGTACCACAAAAAAAATTAACATCAACCCCCTCAAACAACTCCTATTGCGATAAATTGAACAGCAGATCCATACTTCTCCGATCTTTTCAATATATCTTGAAAAACGAAATATTAAATTCAATTCTATTAATACTAAATTTGTACTAATTTGTACCACGAAGAATATTTCAAAATATTAAAGTCAACCCACTTAAACAACCCCTGCTTTTATAAATTGAATAGCAAGCCCATACTTCTCCGATCTTTTCAAAATTTCCTGAAAAACGAAATATAAAAGTCGACTCCATTAAAACTGAATTTGTACCACAAAAAGTATTAACGTCAACCCCTTCAAACAAGCCCTGATCGATAAATTGAATAGCAAGCCCATACTTCTCCGATCTTTTCAAAATTTCCTGAAAAATGAAATATAAAAGTCGACTTCATTAAAACTGAATTTGTACTAATTTATACCACAAAAATATTAACGTCAACCCCTTCAAACAACCCCTGATCGATGAATTGAATAGCAAGCTCATTCTTCTCCTATCTTCCCAATATTTTCTGAAAAACGAAATATCGATGTCGATTCTATTAGTACTAAATGTGTTCTAATTTGTACTATGAAAAATATTCCACAATATTAAAGTCAACCCACTTAATCAACCCCTGCTTAGATAAATTGAATAGCAAGCCCATTAACCTCCGAACTTTTTAAAATTTCCTGAAAGATGAAATATAAATGTCGATTCCATTAAAACTGAATTTGTACTAATTTGTACCACAAAAAAAATAACATCAACCCCCTCAAACAACCCCTATTGCGATAAATTGAACAGCAAGCCCATACTTCTCCGATCTTTTCAATATATCTTGAAAAACGAAATATTAAATTCGATTCTATTAATACTAAATTTGTACTAATTTGTACCACAAAAAATATTAACGTTAATCTCCTCAAACAACCCCTGATCGATAAATTGAATAGCAAGCCCATTATCCTCCGATATTTTCAGAATTTCTTGAAAAAGGAAATAATAAAGTAGATTCTATTAAAACTGAATTTGTACCATAAAAAATATTTCAAAATATTAAAGTTAAACAATTTAAATAACCCCTGCTTCAATAAGTTGTATAGCAAGCCTATCCACCGATCTTTTCATAATTTCTTGAAAAACTAAATATAAAAAATTCTATTAAAACTGAATTTGTACCACAAAATATTTTATACACAGATTTAGACTGAAGTACCAAAAATGAAAATAAGCCCTTTTGGCGTTTTGTGCACTACATAATTACTCCAAAAAATCCATGAAGAAATTTTTCCAACTAGAAAAATTTTAAGAATTATTAAATAAAGGCATAAATCAGAAAAAGGTCAATAGGAGCTGTAGATCAGACAACAGACGCCTCTCATCTGAAAAACAAAAAAATCGCCACATTGACTCCTATTGGTTTTTACTACAGTGTAACATAAAAATGTTTTTCAATCTTGACTAAGCCGCCAAGTAGTCAAAAAAAGTGATAACACCAGAGTATGATGGCATTCTTATCTTCTATCTGCCTAGAACTATTTGCAGCCTTATCACGTACGTGCAGGAGGGAAAGAAAACTTATTTTTTTGTCTCGTCAAAGAATTGCCGCGATTACCCCAAAAGACCTCATTGAAAATAAGAGTATGTATCTATGTCAAAAATATGGATTTCAAATTGTAATTATAAGAATATATTTATTATTAGAGGCAAAACAATACATAATATCTAAACAAAAATGATTGGGAAGTAGGTAGGAGACGAGGTTTCATAAAACACTTCATGTAACAGTTTATTTAGATTTTGGCCCTTACATCAGAAGTACTGCTGTGAGGTGAAGACACTACATTAAAAATCCTTTTTCAGGGACAATTGTATGTGTACAAATTAGTCCTATAATCTCAAATTAACATTATTTAGTTACTTTCAAATTTTTTAACGATTTACTTGGAAATTAATAAAATACGTGGTCTAATTTATTTTATTTTATAAACAAAATAATATAATAATTAAAAAACGTATCTGGGTACAAATTAGTCCCAAATTCAAAGTTTAAAGCCATACTGTTATTTGTTTTTATAAAAGCATTTTACAGGGAAAACTGGGTGGGTAAAAATTATATTTTTTGGGTACAAATTAGTCCTAAATTCAAAGTTTAAATGTATGCTATTAAAATTTGATTTTGTAAAGGTGGGGTGCTAGCTTGAGCTCAAACTACCACCCCCACATTAAATAGCGGGTTTTCAGAAAAACTGATGAGGTACAAATTCTAATTTTTGGGGTACAAATTCAAATTTTTGCGTTACAAATTAGTCCTAAAATTTATTTTTAATTAGAAATAGGGGGGTGCTAGCAAGGACTACACAATCAATGTGTTTGAGAGCCAGTGTTTGGATTGAATATAACGATGTCGAAGAAAGAAAAAACTCGTTACGGAAACATTTAAAATAATACCAGAATCGACTTTAATATTTCGTTTTTCAAGAAATATTGAAAAGATCGGAGAAGTATAGGCTTGCTATTCAATTTATCGCAACTTGGGTTGTTTGAGGGGGTTGGCGTTAATTTTTTTTGTGGTACAAATGAGTACATATTCAGTTTTAATGGAGTTGACTTTTATATTTTGTTATTCAAGAAACTTTGAAAAGTTCGGAGGATAATGGGCTTGCTATTCAATTTATCGCAACAGGGGTTGTTTGAGGGGGTTGACGTTAATTTTTTTTGTGTTACAAATTAGTACAAATTCAGTTTTAATGAAGTCAAATTTTATATTTCGTTTTTCAGGAAATTTTGAAAAGTACGGAGGATAATGGGCTGGCTATTCAATTTATCTAAGCAGGGGTTGTTTAAGTGGGTTGACTTTAATCTTTCGGAATATATTTCGTGGTACAAATTAGTACAAATTTGGTACTGAAAGAATCAACTTTAATATTTCGTTTTTCAAGAAATATTGAAAAGATCGGAGAAGTATGGGCTTGCTGTTCAATTTATCGCAATAGGGGTTGTTTGAGAGGGTTGATATTAATTTTTTTTGTGGTACAAATTCAGTTCTTCAATTTCCTGTATACATTTTCATTTTTTTCAAATTTTTATAATTTGGGCTTTCTAGGTTAATATGAAGCTGGCAGCGCCATGATTTTTTCTTTAATGGGTAAAGGTACAAAATTATTTTTTGTGGTACAAATTAGTACAAAATGAGTACTAAAAGTCGTAATAGTTTTTATTTGATTCTGCCGAAATGGTTCTGCCACCTTCACAGAGGTAAATCCACACATCTCAATACGATTTCTTGAACAAGAATTACAAATAAGTAGAAGTTCAATACAAAGAGTATTAAAAAATCACAAATACCATCCTTATAAAATACATTTAACACAGGGCTTGGTTCATGCAGATCCTGAAAGGAGAATACATTTTATTGCTGAAATGTTAGTACAAAGTAATGATGACCCTTCTTTGTTAGAAAAAATATTATGGAGTGATGAAAGTGGATTTCATAACAATCGCAGGAGAATCCAATGTGGATGCACGAACCCAATATGGGGAATCAATGTTGGGTGCGGTTTATTAAAGGGTCGGTTGATTGGTCCCTATTTTTATGAAGGAACATTAACGGGGCTAAGATACTTAAATTTTCTTCAAAATACTCTTCCAGAATTACTTGAAGATATTTCCTTACATGATAGGCAAACAATGTGGTGGCAGCAAGATGGAACATCTCCTCACTTTTTTGGGTCAGTTAGAGAATATCTTGATAACACATTTCCTGTAAAACGGATTGGTGGAAAAGGTGCAATTCTGTGGCCACCCCGTTCTCCGGATATTTCACCCCTAGATTTCTTTCTCTGAGGTTACTTAAAAGGTCGAGTTTATGTAACACCCTCGATTAATTTAGATGATTTAAAGGATAAAATAAAACAGGCATGTCGGACCGTAACACCCGAAATGATTACAGCAACCATCACAAGAAATCTTTTAACAAGGTTTGAACATTGTGTCAATGCACATGGTCATCAATTTGAACATTTTCTTTAATTTTTTTAATTACTTGTACTTTCCAATTCCCTATGTTACGTTTTTTAATAAAATAGTTTATACAGATGTTCATTTGTTGCCCCTATTATCATTACTGTACAATACAATGATGACAAGTGTGGTATCGTTGAATTTGTTTTTGAATTATATTTCCAAAATTGCAATATTATACCGGTTGTCCCATTTAGAAAAATTATGTTGGGGTCACGTGACCCGAAACACAGGAGAATCAGAAGTAATTTTATAATAAATATAAGCATCATTTTCGACTGATTATATCTGCCAAATTTCATACATGTCGTTTGAACTGTTTTCGAGAAATTGAACTGTCAAAACGTCGTGGGACACCCTGTATACGATCATATCGCACATCGTCAGATACTCTGCTTTCAGAAGTGCTGTTTCTGGAAAAAGATGTTCGTCCAGGTCCTCTTGGTGGATTTTTATATCGATTTAGATATGCAATAACTAATTCTCGTTGAAACTCTCGTTTAGTAAGTTTGCTTCCGCTTGATTATACATAATCCTTGAGTTATGGTGTACAGCATCCAGAAAGCAGGTAAAAAGAGACCAATACCACTTCTTCCCTCTTATGGATATTCGATACTGGGCTATATCTTGATCCATTCTGTCTGTTCCCATATATCTGTTGTATTCGGAAACTAAATATGGTCTGGGAATTTTAACAACTTTTTTTCTGACTGGGAATATCTTTTCACTTGATAAGTGGATGAATTTCATGAACAGTAGATGCGACAGTTACCACAGTATTGTCATTCCAGCGTGCTATCAAGACCCCATATTCAGCGCAAATTTTAAATTCGTGTTCTCCCTTTTTCTTCTGTTTCACTTTTTTTTATCAGTAATAGGACAGGACTTTGGTAATCTATTTTCTCTCATCGTTCCTGTTGCCCCATAACCTCGTTTTCTGAGGTGACAAAGTAAGGGAAACCCAGTAAAAAGATTATCGAAATAGATATTGTGACGATAAGTCTGATTTGGTGACTCATCCAACATTTTTACCAATGGAGCTGCACATGCTTCATATTGAGATTTATAAAATTCATTGCTATTTGGGCTGCCCCCTGATAGACCTCAAAGTTTACCAAGTATCCAAAATCCGTGTTGTGTCACCAAACTTTGTAACCAAATCGAATTGGTTTGCCCTTTATATACTGTTTACAAGAATGGCGTCCAAAATATTTGACCATAGCATCATCATAATTTAGGTGCTCAACTGGAACAAAATATTTGAAGAAATTTGATTTTAATAGGTCAATAAATGGTCGAAGTTTACACATCTTATCTTTTTTACCAAGTTTAGAATTATCTGTACAGTGTAAAAATCTCATTATCTGTATAAATCGATCCCTGCGCATAGCCTCAGATAGCAATTTATTGTTCATGTCCGAACCCATATCCCAGTAGAATCTCCTTCCTGGCAAAACAGCGTAACCTGTTAAAAAAAGGATACCTATAAAACATCTTATTTCATCTTTGCTTATATTAGGGGTGGGCAATTTATGAATCCTGCATATCTGTTAGATTCTTCAACAAAAAGTTTTTTAATAGCATCATCCAGGAACATTTCAAATACTTCTAGTACGGTCTTGTTATGAAATTGAGAGTAGTTCGGTTTTGGTTGGGTAGGAATATTACCAACAATGTCTCCATCAATCCATTTAAAAGTAATTTTAGGTTTTCTATGTGATGGTTGGACATCTTGGACTTCTTCAGCATTGACTTCCTCTTCGTAAAAAAGGCTGTCCAGATATTCGTTGGTTATTATCCAGGACAACTTCTGCTGGCGCTGATAATTGATTTCTTCCTAAATTGTCTAATAAACCACCTTCATCTTCCTCGGCAGAGTCTTCATCAGTGAGTTCTGAAGCCTCTGGTGGAGTTATAAAAATTTCTCTTACACCTGGTGCGGCTGTGTCGTCATCATCTTTAGTTTAGTCACCTTGATCATCAAGTGTATCTATTTGTGGTGATGATTTATCTCTTTTGTGAAGTGTTCATCTGATTACACTGCCACAAGGTGTTGACTCTAAAAAAAGTTAAATATAGGTACAATATAAAATTGAGTATTTTTATACTAAAAGTCAAATTTAATATGCAAACATTAGGTTATTATAAATTATGATTTAACTTAAGAAATAAATTACCTATAGGAAGAGCAAATCTCGCCATATCATTTGATTCTTTATTCTCAAGGGAAATTCCTTCAGCTTCAGACCTCATAGTTTCGGCAATAGATTCCACTTGAATCTCTGGAGAAGTACTACCCGATTTATAATTCCCCGACTTTTTATACAATACTGAAAAATATATTATTTGCACAAAACATTCTAATTAATTTATTTAAATACTTACAATTTGTTGGTGGTGTAAGTTTAAAAATAGGATAAATGTTAGGATTTAATGAGGGACTCTCGTCTGAATCAGAACTAGAGAGATGGGACATATACCTTGTATTTTTTTTCCGCATCCTTGATCCCCATTCTTTGTGAATATCGGAACTAGACGAAAGGTCTGTTGTAATTAAAGCCTTTTTGGCTTTTCTTTATGCTACAGTAAAGTCATCTACAAGTTAAAAAATTATTTCTCTTTAAAAAATGACAAATACAATAAAACTCTGTCAAAGTCTCTAATATACTGTTAACACGTGATTTTTACGATACACAGTGATTCGACAACGTTACGCTCATAAATACTTCGAGATTTCACACTACGTTTTCAATCTAAGTATCATCAATGGATTCGTTTTACTTTTTTCCTTAATGTAATTTCAGTTTTCTGTATAATAGAAGCAAAAAATTTCAATTTCATACGAAGGTGTAACACCTTAGCAGTCAATACCAAGAAAACCTTCACACTCTGCAAGATTAAGTATTGAGCGTACTAAATTGACACATAAACATTTAATTGCCAAGTCCGAGTCACAGTGTGTTACATATTTCACACAATCCTCAGTGAAGCAATTTTTAATACAAATACCAGACACACACGCGCGCGAGTTAGATATTTTGATCACGAAATATCTTTTTAAAAAATTTAACTTTAATTTGAAAATACAACTTTATTGTTTCAGAATAAATAAAAAATGTAAGAAAAATACAAAGTTAGTTTTTAATTAAATGATGATAATTTGATATGATACGGTATATGTATAATAAATGACATATTAACATAAGATAGGTAAATTGACTTCACACAATTCCTCCCTCCTTAAGATAGAACAACGCCGTCAAACGGGTTGTTTTGTTGGTGTTGTTGGTTAGCTTATTTCTTCAGTTTTAAATACCTGCCGAGTACGCGTTAGTATTATGAGTGATAGAAGGCCGGGAATATTCCATAATGAGGGGTGTGTTATTTAAAATATATCTTTACTTGCATATTTTTTGAGAAAACGCCCGTTTTATGATTAGCTATAGAATAGTCTAGTCAACATGTACCATTCTTCTTAAAATTTTTGTATAGTCTCCGAAAATTACGACCATGGTCTCATTCGATTCGGAAAATGATCTAGAAAGTTTAAGGAAAAGTTCCAAAAGGGGCCGAAAAAAATTGCAAAAGTTATAAACAATTAAGTGAAAAAAAAGTAAGGGTTTGGTTTTTTCCGAATATCTCGAAAAATAATGAAAATTTTTTAAATTTGAAAAAAGATCTGAAAAGATCAGCAAATTTGCTAAAAAAAAGTCCCGACTCCTGGAACTGTACCTCCAATATTTATAATTTTTACAAAGCCTTAAAAAATGAGCGAAAAACGGGTGATCGGGCTTCCGCGCGCGTTGCGTCATTCTGACGTAGCAACAAAAAAATTATTTAAACATATTAAATATGAATATTAAGGAATAAAAAAATTAATGTAGCATTGGGATACATAAATAAACAATAATCCGTGGTCAAAAAATTTTTATCCCAATTTTTTCATAAATTATGGATTTGTTAATTCAATAATTTTTCCAAATTTAATGTTGAGATAAAAACCACGATAACTATTGAACAAAAGCCTTAAGATTTTTTTCACTTCGTGGAGTTATTGATATTAGACTAACAAATAGATCACCGTAAAAAAATTTCAAAATTTTGTTTTTTCGCTTTTTTATTAACAATTGAAAATTAAAAAAAAGTTTATAAAAAATTTTTTTTGTTGATATCTTGAATGTTTTGATTTCTGATGGTTAAAAGCTACATAAAAATAATTTTTTAAATTTTTTTACTACCATTATTTAAGAAATTGTTATAAACAAATACATTGTTTATGAGCAAATCAAAAATTTATTGTTTATTTATGTATCCCAATGCTACATTAATTTTTTTAATCCCTAATATTCATATTTAATATGTTTAAATAATTTTTTTTGTTGCTACGTCAGAATGACGCAACGCGCGCGGAAGCCCGATCACCCGTTTTTCGCTCATTTTTTAATGCTTTGTAAAAATTATAAATATTGGAGGTACATTTCCGGGAGTCAGGACTTTTTTTTAGCAAATTTGCTGATCTTTTCAGACCTTTTTTCAAATTTGAAAAATTTTCATTATTTTTCGAGATATTCGAAAAAAACCAAACCCCTACTTTTTTTTCACTTAATTGTTTATAACTTTTGCAATTTTTTTCGGCCCCTTTTGGAACTTTTCCTTAAACTTTCTAGATAATTTTCCGAATCGAATGAGACCATGGTCGTAATTTTCGGAGACTATACAAAAATTTTAGGAAAAATGGTACATGTTGACTAGACTAAGAAGTTGCGCCCCCGATTTACCTATTAAATTTGTTTTACTGAGATATGGCCGGCGAGTGGGCTACCCAGTACGTAGAGAAAACTTAGTGTATTTTATTGTGCCATCTCCACCTATAAATGTTGTGCCTCAGCGGATTTTTGCCTCTCGGGTACAACCGTATGTGTATTAAAAATTCTGTATGTAATTTTGTAACTAATAAACTTTACTACCAATTTCTATTATTATATTTATAAACAATTTCTTAATAATACATCTTTGTTTCAGGTTAACCAGCCATTTAAATAAGAGACAGTGCGACATGACAATGGCGTGTAATCAAACGTCAGATACAGAAAGAATCAAACGTCAGATAGAGAAAGAATCAAACGTATCGTTACTGTTGTCTTCACTGAACAAATTAGTAGATTTTTTCATGTGTAAGTAAACGGTAGAGGGGCGAAAGCATTCTTCATTAAGTGCCATAAAAATCAAAATATGTGTAATATGTAATATAAGCAGTGATGAGTAAATTATTGGAACAGATTTTTTTATATAACTAGTCTTCCACATATCATGTTGAATATATTATAATAGGATAATCCTTGTTGATCTTATGTATTTTTTATGTTTTTTTGTCTTTTTAATTGTAGGAAGTAGGAAAATAACAAATATTTTATATTTAATGTAAATTAAGATTTTCAACAACGTTTACAGATTTGTTATGATTTTATTTGTGATAATAATATATTTCTTCAACGCAGCAATAAAAATTATTACTTAACTATAAGCTGGAACATGATTTTTAAAGTAATTTGTGTAAATAGAATTCCACCTGATTTTGTAAAAAAATGGGTCATATCGATATAAGCTAGCAAAACCCTACATTAAGGGAATCACCAAGATTCAGTATATCTAAATAAGTAATAATATATGGTGGGAGTCTTTAAATATCTTAAATCAATTGAGCATATCTGAGAAGCACATACCTCAAAATTTCAGATTTTAATTATGTCAAAGTTTTTTAAAAGTCCCAAAGAATAATGGATGTTTACAGACATGAGTCGTTATATTATCAAGGGTGTATTAGCATGGTATTCGTATTTTTGTGAGTAGAGAAATGTACCTAATCTGTCAACAGAAGTAACTAATTGACAGGCAAAGTCATGACTAGCAAGGTCAAGGTGCTCTGCAGTGACATCACTATAAGAAGGCGAAGCTGTATACCGACTTGACTCTATATAATAGGCTTAATCAATTCAACTGCTGTTTTAAAAACAATTTTTGAAATCATTTTATGTTTTTAAGGGCTTCCGGAAGAAACGCGGCTGTCAGACGTAAACTTAGCCCTTAATCGCACCCCATTTGATTTGTTGCCAAAAAAGAAAGTTTCAAAAGAATAACCGTGTCGAAAAAAATTTTAAATATTACTTTGTATTGATATAATTAATTGTAGATTAATGAGAAGTGCAAAAAGTATTTAGTTTTACTAAAGATGTATGTGTTTTTTTCAAAAGAAGTACAGAACTATGTAGAAGTTGTCAGTAAAGAAAAAATTAATAGTTAATTACAAGCTTGAGTTATCTGTTAACATATATAAAATTTAATATTCAATTTATGCAGTCAAAGTATCTAACTTTCTCTTATTTCTTTTACCAGATGTGTAATTTTTCTTTCTACTGTAATTTTATCATATTTAGAACTACTTTATCTATATCAACGAAATAAAACTTGAAATTAGCTCTGTACACAAATAAACTAAAAATGATTAATTGACTTTTAATTTTTGCCATAACTAAAAATATCTAAAATGATTCTAAATTTATATTTGTAGTTTATCACAGATAATAACTTACATTAAAGTGATATTCACAAAAATAACTGGTACTTGTTGTTGTCAATGAAGCTGGATCTCGTCTAGCAAGTCTTTATCCATATTTGTACAATTCCTGGAACGTTTATGAAAAGTTTTTGTGATGTTCTGATTGACGTACTTTTTTACATCGGCATTGCACAGCATTTGTAAGACGAACTATTTATTTTTGTAGCTTTTATTTAATTTATTCGTAAGAACTCAGTTGAGATCAGTTAACATTGACAGAAGCGAGATTCGTTTAAAGTTTGATAACGTCACGTGAGGGTAGAGTTAAGTGCCCTAATATCGGATACTTTTTTTGAACCCTAATATTAATTTTAATACATCAATAAATCTACGAAGTTTTTAAAACAAAACAAATAATAGGCTATAGAGAATCATATATTAAACCAAAATAAATCATTGCCACATGTTAAAAAATAAAATTTAAGTTTTTCGAAAAATGGTCAATTTACGATGACAAAAAATAATGTTCCTATTACCGGATAGGGTATCCGATATTAGGATAACGATATAAAACTAGCCATCGAGGCAGAAATCACAAATATATGTGTATTCTTTGTCTATATTGGCACAGTCGTCATGAGCCCACCTGAAACATTTTGAGCACTGAACCCATTGTTCACCCGAGGTATCTTCAGAGAAGAGTCCAGAACAAAACATACGTTCTGCTTCCTCTTCCCCAATGTCTCAGTCCATGTCAGAATCATCATCTAAAATTAGTACTTCAGCTTCTTCAGATGAACTAAAAGATTCGTCATTATTAACACTAGTTTTTCTAACCTTCGTTGTCATTGTCTTTTTAGCAATAGATTTTCCTTTCTTTTTATTTGTTTTTTTAGAAAGATTACGTTTGTCTGTTTTCAATTTCGGAATTCCCTTTGAAGTACTTATCTTTCTCTTCTGTTCTGGCAAACTTCTTTCTAAGGCATCTTTATATGCGGTACTTGTAATCACGGCAGAAGATCCTTTTCTGGACTTTCTTTCTTTATCACTAGACTTGTAAAATGAAGTGTTCGGCAAAGGGCTAATATCTTGGGGCCGCACTCTTGGATCTCTGGAATTGGAAATGTCTTTACATGATGAATCTTTCACACATTTGATCGTATTAATACATCTTTGATGAGTCACATGCCTTGTAGGAGTTACATGTTACATGCCTTGTAGGAGTCACATGCCTTGGAGGAGTCACACCCTTGGACGAGTAACTTGCTTTTGTTGTTCAGCATCGGGTAGATTTGTAGCTAGAATTCGGTCACCTTCCGCTTGATGGTGAATAGCAAAGTCATGGTCTCGAAAAATGTGCTTATTTAATGGAAAGATACCGCTCTTTCGAAAACCATTTATAGCGATTTCAGCTGTAGCACATCTTACATACGCTCTTCCAAGCAATTCGCAAACTTGATAGCTGGCGACCACTCTTCCAGGGTTGTTTCTCAACCAATTTTCAATCTCCTGTGAGTAATAGGTTTTAAGAGGACCTATGAATGCAAGGTCCAGCGGCTGCATTTTGTGAGTAGAATGCGGCGGGAGACATACAATAACCACATGGTTCTGTCGCGTCAAGTTTATCGTGTCAAGGTTTCGCGTCTCCTGTTGAAAGTCAAGGTTATGGAAAAAAGAAACCCATAATAATCCATTGTACGCATGCACTGAATTGAAGTAGACATATTATAGACTAACTTAAACTACAGACACAAATTTAAAAACTTACCTGAATGTCTAAAAATTACGTTTTCAACTAGCACGTGTAAAAACTCGGAATGTGACAGTTCGGTATAAGTGACTCTAGAGCCATCTATGTTTTATCAGATACACTAAAATATTCTTCGGTGGCTTGAGTTAAGCTCCATGCTAAACTGTAGACAGGTTTCTTCGTAATCAGATGACAGATTTCTTTAAAACAGAACTATCCGATATTAGGCAACTATCTGATATTGGGGCACTTTACTCTATGGAGCGTTTTAGAGGGTATTTTGAAACCCATTTTTATTTACGTACTATTTTATTGTAATTTGTGATATATTTTTTTAATATATATTACGTAACGTATGTTGTAAGAAGCATTTTACGCACGAACGGAAAACTTTCGCACGAAGCCGCGTAGCGGCGAGTGCGTAAAATGCGTTACAACACGAGTTACGTACTATACTTTACGTACGACCCCCTTGTACTTGTGTTTATAACCTTATTAAGGTATTTAAAGTAGAAGTAAAAACGTACATCCTCGATGCCCAGCCAAGTTTTATAAAAGTCGCTCCTCGATGCCCAGCCAAGCATCTTAGAAGTTCACTCTCGATGCCCAGCCAAGTTTCGTAAAAGTCTGTCCTAAGTAGTATTTATTTTTATTAAAAATGTGTGTAGAATTACCGGAATTGCATAAAATAGCGTATACACCTCTCGACTAAAGTGACATTAATCCCTTAGGTGGATTACTTCCCTCAGGAATCAAACACCACCCGCGGGATTAAATGGGCCACTTTAGCCACTTAGTATTAAATGCAATCTCATATCTAATTAATATTATCTACCATTTATATATAGAATAAAATTCAACGTCAAATATCTAAATAATACATTTTGAATAAAATGGCTACGTCTATTGACAGTTGCTAAGTGGTCGCTAGGGAAGCCATGCGATTTACTTTACAGCCGTGCGTTTTGCTTTACCGTGCGTAATAGTCGTCTTACATTGATTGCCGACTGTGTGTTTTTGACTACTTACACGTGTGGTCGTAGGTAAAACTATATTAGTGACTTTATCTTTAGGAAGTTAGGGACTCTACTTAAATTTTTTATCAAAATATGTTTCACATCTACTACAAGATCAACTGTATAATATCTGATTTGCATGTATCACATCTAACCTTTTTGAATACAATATAACAACAATAGCCAGCTAAATATGTAATTACTGCCATTTCTGGTATCAAATTGCCAATTTCACGTTCAGAAAAATCACAAATAGGAGAAAACCAATTCGTTTTTTAAACAGCAGTTTTATTATCAACTAATAGGTCATCATTAATTTCATAAAATGAATCAATTGCTGCAAGCAATTCGATTTCAAAGATATTAACGATTGTATTTTTTCACATTCATACACTTGCCGAATAGAAATATTGCACTGGCCACTCGCCTGTTGTCTATATTTTCCAAATCTGTTTTCAAGAGAATCAATCTGAAATTTTCCCAGTATCACATAATTCATACTTAATTCTTCAAAACAGTTCTTAACCATTTCAAGCATTCCGTAAATGGTATTGTTGCATTACGTAAAATAAATTGATATAAAATGATATGGCACACATATTACTGCGTCATATCATTTTTTATCAATTTATTTTAGGTATGGCAACATACCCCCCCCCTTGAAGCATCTGCTTCAATTATACTTCGAACGGCAACGGACACAACTTCGTAATCGTACGAGTGTAAACTCCATCACTAGTTTATATTTTTGCCATTCGAACCTTAGTATCCGATCCCGGGAAAATGTCAATGATACGAGCTAATGGACACTTAAATAGAAGCATATTATCTTCCTTCACTAGTACAATCATATCTTTTTCCAAATTTTCATATTCTTTTAACCTATAAATAACCGACCCAATGACTCAACTACTGCAAACTATAAATCACATAGACACTACATAACTAACAATATCACTTTAAAATATCCAAAATACCTTCATTTTACCAATGTTAAGTAAAATTCTTAGAACATAAAACAGTTACTTCTTCTTCTTCTAACGCGTATCCATTAATGGATGCTTGCGATAACATTTTCCATTACGGTGTGTTTTAACGATTGTACATGCTGCCCTGTCCACTGTCTGATGTTTCGCAGCCAAGACATTTTTTTCCTACCGATCCCTCTCCAGCCTTCGATCAACAGATGCATGAATTGATATTGCGTGTTTCGCATTATATGTCCCAATATACCGTTTTTATTTTCATAACTATTTCAGAGGTTAGAGATAGGGACTAAGATGGTGAAAAGGGGGAGCGAATGGAGGTGAAGTTAGAAAAGCCAATGATAGGAGACGAAAAGTTTAAAGTGATATTGTTGACCAAGGAAGGTGTTTAGGTATCGGTGTCCTATGCTAAGAGAAAAAGGTGAGTAAGTGGAGTGGGTTAAAAAGGTACGCACTAAGGAAAGGAAAGTGTTAAAGGTGAGCGCGGAGGAATTGATATGTAAGTTTGGACGGAAATTGTCGGTATGAGAGAAAGGTGTTTGAACTGATAAGTCGACTGTTTGGGGAAGTGAGAAGTGTGGAGAGCGTAGGGCTCCACAGGCTTGAAAATGGGGAGGTGGACGTGCTGAGGAAGTTGATTGCGAGGGGGAGAGGAAATGGGACGAAGAAGGTAACAATTTATAGAAATAGGGAAAATGAAAAGGAGGGCAGGAATGAGGCGATAATCTTGAAGGACATCGTGGAGATCAACCAGGTGGGAATTTACAGGATCAAGAAGGGGCTGAGAGTGAGGAAGGGGGAGTGGTTAGACAGGCTCAGAGTTTCAAGACAAAGGACGGTGCTAAGAGAGGAAAAAGAGGAGGATTGAGGGTAGGCGAACAAAAACCATTAAGTTGGTTGGAATAGACCCGTAGATGGAAGATGAAGGGGCGAGGAAGGAAATAGAAAAGTTGATTGGGAAAGGGACAATGGTGATCAAGGTGGTAAGGGAGAGGAACGGGATAAAAATGGTAGTGGTGAGGGGGACCTCGGAAAAAGCGGAAGCATTGCTGAGAATAAGGGAGATTGGGTTAGGCTGGAATAGGGTAACTATTGTAGAGGGTCGAGAGGAGAGCAGATATTTAGGATGTGAAGAAAAAGTGTACAAAATGACAGGGTGTAAGGTGACGGGAGTTAAGGAGAAAAGTAAGTGCTGGCTATGTAAGGGCGAGGATCACATGGCCAGAGACTGTCGGCAGGCTTTTGCTTGTAGAGTATATGGGAAAAGGGGACACAAGTCAGGGGAAATAGAGCGTAGTAGGGGAAAGAAGGGAGTAGATGAAGACGATGGAAAAGAGCAGGGAAAAATGGGACCCTCTGGACCCCTCACAGGGACTAGTCTGGCCAAACAGGAGGAAGTGGTAATCAGTTCGCGGGAATGTGGGGTTGGATACAGGGTGATACAGATTAATTTAGTGAAATGCAGGAGAGCGTATGATATATTAGATGAAGTGATTTATAGGAGGGAACTGAATGGGGTGTGTGGACCTGAGGTAAATGCTAGTTATGTGGAAAAGAAGATTGATTATGGACGATACAGAAGAGGTAGCAATAAGAGTGGCTAAGGGCAGATGAAAGAGGAAAGGAAAATAAAGGGGGTAGTGCGAATGAGAGACATATAAGGTAGTGTACAGTATGTATATAAGCCCAAATGTCAGTCTGGAAGAATATGAGAGAAGCATGACAGGATTGGAAGATGACATGATGGTGTCAAAAGAGAGAAGGAAGAGTGGTGACAGGGGATTGCATGGAGGGGGGGGGGGAAGAATACGGACAGGAAAGGGGATGTTATCAGTTCACGTTGTTTGTTGACACGACTTAAAACTTGTTCGTTTGTCAGTCTAGCCGTCCAAGGTATCTTAAGGATTCTGCGATACAGCCACATCTCGAAATCCTCTAATTTGTTAATTGAGGTCGCCTTCAATGTCCAGCCTTCCATACCGCGAAGAAGCACCGACCAAACGTAGCACTTAGTGAATCTCAGGTCAAGGTCAAAATCGGAACAGGCAAGCACTCTTCGAAACCTCAAGAATGCCTGTCGAGCTTGTTCAATGCGACATTTTATTTCCTTGTCTGATGTCCATTCTTCGAAGAGCCAGATGCCCAAGTACTTAAATTTATCTACTCTTTCTATAGACTTTGCGTTGAACGTTATGGTGGAGTTTTGAAACATATTTAGGTTTCTGGAGATAATCGTAAACATTGATTTGCTGTGTTCTCATACTTTGTTGAGCAGTTTAAAGTCCTACAATGCAGTGAATCCCAATTTATACATATAAAGGTTCAATAACGAGAGTTTAAAATAATGTATTAGTTTTGAATGGTAAATAAATCAACTTAACAAATTTATTATATTTAGCACTTGGAATTTCCCGCAAAAACAAATCGCACTTTCAACAAATATTCGCTAATTGGAGTTTGAAGGAGAGTATCTTATTCTGCAATGCCTTTTTACTTGACATAATATCCCTTTTACGCAAATACAAAATAATATAAAAATATTTGACCTTATGTCTCAAATGAAACTGCCTTGTTAGCTCCTAGTTAGTGCTCCATTTTTTCCATATTCACTTTGATTTATAACTACGCGCACTGACGTCAACACTTTGTTTAACAAGGTATTAAAATCCACTATTTGTATTTACATGTATCCAATACCATTTATGACTTATCCATGGGTAGCTAGTTCCCACATATCCAAACAACCAATTATCCGGCTGGAAGGACCAATAAATGGTGGGATTCCATAAAAAACGAAGAACCAGAAATCATGCTTTTTATGTCTTTATTGCATAACTTCATCTTATCACAAAAACACTTACTTCACTAAATGAAGTTGAATCTTAAATTTGATAAATCGATTTTATGTTACACCTCATAGGTACCAGAGCATTGGTATGTTCCCTGAGACTACATATTTTCAACTCTCTGTCTTTCTTAGAATTTGTACTAAAAACTTGTTCAAAAATTCTGTTCATTTCTTCCCCCACATAATATATGATGCAGTGTTATATTTATTTGACAAGACCCAATATGTCACCTTATTTTATGAGACATAACATTCACGTGCTTGTGAACGAATAAAATATTCTCATTCCTAAAATATTACAAGTGGTGCCAGGACAATTTCTAAAGTAAGAGAATGGATCGATCGTTTAGTAAACCTGTTGACACATATTACTGACTCAATACAGGGTGTGTCATATCATTTTTGATCAATTTATTTTACGTAAGGCAACAGGTATGATGTAAAGCTGTAAAAGTTTATGATGTTAAAGCTTTGGAAAATTTATTAGAATTTTTCTTAATTTCTAACCAGTCTAACATTCTTAGTAAAAAAATTATTGTTCGATCATCATCACCAGCTGGACAAATTCTTGATATAAATCTATCAAACGTTTTTAATATAATATAATTTTAATGAAGTAAGTCTTCGGAGAAATTTATTTAATTTTTAAAATTTAAAAGAGCCTCAATAAGAAATCAATTAAACATTATTAAAGGTGTTTTTCGAAATTAGTTGGGAAACGGGCTTTGAAAGTTAAACTATAACCATACTATAATAATGTACCGTTTTCTAAAGTGTGGAGAGCGATTAATATCTGAAATAAGGCATGTCTCAAACCTAAAGTTTCAAAATCAGAATAAGTAAGAATTTTATCAGGTTTTGTATGTTACCAGTTATTTTCAATACATTCCAAGAAATACAATGAGCCTAACAAATAAAATAAAGGGGGTTTATATCTGTAGGGTGAGGATAAACAATACTTCATTTTTTACTGGCAGAAAAGTTACACATTGATTAACTATTTACAGCATAATTGTTACTTATAACACAAAAAATTGTATATCCAATTTTTTCGACACTATAATGAACGATTTTACAAAATCATAGAGTTCATGACTAATTTTTGTTACAGGTGAAATATATACTGTAATGTTTTTCTTATTTATTTAAACGTTTTTATTACGGGTGGGATAAATTTTACACACTCGGTATGGCTACTTACTAATTTATTCAAACACTAACTCACTAACACTCAATTTATATATACTTAACTAATCACTTGATTATTAATTTATATTAACTGTATATTCACTCAAACTAATTTATATTCACTTATTTACTTGTTTATCTCACGATGTCAAATTATCAACTAACTCATCCGCTGATCGGTCCTTTATTTATATCAAAGACTTTTTTACTAGAACATTCCGAACTGCGGCTTACACAAAACAAATGCCTTTCGCGATATTTCTCGATTGCCGGCTTAATCCTTAAAAGACCGCCAAAATAAACAGTACCGAAAATATTTTTAATTTCTGTAATGTAAGTGTTCAAAATGTTCACCATTTCGACGCAAACAAGCTTCATATCTATTTTGTAAGTCAATAAACATATTTATAAAAAGTGGTTGATGTAACTGCCGAAAAATATTTTGTATTCTTTCCCGTAGTTCGGCAATATTCGCCGGCGGATCATCCGAGTGAAATATTTTGTCCTTCATTATGCCCCAAATGTATGCGTCAGGTGGCGTCAGATCGGGTGAATGAGAAGGATATTCGAAGTCTGTTCCCCGAGAAATTATTCTATTATCGAAATGCTGACGGAGTAAGTCTAAGGTGCGCACAGCTGTATGGCTCGTTGCACCATCTTGTTGGAACCATTGTGTGCGAAACTGTAGATTTCGTGCACGGCAAAAGTTATTTAGATCTCTCACAATAGGTATAATAATTTTCTCTCTATAACGCTCTTGGTTGACAGTAAGTGGATTCTGATTACCATCTTCAACGAAATAAGGACCAATCATTCCATGACCAGATACCGCGCACCAAACGGTAACTCGAAGACTGTGGAGTGGTTTCTCTACAATGATATCAGGACGTTCAAATCCAAGGAATCTGGTTGTTTGTCGATTAATATAGCCGCTAAGATGAACGTGACTCTCGTCTGAAAACCATATGTTTTTCAAAAATTCGGGATCTTCGTAAATTAAACTCAACATGCGACCACAGTAAATATCTCTTGCACGTTTGTCCGCAGCATTTAGTCGTTGTCCAACTTGAATACGGTATGGATAACCACCAATTGATTTGAACATGCGACGTAAAGACATTTCACTAATGTTGAGTTTACATGCAGTTCTTACAAGCTAACATCACACTTTTACTAGGAGCTGCTTTATTGAATTTTTGTTGATATTTTATTGACACCTGTTCTAAGCTTGGACCATCATTACGACCTTTTCTGTATGAACGAAAATAATGCTCTACCAAAAAAACTTTTTCTTCCGTTGTTAGAACCATTTTTAAATCAAATTTAACTGCAGCGTACTATTAATATATCAACTAATGACAATTGAGTCAAATGTGACAAATCCATATTACATAAACAGCTCCACAGCAGTCTCTGTTTCGGTACTGTTTATATTTTGGCGGATACCGTACATCTAAGGCATCTCCCCGAAGCGCGATGGTTAAGTTCACTGCTTTCTCCTTATCGGACCAATTATTCACTCTAGCGGCTGCTTCAAATTGTTTCACATAATTGGTCCAGGATGTTTTTCCGTCGAACGTTGGAGCCTTGACTCGGGCAAAATTGCTAATATCTTCTGTCTTGGTTTGTGTTGCTGGCTTGCATATCTCGATCTTCTTTTGTTCTGCTGGCGTGTCTTGTGTTCTTGAATCTGTTATCTTACTCTCGAACTCCTTGATTTTTTCGTCCATCGTTGTCATTTTATTCTCCATATCCGATTTAAGAGACGAAATTTTATTTTCCACGTCAGCGGCAATGTCATTTTTCATTAATAAGATATCGGCAGAAAGTTTGTCCATGTTAACAGAAATATCGTTCTTCATATCAGAAAAATCGTTCTTTATTGCAGAAATATCGTTTTTCACATTAGTTGAGATCTTCTCTTCCATGGCAGAAATATCGTTTTTCACATTCGTTGAAATCTTCTCTTCCATGGCAGAAATTGACGAGATTAAGGTGGAAGCCATTAAATAAAACTGTTTCTGGATCAAGGCCGTCATTTTCCAGTGCCACTTTAAGTCGTTCTACTAATTCGCTTTTCTTACCGGACGTTTCCATTTCACGATCTTCCAATTCTGCTCTTAGTTCCGCCACTTTGAGGTCACATAGTCTCTTGGCCATTTTTGCGTAGCAATTTATTTATATTATCCCACTTCTGACACCAATGTAATGCTTTTGTTATTTATTTAAACGTTTTTATTACGGGTGGGATAAATTTTAAACACTCGGTATGGCTATTTACTAATTTATTCAAACACTAACTCACTAACACTTAATTTATATATACTTAACTAATCACTTAATTATTAATTTATATTAACTGTATTAACCTAACTCAAACTAATTTATATAAACACTTTATATTCACTTATGTACTTGTTTATCTCACGATGTCAAATTATCAACTAACTCATCCGCTGATCGGTCCTTTATTTATATCAAAGCCTTTTTTACTAGAACAGTCCGGACTGCGGCTTACACAAAATAAATGCCTTTCGCGATATTTCTCGATTGCCGGCTTAATCCTTAAAAGACCTTCCGAGAACATGTCTATAAAAACTATCACAATAAATCCCAATACACCTTCTCAGAATTCGGCGCGCTCGCCATTTTTTTTAACTCTGTTACCATAAGGTTACAGGACCGTACTTAGTATCTGCTTCGGTGTGCGAGTTCGTAACAATACTTCTTTAAAATTTGACAATATTCTAATAATCATAAAATTAAAAACTGAATTTGCTAAAATACCATAGAGTGGGGTTACTCTGTCCTGGTTTTTGTAGTTTTTTATTTGTATTAAATCTATTATTCAAGTTTTAAACTTGAAAAGTAACTATGGGAAATTTTCATGTTTTTCAAGCAATTCTGTAAAGTTTGAGTGCTATACGACTCAGTTTAATATATTTTTTTGAATTCAAAAATTTGGGACAGTTACCCTGCGAAGGGGGTAACTTTGCCAATGTCTGTATTTTTATTAGCATTTATTGGCGATTAAATTCTTTAAAAATATACCTTTCCATCGGTGCAAACATTTTGACGATATCTCTAAAAATAACAAAGTTATGGCAATTTTTTGATAACCTTTATTTTAAAGTCAGAAATAATAACAACATTATTTATATTTATTGTTAGATAACAGAAAACATTTTTAGAACTAAACAAAGTATCTCTTAACTAATAAACGTGTAAAAAATCGTAAAAAAGCTTAATATTACAAACAGTCCTTGACCGAAGGTGTAGTTCTCAACGTCAACGTCGAATTGAATTGGAAGATGGTGATGCTAACACGCGCACTACTTCATCAGGAGTGACATGAGCGATGTCACTGGTAATGGGGAAAGTAAATTTAGGACCATTTTTTTCTTAAAAATCTGACCCCCATCAATCCATCTTGTTCTGATTTTAGTAGGGGAGACAGGGGCCGGTTGGCATACTTTTTTTAATTGAATTTCTTTTGTCGTTCTTTTTATTACTTTCAATATGATCTATACAACACAATATTACCCATAGTTTTGGCTATTATATATAATCGTTTTCGTTAGAATATTAAGCCGACTACTCACTACGCGATACTTGACAAGTACTAGTACTTGATCATGTACATGTACAAGTTCAAGTATGGTCGATACATTACGCGGCTACTTGGCAAATGCCATTTTTTGCGGATACTGCAAGTACTTGTGAAAGATAATTACAATCATGGAAATTGATAGTGAAACAGAGGCAGCAGCAGCAATTGTTGTAATGAGCAGTGCATATCTTTTAATGGAACCAAAACGAAGAAAGCGAAGGTGGTGGGTTTCATCTTTTAACAGAAGCTGAGAAAGGTATGTTAAATCATTTAAATAAATACCTTCATTTCTTCATTTGCATTTAATTTTGTAGATATTGTGGTACAGACATCATGGCGGATATTCTAAAGGAACCTTCTGGCTTATTCGAGAACTTTTGTCGAATGTCTTCTGAAGATTTCGAATATTTGCTAAATAAAGTTGAATGTCATATCTCTAAAAAAGATACAAAGTTAAGAGAAGCTATTCCAGCAAAGGAACGACTGGCAATAACATTGCGATTTTTAGCTTTCGGTGATAGCTACCAAAGTCTCCATTATCTTTTTAAAGTTTCCGCACAGTTGATATCAAAAATTATACCAGAAGTATGCAAAGTGTTAATTCAAGAATTGCAACATCTCATTAAGGTAAATTATTTTTTTATGTATCTATTTAACGCAATATTATAAAAAGGTTGACAAAAAGTAATTTACATTCTTTAACTAAAATAATGAGAAAAAAGTTATGATTGAAAATGTTCGTAATAATTTTTTGCATTATTGGCGTTTTCTGAAGGAACCGTCGGTGGATTGGAATATTGTGAATATGTTTCTAAATTTGTCGGTGATGGGGTAACTGTTGAGTCTGTCGTGAGGCTTGATGATGGTACTGCAGTTAACAGGTTCTGATGTGAAATTGGCGTGAACTGCCAGTTCATGGGATGCTGCTGGAATGACTGTGGAAACGTGCACTGAGAAAAACGCATTTTCGATTGGTACATGACTTTTTCTATTTCGTGCATCACAAAGTCTCTTTCACTCTGCTGCATTGCTCGAAGTCTTTTTGCTATTAATTCTCCAAATATGGCGCACTCGTCGTTTTCTTTCGGTTGTGTTTTTTTCTGTAGTATGTCGTAGGCCTTTTCCATTTTTTCGTAAATAACTTCATGCGATACTCTATTAGTTTTTTGAGTGACAGGCTTTGAAGTTGCCTTGCATTTCGTTGCCGATGAACTTGGTTCTGTAAAATAAATATTTTCAATGAAATTAGTAATAATAATATACTTGAATAATACCTGCTGTGCTCTCCGATATATTTGCAATATCTGATTGATTTTGTTCATCACCATCTTGCTCGTCTTCAATATTTAGTGAATCTTCCATATTCTGAAAAAGAACATACACAATGTTGAAGTACAAATATTTCAAAGGAAAGATATATTTTTTGTATTGCACAACAATACAAAAATTATTTCTTTCCTTTGGAATCTTTGAATAATAATCAATAATCGATAATACTTTGTAACTATTTATGTTTGAGGGCGCCAGTTTGTAAAGCTGTATCGTTCACTTGAACAAAATCCCGGCATGAGACTTCTCAAGGGTGGTTCAACTCCAAGTTAATGACACACTTTGTATAACAGAGGATGATCAGACTGTGAGACTTCAGGGCGCCACTACCTTTTGAAACGTTACGAAATAATACAAATAATACAAACAAAACTAGGTGATAAAGGTAGAAACACCTTGGGAAAGAATTTACTCTGAATTAAAAATTAATATTAAAAGTGTGGAAATAAAATAAATGTGCACAAACTTAATCAAACCCGGACACGATACCCTGTGGCTCTCACAGCCGGGTAGATTAGAAATAAAAGAGAATATGTATAAAATTTAATTTAATTCTGCCTTAAAATGGGACGGGAAAATACAGGAGGTACTTAACTGACGGTACTCTGGTGGTTTAGATGTTCTGAAGGAATGGAAGCGGTGTTTTCTATGGTGAAGATGTCTCGGACCAGTGGAAGCTGTCTTCAACGGTAAAGGTGTCGTAGATTGACGGAAGCTGTCTTCAACGGAAAAGGTGTCTTACATAAATGGAAGCTGTCTTCAACGGTAGAGGTGTCTTCAACGGTAAAGGTGTCTTACATAAATGGAAGCTGTCTTCAACGGTAAAGGTGTCTTACATAAATGGAGACTGTTACGTAGCTCTGACGTAGCTGCTGTGCTTACCATAGCAAATTAAGAAAACTTTCAGAACAAGAGGATTTTCAGCTTGTAGCGAACAGGGGGAAATTGACAAATGTCAATTGTCTCAACGTTCAGTTTTAATTCTATGGTTGGGAGTGGCTAATGAGACGGCAAGCGGAAATTACACGGAATTTATTATATTACATCGAAACAGGTCGATGGACATGTTACAACTTTGTTACAGATTCCAAATTCAGAAGATCAATGGAAACAGAT
Organism: Galeruca laticollis; assembly: GCA_963921935.1. Classification (NCBI taxonomy): domain Eukaryota; kingdom Metazoa; phylum Arthropoda; class Insecta; order Coleoptera; family Chrysomelidae; genus Galeruca; species Galeruca laticollis. The sequence continues at coordinate 107,557,132 of OY998178.1, read as the reverse complement.
AGCAGAAGATTACGAAAAATTATGGAATTTTCCACACTGCATCGGAGCAATAGACGGCAAGCACATTACGATGCAGTCGCCAATCAACAGTGGTACTGAATTCTATAATTTCTTTAGCATCGTATTAATGGGTCTTGTTGATGCTAACTATTGCTTTACTTTTGTTGATTGAGGTTGTCAAGGTGAGCTGAGCGATGGTGCTGTTTGGCGAAATACTGAACTGTTTCGGAAAATTGAAACTAAATAATTAAATTTTCCACCAGAGGAACCATTGCATGGAATGGATTACGCTATGCCGTATGTGTTTGTTGTTGACGATGCATTTGCACTAAGTACCTGTATGCTAAAACCCTTTCCCGGCCTTCATACAAAGGGTAGTAAGGAAAGGGTATTCAATTATCGTCTTTCACGTGCTCGTCGTGTTGTAGAGAAAGTTTTTGGTATAATGTCTTCGGTGTTTCGAGTGTTAAGAAAGCCAATGCTTTTATAGCCAGAGAAGGTTTCTATTATTATATTGACTTGCTGTTTTCTACATCATTTTGTGCGAAATAGTAAGTCTTCACGTTCAAATTACACACCAAGTGGAAACTTTGACGCTGAACAAGATGGAGAATTTTATCTGGGAACCTGGCGCAGAGATCAAGAAAATATGACTTCCCTATTACCATTACGAAATAAAGCAAGGAATTCAAGTATAGACGCAAAAAACATCAGAGAAGCTTTTGGGGAATATTTTATGAACAAGGGCCAAGTGTCATGGCAAGATAAATATTGTTAATGTACTTAATTGTAAAAATGAATAATAAAAGTATTAATTACATCAGAATTAATCGTTTTTCTTGGCGTATCGTGATGAGTTAAAAACCTGGCCATTGTTGTGAACGTAAACCAAGTAGGTTTGTATAACTCGTCAGTACCTGAGCCACTCTTCTCACTTGCTTTAATTTTGCTCAGACAATTTCTAAACGTTGCCATTAACGACTCTTTTTTTTCTTTAAGTCTGCCACAGATACTTTCAAAGAAAACTCAGATTGTATTCTCTTCCATGCGTCATGAACTTCATTTCGATTTTTATGCTGTTTGTGACTGGGGTCCCAAATAATACTTTCATTTTCATACAAATTTAAAAATTCTATAGTCATTTCATTGGACCACTCCATATTTGAGAACTAAACAACAACAACATTCACTATTTACTAGTCTTTTACTTGTACAAACTTGTCGAATAAGTGTGGCGCTGCTACTTGACTCGCTACTCGCTACTTGTTGCCTTTGTTTAATTTACCGACTGCGTACGGCAAGTACTAGTAGCTCGCCGATTTTCATGTTAGTTTCGTACACGCTACTTGAAATATGCCAAGTACTTGTCAAGTCCCGCGTAGTGAGTAGCCGGCTTTAAGTATAAAGTTTTGGCAACTCCTTATGTACTCACAAAATTTGCTATGGTGTAGGTTGGCATAGCCTTGAGGATTGGTTGGTACAACCTTTGGGGTTGGTAGGGACATATTAAAACATGATATTATTTGTTAAAAACTTGAAACTTAAAAAAAATAATGTAACACAACAAAAAAGTTAGAACACACAAAAAAAGTTAAAACCTAAAAATCATCGCCTGAATCATAATTCTCGCAGGTATACAGCGGCGTATAGCCATTAGTGCAGTCCTCATGTACCCAACCTTTACATTTTGTGCATTGTATCCAGCGCTCCTTAGGACGGCTATTCACAAAACTGCTTAAACATATCAGGCAGCAGCAGTCTTCTTCCTCTTCAGAACTTTCGCTTTCATCTTTTTTTTAATTGAAAATAATTGTCTCTTGACGTGTTGTGCTTTTGTTAAACTTTTTATATTTGTGCTTGCCTCCTTATCTCTCATTTTCTGTTCCTTTGTTGCTTTTCTATCCGCAATTTCCATTTTTTTTTATTTTTAATTGTCTTCTTTCCTGCCGTTAACTGATCTATTATTGGAGTATCAGGGAAAATGGCTTTCCTTTTCTGTTATCAATTGAGAATTTTGCTGCAGCTTTTGGCAAAGGTCTAATTTTTTCAAGTTCAGAGACGTTTGAACTTGAAAACGTTCCAGCTTCATTTAAGTTCTTTTCAGATATAACAAATTATTCTAAATTTCTATTTTATATTTGTTCATCAGGAAGTGGACTTGGAGCCTCAACGATAGATTGGTTCACATCTGAAACTGAATCGTTGGCAGGATTTTGATTGGTTTCCAAAGGCAAATCTGTACAATAGTTGGGTAAATAATCGACATATGAAAATATTGTGGGATTAAAAGGCATTATTCCTGTTGCACGAAATCCTGCTTGAATATTAATAGGTGAGCAGGCTAGAGGTAAAGTTGATTGAATAATTCGGGGTACAGTAGTACCTCGATTATCCGGGCCTATCGGGACCGGACCTTTGCCGGATAATCGAAAACACGGATAATCCAAAAACTTCATTATTATTTCTTTAATAATTTATTTACACAAATGCATATCAAAAGAATAAAAGAAACGTGATACATACATGTAACAAAAAACAAAAGTTTTAATATTTAAACATAATACAACGTATATGAACAGTAATAACTAAAAACGTTAATAAAATCACTTGTTTTTGGGCTTCGTAAATTCTATCCCTTATAATTTCCTTCATTTTTCTAAGTTGAAGTAGATGAATGTCATCAGTTTCAGGTTGTTCTTCAAAGTAATGGATAAGTACATTTACTGCATCTTCTGCTTCTCTATGACTTGTTTTGATGATGACATTATTTTCATCGTCATCGTTACTTTTGTCAGAATTTCTGCAGAGGTCTGGTTATTTAGATAATCTTCGTCAATAATATTCTGATACCCTTTTTCGTCGTGATCACATTCTATCCATTTCTGTAATTTTACGTTATCTATTTCTTCCAAGCCTTTGATTTGTGAGGCTATAGATGCGATGCCTTCGATTGACAACTCATTTTCATCTTCATCTTCAGTACAATCTTCTTCATCTGCTGTTAAGGTCATAATTTTATCAAATGCTCTTTTAATGTTAGTCTCTTTCACTTCACTCCAAGCGCGAGCTACAGCATAAATTGCTTCTTTCAAATTCAGACGTTTCCAAAATCCCATAAAGTCACATTCTCCCAACAATTGGAGCATAAGGTCTTTCCTATAAAGCCTCTTCATGGTCTCTATAACACCTTGGTCCATGGGCTGGGCAAAATATGTCAAATTAGGAGGAAAATATGCTACGAATATGTTCCCATCTGCTGATTTGCTCTACATCAGGATGCGATGGAGCATTATCCAGTAACAGTACAGCCTTGGGTGGAAGATTATATTCTTGCAAATAAGTTCTAACTTGTGGTATAAATTTATCGAAAAACCACTTTTTAAAAATCACTCGATCCATCCCAGCAGCCTTTTGATTATAATAATCAACTGGCAGTGTTTTTACATTTTTAAAAGCCCTTGGATTTTTTGATTTTCCTATGACAGCTAGCCTAAGCTTATGGCTTCCTGATGCATTAACACAGCATAACACTGTTAAACGGTATTTGCTTACCTTGAAACCTAAATAAAAAAATAACTAAAAAAAACAATCAGTACAGTACAAAAATAAAGCTAACCTGGTGCACTAGTTTCTGAGCCTGCAGCAAGTGTTCTCTTCGGCATTGCTTTCCAATAAAGTCCAGTTTCGTCGCCATTATACACTTGCTCGGGTTTTAGGTCATGCTCCGTTATAAGATTTTCCAAATCATAGCAAAATTCAACCATAGCTACATCATCGGCACTTAATTTCTCCCCTTGAATAGCTAACTGTCGTATTCCATGACGTTTTTTAAATCTGTATAGCCAACCGGAAGAAGCAGAGAAGTTTCCTTTAATTTTCAATTGCTCGTGAAACTTTTGTGCTTGCCTAGCACACATCGATCCTGATATTGGAACCCCTTCCGATCTTTTTTGTAAGAACCACTTGGTCATAGCATCATCAAGTTTAGGAAAAGTAGATCCTTTTAGAAACTTCCTGTCAGAAATAGCTTTTGCACTATCAGCTTTAGCTACAAAGCTCTGTAACTTGGCTTTATTCTTCACAATGTCGCGAACCGTTTGTTTTCCAATGTTATATGTTTTAGCCAATAGAGCAACATCTTTCTTTTTTTCAAATTGTTTTAAAATTTCCATTTTTTGTTCTAAAGATAATACATTGCGTTTACGCTTTTCGTTAGCACCGGTACGCTGCATTTTGTGCGTGTTTAACGAGTCGGGTTGATACTGTTAATAGTTGACGAAAATAATAAGTAAACACATATGTAAATTCGGGATTCCCCGAAACGAACTTCTGTACGAGACGAGCGTCTGCGCGGTGCATTCAATGTTCACGCGCCAACCTCTGGCCAACAGACACGGATAATCCGCGCACGAATGACCAATTTAACATGCCGCACGGATAAAGCGCGCACGGATAATCGGGGTTCTACTGTATGTCGTATATGCCAAAAATTTTTCCCGGATTCGATGTCATCCAAACGTCAATATGTGTATTGATATATTTCTTTAGTGGACCGTACACGCTTCTGTCTAAGGGCTGAAGTTTATGGCTGCAATGTGGTGGGAAAGAAAGAACGCTTCAATCGACAGATGTGAGTCGTGATTGTCTAGTAGTAAGGGACATGGCCGTTACTTGGAACATCTAACATACTTTATAAAGTGCTTCGCGAATTTAATGAATTCTTGTTCATTCATCCATCCTGAAGGAGTAGCATCACCGTCACTTCCTTGTGGTGCATCGTGAAGAAAGTGTTCCTTAAAATGCACTTTCGGGAAAACAAAGAAAGGTGGAATGTACGCGCCTGAATCAGAAACAGCTACAGTTAGAGTAACAAGAGATCCTCGTTCCGCGGAGGTGATTCGTCCAATTTGTTTGAAATCTATCTTAACTACAACTTTATCCGGTCGTTGGACGGTAGTCACGCCCGTTTCATCGACGTTCCATTCATCACAACTTTCAATTTTCAATCGGTCTCGGTCCAGGACTGTTTTTAAGTTATCAAAAAATGATTTGACGTTTGTCCGGTTGAAAAAATTGTAAGAAAGATATAGTTGAAAAGATGTAGTCACAGGGCACAGACCAACGCTCTGGTACCTGGGGTGTCACATAAAATCGGTTTTATAAAATTTAAGATTTAACTTGATTTAGTGAAGTAAGTTTTTTTGTAACCAGTTGAAGTTATCCAATAAAGACATAAAAAAGCATGATTTCTGTTCCTTCGTTTTTTATGGAATCCCACCAAACAATCGCTCTAGACACATCCTTTCCGTCTTAACATAACCTATAAGTCGGGGGTCTCCAAACTACATCCCACCACTGCCATTAATCCGGCCCGCGACAGCTTAAGACTAGTGTCATCAATCTGGCCCACGACAGCCAGTGTTTTACTGTTGTTACTATTGCTGTGATAAGTTGAATGGAAGAGAATGAAAACACAACTCGGGGATACCTTTACGACAGAAATTATGACGCAGAAAACTCAACTTAAGTATTTCAAGCATAAGCATATTAATAACTAACAAATAATTAAATTGAAATTAATCCCACTAATAAAACAGAAAAAAAACACTAATGAGATTTATGTAATTATGATTTTCCATCGACAATTGTTTGTAGTTATGAATTAATGTTACTTGTACCAATTATTAAAAGAGATTTAAGATGTTCATCGGTTAATTTAGATCTGTAAACATTTTTTGTGTACTTCATCTTGAAAAACGTTTTCTAACACAAGTACGTAGTACCAGAAACAGAAAACAATCCACGAGCAAATTTATGCAAATTATCAAATTGTACCAGTGGAAGTACCAGTGGAAGACTCTTATAAAATTCCAACAAAGATGAATTTTGATATTTGTTCTTAAACATATCACTGCACTGTAGATCAATAATTTACATTTGGACTTCCGGAGCTAGGGTTTCAATGTCAGAATCAAAAAGATTTTGAAAAAGCTTAATTTCATTCACAATGACATCAAAATCTGCGAAACGAGTATCGAAATTTATCTTAAAAGTACTCAAAGTTTCGACTGGACATTCAGTCTCTGTAGTGTGGCTGAATATTTCACATGTTTTAGAATGTGTGAAACATTTTTACGTAACTGCGAATAAAATAGTATTATTTTCTGCCCGAACGATTTGATATTGGTGTATAAATCAGGAAGAAGCTGATTTTCTCCTTGCAATCTCAAATTCAGTTCGTTCATATGATTTGTCAAATCGACATAGAATGCTAATTTCCACAGCCATTCACTATTTCCTAAATCGAGCACAAGGGCGATGCTTCTTATTCAAAAAAATTTCGATCTCTGCTCGAAGTTCAAAAAAGTGCTTAAGGACTTTTCGGCCACTAAGCCAGCGTACGGCAGTATGAGAATGCAAAGCATTTTCACCGATCTCTTCAATAAACTCGTGGAATTGTCGGTGATTCAGCTCTGTGGATCTGATAAAATTTACAACTGATATGACTGGTCTTAGAACTTCAGACAAATCCAAACATTTTCCGCACAAGGACTGTTGATGAATGATACAATGTAATACTAATCGTTTTGAACCACCATCATTTTCTACAGCCTTTGACACAAGTGCGACCACTCCTTTATTTTAACCACACATATTTTTGCCTCCATCGGTGGTGATAGATTTCAAGTTTTTCCATCGAAGGTTTTTCTATTAATGGCATTTTCAACTCCCTTAAAAATACTTGCCCCAGTTGTCGTGCCGTGAATACTATCAATGTCAAGAAGTTCTTCATACACTTCATAGCTTTTATCGACTCCACGAATAAAAATCAACACCTGAGCAGTATCTGACACATCCGTTGACTCATCCAAGGCTAGAGAAAACCACTCAAGATGTCCATTTTTGTCAGACAGTTGAGATGCTATATGTTCTGCGATGTCTTGCACCCTCCGAGCCACGGTGTTTGCTGACAAACTGACACCCTTCAATAAATTTACTTTTTCTGGGCATATTTCTTCAGCTACTGCAATCAAGCATTCTTTTATCATTTCTCCATCGGTGAATGGTTGCAGACTCTTGCTCAGTATTTGCTGTGGTAAACAAAGATTGCTGCGATTTCAGTCCGCGCTTCAAAGCTTTTTTCGTCCGCAATATTCCTGTATATTTAGAGTAATTTTGAAGATGTTTCGATTCATAGTTATGTTTAATGTTTTATATTATTTGAGAACAGCTATGGTTTCATTGCAAATTAAACATAGCGCCTTATTACTGCACTCAATCACAAAATACTGAAAGTTCCATTTATCTTGGAACGTTCTGCATTCACAGTCTATTTTTCGTTTCTTTTCCATACCAATAAATCACACATAAAAACAAGTCTAATCAAAATACTCTTATTACTTTATTTCACAATAGACAACTTCGCTTCCCGCGCAAACTGACTCGCAATGGCGCCGCTAACCTTTTTATACCTATGCAATTACTGCCATCTAGAAATGATCGGAAAAACTAGCAAGAACCAGAACTTTCTTGAACCAATGCGGAAATTCCCAAATATGCCACCTGTTAGTAGGTAGCTGAAATAGATAGTACCTAGAACAGTACATAGTACCACTATTCGACACTAGATGTCGTTACGTGTCACAATACACAATCAATAGTAATTCAAATGCAATAAAAGCCTATGTTTGCTTAGGTGGGCAGAAAAATTAAAATTGTTATGGCCCTTGAAACATACCGAAAAAAATATTATGGCCCCAAAGCTTCAAAATTTGGAGATCCCTGCTATAACTGGTAAGATTTTTGTGATGATCCCAAAAAGACATTATCAAAAGAAAAAGACATTGTTAAATTTGTGTAAATATTAATTTCAATGTGGTTAGCGGGCACCGAACTATTAGGGACAAATAAACATAACAAAAGCACGTCCGCTTTGTAAAACATCATATTCACATGATCAGGAAGGTCAAGAGTATGGGCCACTGACTCATTAGTTCTAATACTTCCTATAAATAGAAAGGTTCAAAAATTTGAGGAATGATTCATTATTATTATTTTGATTAGTACAAATGTATGTATTGCGTATCTATAATCTGTGTTAGTAGTTTATAACTATATTTATCCCAGTGAGTTTTAAACGACGTTATTTATTCAATCCTAAAAAATGGTTCACTAAGTGTTTCTCAAAGATAAATGGTTTTATGGTTAAAGAAGTCTATACGAGGGGCACTTACTAAGTAACCACCACATTTTGAAAAATTTGTTCTCCTATCTAAAATGACGTTCCCACACCTTCGGATTATTTTGTAGGTTCTATATTTTTGCGCGGAATTGCTGGCAACCACATTTTCTACATTATTTTATCTTTGGGAAAACTAAATACATGCACTAGATTTTCGGAGGTCTAATTTTCATTACAGCCCCGTGCGCAACGTTTATTAGACTTTTTTGCAAAAATCTTTCAACATAAATTAAAAAAATAATATAACAAAGCCCTTTCCAATACCATAAATTATATAATGATGTTGTCACTATTTTCCCCGTTATTTCACAACTGAAAAGTCCGACTAAAGTGAAAACACAAGTTCAATGCTCCCGCCACAATATGTATAAGTTAAGAATAAATGTACGCCAAGTAAAACACAATTAAATGAGTCAGAACCTGTTAATTAACAATGAATATAAACACGCTGCCCTCAAACGAGAGAACTAGCCGTTGGTCGTTCGACTGTTTAGGTCCACAGAAGTAGTTCGCCTTCTTAGGATGACGTAGCAGATTGCTGACGTTAGAACACCTTGGCCTTGTTAAAATAGGAGGTAGTGCCATGATACACCAAGCACACGGTATGCGCAGGCACACTACAGCTCTCTCTCTCTCTCTCTCTCTCTCTCTATATATATATATATATATATATATATATATATATATATATATATATATATATATATATCTCTCTCTCTCTCTTTCTCTTATGTGACGTTAAGAGTGGGAACCTAGAGTTGAATTATTTAATGTATGCGCTAAATTAATTATGTTTTATTTGGAAATGTTGAGAAAATGTATAGGAGATAAATCCCACGTTCTTAAGGTCTGTTCAATAAAATAGACTCTTTAGTTTGATTAGCAAAATTATTCAATTATTCAATTCAAAAATATTCTTTTTTTCCTTTGAGCATATTATACATGTTTCTAATCCTATTAGCTAATAAATAATAAAACCATGACTCAATATAAATGCAACAACCAAAAAATTATCCAAGGAAACTGTTTAATAGCATAGATGTGTTTTCTGGGATAGTAAATTGTAAACTAATCAGTGTATTTTTACAAGCTTTTATTTAACTTGCAATGTTTTTATATTTGTTTAGGTTAAAACTTCCAAGGTGAATTAGAACTTCTCCTTCTTTCGGTGCCGTGCTTGTCCTCAAGCGTGGGCCATATTCATGAAAATTTGGTTGAATTGGTCTCTATTTGTCGCTACTCGGAATAGTTGTTCGACTCCCAGTCTGGTCCAATTTCTAATATTTCGTAGCCACGATAACTTTTTGCAACCTATCCATCTTCTGCCTTCAACCTTTCCCTGAATGATCAGGCGAGGGATGTGGTATTTGGTACGTCGCATTATATGCCCGAAATAACTGACCTTTCTTGTTTTTATGGTGTTCAGGAGTTCTCGATCCTTATCCAGCTGTCTGAGTACCTCTTCATTACTGGTATGTGCAGTACACGGGATTTTAAGGATTCTCCGATAGCACCACATGTCAAACGCTTCTATTTTTTTCATGATGTCAAATTTAAGCGTCCATGTCTCACATCCGTACAAAAAAATGGTCCATACGTAACAGTCGTGTTCTTAACCGCGTCGGAACTGTAAGGTTTCTATTAGTGAAAGTTGGTTTCCATTTGCTGAATTCCCTACGTGCCATTTCAATCCTCGATCTTACCTCTTCGTCGCATGTTATGTCATTGTTCAGCCAGCGACCCAAATATTTGAAATGTGATACCAGTTCAATGCTGTGTCCGTTGATTGTAATATGAATTGGTTTTATGTTTATTCTACCTACTGTCATCCATTTCGTTTTCTTTATGTTTATATTAATGCCCCATCTTCGACCAGCCTCATGCACTCTATCCAGTAGCATTTGCAATTCTTCCATGTTTTCTGCAATGAGGGCAGTATCGTCTGCATACCTTACGTTGTTTATAATTTCGCCACCTATCTTTACTCCTTCTGTCCTGCCATATAAAGCCTCGCGAAATATGTTCTCTGAATAAAGATTGAACAACAGGGGAGATAGAACAGATCTCTGTCTTACTCCACGTTTCATTGGTATTTCATCTGTAATGCTGGCATATAGCCTGACTACTGTTGTTTGACTATGATACAGGTTTGACAAACATATCGTGATAGTCTACGTTATATGCTTTTAGAAATTGGAAAAGTTTTGTGTATTTGACCCGACCAAACGCTTTTTCGAAGCTAATAAAATATATGTAGATATTTTTTCGAAACTCCCAAATCTTTTGTACTAGTGTCCTCATGCACAAAAGGGCCTCGCGTGTGCCTAGCCAAATTGTTCTTTGCCAATATTGTGTTCACATTTGGCATAAATTGTATTCAGGAGTATCTTTAAGTGTATTTTAAAAGTGTGACTCATTAGGCTAATTAAACGGAAGCCATTGCACCTATTAGGTTTTTGTTTTTGGGTAAGGCGATGAAGATCGATTTCTGCCAGAAGTTTTCCAGTTGGTAGACCTGGCCGAATAATGAGGTCAGAACAGATATGCTTGCCTCATCAAATAGTTTTACCAACTCTATAGGAATTTCATCGGGTCGTGGAGTTTTCCTTTCTTTTGAATGGTGTATTGCTTTTTGAATTTCGGAATGCTTGGATCGTGCTCTGCCATATACTCAGTCAGTAGATTTTCTATCGTTTCGCGGGTCTCGTCTTAGAACAGTTGTTGGATATACTGTTGCCATTCATTACACTGATCTTCCTTTGTTAACAGCGCCTTTCCACCATCGTTATGCAGCACTATTGTGTTATTTTTTTTATATATGCCAGAATGTTCTTTTAGCTTTTTATGTAAGTTAAAGTCATCGTGTATGGTCCGAAGATGTTCGATTTCTTTGCAAGATTCCCGAAACCACGTTTTCCTCGCTTCCTTAATTTGTTTGCGAATTATAAGATGTATTCTCTTGTACTCATTATGATTATTGTTTTTGTGATTTCGTCTCTTCTGAATGAGATTCAATATGCCCTGTGTTATCTTTCCCTTTTGGCTTTACTAACTGTTGAACTCTTCCATTTCTCATCGAAACTTTGATATCTCGCCAATTTTCTTCCACACTTTTTTTACAAGGAGATATGATATAGTTCTATGTTTATTACCAGTTATTTCCTGGGTTAGTTTTTCAATGATTTCGGGGTCCTTTAGTACATGCTGTTGTGTTCATGAGGTCTTCGTTGGTTTCATCTTTTTAAGTCTTACGTTTAGTAACGAGCAGAGCAAATTATGATTAGAGTGTACATCTGTTCCAGGATATGTTTTCGTTGACTTATTGCAATTACGGAATCGTCGGTTGATTATTATGTAGTCGATTTGATTTCTTACAACGTTATTCTACTTATGTTGAAGGGACGTTCAAGTGTACAGTCTCCTGTATGGAACATTGTACCAGATATTTGTAATTACGAATTCTTCTTCCTGGCAGAACTATATAAGTCGTTTTCCTCTGTCGTTACGTACTCCTAGGCCGTACTGTCCGGTGACATCTTCTGTTGTTTCTCTGCCCACTTTTGTATTCCAGTCTCCCATAATTATAGTGATTTCGTGTTTCTTTGTCGCCTTCATTATGTCTTTATTTTGTTGGTGTAACTCTTCAACCTCGTCATCATCATGGTCAGTAGTAGGGGCATAAATCTTTATAGGTCTCATCGCTAGCTGCAACAGCATCACTATGCCTGACAAGGGTACAAAATTTCGTACTGATCTGCTGAGGGATTTATTCATTATTATGGCCACTCATTCCGCATGTGTAAATTGTATAATTTCTTGAGTCGAAATTGGTTGCGTCCGGCTATCTAGTTTCGCATACTCCCAGTATTTGTATGTCTATTCTCTGCATTTACAACAGTAAGTTGTTCTATTTTCCCGTATCGTAACGCGTTCGAAGATTCCAAATTCCTATTCTCAGATCGGATCATATCTGTCGATTTTTCCCTCGAGGTTATCGCATGCTTACGACCTGAGAGGCCTCGTGGTATAAATGGCTTTCTCCTCTTCTGCCAAATCTTGGCATGATTAGAAACATTTTGCAATTGAGGTATCTAGCCATGGTGATTTTACTGGGTAATCTTGAAGGTCTTTAATAAAGTGGGTTCCCATTGCCTTCTGTATCCTCATGACGTTGACCGTTTTATTGGTTCATTCTCAACCCCAGGGCAAGATAGTGCCCTTCACTTGCCAGCTCTTCCATCCGAAGCTGTAGGCCAGCAAATAGGGACTGCTTATTCCTGGTAGTCACTTGGTCGTCAGAGCGTCGTCAGTTATAGTGCAGGATGCACCGGATAACTAAGGTTATCACTCGTGCAGGTGAGGTTGACGTTTGGGTTAGCAGTTTAATTCTGCTTTCACCTCTTACCCTTACACCCCTGAATTAGAACAGCTTCCTCTTATCCTATGGAGTTGAAGTTGTGCTTTGTTCTGCTCCCCTAACATTTTTATCGCTTTCTTCAGTTTAGTTATTCTAAAACAAAAATAAGTAAATGGGATTTTTTTCCGGAGGTGAAAAATTTCATCATGCACGCAGTTCCTTGCTGCGACTTGGACTTCAACCAAGTAAAACAACACCTCCTCCGAGGGAGTCTGCTCTGGAACCGCTGGTTAGCATTACATCAAGGCAGCCCCGGTCTCATGTTCTTATGCCTGCTCTGCAGCTCTCTTTTGTCTCCCATATTCATCCTTTTCATTTTGGCTCATAATACCTCTTATCATTTTATTTATAGATTTCCATTTTTGCCTGCTCTCTAACATCTGAGTTACAAATGTGTCCACTGTTAAATTGATGCCCACTTCAAGAGACGTCGTTATTCTATGTCGGTTCTATCTTTCGCTATGGATTATTGTCTGTTCCACCGTATCCAAGCTGCTACAGTATTGACACATGTCGCAGTTATCGTGACCAAAACGTTTAGCGTATGTGCTAAAACATCTGTGTGTCATTAAAACTTGAGTTAAAAAGTAATCTGTTTCACGGTGCTTACAACTAATCCAAGCTTCAATATCGGGTATTACTCTTTTCGTCCACTGCGCTTTTGTGGCTTCATTTTTCCACCTATGCTGCCAAATGGATAGGGCTTCAGCTCTGACTGTTGCCTGTTTCCCAGCCTGAACTTCGTGTCTATTGTTGTATAGATATGTCCTTTCCCAGACTATAAGGTTCTATGGGTAATGTAGCTGTTACTACTTGCAGCGCAACACATGAAACCGTCTTTTATGCCGATGCTACCCGCAATAGCATCTTTCTTTGGGCTTTTTCCATTCGCTTTCTGTATTTTTTAATTTTTAAAGCCCTATTCCACACAGAAGCACCATATAGTAATATGTTGTGCATTGTACTACACAACACAGCCCGTCGGCTACTTCTTTGTCCTCCAATATTAGTCATGAGCCTTATTAGTCTAGAGACGCCGTAACCTCAATGTGTTTGCCAAAGTATATGGGGTTACCCAATAAAATATGAATTTAATTATTTAATATCTTATGTATCAGGTCGTATATATTTAAGTCCCATCCTCAGTTGAGATCTCAAATGATTATGCTTAATTATTATAAAAACATAACCAGAGTTACCTAGTGACAAATGCCTTTTTTCATTTGGGGAGTATTCCATGTTCAATTTTAACCTGTGACACAGACGTGCTAATTGAGTAACGCTCCAATAGACGTATGGTCGTATCGACCCCTGTATTGAGATAGGTGTAAAAAATGCAAAAAAAGGATATGAATTTATAGTCTTTTATTATAATAATAATCAGACAATATTTTTGAAACAATTCCATTTTTTCCTACACTTCTATTGTTTTGTAGTTCGTTTATAATTGTATATACTTCCTCCTTCTCTTTGCTCTTCTTGTTGTATATCTGCTTTGTCGACATTTAAAAGTTGTTTAAAATACCGTGCCCATCTGTCTAGATTGTTCTTTGTGTCTCCCAGTAGCTGGCCCTCTTCGTTTCTATAATAATTCGTTCTTATTGTCATGTTTTGTCTTGACTTCTTTATTTCTCTATAGAAATTTGTACTCTCTTTATTATCGTAGTGATCTTTTATTTGTGTTTTCCTAATTGTTCCCTCTTTTTTTGTTAGCAAATACGTTTTGCAATGTTTCTCTTCTTTTCGTACTCTTTTTGTTTGTTGTGTTCTATATTTCTTTCTCATCATTTCTGCTTTATTTCTGTCATTTAGGACTGCCTTGTACACATCATCAAATTGTTCTTATTTTCTTTCCTGCTTTGGATTTTCGAAGCAAAGGTTTGCTGCTTCTATCATCGCTTCTTGAATCTCTACCCATTCCTCTTCTATTAATGTGTTTGTATCGCTTTTTCCAGTTAGCATTTTTCCTATTTCTGTTTCGAGTTTGAGCTTCCTCTAGTTCTTTTAGATTCTTAACGTGATATCTTTTTTAGTATTTATATTATAAAAACTACCACCTTATGTTAATATAATGTTTTTATGTAGATACAGTCAACATCCCCACTCAATGGCCAAAAATTCCCATCTGACTGCATGCACGAAACGTGTACAACTTGACCCGACAAGTCAGCATAACGTGTTTGGTGTATCGTACTCATGACCTATCAATTATTTCTAAACCAATCAGCAATTTATGTCAATGTGGACAGTTGTAAAATTTTTAGTACAGCATATTAATTATATAAGCTGCAATGTGTAATAAAATTTTAGTAAGCACTTAGAGGGTTAGCAAGCATAATAAAAGTAGCAAACAAAACCTAACCTATCATATTTTGTTGGTCAAGCAGTTATTTTGCGAACTGACTATTTAGAATCCGTTTCACGAGAGCAAAAGCCACCTGAAGTTCGAACATTGGCAATCGCAGAAACCAAATTCTGTCTTGTTTATCTACCTGGCTTAGTAACGACCAATGCGTAGAAGGAAGACTTATGCTAATAATTGGTAAAGGGCGGAATATATGCAA
This sequence comes from Galeruca laticollis, assembly GCA_963921935.1. Taxonomy (NCBI): domain Eukaryota; kingdom Metazoa; phylum Arthropoda; class Insecta; order Coleoptera; family Chrysomelidae; genus Galeruca; species Galeruca laticollis. The sequence continues at coordinate 107,541,909 of OY998178.1, read as the reverse complement.
AGTGCATATATTTGCATAATTTTACAAATTTCATAAAAAATTGCATATTTCGGCCAAAATAAAATTTGTGTGCATATTTTTATGTTTTTCGTTTTATCAAAAGATTAAGTGCGACCCTTGCAGATAATTGAAATAATTTAAATGGTGGGTAGGTTTTATTATTATATGGTTTATGGACCCATTTTATTATTATATGGTTTATTGCCGGCATTAATTGGATGTTTAGGAATTTTCAAGTAATCAGCTTGCCTAATTCACCGAACCGAAGTCGTGTTCGGTGGTAGTAAGTATTGTCACCGAACAGGAACTTCTGTTCGGTGCGCGAATGAATTCATAACAAAACTTTCTTTTTTCGGGGTCTAGTTGGAAGGCGGCGGCTTGCTTTTATAGTTCGGACTTCAAAGTACCGACGCCAAGTGAACCTTCTTGTCTTGTTTCTTTTCGGTGCCTAATTGGAGATAAAATGTGGTCTCTTCTTTTGTATTTATATTGTATAGTTTAGTTTGTCGATAGATTCCAGTGTGAAAAGAGTGATTTCGAAAATATTTATTTCAAACGCCTAAAATGCCGAAAGCCGCTTCGTGGATTAAAATTTTTCCTGAGTTGGAGTTTAGTGGGGATAAAGTGTAGTCGCAGCAAATATACCTTTGAAGAAACTGCAAAATACACAATTCAGATATTTTTTGCAAAAATATTGTAATCAAAACATCCCTGACGAATTCACACTTAGAAAGAAGTATGTGAAAACAGTATACGAAACCGTAATGGGAGAAATTAAAGTTTCACTGGGCGATGAACATTTTTATATTATTGTTGATGAAAGCACAGACTCATGTGGTCGATATATCGCACATCTTATGATTGGAGGGCTTCAAGAAAATTAGCCAGGGAAGCCATATTTAATATCTTCTAAACAGTTAGACAAAACAAATAATGTGACCGATTTATTCAGCAGTCTCTATCAAATTTTTTTTACCAAATCCAGTTCCAGTAGAGAAGTTTTTAGTGTTTTTGTCTGACGCAGCGCCGTATATGGTTAAAGTAGGCCAAAACTTAAAAATATTTTATCCCAATATGGTACATGTCACTTGCCTTTTACACGGGATAAACTGAGTTGCAGAAACTATTAGAACAGCATATCCCTTGGTGAACAAATTAATTTCAAATGTAAAGAAAGTGTTTTTGAAAGCACCTCTAAGAGTGCAGATCTATAGAGAGAAATTGCCAGGAGATAGTTTACCTCCAGAGCCCGTAATTACTCGATGGGGAACATGGATTAAGGCCGCGATATTCTACGCAGACCATTTTGAAGCCATTAAAGACATAGTTTTAGATTTAGAAGACAATTCACAGTGTGTATTGCAAAGTCAAGCAGTATTCAAAAATGTAAATTTAGCTAAGGAACTTGTTTTTATTAAGGTTAATTTTAGTTTTATACCAGATATAATAACTTCGTTAGAAATTAGGAATATAAGTTTAAGAGAATCAATTAATATTGTTGAAACTATTTCCGGCAAATGCAAAAAAGTTCCCGGTGATGTAGGAAATCAAGTAAGAAGTAAACTCGAAGTTATTGTGGGAAAGAATGAAGGCTTCAAGTATTTAATGGAAGTCAAAAATATTTTTGATACTAAACCATCCAACGAAGTAATACCCTTGGCCTTATAACTTACTACCCAAATTAAAATATTGCCAGATCACATCGGTAGATGTTGAAAGAACTTTTTCTTTGTACAAACATATTTTTACAGACAGAAGGCAAACACTTTTATCGGAAAATTTTGAAAAATATATCGTTATAAATGCATTTTATACTATTTCAGGTTAAAAATTTTACCTATTATATTTTTCTTTTAATTTTACTTAAAATAAATAATTTTTGTAATAGTCGGCGTATCTTTATTTCCATTTTTCCAAGTTATATTCAAGGCATATAATTGCATATTTTGACAAATAAATGCATATTGTTGCATATTTCAAAGAAAACTATGCATATATATGCCCATATTTTAACTGAATTGACGTGCATATATTCCGCCCTTTACTAATTGGTTTTGACAAGTTCGCAGGTGGCTTTTTCTTTCGTGAAATGGAGTCTATTACGCATAGTCATATTATTGTAAGCTGCTGTTTATGATTTAATTAAAGACCATTATCAAGCTTATTTGCGAAACAAAGGTTGCTGCCTCATTTTATTTATTGCTAATAAAATGGTTTTATGCTGACGAAATTATTTATGTGTTTTTATTTGTATCTAACCAAATTTTATAACGGCTAAACATTGTATTATTTCTCCTTTTTCCACATTTCGAATATATATTATTGTATGTTAATATGTGAATCCTTATTTTTACTCATCACTGTACTGTTGGAAATCACGGTATAGTCAAATTCACCATAAAATGAGTAAAATTGATCTAACTTAATAGAGAAAATTGTAATAATTGTTACATAGAACTATCATATGCTCATGAATTTAAAAACTTGTAGGACAAGTTTATAGTAGGAAATTATAAAACAAAATATAAATAATACAAATCAAAGATACCCACATATTTATAATAAAATCTTGAAGCAGCAATAATAAAACTATTTTTATATAATTATATTTTGTTTGTTTAAATTTATTGTTACTTTGAACTGATAATACTAGTAAGATTCACAAAAAGTTCTAATAATAAAGATAAAAATTTATCTACATATAGTAGAATAGTAATAGAGGATATTCATTAATCTCATTTATTAGACATTTTATAGAAATGTTGGATAACAAAATTTTCCATTGCACGAAGACTCGAAAATAATTATTTTAGATTATACAGGATGCAAAATTTGAAAAGGTTATTGTAGAATTATAGAGAATGGCATTTTCTCCCCGTGGTCGAGATATACAGGGTTACCCAAAAGATCATGGAATAAACCAAACACAACTTAGTTTAGAAATGTTACGGGTACGATATAAACGTTTTTTGGGCATGAATGTGTTAATACAATTTTATCTGGATATAAACCGATAAGCATGATTAATTTTTGTAAAACATGTTTCTATTCAAAGCTGTGTCGGGTACTGAGAAAATATACTCGAGTACCGGGTACATGTCATAATCAGGGTTGGCAATGTAATTTACGTAACGTAATTTACACGTAAAATACTATGTAATTTACTCAGCCTAAAGCATGTAAGAAACGTAAAAAATGTAAAAAATTAGCCATGTAATAAAATACATTTCTTTATTGAGAAAAATAATTTATATACAAGCTCTTTATTGGAAAAATAGTATTTTAACAAACCTATTAAATTCTCTCCTTTATAAAAACAAATATCTCAAAATATTTTATTAACAAAACTAAAGCATTTTCTCTTTCATGAAATGTAACGTATCAACAAAAATCAAACATTTTTTCTTAATAGTATGCAAGAAACAAAGAACAGTCTGTATTTCAGGAAGACTAGAATAACCTGATTTATATTAATGTTCTAGCTAGTTATATTCTTCCTTCTCCCTCATCAAAATCAGTATCTTCCTCGATTAAAAAGGGATTATCTTTCAATTTTAGATTGTAATATACATGTACAAGCTTCATTGAATTGTCAAACGACAGTCTATTACGGATTGGTCCATGTATGTACCCCCAATTGGAAAACACGTTCAATTTCACCTGAGGAAGCAGGTATTTGCAAAAATCGTAGGGCCAACTTAGGTAGTTCTTTACAATACCATACGCCAGTACAGCAAAGGTTTTGTTATATTTTTGTTATTTAATTCTTTGAGATTATTAACATTTCGTTTGTAAATGTCCCATTCATCACAGCCAACATATGAGTCCATTTTGTCCAGTGAAAACAACACAGAGTGGCAACTAAAATTCACGATCACTAGTAAACATTAGAACATAACCCACTTTTATGCTTTTATCATCTTGTTTTTTACGTATTTGACATATTTTACAAATTTTACGTTTTTTACACAGTTTTTACGGTTTTTGTGTAAAATATGTTAAAAATTTGAGAACACGTGTAAAATACCAACCCTGGTCATAATTAAGAAAGAAAAGAGTACCGAGTACTTTACTTGCTAAAAAGTACTTAAAGTATGGAGTACACGTACCCGAACTTTACGGGTGCCTACTTTTAAAGTACATTTCGCTAAAATTTCTGTTTGGGATATGCAAAAGCAAAATAAACAATATTAAAGAATAGCTTAAAAACAGAACAAAAAATACCAGCTGATAAGTGTTATTTTAGTGCGTTACTTTATTGGCCTTCATTATTATCAATTTTTGGACTGTTCACTATTCATGCAAAAGGAAATAATCACTCCACTGGTGCAGATGAAGGTAAACAAGTATTGTACCTCAATTTTTTTTTATTATTGGGTTTAAGCTATTTAATCCGTTCCATTTGTCATCAAGATATTTGTATAGCTGTAGCTCAATTTTTGATGTTCTCACTGCTTCCTTTTCAGTGTCAGATTAAGAGGTATTCCATAAACATAACGTGTTTAGATGTTTCGAGTTCATTAAAATCAAAGAAATCATCAGGTGTTGTATCGCTAGAAGCTCCATTCTCACTACCATCGTCATCTGTTTCAGTAGCCCTTTTTCCTTTTGCTAAAAAATAAAACTTCAAAGAGTGGTCTTTTTGAAATAAAACTTTACAGGTTAGAGATAAAGTGAATCAATTCGTATGTTACCTAAGCTTTCGAAGAACATTGTCTCCATTGTCAAAGGCTATAATAAACCAAAAAGAAAAAACCGGTTAATTTAAAAATGAAAATGTTTTTAAAATCATTACGACTTACTTGTATTGTTGATTTAAAATTAAACCGACATTTCAAAAATTTCGTGAAAATTTTCATCCGCTAAAGACAAAAATGTCGACTAAATCTAGTTTCTCACCTACACATTATAATGAGTCAGGATTTTTTTCCTGTTTTTTAAAACCAAAAGATGTACACAAGGAATGAAATGATTTTATTGAATATCTATTTCAACGTGAAATCGACTGAAGGTCGGTAAGTAGTGTTTCCGGGGGGCGATTGAAAGGTTGAAGTAAAATTGTTTAATGAAAATCCAAACTTCTAAGACATTCTGTTATGTTTTTTTGGGTGCTTGGTGAAAACTTTAAAGAAAAACAGTAATAGATCAATGTCCACACCTGCGATCACGATAAGATTGAAAAATTACACTATTAAATTTAACCATACTATTGTCAAACGCTGTCTTTTACAAAATGTAAAAAATTGGGATGACGAAATAAGTCAACAGTCAGTGAACACTCAAACCTCTCACATTCGGTATTCCCAAACTGTCAATCCATTCCAGCATTAACTATATCATAGATCATGTGACATAGTCATAATATTATTACTAGATTCACTGTTATCTTTGTCATTGTAAACCGCTTCTGGGTAGTTAAGGTGTTCTTCATTTAGAGCGGTCGTATTAATACGCTTTTCTTCGGAGTCTGTGATTTTATTATTGTAATATTTTTCTTATTTATTTAAATAGTAAACGGAGGGATAAACTTTAAATACACGGTATGGCTACTCACGAATTTATTTAAACACTAAACTACTCACTAACACTTAATTTATATACACTTAACTATTCACTTACATTTAATTTATATGCACAAAAACTCAATTATTAATTTATATCAACTCTTCGCTATTTCGGTGTATTCTTGTTTATTTCACGAGATCACTTTATAAGCTCCCCTTCTTCCGCTGGTCGGTCCTTTTTATATTAGTGCCTTTTTTCTAGATAATTCTAGTTTGCGGCTTATACAAAAACAAACGCCTTTCGGGACATTTCTCGAATGCCGGCTCAATCCTTAAAAGACCTTCGGAGAACATATAAAAACATATAAAAACGGTCACAAAAAATCCGAATAGACCTTCTCAGAGTTCAGCGCGCTTGCCATTTTTTTAACTCCGGTAACATAAGGTTACAGGACCGTACTTAGTATCTACATCGGTATGCGAGTTCGTAACATTACCCCCTCCTTAAATGGAAGTTCCTCCTGGAACTTTTGTGTAGCCGAGACTGGATGTTTGAATCGGCAACTGGATCCATTTCTACACTTTCCGATCTTATGGAAATAACAGGGCACCGTCTTCATCGGATAGTGATAACGGGGGTTGTACCTGCAAATTAATACCTGGAATACCTTGGAATATCACCTCTACCATGTTCCTGATGACTCGCCAATCCAACTGGATACTCGCTATCTTAGGCATAGCCAGTTTCGTCATGCTGGATTCCAACACATGGTCACGGAGGTTTCGAAGTGCTTCCCACACATCGCGGTAGGTAGATCGATCTTGAAATTCATTTTTAATTATCACGTAGAAGACAAACCGCGAATTGTGTTTCAGTCTCAGTGTCTTGCCAGGGGCTGGAATCAGATCTTCAAGTTTTTCTAATTGCCCGAACTTATTTCGAAAGACGGTTGCCAACCCTCGTGCGTTCTTGATACGGGCGGGGATGTTGTATGCCAGTGAATAATCTTCCGGGACTGCGAACAAATATTGTCGTTGTTCTGAAGTGACTCCATATTTAGCTTTCCCGGTACCTCTATACGCGCCCATAAATTCATCGTAGGTAGGGTCAGCCACATCTCGAATATGGTTTACTCCTTTCTCTAGGTCATTGTCTCCTTCGAATGTCGCTAGTCGATTTTGGTGAACTACTTTTGGTTTTCCGTTGGGGATCTTGCTTAAGCGATATATAACATCATTGATCCTTTTCTTGATGAAGTATTGACCTTTCCAAGATTTTTGTAATTTTGGAGCAAATCCTTTTCTCCTCGTCGGGTTGTGTAACCATACTTTGTCCCCTTCTTAAAACCCGCCGACTGTGGCATGCGTGTCGTACCGACTTTTCATTCTGTTCCTGGCTACTTAAAGATTAGTTCGAACTAATTCATGCATATCGTCCAGTCTTCTTCTCAATTGGATCACGTAGTCTTCTCCTGCTAGATCTTCTCCAGGCCGACAGCCAAATTCCAGGTCACAAGGAAGCCTCATTTCACGTCCAAACGGGATTTTCGCAGGTGTTTCGCCCGTGACTCATTGGCAGCAGATCGATAAGCCAATACGAATAGGGAAAGATACTGGTCTCAATCTCTCTGATGGCTGGAAACTACTTTGGACATGTATTTTCAAATAGTCCTGTTCATTCTCTCGACCATTCCATCTGACTGTGGATGTAGTGCTGTTGTCCTGGCGTTCTTCATTCCCAGCTTGTCGCAAATCTCCTGGAATAGATGGCTTTCGAAATTTCTTCCCTGGTCGCTGTGGACTTCCAAGAGCACTCCATATCGGCTGATAAATTCTTTCACCAATACATACGCGACAGTTGTGGCCTCTTTGTTCGGGATAGCGTAAATTACCACCCACTTTGTGAAATAATCCATTACAACCAGCATGTATTTGCCACCATTTTCTGTCGTCGGAAATGGTCCAGCGATATCTAAAGCAATTCCTTCGAAAGGGCTTCCAACATTGTACTGTTTCATGGGTGCCTTTCTCTTGCGATGTGGTCCATTACTAGTAGCACAAGTCGTATATTTCTTACACCAGTCCTTCACACCATCGGAGCTGTTCATCCAATAAAACCTCTCACGGATTCGCTGGAGGATTTTCTTCACTCCCAGATGACCTCCCGATGGACTGTCGTGTAACTTCTTTAGTACTTCAGCTATTCTTGTTCGCGGGACAACTAGCTGTCTCCTTATCTCGGAACCATCATCGTTTTCAAGAACTCTTTTCAACAGCCCTTCTTCCAAGACAAGGAAGTCCCACTGAGCCCAATATGCCTTGAGTGTCGGTGAAAATCTTGACACTTCTTGCCATGTAGGTCGCCGATTTTCTTCCTTCCATTGCCGGATCATCTTCAGATTAGGATCATTCTCCTGATCTTCTCTGATCCTAGTGAGTGACCATTCTTCGTTGACTACAGTAGTTCTTGAAATTGCAGCTTCCTTAGATTTCGACTTGTTGCAGTGTGAATAGTCTACAATGCATTGCCGTCTAGGCAGAAAGTCGGCTTTTCGGTGATTCACATCAGCCGGATGTTCACCCCTGTCTGAAAATCCGATTTTGTCAACCCACCATTATCTGAGGTAGTCAGTAATCTTCGTCATATTTTAGAACACCGCCCAAGTTTCCTACGCCTTTCAAAAATGCATTTTATTTTCCCAAAAAGCCGAAAGAGAATGCAAAAAACGAGTAACAAAAAAGATATCACCGATTGTAGCCATATCTGATGAATTTGTAGAGTATCAAAGGCGACTAGAATCCGAAAAAATGTCAAAAGAGAAAAGAAAGTTTGCCCAGAGAAATAGAGCGAAAATTAAAACAATCCCTAAGAAATCCAATGGCAAAAAAACAAAAGAGGCAGACCCAGAACAAATAACCCGAGAACAACTAGCAGAAGAAGCAAAAATTTATGAACAGGAGAATGTAGCGAAAGAAAAAGAAGAAAAGAGAGACAAAAAATCAGAAAATATGATGAACAAAGCAAAAGTCGAACCAGTAAAAAGTAAATGCAAAAAAGAGAGCTGTTATCAACAAAATGATTACGTAATTTTTATATATGAATATGAATATTTTCCAGGACAAGTTATTGATAAAAATAAATCCAAATTTTTTATTAAGGCGATGGAACGGATTGGGATACATTGGAGATGGCCAACTATCGAGGATGTCATATGGTATGAAAAAGATTAAATTGTTTCTCGTATAGTGATCCTCGCCTTGTAAATAGGAGGAGATTTTATTCTGTACCTGAGATAGAAAGTATGGACTAAACGTGCAATATTTGTTTTAAATACTTAATATAAATTTTATATTTGATGTAAGTAAATTCTTAAAAACCTATATGTAAAAATTGTTACAAGTTTTTATTTTTTTGTTCTTATAAACGCATTATTTTTTAATTTACTTCAATGAATATATAGTTCTGCATATTTTTCTCGAATTCAATGTTTTTTTGTGTTAATTACAACCATAATTAAGAAAAAAACAATATAAAAGTTTACACGGTAATTAGGAACCTCTCTGGTCGGAATTAGGGTCTTAGTTAAGAATGTATGTCGGAATAAAGAGATTGTAGCATTTTTTAAAAAATATTTGTTTTACCAAGAAAATTTGTTATATTATTTAAAAAATATATTTTCCTACATTTCACAACATGTCATATTACATTTGAAAAATGCCAAACTGGATGTTACAAAGTCAGTTTTTCTAATATTTGAACTCAAACTTAAAAAATTCTAAACTGCGGCGGAATATGGTGATTTTACCTTATAAACTTAACTAACATTGGCCATTTCTTCATATGTGAAAGAGAATAAAAGTTATACGATTCGGTCTTTTTAGCTCCAAACACTCAAAATTTGACATTGGCCCTTCTTTAACTCACCCACAGATATTTATGTGAATCAAATTATCACCACAGGTCCAAATTGGTTTTATTGCAGCTCTATTTTTTTTATTTCCCTTCCTTTCTCTGTTAAATTGTGGTCCCATTTCATCACTTGATACTTACTGTTCCAATATTTTCTTTTTGTTGTGTGTTTTTGGTTCCTCTTTTACACATTTTCCGTATCTTTTTCCTTTTTCTTCCCCAAATCACTTCGATTTCTTTAATTTTGTGGTATGTAAATTCTTCTATTTGGTTTCAGTTCCTATTAAAATGATTCTATAAATAAACAAATTTATAAATACAGCAATTAACGTTAATATTTATAAATTTTAATTACTGTAATGCTAAAATTAACTCTCATTTTTAAGTTTTCTTAAACTGCATATTTATGCCAAAATTAGAATATATGCAAAATAAATTATTTCACAACAATTCCGATATCTATATTTGGAATATATTTAAAAAAATATTTTTCATGCTTAATTTGTAAATGTTCAGTAATTGTTGGCGTGATACATAAATTATTTAGTTATTGAAAAATTTTGGAAATTCATCTCGTGTGTGATAATTGAATAAAAATGCCTAAAATAGACAATTAAAACAACATATTAATGTAAATATTTTTGTTATGATACAATTCACACTACGTAGTAAGAAATATATTAAGAAACAGTTCATGCAGAATCGTTTAAAATGTTTCATATGGGACAAAGGATGTACATAATTTTCCACTTTCCCATATTCAATTTCAATATTTCTTTTTAGAATTTTTGATATAATTTATATGCAATTTACTATATTTTCTTCTCCCCCTCAGTTTTTAAAAACTTGTTCCTAATTACTAAAAATACACAATTTTGTCATCTATTAATCAGGTTTACACGAAATTTGAGTTGAATTTTCAGAGTGTGATTCATTTAGATTGGAAACACACTAAAATCTGATTTTAACCAATTTTTTTTAAATGTCAAATAATAAATAAAACATGTACTTCAGGACAAAATATCGATTGTTTATTCCAATGTTCAGGGCATACTACGATACTTTTTCGTAGTCGAAAATAGAGAATTCATTTAAATTAGATCCTAGTTCTCTCTACCAATCCACTATGTAATTCGATACATTTTTCAGCTCTTATAATTTGACAAACCCCCTTCCCCCCATTAGATATTTTCACAAAACATATATGGTCGTAATGCACTTCTAATGCACCAATATGCTCCATGAATGATTTTCTTTGCACCACATTCCCCGAGCGACAATAGCTATTTGTTTATGGGGGGGGGAGTAACTAAACCCGCTTCCCTTACACCCCAACATAGTTAAACCTCAATATATAAAGTAAAGTTGGAAACCTAGAAGGCCCCAAACCTATAAAAACCAATAGAAGCTATGTTACACTATCCAACACTTGTGGATTTGATTGGGTAGTTGAAATACTCGCCAGCGGATCCTGCGATATTCAATCTTTTAAAGATTTGTTAACCTCATTTTCCATAAATGAAAGCGAACTGGCAGCAATTGTATGTAGGTACTGTTGTGAACGAGGGTGTACATACAAAAATTTATAGGAGTACGTTCCTGGCAAGACAGTAAATCACACGTATTAATTTCGGCTACCAACCAACTAGTTGTGTTGTAATCATAATGTGTGTTTTGATGTGTTTGTGTATGATGATATTTTGAGGTTTATAAGGACGGGATCATGGTCGGAATTGAAGTCGGTTAGGGTTTTTATTTTTGTAATATTTATGTTTTTGCCTATTGCTAGGTCTAGGTTACTGGGAGAGTGATTTGAATAAGGGAAGTATGTAGGAGTGTCAGTCTGAATGATCGCAGAACTTCCGCAGAGTACTTCCGTTAGTGTTGGGGTATTTATTGTAGCGATCCCACTACGGGTGTTTGCAGTTGAGATCTCCTACAATTAACACCTTGTTATGTGTGTTTATAATATTAAAGAAATCTTCCTCCATCCACTATGTGTGGAGTAAGAGAAGCAGGAACCACCTCGCTGAAATGGTCAATAACTGGGCGAATTTTATACAGTCTGTCATAGTTTGGTCGGTCCCGAGAAGGCATTTGACTGCTATCATTAACATGCAAAAATCGTAAAAAAATTAAAAATCGTTGTAAGACTGGGAAAACATTGGAGATACGTTTATTGTTGAAATTTTGACTTCTGGGTCAGTATTTTCATATTTGTGACAAAGAATTAAAACTCATTATTATTAAAATGCCTATAAAAGCCTTTAATTCTTCCACTGAAATATAAAGCCTTTTGTGATTTTGTGTGGCATACAAATTAGATTGTTGAACAATACTATCCAAGAAATTTCTTGAGAAAAATATTTCAAAAAAATCTATCGGCCCCTCAGAATCTACCTAAAAGAGCAATAAATATTTGATACATTGATTGACTGAAAAGGTATTCACTTATTTACCTGAACTTTTGGTCCCATTTCATCAACGAAATCGATGTATTTTTGTGGAGCAACGGGTATTTTTCCCAGGTAGCAAAATCGTCAATAAGGGTCTCTTGAATATCTTGTTCTTCCTCACTGTCGCTATTTTGTGGAACTTGGAAAAATCGTGGTTCGCCGTGCTCATATGTTTTGCCTGCGATAGAGTCATCGAAACCGTAATCGTCAAAATCGTCTTCAGATAGCAATGAAACATGACAATTTGATTTTTTTCTTATTCTAGAAGATTGGGGTGTCGGTATCGAGAGTCCTAATGAAGAAGGAGTTACTAGTCCCGATGAACAGATCCTGGAGTTTGAGGATCATCAAGTAAATTATCCTCAGCATCTGAATCCCCATTTACATCAGAGTTGTTGGCTTGTTCTTCAGTAATTTCTAAATCTAACAACTCTGCCTCTGCAGCTAACTCTCTTTCATTGAGGGTTTTCCTCCAATACCGGCTATTGGAACCTATATTTAGTCTAATGAATAAGACATATTATTTAGAAGTCGTTCTTTATAGAAAAATTTAGTGCACAGCAAAAGCGTACAAAATTGAATATAAAAATAACGAATTCTTTATTTTTACAACATTATCATCTATAGATACAAATATTTTCTGAGCGCATGGTGATTTGGACTTTAAACTGAGAATAGTTATAAATAAATGTATGAGCTACAAAACCCTTCATTAAAAGTTAATATTTTTGTAAAAGTGTAAATTTTTTTTTAAATTATCATAAATGTACTTTTTTCGTCCAGAAATCATTATTTTTATTTTCTAAAACAATTGTAGCAATAATACGTATTATTTGAAGTAATTAACTTTCAAAAACAACAACTATGGAATAAATAGATATAGTAAAATACTTATAGTACGTGCAAAACATATTGTGCAGCAATGTAATGGTATATCCTCTTTAATACTAATCTTACATTACAGCCTTTTTACAGCAATTTTATTGCAGGCAATATAAATTGCATGCAAAATTAAAAACTAGTCTTCTTACATTTGAGCCTATTTGTAGCAAATTTGCAAGGTTTTTTTGACAATCGACATTATTATATCATTAATTTTAAGGTTGGAATGTAAAAACAAATTTAAACCTACAAAAAAAGGTGAAAACTCGCTTTGAAAATTCAGACTGAAAAATCATAAATTTTACTTCTGGCAATCACTACAAATGCTGTTCTGGCTACTCATGTTAAAAGGCGTATTGAAAACAGGAGGAATAGATCTTGTTGGAACAAACCATGGTTAAATAAACCAAGGGGAAACTTAAAAATTACAAACGAATTCAAAGATTGTAGTGAATTGAAAATCTTTACAAACTAGGTACCTAAGAATGGATGAACATTCCATAAGTTGTTCGAAAAAATTGAGCATCGAATACAGAAAACTGATATTCGATCAACACAATCATTATATTGTCAAAATCTAAAATCACTAAACATACGTAAAGTTGCGCGTAAACCCAGCAAACACAAATGTATATGTTACATAAAAATATATAACAGGGGAGGAACGATTTTTATATAAAAAGTTTATATATTTTTTGTGTAGTATTTATGTAACAAAATCTTTATACATTTTGTTATATATTCTCAATACTCATATTATAAAATGTTTTATATATTGGATATATCCAATTTTATATGTATTCAAGATGTAAATTCTGCTACATAAATATGAATTTATTTTATATATATTTGTTACGTAAAATTTGTTACATAAAATATTTTATATATTTCATATGTATTTTTTACAAACCTCGTCTAGTGTCTTTCTAAAGAAAAATGAGAAAGCTCTTCAATATTATAACCTTTAAATTGTCACGAGTCGATGTACCCACATACCTGTAAGTATAGTAACGTTTTCAAAGGTTTTTCGTTAGTTTTGTCTGTGTGTTTGTTTTCAGTTTTGTTTGTAGAGGAATGGAGAACACATCATGTGAGTGTTATTTTTATTATTAATATTATTATTATTATTTTTTTTTCCACACTTGTACGTGGTTGGTGGTAGCGGTTTCTACCGGACGCAGTTGCATCAAGGTATAAACCTACTTAATTAGGGGGTTAGTGTTCTTCGGACAATTGCAGTTGTTTCCAGAATTACTGCTTTTTGCATCAAACCACAGATATGTCGAGATATGCTTAGCTCTTCCAGGTGTTTAGTTACTTTTACGTGCACTAAGCCATTTGCAGAAATTATGAATGGTTTGATCTCTACCTTTCTTAAATTCCATAAATCTCTTACCTCATCTGCTAGCGAGCGATATCGCATTATCTTGTCTTTGTAAGCTTTCCCCAGATTTTCGTCCAGTGAGACCGAAAAATCAATAATGATCGCAGATTTGCTGTTTTTATCTAGCACGATCATGTCCGGTTTGTTGTGTTGAACTTCTCGGTCTGTTCTTATCAGAGTATCCCAATAGACTTTATAGTGCTCATCTTCAACTAGACTTAACGGTTGATGTTTGTACCCTGGTGTTTTTCCTGTTTTTAGATTTAATCTTTGGGTCACAGCGGGATGTAGTTCCTTTCCCATATTGTTGTGTCTACTCAGGTAAGCGGTGGGGGCTAATTGGGTGCAGGCTGATATTATGTACTGGACCGTCTCCTGTTCCTTATTACAGAGTCTACAGCGGGGGTTTGGGATGTCCATTTTAATGATATATTTCTGGTGGCAACGCGTTGCCACCACTTGGTCCTGGATTGCATGGAGTGCGCCTTCGGTTTCCGCAAACAAGTACCCCGTCATGAGGTAAGTATTCGTTGCTCTAAAATCTGCATCTTCCTGGTGCAGTGAGTTATAATATCTGCCATGTAACACTTTTACCTGCCAAGTTTCCTTAATTTTATTGATGCAGTCATTTTCCCTATCAGGTTGCCCGTCGGCGAGGTTTAGTGCCGAGTATCCATCATCAACTGTAACTAGGCATCTGAATAGAGGTAAGTTCTTATTTTTAAAGTATCCTCTCAGTTTTTGAGTTTCATCCACAAACATGCTCTCGAGATTAGTCAGTCCACGGCCACCTTCTTTCCTGGGTATATACAATCGCTCCATCGCAGATTTTGGATGGTGTAGGCGAAATTTTGTGACCGTTGTACGTACTTGTCTGTCTATTTGTTGTATTTCTGTATGTGTCCAATCTATTATGCCAAATGAGTACGCCAACCCGGGTACTGCCCATCCATTAATTGCCTGTATTTTGTTCTTAGAGTTCAGTTGTGTTTTCAAAACGGTATTAATTCGACGGAAAAATTCTGCTGTTGCTCTTTCTTGATTACCTTTCTGGTCGAGGCTTAATCCTTGCTGAAAGCCGTATTTGTATCTGTCCTCTGGGCCTAGGGATGAGATTGTTGTTATGTTATCCATCAGTGTCATATTTTGGGACTGTGTGACTTTTCCTCTATCCACATGAACGACTGCACATTTTTCTAGCCCCATTTCCATTTTAATCGCATCGCTGAACGCCTTAACAAGCTCTAGCGAACTTTGCAATTGTTGAGGGTTTTTGGCATACACCTTAAGATCATCCATGTAAAATGCATGGGATATTTTTGTTCCTTTGTCAAGCTCGTATGAGTTTCCACTTTTTTTTAACATGTCGCTTAAAGGGTTAAATGCTAAACAGAACCAGATTGGGCTCAGGCTGTCACCCTGGAAAATGCCTCTATTGATTTTTATCTCATCTGTTCTGTAGGTTTGAAGATTCAGTGTCGTTCGCCATGTTGCCATTAAATGTCTCAGCACTGCAGAAAGATGGGGGTGGTTTTTATTTACCTCTAGTACTTTCAGTAGCCGGGAATGGGGAACTGAGTCGAAGGCTTTCCTATAATCGATCCATGCCATGGATAGTTTTTTTTAATTTTGCTTGTCTTGTAACAATGTTGTCAATTACAAGAAGTTCCTTACATCCCCGTGCTTTTTGTTTACATCCGTTCAAGAATGCAAGAATATTGTTTGCATTTATGTGATGTGTGATCTTTGAGCATATGATCGAAGTGAAGATTTTATAAATGGACGGTAGACAAGTTATGGGCCGATAATTTTGAGGGTCTTTTATGTCCTCACATTTAGGGAGCATGTGGGTAATCCCGAGAGTGAAGTATTCTGGTATGATCGAAGGATCCAGGATGGCTGCTGCAAATTTATCTGCTATTTTTTGGTGAATTCCGGTGAGTTTTTTCCACCAGAAGTTGTGAATATGGTCGACGCCCGATGCTGTCCAGTTTTTCAGCTTGCTGGTTGCAGCGGTAATATCTACTTTCCGTATTTCAGGCTGCGCCATCTGTCCAGTTGTTTCGTGAGATTTAACTTCGTGCGCGATCCAAAATGCTCTGTCATTATGCGTGACACTTTGTTCCCATATGTTCTTCCAGAATCTTTGCATGTCTTCTTTTTTAGGTTTTATATGTGAGGTTTCCACTGTGTTTCGTTGTGGTTGTCTATAGATTGCTTTTTGGTCCCTTGCGAACAGTTTATTCTCTTGATACCGACGGCTTCTTAGTCGGTACCTTCTTATCCTATTTCCTAATGCTTTTATCTTTTGTTTTAGGCCATCCAGATGTTTTAGAAGGTCCTGTTGATATGATAGACTCCCTGGGTTGATTTTTGCATATCTGGTATAGCTCTTCGCCTTCTTTTTCAACTTTTGGATGCTCTCAGAGTTAAGATACGTGTGCAGAATACCTACTTCTTTACGTATGGTATTTATTCTGCATTCTATGCGTCGCTCCCAAGGCGGGGTGTTTTTCGTGGGCGTTTCATTATCCAACTTTTTGTTTTTGTGTTTGGAACCATATGTAGAGCAGACAACATGAGCAGCACAGTACACTGGCAGATATCAAGTAATGACTCTGAAGGGGTGTCGTTAAGAGTTTTATTAGTTTTCACCACCATGGTTAGGATTTCTTGATTTAGGGTTAATTTTGGTAGTGCTGGTGTATCTTGCATGGGGATGCCTCGGAGTTTAAGGTTAGCTTCCTTTAGCAGATCTTCGATTTCTGTGAGGTCGTCTACTAGCTCTGGTCTTTGTTCCGGTAAGTACTCTTCGGTGACTTGTGGAGCCACGCTGATTAGGTGGACGGAACGGCTGATGGATTGTCTTCGCCAATCAGATTTGAGTACATCTAGTTCCGCTTCGCTCAGAGCTCTACGCCGTATAATCGATCGTATTTGATCAGCTAGTCGTTCTGCTGGGAGTGTCAGCTGTTGGTGTTCTGCATTCCATAAATCTTCCAGTCTATCTCGATATCCGATCATGTTCGTTTCCCCCTTTGTCACTTGGTAGTATGCGCGCATTAGTTCAATGTTAAGTGATCTAGACCAGCGCATACGCCTACTCTATATCCTTTGGTTTACCCTTAGGATGTGTTTAGCGGGACTCGCTCTTTCCAGTGTGTCCAAGCTTTCCAGCAAGGGTTGTTTCTCAGGGGTTGCAGGCCTTGTGGTTTCAGTTCGCTGGGTGGTGCCACTTGCTTCACCATTGCCAGCTAGGTACCGCTGTGTTCCGCTAGTAGAGGCGGCACCTACTCTACTAGCATCCGAGGCTTGGCTTCTTGTAACAGGAGCTATTCTATTCACAGTCGGTAGGGTTGCTGGCCCTACCTACCGGTTGCTGGGGTCTGCGGGATTGCGTCCCGAGGCCTTACGGCCCCCCTGCAGGCGAGGCTGGCAGTACAGGATTTACGTCGTTACCCGTAGCGAAGTTGATGCTGCTGGCAACAGTATGTGCTCCGGCCAGATTGGTTGTTCTCCCTCTCCCGTTAGCTCATCTACTGTTGATCCGCCACCGGGGGTTGGTTACCCGATCTTGTATCTCCAGAGATGGTTACCAGGGTCTACCGACGTAAAGGTGCGAGTAGGAATTGGTAGGAGAGGCTGTAAGAGTCGCTTCACTACCCTTTATACCCCTTATTATTATTATTATTATTATTTATTTTTTTTATTTTTTTTATTTAGCAGCTTTCGATTGCGAGGATCATTTAGATGCAGATACACGTTTAAATATTGTTATAGATATTCAAGAGGCCCAGGTATAAAAGAGCTTTTTTGATATTTTCTTCAACAGTAAAAACACAAGAGCTTTTTTTTATCGGATAAATTTCTCTTTGCAACGAAACAGTTTTGCCAATCACTAATTTTACGAGAAAAACTGACATGATAAAATCGCGACACCGAAGGTGGAGCGATTTTATCTAATGTCAGTTTTTCGAGCAAATTTAGTGATTGGCAAAACTTTGAGTCAAAGAGGAATTTATCTAATAAAAGAAAAGCTCGAGTGTTTTTTGGCAAGATAAATTAACGACAGAATATATGGATGAACAACAACAATAATTGCGACTCATTGTCATTGTGTAAAAGTGACGTCCGCTTACTAGATATTGAGGAAGAGAAGTTTTTATCGCGATAAAAAAGGATGCACCTTTTTTATCGATGGCAAAGTGACAATAACATTTCCAGGTATATGACATTTTAACATTGGAGTTAATTTATCATTACTAAATATATTAGTTATTGCGTATTCTATTCCGATATTGTGTCTCAGCTGAGAATAAGTTGGGCATGAGAAGATATTATTAATAGTTAGTCTGGTATTGCAATGATCGCACTTGGGTCGGTGGACTGCAGCTAAGAGATAGGCATGTGTGAGCCTCGAGTGTCCGATTCTCAGGCGGCAAGTGATAACTTGTTCTGTTCTATTCAAGGATATTGGATAAGTCCATTTTTTTATTTCCGGTTTTACGGGATTCAACTGGGTGTTTTGCTCCGACCATCGATCTTGCCATGATTTGTTAATTATTTCTTTAATAGCTGTAAGAATGTCCTGATATGGGACAGGGATGCCATCATCTACTGGGGAGAGAGTTGCATGTTTTGCTGCTATGTCTGCCTTCTCATTGCCGCGAATGTTACAGTGACTGGGGGTCCATAAGAGAGTACATTTCTTTCCTACTGACGACAAGTGGGAAACTAGCTCCAATATTCTTAAGCTATAAGGGGATTTTGTAAATTTGTTTTCTAGTGATTGGATGGCACTCAAAGAGTCTGAACAAATAACGCAGGATTTTGAGTAGGAAAAGGAGAAGAATAGAAGAGCTTGCCATATAGCATACAGTTCCGCGGTGAAAATTGAGCAGTAAGGATTCAAGGTCCAACAATATCCATTTTCCTCTATTACCATTGCTGCACCTACTCCGTTTCTGGTTTTTGATCCATCCGTATAAATGGTAAGGCTGTTTTGGTAAAGGTCTAATTCGGTTCTGAACAGAGCTCTGAAGGATAAGGCTGATGTCTCATCCCTTTTCCACAAGGATAGTCTGATGTTTATATGTGGATTGGTGAGTTGCCAAGGAGGAGCTGCAGGAACGTTTTCGCTCATTATTGTGTATATATCAATTGAGTATTTCTCGCAGGCTTCATGGAAGCGAATTCTTGCTGGTCTGGTTACTGTAGGTCTGTTGGAGAATTCATTATCGGCTAAAAAAATTGCATGGTTAATATGTGTTGGACGGGATATAATTTGGGATGCGTAGGTGATAGTTTGGAAATCTCTTCTCAGATCTAAGGGCAGGATGGAAGTATCGCATAGAACTGCAGTTAGAGGGCTAGTTCGGAAAGCCCCTGTACTTAGTCTGAGAGCTGATAATTGAAGACTATTTAATTGATTTAGTCTCGAAGGTCTACAGGAATTGTATGCGATCGCCCCGTAGTCTAGTCGACTCTGTATGAGTGACCTGTAGAGGTTCAACAGGATTTCCCTGTCTGCTCCCCATCTTATATTTGCCATACATCGGATAATATTCAAGGCTCTCTGGCATTTTGCCACTAATTGACTGATATGTTCTTTCCAGTGGAGTTTCTTATCAAAAACAACGCCCAGGAATTTGATACAGTCTTTGGCGTTGATTTGGTGTCCATATATGTTAAGTTCAGGTTCTGGATGTTCTAATCTTAGCCTACAGAAGTGGACATAATTGGTTTTTTCCCTTGAGAATAGAAGACCCCGTTGTTTCGATGACTGGGCCAAAGAGTCGATTTCAATATTAAGATTTTCGTTTATAACGTCCATAGATTTGTGCCTGGAGAGGACAATCAGGTCGTCTACATAGAGGATTTTCTCAACATGGGTTTCTTTTCGATCAAGAAGGAAATGTATGGCAACTGCAAAAAGAGATACGCTGAGAACAGAGCCTTGTGGTATTCCATTTTCGAGTATTTTAATGGGTGACTCTATGGATCCTAAACGGACAAGGAAAGATCGATCATCTAAAAAATTTTGTAAAAGATTCGGCATTTTACCTCTCAGCCCCCAGAGGTGCAGTTGTTTCATGATAGAATATCGCCATGTTCTGTCATATGCTTTCTGAAGGTCAAAACTAACTACTACCAAATGTTCTCTATTAAGGAAAGCGGTTTGAATTTCATTCTCTAGGTAAACTAGAGCGTCGGTTGTAGAGTGTTTGTTCCGAAATCCGACTTGCGATTCTGATAAAAGGTAGTTAGATTCCATCCACCAGGTGAGTCTATTATTAACGATCTTCTCAAAAACTTTTCCCATGCAGCTTGTTAGTGAAATCGGGCGGAAGTTGTTTGGGTCTAAAGAGGATTTTCCTTGTTTTAACACTGGAATGACTGTGGCAATTTTCCATTGTTTCGGATATATTCCTGATTCCCATATAGCGTTGAACAACTTTAAGAGTTTATGTTTCTCTTGCACAGGTAAGTTTTGGAGCATGCAATATAATATATTGTCTTGGCCTACCACAGCTTCCGAGCTGTTTTCGAGGGCAAACTCTAGCTCGTCTATTGTTATATTGCAATTGTAGTTGAGACTGAGTTGCGTATTGAAATTAAGAACACTATTTTCCTCATGTGTTTTCGTATTCAAAAATTGGGGGTCATAATTGCTTGATTTACTTATCTGAGAGAAATGATCGGCGAATGTTTCACAGATCTCAACTGGGTCTGTTATCATTCTATCATCGCATGTGATAGCTTCTGGGATATCGAAAGTGTTTTTGCCGGCGATTATTCTGATCTTCCTCCAAATATCTCCAAGTCCGATCTCAGGTGTTATTGACGATATGTATTCTTCCCACGAGGCCTTTTTTGATTGGGTGATGAGCCTTCTTGCAAAAGCTCTAGCTTTTTTGAAAATAATCAGGTTGTCAAGAGTTGGATGTTTGTTGAATTTGTTTACGCTTTTTTCCTTTTTGATATTGCCTCTTTGATGTCGTCGTTCCACCAAGGAACTGGTCGATGAGATTTGGTTGGCTTTGACATTGGAATGCTAGCTTTGGCAGCACTTATCACAGCATTGGTGAGGATATCTACAGCAATTTCATTATCATCTGGGAGGTTGGGGATATTTATTAAATTGGAATATTTTTCCCAGTTAGCTTTTTTTGGTAGCCATCTCTCTTTCATCGAGTATGTTCTCACGAGACTATCCGCGTGAATGATGATTGGGAAATGGTCGCTTGAATGGAGATCGTTCAAAGTATCCTATGTTAATCTCGGAGCAAGGTGAGGAGAGCATAAACTGAGATCGATCGCAGAAGTTTCGCCAGATCGTGTTTCAAAATGAGTAGCTATACCGGAGTTCAAAAGTATCAAGTTGTTCTCATCTATCACATATTCCATTCTTCGGCCCCTAATGTCCATTATGCGACTTCCCCAAGAAGGTGAGTGGGCGTTGAAATCTCCCAGGATCAAAAATGGGCGAGGAAGTTGATCGATGATACTCTGGATATCAGGGGTAGCCAATTTCCGTCAGGTAAGTACAGGTTGCAGATAGTAACCTTGAATGGAAGCTGAATCTGGACTGCAATCACTTGAAGATCTGTGGCTACTCTTACTTTTTTTGCAGGTATATTTTCATGGACGAAGGTGGCAACACCTCCTCTGGTTCTATGGATGGGCTGAACATCTTTGCGGAAGCACTGATAACCTCTAAGGTGGAAGGGGGCATTGGGTTTCAGATGGGATTCTTGAAGCGCTAAAACGAGGGGGGAGATTTGGTTTTTTATTATTTGTATTTCACTGAGCTTGTGGATGAGGCCGTTACAGTTCCATTGTAGGAATGAATTATATTTGTTGGGTGTGAATTTTAATAGGTTAAATAAGTTAATATGTAATATTATGTGAATAAAATTGATAAATATGTAAAATGATAAGAAAAGTATATACCTATATATATACTTGTAGAAATATAATATGATTTATTATCTGGTGGTCTGTTTTAATTCAGATATCTGATCTGTATCTGTCTGGGAATTAGGAGGGTCGCGAATGGGAATTTCTTTTCTAGGTTTGCCTTTCGGCCAACCTCTTTTTGATCTCTTTCTAGGTTTATCCTGCTGTTCAGAAAAAGTTTCACTCGTTATCGAGTCGAAGTCTGAACTATCAGATCTGTCCCGCTTAGATGCCTGGGATACGGGACGGCTGAAAGGGTATTCTGATGCTGTTCCTGATAGTGGGAGGGGGGGTCGTTTAATATTAGACGATGTGGATAGGGATGGGAAAATGTTATTTTTGAGGGCATCGATCAAGAGTAGGAGAAGTTCTTTGACGATATTATGTGAGATGGGGTCTGAACGACACGTGGCAGCTTGGGCATAAGACGTATTTGGTTTTGGGGTATGTACAATGACTTTTCTTCTAGCTTCACTATAGGGAATATTATCTTTGACTTTCATTTCTTGAATTGCAATCTCCTGTTTGAACACTGGACAATCTTTTGATCTAGCAGAATGGGGACCTTCGCAATTGACACATTTCATGGGCTGTGAGCATGGGGTTCCAGTGTGAAGAGCTTTTCCGCATACACAGACTTGGTCTTTTGTGCATCTTATAGCAGTGTGGCCAAAAAGTTGGCATCTAAAGCATCTTAATGGAGATGGGATGAAAGGCCGAATCTTTAAACAGTAAAAGGCAACTTTGACTTCTTTTGGAAGCGTGGGGGAATTGAATGTCAGAATATGATTCGGTGTATCGATAAGGGTACCTTCTCTCTTACTTTTTATTCTCCTAACCTCAGTAACACCTACATCTTTCAGTTCTTCTAATATTTCTTGTTCCGTACAGTTGAGTAGGTCTCTACAATTTACAACACCCTTAGAGAAATTGAGCCTCGCATGAGGGGAGACTTCTACGTCGTGGTCTAGGAATTTCGTCATTCTTGATATCTGTTTCGATTGAGCTGCAGATGCCGTTTCAATGAGTAAACCTTCTTTAATCTTCCTCAAATCTTTCACTTGTCCAACTTGACCATAGATATATTTTTGAATTAAGAAGGGATTTATTGAAGCAAAATCTCCCTCTTTCCTCTTCACGACCAAGAACCGATATTGTGGTATCGTCCCTTGGCTCGTGTCTTTGTTGCCTCTGTTTTGAGAGGGGGGATTTGGTTTGAATTGGCCATTTAATTCCCACGAGAAGGGAAGAAATACTAGGTCAACTGCGGCAGTGCTCCCTTACCGCAGTAAGGCTGGTGTACAGCTGAGGTTCGCCAGGTGCTCACAAGGAATCGTTAGCGGCTAACTACGTGTAGTCATTCATCTCTCGGCACGATATCTTCCACCTTAGATTACGAATTTTTAAAGGTTTATTCCTGTTTTTTTATCGCTGGTTTACTCCATCGGGACTCTTCTGTCTGGGTTACCATACCATAGCCGAGGGTTCCAGTTTTTCGGCGCCGGAAACTCGCCGCTCGTCCCCCATGTCTGGTCAGGACTTGCCAGTGTATTCGGATGTAACTTGGGCATGTTGGATCTTCTACTGGCATTCGTTGGTGCTATCACGTCGGCATAGATAGCCCCACCAGTGCCCCACTGACCATTTCTGAGCTGTTTTTTAGTTTCACTCCTCCCTTCCCGTCCTTGCGGCTCGAGGAGGGAGGAAGTTACTCAGCCACTCCACCAACGACAAGGTCTTACAGCTCCTAGGAGGGTATTATTATTATTATTATTATTATTATTATTTTCCTTTTTGTGTCACCGGATTTACACCCGGCGTGTTTCAACGACAGTCGGCCTCAACAGCAAGACTTTCGTTGTGTGTCACTATTCTAGAAATGACCTAACAATGTTTGTCGCATCCAGGATTACAGATTTTTGCATTATTATTATTATTATTATTATTATTATTATTATTATTATTATTGTTATAATAATTATTATTATTTTCAACAGGCAAGGGGCATCGCCAATGAAGCCGTTCATTCAACTGTCGTTTACAAAAGCTTATTTAACAAACGTATTAAAAAGGTTAACTATATTAAAATATACAATGAAGTAAACAATTACAAATCACATTATACCTATCTCACTAAAGTACTTTTCAAGATAATATTTTCGTTTTAACTTACAACTTAGACATGGTTTAACAATAATTCCCTGTGTAGGGAGTCGTTATTCTGAAACAAATACCTCCGCCCAGGTATGCACTTAGGGCTCAAGTAGATTTTGTAATAATATCAAATAAAATACACATCTTTAATCCTCTGACCACAGGTAGTAAGTCAAGACAAAATATCTTAAAATGGATTAATTAACACTTATCTGTTGAAAGTTATTTATATTCGAATACTTAATATAAATTATGAATTTTAGGCAAAATAACTGTTTAAAACGAAAAAAATTGAAAGACTTCGGAGATTTATCAATAAGACAGAAAAACGATACGTAGTACAATCTTACAATGGTAACGGTAAACCAGAAATACATAATATAGAGACATCTCACTCATGGTTAGGACATAGAAATATCTACAAAATAAGGAACTTAAAATCAAGTAAGTTAATTTAAGGTATTGTTACTATATGATTTATTTATATAATATAATTAATATATACCTACATTTTTAGAAACGTTGCTGAAACAGTTTAATATGACATGCACTGATTTTGATCAAATCACCTTGGTGTGGATAAGGCCAAATAATGAGACTCCAGAGGGAAAAGAAGGGAGAAACTGTAACCCTTCAAAACAATGGATAATATGCCTTAATATTGCCCACACGCTTACAAGTGGACCTCGGAAAGTCTTCTAAGAGAATATTTTTTATGGTTAATTATTGTTTTGTTTTTGAATATTCATTTGTTTTGCATTATCTTTTTATATTTTATTATCATTTAGTTTTTGAATATTTTTAGTTTTGCAATATTTTTTTTTCATTAGGTGTTTGGTTTTTAGTTTCTCTATTTTATGTTAATAAAATAAATGTACTTATATGCATCTATTTGCTGTTTTTTTAGAAACTAAGTACCAGCTACTAAATTCCAAAGATAGATAAATACCATTTACAATATACAAATATTAAATTGTATTAAGTTGCTTTAAGTTTGAAATATTCATAAGGTAGGCATTGAATAATATAGTAACAATAGTTCCTTAATCTTTTGGCCATCAACGATACTAAAAAGATTGAATTTCATTTCATCTATGAAAAATAATGTTTTAACAGATTTTTATGAATTTATTATAAATTAAAAATTTCGCTGAATTTTTTCATAGATCCAATGAAATAAAATATTTTAGATAAGGGCTGAGGCAAAAGAAAAAGTAGGCAACTTTTGTTACATCTATATTATGTAATGTTTAATACATAAATATTCTCTAGATATTATCTCATTTTTACATATATATTACATAGTAATTTGGAAATATTTGAGATATAATTTATAATATGTATTTCTTATATCATTATTGTTCTCTAGCTGTCCCGGCCTTTGTCAATATTAAATACATAAATATTAATTATCTAGTTGTGACTTCAGTTTTATATAACTGTGACTTTCATATTTCAAAAAATATGTAACATATATGTATTCAATATGTTTTTGTGTTTGCTGGGAATAACCTTGAAAATTAGAAACATTTCTATATTTTTCAAGCCTGAAAGTTGCAGTGAAAATGGGCCGAAACGCATGCGCAATTATTATTCAAGAAAGGCCAGCAATTAAATTGCTAGCAATTTCTTTAAAAAGGCTGTAATGTAAGATTAGTTTAAGTTATGTTCCGGAGCTAGACTCTAAAAGGTACTAATATTTTGGTTACTTTTACCAATACCACTACACACTACACTCTATATGGATGTCAGCCTACCAACTAAAAAGCGAGTGAAAAAATTGCTGTCTCAAAATATACTTTTAACGATTGTTAGTTGAAATTATAATATTAGGTGAATATATCGTCAATTAAGCATTTTAAATTATATTTTAAATTATAATATTGACTGGACTAAGACTGTATTCAAATCAAAGGATAAGCCGAAACATTAAAGCCGGCACTATATCTCTTACGTCAACTATTTATAATTGTTATTCTTCTGCTAAACAAACAATATCACAAAAAATCTATTGAATTGTCTGTTTACAAAACAAAAACTTTCGCTAAATGCGCGACTGGTACAACTGTAATACATCTAAAAATATCACGTTTAGACCAAATATTTTTGAGTAAGTGCTTTTTTCTTTGATATAGATGATAGAAAATAAGAGAATATAAAGTATTTTGACGTAACTGAAGTAAAACGTTACTTAGTATACTCCTATAATTTGCTGGTAAAGAGAGCGTTAAAGGGTTATTTAGTTTTAGAGATACTCAATTTTTTCTTGTTTCGTGATCAGCAGCCACACTTTATCGTAGAACATTTTTTCTTAGGCGTTAATGTTTTGTTGTGCCTCTTAATGACATAAAAAATGTTGTTAATTCTTTGAAAACTTCCAAAAACATGTATCAACAAGGTCAAGCCCTTTAGTATTTCAGTAGTGCTGTTTGCTGCTTCTCATTATGCCTACTTTATTGCTTTTTTTTAATTATCTCCATTTTTTTTATGCTCGTGAACCTCTCTAAAATTAAGAAATTTTACATATAAACCGCTGACTTACGCACCGCAAAATTTAATCTGTTCGCTATATTATTTTTGAAGTAACTTTCAGCGATTTACCCTCCGACTGATATAGATAACCTGTAGTAAATACATGATATTTTTCCAAATATTATTAATTTTTGGAGAATTTATTTCAGTAAAAAGATTATAACTATTTCTTTAATATACTAATGCCCGGTTTCTGAAGTAAAAGATATCTATTAGATAGTGCTATGTACTCAATAAGCTATATATATCTGGTAGATTGGGTTTCTGAGCTGTTTGATAAACATTATCTACGCCATAAATTGTCGAATCCATATCTGTAGAAAGTTGAGCAGATATCCATTGGATAACTATTGGCCCAAGCGCAGGTTGTTAAATTCTTGTACCGAATCTAACCTCTAAAGATATATTATAATTCGAAGGTTGAATGAACAAAATTGCTATTGCTAATATAGAATATACAATGTGTTTTTATCGAATATTTCTGTATTAAGATGGAATATCATATTAATCTACATCGTCAGATGAAGAAATTTTAGATATAATTCGGCATATACAGCGGTCAAGAAATTTTCGTACCTACCCGAGAAAATCAGTTCGAGAAATATAGTGACTTAAAATTTAAAAATAGATTTTTTTTATTTTTTTTTGTTTAGAAGAGTCGCATCCACCCAAAGGTTATTAGCGACGGTACAATCGAAAATTTTATATTCTATAAAACATATTAATTGATTTTAGATAGTCAATTACGAGCCGGTGATCGCAGAAATTTCCAATGAGTTTCTTCAAATCGGTAGGAATGTTGTGCATGCTACGTTGATTATGAAATCTGGGACATGGACCAGGAAATGTTTTACACTATCTATTACATTGCACACAGTGTATTTTGGTGGATCGTCGTTTGAAAAGAGGTAGGAGTGGGTATACCTGGTATGGCCCAATCGTAGGCGTGTAAGAATCACTTGCGTACGTCGATCGCTACTTTTAAACTGACATGGAGAAACGTCACTTTTGATTTGCCGTAATTTCGACTAAAAACTTTCCCAGTCCCGGTTCCACTTACACAAAACTTTATTTTTAATAAATACCTTAAGATCACTAGCAACACTCCGATTCTGGTTCGTCATTAGAAATAGCACTATGGGCACAAATGTCTGCTTGTTCGTTGCCTTCGATGCCGATGTGGGATGGGATCCATATGAAGTTGACGCATCTGGAGTTTTCTTGAGCCTGTAGCAGTTCTGATTTTATCATTTTCTCAATAGGGTTTTGGGGATAGATCTGTTTTAAGTTTAACAAAGAACTGAGAGAGTCAGTAATAATTAACGCTTTTGGTATGTTGCAAGAATTTATGTATTGGAGGGCTTTATAGAGCGCAAAAACTTCGGCTTAGAAAATACTCAGGGTTGGAGTAAGTTTAAATTGCAGACCAAGATTGGTGTTTACAATTGCTGCTCCGACTCCCATTTCACATTTAGATGCGTTTGTGTATATTTTGATATTCTTCCAATATTAATTTAAGGTTAGTTTTAAAGACGGCTGGGCATACTTCCTGTTTATTAAATCTGCTCAAACTAGTGTTAATGGTGGAGACGTTGATGGTCCAGGGAGGAGGGTGATCTAGATCTATTGGAAATAATTCTGGAAATTGGATGTCTAAATACTGGAGATATGTACGTATTCTCTCATAATAAGGTTTAGGTGTATACGGTTTGTTGTTGAAGTAGTTAGTATATTTTTTAGTGAAGGCATTGGTGTAAAGAGGTTTGTTTCTATTCGAGGCTATAGATGTGGCGTGTGAGGGAGTTAAGAACATTCTTCTACAATGCAGAGGTGGCTCACCAGTTTCGCAATATATAGCTTCAACGGGAGTTGTTCTGGAAGCTCCTAGGGCAATTCGGAGGCCATTGTTGTGCACAGTGTCCAGTAACTTTAGAGTTGTATTGGAAGCCGAAGCGTATGCAATGGAACCGTAGTCTATTTTTGACCTGATTAATGTTTTATAAATAGTAAGTAGTGTATTGTAATCAGATCCCCAACATTTATTAGCCAATGTCTTCATTAGATTTAGTCGCTTGTTACAAGAACGGGCCGTTTGTTTAATATGTTCCTTCCATGTAAGCTTTTCGTCGAACCACATTCCCAGGAATTTTACCGACGATCTGAACGATAAATTTTTACTATATAATTGTAATGTTGGATAAACGTCTAGACTTTTTTTTGAGAAGAACATGGCGGTTGTTATTGATGAGGAGAATTCAAAACCTTTATTCAAGGACCATTGTTTGAGTTGCGTTAAGAATTTTTGCAAAATATTCGTCATGAGGGAAGTATTTTTTCCTTTAATATATACAACAAGATCATCTGCATACACGCGTGCTTTCAAGGGTTTCGACAAGCCCTTGATGATATTGTTTATGGCCACTAGGAATAATGTGGGGCTGAGAATGAATCCTTGTGGTGTCCCATTATCTTCTATCTGATCTGCAGAGTAAGAGCTATGGACTCTTACACGAAAAGATCGGTTCTTCATAAAATTACTGATGAATTTCAAACAACTTCCCCGAATGTTCCACATATGCAGTTGCTTTAGAATATTAAGTTTCCAGCAAGTATTGAAAGCTTTTTTAAGATCGAAGAATATAGCAATACAGGTTTGTTTTGTCGATAGAGCTTCATGAATGTCACTTTCTAAATCCAGGATGTTGTCAATCCCTGAACGATTTTGTCTGAAACCATTTTGCTCGGATATTAAATGGTTTGCCTTTTCTAAAGTCCACGTAAGTCTGCCATTGACCATTTTCTCCATCAGTTTGATGGTTGAGCATGTTAAACTTATAGGTCGGTAAGATGAAGGTTCAGTGCGAGATTTTTGGTGTTTAAGGAGCGGAAGGACGATGGATTTGGACCATATTGATGGAAACTGGTGTTGTTTCCAAATGCAGTTAATCAGTTTCAGGAGCGTTGTTTTTGCTATATCGGGAAGATGTTTTAAAAATACGACTGGGATATCATCTGGTCCTGGACTGGAATTTTTTAAATTGTTAAAGGCGTTATCCAATTCAGCCTTTGTGAATCTCATGTTTAAAGCAGTATGTTCATTTCCATCCAGTGACAGATTCGAGTTTTCTGCAGCTTATTTATTATCGAGAAAAGTGATGTTGTAGTTTTCGTTCGAGGACATTTGCTTGTAAATACTGGCTAATATGTTAGCCTTTCACTTGCAGAGGTTGTGACTGTGTTGTTGAATTTTAGACTAGTTATTACTGGCTTATAATTGAAGCCCGAAATTTTCCTTACTCTTGTCCACACTTCACTGATAGGAGTAGAACTATTTATTTTTGAGATATATTGAAGCCAAGATCTTTTCTTTGCGAGTTTCGTTGTGAGGTGAGCCTTGGATTTATGTTTCTTGAAATCTATCTTGTTTTCAACTGTCTTGTGTCTTTTATATTTATTCAAAGCTGCTTTGCTCGCACGAATTGCTGCTTCACATTCTGAATTCCACCAAGGTACAGGAACGTGATTCAATTTTGTCCTTTTTGTTTTGCCTATAAATAGTTCAGCACTGCTCACAATTATATTGTTAAAATTTGATAATGATTCATCGATGTTTTCAGATAGTTTATAGTTTGAGATAGCGACTTGAATATGCTCAGCAAAATCGGACCAGTTAGCAGAGTCGATTTTCCATTTTGGTAGAAAAAGATCCGGAGATTGATGAGTACAACGATTTATTATTATAGGGTGGTGGTCACTACCATAGGTAGAGTTCAGGACTTCCCAGGATAGGCGAGGTGTTAACGAAGGATCGCAAAGGGTTAGATCGATTGCAGTTGAGTCCTCGGTGTTGATGTTGAATCTAGTTGGGGTTCCATCATTGAGAAAATTCAGTTGAAGATCCGAGATTACTTTTTCCACAATTTTGCCTCTTGTGTCTGTATGATGTAGCGAGCCCCATTATGTTATGGCCATTAAAATCGCCCATAATTATGGGTGGATGTGGTATTTGCATGAGTAGATCTTTTATGTCGTTATAGGAGGCTGGATAACTTGAGGGTAAATAAATGTTGCATATGAAATATGTGCTAGGTGAGTTGATCTTGACAACGACAGCTTCTAAGTTGCTAGTGACAGGAAATGGTTTTGCCTCCAATGCCTTATTGACTAGAGTAGCTACTCCGCCGGAAGTGAAATTAATATCACTTACTCGGTCTTTGCGAAAACAGTCGAATAGCTTTGAATTATAAGTATTTTGATGTTTAAGATTAGTTTCTTGTAGGCATATATTATCGGGGGAGTGCTCCCCAATTAGGATTTGTAGCATAGCAAGGCGATGGAAAAATCCATCGATGTTCCACTGAAGTATTGACATTATATAATTTGCTGACTACTTTGGGATATGTCACTATCCCACTCTGAAGTATCGTTACCCAGGAACTTGAAAATTTTATTTTTTAAGTTAGTAAATCGAGTCTTCATAGATCTATCTTTTAAGTGGGGGTAAATTTGAGAGAGCATATGGGTCAGGGCTAGGTAATCTGTTGTATATTCTTCGATCGGATCTGTAGAGCCACTAACATTGGTTATGAGTAACGCAAGTTGATCATAATCGATAACGAATGGAGGAGATTGATTATCAATAAAATTTTTGGCCGGTTCAAGTAACTGTATTGTGATATCTGATGTAAGACTGGGTATTGTCAGAATGGTTTTCTTTTTCTTTAATTTTTGTTTGTTTCTCGGTAAAGGAAATGAGTTGTGATCGTTTCCAGCTGTGTCTGCTTCAGGTGTAATTACTTCGTTTATATTGCGCTTTGTTTTGTTGGAACTGTTGTTGGCTTCTTCTGGTGCATCCCTGTTAGTAGATACAACCGGCGTGGCGTTAGTGGTAGCCGCATCTTTTGTGGTTGAATTTGAGTCCACTGGGGAAGCTTGTATTACATTTTGCGTGATAACGGTGTTTGTCGGAACATAATTAGATGTATTTGCGCTAATTGGAAAGTTGGAGCTGCCTGTAGGTTGAACTTGCGGTAGAGATGTTTTAGGTTCAGTACATTGAGATACTATGTGACCAGGTTTTTTACAATTGTAACATACCATACCATCTTGAGACAGAAAAATTCGGTATGTCGTATTTTCAAAGTCTACTGTAAACGATTCTGGTAGCGATAAATTGTGAGGACTGACGTAAATTTACCTCCGAAAACTAAGAATATGGCTATACTCAGGTAGAGAGGAACTGATTCTTAAACATGTCAGGTGAGAAACAGGATTTAGTCCGATGTTTATTAATTGGTATATTAATAGATTATGCGGTATTGTAGGACATACGTTCGACAGAATGAGTCTTTCAGCAGGTGTTATTAGTCTTCTGGCCCTAACTATTTCTCCCTGTACTTTTATGTATCCATGATTATTTATGAAGTCATCCACCAACTGTTTACTAGATAGATACATACATATACGATTATGGGACAATCGAGAGGAAAAAATGATATTTTTCGGTTGGATTATGGTTCCTAGAGGAATTAGATAATCTTGTAATTGAGTGTTTTCTAAAGTACTGAAAACTATTGCCTGTTCTTTTGAGGGAAATTGTTGTTTTGATTCTGCTGAAGAGTAGGTATTGGGGGTACGAGATTGGTCTTGAGATGAGGTCAATGATTGAGAATAGTTGTTGGTATACATTTTGAAATTTTCACAAAACACGAAGTGATAAAATAATTAAGTACGGCCCTGGCAGTCCGATAAGCCAGGCACTTGAATCTGCTATAAGTAAGGTTTGTTTACTGATAATAATGGAATATTTAGTTGTATTCGGCTGTACAGTTGATAATCAGAAGTAAAGTAAAACTTGATCACTTACAGTTTCTACGGAATCCAACCAATTTATTAAAACAATTTGAATTATCCACACTGAATGTTAAAATAATCGGAGCACATGACTATTAGAATATATTATCGTTTACTTATGCAGAAGTATTTTATTAATATTAAAAGTACCGGTTTATATTCGAACACAGATATGACGTCTATATCGTATCGAGTATGACACTCAACTGTTAAAAACAAATTCCGTTTAACGAAAAATGCAGCCAACCTACAAATTGAATTAATCGGAAATAATTTGGACGTAATCAGTACTAGACGGAATCTTAGCTTCCATCATGTTTTCCTCGCCGGTTTTTTCATCCCGTCATACAAAGCATGTAGCTGCTTCGTAGAACGATTGCTTATCTGACAATTTGCATTAAAATCTCTAATGGTGTCCCATGCTTAATTTTTCATCATTCCAGGTATCGGTTTTTGGTTTTGTATAATATGCTAATATTGTTGAGTTATCTCAAGTAATACATTTTTGTCACACTCCGTAAAGTTTTTAGACCATTTATTATCTTTTCTCTCTATTAGGTACTATTATTGTGAACGCGTATACTAAAAAATAAATCAATAGACTTGGTAACAAATAACGTATTAAAATGAGGATCGGTCTTCTTCCTTTTTTTATGATTTGGCCTTAGAGTACTCTACATTCAGCCAGTTAGTTACGTCGCCATATGTGTATAATGAATTTAAGGAAGTTATCTATTCAATAGTTGTCAGTTCCACAATTTAGGCCACGTTGAAGTTCAGAAACCCATAATAATTTAAATGTTTGGTAAATGTATCTATTCGATAGTTATCGATTGGATAGCGTCATTTATGCTGAGAAACCGGGCATAAGTTGTTTATTCCTCTCATTGGTAACTTCAGGTCGGCGTCATTGGGACCTGCGAGAACTGCATACAACACGATGCAAAGAAAATCATTCATGGAGCACATTGGTGCATTGGAAGTGCATTACGAGTATTACGACCATATATGTTTTTGTCGAAAATATTTATTGGGGGGGGGGGAGGGGTGTAAGCTTAACTAACCTACACTTTTCGGAGCGCTTAAGAATGTTTTGAATTACATTTCTCAGTTCTTACGGGGTAATTTCTGCACATGCCTGTAGAATTCTTGCACAACGGTGAGTTGAATAGAGATATTGTAGTGCATTTTTCACCTGCAAAAATCTCAAATTTACGGGATTTGCAGTGAAAAATAATTTATGAAAGGATGCTCAGTGGGGAATAATTTTAATATAAATATGTTTGAAATGTATGGTTGTAAATGAAATAATTTTTATAGTATATTATACAATAAATTTCACTCAAAAAATTGCTATTGCAACATTTAATCTAGTTAGGATATTGTAGGTATGAACAATTTAAACGTACAATAAAATTATAAGAAATAACACAAAACAAAAATGTATTTAGTGTACAGAATGTTATCAAAAACATGAGAAAATTGTTGAAACTGAATGTCTATATATATAGGAGAAAAATCTGTACTATAAAAGTGCCAAAAAAACTCAGGTTTCTATGTAGTAACACTTTTTCAGATATTTCGAAATAATGGTATGAATCATAGATATATAAATAAAAAAGATAAAACTGTTTACATTATTCTTGAAGCCAATATCATATCACATTCTAAGGAAAAATCGAATGGGGGAGCAGGATAAAGTAGTATTCTATCTACTGTTGCCAAATTTAGTTAATTTGGTGTTTGCTGCTATTGAAAATAATCAATATTTCAGAATCTCTAATTAATATTTCAAATGTATCAGGGTTTATTGAATTATTATTTGACTTTTTACATATTAATACAGCTAATAAACGCAAGTTCCCAGATTCGAATGAACACTAAGTAAGTGCGTTTTACATTTCATAAGTCTATATCCATTCAAGGAAGCATTGCTGTAGCAATTGTATGATAGTAGCAGTTATAATCATATTTTTAATCCTGAACATATTTTTCCCATTAGTACTGTGCAATGGTATAGAAAACCAGGAAAACTATATCCGCTGATCTTTATAATTATTTCTTAAGAAAACAGTTTAATAGTCGAGAACTCCCTAGATCTGTTCAATGACGACTTCATATTGTGGGTCTTTTAAAAGTGTCTTATAACTTCTAAATCTTTAAGGAAATACAGTTCTGGTTTGTCACAATCCCAAGTTACCCGGCCTTGGGACTCTGCTCAGGTGGTGAATTCGGCCTTAGTTACACTATTTTTTATTACCTCAATTGGGATAAGGTGAATCAACAAACAAAATTTCGGGACAAATGGATTTATTTGACACACAAACATAAACCGTATATTCTCAATACAAATACGAATAAATATCAGTTATTATAGTAAAAATGTCCAACTCAATATTTTATATATACCAAAAATAAGTTAGGGACTTATCTTGGGAAGACTCGGGACGTACAGCTCGCAGCAGTAGTCAAGGTTTCTTGGGAGGTCGTTGTCTGAACTGGACGTTGTATGGTCCGGTGGAGTGGGTGGTCTCTAGAATCCGTAGAGGTCCTTAAAGGCTGTTAACGGTCCGTAGATGTCCTTAAAGGTGCGTATAGGTCCTTACAGGCTGCAGAGCTGTAGGTAAGGAAATAAAAAAATAGGAGAAACAGTAGAAAATTGGAAAGGAGGAATAAAATGAACAGGTAAGAGCTTATACTCCAATACATACAAAAATTTGAATTTAATTTTCAAAATAAAACTACAGAAATCTGTTTATTCTTATCCGTCCTATTCCCAAAATAATCAGAAAAAGCAAATTTAAATCGGTGGAAAATAACCATATAGAGAATCTGTTATAAATTCGCTTCATAAAATAACTTTGAACGCCACCAGTTTTTTTAAAGGGAACGGCGAAGAAAAAATGGAAGCGCCATAACAAAAACATTGTTTTTTTTTAAAAACGAAATATTTTAAATAAATAGAAAAATCGAAATAGAATGATTTGTAAGCACAAAATTACAATTTGAAAATATATAGTTAACTTACCAGCGAAGAAAATTAAAAATCACACACAATTACTTAGAAACTGAATTTTAAATTGCTTCTTAGCGAAGAAAGAACAAGCGACGATTCCTTGAATAGTAGTTTTAAATAGCCATTTAATGATGGTAAAAACTATCACCGATACGATCCTAATATTTGAAATAGAATGATTTGGAATTAGAGGTGGGAGTAGCCGACGAATAAGTAACGCTCCAAAATAATTGATGAAAATAGTAACATGTCTCAGCGACATGTTACAGGTTTCTTATCAAAAATATGTAGTAAGTCTAGTTCTGTGTTGGACGACAATGAATATTTGGTGTCAAGTAGATGTTTTGCGTAGTGGGATTTCTCTGGTTGCTTTTATCTGTAGGCTCTTAAGTGTTCACTGTATCTCATTTCAAAATTTCTAACGGTTTGACCCAAATAAACAGCATTACATTCTGGACATTTAAGTTTATATATACCAAACTTCTTTAATGGGAATATTTTTGTTTTTACATTTAACAATTTTGTACTCACATTACTTTTTGTTTTAAAAGAAATTGTTGTATTTGTTACTAAAGATATCTTAAATATCCAGAATGTTTTACTGTCTATTTGTGTCAAACACTTAAAAATTTTGAAATTACATGCAGTGAACACTTACTAGCATACAGATTAAAGCAACCAGAGAAATCCCACTACATAAAACATCTACTTTACACCAAACATTCATTGACACCTAACACAGAACTAGAAGTACGACATATTTGTCATAAGAACTGGATTTCCTTGAAGAGTTAAAAGTTAGAAGACATTTAAGAGACCCACAATATGAAGTCGTCAATGAACAGATGAAGGGAGCTCTCCACTTTTAAACTGTCTTATTAAATAATAATTACAAAGATCAGCAGATAATAGTTTTCCTTGGTTTCCTATATCATTGCGCAGTTATTATAATGATCTTAAATGAAAAAAATATATCCACGATATCTCCATAGGACTAATAATATATGAGCTTTATTATTTGTAAAACCATACCTTATTTATTTTTGTATTCATATACAGTCAAACCCGCTGAATGGAATTTCGTTTAATAGAAAATCCCGCTTATTCGAATGGATCTCATATAACTCTTAACAAAAATCTCCGGTTATAGGAATACCGCATATTGGAATAATACCGCTTAAAAAAATAGAAAATGGAAAAGTTAAGTGTAGTCAATCTGCAGCATCTCTAAGGTTTGGAATCTCGCAGGTCCAAGTAAGTAAATTGCTCAAGAGAAAAGACAGTGTACCTAATTTCAAATCAACTCAAAAGACGAACCGTAGTGGTAAAAAATCAGAAGTCGAGAACGAGTTAATTGATTTGTTGAAGTAAAAAGGAACTCGTAATGTTCCTATTAATTGTCCACCACTAAAAGAAAAGGTAAAGCAAATTGCTGAACGTAGTGAATGAATGAAATGGGCGGGGCTACTGATGCCTGGCAATTAGGCCACTTCTGACCCTTTTTACCATTCCCCAATTTCTCACTCCTTTACTTCTCTGGTACGCCTCCACCTACGTATAATGGCCGTGACCTCTTTAGGATAAAGGGAATGTCTTCTTCTTCAATTCTATTCACATCATGGATTCCATTTCTAGCATGTGTGTATACCTTACAGGTGCCAAGAAATCTGGGCAAGCTCGGTTTGAAATGGTCTTTAACAGAAGTCCGCAATGGCCAGTCAATACACCAATTATCAGTCGTAATTGTGATCTGGGTTTATCCAGCAGCCACCATGTCCTTGTTGTATCTGGGCAGGCTTGTTTCGCCCGCCTGAGGCCGTTGCAGTTTCTCCAGTATTTCTTGAGTATTTCCTGGGTCCATTCAGCCTATATCTAGTTCGTAATCATTAAGTTTTGTTGGTATTTTTGTCTGTCTTCTTGGTCTAGTAGTTTATTTTTCTGTAATATTTTCTTCTTACACTACTTCCTCCTTGAATCTCATTGGTGGTAATTTCTCCTTAATTCTCACCATCTTCACTTTCATCCTCATTGTCATTCGTCTGATTGAAGTTAGAATTTTTTGTTTCATATTTTTTTTTGAGATTCAAACATAGTTTCATTAAATATAACATTTCTACAATCGATTAATTTATTTTCTTCTTCATTCCACAGTCTATAACCATTTTCTGTGTATCCAACAAATCTACACTTTAGTCCTTTATTGTCCAATTTTGTTCTTAAAGAGTCAGGTATCCTGGAATAAGTAATGCATCCAAACACACGCATGTTTGACACATTTGGTTTTTTGTTTGACCATAACCCAAAAGGAGTTTTATCTTTAACTTGACATGATTGAATTCGGTTTGTCAAATATGCTGCAGTTAAAACAGCTTCTCCCAAAGGACTTTATTGATGCCTGCTTGTGTTATCATTGCTCGTGCTTTATCCATAAAGGTTTTTTGGTTCATACTTTCAGCAACTCCATTCATTTGGAGAGTGTATGGGGGTGTGTAACAAATTTCAATGCCCTTATTTGTGCAAAAATTTTTAAACAAATTTGACGAGTATTCACCACCATTGTCACACTTGATTTTTGAAATTTTTTTATCATTGAACAATGCTGTTACCTTTGCTTCATAATTTCTAAAACATTCAAAAACTTGATATTTACTTTCAATTACATAGATAATAACAAATCTCGAATAATCATCCACAAATGTAACAAAATATCTATTTCCGTTATGAAAGGTAGGTGTGACAGGTCCACAAAAATCAGTATGAATAATTTCTAGAACTCGACTAGTTCTGCTTGTTTTAGACTGGTATGGTAAACATTTTTGTTTTGCCTGTACACATACCTCACATAAATCATTATATTTAAAATTTTTAAAATCTAGCCCATTCACTCACTTTAACTTATTAATTTTTAACAAGGATTCTTAATTTAAGTTTATGCCACAATTCAATATCAGGTTTGACAGATAAACATGCACTGCTGGTGTCAGGATTTACACTTTTAAGTATAACTTTATATAAATTTCTTTCACGTTTACCAGCTACATAAGTTTTATTATTTTTATTTATAAAAATAGAACCAGCAGCACAAAGTAATCTCAAAACCCTCTTTTTCTATTGTTGGAATTGATAATAGATTTATACGTAAACCAGGTACACAATACACATTTTTTAACATGTTTTGAAATTTTTTAGCACCAACCTCACTTATCACATTCATTTCACCACTGCTTGTTGCCATCATAGTTTTTCCTTTTTCTGCCAGTTGGATTATTTTTGGCTCTGTAAAGTACTTCTTATTCACTAGAAATTCTTCTTTGTTTATATAATGGTAAGTAGCACCAGAATCCGCATACCAAGTTATTTTTTCACAAGAGTGCGATGAATAATTTGAATCTGCACAAAAAGCAACAGCTTTAGCGGTGACAACATTTTCATAATCATGAGGCATTGATAACAGTAAAAAGCATGAAATGTTTGATTCATCAAATTCACTTCCCAAACTTTTAAGTTCACGGAAAATACGATCACATTTAGCAAAATGTCCCTGTAGATCTGTACTACTCTGATATTTTAAATTAATTAGTTCCTTCAACAAATAGAATTTTGAACATGTACCGTTTTTGCTAAATGTTGCTTCCAATTTTGCTATCATATCATTTGCGACATCCGTTTCTTTAACATATTCCAAGTGAGTATCTGCTACACTTTGTAATATTATCATGCACGCTTTATTATTTTTCTTATGCCAATCATCACCTCTGTTGCTCAAATTTACTGGTTTCAAAACATCACATAAATCCATTGCCTTTAATACGGCATAAGGCCTAAACTTCCAATTGTCAAAACCATTTCCACTAAAAGGAATTATACCGTGCTTGTTTTCAACTTGAGTTGCCATTTTTGTGTTCTGTTCACACGTTACAATAATTGCATCAGCCAAAACCAGAAACTACACCTTAGCATTACACTGGAAATGTTGTTTTTAACACATCTTCTCTACTGGGCCAATAACCATTGTTAGGTTCTTATAAATAATTGATGATAGAAGAATATGTTAATAGTTATATATTTTTAATAAAACAGAACAATACTTTTTGATATAAAAAGATTTAACTTAAATTAACAACTCAACGGCTACAGAGTCTCATTGTCAACAACTAACACTTCAGTGTTACCAACTTTACATTAGATAGGTTTGTTAGTTTTTAGGTTCAGAGCTACACTCATATTTAACATCTTCGCTTCTCGTCTTATATCGTACCCCACTTGGCCTACAAATTGATGTTGGCTTCATAACAAATCGAATTTATGAATGACTGGTTGGGGATGTGTTATGAATATTATTTCTTTTACTTGATTATAGCTGAAATTCTGCATAATCTTCATCTGATCCAGATGAAATAAGAGGTTAGCGAGAGGGGTAAAAACTACACTGATCACCAAAATTATTGCATAATTTTCAAGTTATAATTTCAGTCGTAGTAAATAAATGTTTTGTTAATCTTTTGTTTTTTTTGAAGTTGGTTTTAGAATATCTTAAATAAGAAACGTTGAATTGCTATAAGACTAACTGACATCATAAAAAAATGGTAAAATGGAAAATATTTGAAAGTTTAAAAAAGTAAACTAATTACTAAATTAATTCGATTAATTCGATTTCCATGAAATAGTTAAAAAATTTGAGCTACACCATGTTTCTTTTCACGCATCCAGCAATGCCAATCAAATCATGGTGTGACTAGATTTTCATGATTGTTAATGTAAGAATAGACCAAGATTCATTTAGTTATGCATAAAAATAAATTTACTAGTTGTTTGTAGACACTTGTAATAAACATTTTTCGGAAAAAAATTCTTTTGCTGCTTTTATAGCTAGCTGTCTGTAAGACTCCACATGGACCTTTACGTCAGGAACCCGGTGTCAGTTTTTTTATTATTACGTGATACTGTTCATAATATTCTTCTACATTAATTTTCCAGAAGACCCGTATTTTTTATTTTGTTCAAATCTTATCACAAACCTCTAAAAACGATAATTAAACTTGATAATTTGAATTTTAATATATTCGAACGGGTGACGCCACTTATCGCAAGTACCACATAATGCCACCAGCTGGCGTGCAACTCCGCCATTCTGGCCGCGCCTAACAAAACTCTTTCGGAATTATATTTTGTGAGTTAATTCCACGACATTGTAAAAGTTATTTTTAAATAATATAATTAAGCAGACGTATGTTAAATTTTTAATCTTATTAAACATATTTTATATTGTATCGCCTTAAATTACTGCAACACAAACCTACCGGGTCATATTTAATTATCAGATATAATACAATATGAAACATTGATATTTGCGCGATACAAGACACTCTCAACCTCATTTTTTCTTGTGGTCTCGTGTTTTCTCGAAAATGAATGTTTCGAACAAGTTAAAACCTTGTTTTGTAGAAAGTTGTGTGAGTTACAGTGCCACAAAACAAAACTCGTAGGAAAGCTTGGTTTGGGGCTGTTAGACATCTATATGTAAGTGGTAAAACTAGAAGATTTTGCTGCGAAAAATATTTTGATATACGCATCTTTTTACATAATACATCCAGATATATTTACTTTCATTCCAATGTTACTTATTTTTCTTTACTTATAGTATATTATTTAATACTTCTAGCTGCTAAATTATATTATTCGAAAATAACTTTTACACTATCGTTGAAT
Organism: Galeruca laticollis; assembly: GCA_963921935.1. Lineage (NCBI taxonomy): Eukaryota > Metazoa > Arthropoda > Insecta > Coleoptera > Chrysomelidae > Galeruca > Galeruca laticollis. Next base: position 107,500,550 of record OY998178.1, on the reverse strand, counting down.
TAACCCACAAAATATAATTCTGACAGAGTGGCATTAGGCAAGACCAGAATATATGTTTTCCTTAATGGTTTCTGCTTCTTTTTTGTTAAAAGGGTTACATTTGATTGGATAAATTGAACGGCACAGTGAAAATCATTAGAGGAAAGGGACCTAATATGAGACACCTTTTTATTTTTTTGAATAATTTTGCACGAATTTAACTTAGAAGTGGCTTTATTTCTAAAGGATAGATCGTTGTGTATACTTCACACCCTAACAAATCAAATTTATTAAAAATGTTAACTATTTTTGTAAAGTGGTAATAAATAAAAAAAAATCACTTTTGTCATTTTCAAGATTGGTCTCCTAATAAAAGACTGTCTCATAATGGGATACCAAAAAATAAAAACAAGTACTGAAAGAATATAATATTTTGTTTTATTTCAGAAGTAATCAAAATGAGAATCAAAAGTAACAACACTAAAATTTAATCGAACAAAAGTCTTTTTTTTCCTTGTTTTTTTTTCGCATATAGAGCAAACAACTTCGCCGCAATCTTCGTGGCACCAATGAAAACAAACGATACATCTAGCCCACTTTTCTCCACGGGTGTCTTCGGAGAATCTTCCCTGACAAAAACGACACTCTGCATCATTGTAATCCTCTTCATCAGTCGAGTCATCATAATGCACAGAAGTTTCTGAATCTGAGCTGCTCGATGTAATTTCAGCCTTTTCGGTACTTTTAGTCTTGGATTTTTTATCTGTTGTTCCCAAAGAGTTTGGTTTCACATCTTTCTTTTTTTTTTAGTTTCTTGGCAATGGATTCTTCCAAGTTTTTTTATATGGAGTAGATGTTATTAAACTTGCTTTGCCTTTTCTTTTATTAGAGTTTTCACCATGATTTGAAGAATTTTATGGCACTGGACAAACGTCTTTTGGAGAAACTAGCAAAAGTTTATCACTTTTTTCAGAGCATTTGTTGTGGGCAGAGCCTGATGATAATGATGGATTTGCCATAGTTTTTCTGGACTCTGCAGGAACATCCACAACTAAATCTGATGACACATTTGAAATATTGTTGTCATTTAATGAAATATCTGCACCTTCATTTTCAATATCAGTTCTTTCTTGTGTAGGTAGATTTTGCTCTTCTTCCAAAAAGTCAGTTTCTCTAAAAACATGTCTGTTACAAGGAAAGAGACCTGTTTTTCTAAATGAATTGATCGATGCCTCCATTGTTGCAGCCCGATTATAAGCTTTCCCAAATAGCGAGCAGATGTTGGTGTGTCACAACTTTTCCTGAGTTGTTTTTGAGAAATGTCTCTATTTCTTGAGCATAATATGTTTTTCGTGGTGCCATGAAGCCCACATCAAGTGGCTGCATTTTATGAGTGGCATGTGGTGGTAAGCACACAATTGAAACATAATTCTCTCTAGCTATGTCTATGATTTCTATGTTTGTCGTCTAAAACTAACACGATCGGATCATCTTTTGTTGGTTTAGTAAACTTAACAAAATGTGAAAACCACTGCGTAAAAATATTTGTCTGAATCCATCCAGATGGATGGCAGGCTCATATTGATCCAGGAGGTGCGCCATGCATTAGATGTTCCGACATATTTTTACGAGGAAACACTATCAAGGGCGGAACAAAAGTACCAGAAGCGTTCATGGATGTTACAACGGTGAGGAGTTTTCCCCTCTCTTGTGATGTTATGGCACAAACCTGCTTTTTTCCTTTCAATCCGATGATTTTGCTTTGTTTATGCTGCACAACCGTAGTGCCTGTTTCGTCGACATTAAATAACCTATGTGGAGAAAAATTAATTTTTTCCATCTCCTTCTCAAATATGTCAAAAAACTGCGCAACGTTTTCGGCGTTAAACCCTTTAACTCTCGCAGCATATATTGCCTGTGGTGTACGTACAGACAACTGCGGGTGCCTTCTTAAAAACCCCCTGAGCCATTTTTTACCTGCAGATTCCTTTCCTGTGCTAAAAGGATGCTTTAAGCCATTTCTGATTGCTAACTGAAACGCCATATATTTGACATCTCTCCTCCGAAGACCGTAATACTTTTTTTCCATTTCAATGCAGTAGTCTGATAACTGCTTCTCCAAAACATCAGGTAAAGCTTGTTTCCTACCCAAAGCTATTTTTACGAGGTCCTCTGCACGTCTGTTATCTTTTACATATCGTTCAATGGTTCCTGAAAAATAAAAAAAATTGATAAAAAAATTAAACAATAACTAAAAAAGCAGGCTTACCTTTCGGAACATTGAATGTTTTAGAGGCCATCAGGTAACCCATCTCCTTGTTCCTTACCGCTTTAACAGCCCTTATCATGGCATTTTTATCCCACTGCTTCCTTTTTTTCTTGTCTTTAGGCAACTGCAAACAGCTTTCGTTGAAATTATTTTAAAAAGAAAGTTCTCCTAATATGAGATACCTCATATTAGGAGCACCAAGGTATCTCATATTAGGAATCTCTTGTGAAAATTCTTTACATATTTTTTTCTCAAAAATTAATTGAGTTGTCACGCGTTTTATATGTTTAAACATAAAGCAACTCCAATACAACAAAGCAAATATAACAAACTTAATTGTTTCCTCGCCTTTTCAACAAAAAAATCACGTCAAACTGAACACTAATAAAATTTCGGTATTGCACTAATGCGTAAAAACACGTACACGTGGCGGGTCGTAAGGGCAACTGAAAATAAATCTAGCTGATCTAACATTTGATGTTCCGATGAGTTAGTTTTAGCGGTTGTCGCTAGATGGAGACTCTTACTAGGTGAGAAAATACGGTATCTCATAATAGGCTTCTATCTCATATTAGGCCTCCTTCCTCTATATTTAACTATGTAAAAAACGGGATTATTACATAGTTGGTTAAGAGTTACCATATTTTCAATTTACTTGCCAAAAATGATAAAAACTTTGAACGTTTTTTCAATTCTACCGAATTAACTAATGGCAACATCGAAGTACGTTTTTAAAAATAAATATTTATTACTTTCACATAAAAACTAGAAAAAGTACTCGTATATATATTATAAAAATAATTATTAATAATGAATTTAGAATGAATAAAGAAAGATTAAAAAATTAATTCATGTCAACTAGAATTTTCTATTTATGTGATAAAACTGCAAGGTCTGCAACTTCCATGGGCTTCTTGCTGTGTCTTCAGGAAGGGCTGAGATAATTACCGATAAATTTTTACAATATACTGGAGATAAAAAGTATATGTCATCACAAAAATCGCACCATTAGAATTATTTGATCTACCACCATTTTTAAAATTATGCGTTAATTCTGATGCGCAGTGTAATTTAAAAAAAATATTTCTAACCTGCTTAATCAAATTGATCCGGCATATTATTTGTAATAATTGCTTTCTCTGGTCGAATGATAGACAAAAATTCGTAATTTAGTTCCTTGTTAAAGTTTTTAGCAATTTTATCATGTTTTTTAAACAATCTGTACAATATCCCCTTTCTTACATTTTCTTCCTGTCTCTCAATGTCCACTCAAAGCAATATATTTTACGAAATGGTATTTTTACAATAACAATGACAAATTTATAGTTTTTTAGAAAGTGATATATATATATGCCATGTTAATTGTTACAACGAATAACATTTTATCAATGTTTTTATTTATTGTACTATTTTTCTTTATTCAGAAAAACTTGAAAAATATATTAATCAGTGTTGAAAACGTTGTATTATTTCATTTAACCTTTTTTTATCATAAATAGAATTGGTAAGTATAAGCATCAATAATTATTTTAAGAAACCTTCCCTCTTTTACAGTAAAAACTGTCTAAAATAAATTGTTTTAAATATTAAAACTAACTAATCCCCACTTAGACACTCCAGAGGCTGTATCGTGCTAACAAACCGAAATTTCTCCAAAAATGTAGCATAACTATCTGGATTTATATGACCCGTTGTACTGATCTGAGCTGAAAATCAATAGGGTTCATCTATAAGGCGCCCTGAACAATATCCAATCAAAAAATTGATCACGTGTGTATACTCCAGATGCTGCATCGTGCTAACAAACCTAAAGTTCTCCAAAAATGACCAAAAATATGGTAGGTATAGGGTAAAGACGCCTAAGAGTACGCACAATCGAAGAGTACGCAAGTTAGTTTTAACAGTTTCGATGAGATATGCTGCTGTGATTTTTGTGTACAATAAATTAAATATCAAATATTCTTTTGGTTATATCTATTGTGACGCGTTTTCTTCCCTAAGGCGACGTATGCGCGCTGCGTTGCGCGTGATATATCAGTAGCGGCCTCTTGCTCTACCTATTAACGCCTCGGAAACGTCACTTCTGACACCTTTGAAACCTTACACTTTCTCGGGAGCCAGATTTTTAACGTGGTTGTCTCCACGGCCCCTCGACTTCACTCGTCGAGAGTTCCAGGTAGCCTCAGATGGAGGTACGGTAAACTCCAGGGGTCTATTGTCGTCAAAATTCGGGAGGTTGCTAAATATATAAAACAAATGTTCTCGCTAGTCCTGAAATAAATTCTATTATCCTGGTCCACACTACGGAGAAGCTAACATTCGTGCATCCAAACAACTACTCTACCATGGAAGTACTAGTCTATAATAGGTCAATAAGACACAACACAGGTTTATTTCAGTTTTATTACAATGGTATTTTCTACCCAGCCGTTATATACACAAAATAAACAATACTCAAAAGCACATATGTATTATTAGCGACGAAGCAGGCAGGACATAAGCGAGAGTGGTTTATAATAATAAAATAGGGTACATGCAAAGAAAAGAAGCGTTAAAAAGCAAACAACACTATTCTAAGTTTGGTGGTCTTTTCATTCAAATATTTGATAAACTCTTATGCAACGAACGGGTCAGGCGTTACTAAAAAGAAAACTATCAGATCGGGAAAACAATACTAGAGATCGGGGCTCTAGACTTAAATTGTCAATAAATCACTAAAATTTGAACGAAATCGAGAAAGGTATAAAAGGACGGAACTAGTATCAAGAAAACCCACTAAAAGAAAATTCGGGAAAGGTAATGAAAACGGGGGATTCTAGAATCAATTAAGATCAATGAACGGAAATTCTAAATTTAAAAGATAATTCGGGAAAGGTATTGAAACTGGGAATTCTAGATTTAAAATATCCGGGAGCCCTAGCGTTTATGTATGCCTGGCGCAAATGGATATTTCAATCAGGAATTTTCCTTGTAAAATGAAGGAAAAGGTATTAAAGAACGGAACTAATATCAACGAAACCCACTGAAAGAAAATTCGGGAAAGGTATTGAAACTGGGAATTCTAGATTTAAAATATCCGGGAGCCCTAGCGTTTAGATATGCCTGGCGCAAACGGATATTTCAATCAGAAATTGTCCCTACCAATTGAAGAAAAAGGTATTAAAAAGAACGGGACGAATATCAACCAAACTCACTAAAAGGAAACTCGGGAAAAGTATTGCAACTGGGAATTCGAGATTTAAAATATCCGGGAGCCCTAGCGTTTATGTATGCCTGGCGCAAACGGATATTTCAATCAGGAATTTTCCTTGCAAAATCGAAGAAAAAGGTATTAAAGAACGGAACTAATATTAACAAAACCCACTGAAAGAAAACTCGGGAGAAGTATTGAAACTGGGAATTCTAGATTTAAAATATCCGGGAGCCCTAGCGTTTATGTATGCCTGGCGCAAACGGATATTTCAATCAGGAATTGTCCCTACCAATTGAAGAAAAGGTATTAAAAAGAACGGGACGAATATCAACCAAACTCGCTAAAAGTAAACTCGGGAAAAGTATTGCAACTGGGAATTCGAGATTTAAAATATCCGGGAGCCCTAGCGTTTATCTATGTCTGGCGCAAACGGATATTTCAATCAGGAATTTTCCTTGCAAAATCGAAGAAAAATGTATTAAAGAACGGAACTAATATCAAGAAACCTACGAAAAAGGAAAATCGGGAAAGGTATTAAATCAGATGCGATATATAAATGGTTTACCACACTCCAATGTACAAGATATTCCAACTTATTTTAAAATGAAAATCAACTACATAAATATTTTAAATTGATAATTGAAAAGACCACATATTTTCGGATTAATTATTACTAAGTCTTACCTTTACAGCGACTAAATTATCGAGAATTTAAACCAAAATCAACTACGTGAATATTCTAAATTTAAAATGGAAAAGACCATTTAGTTTTCGGATTTTTATTACTCAAAAGTTCTTACCTTCACAGCAACGAAGTTATCAAGAAAAATTTTTTATTGCGCGAAAAAAAAACAATAAGAAAAATCGGCAAAAAGCTAAGCAATTTACGGCGGACGATGCACAATTTTCGGTACGCTGGCACTTCGGTACTCTCTGTTCATTTTTAAAATCTACCTGCCTTCCAGCCTTACGGTTCCACCTCCCTCTCGATTCGTTCGCCTGCGCGCTTCTACCAATATCTACCTCGTTGCAGTGGGGAGACCAGTACATTCAAATGTTGGGTTTTAAAATCGAAATAAATACTTTACCCAGGATGATTTGTCCATCGCAACTAGATATATAGCAAAGAAATAAAAATGTCGAGATTTTGAATAACTATTAATCCTATTACAACAATTGGTTCTACCCCGAAACCAGGCGATAAAATAAAATAAAATGTTCATGGAGATTTACAATACTTTACACTACTTATAAGTAAATATACAAATGATTATATATACTCGTCGACATGAACTTTAAAATGAAAATATAGGTACTCGGCGCATAAAATATTAAATGATTTAAATACCAAGAAACGAATATGTGACGGGTGATACACATAATATAAATTAAATATATACCCTGTGACATAAACTATCAAATGAAAATACAGTCGGCGGCATAAACTAAAGAAAATGTTTTGTATACAAAGGAACGAATATGTAACGGGTGATACATAATATAAATTAAATATATACTCGGTGACATAAACTATGAAATAATTTTTATACGGGGCCAGAATACCTAACGGGTAATATATAATATAAAATAAATATACTCAGCGACAGAAAATACAAAATGAAAATACACTCGATGACACAAAATAACCTCTTAGTAACGAAAACCTCGTAACACTATAAAGAAAGATTATAGAGGCAATCAGAAAATTCAGCAAGTCTGAGTATAATTTTTAGAGATTTTAAGTCACATGTATCGGGCAATTTAGAGGTTATGTGAAGGCAGTGCCGTAGCTAGACTTATTTATATAGTAACAAGTTTTATGCAAATATAATCCTTAGGGCCATGCATTTAGTACAATGCTAAAACTGTTTGAGGTGGTTCCATGAAATATGCCCATCCTACTAAGGGTGGGTACCATTTTTGTGTGACTTCTGTCATAAAGAGCATCAAAATTAAGAACTGTATACTCTTCCAATTTATGCATACTCGTAGAATACCATTATGCCTCTTAGTTCATTGCTATCCTAACATTTGCAAAAAAATTATTTTTTAGACGACGCCATCTGAAAGTTGCTCGTTCTGTATTCATTTACATACCGAAAGTTGCGTTTTGAGTGTTCCATGTAGTGAAAGTGACAGTTCAGTACTGCAAAACACTTTCGGGACGCACATTACTTTTTGCAAATAATTAATAAATTAATATTGACATTGAAAATATCATTAAGTACATTATATTGTTCAATAAATAAAATGTTTATAATTCTCTATTATTTATTTTCTTTCCTTAGTGTAATTGAAAAAGTTTTGGTTCTTATGCGTCGTCTAAAAGATGTTGTGTACGCCGCGGCTGAAATACTACTTTGTTGGCTCACCTAGCTTCGCTCGTCTCGCAATTGTCAGACACTCGTCCAACGAAGTAGCACTTTCAGTCCTTGGCATGCAAATAACTATTGTTAATTTTCTCCTTTCGATCCTTCTGAACAAAAATTTTTAGTTTGACTTTCATTCTCTTAAATAATATAGTTTTTTTTGTTCTTTGTATTGTTTTATTTGAAATTTAATACCCAAATTTCGAACTATAGCTAATTGAAAGTTAAGTGCGTACTTTTTTGGGCGCCTTTTTACCCTATCTGGATTTATAGGACCCGCTGTACTGGATGTGGTGAGCTAAACATCAATAGGGTTCATCTGTGAGATGGCCTATACTATACCCAATCAGGAATTCATTTATCCTTGGAGAAAGTGGATTTTCCCCAGCTGCTTGAAAAGGCAGACCACGCGAGATTGGTGAAAATCTATGAAAGATAGATTAAAACCAAAGGCATTACAACATAGGTAAGTTGTAATATCTTTGATTAAAACAAGTCTAATATTTTGTCTCCTTCTTGATAGCTTTATACCCTTAGAGAAATATAATTATAATATCAGGATGTCAGCAGCAGAATGGAAAGGTAATAAAAAAATGTAAACATCTATACTACTTTATTTCAGTCGCAGTCATAAATTATTTCTAATTACAAAAAGTGACAGTGACAAAATACAAAGTGGATTTTGTATATACCTAATTGTGGAATAACATAGGTATTATTATTATTATAATCTTAACAATAAATTATATGAAGAACACTATGGCAAAATACAAAAGAAAAATGTATTTAGACAACAGAAATTTGAACGCTAGACAAATATCTGTAACGTTTAATAAATAAATCAAAAACAAAAACTTTCCTACCAATTTTTGACTTGTTTATTTAGTGTACCTATACAAATCAAACAGTCTATTTTTAAATCAATATAATAATAAACATGCAAGTTGTGTCGTTCCACAGAAGATAACAAACGTAGACTTTGACTTAGTATTGTATAAAAACGTCTTTGGAATAGGAAAGGTATTCGGAATTTTTCATACAATATAAATATATAGACCGCTCATACATAGAGTAACCATTGATTAATTACAAAAGGTTTAGTTCAGTCAATAAGCTAGGGCAGCGTCATTTTGGACCCTTTAGTTTCTCTTTTTTAGTCGAGTCAATCTCGGGGGTTATTAGCAGCCAGGTTAGTCAACAAAATAATTTTCATTTTTGATCGAATATCAGCATATCTAAGATGTTTCATTTGATTTACCTAATGTTAATTCTAATTCAATGCATATGTTATTTTCAATCAGTGCATTTCGATATTGGAACAATGAACAAATGATAAAGGAGGAGAAAATAGCATATAAAAAATAGATACAGGGAAAACAACACAAAAAGAAAAAGAAAATATCACAGGAAAAGACAAAGTAAAAGAAGAAATAATAAAAATGAATACAATGAAAGATAAGCACATCCAGATAAAGACAGAGACATGATATATTCTTGAAAAGTGGAAACAGTATTACGCAAACAACTCTGACAATACTACATCAAAATATAACGTAGATAGAGAGGAAGCAGAGGAAAAAGAAGAAATAACCAAAGAGGAAGTTTAAAACGGGAGAAGCCTGCGGAGAGCGAAGAATAACACAGGAAGTGATCAAATAGATGGGTAAAGAAATGGACATACCAACAACAGTAGTAAAAGTAATAAAAAAGCCCAAACGAAACAGAAAGATGCACATATAGAAGAGAAAGAAAAAAATGAGTGGAAAAGGACACATAGGTACAATCCGACGCCTGAATAGGTTTAAGGATAATCCAAGAAGATGAAGAAGCATTTTTATATCTTGGACAGTTTACTATAAGGTGTTTCCCAGTTAATTAGTTACATGTTATATCGAGCTGATTTAGTATTGATTCCTTTGCAGTAGTACTCTATAAATAGAGCAATAATCACTTTTAGAACAGATTAAAGTTTTGGAAATATGCATAAACCTCATATAAACAGATAACTGATATGCTTGTTTATAATTTATTATGTGTTCTTTTCAAATCAGCTTGTTCTCAAAGATGACGGCAATTAATCTAAAATTATTAAAATAGGTTGATGTTTTATTATTGAAATTTGATCTAGATTAAATTTTGTGTAATTTTTTATAAATAGAATGCATTTTATTTTTTCTGTAGAAAATTACTGGCCTTTGACCAATTTTCGGTTTGATTTAGAAATTCTTGGGTACGTTCCTGAATTGAGTGAAGACTTTTCTGTCCCAAAACAATACATCAGCACATAATGATTCTTTAATTAGTTTCGGACATCGGATTACAGTGCTACACAAATAACAGATCCCTTGTTTTTGAGATGATATGCTGTTACTAATAGACCGAAAAAGCTATGACGTCATAAACGTAGCTGCTGACAGTTACTGAGGGAAAACAAATATTTATTTACGTTCATTTTACGTTTGTAATATGCTTAAACATGGCTATTGTTAATTTGTCGAGCATTGCGGAGCAGTTTTGTAATGAAATTTAAGTGTTAAAGAAATGTAGAGACAGTTTAAACAGTGGATATGTCGTAGATATAGCGTAGCAATACGGCATAATTACTTGATAGTAACTGCAGTGTCACTTTACAAATGACAAAACGAATAAACTTTTGAAATATAACAACGGTCACGACAAGACATAAGTTAAATAATTGATTTGTTTTCCCTCAGTAACTGTCAGCGGCCATGTTTTGTCGTCACACTTTTTCGGTCTATTGTAGCTTGAAAGAAACGATTTTTAAGACACAAAAATATTTATTTCGAAGTATTCATAATATTATATATCACAAACCTACGCCAAAAGCTTTTTTATGTTGATTAACAATCTTTATTGTTTGTAAAGGCTTCATAATAAACTAAATGGTTAGGAAACCAAAATGATTAAATTGAGGTTTGGTGATATTTTATTTTCACATTTAGTTACTTGACTAAAAGTATGAACGGCCTTTACTTAGGGTATAGATAACGGCAGTTAAAAACCAAGGAAAAAATGTTTATCTTAAAAACATATCATTAGACACTTTTAGCTTGTCATAAGTTTTTACACGTATCCGTATTGGAGTTACGTTGACGTAAAGAAGTTGTCAAGAAAACATTTTTAGCAGATAACGTATCGTTTCGTGCTAAAACCAGGATGGTCAAAGCACTATTCTTTCGTAAAAGTACAAAAATAATGAAAAATAAAACTAAAAATGAACTTTGTGGTTATAATCAAACCAAACTAATATCAAAGGAGACCTGTAAAATATCACTAATAGCACACACAGAATACTGATTTTGGTCGGGATACGTATACGGAGAAAGGGCGTAACAATCCGTTCAACGCCTCGTATCGGCTGAGCCGTAACGGGTCTACACATGCGCAGCTCGGTTACGGATACGTGTGAAATTTAACACAAGCTAAAAGTACCTATTAATATTAATTGGAAGAAAAACATTTTGATACAGTTTTGTTCGATAATTTTTGACAATAAATTATCAAACACAAAACGTTATAGAGTGAAAGCCAGGGTTTACCATCATAAGGTTAAAGTACAAAGGCTAGAAATGTTTGTGTGTATTATCACTACACTGGGTGGGAATGCTCGGAAATAACAAACCTCGACTAAAGGTGACGCTCGAAGCTCAGATTTTGACGCTTAAACCGGTGGTCACATGACTAAATGTGCAGTTTTAACGTCGTTTTAGGAAGTTCGTTTTAAACCAACTTTCAGCGTCGACTTTCAGCTTGAACCAGTGTTGTCAGGTGAAAAATATTTATATCCTCAACCATCTTACTAAAACTGTGCCAACTGTGTGGTTTAAAAATCCCAACAGATTAAATTAAATGTAACTAAACTTGTACAAACAAATTTTTTATACGATACATAAAATTATATAAAATCAAAATACAATCTTTTCAATGCACACATAACTTTAAAAGAAAAACAATCTTCTATATCTCATCAGAAATAAACAGAATATCACTTGGTACCTTACTTAATGTACCTAAAGTAAGCAAATTTACTAGGTTTTCACCTCTTCCGCCAATAAAATTAGTTACAATCTAGTAAATTTCCTTACTTCATTGTTTGGAAGGGTACAAAATTGACTACATAAAATGCCATTAGTTGTACATATATTATCAAGTCCGAATCAGACTAGAGATTAGAAGATTGAGATTGCGCATTCAAGATTGTAATTTGACCAATAATTACAACAAATCTTATCCTTTTTGTACTGGATTGGACAAATTACAATCTCAAGAACCATAACAGCGCAAGCGTTCCAACTTTTCCCCACTTTTTTAAAATCCCTAATAATTTCCTCTCACTGCGTTAAAAAATCCCCAATTTGAGGAAAAATTGCCACCCCTGGCAATACTGACTTGAACTGTGTTTCGTTTTCGACACTTCTGCTACTGCTACTTAACACCAAACATTCATTGACACCTAACACAGAACTAGGAGTACTACATATTTGTGATAAGAAACAAGAACTTGATTTCCTTGAAGAATTAGAAATTAGAAGACACTTAAGAAACCCACAATATCAAGTTGTCAATGAACAGATAAATCTAGGGAGTTCTCCACTAATAAACTGTCTTCTTAAGTGATAATTGTAAATATCAGCAGATATAGTTTTCCTGGTTTTCTATATCATTGCACAGTTATACTGATCTTAATTGGAAAAATGATATCCAAGATATCACCACAGGGCTAATAATATCTAAGCTTCAATATTTGTAATAACACATCTTCTTCTTTTTTCTATTAACATATATTAAGTCAATCACAAGTTAGGTCACTTCTTGGTCAAGCCAAAAATAACTACTAAACAATAAACATCAGGCCCCCTATTCTGTAACTCAAGCGAGAGCTCGTGCACGAGTTCTCTCTCACAATTTAACGTTACTGCGCATGCCACTCTCCTAAATATCATAAATCCGTATTCTCTAAGGTAGGAGAGTGCTCACATACTCCTATGCGACTACTCTACTGGGTAAAAGCAGGGGAGTAAGAGAACGGACTTGCGCATATCTTTGGTCACAGAATAAATATAAATAAGAGGCCAATAAAATGATGACAAGGACCGTTTTATATTTGTTCTTTAACTAAACCTCAAAAATCAAAGATTAATCATAATCAACGAGTTTTCTATGTTGTTGGATTGTTCTAATTAAAACAGTAAACAAGTTTAATTTTAATTGAACAAGTGGTTTAGTTCACAGTACAGACTTAGTTTTTAGTTGTTATTTATTTTTAGAGAAGAGTTAACACTTTAGTTTTTGTGGTTTTTAATTTGGCGTAAATTTTCCATTACGCAATTCTGGATGATTGTTCATAAATTCTATTAACAATGTTTTTTGTGCTTTACACAACATTATTATCGTCTTTTTTTAATATAGTAAATAACTAATACACAAAACTGAAATACTCAACTCAAATCACCCACAAATAACAACGTTGGACAACAACAGAATCTAAAAATATTTCTTAGTTTCTTATCCTCATATAACCTAAAGTACATTTAAACTACTAAATAGTAGGTCAAAACTGGCCGTTTCATTTGGCAACGCTGAGCCAAATGTAGTGGAGTCGCCGATTCATCGTGAATACGGTTTTAAGAATTATGTGAGTGAGGAGTGAGAGAGTACTCATACCAATGAATAGTCGTGCACGATCTCTCGCTTGAGTTACAGAATAGGGACCCTGGTAGGCATCAAATGGAATGTAACTTATGTCATTCTGACGATGATATTTAGTTATCGAAACAATTGTCAATTTTTTAGAATTTTCAACATTTTTTTATTATATTGTGGAATTAGATAGAAACAGTGAGTTTCATCTAAAACACTAATCCAATTCTTCATTCATTTTACTCAATACTATATAATCTTTGTTAATAACAAAGTAACACTTATTCGATTTGTCTATGGAATAAACTAGAGCTGAATAGCAGAAGTGAGGAAAACGAAAACCCAGTTCAAGCCTGTGTTGCCAGGTGTTGCGATTTTTTCTCAAATTGGGAATTTTTTAACGCAGTGTGGAAATTATTGGGATTTTATAAAAATGGGGAAAAGTTAGAACCCTTGCGCATGCGCTGTTATGGTTTTTGACATGGTAATTTGACCAATCCAGTACAAAAATGATAACATTACTTGTAATGATTGGTCAAATTACAATCTTGAATTCGCAATCTTTTAATCTCTAGTCTGATTCGGGTTTTAAAACATATGTACAACTAATGGCATCTTAACTAATAATTCAATTTACGTAGTCAATTTTGTACCTTTCCAAACAATGAAATTACGAAAAGTAAGCAAATTTACTAGATTGTAACCAAATTATATTGGTGGAAGGTGAAAACCTTAGAGTAATAATAGGGATCGAGACGGATCTATAGAGGCAGCACTTATGCTGAAAGTAGAGCGCACTGGTGTTAAATAAGAAAAACATTGTGATGTAAACACTATAATAAACAACCTACAAAATGCAAAAAATGAATAGATCTTTTTATTTTCTTTGCCAGGAAAAATTGTTGGTATGTAATGTTACGAACTCGCACACCGAAGCAGATACTAAGTACGGCCCTGTAACCTCATGTTAACGGAGTTGAGAAAATGGAGAGCGCGCCGAATTCTGAGAAGGTCTATTGGGGTTTCTTGGGACCGTCTTTTTTAAACATGTTCTCGAAAGGCATTTTAAGAAATATCGCGAAAGGCACTTGTCCCATCCGAAATGTTCTAGTAAAGAAAGCTTTGATATAAATACAGGACCGATCAGCGGATGAGTTTAGTTTATGAGTTGATAAAGTGATCTTGACAGATAAACAGTAATTAAGTGAATATAAAAGTGTTATAAAATAATAAGTTAGTGTGCATATAAATTAAATTTAAGTGACTAGTTAAGTACATATAAATTAGTGTTAGTGAGTTAGTGTTTAAATAAATTAGTAAGTAGCAATACCGAGTGTTTAAAATTCATCCCACCCGTTTATTGTTTAAATAAATAACAAAAACATTACATTGGTGTCAGAAGTGGGATAATTTAAATAAATTGCTACGTAAAAATGGCCAAGAGACTATGTGATCTGAAAGTCACGGAATTAAGGGCAGAATTGGAAGATCGTGAGTTGGAAACGTCCGGTAAGAAAAGTGAATTAGTAGAAAGACTTAAAGTGGCACTGGAAAATGACGGCTTTAATCCAGAATTATTTTTATTCAATGACGAGGCTTCCACCATAATCTCGTCAATTTCTGCCATGGACGAGAAGATTTCAACCATGAAGAACGATATTTCTACTAATATGGACGAGAAGATTTCCACTATGAAGAATGATATTTCTACTAATATGGACGAGAAGATTTCCACTGCCGACATCTTATCGTTAAAAAATGACATTGCTGCTGACGTCGAGAATAAAATTACGTCTCTAAAATCAGACATTGAAAATAAGATGACAGCGATGGAAAATCAGATGGACGAGAAAATCAAGGAGTTGGAGACAAAGATTGCTGATTCAAGAACACAGGACACTTCAGCAGAAGAAAAGAAGATCGAGATCTGCAAGCCAGAAACACAACCCAAGACAGATGATATTGGCAGTTTTACCCGAGTCAAGGCCCCAACGTTCGATGGAAAGATGTCGTGGACCAATTACGTAAAACAGTTCGAAGCAGCCGCTAGAGTGAATAATTGGTCCGATAAGGAGAAAGCAGTGAACCTAACTATCGCGCTTTGGGGAGATGCCTTAGATATACTTCAGACGATACCTCTGGAAGAAATGGATGACTTCGAGCTGCTGAAGAAGAGGTTGGACATGCGATATGGTCACGAACATTTGGAACAGTTGTACAGATTCCAGCTGAAGAACCGAAGGCGGAAACGTGACGAACCCCTTCAAGAGTATGAAATGGATATTGCCCGACTAGTTCGATTTGCTTATCCATCAGCACCAGAGAACATGATGGAATGTTTAGGCATCCAGGCCTTTATTGACGGCTTGTGTGACCACGATATGGAGAAGACGCTTCGATTAGCCCATCCTAAAACATTGGCCGATGCATTGACTGCTGATCTTGAATATGAAGCAGCCACGATGGCTTCGGGATACAACAAAGGTATGGCAGACAAGAAACCGAAGAAAATCAGGTGCTGTAATTGTGGCCAGCCAGAGTATGCACGCAGTTTGTGTAAGCGTCCTACGACTCCTGCAAACCAAGAACCTCTTAAATGCAAAGCAGCCAAGAAAAGCTCGCGGTACAACGAAGGTAGGACCATGCAGGAAGAAGATGACGATAACAAACTTGACCAGATCGTCAACTTGTTAAAAGGTATGCCAAAGAAGATCAAATGCCGGGAGTGTGGCGAGCTAGAGCACGTACGCAATCCGTCTAAGCGCCCCAAGATTCCTGTAACCCAAGAACAGTCACAGGGGAAATCAGACAGGGGTGAACATCCTGCTGATGTGAGTCACCGAAATGCCGACTCCCTGTCCAGGCGGCCGTGCCCAACAGACTGCTCCCACTGCAACAAGGTGGAATCTAGGGAAGCTGCAGTTTCAAGAACTACTGTAGTCAACGAGGAATGGTCACCCACCAGGATCAGAGAAGATCAGGAGAATGATCCTCACCTGAAGATGATCCGGCAATGGAAGAAAGAAAAACGGCGACCTACCTGGCAAGAAGTGTCAAGATTTTCACCGAAACTCAAGGCGTATTGGGCTCAGTGGGACTCCCTTGTCCTGGAAGAAGGGCTGTTGAAAAGAGTCCTTGAAAACGATAATGGTTCTGAGATGAGGAGACAGCTAGTTATCCCGAGAACAAGAGTAGCTGAGGTACTGAAGAAGTTACACGACAGTCCATCGGGAGGTCATCTGGGAGTGAAGAAAACCCTTCAGCGAGTTCGTGAAAGGTTTTATTGGATGAACAGCTCCGACGATGTTAAGGACTGGTGTAAGAAATGTACGACTTGTGCTACGAGTAATGGACCACATCGCAAGAGAAAGGCACCCATGAAACAGTACAATGTTGGAAGCCCTTTCGAAAGGATTGCTATAGATATCGCTGGACCATTTCCGACGACAGAAAATGGTAGCAAGTACATACTGGTTGTAATGGATTATTTTACAAAGTGGGTGGAAATTTACGCTATCTCGAACCAAGAGGCCACAACTGTCGCGGATGTATTGGTGAAAGAATTCATCAGCCGATATGGAGTGCCCATGGAAGTCCACAGTGACCAGGGAAGAAATTTCGAAAGCCATCTATTCCAGGAGATTTGCGACAAGCTGGGAATGAAGAAGACCAGAACAACAGCATTACATCCACAGTCAGATGGAATGGTCGAGAGAATGAACAGGACTATTGGAAAATACCTGTCCAAAGTAGTATCCAGCCATCAGAGAGATTGGGACCAGTATCCCTCCCTATTCGCATTGGCTTATCGATCTGCCGTCAATGAGTCCACGGGTGAAACACCTGCGAAAATCCTGTTTGGACGTGAAATGAGGCTTCCTCGTGACCTGGAATTTGGCTGTCGGCCTGGAGAAGATATAGCAGGCGAAGACTACGTGATCCAATTGAGAAGAAGGCTGGACGATATTCATGAACTAGTTCGAACAAATCTTCAAGTTGCCAGCGACAGAATGAAAAGTCGGTACGACACGCAGGCCACAGAGGGCGGTTTTAAAGAAGGGGACAAAGTATGGTTACACAACCCGGCGAGGAGAAAAGGATTTTCTCCAAAATTACAAAAATCCTGGGAAGGTCCATACTTGATCAAGAAAAGGATCAATGATGTTTTATATCGCATAAGCAAGATCCCCAACGGAAAACCAAAAGTAGTTCACCGAAACCGACTAGCGCCATTCGAAGGAGACCATGACATAGAGGAAGGAGTAAACCTTATTCGAGATGTGTCTGACCCCACCTTCGATGAATTTATGGGCGCGTATGGAGGTACCGGGAAAGCTAGATATGGAGTCACTTCGGAACAACAACAAGATTTTTTCACTCTCCCAGAAGATTATTCACTGGCATACAACATCCCCGCCCGTATCAAGAACGCACGAGGGTTGGCAACCGTCTTTCGAAAGAAGTTCGGGCAATTAGAAAAACTTGAAGACCAAATTCCAGCCCCTGGCAAGACACTGAAACTGAAACATAATTCGCGGTACGTCTTCTACGTGGTAACTAAAAATGAATTCCAAGATCGATCTACCTACCGCAGTTCGAAACCTCCGAGACCATGTGTTGGAATCCAACGTGAAAAAACTGGCTATGCCTAAGATAGCGAGTAACCAGTTGAATTGGCGAATCATCAGGAATATGGTAGAGATTATCTTTCAAGGTACCGGTGTCCAGATATTAATTTGCAGCTACAACCCCCGTTATCAATATCCGATGAAGACGGTGCCCTGCTATTTCCATAAGATCGGAAAGTGTAGAAATGGAGCTAGTTGCCGATTCAAACATCCAGTCTCGGCTACACAAAAGTTCCAGGAGGAACTTTCATTTAAGGAGGGGGTAATGTTACGAACTCGCACACCGAAGCAGATACTAAGTACGGCCCTGTAACCTTATGTTAACGGAGTTGAGAAAATGGCGAGCGCGCCGAATTATGAGAAGGTCTATTGGGATTTATTGGGACCGTCCTTTTTAAACATGTTCTCGAAAGGCATTTTAAGAAATATCGCGACAGGCACTTGTCCCATCCGGAATGTTCTAGTAAAGAAAGCTTTGATATAAATACAGGACCGATCAGCGGATGAGTTTAGTTTATGAGTTGATAAAGTGATCTTGACAGATAAACAGTAATTAAGTGAATATAAAAGTGTTATAAATTAATAAGTTAGTGTGCATATAAATTAAATTTAAGTGACTAGTTAAGTACATATAAATTAGTGTTAGTGAGTTAGTGTTTAAATAAATTAGTAAGTAGCAATACCGAGTGTTTAAAATTTATCCCACCCGTTTATTTGGTTCCCAATCCTCCCGATGTTTTCTGAAAGGTAATTAAAAAACTTGAAGTGATTCGTTTTGTACAAATGTTTACTTTCTTTCCCTTAATAGTATTTAATTATTTGAACGTATTATATAATGTTAAAGTCAGCAAACACATTACTAGTTTTTTATTTTACATAATCAATGAAATCGTACAGAAAACATTTTATTCTCTCGATAATAATCTTTTATTTATGTAAAAAGAAAGTTTAGAACTTTTCTAATAGCTGCCAATTGTAGTATCATACTGATTATACACAAAATAATAGTTAACAAAATGTTTTAATTAGAACATTTTAATTACACATATGGGTTTTTACTGCATTTATTCATTTTTGACGTTTCAAGGTTATCGACACAGTGTTCAATGAATTTTCGGGGAAATTATAAAATTTCAACTTCGTAGTATTTTTATACAGCATATTTGAATAGCCATGAATACAGAAAGATACTTTTGATGACGACATCACAAACATTTAATATCAGTTTTAAAAAATGAACATTTAAAAACGCTGATTATACAAAACTACTAATACTAATACTACTAATAGTGTTTACATCACATTGTTTGTGTTTTTTCACGGCAGATGGCATAAACGTCATCATTCTCGGTCCCTATAAACATAGAGAGGGCTATTCATTCATAAACACGTTTATTTTTGCGGCCAACAATTCAAAACGCCAGTAGTGAAATAAAGAATGAATTACAAAAAGTAGGGATGTTATTGTAGATACATGGCATTGCTAGTTTCGGCTGTTTTTCTGACAAACTTGGCACCGACGAACCATGGTAATCCAAAAACATTAAATTAATTAACATAAAAGTTTATTTTCACACATCAAAACGAAAGAACTAAATGTTTACTCTCTAGTAATGGCACTCGTATAAACAAACCACGTTTGACATCATTAACTACAATAGTAGAGCGTACTTAAAATGATCGTCGATCACACTCTGACGATATTTGCATCTCTCTTTATACAGTAATTAAACAAGAACAAAACTACTAAATTGATTACTATTGACACAATAACAGGTACTGAAATTTTGATCAGTGTTGCCACTTTTAGTTATAACCATAAAGGTATCTAAGGATACAACAAATTCTTGTTTAAAATTTATATAAGAATATGCCCTTCTTAAATAAAATTCAAGTATTATTAATTAATTTTAAAAGCAGCGACTCAAATGCAGAAATTAGTATGACTTTTTTTATTTGTATAACTTTTTAACAAATTTTCAATTAAACTTCTAATTTCTTTTTTCCCGCAACTAAAGAGGATTTGTAAATATGGCAAAGCAGTGGAAGTGTCCCGCAAATGAGCTTAGAATGTGACTCAATGTTTGGGGCAGGAAAAAGTCAAAACAAACATATCTCTATTGTATTTATTGTTAATCTGAGGTGAAAATCTTGTAAATTTGCTTACCTTTCATTAGGTAAGGTACCGAGTGATATTCTGCTTATTTGTGATGAGATATAGAAGACTGTTTTTCTTTTGAAGTCATTTGCATTGAAAATACTGTATTTTGATTTTTTATAATTTTATGTTTTTTATAATAAAACATTTATTTGTACAAGTTTTGTTACATTTAATTTAATATGTTGGGATTTTAAAAGCACAGTTGGCACCGTTTTAGTAAGATGCTTAAAATCGATGCTTAAGGTACAATTTCACGTGACGCTCGAAGCTCAAATTTTGACGCTCAAACCGGTGGTTACATGACTAAATGTGCAGTTTTAGATTCGCTTTAGGAAGCTCGTTTTAAACCAACTTTCAGCATCGATTTTCAGCTTGAACCAGTGTTGTCCGGCGAAAAATAATTACATCATTAACCATCTTATCAAAACCGTGATTTAAAAATTTCCAACATATTAAATTAAATGTAACAGAACTTGTACAAATAATCTTTTTATTTTAAATGCATAAAATTATATAAAATCAAGATACAATTTTTTCAATGCACATAACAACTTCAAAATAAAAACAGTCTTCTATATCTCATCACAAATAAACAGAATATAACTTGGTACCTTATTTAATGAAAAGTAACCAAATTTACTAGGTTTTCACTTTCTAGCAATAAAATTTAAAATCCCTAATAATTTCGTCATTACGTTAAAAAATCCCCAATTTGGGGAAAAGTCGACACCTTTGACAACAGTGGCTTGAACTGTGTTCCTCCATAGACACATCGTATAAGTATTATTTGCTCTATGGTATAATGTCTTATCAAAGAGTATATAAACATTGAGTAAAATGAATGAAGAATTGGAATCTATAATTTATATTCAATCCTTACACTTGTGCTAAATATTGTATATTCCGATTATACCATTCAGTATACTTTTGATGATATTCGGCAACATATTTTCCATATCGATCATTATTTGACATTTTTACACTTGCTAATTAAAATAATTATTAACAGGAACATTAAATTTAGGTTGTATATGTATTTTATTTGCAAGACGCTCCATTTTTGATGCTGGAATACCTTTTTCATGTAAGTTACAAATTTGAGCGTTACATTTAGTCACGTGATAGCTTTTGAAGCTCATTTTTGAGCTTCCAGCGTCACGTGAAAATGTACCTTTTTAAAGTTGGTTTAAAACGAACTTCCTAAAACGATGCTAAAACTGCACATTTAGTGATGTGACAATCGGTTTGAGCGTCAAAATCTGAGCTTCGAGCGTCATGTGAAATTGTACCTTGACGCTGACTTAAACAGAGGCATTAGGTGATAAAGATGTGCCATAAATAAACGCATTCACGTTAAAGTATTATTAAATTTGGCATTTGTATAGGGACCGAGAAAGATGACGTTTATGCCATCTGCCGAGAAAAAACACAAACAATGTGATGTAAACACTATTAGTAGTATTAGTAGTTTTGTATAATCAGCGTTTTTAAATGTTCATTTTTTAAAACTGATATTAAATGTTGGTTGAAATTTTATAGTTTCCCCGAAGTCCATTGAGCACTGCGTGGATAACCTTAAAACGTCAAAAATGGATAAATGCAGTAAAAACCCATATGTAATTAAAATGTTCTAATTAAAACATTTTGTTAACTATTATTTTGTGTATAATCAGTATGATACTACAATTGGCAGCTATTAGAAAAGTTGTAAACTTTCTTTTTACATAAATAAAAGATTATTATCGAGAGAATAAAATGTTGTTTTCTGTACGATTTCATTGATTATATAAAATAAAAAACTAGTTATGTGTTTGCTGACTTTAATATTATATAATAAGTTCAAATAAATAAATACTATTAAGGGGAAGAAAGTAAACATTTGTACAAAACGAATCACTTCAAGTTTTTAATTACCTTTCAGAAAACATCGGAAAAATTGGGAACCAAATAAAAATAGTAGAATTTGCAGTGCTCATTTTGTCAATAATTAAAAATCAGATAATCCCCTGCACCCATCTTAGATACCAACAATTTTTCCTGGCAAAGAAAATAAAAAGATCTATTCATTTTTTGCATTTTGTAGGTTGTTTATTATACTGTTTACATCACAATGTTTTTCTTATTTAACACCAGGGCGCTCTACTTTCGGCATAAGTGCTGCCTCTATTCTATAGTTTCTGACCTGAACATGAAGATAGCAGAACTTTTCAATTTCGCCAGCACAGCTGTTGCTACATATATACGTTTAGTTCAAAGTTTAAATTCCATTCAGCTCCGTCAATCAAATAATGTGTTTATTGTCAGTGACTTTAACATAACACGGTATGCATCATCCGTATAGTGTACTAGTACGGATCCTAAAGTAACTGCACTATCTATTTTATTAGACCTTTTCCATTTGAAACAACAACATTTTATCACTAATGATTATAACCATATTCCAGATCTTGTTCAGGATGAATATAATTGTACAGTACAAAAATCCTTAGATCATTTAATCTTTGAGGACAGGCATCACCCAGCGTTAGATATATCAGTAAGGAATCTATCTCAAATCAAAACTTTAAGCATAATCTCCCTAAACTAACTAAAACAATTTTTGTAAAGCTAACTTTCATCGCATGGACGAACTTATTTCTAAAGTGGACTGGACATTTCTTTGTACATTTGACAGAGGTAATGATGCATGTACCTTGGAAAACTCTATATCATATTTGATCTATGTGCTCCGAAATATACTTCAACCAAAAAACGTTAATATTCTCCATTGTACAATTATGACATAATTTGACAAATTGCAAATTTATCGTAGTTTCCAGTGGATGATGATGGGAATCAGGTGAAATTAGTACAGCACCGCAAATGATTAATTCCACAGGTGACAATATAAGATCAATGAGAAATCCTCTAAAGTTGACCTGCACGCCATAACATTGAAAAATATTGTGGATGGCACCAACGCTTGAGACAATTTCAATAGCCTCACATACTGCCAGTTGTGAAGTGGGTTGTGCAGTAGCCGAGGATCAATAATCTTCAACTTCCCATGTAAAAGATGGAATGTTGTAGTTACCAAAAAGGTAGAATTTGGAGATCGTTCACTCAAGTACACGAGTTGGTTAGACTGAACCAGGTAAATATTAACTGTAGATTGGGGAGTAATATATAGAGCTCCCAGAATAAATTTAGTATGTACAACTGGACAAAGAGCTGCTCAACTGATGACTGGAGTAAAAACGACGTAAATTTATTTTAAATCGCTATCGATACACCTCTCAAGGAGTCTCTAGATTCAAAAGTGCGATCCTGTCTGTAGATATTGTAGTTAGATAGTTCAAGTTCAGCATCACTAATATTATCATTGAGCCAAGTTTCAGTTAGAATGATAATATCATAAGAGCTGTATCAATATGATGTGTAAAAAAGTAGTAGAGATAACAAGGGCTTATTCGTTCTTTATACTGGGTCTGGATGAGGTGCATTAGATCCTTCGATTGGCTGGATTTATAAATACTGTTATAAAATCGATGTTTAAACAACATATATAAATCCCAAACTTAATACTTTGATCAAATATGAACCTATTTATTGCACATTTTCATTACCTGTCACCTGGCTAAGTCAAGGTTTATAACCTCCATGTATGCTTACGTACTATAGTGAGCCTTTAGAATTTAGCGAATATCTGGTAGGCCCCGGCATTTAGTCTATTATCAAAAAATATAGGTACTCAAACCAAAATCGGTGCCTAAAATGTATACCGATTCGATTACATCCTATTTTAATAACCCAACGACTCGTTTTGGACGAATTTAAGTAACCAAATCGGGAAGTTTCAAGGCTAAGTATTGTTTGTGTAACCTCTGCTTGCAGAATTCATAAAATTCTATTTCTTTCGTGAAGTTTTTCCTCACCATATTTTTCACTTCTTCGCTAACAGGAGGTTTGAAGTTGTTCTTGTTTATAGGATTGTATCTACTGATCTCATCTGGAAAAGGAATTTAGATTTTATTTCGTGCTTTTAATATAATTTTTAATATCACTTACTCCAATATAAATCGGAAGCTCCTTCGAAGAATCTAGGAATATAACGTTCCAGAACAGTCAACGTAGTATTCAATTCTTCTAGAACCCCTACGACTGCGTAATTCTGCTCCACTGCACGCTTCGCTCTTTCGAGCGCCCCCTGTGTATTAAACGGTAAACACTCAGGATGATGACCACAGAAGAACATCGATTGGCGTCTGTGATCTCCGATACCCTCTCGGATCTCGCCTCTTAAATATTTGCATTCTCGGTCTCCTGATAATACACACTGTTCAAAATCCTGAAAAGTAAATAAACATTTGCTTATTGAGCAGTGGTGGTTAGTGATAATACTGGTCAGATGCGAGAATTTTTTTAACAAAAATAATTACCTTTTTCAACCATTTTGGATCAGGTAACGGTATATCTGGAAAAGCGATTTTTCTTTCCACATAATACCAAGGAGCTCGGACATAATAATACCATGAAATCACTCGTTCAACTGGATCTCGGACTAGATTGATGTATATTGGTTCTGGTAAACCAAAACTGAAAAAAAAAATTGAAATATTCACATATTAACGTGTATTTTGATTAAAGCTTTGATTTTATCCAACTACCATACCCCAAATGTTTATTTTAATCACCCTATATTAATATAAAAAAATTATATTCAAAGTAACCTAAAGAAGATGTTTTTCTTGACTTTTAGTCTAACCCCTGTATTACATAGTTATCTGTATGTGATAAAAATAATACACCAAATCAATAAGAAGGAAGTAGGAAGAAGTTATAATTTGAAGCTAAAAAACATCACTATCTAAAGCAAGATAAATGAAAAAATATTAATAACTTCAATGTTATTTAAATATTTAAGTAACCTAATCAACTATTTTCTCCAAAAAAGTTTAGGAAATTGACAAGATCGAACTATTACTACTACATAGACAACTATCTTCACAAAAATATATCTCCTGTACCGAGTTATCCGAATCCTAGACAGAAACCTTTTCGTCAACGATTTCTAATTTTATTTAGATAAATATTCATACCTTGAAACATTAGTAAAACACACATGTTTGATATATACACCAGGAGGATCATAACTAGAAACTAAGGCAGCCAAAATTGCTTGATCTTCTGGAGAAAGTCTTATAGTTTCTAATCTTTGAACCATATCCTGATGAAATCCGAAATCATTGCGAATGCTAAGTCTTCTCATAAGCTCCATTAATGTTTGAGATCCTACTTTTGGTACACGGTTAAAGAAAATAAGGTCGACTTGAGCTTTTCGCGTGTTGTTTAATAGAGCTGGTTGTAAAGTTGACATCTGAAAGAGAATATAAGTGTAATTAAAACGTATCTAGCATTAACTATATTCATATCACCTGTCCCGTGCTTTCTAACAATTTCATTGTTGCTTTAACTCCCGTAGGTTCTGCTGGACCACTATTATCTGCAAATAAATTTTAAAATTAGTAATTAATGAAACACATCTTTTATAACTAAATATTAATATTTGGTATACGAAGCTTAAGAATTGACGAAAACATTTCATGTCATTATCAATAAAATACAAAAAATTTATTTTGAAAAATTCATTTTGTGTCAGAATGCATAATATTCTTCACTCTACATATTTAAATTTTGAATGTGTATAATGTATTGCCTATCTATTAGTTACGCAAAACAGATTCTTATATTTGTCCACATTTAGCAATAATTTTGAATATATTCTGCTTATATTGTCTATGAAGTCGAAATCATTTTGATATTGAAATTGAAATAATTTGATAAATTTCAAATTTGCTGGTCGCTAAAATATACCTTACAAACTCTTCAAAATCAATGTTGACATTGTTGACAGATGTTTGAATTTAGTAGCGTAACGGTAACGGAAGAAAAAGTGCAGGTACAAAGAGCTGGCCTCAAATTTATTTTGTACAGGTGTAAACTTTTTCTAATTAAGCTTTCATAACAGTTATTAGTACAGTAATTGAATTATTATTTTATAGGTACGTACAAATACTCAACATCCATTTTTTTGTTCATGTTTTCAAATTAAAAAAACATTTTTACCAATGTGGTACTTGCATGGGAATTGTCCTATTCAACTTTTAGATTTAAGGACTTTCTATGCTAAGATAAAAAGTGTGGTACAGTTACGTGATTTAATATATCTAATTCTCCTAGTGAAAAGTTTTAGTTTATTTACTTAAAAATGACAGTACTTTTTGTAGTACAACAAAAACTGCAGTTTTTCAAAACATTCTTTCAAATCGCTTCATTAATCAATGGATACGAAAAATACTTTTGAATGCACTTATGAGATGATCACGCAGAAATTATTTTTTATTTTCAACTGAAATTACATGTAGAATATACCTACTCTCTTATAAAATTTTGTGAATTACTATTATCTAATAACTAAAACGTCCAAACAAATATTAGGGACACATGACACGTAGTCTAAAATATTATTCTCTGTGTTTATATACTTCAGAGTTTTCTTTTTGTGATTTGAATTTGCAGATAATTATAGATAAGACAAATTTAGAACCAGCAATGTTTTGATTAACTTCTAAGTTGTGAAAACCGTGGAAAAACCCATGTAAATCGTTAATAAAATAGTATTAAATTCTCTCGATAACCAGCAATAACTTATTTATAGTCTTGATATAACTTTTATAGTATCTCATTCCAATATTTTAAGCAATATACTTTTATATATCTAGTATAAGAGTCCTGTTCGTTATAAAAGTAAAAGTTTTATTCATACTGGATACATTTAACTGAATCGTCTAAAATGCTTTGAATTTAGTGTGTATGATTTGAGCTAACAACTGTATCTTTGTGTCCTGCTTTTATTCTGATCTCTAAGAAAGATTTTGTGATTTTAGTAAATGTTAACTATGGTGAAAGATATGCTATATCAACAAAAAGACATGTTCCTTATTGTTTCTTAAATATTAGAACGTATTTATAACTATTAACCACATTTAGTAAAATTTTCAATGTACCTAGTTATGATCAATTCCCATAGCTCTAATACTCTCGTTTTAATAATTTGAAGTATCTACCTACAATCACATTTTTTTAATAATTGGCAATATAAATGTTACCATTCTACTTATGATGATAATTGAAATTCAGATTTTAGCTTATAAGTTTGATAATATGAACGACAATACATCTGTAAGAGTTGCTGTAAGGGTAAGACCTTTAGTACAAATTGAAAAATCGAAAGGATGTAAGGATGTGCTAGATGTGATAGAAGAAAATGAGCAGATTGTTATCAAAACTTTAGATAAGGATAAAGCGTACACATTTAATTATGTTCTATCAACTTGCTCAACACAGCAGGCATTATATAATAGATGTGTTCAGCCCCTCTTGGGAAATTTATTTAAGGTATTCATTTTTATTATAATATAACTAAGTATTTATTATGTTCTTTTTTTATTGAAATTTGTCAGGTTCGTGTTTGATTACTTTCAATGTAGATTGAAGACTCCCTAGATACACAGTTAAAGGGGATTTGGTCAACACATTATCTAGTAAAAAAAGAAATCCACAGATGTCTGTAGCACCTGTGATGCAAATATATCATTCAAGTTTCAAACTAGTTTGTTGTTTATTTATAGTGTTCAATGGTCTCCTGGGAGATAGGTAACCTATCTATCTATGCTTTTAAAAAGAATATAATCATACTTTTATCAATTTGATCTTATGAAGAAAATAAATCTAAAGGTCTACCTGAAAGATCGTAACAGATCCATGTGATGATGGGGTTTGTTATCGCTTTCGGGAGAGGGACAATTTTTATTATTTTCAATAATAGCAAAATAGAAGGTTCTGTGCATAAATTTTAGATAAATGAGTCAGACTTCTGAATGTTAAACACTTGTTCTTAAGTTTTACATTTTATACCATTAAAATCTAACAAATAGTTTTGTACATGTGTCTTAATTGAGTACAAAAATTCTTACGATGTGGGGTTCTACCAAGTTTAACCGGAAAGGACACATCTTAGAAGAAACTATAATATCCAAAAATTTAAACTTCTTCAATGATGGGAGACCAATCATATTAATCATCAAACAGGCACAACATTAGCAATTGACATTTCTTTAATTGACACAACCATATCCACTATGCTAACATGGGAGGTTTTACCATACTCATATGGTAGTGACCACTACACCAATACAATTTCCTTAACACACCAAATGACATATATAAAATCACCTAACTTAAAGTGGATTATAATAAAAGCTAATTGGATTAACTTTACTGAAAAAAATTAACAAATTATTAATTGGACCAATGTTTTACCACTTGATAACATAGACATCTCTTTAAGCACATTCTTAGCAATTATATTAGCAGCCACAGAGGAATATTAGGAAAAACAAAGATTCTTATAGATTATAAACCACTCTCATGGTGGACATAAAAACGCAGATCTGAAGCAAGGTACACTCTTAAGAAAACAGAAAAGAATTTAAAAAAAATGTATTTCATCCCTTAACACCTCAACAACGATAAGCCTTAACAGAACTCACCAAAGCTTTAAACTCCTCCAAAGATTCAAGCCCTGGCCCAGATGGTAAATGGGAAAACATTACCTTTAAAGTTTTATAATTTTATCAGGATCTACCAAGTATTTCCATCAATCTGGTCCGAAGCCATAGTATTAACCCTGCTTAAACCATATATAAACCTCGAACATCTCCAGAATCGTACCTCCCAATATCCCTAGCCACAACAATGTGTAAGGTTTTAGAGAAAATGATCAATAAGAGATTACAATAGTTCCTAGAGAAACAGTAACTCCTTATTCCACAACAAAGTGGTTTCAGAGAATATTGATCCATCACAAATAACTTAATTGACTTAGAATCAGGAATACACTAAGCATTTGCAAATAAACAAATTTGTGTCGCAGTCTTCTTTTACAATACAAAGGCCTACAATACTATAGAGCGATTTAATATCATATTGCAGTAACAAAATTGGAATATTTGAGGTAATATATTAAAATTCATTTGAAATTTTCTCCAATCTTGCAGTTTTCATGTATGATCAGACAACGTTACCTCAGATAAAGAAATACAAGAGAGCGGCGTACCATAAGGATCTATAATAAGCACAACACTTTTTCTAATAATCAATAATGTCATACTAGATCAATGCTCGCCACTTGTCAATAGTAGACTATATGCTGATGACTTAGTTTTATTTGCCAAAGGGAAAACTTGACATCCATTCAAAACTATTTAATACATCAACCGTCAATAAACTAGAATTATGGTCTAAGTCGACCCGATTACAATTCTCTCCAACATAAACTAAATGTGTCTTCAGATAGGATAAATTGCAATAGCATTTTCTCACTCTTTAGATAATTTTATAAGATGGGATATATTGCAGAAACATGCGTACCTATCTGATGCATCTACCTATCTGAAGTCATAAAAATTTCATTTTTGTTAAAAATCCGGGTTAGGAGATATTACCAGGTAGCCCACAATATTATTTGTTCAATTATTTTTGATAATATATTTTTCAGAGGTAGACATTCTATATATATATATATATATATATATATATATATATATATATATATATATATATATATATATATATATATATATATATACCCCCAGATGGCGGAGTGCGTTAGAGCGCCGGAAATTGGGTTTTCTTGACCTGAAGGACGGGGTTCGAATCTCACTCTAGTAAGGGCTTTTTCATAAATAAAAGGTTCCACTAAAAATCTGGGGGTACAGGGTCCGTCAGTAAATGGCGAAAACTGGCGGACGACATCCCTCGCCCCTTGCCAACCCGCATTGAGGCAGCGTGGTAAGGTACGCCTCACAACCCCAGCATGACAGACAAGGACAAGTTACGGCCCTCATTCTCCGTAAGCCCGAAGGGCCCTAGGAGGGGTAGATCCTGGGAACCAGCCACGAGGGCAGAGGGTGCTAAGAATCTGCGGAGTCTAAACCACTACCCATTGACTACATTACACCTAGCAACTTATAACTACACTCTCTAATCAAGCTAGGATTATGGAACTGGAAACAGAGGCAGCAAAAATAAAGTGGGATATCATGGGCATTAGCGAAGTAAGACGAAAAAATGAAGAACTCATAGAACTTGAATCAGGGAATCTTCTATACCACCAAGGAACACCAACAGGAAGAACAAGCGGAGTAGGATTCCTAATTAAGAAAACCTGGAAAAATAGAATCATAAGGATAACAAGCACCTCAGACAGAGTAGCCAGCATAACACTAAGACTCTCCAAAAGATATACTATCCAGATTATTCAGGTATACGCCCCAACAATCAGCCATAGTGACGACGAAATAGAAGAATTCTATAATGAAATAACCCAAGCGCTCAGCAACGACAATAGTCACTTCAAATACATAATGGGAGACTTTAATGCCAAAGTAGGACACAGGAAAGACCAAGAAAAAGGAATGGGGAAATATGGATTTGGAGAAAGGAATGAAAGAGGAGAGAGATTAATACAGTTCGCACACTTTCAGAACATGTATGTGGCAAACTCCTTCTTCAAGAAGAACCCTAACAGGAAATGGACGTGGGAAGGCCCCGGTGCAACTATCAGAAACGAAATAGACTTTATCCTCACCAATAAAATTAACACAGTAAAAGATCTAAGCACGCTCAACAAGTTCACTACAGGAAGCGACCATCGACTAATTAGAGCTCGACTGGTCTTAGATATAAAACTAGAAAGGTCAAGACTAATCAAAACCAACACAACGAAAAACATAAACAACGAAAGGCTGAGAGAGAACTCTCACCAATATGAAGCACTACTAGAAGAAAGACTACAAAAAGTGGAATATAACAACCCTGAACTGATGGACACAATTCGAAACTGCGCCGTAGAAGTGGGAGGTCTGCAACAACGAGGTGAACACAAAAAACTAACTCCGGAAACAAAAGCACTATTACAAAAACGAAGAGAAATGAAAAAGACAACAAACATTCAAAGAATTGAATACACCGAACTGTGCAAGACGATACGAAAGAAAATCGCAGAAGATATCAGGAATTACAACGAGAAACTGGTACAAACAACAATAGAAAACCGTAAAAGCTACAAAAATGCAAAAAGGGCACTAATAATAGGGAAAAGACAGATAGTTGCATTAACTGATGGAAACACAAGAACCACAGACAGGAATGAAATAATAGACCTAGTAGCCAAATTCTATGGAGACCTATACAAGGCCCCTGAAAATTTGGAAGAAATAATAGAACACTCAGAAGATGCCATACCAGAAGTTTTGGTGGAGGAAGTAGAAATGGCACTGAAAAGCATGAAAAATGGCAAAGCAGCGGGAAATGACGGCATCACGACCGAAATACTCAAATATGCAGGAGCTAAAACATGGAAGTACCTTGCCAAACTATACACGAACTGTCTGATGTCCAGGAGCATACCTAAAGAGTGGAACAGCGCCCTTATAGTGTTGATCCACAAGAAAGGCAGCAAAGAAGACATTAAGAACTACAGACCAATAAGTCTACTACCAGTGACGTACAAGGTATTCACAAAGATCATTCACAACAGAATACAAAATACACTAGACTCGGCCCAACCACGAGAACAGGCTGGATTCCGCAAAGGCTTCAGTACAATAGATCACATCCATACCCTCAAAGAGGTTATCAGTCGAACCAAAGAATACAACCAACCACTAGCACTAGCCTTCATCGACTTTGATAAAGCATTCGACTCTATATATCCCAGAGCAGTAATAAATGCCCTAACAGAACAAGGGGTCGACAAGTCATATATTGAGACCCTAGCAAATATATATAGGGAAGCCAAAGCGAGAGTTAGGATATATGAAGACACACCAGAATTCCCCACCAGCAGAGGAGTTAGACAAGGAGACGCAATATCATCAAAGTTATTTACAGCAACACTAGAAAGCATCTTCAGAAAACTGGGCTGGAACAACACAGGTCTGAATATAGATGGAGAATACTTGAACCATCTAAGATTCGCTGATGACATCATCCTGATAGCGAGTAACTCTGGCGAAATGCAACAACAAATAAATGAATTGAATGCAGCAAGCAACAAAGTAGGCCTTAAAATAAATCTGAGTAAGACCAAGATAATGTATAACGAACTGATAAACGCACAAGAAATAACAATTAATGACACTGCCCTGGAAATAGTAGAGGAATACATATACCTGGGTCAACTAATACACATATCAGGCTCTCTACTTCCAGAAATAAACAGAAGAATCAAATTAGCATGGAGAACATTTGGACAGAACTCATCTTCAAGTCTAGAATGTCACTCCGTTTGAAAAAGAAAGCGTTTGATCAGTGCGTACTACCAGTATTAACATACGGCTGTGAAACCTGGACCCTGAAAACTAATATCATTAGAAAACTCCAGGTAACGCAGAGGTCTATGGAACGATGCATGCTTGGAATAACAAGGAGAGATAGAAAAAGGCTTGATTGGATCAGACAAAAGACCCAAGTGATAGATGTCATAAATAGAATCAGATCCCTAAAGTGGCAATGGGCGGGGCATCTCGCTAGAAGGACAGACGATAGATGGACCACAAAGATAACGCAATGGTATCCCCGAGGCGTGAAAAGACCAAGAAGACGCCCCAACTTAAGATGGGACTACGACATAAAGAAACTTGCAGGATCAACTTGGGGCCGCATAGCTAGCAATAGACAACAATGGGCCCACATGGAAGTGGAATATATAAATATGTAAAGGGAGGCTACACCATAACAAAATGTTTGAATAAGCTGCATATGATGATGATGATGATGATGATGATGATATATATATATATATATATATATATATATATATATATATATATATATATATAAAATTAATGGATCTTCGCCAAATTTTTCTTATAAGAAATGAAACTTCAAAAGTTTTTGTTCTTTACTGACGTTTCGAATCCTTCATTCATATAGGTTCATTATCATGGCCATTCGTATAATACACACAATGATGTTCCACCACACAGTTCAATTCATAAGACAATCTGCAACAATACATTACACAATAAAAACTTTTCTTATATTTATTTAAAGATGATATATACATTATTTAATCAAAGTTGAAAATATATATTTGAGAGTTTACACAAACATTTGTTAAATATCCCTACCTTTTCTTATATTATAAAATTTAAAATTGAAAAACTCACCAATTATTTTTATACCTCCATTTTGGTTTTTTAAAAACAATTATAATAAAACATACATATAGGACGAGGACAATTGATTTTGTAACGTCATTTTCAGTATAAAATTGTGTTAATTTTTATAGTTTACACATTTCCATTGTTTAATTCATATTATATTTCAAATAGTAGAGATATCTTTACTGTGTGCATCGTTGGCGATATGAAATAATTTCTTTTTTAAACACAAAAACATCAAAATAATAAAACATTTAATTTTATATAAATTGAAAATTTCATACTGCCAATTAACCAATAAATATATTCTTTATATAGTTTCACTGTTATAAGATGGTAAATATGAAACTCAAAATGTACCAAACAGTCATTTGTTAACATTGATGATAGATGCTCTGATATATTTTAAGCTCAATATTTATTTTCTTCCTAATATTAGTGGATGAATGTTCTCTTTTAAACACAATTTTTATAATTTCCAAGCGTTTCTCCTCAAAATTTGCCAAGGAATTGATAGATATTAAAAGTCTAGCTATTTTCGGCGAATTAGGATAAGTTTTATGCGATAGTAGTAAAAATGTTTCACTACGAAGTTTGTCTTCTTCTATGTTACTCGAGCTAGATGGTTTAATTAAATATTTTAGCCGTTATCTGAAAAGTAGTCCTAAAGGTTCTGACAGTTAAGTTAACATTATAACCTACTCTTTGTTGAAATCCAGCAAAAAATGCTCCATTATGTCCTGGTTTAGCCATTGGTGAACCAAAAAGGAACTAAAGCCTTTTGATATTCGTATAAGCTAACAATTGCATAAATGGACAATATGAATCCATCGAATGATGCGGGTCGTGTTGGCCATTTTTGGTTAATTTAACCACCACCTTTGATTCCACAATTGTCAGTTTTATCATTAGAAAGATCACTATTGTAGGGATTTTCAGAGTAAGGCATTTTGCTGTTAAGTCAGTCGAACAAATTACTTAGTCTTCAAAAACTTCACAATTGCAGGAGCTGTTGGGTATTTAAATTGTCCATTATCGTGAACAGTTTTTATTCTATCTAAATATTTGCAATACCAATTTACAATTAATGTTCCATTCAAGAAATAATTAAACTGCTCTTGGAGTATTATTTAAATAAATAAATAAAATATTAAGTAACTAATTAAGCTTCATAAAAAATTATCAACAATATTAATACTAATGAATGAATATCTACAGCGGTTTTTATTGCCTGTTAACATATTAATACCACCTAAGAAATTCAATCAAAATTTACATTTAGCAACTTTGTTTCCATATGCCGAATACCAAATTATAGAAATCTGTACAAGAGTTGAATTCGAGCGACAGATGGCCAAAATCCCTGTTCCTTTTGGGGTACCAAACAAGGGTTACATAAAAATATATGATCGGTGTACATCTAGGGAGTCTTTAATGAATGCTTTTTGTATGATGACGCGAATCGGTCAACCTGAATTAGAGGATAATTAATATTTTAATTAATTTGATTGATTCTTTTCAATAGTCAAAACGTACTAGTGAAGTTTTTCATCTTATTGAAAGTTTAACACTGCAGCTTTTAACTGTTGTGTATTAACAGTGTTTCTGGGATTAGCTACAGACCACCTTGTGTGGTTATCATTGTTTTGAAGTTTTTCCTGTAAAGCTATCAATAACTAAGTTATTAAGCTGCAACATTATTTTTTGAACACATTGTATATTTTCATAAATATATATGCATGTGTTGTAAAAATAGAGTTGAATTGGATATTTTTTAGGGATATAATTTAACAATTTTGGCGTATGGACAAACTGGATCTGGAAAAACGCATACAATGGGCACAGCATATATGGGTGAAGGGGATATGGGCGTGATACCAAGAGCAATCACTGAAATATTTGATTTTATTAAAGATAATTTTTCATTTGATTTCATCGTTACAGTCTCTTTTATGGAGCTGTATCAGGAAATTCTCTATGACTTGCTGAGTGATAGACCAAGGGATCAATGTACCCTAGAGATAAGAGAAGATGTTACTAAAGGTAAAGATATAAATACTTTTTAGAATATTATTGCATATTTGTACCATATTTAAAATTGTATATACATTGTTGGAAAAGCCAATTGCAATGAATTGATTATTTCGGTTAGGGGAGGGTGGTTTATATTGGGACTATTTTTTTAAATAGAAATTTATAAGCATACTTTTGGTATCATGGAACTAATTTTTGTGTGGGAAGATGGTGATATATGTTCTTAACATGAAACACCAGTGCTCCGAATTTTAACAAACAAAGTAGAAAAAATATGTCTCTTTATAGACCACTATTCCTGCATGGACCACCTCTTGATTTATACTGAGACACAGGAGAATTTAAGTATGGTATATAATAAGATATTTTTTTGATGAAAAAGTTTTGATACGTTAAAAGAAATTTTTATTTCAAACACAAGGAAAATTCATTCTGAATATAAAAAAATGCATTTAAGTATTCAGAGCAACGAAAAAAATATTACACATTGTAAGGTGTGAAATAAAAGTTAAACCTGAGCTGCTTAAATATTCTCTCTGTACCTCCAATTAGGGTAGGTTGAGGAAGTTTACAGACAATGTCATAGAAGTTGATATTATCATGGTCTGCCCTATCTGTAAAGATAAATGTGCTGTTTAATGTCTTTTTCATAAAATTAACAAAATACCTATTAGTTACTTTACGGATTTGCCCTACATAGTGTCTTATGTTCCTTTTAAGAGGATATGTCACCAAAATAAAATCGTTTACTTTCAACACTAAACTGGTGACATTGTCCTTTAAGCCACCATAAGAAAAGTTGGCAATCCGATCAGTTCAAGATTATACAAAATGAGGTGATTGTAGTTAAGATGTCAAGTTTGAAAACAAGGTGCATACATTTTTATCATGTATAACCTATATCTACGTACATTTTTTACAATACTTGCTGCTTAAATATTTCCAATGTTTTACTTGTATTTCTTTGACTGTTTTATTTTACAGTTTAACTGTATAAACTGTTTTTAGGAATCCATATTCCAAATTTAACTGAAGTCGAAGTAAATTCAGTCAAATCAATATTTGAAGCTTTACAAAAAGGCACATCTAGACGAGCAACAAGTTCAACAGCTATGAATGCACACAGCTCAAGGAGTCATGCAATACTTACTGTAAATATTGCTATGAATAGTAAGGAACAGAGGTAAGTACCAATAATTATTAACAATTACCTTTAATTTTTATTCTAAACGGTTTTCAGTAGTGAAAATAAACAAGCCAAGCTGCATTTAGTAGATTTAGCCGGTAGTGAAAGGCCGAAAAAAACGGGAGCTGTAGGGAACACATTCAAGGAAGGTGTCACCATAAATAAAGGATTATTTGTATTGGGGAACGTTATCAGTGCTTTGGGAGACGAAAAAGGACAGCATGGGTTCA
The DNA here is from genome assembly GCA_963921935.1 of Galeruca laticollis. Classification (NCBI taxonomy): domain Eukaryota; kingdom Metazoa; phylum Arthropoda; class Insecta; order Coleoptera; family Chrysomelidae; genus Galeruca; species Galeruca laticollis. The sequence goes on along the minus strand of OY998178.1, from coordinate 107,463,572 downwards.
TTCCTTATAGAGATAGTAATTTGACAAGACTTCTTAAAGGTTTGATTATTTTTTTTACTAAAAAAAGAAACCGAAAATAATATTTATATATTTACCAGTATAATTTACATGTAATATGCATATAAACAGTTGTAAAGCAAAATACACGAAAAACATAAACCACAGAGGGATGGATAATTTTGCTGATAGTATTGTTAGATAAGGGTACCTTGGAAAGTAATTTTGCTCTCAATTCTCCCACTCCCATCATGTCTAGAGCAGCCGGTAGAATAAGCTCTTCTGCAATAGTATGAGGTTTTTTGCATTTGCTACCCTGTATGCCACCTTGAATGCTAACAGCACATTGTTAGGTATTGAGGCTTGCTAAGTGAACACTTTTTTTGTTTTTATTAAATTTTGTAATTTGATTTTGTTTTTTATTTCCAGATTCTTTGGGAGGTAATAGTATAACGTTAATGATTGCTTGTGTAAGTCCAGCAGATTACAATTTAGAAGAGACAATATCAACGTTAAGATACGCAGATCGGGCTAAGAAAATTAAAAATAAGCCTATAGTTAATCAAGATCCGCAAGCTGCTGAAATTAATACACTTAAAAAGACGATCCAACAGTTACGATTGCAGATTGTAGGTCAAGGTAAGGAACAACATCTTAAAAGATTAATAGTAATAAACGTCATTTATTGGTACAACCAAATGGCCATCGCCTAAGGTGCTTCAACCTGTAATACTTACATCATACAATATAATAGACTTAATATTAATAAAAGTGACATTAATGTTGTATAAAAAAAAGCAAAGAGAAGTTTGTTATTGATTTTATTTTAACTTCGATATTGGTCCCATTCGTTTTCCTTTAATGTCTTGTGTTTACTGCCTTCTGGGGATATTTTCATTTCAATTGTTGTGTGTGATCTCATGCATACTGCATTCATTATTTCTATAGTATGCGTACTTGTGGAAAAAGTTTTGGTCAAAGTTGTTAGTCTATCCTTGAGTGGCTGTACTTTTGTGGTTTAGTATAGACGTTTATTTGGTGGATTGTGGAGTAGGTTTGATTGATGTCTCATTTTTGTGATAAGTCTTATGGTTGTTGTCTCTGCTGTCTGAAGTGTTTACCAAAAAGGTCTTCTTGTTAACTGATATATTGTCACTGTCATATGACAAGTGCTTAAGTCCAAAAAAGTATATTTTACAGGAGACAATACGGTTAAAAACTAGGATGTTTTTGCTTTACGATTTTCCCTCCTCGAATGTGGCGTTATAAGTTCTTACTAAAACTGTGTGTGTATCATTTATTTAGCTAAAACAGATCTAATACAATTAGGTTTAGTCAACAATATATACAAAGTCAATATTAGTCTAAATTAAAACACATCTACATTAGAATATAGTACACATAAGCTCAAAAAACATATATTAGTCATAAAAACTAAAAACAAATCTAAAAATAGATACAACAATAGTACTACATCCACACATAATATGAAATAAAACCGTACAAAACAATCTCGTCACGGCTATTTAACAATATTAAAACAAGAAGCACAAAAATGAGAAGTCACTTCCCAATCAGTCTCTTAGCCGCCTTTTAAAAATTTCTAAACCTATACTATTTTTTATATCGGATGGTAAAGCATTGAACACATCCAATCCTTTTAGAAATACCGAATTATAAGTTGAATTTTTCTTATATCTACGTACCTGATAGTTACTGCTATGTCTGATATTGTAATGATGTACTTCATTATTAATAATTAAATTATTCCGCAGATATACTGGTGCAATACCAACTTTAACTTTGTAAACAAATACAAGAGTATGATATTCGAACAGCTTTTTTATTGGCAACCAGCTGAGGGTTTCCAACATTTCATTTATTGGAGTGTATTTTGAGCAATATAGAATAATTCGCATGGCACGATTCTGCATCTTTTGAAGTATATTCATCTCATTTTGATTAAGAAAATATAAAATAGTTGCACAATAATTAAAATGAGGTAGTACTATAGTATTGTACATCATTAATCTTGCCCATTGACTAAGATACTGAGAACACCTCCTAAGATAGTTGATTTTAAAACCAATGGTTTTTATAATCTGATTGGCATGATTTTTAAATTTTAATTCACTATCAAAAGTTACACCCAAATACAAAAACTTGTCTACCCTTTCAATTTCATTTTATCCAACTTTTAATTTTAAATTTAATTCATTCAGCTGGCGATTATAAATTTGTCCCAATAGCATCCACTTAGTCTTATTGGTATTTACCTTTAACAGATTCACACAGCAATATTCATAAATGTTATTAAGTGTGATATTAATAGTTTTAGTAGTATATTGCAAATCATTACCATTGAAGTATATTAAAGCATCATCCGCAAATAAATGCATTTTGCAATCTCCTGCAACGCTTACAATATCATTCAGATATATCAGAAACAATAGTGGCCCCAGAATACTACCCTGAGGTACCGTTACATTATTATCTATTCTATCTGAATGTAAATTGTTCATTTTCAGTTTCTGTTGTCTTTCACAGAAATAATCTATTAGCCACTTCAAAGCATCACCATCAATACCAATATTTTAAATTTTTTGATTAATCTTTCTCTATTCACTGTTTCAAGGGCTCTTTGGAGATCAAGAAATATTTTACCAGTAGCATCAATCATATTCACTGGCCTTAAATTTGCTGCTTGAGTTGTATTAGGTACTTTAGGTATTGGTACAATTGTTGCTACTTTCATTGCAGCAGATACTTTACTCAATTCCAATGAACTGTTCACTAAATTTAGCAAGGGATCACACAAACTACTAAAACATTCTTGTAATAGCTCTACACTGATATCATCTGGACTGCTCTTCTTTTTTAATGAATCCACAATTTTGTTTAATTCAAATCGATCAATAAGGTTAAATTTGATTAAATTATTTTCTTTACTTTTGCTAACTGTTACATCAGCTGCAAATGATTTATCTATTTGTGCTGTAATTCCTTCAATGCTTTTAATATAATAGTTATTCAAAGAATTTGGCATTTCATTCATATCTGATAAAATCTCACCATTCCCCATATCAAACACATTAAAATTACTTATCTGATCGTTTGTTGGGACAAATTCCCTTAATGTTTTCCACATTTCAATAGAATTATTCTTATATAAATCTTTTTTTCTTTCCAAATATTTTTCTTTCCAAATATTTTCTTTTTTCTTCTCTAATTATTTTAACTGAAAAATTTGTTTTTTGTTTATAGATTTCCCAATTTTCAGCTGATTTATTAGAATTGTATGTTTTAAAACTTTCATTTCTCTCATTTGTAGCTTGTTTTACCCTGTCATTCCAAAGCCCCTTATAGTGATTATAAATTTTTACTTGCCTTTTTTGGAGCTACCACATTTAATATTGACAAAACCTTCTCCTCAAATTTTATATACATATTATTCAAATCCCATTCGTTATAATCTCAATGCAATATGTCTAATTTATTACTTGAAGCTTGATAATCAACTTCCTACCTCTAGTTTCTATACACACAGCATCAACTTTTTTAAAATCCATTTTTAATGACACCATAATATTTCGATGAGTACTAATTTTTGGTGTATGGCATACATTCACAACTGCTTCTGTATTGCTCAGTATCAAATCTATTAGAGAATTTCTCGTATTGCTTATATGAGTAAACTCTGTCACCAAATTTATAAACCCCATATCAAAAATAAAATTCCTTAACCTATTACTATATATATTGTTGTCACACCAATCTAAATTGAAATGACCACAAATAAATATTTTTGAATTCATCACTGTTGTGAAGGACATCTGTCACGGAAAGCGGATTCAGCTTTTGTCGCTGTCAACAAGACAGTTAATTTTATTTAGTAGTATTTGTCTCTGGCAGTTGGTATCTGTCCGCTGTCAGAGCTAGTTTTTTGTATCGTCTGAAGGTAGAGATCGAAGTGTGTGTGTTTTGTGTCAGTTTTGACAAATATATATAAAAATGCAGAAAAAGATTAGATTTTTATTTTTATAACCTATCAGTCAACAAGTTTACGAAGGATTGAAACTGCAGCAAGAGTTTCTACCAAAAGTACTCAAATCAGGGCAAGGGGCAAGCAAAGGTTTAATAATCAGCCCCAACAATCACATTAATGTTTTCTTCACACCAGTCCTCAAACAATTGCGCTGTGCTACTGCTCGGTGACCTATATAATGAACACACCGTAAACTTCTTATTTTGATAAAGGAATGTTACTCCTGTCAACCAATAGACCTTATCAACATAACTTTTGAAAACATCTACCATCTTTAAGTTATTCTGAGTTAAAACCGCAGTATCACCTGTATGTCTGCTACTATTGTCCGTTCTATTTAGTTCATATCCCTGAATATTAATTTCTGAATTATATATATCTTTCGTTACATGTGTTTCTGAGAGACACAAAACACTAGGTTTTTTATGTTCAACTAAATTTCTGAGTTCACCAATATGAGCTGGTAAGCTTTGTACATTTAAATATAGTATAAATGAATTGCTGGCCTGTGTCAATCTGTTTCTAGCACCTCCTGTCTTTGTTCTAAAAAAACACTCCCACTTTTAGTACTGTTTACAAAATTAATATCTTTCGAATTTTGTTGTTGTTGAGCCTGTTTAATAACAATATTATCAGTCACAACTATTTGGTTAAGACTAAGCTTTTCTAATTCAATATTAATGCCACTATGTATTCCAGGATTATTTTTAGAAAATATAAAATGTAAGTTACTATTAATCTTTTTCCGATTTAACAAATCTACAAAATTCTTACAGATATTTAGCTTACTTATTAATTGTCCTTTACAATTCAATACATTCAACATCTCGACCCTTCCCTCTGCATATTGATTCAGTTTGTAAAGATATTCATGAAATATGTTGTTGAACTTTTGAATAGAATTACAAATTTTATTTTTTTGACCGAAAACCTGTGGTATTGTAGTAAATAACAGGTTCGTATGAGTACAATGCTTTATCAAACTATTTATTTTACTTACTTTAGGGTACGGATTATTTGAAAAATTATTGATACCACCCATTATTAAAATATAATCCGATAATGTATAATCTTTGAAGAGTTTTTCTAAATCTTCTATTATACCCTCAATAAATGCTCCAGGTTTAATAATTGATTCAACTTGATAATTTGTCCTTCCTCTAAGTATATGTCCCAGTGCGATTTTAACAGTCAATTAGAATAAACGTGTTTAAAACAGCTCTCTTATCAACAAATCGTTTTTGTTAAGAATTCCAATTCTATTGAACCGATCAATCCACCTAGTAAATCAGTTAAACAAATTTATAGTTCAGTGAAAAATGTTTAGTGCAGATCCCCCTGACAAAGGGGGAACTTCAGATCTGTGCAATAACAATGATAACTCAAGGAATGTGCGTTACAATTCAACATACCAAACAGCATTTCAGGAAAGCAAAAACTTGAGAAAGGATAAAGAAACACGCTTGTCTGGCCAGACAGCGACAGGTATTTCAGTACAAGTAGCAAAAAAGTTCAAACCTGATAAAATTTACGTATTTATCGAAAAAATTAATAATGAGAATTTAGGAAATTTACATCCCATGTCAGTTGGACACTTATTACATAAAAAACTAAAAGTTCAAAACATTACTAAAATACAAAAGGTAGGTAGAAATATAGTAAGAGTAGAGGTTAAAACTACTAAAGACGCTAATATGTTAATAGAAAACGAAAACTTGAAAGAGGAACAATTAAAAGCATTCATACCCAATAATTTAATAGAAAGGAAAGGGGTAATCAAAGAAGTAGATACCACATTCAGTGACGAGTATTTGTTGGAAAATATTGAGTCTCTAAACGCAGTCACCAGTATTCGTAGATTTAAACGAAAAATTGATATTGATGGGGAAGCAGTATATATACCAATGCAAACAGTTTTAGTGTCATTCGAGGGTAACATGTTACCCCCATTTGTTATAATTAATAGCGTGGTATGTCCTGTAGAAAAATACATTCAAAAGGTAGTACAGTGTTACAACTGCTTGAGGTATGGCCATATGGCCAAGCACTGTAAAAGCACTAACACACTATGCATAAATTGTAGCAAGAAAAAGGAAGAAAATCATTCATGCAAAGATCCTGAAGACACATTTTGTTTTTATTGTAAATCAAACGATCATAAAACGATAACATAAAAAATGCCCCGTATTTGAAAAACAGAAGCAAATAAAACAATTCATGTCAGATAATAATGTAACCTATATAGAAGCAAAAAGTTTACTGTACTTAATTGAGTTTGATTGAGCTTTTGCTGTACTATTTCATTTGATCTCATCCCCATTACATCCATATCTCTCAAATGATTTTCGTATTCTTTTATTTTAGTTTTGAGTCTATATGTTTCACCAGCGTAAATATGATTATCCTCTGTCAGTATTTTGATGGCACCCACCATATTAAGTTACTTTTCATATCTGCATCACCAATTTCAAGTCTTTTACAGTAATGCTCTTTTTGTTCTAATAATTTTCTCAATTTTTCAACTTCTTCAATTAACTTGTTTTTAATTATTTGATTGGAATCCTCAAGTTGACATTCTTTACTACAATATATAATGTGTTCTTCTATCACTGTCACTCCTTTTCTTCTGGCCAGACAACTGTCATGATATATACCAAAGCACACATTACAACAAACATTTTTTAGTTCCTTATTTTTACAACATTTACATACCTTATCCATTTTAATTTTCCTACGCCACTGGCAATCAGCTACCACAAAAGATGTTTCAGCTTCTTATCTTAATCAGGTTTTTGTCATATTTCTTGTATAAACACACACCTTTTTCATCTAATTACACATTTCCTAATAATTATTTAACTTTTCTGTTCAAACACATGAATAATGTTACTCTATAAATTATTTGCTTACCATTGATATAATTTTCAAATTTTAAATTGCAATATTTTTCATTAAAATTGTTACTTATTACAGAGCCAAAATAAAACCTGTTGTCAACAGTTGAACTGTTATAAGTAACAGCAAAAAAACGGGATTTTTAGTAAAACCAATGAACTAAGTAAATTTCACTTGTTATATTGTCACATACTCTGTACTTGTGCAAGTTTCATTTTTTTAAATTATTGTGCATACTTTTTTAATAATTATTATAAAAATAATACACTAAAGAAATAAAGACGTTTTATTATAATTATTACATTAAGAATTAATATAAAACCAAAAAAACATGAAAAATTACTTGCAAATGGATTTGTTTTTTTTTGTTGGTTTTATTGCAGCCAAATACTTTGTGTTAGGTTATATATAGTAATATGTGTGATGTTTATATTTGAATCCAATTTCAATGAAGGGTCAATCAGAATCGATACTGAATTTGTTATTGATTTTCGTGTTGTGGATATGTATCCTATTACCCAAGAGTGCCCTAATTTAACCTATCAAACTATCGTCGTCTGCGATTCAAGTTAATACCGCATTTCAGTCAAGGGATTGGTACAGGGTTACAAGTTTTCTCACCCAGGGGTCGTTCGGGGCATTATTTGAACACATACAAAGGTAGACCACGGATGGAAGGTATAAACATTTGGGTTAGGGTAACAAAGGTCACAAGCTCTATATAACTTGACTATATCAATATGTTAGTCATCCTTAGAAATTTTACTAGGCAATCTAATATTTTGATGTTATTCAGCTCCAGTAAGTGTAACATGTTGATGGGAGGGTATATTTTTTCATGTATTATGTTATTATAAAGTTCTTTCGTGGCATGATATTCCAGGCATTTAAAAAATATATGATCCAGATCTCCTATGACTTTGCAGGCTGTGCATAAGTTTGATTCGATTACGCCTATTTTACTTAAGTGCTCTGGGTACAACGCGTGTTCAAATTTCATTCAAATTATACAGCTTTATACCACTGATGTTTTGGTATTTCCCTATGTGTGTGTATCTAGTAGGCTTTGTTTTTACATAGTGATCCCATTTCTTTTTCCATGCTGCTTGAAATTTTCTTTTGTATAATATATTTATGCAAGCTTGTAGTGCCACTTTGTTCGATTGACATTCATCTTTTTCAGCACTTGTTTTGGCTAACTGATCAGCTTCTTCGTTGCCGTAAATTCCATAATTTGCTTTTACCCATATTATTTGAATGCCACTCTCTTTTCTTAATGTGCGGGCGAGTGATGGTATCTACTGCGTTATTATTCAAACATTGGATGACAGACAGCGAATCCGTTAGGATATATACATTTTTCTTTTTTTGGTGGATTGTATGTTCTAGCACCTTCATTATGCCTGCAGCTTATACTGGAAATATAGAATAGTAGTTGCTTGGCTTAAAGGTTTTTCCTTCTTTCGTTTCCTGCACTTAGAAAGCGGTGCCTGTACTTTTCGATGTCTTTGATGCATCTGTATATATTGTTATTGTACTGTTGATGTCTTTTTTTGTAAGTCTATTAATTTTTTCTTTGTTTAACTCAATATCAGTGATATAAACTGATAACTGATATTGAAAATATTCTAGTAAACAAATCGGCATAATGTTGCAAACTCGCTCACATTCGCTATTAGTTTCTAATTAAATACACATTGTAGTAAAAAGCAATTTTCATTGTCATAAAATTATGATCGTTTACCATGCACCCTTTCGTGAATCATAAATTTCTGGTAGTTATATAATATGTAAATGATTTTCATTAATGATATACTTGATTTGAATTTAACTAGTGTACTTAACAGAATCTTTAATATTTAATTATACATTTTAAACACATTAAGAAATTGAACAGTATCGTATTCAGCAGAACTGTCCATAATCTAACCAATTTTTTTATATTATTGTGCTCCTATATTTCATTGCACATGTATTTACCATAACAACAATAATTTTGCAAATTTATTTCACCGATTTGGTCGATCTCAAGCAGAAATTTACAATTTCAGCAACCCAGTGAAGTTGATAGTAATGCACTTTAATAAAATTAGTAAACATACTATATTATCGTTTTCAACTTTTGGACACGAATCAATATGCAAATATTTACAGTAAACATTAGAAATTCTACAAATGTTAATATCTTTATATAGATACTGCAAATTGAACAAAATGATAAGAACGAGAAGTCATAATTACTAAACATTGGTTTCTGCTGGATATTTGACAGACGCCCTACTAACCGTATATATGTACAGGTCATTAGACATTTCTCAAAAATTACATTTGAATTATTATTCTGACAGAACTTTAGTTTTGCCAGAAATTGATAAAATTTGTTATTTTAAATGGAAATTCATATATTTTTCAAGGTAGTACTACCGGTTTTAGAATTTGCATTCAAAATTTAATGAAACTTGGCATATTGGTACAATATTATAATATAGGTCTGTTCCAACTGACACGAAAAACATACAATGTTTGGCTCAAAACCAGTTTACCTGCTGATTAGTGAGTATAATAAGTATTTTTAATTATTGACATCAAATTCACTAATCAGCAGGGTGAACTGGATTTATATTGTACATTGTACGGTTTTCGTATCAGTTGGAACATATTTAATGAACCAGTTAAATTTTCAAAGGACTAAAAAGTTATATCATTTCACAAAACGTCACCTGCGGATGTCAATAAAAGAGGTATCAAGGAAAGAAAAAAAAATTTAGACTTTTTGGTTAAATTTGAGCTTGTAATAAGAATAATTAAAAAAAATGTTACATGTGACAACGCAGTCAAAAAGGTTATGCCCGCGCGAAATTTAAACATGCTTAGAATGGGGTATGTGGGGATATCAGTGTTATACACATTTTTTAGTACAAAATATACGAATTACTTTTTACTAATACATTATAAAATAAAGAAACTTATTATGAAATATATAGTAAAATATAAATTAAGTTGAAGATCTCTTAAATAATTTTCTTTACTTTGAAAGTAATAAGGAGTTTGTAAGTTACATTTGCAGCAGCCATATTTTTTCTGATACATGTGCTTTCAATAATTCAATAGTTCTTTGATAGCCTTACGCAAATTTTCTGAAAGTTTTACTTTATTACATGCATCATCCCAGTTGAAGAAAAAGATAATTAAATTATCTGTTGTTATGTTCAATGTTTTTAAAACCTTATCCAACATCAATATGGCATAAAGAGCATCTCGTGTTTTGTTTTAAGCCCTCGAATAAAGTCGCATCTTTAAAACCATCACCAATATTTGCATGTTGATAATTTTCAGGGTTTGATTTGTAACTGCACCAGTTCCTACAATGATTATGATGGTTAAAAGTATGATAAGGAATGTTTTTAATAGCTTGTGCCATTAATTTCATGGCCTTGATTTTGTGATCTGCTGTAATTAAACCATTTTTTTTAATATAGAATAGCAGTGGCTGTTAATTCTTTAAAATTCTTACTTATTTTATATAATTTGCTAACAACACGTTTCGATTTTTATCATACTGCTTTAAAATTTCATGGTCATTTGCCACTATTTTGCATTAATGCAGCAATGCCAAATATAAATACTAGGGAAATCAAATTACACAAAGCAAACATTTGACATTTGTGGTATCGGTTGTACTTACTTATGTTGAGCAAATTTTCTTTAAAAAGTCATATGTCAATGTTATATTTTTTGAGATATCTAGCTTTTTATTAGAATTCTTTAAAAATGCATGTACCTTCCCAAGTTAATTACATAACAGTTCATTTTTAAAGAATAATTGTTGGCCAATTTATTGAACAAATGTTGGTCAAGCCATCAATAGGTTTTATTTTCATTATGCATAGTGTTCTAAATTTTTATTTTTATTTTGATAGAAAAAATATCTTTAACCAATTTCCTCAAATGGAAAACCCTATATATATATATATATATATATATATATATATATATATATATATATCCAAATTTTCCGTTATAAACCCAATTTCTTCTATACCAATATTTTCAAATGAAAGTATTAATTTACTCATTATAAAGTAGAATTTTTTCCACTCTGTATTTGGATAAGTTCCTTATTCCCACGTCTCGAATTTTCAACGAATGTCTTTTAGAATCACTTGTATATAGAACACGTTTGACCCTCATTTCATACAACATAAATTATTTAAAAAATAAACTTTTTTAAAGGTTAAAACAAACTTTTGCACTGTATCGTGCTAACAGAAATTTCTCCAAAAATGTAGAATATCTATATTTTTGTGACCCATTATACTGTCTCTGGTTAGCTGAAAATCAATAGGGTTCATCTGTGAGACACCCTTAACAATATCCAATTATAAAATTGGTGACTTTATGCACTCTGGAGACTTGTATCAAGATAAAATTACAAAAAGTGGCCATCGATGACGACATACACACAGGATTTTTTTCTAAAAATCATTTTTCGTGTTATTCTCACTAAAAAACGTAAAAAAACGAAAATTCCAACTTTTTTGGGATAAACCAATACTTTTCTCGCATCATAGATCGGGTTGGCGGAAAAGTGAAATCGCGTAATTCCATTCATAAGAATCATGTTTAACATTCATTGATTTAAAAGAATTGTAAAACTTGAGAATTGTTGAAATAGCCATTAAAAAAGAACTTGAAATTCATATGAATTATTTCTGAATCCGTCTCTGTGTCTTTATGCTTCGCGCGCATTTCCGTTGATATTCAAAATATCAAATATCAACATAATTAGTGTTGTGAATGCACACTGCCAGTGTGCATGGTTAGTATCGAAGATTATCGATATTTTTTGAAAAATTACAAATAAAATTGTATAAAGATGTTGTCTAGAGGGAAGAAAATGATCAGTTTAGTGTTAAAAGATTTACATTGTGTAAAATCAAACAATAATAGTGATAAATTTGAATTATATACAAATCCTAACCTCAATAAATCAGGTTCGGATATTTCAAATAATTCCGGTAAGTTTTTCATTTTGTTTATAATAACAGTAAAATAGTTTTTACTACTTTTACACGGAGACACATGTTAAAAAGAAAGCCAAATAAACATGGAATATTAGGACGGGCGCATTGAATTATAAATATGAAAAAATGTATTCAGAGAAAACTTCCATGCATTTAATAATAATAATAATAAGTTTATATTGAGAACAAAAAATAAATAAAATTTACAAATAATTGAATTATCTATTTTCAAAACCCGACAAATCCAAATGTTGGGAAATTGGAAAAACTTACCGAAATGTTACCATTGTTTAATTGTATCAATTTTGTAGGCATTTACAGATCAAGTTTTTTTATTAAAAAACTAACTTTCTCCAAATATAGTAATAATTTTAAAAAATGGATATGTCAGGCTTTCAAATTGTATTTTGGATTTGTTGGGCTTTCATATTGTATTTTGGATTTGTCGGATTTTGCATCACACACGTATGTATTTATGGGAATTTGATTTATATTAATTAAAATTCCTCACTATTTTAAACATTTAAAAAATCAGTAAAATGGTTTAACTCAAACAGATTTTTTAAAATGATAACAAGTCCGTGATTTCGTCAACTGGTTCGCACAAATTATTTTCCGTAGAAATTATATGTTCCATATTTAAATACCAATGCAAATAATATTTTCCAGTTAATTTATTCATATGCATGACAAGAAACTAAATATTCTTCAAAAATAATAAACGCTCGATAAATATAATGAATGCCCGATAGAAAATTTACATGCTTAAAATAATAAATATTCGATAAACATAATAGATCCTTGGTAAATAAAATAATTTCTCCATTCCATATATATATGCTTCCTAAATTATTAAATATTTGATAAAAATAATATATTCTCAATAAATGTTACAAATGATCAGTATCAAATTCAAATGTTTCCTAAATTAATAAATACTTTTTAAAAATAATAGAGGCTTGATTACTTTAGTGAACTCTCAGTACCAAACTAGAGATAATAAATGTAGAATCAATGTTTAATGGAAAATTGATGACTGGCTTAGATTAATAGCGAGGTTGCTATGCACTGTAACCTTAAGGTTTATTGACACTGCCTTATTTTTTCCTCGTCTTGGTAAAAGTCTTTAATCATATTAAATATGAAATGCCATTGTGCAAGAGGTTTGATTGCACTTTGAGTCCTTTTCCCAACCAATTTTGGTGCAAGATTTTAATGAGTGCAGAGTGCTTTCCATTCATTGACAAACCGTCATCACCACATGGTCCAGGTGTACACCAAATCCTTACAACCAGAAGAAACATTTAAAACAAATTAAAGTCGCTAACTATTAAAATAACAATAAAAACAATCCATTGTACAAGGGATGACTCCCTGAAATTGGGGATAAAAGTTAACTTATTCCAACATGTGTGAAACAGCTGTATGATAGCTGTATTATGTAATGATGTGGGATATAATGAATTTTGTCGAATAAAGAAGTAGGAGAGGTCTCAACCATGTGACCCATTGGAAAAATAATCTTTCATAAAGCTGTTATATTCATTGTAAAGCTGGGAATTTTTCAAAATATGGTTTTCCATATTTTTACGTAAGACAGGATGAAAGAAAAGAGTGTGAGACTAATGGTTTATTAGCGGTATTTATTATACCGCTAATAAATCGGTTCCCCTTTTTACTGTTTGACTTTGTCAGGTTTAAAGATGTTTGCAAATATATCTGATTCCAGTAACATATCTATAGTAGATGAAATGTTAAACATCTTATCAGCCAATTCCAACTTAGAAATACAGGGAAATGTATCAACTGAAAATGAATGAATGGGCATATTATTACAAATTTTTGACATTATTTCAGTATCCAAATTAAATAAGGGATTTTATTTATTTAAAGGTTTTGAATTACAACTTAAAGACTTGTTAAAGAAAGTTCCAATATCTTCGACTATGTTACATCTGTTGGCAAATTTTTCAGTAATTAAAGAGACTTGACTACAACTATCAATTAAAACTTCAACCTTTTCAAAGTTTCCATGGCAATCCAGTATCTCTACCTGGACAGTAGGGAGTAAATTAGCAGAACATACTGCGTGTGCAAGACAGACGATTTTAGGATCAATAGGACCTAAATTAGAAATTTGAGTTGAATTGGTAGAAGAGGGTGATGTCTTTTATTACAAATTCTACAACCACCAATAGAAGTACAATTCTTTGAAGTATGTTTGGTTCCTAAACAGTTAGTACACCACTTGTATCGTTTGTATATTTCATATCTTTGGGTACTTGGTAGAAAAATCGAGACACTTATAAACTGAGTAATTATCTTTAATAATAGAAATATTATATAATATGTTATATTGTTTTGTACAGATCGCCAAGATCTAGTATTTCTGCATTTCTAACTGAATTGGATGACATAGTAGAGGAAATTTATCAGAACTGTAATGTAAATGTTTTTATAATGGGAGACTTTAATATAGATGTTAGTCCAGAAAAAAATGATTTTTGTGGGGGAAAATTAATTACTCAAATGGAAGCTTTTCAACTTAAACAAATAATAAAGGAATATACCCGGATAACACAAAATACTAGAAGTACAGTTGATCTAGTATTTACGGACAATAACAAGGTAATAGCTGAAGTCAGGAGAGAACAAAAAATTACAGATCATGATATGACATACTTTAAAATAAAGTTTAAGAATCCACAAACTAAATTTAAATTAAGTAATGATAATACACCTACTTTTAAAGCAACATATGTGAAAGGTATTAACGAGAAAGATTTTGAAACGGCATTACATGAAAAACTTTGAAAACGTGAGATGAATATGAATGACCTACTTGGGAAATTTAATGAAAATATTACCTTCGTTTTAAATAATTTTGCTCCAGAAATAACTATACGTAAAAGGGTTGGTTATGAATGGTATAATAATGAAATAAAATCTTTAGAAAAATTAAAAGATCTGGCATATAAAAGGGCTATAATTACAGGTATGGCTGCTGATTGGGTAGGGTATAAAGATCAAAGAAACAAAGTTGTTAGTCTAATACGATCAAAGAAAGGGTTATATTTTGAAAACTTAATACATAGAAACAAAGGAAATAGTAGGAAAATGTGGCAAGGTATCAAAAGAGTAATACTCCATACAAGCGTTTGTCGTATTGTTTTGATTAAGATGCATATGGTTGATGTCCTATCAGTCACGTGATGGAAAAGACTCAGCGTTTCTACTGTAGATTTGTAACATTAGCTAGACATGAGGAATTGTAAGGTTTAACATTTTTAATTTGATATTTACTTGAGTTATTCCTTTTAGGAGGTTGAATTAAAATAACTGAATCGTAAGCATCACATTGCTTTTCAAGAAATTTATATAAATCATCATATTTAGGAATTTCGGATGTCAAAGTAGCATTTTCTTGTTCGAACCACTGTAAAGTTTCTGAATTAATGGTATTGCTTAAAAGGTGAATTAGTACAAAATCCCACTCTCGGACCAGTAACCCCAAAGTTTTTAAAGCTTCTTGGTTATCGAAAAACAGTGCGAAAAGCCGTCTAAGATATTTTGGGTTCCCCAGTTAATTTTTGAGAAATATAAACCTGTTCCCAGCTAACAGGCGTATTTTGATAATGCTTAATCAATTTACTGAAAGATTGGTCATAATTCCTTTCTGTATGTTTTATATTTTTAATAAGAATTAAAGCGTCATCAGATAGGGACGATATTAAATATCTTGAAGTTTCAATTTTTGTAAGAGATACATTAGTATCTATAAGAGACTTAAAAAGATCAGAATATGTTGATCGTAGTTTTAAATCTCCCGAAAAAACCGGTAAATTCAATTTACATTTGAACCTTTGTTCTTGGAATAGGTAGAGTCAGTATCAAATAAATCTGAATAAACGCTTACTATATGAAAATCTTTCAATAATATCTGATGTTGCATAACTATTATTTTTTTGCAAATCATTGTTTCTTTGCATTTTTACTTAAGTTTGTTATATATTTTTCTAGCAGTTTTCAGAAATAGAACACATTTTGATAATAGCGCTCGGTGATAGGTGGTCTGTATAGTTGCTCAACTCGTTATTGCTTTTGCAGTATTAGCTTCAGTATTTAATTTAAATAAATGGGTCTATATTTTTGTATGTCATTGTGTAAGATGCATTTTGATATGTACTGGGGGACTTTATTTGTTGCAGATGTTTTCTGATTCTACTTTTTGTATAAAAGTTATTTATGACATCAGATTTCTAATCTGTAAGTCTATATATAGCTTTATTGATAATTTTATATATTAGGCTTATTTTCTATTGATAGAAGTAAATCCTTTTTTTTCCAGGGGGTCCAGTTGTTTGTCCTGCAGAAATAGATACACTTAAACGAGAAAATGCGGAACTGAAAAGTAAAAAACGAGATCTCAGTACTCAACTTACTGCTGCTCTGTTTGATAACACCAATTTGCATGAAAAAATAATCATTCTTCAAAACGCGAATGAGCTGTTAAACAGCAAGCTATTGGAGTTGAAGGGTCAATATGAATCAACATTAAATGATTACAATATAGGTCTAGAAACGAATAATATGGAATTGTTGAAAGAAAATTTTGATAAACTACAATCGATTAAGAAACAATTTACGGAAATTAGTAATGATCAAATGAAAACAGAAGACGAAATTGCGTAAGTTATTTTTTTATCGTTTAATCATCTCCCTTTCTATACTTTAGTTTCGTGGGGTGTCTCCTACTGCCAGAGTTTTCCCCACGTTCAAATCCGGGCCATAGTTAATTCCTCTACTAGTTTATTTATCATGTACGTTACATAAAGAGTATACAAAAATTAATATATTCCTCGTCTATTTGTAAGTAGATTTTGAATATTTGGAAGATAACACTACCCCTGTCTCAGATCGTTATTAAGTTGGAAATAACCTGATAGTCCTTAATATAAGTACGCTGTAATCCATTTTCTCGAAGGCTGTTCCACAATTTATTCACTGGAATAACACAATCATATGCAAGTCCACAAATATTGGATGAAACTGAGTGTTATAAGCAAGTGATTTTATTACAAGCATTACAACCTACTCCTCAGGCTGGTTTTATTCTGTTTGTTTTATCTTACTTGAACTATGAGGTGTCTTATACTGCCGGACATGGATTTTTCTCCAGGCTAAGGTTCTTTAATACCTCCATCAGTTTCTTTATCACATACTTTACATCAAGGATAACCTGAGAGTCTGCAAGAAGTAATGTGCTAATATATTCCTCCCCCATTTGTAAGTAGATTTTGATTATTTTGGAAGATATCACAATTCCTCTCGCACATCCTTATTAACTTGGAAATAACCTGTTAGTTCTTGATGTAAGTAGGCTGTAATCCAGTTCCTCAAAGGCTGTTCCCCAATGGAACACTATTATATGCTAAAGTTAAAAAATATTGGATGAAGCTGAGTGCTATAAGTGAATGATTTTTTGATAAGCAAAACAGTATCAATACATGACCTATTCCTTGAACAGTACACTAATTCCATTATAGTTTCTATTCCCTGTCTTATAGGTAGAGCTGATATTTGCGATTTACTTATTTAAATATTTCAAATATCATTTTATTGTTACATAGAAAATTGGAACTGTATTTTCTATTCTCGTACATGGAACAAAGCTCTTTCATTTAAAATTACTTTGTAGAGACTATGATAACAAAATTCTTGAATTATTTTTAGTACTCATGATCATAATAAGCATAGCATAAAAGAGGCGTCTGAAAATGAGAAAGAAGATTCAGAAGATATAGAAGAAAAACAAGAATCACATACTAACAGGCAACTTGATCTGAAAGGTCAACTGTCTGAAATTGAAAAGCAGCTTAACCTTAAGGAGAGCCTTGCTAAGCAATATATCAACAGTAATCAGTTCGTTGTAGACTATCAGGTAAGTTGTTGCATTAATATTTTTATTGCAACGACCGCATTCATTAATTTTATTTTAGGCCATGGCTGAAAACGAATCCAAAATTAACCAACTTGAGAAAGAGAAAGATGAATTATTACAAATGTTGAAAAATATTGGAAATTCTGGAAAAATTTCTGAACAACGCAGGAAAAGAGTGCAAGAATTGGAACAACAACTCCTCGAATTGAAGAAAAAGGTATGTTATTTTTTAATTTATTGACACAAATCTTGAAAAAAGAATGCATATAATCTGTTTCGTGTTATAACTTACAGAAAAATATTACATCTAAAAGTTTGTACAATTGGTTTATTGAAACGTCTTTGATTTAATATAGAAAAAATACTAAACTTTTATATACTAAAGCAAAATGCCCTTGCACCCTTTGGTTACATTTTTGGACATTAATTCGAATAACATTTTGCCATTTTTAGGTACAAGAACAAAACCATCTAATAAAACAAAAAGCTAGGGCTGAAGAACGCATCAAGAGCTTGAACCAAGAAATCCTCATGATGAAGCAGACCAAAGTGAAATTGGTGAGAGCGATGCGCGATGAAGCCGAAAAATTCCGTCAATGGAGATTACAGAAAGAAAGGGAATGCATCAGACTAAAACAACAGGATAAAAAGAAAGAACATGAAATCGTCAAAATGAAAGTTATGCATACTAAACAACAAAACGTATTTAAAAGAAGAGTAGAAGAAGCCGAGGCCATTAATAAGAGGTTGAAATTGGCGTTGTCTTTGAAACAACAAGCGCAAGAGTCAAGAAATGTTGGAAAGGCTGAGCGGATTGAGCCATGGGTAAGTAACTTGGAACTAATTATTCATGTGGAATTCTATTTTTTTAAATCGTTGTACTTAACCCTTTCGCTACGGCTTTTTTTTTTGTAAATGACTTTTTTTTTAGTTAAGTTACTACTAAAGTCGGTTTCCTAGGATTAAGATTACTAAGGTTGTGTAACTCGTGTTTGATGTATGAAGCAGTTGGATTTTTTTAGTATATCTTGGTTAGTAAAGCTACAGCGTTGAGTCGGTAATTATGAGGTGTTTGTCCTTGGGGCTATTACGTATAAGTTTTGTGGCCTCTAGAATTGCGTGTGAAGTTCGCCTGTAAGTATGCTTGCAGTGTCTGACAGTTTGACTGTTTTTATCTCACTGGGTGCTACCACAGCTGCTGTAACTCCTTCCATGGTTTTAGACGCGTCAGTATATATCTCAGTGTAACCTTGAAAGTTGAGAAGATATTGTGAGAAGAGTTTTGAGCAGATGTGAGAGCTGGTATCTTGTTTTCTGTATTGTGAAAGAGATTTGTTAACAGGCGGAGGACTGATCAGCCAGGGAGGAGTTAGTTGGAAGATTGAAGGCCAGTTAATTACAGAAGGGAAAGTGTAATTGCTAGTGGTTTGTAAATATTGGTGTATTCTTTCGTATATTATGGTACTGCGCCGTGGGTGAAATGGAGAAGTTTTGCCGAATGTGGTGTGGTAGGTGGGAGAGTTGGGACTGGCTCGTACTCTAGCTGCATATGAAAGACTAAGGTACTGTCGTCTGTATTTGAGTGGAGCTGCTCCTGCTTCACAATTTAAACTCTTTGTGGGAGTTGTACGGTATGCCGCTAATATTAGTCGTAGTGCATTGTTGTGTAGAGTGTCTAATTGTCTTAAAACATTTGGTGTAGCTGAGGCGTAGGCTACACATCCGTAATCTATTTTGGATCTGATGAGTGTTCTATATATCAGTAACAATAGTTTTCCCTCAGCTCCCCAGTGTTTATTTGATATGTATTTTAGTATGTTTAGTGCAGGTTTTTAATATGATTTTTCCAGTTTTGGGTGTTGGTCGAATATCATGCCAAGAAATTTTATATCAAGTTTTTGTTATAGTGTTTTAGTGGTGGTTTTTGCCTTGTTTTTCTTTTGGAGAATATTATGCATTTTGTTTTATCAGCACTGAAGGTCATGATGTTTTTGACCATAGTTCTAGTTTAAGTTGTTTTTGTAGCAGATTAACTGTGCTGCTCAAGTTTTTTCCTTTAATAAATAAAATCAAGTCATCTACATATAGTCGAGCTTGTATGGGTGTATCAATTTTTTTGTGTAATGCCATTAATTGCAATAAGAAACAGCCTTGGGGGTTCCATTTTCTCGTGTTTTAGTATTGGAAATTGTTCCGTTCACCTTTACTTGAAAGTTCCTATTTGAGAGAAAATTTTTGACAAAAGCTAATATGTTGCCTTGGTATCCCCAGTTTTGTAAGTTTAGCAGAATTTTGTGGTACCAAGCTCTGTCAAAAGCATGATTGAGGTTGAAGTAAATTGCTAGACATTTTTGTTTTTTGTTGAAGGCTTCGTGTATTTCACTTTCTAAGTCGATGATATTGTCCATTGATCTATTAGTTCTGAAACCAGATTGTTCGGGTATAAGTTGATTATTTGCTTCAAGGAACCAAAGTAATCGACGATAAATTATTTTTTCAAATAGTTTGCATGCGTTGCATGTGAGTGCTATCGGCCTATATGATTTTGGTAGTAAAGAAGATTTGTTGGGTTTTAGAATAGGTATGACTATTGCCTTCCTCCAAATTTCTGGAAATGTGTGATTGGACCATATAGAGTTAAATATTTGCAAAAGAAGTTTCTTAGCATTGATAGGTAAGTTTTGAAGAAAGATAACTGGTATATCATCTGGACCGGGTGATGTATTGTTCATGAGGGATAAAGCGTCCTCGAATTCTTCCTCTGTTATCAGGGTGTTTATAGGATTTGAGTAGTCTTCAATATGTATGTCTAGTTTCTCTTCGTTCAATTTATAATTAAGAAATTCTACATAGTTAAGTCTATGGCCGAGAAAGTGCCATTAGATGCGTTGTAACGAGTCATGCTTCCATTGTTTAACAAAGCAAGATTAGAGTTATCTATGAAGTTTTTTATTTTTAGATCTCTTGCATCTATTTTTCGTGAACCCCAAGAGTAATTGTTTCAATCCACAATATCAGTTTCTTAGAAGATTGTAACAATTAATTATATCGATTAATGATCAAAAACTTTATTTGTATCAGTCACAGTAAATCTGACAATCTATCAACAACCATCAAAATTTTTATGACATTTTTTTTGTTTTCTGTCATATTAAATAAAATATACAGGAACGTAGATTCTAAAAGTATTTAACATTCTCCAACCTCTAGCTTGAGAATACTGTTAACTGGTCTAAGTAAAGTGCCCTCTTGGGTTTTGATTCCCACATAGCGGATTTGGCCGTCATGTCCTGGTATTTATTTGGAAACTCTTCCAAGAATCCATTTTTTGCGGCACTTGCTGTCAGGAAGAGCTATTACATTACCTACTCGCAAGGACTTCTCTTTTTGGTACCATTTGCTTCTTTTTCTGAGCGAGGGAATATACTCTTTGCACCATCTTTTCCAATATCTCTCTGCCATCAACTGTGCAATCTTCCACTGCTTGCGTCGATAAATATCATCAGGTCCAAAGACTCCGGGAATATTCGAAGTATTCACTGAACCAATGAGGAAATGCATTGGAGTAAGAGCTTCCAGTTCCCCACAATCACTCGATACAAAGCTTATGGGCCTAGAGTTAACAACTCTTTCAGTTTCAGCCAGAAGAGTTGATAATAGCTCTTCTGATGGATGTTGTTCCTTTAGAATAACATACAAGACCTTCTTCACACATTGGATCATTCTCTCCCATACACCTCCTTGAAAGGGTGCTGCTGGAGTATTGAATTTCCATTTTATTTTATATTTAGACAAATCTTGGGCGAGTTTCGCACGATCCATGTCCTCCAAACATCTTTTCATTTCATTTTCTGCTCCAACGAAATTCGTTCCATTATCGGAATAAATCTCCAAAGGCTGTCCTCGTCTAGACATGAATCTGTGAACTGCCATCAAGGCTGAATCTGTTATCAGAGAACTAGCCAATTCGATATGGATTGCTCGTGTATTGAAACATGTAAAGATAACTCCATACCTTTTTTCCACACTCCTTTTCACTTTAACCAACAACGGACCGAAATAGTCTTAACCACAAAAGCTGAATGGTCTTGTATATGGTGCGAGACGTGAAATTGGTAGTGGGGCCATCTCAGGTTGGACTGCCTTAGACTTCTTTATTCTGCACAATTGACATCTTCTCACAGACATCTTCACAGATTGTCGGGTTTTGATGATCCAGAATCTTTGTTTCAGATTATTTATCAATGTCTCCAGTCCTGTGTGTTTCAATTCTTCATGGAGATGTAGAATGAGCAATTGGACGGAAATATCTTGCTTTGCTGTCTGCAAAAAGATGGGATATTTCAAGTCATAAGCAATATCTGCATACTCTATTCGGCTGTTCATTCTCAGAATTTCAAATTCGTCCAAAAATGGAGATAATTCAAAGAGTTTTGAAGATTTGCTAGGATAATCATGTTTTTATATGGAAGTTATTTGTTCTGAGAAATGGTTTGCTTGAACATTTTTCAGCCACAAACGTTCTGCACCATGTAATTCTTCGGGTTGCAATTCAGATAACTTCAAAACTACATCAACTTTTATTTTTTCATTTCTTCTCTTGATATTTTGATATATTGTTTGTCTTCTTTTCTTACTCTCAAGTTCTGGCGATTTGGAATTATTGCAGAACCTCAAGATCCATGCTATTGTACGGATAAATTTCAGCCATATAGAGAATCTGTTAGCATCGGGCAATGGATATGTTTCTTTCAGTACTGCCACAATTTCAGTAGTGGCATCTTCTTGCAATTGGTATATCTGCTCTATGGGCCATTCATCTTCTGGTTTCTTTAAAAAGGATGGGCCTTGTAACCACAGTGGATTCATGAGATCTACCTCTTTCTTTTGTTTAGTAGCCAAATCTGCTGGATTCAAAGCAGATGGGACCCATTTCCAGTTTGAAATGTTTGCAAGCTCTTCAATCTCCTGGATTCTGTGCGATTCGTAAGGTTTCAAACGTCTCGAGTCATTTCTGAGCCATTTAAGAACTATTTCAGAGTCAGTCCACCAAAAAACTCGCTGAATATGGAAAGTTGACTCCTTTTTAATCGCATTAGCAAGTCTAGCAGCTACAATAGCTCCTTAAAGCTTCTTAAAGTTCCACTGAAGTGACTTTGTTGAGTGGACCAAGTTTGCATTTGGATGCGACAATGGATGTCTCCACATATCCGTTTCTTGATGATCCGTAGTAAGCCACGGCACAAAAAACTTTATTGCTGGCATCAGAAAAGACGTGTAACTCTACTTCACCAGGTGATGATGAGAAGTAACATCTACTGATTTTGAATTCTTCAATCTTTCTCAGCGATAAAAACCATAATTTCCATTTTTCTGCGATGTTGTCAGAAATAACTATATTCCAACCCATTTTCTTACTCCAACACTCTTGCATAATGAGTTTACCTTGGACAACAAGTGGTGTAAGGAATCCAATAGGGGTTTTCTCCCCTCTGGATAATTCCTCCGGAATGTTGTTGAGCCTTATAGTGAAAATTAAAATGTCTTCATTGGTGTTCCATCGTAGGCCAAGAACTCTTTCAATGTTCCATGAACCTAAGTTTAGCGTCATACTCTCAGTTAGGTAATGCTGAGGAAGAACTTGTGAGATTTCTGGAGAGTTACTGAACCAGTTCACCATCGGGAATCCTCCACGACGATGGACTTCAATGATGCTGTGGATTGTTTTTATGGCTTATACGGTGTCTGCTGAGTCCAGGAAATCGTCGACGTAATGTTGATGTGTCATTTTTCTCAAAATTCCTGGAAACTCATCTTCAAACTCTCTGCCATTATGGTTTTTGACGAATTGTGCATTAAATGGCGAACAGACAGCACCGAAAATCATTACTCGCATTTGGTAGATATCTGGTGATCTATCTCTGTCCATTCCTCGAAATTGAAACCTCTGGCTTGATCTATCTTGTTCTCTGATGATGATCATGTGGAACATATCTCTGATATCACTTGCGAATGCCACCTTTCTCTCACGAAATCTCCATATAAGTGCTACTAGTAGGGGATATAAATCGGGACCTTTCAACAGAAAATCGTTCAGACTCACTGTAGAATTCTTTGCTGCCGCATCGAAAACGAATCTGATTTTGCCTGGTTTATTTATATTTTTCACAGCAAAATGTGGTAGATACCAGGTTCTTCCACTATCTCGTTCCGCTTCATCCTCAGTTATCTTCTCTGCATATCCTTTTGCAAGATAGTCCTCAATTTTCTTGCAGTATTCTGCTCTAAATTGAGTATCTTGATCCATCTTTTTTTCCATGCATTGCAATCTTTTCAATGCTAACGATTTGGATTCTGGAAAAACCAAATGCTCATGCTTCCACGGCAACCCAACTTCAAATCTATCGTCAATTCTTCTGGTTGAACTTTCCAACAGCTTCAAAGCTTTTCTATCATCTCTGGAAAATGTTTCACGAGATGACAAAACTGAATCTTCTAGTTTGAAGTTGTCTTCAATGATTCTTTGTAGATGCATGTCATCATGGTCACAAACGGATATATTCAGGTATAATTCGTTACCTGGCTTTGAGCAAGGACCATGAATCACCCATCCCAGCTTCGCTTTACTCATTGCAGGTGAATCGAAGTTTGGCTGGATGATTTGCTGGGATGATATCAAGAAAACATTATCTTGTCCTATTAAAACAGTGGGTCGACAGTGTTGTATACTCTTCAAGATTGATTTGTCAAGATATTTGTACCTCTGGTACAGAGCATCTGCATCAAAGTCCATCTTTGGCAAAAGCAGGTTGTCAATTGCTCTGGCATGTTTCACCCTGCACTTCTTGGCAATCCCTTCAGCTCCGGAAATATCGAAATTTACCAACATGGATTCTTCTTCGGCATGGGTGATATCCTTTGTCCACTGTAAACAAAGTGGGATTTTTGGACCAACAAGTTGTATTGACTTGCATATTTCTGAATCAACGAGAGTAACGGGGCAAATGTTTCGATGTACCTGTCTTGACTGAATAGACGAACTTTCGCGATCTTCAAAAGCGAGGAGGATTTTCCAATTACACCTGAGAATTCAGTCGATCCGATGCCATTTTCTGTTTCTGGAATCCTTTCTACTATATTTTCCTGATCTCTATTTCTGATAACTTCAGCTCCTTCTTTAGGTACAGGATGAAGAAGTCTCTATTGTGTCTTCCACAACAAAAATTGACATTACAGAAAATCTTTCTGAAACATCTAGCAACGCTGTGGCCTGATAACAAGCACTTGAAGCACAAGTGATTTTCCTGAACATACTTTCTCCTATCATCTTGGCACATTTCCAAAAAGTCTTTGCATTGGTACAGTCGATGGTTTTCTTTTTTGCAGAGTTTGCAAATCTTATCTTCCGGTTTGCTTTGGATACTATATATTTTTTCTTTTTTCATCATCGATTTGTTTGATGATGATATCTGAGTGGGAACCGTAATTGACATTAACAAATTCACCTCAGATTTGAGCCATTCAGCAAAGATTTTCAAATTAATAACTTCCTTCACTTGATGTTTCAAAATTTTGACTTGACCCCAAGAACGTCTTGAAATTCTCGGTAATTTCTCCTCCAACCTCAACAATAGTTCGGGATTATCAAGGTGAGAGTTGTGGGTGGTACTCATAGCAACAACCATATTTGTAACAATGGTCGAGAAATCCATGAAAGATTCAATATTGTCTTCTCGTGGGTTCGCACAACTCTTAGTCTTATTAATCTGGCTCAAAATGATCCATTCGTCTCTGCCAAAGTTTAGTTTCAAAGTTTCGAAGATGGTATCCACATTATCGGGACTACAAAAAAGGTCTTTCACAGACTCTCTGGCTCTTCCCTTCAGACATCTGATGAGGCGATTCAAGTTTTCTGAATCAGATATATTTTTCTCCAAGGTGGTTCGTTGAAACTCGCTGAGCCAAAACGGGAATTCATGAATATCACCATTGAAATCTGGTAAAGGTTTTAATTTCTGCTTAGTTACCAATTTTTCAATGTTCGAACTTAGATTTTCCATACATTTAGTTAGCATTTCAGGAAAGCAAATTGAAGAGCCAGAGATATTAGGTTTATGAGAGAAATCAATATTTTCCGCTGAAGATTTCACACATGTAGAGGAGGTATTCCCTTTGTGTACTGGTTTGCAATTTGAATTCTCCCACTCCAGCGTTTTATTTCTGTGCTGTGCTACCCTGTTTACCCAATCTGCTACGTATGGTTCATCATATTGATAACTGGATGTAGATCTCATTTTCAATTCCTCTTGATATGTAGCTCCAAAGTTCTTCTTTAACCCTCTGGTAGATGATTTTCTTATTGATTATTTCTCTTGTTGGATAGATTCTAACTCTAGAGACAGTAATTTTCTTTGAATCTCTCTTTCTCTTTCATTAAGTCGGTGTAGTTTGTCATCGCTATTAACAGAGCTGTCAGATGAATTTGCAAATTCGGTGTGCTCTTCTATTATAACTGGTTCTATATGTCTACCGGATATTCTCCTCGATTCTTCCTCAGTTACGTATCTTGTAGGAGGAACACCAAAATTGATCCTTGTACTCCTCCTAACCCTTGAAGTTTCTGAGAGTTCTGGTAAAGACATATTATCTTCCAATGATTCTTTCTCTTCTCGAAGGACCAATGTTTCAATCTACAATATCAGTTTCTTAGAAGATTGTAACAATTAATTATATCGATTAACGATCAAAAACTTTATTCGTATCAGTCACAGTAAATCTGACAATCTATCAACAACCATCAACATTTTTTTCTGGCATTTTTTTTTGTTTCTGTCATATTAAATAAAATATACAGGAACGTAGATTCTAAAAATATTTAACAGTAATGATGTCCATTAAAGTCTCCCAAAATAATGCGGGGATTTGGAATGTGATTTATGAGTATTTAGGTACAGGTTGCATATGTGTAATTTGGTTTCTTCTATTCGTACAGCTATTGCTTCGAGTTTTGTTTGAAGATTTAGTGGTGTTGTCTTCAAATTAGATTTTATATAAATTGCAACTCCTTTTTAGAAAAATTTATGTGGTTTTTAAGGATGTGTGTTTTGTCGTTTTAAAGTGCGTTTCTTGAAGTGCTATGATGTCTGCTGCGTTTTCGGCTAATAATAACTTGAGCATGTTTAGATAGATATAATATCCATTTAAATTCCATTGTAACATTGAGTTGTAGATTAGTTTTAAGTTTCAATAGGTGCTGTCACTGGAGGTATCGATATCAAGATGTTTTTCCAATTTTTTTCTTAATTTAGTGCAGCAAGTTTTTGTGGTTCTCTCGGTTAAGTATGGATAAACTTGTAAGAGCAGTTCGATTCGACTCTGTATGTTTGAAATGTACTCTGCTGTGGGTTTGGTCTTCAAATAATTTTGTAGCTGCTGCAATGTGTTCTGGTTTGGTTGTAAAGTTAGTTTCGTATGTACTTTGCTTTCATGCTTTCAGTGGACGTTTTGGTGTTTTAAAATCTGTGTTTATGTCATCAAATGGTGGGAGCTTCTCGCTGGATGCTGATACGATTTCCGAATGTGTTCGTTTGTTGGGTAGTTGTTTGTTTAGTGTGCCACTGTTGTCAATTTTTTGGTCTTCCGTAGTGCTGGCGGTAGGCGTCGGGAGAGCTAAAGAGCCTGGTCGAAAGGTGGTTGATGGATTTAGTGAGGTAGAGGTGTTTGTGTTGGAGGTATGAATCTAGCTTGCTATAACGGCATAGCATGTTCACCTCAAATTGTATATCGGGGTTCATTTACTCAAATTATCAGCTCATAGTCTTTTACCTAGTGTGTAAATGTTATTCAGTTCATTTATGTGTAAATGCGAATGGTATACTATGCATCTTTATGTATAAATCTTAATTTTAAATGTGTTAGCTTGTACTACATACTCGATTAACTTTTAAAATTAAAACTGACGTGTATATCCATCTGTGGATGGCTGCTGTATGCAAATACGAATAAATATTATTATTAATGTTTTGATGGTTTGTATTTGGAGTGGAGGATTCAACGGTGTCAGAATTTATTAGCTCACGGTTCCCACGAACCTGGAAAGTCAGGGAAACTGATATAGGGTCAGGGAAGGTCAGGGAAACCTTTTTAAAAAGGTCGCAAGTCAGGGAAATTTTTCTTAAATAATGTAAAGTCACGGAAATTTATTAAAAACATGTTGAGAGTGCGTCAATTTTTTGGAAGATTTGTTATGATGAAATGAAATAGTTGCTGCGGAGATTACTAAGGTTTTGAAAAATCTGTGGTCTACAATCAAGGTAAGTAGTTAAATATTTCACTAACATTATTAAAGTTATTTTCTGCTTGTAATTTATTTTAATTTTTTAATTGGTAACAGCTGCAGTAAGTGGTGTTAAACAACAATACCAGCTTACTGTAAACAGAGGGTGGCGTCTCTGTCCATCTGAGCCATCGTTGTCAAGTATACTTTATTTGTTATAGTATACTTAACAACGCTTATTTTTTTAATGAGACAAAATATTAATGGCGTGGTTTTTTCAGGTCTGAATGAGCATGAGCATAAAAATTACGCTTAAAAAACTATTACACTTGTGACATGTTTACTGTTGCACTTCATTTGTGAATTTTAATAAACATGTAAAGAAAAATATTACATATTATAACACATACGCGTAACATGTTTATATATTTGTTCTTTGTGTAATATACTTGTTTTTGTTTCAGATCTAAGCAAGTTACTTCAGAAAATAATTAACTTCTGTGTCAAAGTGCTGAACAATAGCACGGAAAAAGACAACATTCAACGATCGGTGGTTGGACACTAAATTGAATCCAAATTTTTGCGGATGGCTAAAGAAGGCCAAAGATGAAAACAGTGCTTATTGTGAAGTTTGTAAAAAGACGTTTGGTCTCTCAAATATGGGTCGGCAGGCAATCATGAGTCATGCAAGCGGTAAAGTACATAATAAACTTTTGAAATTGAAATCCTCTCACCCTCAGTTAACATCATTTTTTATAAAAAACAAAGAACCTGATCCTATTCCAGTAGCTCTAGAACCTGCCAGAGATCCTGCTGTTGCATCATCAACTCTAACTCCTGGCTGCTCCTCGTCTGATTCTGATAGAATTTCATTACCTCAAGAAAGTTCAATTTCTTCTTTCGTTATCAAGAAAGAAGTTACCGAAGCTGAAAGTATCTGGGCAATGAGAGTGGTTGAACGTAATATGTCCTTCTGTTCTTGTTCAGACATTGGTGAAACATTACAGCTCATGTTTAAAGATAGTGTAATAGCTTCAAAATTTACGCTGGGAGAAACCAAATGTTCGTATGTCATAAATCATGGACTTGCTCCTTATTTCCATGAAACATTGAAAGACCGCCTAAAAAGTGCAAATGACTATGTTATTTGCTTTGGCGAATCACTGAACAAAGTAGTTCAAAAAGGACAGATGGACGTTTTTATCAAATATTTTGACAAATAACAATAGGGTATCTACTCAGTATTATAACAGTGCATTTATTGGAAGGGCAACTTCGGAACATTTGCTGACTGCGTTCTTACATTCCATAGAGCCTCTTCAAAGAAACAATTTGTTACAGGTCAGTATGGATGGACCAAATGTTAATATTAGCTTTCTTAAAAAACTTGAGGGCATTCTGAATGAGAATCCAAGTGAGAAGCAACTAGTTAACATTGGTGTATGTGGATTGCACGTAGTTGATGGTGCAATTAAAACTGGTATGCGTGCCCATCAACTGGAATTGTGACATTTTTTGAGGGACCTTTATTACATTTTAAATGATGCTCCAGCAAGGAGAGCAGAATATACAAACATAACTGGCAACAAATGTTTTCCTTTAAAGTACTGCTGTACTAGATGGCTAGAAAATGTAGCGTGCATAGATAGAGCTCTAAAGATATTAGATAATATAACCAAGTTCATTAACAAATCAAAGTCTGTGCATACTAAACCTTATAAATCAGTGGAAGATCATTGTGCAGATAAGTTTTTGAAATGCAAATTGTCCCTTTTCAGGACTATATCGGCCGAGTGTGAGCCTTTCTTGAGAAGGTTTCAATCCAGTTCTCTCTTTCCATATCTTTACACCAGTTTATTGGATTTGTTGAAAATTTTAATAGCACGGGTTGTGAAACCAGTAGTGTTAAAATCTGCTCGTTCTGGAATCAAGATGATAAATATAGATTTAGAAAGTAGTGAAAATCTCCTTGAACCAAAAAAAATCGACATAGGTTTTCAAACCTTAAAACACATCAAGAGTTTGAAAAATGTACCTGAGCTAGACTTGTTGTACTTTCGAAATCAATGTCGGACATTTTTAGTGAAAACAATACAAAAACTGCAAGAGCGAAGCCCTTTAAAGTATAAAGCTGTCTCTGGGTTGTCTTCCCTAAATCCGGAAATAATTGTATCACAACCTGAACTTGGAAAGACAAAGATGATAAATCTTCTTGAGATTCTCTTTGAGAAAAACAGAATTTCAGAAGATGCTGCCGAAAAAAACAAATCGCAATATGAAATATTCTGTAGTGAAGCCAAGAATGTATTAAAAGATGATTTCAATAACTTTTTGGATGCTCTGCATGATAAAGAAAAAGAAGAAATAAGGCTTGACGACTTCTATGCGTCCCTCTTGTTGAAAAACAATAAATATTCTGAGCTATGGGAAGTTGTGAAATTGGCATTGTTATTTTCTCATGGTAATGCTAGTGTGGAGTCTGGATTTTCAGTAAATAAATCCCTCCTTACTGAGAACCAAAAAGAACTGAGCATAGTGAACCAGAGGATTGTGTATGATGCACTGAAATATCACGGAGGTATGAAAAATGTGAAGATAGATCAGAAAATGTTGTCATCTGTTAAAATGGGAAGAAGCAAATACAACCATTATTTGGAGATAAGTAAAGAGAAGAAGACTGAAGATGAGACTCTCGTTAACAAAGCAAAATTGAGAGCTGACTTAAAAAAATTACAAGAAGAAAGGAAAATGTCTAGAATAAAACAGCAAGTCGAAGAAGAGGTTATAGCCTTAAAAATCCACAAGCTGGAAGAAGCGTTAAAGTAACGTTGTTTTTATTTTATCAGACCATGAAAGACTTAAAGATCCTTTTCACAATGTATCAATAGATTTCTGGTAAAGTTATTAACTTTTATTTAGTTAAAATTCATTGTAATTTTAGTTAATTTTTTATTTTGTTTTTTAAGAGTTATTTTAACTTACTTTTATCTTAATTGAGTTCCTTTATAAACTCAGATTTGTTGTTAAGTTCATATTTAAGTTCTGTTTATTTTAAGATAATTGTGAGTAAAGTTTTTTTTAAAGTTAGAGTTTTTTTGGTTTATTTAGAGTCTTAACTATTTAGAATCTGTTATCTTATTTGGTGTTGTATTAATAAAAAGGAGGCGTAAGGGCGGCTATGGGGATAGTGGAGGACGTATTAAATAAAAAAAAAGTTGTTGTTTTCTTACTCTTAATAAACACCTATATATGTTAAGAAAACTCACAGTACCTAAAATATGCCGTGGTCAGGGAAATTTACAAAAAAGGTCAGGGAAAGTCAGGGAATTCACTAGAGATTTTTTTGTGGGAACCCTGTAGCTGTACTGATGGTGTGCGCAGTGAATTGTTTGAGGCAGTGGGAGCTGCTGGTTCATTAGGGACGAACTGTGTATTTGGGCATTTCGATGCTGGGTGTCCAGTGAGTTTGCATTTGAAACATACCTGGCTGTCTTGTGTAACGAATATGCGATAAGAGGAGTTATCATCGCGAATGTCCAGGAAGTCAGGGATTGAAAGGGTGACAGGTGTTGCTATATATTCATAGAAGGGATAGTGGAGCTAATAATAGTCCTATATTTTCGAGCTCTGTAGAGACAGTTTCGTGCGGAATTGTAGGGCATACGTTGGATAAGACAATTCTCTCCGAGGGAGTTAATAGTCTCCTGGCTTTGATTTTTTCTCCGTAAACGGTAATTTCACCATGAAGTTGTAGGAAATTATCGACACAATTTTTGCTCGAGAGATAAACGCATACTCTGTTGTTTGATGTCCTTGATGAAAAAAGTATCTTTTTTGGTTCTACAAGTTTAGCTCCATTAATGGCGTTGAAAATAATTGATTGATCTTTTGTAGAATACGTTGGAGTATGATTTCGGCATTGTGTCGGTAATGTTTGTAGACTTTTCGGTTAATGGATAAAGTCCACAGCTATCAGGTTCCATTTTCGTTTAATTTATAGCGAGTTTTCATAATATTGATTAGTGTGTTTATAAAATGTAGGTTACTCACAGTTTTATTATTTTATCACTTTTACTGGACTACACTACTAGTTTTTGCACAGGTAATTAATAATAGATTTCGAGACCAGCTAATTAGTTTGTCGATACATACGTCCATTCTTAGAATTTTTTACATTTTTTTCAATATATTGTGGAATTATCTAAAAACAGTTTCATTTAAAACAGTAATGTTGATGATATTAATCGTCAACGTTTCTGCAAGTAATTTGCCCATGAATGATTTAGTGTTGAAAACGTTTCTGTACCTCAATAATGACATAAAATTGTAGGTTTACTGTTATCAGTTTCTTGATGAGATCTATCTTCATTGTAATTCATTTTTCATTTACGATTTTATTAGGTTTAATTTATTTGTTTTCACATTGGTGTTTTTTTAGCTTAAGCAGGAGTTTGATTTATGTGTAAACTTTATTGAAGCAGAAGCGACACTCAAAGTACTCTTAGAAGATCGAGCTACGCTTCAACATCAATTGGACCAAATAAAGAATAACGGCGACGCCGCTGATACGTCAGAAATTAAATCCATCGAAGACGATCTAGAACTGAGGAGCGTACAAATCCAGGATTTACAACAAAAGTTGTTAGATTCAGATGAAGGTAAGATACAATTTCTATTTCCAATATCTAGTTTTGAATACTTAATTTTGCATATTGATATTTTAGTATTTAAATATATATTTATTGAATTAACTCCAAATATATAACATCAAATCTAGAGATATTATCTTGAAGTCTGGAGTAATTATCACTATTTAAACAAAAAATACTGGTATACTCTTAAGGCTAGAGTTCAGTACTCACTAAATATATTTTATACACTTATGCATCCAAAAATAAAACAGGAGTAGCTGCGCTGTCATCAATTCCATCTCCCCACCTTATAAGCTCATTGCCATATGTACAGACTCACTTGCATCAGTTTCATCCGGCCAAAATATTTTTACTGACCATTCTATTGTCCAATCTATACATGACTCCTACCAAATTATCACATCTCAGCAAATAGCGGTTACTATAATTTGGTTACCTTTCCACATTGGCATCATAGGCAACGAACCTGCAGATCAACAGACAGAAACAACTTCTACATTTTCCGTCATAGACAATATAGCTATTTGTACGGATTTAAACTCCAAAAATACTCCAAAAATAAGAACCAGAGATACCATCGGCACATCCTTATGCCAAATACAGCACTTGGTAGGTCATCCTCAACCATGTAGTTTTGCAAGTCTCTCAAGGCAAGATTTCTGTGGTAAGAATCAGAATAGGCCATGGATACCTATTGTCTACTACATCTAGATCCATTTATTCCAGCTGTAATTACATACTAACTGTGAAATACATCTTGACTGAGTGTCACAAATATGCCATCCAAAGACAACAGTTTCAGCTTGGACTGATCTACAAAGACATTCTAAACAACTCGGATCAAATTACCTATTATGTACCTACTTATATTGAATTAATGAACTGTAATATGTGATATATTGTAACCACTCCTCTGCAGTGGCCATAGTAGCCGAGCAAGTTAATATAAAAAAGTTATGACAATAGGAGACGAACAGAAATAGAATGTGAAATCATTCCAAAACTAGGAGTAATAATCGACGAGACAGGATCACAATAAGCTGAAATAAAAAAAAGAATAGAGAACATGACTAAACTATATTACAGCATGAGTATGCCTCTATTGACAAAAAAATACCCGTGAGCCCAAGTTAAAGGTATGTGAATCTTTGAAATTAAACAAAAAACAAGAAAGTAAGATACAAGCAATGGAGATGAAATACCTAAAAAGAGTATTTGGAGTCACAAATAGATAAAATAAGGAATGATAAGATAGGTAAAGAATTGGAAATACAACCTGCATTAAAATATATAGAACAAAGACAACTGAACATTTACAACAAATGGAAAACAAGAGACAAACAAAAAAAATATGGGAAGCAAAAATAATAGAGAATAAACGAAAAGGAAGACCAACGCAAACATGAACAAGGCGATAGCAGGAATCCTGAGTAGGAAGGGAAGAAAGTGGAAAATTAGCAATGAATAGAAAAGAGTGGAAGTAATACATAATACAACAGACTTTGTGGTATAAACCCGCACCATAAATGTGGTATAAGGGTTTATCCTA
The DNA here is from genome assembly GCA_963921935.1 of Galeruca laticollis. NCBI lineage: Eukaryota > Metazoa > Arthropoda > Insecta > Coleoptera > Chrysomelidae > Galeruca > Galeruca laticollis. The sequence continues at coordinate 107,429,193 of OY998178.1, read as the reverse complement.
GTCTAGTAGAGTAACGATTTGACAATTTTTTTTCTTTTAGATGTTAAAGCGAAAGCGAGAATAGATAAATTCCAAACCATGGCGGAAGCTAAATATGGCATAAAGTTTTTGTTTGCTAAAACAGCTGAAGTAGTCAAGGAAAAAGTCGGCACTAATATGAAACTTACTGAAGTACAGGAACTGTATAATGAGGTAATTCGATATTTTAGCTTATATTTGACAGTTACATGTAAACATTTTGTTGCATATTTGAATATAATTTTAAATAGAGAAACTGTACTTGGTTGTTTCGGTATTTCAGGCTTTGGAAAAATTGAAGGAATGCGAGAAGAATCACGTCCTTCGAGATGATGGAAGTGGTGATTGGTCTAGTAAGTAGTTCAACAATATTCATTATTTTTCATATATTATATTTTCACATCGTGTTGGGCTCCAATTGTTATATTTTCACACTTTATGTTGGGCGCCATTTGTTACATTTTCACACATCATATCAGCTACATTTGTTTCATTTTCACACAGTATGTTGGGCACAATATATTAAATTTTTCACACGTTGGGCGCCAACTATGTTTCAGAGTATAGCTATTTATGTTATTCCTTCAAAAACATTTTTCGCTTTGTGGAGCCTTTTTTTATATAACTACAAGATAGTCATAAAAGTTCTACAAATTTTAATATTTTGTATATTTTAATTTTTTTATGATAACAAAGAATAAAAAATCGACATAACGTAAAAAATTGTCTTTAAATATTTATTATCATATCACCGTTTTTGTATTAAAAAAATACATTGATAAAATTGAAACAATTCTTCCCGTTATTTACTTATAAATTGCTTGTAAGCAATTTGACTATATTTAAAAAAATATTTTTTAATAACAATTTTATTGAAATTAACTGTCTCGACCCTTACTTCGTGGAATATGCTCATATTAGTGTTTTTAAATGAAACTCACGGTCTCTAGTTAATTCCACAATATAATAAAAGTTATTGAAAATTCTAAAAAATTGACAATTGTTTCGATAAATCAATATCATCGTCAGAATGACAGAAGTTACATGACGATGATATTGATTTATCGAAACAATTGTCAATTTTTTAGAATTTTCAATAACTTTTATATTGTGGAATTAACTAGAGACCGTGAGTTTCATTTAAAAACACTAACAATTTTATTGTTTATTAACTTGAAAATTTGTTATAAACGAATTTCAGACCTTGTTATATATTTTTCCTGAAACTATTAAAAACTACTAATATTTTAAAAATTATTTTTTACAATTTTGTTGTCTTAAGATAATTTAAAACATTATTTTTCATTAAAAAATTGTTTTAATAATATTAAAAACCCCTTTTTTGCAATTGTGTTGTCTTGAAAAGTTGATTTTCAAACTAAAATTTCTCATAAATTGTTTTAATATTTCAAACTTGTTTACGTTTTTTTATCTTTAAAGATGATTATAACAATAAATTTGCTTAAAAATTGTTTTAATATTTATAATTTTTTTTACTATTTACAAAAAAAATTCCTCAAATTATTTTAATGTTTAAAAAAATAGATATTTTTCTAACAATAGAAAATATTGAAAAGATTATTTAAATAAAATTCTTAAAAATTGTTAATATTCATAATTTTTTTACAATTTTTTCTTGAAAAAATGTAGATCTGTTAAAAATGATCTTGAAAAGATTATTTAAAAAAATTGCCTTAAAAATTGTTTTAATATTTATATTTTTTTTACAATTTAATTGTCCTGAAAAGATGATTTAAAAAATGTTTTCTTAAAGTGTTTTAATATTTTTGAAACTTTTTTTACAATTTTGTTATCTTGAAAAGATGATTTTCATAAAAAAATTTAAATAATTGTTTTAATATTTAAAAGAAAATTACGTTTATTGCCTGAAAAGACAAATACATAAATTTCTTAATAAAAATTTCATTGTTTATTTACTTAACAATTTGTCATAAACGAATTTCACACCTTGTTATATATTTCTCCTGAAACTTCTAAAAATTACAAAAACAAGCACATTTTTTACAATTTTCTTGTCTTGAAAAGATGATTTTCAAAAAAAAGAATCGTAAATAATTGTTTTATTTTTAAAAAATTACGTTGTTGTCTGAAAAGATGATTACTACAAAAAATCTGCTTAAAAATAGTTTTAATATTTATAATTTTTTTTACAATTTTTAAAAAATCCTCAACAATTATTTTATATTTAAAAAAAATCTCAAAAGTAGTTTTAATATTCATACATATTTTTTACAATTTTTGATTGAAAAAATTTATTTAAAAAAATTTCCCGTTTTAATATCTTAAAAATTATTTTTTTATAATTTTGTTGTCTCGAAAAGATTATTTCAAAAAAATTGCCGTAAAAATTGTTTTAATATTTATAATTTTTTTGACAATTTACAATTTTGTTGTCCTGAAAAGATGATTTAAACAAATGTTTTCGTAAAAAGTGTTATTATTTTACATTTTTTTTATACTTTTGTTGCTTGAAGATGATTTTTAAAAGAAAATTGTCTAAAAATTGTTTTAATATTTTTAAAAAAAATTACATTTCTGTTCTCTGTAAAGACGATTATAACAAAAAATTTGCTTAAAAATTGTATTAATCATATATTTTTTTTCAAGTTTCTAAAAAAAATTTGCCCCTAAAATCGTATTGATATTTAAAAGATTATTTTTAAAAAAATCTTAAAAATAGTTTTAATATCCATACATTCTTTTTACAATTTTTTCTTGAAAAAATATTTTAAAAATTTTCCTGTTTTAATATCTTTTAAAATGATTATTTTATAACGTTGTTGTCTTGAAAAGATTATTTTAATAAAATTGCCTTAAAAATTGTTTTATATTTTCAATTTATTTTTACAATTTTCTTGTCTTGAAAACATGGATTTCAAAAAAAATCTGATTTAATATTTTTATTTTTACATTTCTATTGTCTCGAAAAGATGTTTAAAAAGGTGTTTAAAAATTGTTCAAATATTTATAAAATTTCCTTTTATAATTTTGTCTTGAAAATATTTATAATTGTTTTTTTTTCAATTCAGATGTTTAAATAATTAGTAAAGAAATTATATTTTTTTAAATCATAATTGACAGTCTTCCTTATAGCAACTAAAAAAATTATGTTAACTGACTATTAAAAACAATTATCTGTCGATTCATGTATATATTATGTTTTACAAATAATTTTTCTATATTTGTAGTAAAAGAACAAGAATGGTTGAAACAAGTTGAGGAATTGAAAGAAGAAAACAAAGAGTTGGCCGAAAAACTTCAATACGTAGGAGTAAGTTGATTTCAACTAATAAAATTTTATTCAAACTATTTTTGATTTGGAAATTAGTAAAAAAAACAAATTTTTATTTCAGAAAATATCTACGAGAGCCCCATCCACGCTGGTTCTAAAGGAAAAAGATCCTTTCGAAGGCACCTTTATTGTTAATGAAAAAGTAAGTAAAGACAAATTTTATAAAAAGATTTCATGTATGCTCGTGGCATAATGATATTCTTCGTTAGTTTAAAAATCAGTGCAGCTTCAAAAGTGAATTTATTTCTGACCTACTCTTTATTCGAATCAATGATAATATCGAAAAAAATTCACTGATAATAATAAACTATTATTGTAAGGTATACTTATATATCATTTAATATTCTATTTTTTTTCTTTGAAATCTCAATGATTAGTTTTGCCAATACTTTCTGTCTTTCTGCAAGTTTTTTTAATCAACCGACCGGAAAGTACACAAATATGTAGATATTGTCTAATTTTCTTAATGCATTTTCAACTCTTATTTCTATTTCAATTATATGCATTTCAACTATAAACAGTCATAAAGGTCACCATATTTATAACCTAAATTAATACCTAACAAAGTAATTTCCAATTTTAGAACTCTACAAAACCTGCCGTAATTATAGTAGATGATAAATTTGAGGTAAGTTGGTAATAAAATTGTATATTTTAGTTTGTTGTATATGTCATCTTAATTTCAGAGTTCATTCGAGGAAGATAGCGTCGAAAATGACCCAGATTGGAGAAAAACCCCCCTTGGAAAGAGAATTATACAGGAAAAACAGAAACTAAGCCGAACAGCTCTCAGTACGTGAAATATTTTTTATTTTATAATCAAGTCTGAGAGTAGTTAGATCCTACAAATCATTTGTGTATAATTCATGAATAACTTTGTAGAACTTTTAAATCAACTATATGCATTGCGACCGATTACTCATCACTTAATGCCATTAAATTGATTTTGATGATGTTAGTCAACGCTGTGAGACACCCTGAACAATATACGCTTGTTTGTGGTGAGGGAACTTGTCAAATTTGGGGGATAACCTTTTTTGTGTCGTGGAGGAGCTTGTCAATCCGGTTTTGGGTGGTCAAACTAGTTTTGGGTGGTGGTGGGAAAACCTGTTTTGTGAGTTGGAAGAACTTGTCAAACCGGTTTTGGGTGGTCAAATTGGTTTGATGATGGTGGTGGGGGAACTGATCAAACTGGTTTTGGGTGATGGGGAACTGATGAAACCGATTTTGGGAGGTGGTGGGGACATCTATTTTATGTGGTGGGAGAACTTGTCAAACCGGTTTTGAATGTTGATGGTGGTGGTGGAGAAATTTGTATTGTGTTGTAGGAGAACTTGTCAATGGTTTGAGAAGAGTGGTGGGAGAACTTGTAAAACAGTTTTGGGTGGTGAAACTGGATTGTGGATAGTGGGTGGTTAAATTGGTTGTGGTCCAAGGTTGAGGCTGAGGTAAATCTCGCGGTCAAGGTTATTAATAATTAAGTGTAATATTTATGAGAATGTGGTTATACGATGATATACATCGCTTTGGTTGCAGAATAAATATGAGTGTAGACAGGACAGACTATGATGTTTGCCATTGATTGTCACAGACTGGAAAAGCGCCGTAAAAAGATTAGTCTTTGAACTTGTCGCAATAAGCACTTTATTGCGCAAAAGCGGCAAACTGTAAACACAAGTTAAAATTTTCCCAAGAGTATTGTGTACATCAAAGTGAAATTTACGATGAAGCAACAAAACTGACACCACCACCACTAACCAAAACCGTTTTGACCAGTCCGACCACTACACAAAACCGGTTTGAACAGTTCCCCCACCACGGAAGTGATTCAGAAACGGCTTTGTTTCAACTACTGTCCACTCTCCCCAACACTTAATTGCAAAGAATGACTGAAACGTGTAAAAGCAAATATCCGCAAAGCATTTAACAAAAATTATGCTGTCGAGATGTTGACCTTCGCACTGCTGGCACTCTTCTAGTCTCGCACGGAGGTTTTTAATGACGTATTGCTCGGGAGATTTCTGCCATTTCTGATCATAAATTGTGCTTAAGTTCCGTCAAATTACTCGTATGCCTTACTCTTCAGGTATTCCCACAAAAAAATTGTTCGATTGGACTGAGGTCAGGACGCCTGGGAGGCCAATTTGTTGAGGAATAATTCGTTCACCGCAGCAATGGACTCATCAGAAAGCTCAATCTTTCTGGAACCATATTCAGGAGTTGTAACCTTAAAACTCGCGCAACTGTTGGACTAAATATAAATAACCTTGCAACATTTCACTGTAACGTTAACTGTTTATACTCAGCGCTCGCCCGCGATTGTCTTCATGGAAATATCGAACAATAATATCTTTACCCGACATTGCAGCCCAGACTATTACCTTTGGGCTGTGAAATGATGACTGTTGTGTCTGCTTAGGATTTTCTTAGCTCAGTAAAGACAATTTTGTTTATTGTCGTGCCCATTCAAATGGAAATTGTCTTCACAGCAACATTTAATTTGCAAATCTTAGTCGATTAATATAATCTTATTCCTCCAATTCTTGCACCAGCTGAATCTTGAAGACTTTCACATGTAAGTCTTTCTTCAAAATTAAGTGTAAAGATGATTTTGGCTAACCGAAACTTTACTTCTTTGACAGTTTCTTCACCCTTTACAGATCGCGGGTGAACTGTATTTTTAATTCTTCCAGTATTCTTGAACTTTCTTATCCACTTTCGGTTAACCATACCTCCCCTCCCCTAAACTGTCCCGTTCGATATTCAATTTAAAAACAAAACCCCTCTACTCTTAGTGGACACATTTTCAATGCTCCTTAATTGAGTAAATTCTTCAAAATTTAAGTTTTTTAATGTTTCTCATGAACTTTTCTTGCTTTTTTAATATCATGGTTATATTTCAGAATGTATTTTGTACTCTTCAATATTTGATGTGCGTTCAAGAGATTTTCATGTATGTTTAATATATTTTTCAGATTTCAAAGATAATCAACCTGTAAAAAGACAGTCCGATGGTTCGTGTACTTGCAAGACCATCTGTAAGACACGGTGCGGGTGCAAAAAAATGGGCAAGAACTGCAGCTCGGCGTGCAAATGTAACGAAACTGTATGCGAAAATAGAGACAAGGTTAGTGTTTTATTATATTTATTTTATTCTGAAAAATTAATAAGTCAGCAAGTCGATAATGTCGTATTTTATTTTGTATTATTTATTTTAAAATTAAGAGGTTGTTAGTAGAAATAAAATGTCTACAAACATCTAAATTATATCTTGAAACTAATTAAATTCGTTTTTATTGTTATATGTCTTAATAAATATTGAATCTTTGGTAGAGCGTTGAACAAACGAAATTGGTGGGCAGGTAGGGTCATTTGGAACATTTTTAAGTCCATTTACCTAGGTACAAGTCTGAACACGACGGCAGAATGCAGTGGCAAAGACGCAAAAGGCAAGTGACACTACTGGTTCTATACTATTTATACGAAATACATTCCAAACACGACGTCACTGTCGTTGCCGGTGCCACTGACCACAACACCGCTTCGAAACCAGTAGTATGTTGTCAGCTGCAGAGCGAAAGGGCGTGTTTTTGATATCGGAAAATTAATGTCTTCTCGGCAGAAGTATTAAGAAGTTTGCCTCCACTTTTTAAAGCAGAAGCCAAAAAACATTTGGGAATCGTTTTGTCTGAATATAAAAGTATGTCAGCAAGAAGTGCTTCATATCCTAATTAGGCAAGCACAAATCCATCAAATACCAATATTGCTTCTTGACTTTTGTAGCATAAGGACGAGTTTTTACTGATAGCTTCGTTATCAAGTTTGCAGCGAAAGAAACAAGTGATTAGTGATAAGTGATAGAAAAACATAAATTATATAAAACATTCTATAGCCTCATTAATCCGGGCTCCTCAGAAAAGTTAGTACCAGTGAAATGGACACATAAAAACAAGGATAGTGAATAATAAATAAGTTTCCATGTTTCCAAACCAAACCCAACAGAAGCCAACACTCTGGCTTAAGCCTTCCTCACTCAACCTCCAAAACCAACAAAGTTTTCTCGGTTGCCCACCCAAACGACAAACAAAAGCCCAACATCAAGCCTTCTCAACAAATGAACCCAGTGGTGGACTAATGACAACTAGAGAGTACATGGTTAGCTCGTCTGAAGATGAACAGTACTGTTACGGGCTGATATTGCAACTCACCCCGCAACACTTTATTTATAGTTTTGTTAATAAATTTTATATTGTTTCGAATTTATAGGTACCTTTTTGTTGACATTATCAATCACATCGGTCATGTACATTTAAGAAACCGAAAGATTCCCTTTAAATTACCTGTTCACTACCTACATTCTCCGCTGACAAGCTTACTTTGAGAGTTCATTGATAGATCAATGTAGTCTCAATCGAATTGTATTTGATAACCATCAGTTTGACGTTTTAATATATTATCAAGGAGTCTGCTTGCTGTCAGGGAGATCGTACGTAGGATTTGTCAAAAATAAAATTTGAGTTGAATACGAAGGAGTTAATTAAATTTTGGCTAATTTTGTTGGGGAATCAGGTAAGTTGAAATAAATTATTCAAAGCCATGCCTCGAGCGGGTCTTTGTTATCTCAAATGTGATGTTCTCTATTAGGTGTCGAAGGAAAATTGTGGAAAGAGTAAAAACGCATGAGGATTTGTAGAGTTGAAAAAAAAGAGTTTAGAGAGAATAGGATAAGAACCCTCGTAACAGAGGTAATATAAACGTGATGGATGTGATTGGTAAGTCATTTTAATTATTTTCAACATTGTAGGGTCTCAGTCAGGGGACACCAAGAGAATAAGTATAGCTTCTCCGCCTACGTTAGTTGCATTATTGTGGAATTATATGTTCGAAAACTTATGTTAGGGGCGAACAGACCCCTTTGGTAGTCCGTAGTAAAGTAGTTAATAATAGGTTTAAGCATTGTATTTTCTTTTGTAAGCGGCTCCGTGACGTCACAGTAGCGCATTTCAATTATGTATATTTCCTTCATTTTTGGCGAAGAAGTTGTTTGTATATAGTCTCTTTTTTTTGTGTAAATAGTAATATAGAATTTTCATTGTATACCTAACATCTTATATATTGTCTGCTCCATCCTGACCATCGTGGCGGTCTACTAGTTAGGGCTGGCTCATTAAAATTTAACTGGTGGCGCCCATTTTCAACAACTAAATAAAATAGGAATTTTCGCATACCCACCCCCGACCGAACTGAGCTTGGGCATGAGGTTGCGCTTCTGGAGCTAGCGAGTAGACAATAATAAATAAAGCGCGTAACAGTACACAGAAAGTGCCAGTGAGCGAAAAACCTTCTCAGTTCCACATTACTCAACACACCACCCACCCAGATGGAACAGTCCATGGCAGAACAGCAGTCGTCATCAGAAATTCAATTACCCATCAGAAACTAGATAAATATGAAACAAATGTTATCGAAGCCACAACAGTACAAATAATTGGCAACATACATAATCTCAACATCACATCTGTATACTCCTTACCATGCCACATTATCACTACAGATATGTACAAACAATTCTTTGACACCTTTGGAAATAAATTTATTGCTGGAGGGGACTGGAATGCGAAACACACACACTGGGGATCAAGACTCATCACTACTAAAAGCCATTGCCTTCCTTACAACCATCTACAATCGCATTCTGAGCCTGTGCCACTTTCCTGTTATATGGAAATACGCCCACATAATAATGATCCACAAAGATGGCAAATTTACCCATCCTTAGCAAAATATTCGAAAAACTACTGCTCAAGAGAATCCAAGACGAATATGACCGAACAAACATTTTACACAACTACCAGTTTGGATTCCGAGAGAACATGTATACCACCCATCAAACACAGAATAGTGAACACCATCGGCCAAACTCTAGAAAGAAAAGAGTGTCGCAGTGGAGTATTCCTAGATGTCACTCAGGCCTTTGATAAAGTATGGCATACGGGTCTACTCTACAAGATAAAAAATACTCTCAACAATAACTTTTACCTTTTTAAAGTCCTACCTACCTGAAAGACATTTCTCATTTATACATAATGATGAGACAACTATGAGATGAAATCTAGACATCAAAATTCAAACAAATGTACTTGCTAAAAGGCCGAAAATCCAAACTATCAACCAAAAACTTCTGCTATACAAAGTAATGTTACCTATATGGACATACGGCGTGCAACTGTGGGGTTGTGCAAAGCCCACTAGAATAAAAACATTAAAAAAATTTCAGTCGAAAACACTGCGATCCATTGTTAATGTTCCCTGATATATTATCAACCAAATCCCTTATGTCACAGAAGTAATAAGAACATTTTTCACTAATTACCAGGTGTGACTGACTGGTCACCCAAACGACCTAATAGAAAATATAGGAATGGACCAACTAACCGAATATTGAATAAAAACTGGCCTGAAGGTCTTCTCCAACAACTCTAGCAATGCTTAGTGCACTATAAGTGAAAATGCCAATGGGCATCTTACTTCCAAGCTCGAAAACACCCAACTCTTTTACTAAATATTCTTGTGATGAAGTAGATTGTAAAATGGCTATAAATGTTAAAAAAGAACATCTTTTTACACATCACAATATAGTACAGTACCGCCCCCTGAATTTTCCTGGGGATGAGGCAATTTGGATACGTTTAGTTTCTATGTATTAGGAGAAGATTTTGAGCAAGTTTCATCAAAGTCGTTCGAGTGGTTTCGGATATAGTAGATACATCACATTGTGGCTTTATATAATAAAATAATAATGGGAACAGATTTGGCGTCGGTGTAACTTCACTTTAGATTAATAGAAAAACCCTTGAATATCCATTGATCTCCCCCTCTCCTTGCCCCCAAAGTTTAACATTATCCACTAATCTTTTAAATAATTTCAAAACAATAAAATTGAATCTACATTTTAAATTTAATGTTAGTCTTGTTTTCCATCCTAATTAATATTGGTTGTTGTTTCTAAAAACGCAAAATTTCGTTTAAAACGGCAATTTTTTTCGATAAAACTCACTGTTAAAACAACCCATTAATTCGTTATTTGAAGCACTAGCCACAACTTACCAAAGAAATATATTTGTTTTGTTTGCATGATCCCCCCTTGGCTATGGCTTTGGATGTAAGCAATTGTACATTTTTTGGAGTTTACTGCAGTTTTATTGTATTTTGTGAATAAACATAATTTCTTTTTATTTAACCATCTTATAGTTTCTTATTTTACAGGGTAGTATGTCTTCACTTAGAGACTCAGATGAAGACTTCAAAAAACCAAGGTAAGTGCTGGCACTTTTAACACTTCAGATGAATTTCAAGTGATTTAAATTATTTTTGAATTATATATAGTGTCCCAATTAATAGTGATTCTACAGCTCGTTACAGATTTTTAACATATTTGACGAAAAGTTGAGTTTATTGTTTCACGTATAGAATTTTTATATAAATACCATTGCATGTCATCAAGGTCTTATCCACTAATTAAAATATCCCTAACTCAGCTAATAATCCGAAAATGTCATCAATATTCACGAGCATTCATGAACGTAGACACATTAATAAAAAACCAAAAAATGTTGATGTAATTTTAAAATTATTTCATTCCCCATGTGAGACCTCGGAACGTAAGTGTTGCGGAAGATATCCAAAAAATATTCACCTCCAACCATGACAACCGCCTAATTGAAGAACCATACAACAATGGACTTAAGAAGACTACACAAAATATGGCCTGAAGACTTGATCCATCATAGAAATAATCAATAAGGAGAAACACTAATGGGTGTTTCCCTTCCAAGTCTACTCAATCAACACATTTACTTAGTGCTCTGAAGGAAGCAGATTGTAAATATATGAGTCGATAATAAAAAAAAGGTTTAGGTTATGTCAACATTTTGATTTTCTTTGCGTGTTTTGTAATCCTACAATTTTATAATTTCGTCTGTATATGTGCTTTGCCAGTTTTAGTTGTAAACACTTTCTTGGTGAAATGAAATTAGTTTGAGATATTTTTTGTGTAATTCTGGGCGTTTTTAGTGAATATTTCATCTGCAATATATTAGATACCTACCAGTTTTATTTTCTATGAGTATTTTCAATATTTTATAGAAAGAAATCAATAGTTTCCACTAGTTGTATACATTTAAAACTAATTATACCTAGTAACATTAACAAAACAAAAATACATAACCTTGCAATTTCAAAACTTCCTACAATCCTCTACTATTCTGACGATCCGGCAACACGGCAAGGTTGTGACCACATGAGTAATTTGTGACATGCAATGGTATTTGTATTAAAAATTCTGTATTATTATTATTACATTGAAAATTGTGTTTTTATTATTTATTTATATAATAAACTGGCATCAATCTTATTTAGGACATCTGTTAGAATAAAAGTTTAACAAAAAAATATGAGTTCAGACTAAAAAATTGGCAAACAATATGTACTAGTAACACAATATAACTTTAAAAAAAATTAAATTGATTTGTTAGTATAATACCGAAAGGAAAAAATTCTTCAGTGTGAATTTACACCACTTCAATTCCATAAAACATTTCAGATAAATAATCCAGTTGTGATTTTTTTCTCATTACTTGTCTAACTTTTATTTTCATTAAAATCTCGTTCAATATACCATACCATCCCTATTTATCACATTTTTGTAAATTATTTAACCCTTAACTATACGAAGTCTGTCTTTTTAGTATTGCATAGTGAACTACTAAAAATTAACATATCTAAATACACAGTTTCGTTGTAATTGCAACATCAATCATAATACCAGCATACTACTTAAATTTTTCATTGACCGGAAGATGGTGATACTAAATTTCTGGTCATTTGTACCAGGTATGGCGAAAACGAAAATGATGGTCATAGCGCTGGTACTGACGGCCCAAACGCGTGGGCGTAAATCGAACGTGCCGGATAAATTACGAGTGTAGAACACAAAAATTCTCGTATTTTACGATATTCGATGAAAAAAGAAGTAGGTGGTAGCATAAAGCCATACCTTTCCTGTGTGACTTACAGCCCGCCATACCGATGAGAACACATTAATTAAAAAAAACACACAATCTTGTGGTCTGTCAGGAACATTCTACAACCCAACAGTGTCACTGAGTTATACAATTTGTTAACACAAGCCTAGAAGAGAGGAAGTTTAGCTAAGCATCCTTTTTGGACGCTAGTCAAAGTTTAATATGATGGATTGTTACATAAAATTAACACAAATGTCACTAGAAAACAAGAGATTAATGTGATAATTCCCATTATGGACATAGGGTATAGAATTGTGTTGTCCAGTGTTTCAATAATTCAACGAGTACAATCAAACAATATCCACTCTATTATTGATGCCCCAGCAGTTCAAGAAAAAAAAGGATGACACTTATGCCAAGTTTGTTAAAAAAGTAATCTCTAGCGGACCTCCTTCCTTGATTGTATGAATAATTTTTTAATGATAAGATCTAATCCGCCAATCAACATGAAATCAGTAAGCTTGTAGTATTCGAAAGGAATTTTCTTAGAATGATATTTGGACCCCAAAAAGACGAAACAACAGGAGAGTGGAGAAGGCACCACGATACTGTATGGCAGCGAAAACATGTCATAAACATGAAACCTAATAGAATAAGATGAGCAGGTCATGTAGTAAGATCAGAAAACCACAGATTAATAAAAACAGTATTTTTTGAGAGACCAAATGGGGGAAGATCAATGGGCCAACCCAGAAAAAGATGGAAGGATGCCATAGTAGCGGACTTATCTAGACTTGAAATCCAGCAGTGGGGAATGGAAACACAAGGAGTTGAAGGGTGATAATGGATGTGGTTTAAGACTCGCCCAGAATTGTAGGTCCAGGAAAAAAGATCTCTTCTAGAAATAAAATATCACAATACACCTAACCTGACCAGGTGTTTGTGTTAGAAAATTATTGTTGATAATAAAAATGATTTACCGGACTACCAACCTTCATCAAATAACTTTATACCTTCAAGTGAAATTGAATCGAGAAAATGAATCATTTCCTAATAAACATTGATTTTTTTTAATAAGTTTAATTTGTTTTTGTTGTTTTTAATAATTTCTTAACAATATGTATTATGCAACATTAAGTACATATGTATGTACCCACAGAAACCACTTTTATTTATTCATTCCATTATCCACATTTTCGATTATCCGAATGCCCAATGAGGTCAATTATCCTGATTTATCGAGTGTCTGCTGTATCTGCCATTTTATACAATTCCAAATACTTATTATGCTTTTCCATCCTTCATCCAACTTCTATATTGTTTGCTATTAATTCAAGTCTTAGCTCATATTTTTATTTTTACATACATTTCTTCCGTAAAACTTATGATATGCAATTGGACGCAATCCATATTTCTTATATATGAGTTACCATGTCATCTATCTTGAACTAATATAAATTCAACAATGCTAAAATCTATTTTAATCACAATTATGCTAATACGAAGCTTTTGTCAACATTTTGTCTTTCATACCAGGTGATTAATTCTCATTTTTAAAATATTTCAAATATCGAATGTTTAAGTATTTGATAGTATATATTGTTTGCTAATGAATAGTAAACTATAATGTCTGGAATGAAGATAAACAACCCACATGCAATTTTTTTTCGAATTTTGGAGTAAGTTGGAATTTCTTGAACCACTACACCAACACTCACTATCTGACGGGCATTTTGATAACCAAGTTATAGCCTTCACATGTAGGACGGGCATTCCTAAACTTTTTTCCTCTTAGACCAATTTCAAAATTTTACTGCTACATTTCTAGCATATTCCCAAAACTCGTCAAAAAATGTGAAGATCAGATCTGACTATCATTTTTTTTCACACCAACTTAGACCCCTGTCGAGTCCCTCGTGGACCCCCGGGGTCCGCTTGGACCACTTTGGGAATCACTGATGTAGGACAAACTAGAAGTTTTAGTTTACCTTCGACCTCTGAAGACGATAAGTTGGTTATCGAAACGCGCGTCAGACAGTGTCATTGTAAGTGCTGGTGTAGTAGTAGTAAACAGTGTGTTCAGAATTAACGAACTAAATCGATTTAATGTTTGAACATTTTGCTTTTTAATAATTTTCTTGGGTTTCCACAGGCGTTTGATGAATTTTTTAAATCTGTTCAAGCGCATTTCAAAGTCTCATGCCAGATCTATAAATAGTCAAGATAGTATTGAATCATGGTATCTCCAAGGCCCTGCAAGTCCATAACGTTTCCTAAGATAATAATAATAATAATCTTTATGAAAGTGTTCTTAAAGGTATGCCCAATAAAATGCCACATTTTTCATCCTAATAAAGATGCAACAGCGAAAATAGCAAAGCAATGTATACTATTAACTTTTTATATTTCGTCAATATTTTTTGTGTAAGCTATAATTACCACCCTGGTTATATCGTAACGGATAAATTCATTTTCAATGTAATTGTGGATTACAAATTAAGAGTCCTGAAACATGTCCAATTTTTGTATATGAAACTACACTTTCTAAATAAAATCAAACTTATTTTAACTACCCCTATAAAAACAAGAAAAATCAATTTTCAATTGTTAAATTTGTACAATAATTGGATGACCCTTATCTAAAAAGAACCAAGCGACATTTTGACAAAATTGTGATAAAGGTGACATGTTATAGAGGGAGGCCTTCTTTACATTCTATTTTAGAAATTAAATTGCAAACGGCACTTTTTACCCCATCTATGAGGTAAAGTTCCTGGCGACATTCGTAAATGAAGGAATCTGTATTTAATGTAAAAAGAACCAAGTGACATTCATTTTTACATGAAAGCCGAAATGTCACTTGGTTCTTTATACATATATTGTGTGCCTGGATCTGCTGGTTATTTTAAAGATTTTTGACTTTTGAGCAAAAGGTCTAGAGATATCCTACTTAAGGCTCTCGACATAAAGCAAGAAGAAATTAGAAGTTACAGGCCTAGTAAAAAGGCAAGTTTCTGAATGTTTGAGGTGGTATAATTGGAGACCACGTAATTGGACCACATTTTTTCGATGGAAGAGTGAATGGTATAGTTTATTTAGATTTTCTAGAAAATCATTTACCATTACTGTTGTAAAATTTTTTGCTCAACATTCGACAAATAATGTGGATTTTACACGGTGGAGCTCCGGTACATCACACTACTTTAATTCACAATCATCTGAATACCCATTTTCCTGGCAGATGGGTAGGAAAAGGAGGACCCATTGCATGGCCTCCTCGATCACGAGACTTGACTAAAATTGACTTTTTCATGTGGGGTTATGTAAAAAACCGTGTTTACCAAATACCCCCAACCACACAGAACAATATGAAGGAAAGAATACGAGAAGCATTTCAGAGTATTAATGTAGAAACATTGAGAAATGTAAGTCGATCTGAAGATCGACTGCAATGTTGTATTGACGTTTTGGGTGGTCATTTCGAACATTTGGTAAGGTAAACCCAGGGAAGTATGATTGTGGGGCAAGTGTGACAACTCGTTATAAAATATTCTAGGATGTAGTAATACTAGTGACATCTCGTAGGTAGATGCTAAAACTCTTCAAATAGCTGCCTGTGTGAATTTGAAATGTATTCAATATGGCGAACAACGGTATTTAGGTAGTTAGTTTATAGTGGTGCAATTACACTTATCCATACATTGTGTAGACTTTGTTTAGATATTCTGTGAGAACTGATTAATATGAAGTAAGTATAGATTTAACGGTTGGCGGTGTTACGTAAGGATGGGAGTATAAGTGTATGCATGAAGAAATGTTGTTATTTCAATTGTTATCTAAATTACGACTTGGGCCACACTGACCCCTTTCATATTGGAGAGTGAGGTAAATGTGACCATCTGTATGGGGCAAATGTGAACTTATATTTGTGTTGAAACGAACTAGCTTCAACTTTTAATTTCAGATTGAGTCATGGTTAGAAACTACAAAAGGAAAAGTGGTCGAGCAACCAAATATACTCGAGATGACAACGCATGCATTTGCAGAGATAAAAAGAGATGCCTTTTCGATATACCGGGCACATAAAGTGTTTAATATCCCATAAACCACACTCTTCTATCATCTGACTGGTGCTAGAGGCGTAAAAAGAAAATCCAGCAATTCCGCTCGAAGAGGAGACGAGATTAGCTGAGGGACTGAAGATCGTGGAGCAGTGGGGATTTGTAATATCGAGATTGGAACTGTTAGAGCTTGTTCGTGAATATGTGACTAAAAATTAAATAAAAACATCATTTAAGAATAACGTTCCTGGGGATGAGTGGTTTGGCCGTTTCAAAAGACGCCACAAACTCAGCATAAAAAAGCCTCAGGCTGTGGAATATTCACGAAAAAAGATAACGGATCTGTTTATTGTTCAAGAATATTTCGATATCCTCAAAAAAACATTGGTGTGGCTGAAGTTGGAGGAGAAGCCAGAGCAAGTATGTAATATGGACGAAACATCCTTGTCACATGATCCCAAAAAAACCAAAGTCGTGGGGGCCAGGGGTAAGCCATGTTCCAGAACAACATCCAGACCTGGAAGAGAGAACACCACAGTAATTTCAGCAGTTTCTGCGTCAGGGATAAAGGCGCCACCACTAATCGTATTTAAGGGGAAGAATATCAGGGACTGCATATGCAGCTAGTGTCAATGGATGGATGGAAACTGACATAGTTTACAATTATTTTCAAAAAACGTTCATTCCTGCATTGGGACCAAATAGACCCGTATTGCTAGTATATGACGGTCATAGTACACATATTAGTATTGCACTGGTTGAACTAGCACAAAAAATGACATCACAATAATAAAACTTCCTCCTCATACCAGCCATCTTTTGCAGCCCTTAGATTTAGCTGTATTTAAGTCTGTAAAATATGCTTGGGACCAACAACTTGTAACTTGGCAGAGACGTAATACGGGCCTCAAAATTCCGAAAAAAGAGTTCTCTCAAATGATAGGAGCTACATGGAATAATGTAAACGTGGAAATTATCATGTCGTACCTGAAGAGAAATACCACCCTGAGAGTTTGAAGAGATGGAGAGAACAACGGGCTTTAAAAGACCAAACAATAGTTGTAGCTGACAATGGGACCTCAAATACTGATGTTATTACCAGTAGTGGTGCTCAGTCGACAGATGACAAAACTGTGGAAAACCCGACGAGTAACATTGTTGATACAGGTCCAAGTAGCTCAAACTTAGTTTTGAGGAGCTTCTATAGAATGCTGTAAAACACACCAACAATAAGTCTGTCAGTCACAAAACGAAAGAAGGTGCAGGTGCGGAAGTCGTGACCTCGAAAGAAGTGTTGGATAGACTCACAGTTGAGAATAAAGTAAAGGAATCAAAAGCAGAAGAAACACAACAGAGAAAAGAAAAGAGAAATGCAAAAGGAAAAAGAGACGTAAAATTGCTCCAAATTTAGAAAGAGCTTTAGCAGTTCAACTTCAGAAGAGATGGTAGAATATGTGGACTTCGAAGACGATCTTGACCCTGAAATATTGGAAGAAGAAGACGAGCAAGTTGTTGAAGGTGGAGAAGATTTAGGGAAGTCCCAACTTGCAGTGGGAAGTTCAGTCGATGTGGAGTATATTACCTCACAAAAACAAGTGAAACATTTTCTAGGAAAAATTTACTGCAAAATTGACAATGAATGGAGAATTCGTTTTTTGAGGTATAAGAAGAATAGTAACAACTTCTTCTGGCCTGTTATAGAAGACACAGATATGATAGTCGAAGCAGATATTGTAAAAACGTTGCCTGAACCCATGAAAGACACAAGGGACCACTTGACTTTCAGATCCAATTTTGCAGGACTGAACCTTTAAATTTTCAAAAGTTTGTAACTTTCTTATTAATAAAAATATTAAAATTGTGCAAACACCAAAAAATTTGTCTCTCCTTGTATTTTCCAATTATTCACATTTGCCTCAAACATAAAACAGTTTGACTAAGCTGAACTTCATTGTCACACTTACCACAAATAAATGGGAAAGTGTGACCATGACCATGTTTTTTTTAAAATATGGATAACTTCTATATGTGATGTTATAAAAATACCTACATTTGGAAGTATGTAGTCAAGTTCCTAAAGACTATAGGGTAGCAAATAGCAGGTCTTTAGCAATCTCCAAAATATTTTGTAATGTATCATAAAAATCAACTCGTTGAAAACTAGGTCACACTTCAACGGGTTTACTTTATAAAATCAATTTACAGTTCGCCGTTGACTGATGTTATTTTTGTAAAAGAATTTGTCTTACTGTCATTTTTCTATACCTTTCAATAAATTATTTTTTCAACTTTTTGTTATTAAATTGACAATATCTCAGAAATTAATGATTTTATAAAAATGAAAGCTTATAAGCTGAAGAATAGGTATTTATTAAAAAGGGCTTAAGCGTCAAATTTACTGAGAATGTTAATTTTAGTAATTTATTTATAGATAACTCTAATCAGCAGAATAAAATCTTCCTATGGTGCAAAAATCTTAAAAAGCAAAGAATAAATAACTTAAATAACTAAAAAGTATGTTTAAAAATGTAACTGTAATTTACTCAAAACAACAAAATTTCGCTTGGTTTGGTTTAGATAAGCGCTATCCAATTAATGATGCCATAGAACGAAACAAAGTTTGACGTAATTAACAATATTTGCATAAATTAGTCTAAATCATATGCTCAAACTGGGGAACCATGTCTTGACAAAAAAAATTGACAGTTTTGAAATTATTTCGTGTCTTATTCGTTGTTTTGAAATCATCAATATTAGTTGATTTCCTCTTGTAGATAGCCTTACAAAAAATAATCTAGTAGAGTTAGATCGCAAGAAATAAAAGAAAAAAAGAATTATAATAAGTATGTAAGTGTCGAAAATGCTTGATTAGTGATTTGTACGAATCATCAACGCTTATGAAGAAAAATGTCAAGTGATTTGACAGTTGTAGAAAGGATTTTCATAAAAGATAATTAAGAATACATTGATCGTTGATTTTGGGAAGAAATAAATAAATTTGTCAGTTAAAGAAAAGAAACCTGCATGAAGAGAAAAAGTAAAACTTGATTTAACACGTTAAGCCCCGCCATGGAAATAAAAATATAGTAATTCACAGACCGGAAAATAATTTTATTGCAAGTGGAATTAAAATACTATTATTACCTAAATACATACGATTTATGAAAACTTAATTTAAAAAAATCAATTTTTGTTTAAAATAAAAACGAGACATAACATTTGTGTCTCGCGGTCTGAAGAAGAGCATATTTGTTGCTCTGACCGCGTGACACAAATGTTGTAACTCAGTGGATGGTCTGCGGACCTGTCGATTCTTACGCTAAGGGGAGGTAGGTAGGTATTACTTATCGCATTCATTTGCAAAACTGCAAAGCGTGAACGAGAACGTGGCTGCAGAATGTATTCTTATGAAAATGAGCAAACCTATATTGCAAAATTGTGGGATGAATTTATGTCCGATGAGGATAATGAGGAGCCGTTTGCCGGAGATGATTCTGCAGACGACTATGTTCCAAGTGATAACAGCGAGTCTAGCAATAGTAGTAAAGAACGCCCTCCAATAAAAAAAAGTAAAAATATTACTTCATTTATTAGTAAAAAAGATTTGAAAGAAGCGGGGCCCAGCAAAATAAATAAAAATGATACATCAAAAATAGAGCTAGTGCAAAAGACAATTCAGCTGAAAAAAGTATAGTGCAGGTAAATTTAATTTTTCGGGACTATCATGGTGAGTTTTAATTTTTTTTTTACTAATTTGTAGGAATTGTCTATTGAAGAAGTCATTGAAAATGTTATCAGTCAGTTTGCAGTTGATTCTGATTCCGAATCAAATATGTCAAATACAGAAAATAATGACACCTACTACTGCATCTTGGGCATCTGTTGATGGTTCAAATCTAAAAACATTTGAATTCAACGTTTCTTCTACGGGGATCAAACATGAATATTATAATCTGTTCGATAAAAATCCTCACGATTTTTATAAAATATTCATTACAGACGACATTATTACAAAAATCGTTCAGCAAACTAATTTGTATGCACAGCAGAAGCTCGTACAGAAAACGCCATCCCAAAAATCAAAGTCCAAATCATGGGTCGCTACTGATGCAAGAGAAATGGAAATTTTTTTTGGAATATTGATATGGATGGGACTTGTTAAAACCCCGCAACTTAGGGATTATTGGAGTAAAAACTTTTTATTTCAAAATAATGTATGTAAAATTATGACCAGAAATCGATTTGAGCAGCTCCTATCCATGTGGCATTTCAGTGACAATGATCAGGTTCACAACGCCGAGATTGACCGTCTACATAAACTCACGCCATTATTGAAAACCCTTGTGGAAAGCTTTCAAGATGTCATAACTCCCGGTATAAACGTCTGCATTGATGAAACAATGGTACCATTTCGTGGCCGCTTGAAATTCAAGCAATATATAAAGAATAAGAGACATAAATTTGGTATAAAATTATACAAACTTTGTCTGCAAAATGGATACACATATAATATCAAAGTATACTGTGGAAAGAATAAAGGTGCTATAGGAAATGCATCTTTCAACGTAGTGTTTTCACTTATGGAAAATTTACTGGATTGTGGCCAAACCCTATACACCGATAATTATTATACAAGCGTTCATCTTGCCAGAGAACTAGCAAAAAGACAGACACATCTTGTGGGTACTGTAAGGTTCAATAGAAAACTGAACTGCACTGAAGTAATACAAAAAAAAGTTGGGAAAAAATGAAAGTTTTGCGCGTGAAAGTGAAGATGGTATAGTAATGATAAAATGGAAAGATAAAAGAGACGTGCTTATGCTTCCAACCAAGCACACAGAAGAAAGAAAAGTAGTGCGACAACGGGGAGCAGAAATTGAAAAGCTAAAAGTTGTGGTTGATAACAATGAGTGTAAGGCTTACATAGATCTTTCCGACCAAATCAAATCCTACTCACATTGTCTCAGAAGAGGCACAGAATGGTACAGGAAGTTAGTAATGGAACTAATTTTTGGTTCTGCCATGGTAAATGCGTTTATTGTTTATAAGGAAGTTACCCAAAATAAAATCTCCATCACTGACTTCAAAAAAGCAGTTGCTCTCCAATTGTTGAAAATTAGCGAAAGAAACTAAATAAATGTGCGCCAAATGAACACAAACTAGAGGAAGATAAACAAAATAGATGTTCCGTATGTTATTAAAACATGAAAGCTGAGATTGGAAGATTAGAAGCTCAACGAAAGTGCCCAAGAACAAAATATCGATGTCTGGCCTGCATGGAAAATTACTGTTTGGATTGTTTTTTTACTGTGCACCATGCCAGCAAAGTATAAAATCAAGTTATTTTTTGGCGTAAATATTTCTTTCAGACATCCAATTATTTTTATACTTTATTAGAAGTTTATGGTTGTTTTCGTTTACTTTTTTATACCAAATAAAAAATAAGCAGATACAAAAAAACCCAATTTATTTTATATAAGTACATGAAATGAAACAATAATTATTTAATTTACAAGTTATTTTCAAAAATTCAAGTCAGTTTCAGAACCCGCAAGCAGTGTAATGTTTCCCGGACCGCATAGAATTCACTCCCATATGAATATCACTATAAACGTGAACACTTGTTGGCTCACGTCTCTCGTTAGAAATTCTGGCTGTGTGACCAAACGCATGGTCACGCGGTCTGATGTCACTCAACATGCGTGACGCAACATCTGTGTCACGCGGGGCTTAACGTGTTAAAGAAAATCACGAAGTCAAAAAACATTTCAACAAGTTATGGACAGTTATATTGGCCATTCAATTTCGCCACTTTTCAGGATTTTTTATTTGCATTCATAATAGAAAATGAATTTATCCGTTACTTTAGGACCTCACTGTATGTCCTACCAGACATCGAATCACATTCAATGAACATTTTATCAGTCTGCAAGTGATCCAACTTCTTTTAGCTGCAGGTCAAAATGTTTGTCTCTTTTTAACAAATACATTTTCAAACTTCTAATTATTCTATATTAAGAACAGATGACATGCATTACAAAGAAAAACGTAAATTTTGACAAAAAACCACTTTATGATTACAAACAAAACCTTCATTACAAATCCCAAAGTAATATTTTCTATTATTAAAACAAGCTACAAATTACCTAAGATAGATATAAATAACACTTCTTTTATACCTCACTCCATCAATAATTATAAAGCTCTCCTAAGGTTTCCCATATACTATTAAACATTCGATTTCATTTATTTTTTCGTTTTTAATTAGCGACGTGGGATTAAAACTAGCTGGCAGTAAATTAGAAATCAGTCGCAGCAATCGCAAAGTTTATACGTCTATCAAAAAACGAATATGGTTAAAATCCTAAAGGTTTGCAAGAAACGTAGTGGTAAGATTAATTTTTAAAATATATTTTCTTTTTTACAGCTCTAATGAAAATGAATTATTACCCAACAAAAGGCAGAAGAAGACTAAGAACCTGTTTTCCGTGGACATTTAAAAACTAGACGCTGGCGGTTAATTTTTAATATATTTTAATTTTAGTACATTATTTATTTTTATAGACTGACATATTTTGTATAAATTTTTTCAAGGTACTGTACAAACATTCCCAGTGACTTTTTTTTTAATTTGTACATGAAACCACATTAAATATTTATATTTTGGTATATGGGTCCTATCGATACAGAAAATTATCATTACATCGAACATCTCTAATTTTCTGTCACAATATACATCATATCATCAACATTTTTGCATGATAATGTTGTAATCTTGGTTGATATCAATTACTGGCAACAAATAGATTCACTAATAAAATGGATGTTTACTCATACAAATGTGAAAATTGGCTTTATATATGTAGTACCAAATATTAAAACAAATTCATAGAGTTATCTGCTTCCTTGATCCTTCAAAGTGGAATAAATATTTGATTTACCTTTTAGAAGGTCTGTATTTTGAATCTAATATATTTGTCCCAACTTCCCATTGTTTTACACTCATAAAAACAGAATTGTCAAATGTATTCAGGTTCATTTGTCGCACCCTGTTTATATATTTCAGTGTTTGAGTAAGGCAGATATCGTTGGAACGATTGCAACAAATATATAATTATCTGTCTCCATGGCGTCACAACCCTGGGGATATTAGCCAACTTCACAGTATGCCTCCATTTCGATCTGTCGCAACCTCCACCTAATCCTCGATGCCCATGGCTTTGAGATCTTTTGCTATATTGTTTCGCTACAGATGTCGAAGTCGTCCAAGTGGTCTTTTCCCAGTTGGGGCTTCTTTCCTTAAAAGACTTGTTCTGTCCTCATGGGTTTTCTGACGTGGCCTGCCCACTGGAGTCTTCTGGATTTTCTTTTACTAGATTGGTAGTCTTTCAACACTATATTCTATGGTGTCCTGTCGTTTTATCAAGCTTTTAACTTCGGTTTTTTAGTTACTTAAACTCTCTTAAAATTGATAATAATTTTCAGTATTAGGTGCAAATAAGAGCTTACTTTCTTTAAAATTTACGTGGGTTGTCTGTTAAGTTTCCGACCTAACAAATTAACAAGGCATTTTTGGGGCCCACGTAATTGCAATTTTGTCGATAAACTGTTTTCTATAATGGAGTAGGTACACGGTATTGGACAAAAGTAGGACTGTTATTTTGAATGAATGAAAGTGTTAGTATAAAAATTTAATATGTGCAGAGCGCTTTCAGTTTAATAACAAGCCATCCTCAGTGCCTCATGTAAGAGTAAGAAAATTCTTCAGTTTGTATTATAGAGGCAATAAAAAGGGGACTTAAAGGCTTAGAGCCAGTTAGATTCAATTTACTTACATGGTCAGGGTGTGCAATACGTTATCACATTTCAAAGATTCATCCAAAAATAAAAGCAAAGTATTTAAAACACAGTCACTAATTTTAAAAATATTTCAAACATTACACAAAGGATGGTTGTTATTTTGGAGTTTGAAGTTTTCACTTGTGCTGGCTGTAAACTTATGGAGGCCGTTTGTACCCACGGGGCCGTGGGGCTTGCAGCCCAAAAATCCTTAAGTAGAACTTTTTTGACGTTATCGCTGGCTTTGGCCCTCTTGAACGCTCATCATTAGTCAAGCTTCTACGACCGCGTTTAACCCATTACCTGCCAACTTTTTAAAATTAATTTTTTTGTTTAGAAAGATGTATATTCGCCACATAACTAAGTAAGAAATAATACAAAAATTTTGTTTATGCAATTTTTTAATGATTTTTAAAACATTTCGAAATGGGGATCATGGTATATATGGTGTAAATGAAACCACAACATGTATGACAAATTTTTATTGTTTTTAATACAACATCAACTATTGACATCCAAAAAAGAATAAATTTACTGTATCGACCCTTTCTTTATGGAATCTACTCATGTTATCATCGTAAGTGAAACTATGTACAGGTGTTATTCTGGATACTTTCAGAACTGACTGATTGTCCGCCAGATGTCGTTAAGAAGACATTTTTCGGTAAAAAAATTATGACAAACTTTTACAGTTGATAGATTTATTTTTTGTGTTTTTTGGAACTTCTAGTGGCCACTCTTTTAAGTGTATTATTTACAAGAAGAATAATTCAGTCACCTAGTACATTTTACCTTGCATGGTTTGGGGTACTAGGTTTCTTTTTTTATATTTGAGATTTTACAGAGATGCCAAATCCAATTATTCAACCTCGGCGACATTTCCATATCACTGCCAAATATCGTTTAATGGCTTAAAATTTGCACTTTTTTCTAATTTCGTCATTTTTGACCATGAAGGAGTACTTTTTCAACAAAGACAACTCTATTCATTTTTAAAGTATATAAAATCTTCTAAATATTGAGATAAATATAATTACTGAAGGCCTAATACTTTACAAGATACAGCTTGTCAAAGTTGATCACAAAAGGGTGTCAGTTAATGAGAAACAAAGGCACAAACATTATAAGAAAAAGTAAAGAAAGAAAGTATAATATTATTTTTGTATTATTACAAATCAAGTACATTTCAGTTTTGTTTAAACCTCTTAGAAGGCCCACGTTTAAGATACTTTTCCAGGTCCAGTTCTTGTTATTGAGGGCTTTGAGCAGGGCCGGCCCGAGGAAAAATGTCCACCCTTGCGAGTTGCCATTTCGGCTTGGATAAACCTACCAGGAGGTTCGGGCGCAGACCCCTGGAAATTTGTTGAAACATGTGTTTTCTAAGACGTGTTTTAAAGCATTTTGAACATGTTTTTCAATTTTTAAAAGGTATGGGTTTTAAGGCACGCAACATATTGAAGCTACTAAATAAAAATATCATAGAATAGAATTTATTCAGAAAACATTCACCGTGTTTTGTTATATTTATTTTTTACTATGACAACTTAATCTTATAGGAAAATATAAAAAGATTTTTAAATTTATTATTTACATGTTACAAGTACAAGAATGTTGAAATTAAAAAGCTTAGTCTTACTGCCACACTGATCAAAACTGCTGTTTTACATACACTCTTCTAGCTGTTGCTTCAGCGAAGTCTTTAATTAAATCATCTACATTAATCTTCTGAGGTACATCGAATTCTATCGATAGTAGTGCTAGTCCACTTAAACGTTCTTGGCTCATTGATGATCTTAGATATTTTTTTATTAATTTCAATCTAGTAAAGCTTCTCTCTACTGTCTCAACTGTTACAGGGAGAGTGAGGGCAATACAAAGGTTAGGAAAATTTTCGTTTAAACCAAAATTAATTACATACTTCAAAATTTCCATTGGGCCTCTAGGACTTATCTTATTCAACACAGAGGCGAGTATCAAAAGCTTTTGGTACAGTTGGTAACCATCTACATCAGCATGATTCTCATCTGTTAAGGTTATCTGTAAGTCAGCATAACTTTACAGCAATTCTTCCTTTTTCTCTTTCGATGTAATATCCGGGTTCAAGGCTACGTTGCATAAATCCAAAAACAACTTTATGCTGTTTCATTTGTGTAAACCTTTCTTCTAAAGAGGAAAGAGTTCTATCCATAACGTAGAAGTAAACGTCTCTTTTGAAAGCTTCTTTAAAGTTATCAGTGGGTTTATATTCAACCTGGTTGTCAAAATGTTTTTTACTTTTCTTAGACGAACTTGTGTCTGCTTTTCAAAAGTCGGTTCGACGTCTAAAGTTTCAGCCACTTCCTTGGCATCAACCTTTATCATTCCTAATTTTTTGAAAGTATTTCTTAATCTGCTCAATCATCGTTACAGCCTTTGAAATGTTTGGTTTTCGCCCTGAGGATATAGGAACTTTTCATCCAATTCATCGTCATCTAGTAAATCGATATCAGATAATCTCTGTTCGTTTCTCACATGACTGTCCACTGCATTGACCGCAGATAATAGAGCATTTCAAACCTGCTTTTCTGCAGCTACATACATTCCCACATCCTTTGCGTGTGCTTCATCTCAATCTGTCATCTGCGATTTTTTTGCACACCATGATGGCTGTAGTGGCCTTAAGGAGATATTCTTGATGTGTTTATTCCACAGAAGTCTACTATCAAGGGTGATTCCTAGATATTTGTTGGAACAATTTCTCTGTTCACCGGTTACAAACGTATAAATTGAATTTTTTTCAAACTCCACTAATTAATCTAAGAATATTTATTTATAGGCGTGGCTTTATTACAAATTTTGATGTAATTTCATCCTCATTCCGTTCATGTAAACTTAACAGTATATTTTGGTTAGTTGGAATTGTGTTAATGGCACATGATTTATTCATTGAAAAAGTTATTTAGCTCCTGTAATGTTTTTAATTCACTAATAGCATATACAATTTCAACAGATTAATTTTTATTGATACGATAGATCAATCTTCGGTTTTTATTCAGGAAAGAATGTTGCAAAACACAAGATAGCATTGTTGCCTGTCTCACCATAGAAAAGTAACCACTGAAACCAAATCTGATTGGCTTTCCACTTATAAATTGCTTCAAGAAATGGTGGCCGTAGTAGCGAACTATTTGTTCCTTAGAAAACACTCCGAACTTTACGAAGTTACTGTTCAGTTTATCAAAGAGTGGTTCCACTTTGTGATATTTGTTTGGTGTAGCTGGTATTTGGGAATTATTCATTTCCTTGTCTGTCTTGACAAGGCAAAAGTTCATCCTGTTGTAACGAACAGTTCCAGTGGAACAAACATTGTTTTCTGTCAAGTTCTTCATCAATTCAAAAATTGTGAAAAAATTATCGAAGTAAAAAATATGGTTATCTGGATTCTTAGCTACAGAAACTTTAGACAACAACCACAGATGCACCTGCAGCAGTTGCTTCAACATTCTGTAGTCAAATCTGTACGTTTTGCCGTCATAAAGTTCGACATGGAAACAGTAGCATGCTGTCGCACCACAGCAAAGTAATCACTGAAACCAAATCTGATTGGCTTTCCACTTATAAATTGCTTCAAGAAATGGTGGCCGTAGTAGCGAACTATTTGTTCCTTAGAAAACACTCCGAACATTACGAAGTTACTGTTCAGTTTATCAAAGAGTGGTTCCACTTTATAATATTTGTTTGGTGTAGCTGGTATTTGAAATGCAAATTGCGTTTTATTTTTATAAATCTGTTCTTATAAAAACACTTCCTAACACACTCAAGGAAATGTTTTCGTCTTCAATCCATTACACTAACTCTTGGGGAAGGGAATGGTGCCCTGTGAAAAGGAGACATCCAATAAACTTCTCAGACATTGATTTGAGAAAGTAAAAGAGTGACGGTTGTTTTGTGATGCATAAATTGTACTTTCTCTTATTATATGATCACACACGCTTTCGTCATCTCTTCAAAAATCTCCACAGGATTCTCATCTTTTAGGGCTTCTACTCTTTTCATGAGATGAGATAAACTGAAGGTAGGAACTAACTTAGTCCACTTTGATTAATTTTTCTTTTCATCATCACTTTTTTTCTTTATTCAAAGAAAAAACCGCATCAACCACGAAGGTTATTAGCGGTGGTGGTACACTATGACTTATATATTAGGTTTATAATTTTAATTAATTCCAAAAACCACTTTGATTAATTTTTCTTTTCATCATCACTTTTTTTCTTTATTCAAAGAAAAAACCGCATCAACCACGAAGGTTATTAGCGGTGGTGGTACACTATGACTTATATATTAGGTTTATAATTTTAATTAATTCCAAAAACTTTAGTAGCAACTCGATGTTATCCGGGTTCAAAGCATCACTAAGTTTTTCGGGCAGTCCTGAAGTTAGTCTCTCCTCACTATACTCGGGACACTCCATGATTATATGTTTAACGTCCAGTTCTTCGTAACAGGAGACACATCTTTTGGGGTTTTCTGTATCTGGTGGAACATAGATGTTACACATGCACATTTTTTGTGGGGCTCTCAATAAAACTGCCGTAGCTTCAAGGTTAGTTACAGGTAGGACTTCTTTAGCCTCAAGGGATCTTTTTGTGTATATTGTTACCCCTTCTGATGCCCTGATTTGATTGTTTCTGGTTTTATGGACGGAGTCGTAGTGTTTCATATTGTACCTTCGATTTTCGGTGAAGACATATAACTGAGGGTTTTTCATCATTTACCAACATCTGCAGCATCTCTAGATGGGGTTGTACCCCATTTATATTCCATTGCAAGATGAATGATTCTGATTATGTATGGAGTTGGGAGGTCGTAGAATGTTTCGCTTCCGGACACTGAGATGTTAGAGCCGGTTTCTAGTTCTCTGTTGAGCTGTTTCATATGTTCTTTAATTTTGTGATTCTGGTCTTAATGCTACTACGTTCGGTGAGTGCTGGATATATCTTAGTAAGTATAGCTAGGAGCGCGTGAACTTCCCCAGTATACCTGCGGGCCACACTGAGGGGGTCCGGGGAACCGAACGAATCCTCCAGAAAACTAACAATCTGACTATAGTCCAGTGAAAAATTCGACGAATTGTACTCAAAGAGTTGTTTGGCAGGAGAAACCAGGCATTCAACGGACTGGATTTGTGTTTGAGGCTTCGATTTCTTCTGAGCCTGAGAAATGGGAATGATGAAAGGAGGCTGCAACTCTTCCGCTGGATTCTGAATCGGTAGACTGGTCTCTGAATGAGGCTGGTTATGCGAGGAGGTGTTCATTAAGGTGGAGATTTCTTGGCCTTGAGGGGCTAAATCTTCAATTGTGTTATCTTGGATAAGGCTGATTATAGGTTCTGGTAACATTCAAGGGAGTTTCTTGAGCTTGAGGAATAATATCTTCTACTGGTTGTTCTTGTAGAGTGTCGGCTATAGGTTCAGTAACAGTCTCGTGACAATTAACAGAGATATGACCATTCTTCTTACATTTGTAGCACATAAGTTTATGTTCAGAAAGGAAAATACGGTATGGAGTATTATCATAGTATACGAGAATCGATTCAGGTAAAGGAGAACTATTAGGAGCAGGTTGTATGAAGACTTGTCTGCGGAAACTCAATATGTGGCTGTATTCGGGTTGTGAAATTCCAATCCGAAGAAATGGTATTGGTGACATCAGGGATAATCTTAGATCTCTGAGACTCTGTTCTATAATGTTGTGAGGGATTGTTGGACATATGTTAGAAAGGACTAATCGAGTAGATGGTGAGATCAAACGGCGAGCTTTGAGGATTTTACTCTTAACTTCCAATTTCTCTTCCTTTATTTAGAAATGTGTCCACTATGGTTTGACTAGAGAGATAGATGCATACTCTGTTGTTCGAAATTTTAGATGAGAAAATTATATTTTTCGGTTGAACTTTGATTCCAAGGGAGATGATGTATTCATGGATTTTCACTTCTCCCATAGCGGGGAATATAATGGCTTGCTCCTTTGATGGGTAATTGAATGTTTGTAATACTGTAGAATAAGACTGAGTTGGGGGATTCAAAGAGTTTTTTTGATTTGATTTATCATTTTGAGTACCCCTGTAGTCAGAGGCACTCGCCATGCCGAAGTTATTCATATTTTATAAAAGATTTTCAGCAAAATAACTGGCCTCACTTTCTCCTAAGTGCGACCCTTAATAGGCGAAATATTTTCTAAATACTATTAATATCTGATATCAAATTCAGATTCACTTTTAATTATTAATTGTTGTTTTACTAACGATCAATAAAAAGTGAAACTGATAATCTTACTGTTTGTTTTAATTCACTGAGAAATATACACTAATTAGTTTTTAACTACTTATTTTATTTATCGTAACTGTACTACACAAAGGTTCGACACCAAATTCATTATGACTTTTCTTTTTAGTGGTTTCAGGTTTAGTCTTAGATTGTGTACATTTTTTTGTTTGAAGCTAATGGTTGGTTGTTATCATTTGAATCTCTCTGTGTGTGTTGGTAGCAATAGCATCAGCTCTCGCTATTTGCCGCATGGATAAATAAATTAATTATATATCAATATTAGTTGTCTTGACAAATTTCACTATTAAATCGAATATATTATTTCCTGTACCTAATCGAGATGCGAAACAAGTTGGTAGTTGTAACTTATATTAATGTAGATCTCGTAAGAAAAGGTCTGATGCCTGTTTGTTATTTTTACAACCAAAAAACAAATGATTTGTATCTGCGATTTCATCATTATCACAATAACTACAATAGGATGATCTCACCACACCAATTTTATGAATATGAGCCGAGATTCGGCCATGGTTCAATTTTAATCTAGATATAATGCAAGTGTAAGCTGGTTCAGCTGGGTTGTAGTGGAACTGAATTTTTCCGGGAACATCTGTTGGCGGTATAAAGCCATTCCTAGAATCGTAATAAATAATGCCATGCGTATGCTAAATACATAGAATGTGCCATGATCCCCAAATGCGTATCGCAGTAATATTGATCGTAATTTGTAAATAATAAATGCATGGGGGAAATTTTAACATTGTTTACATGTTTGGGAGATACTAATGCAAATAATATGTTGAAGTGAAATTATTGGAAAAATAACTAAAATGGGCTACATACCTGTTACAAGATGAAATAATTTCACACACTAAATTAAGAAAGCACCAAACTGACAAATGATGTGTATAAACACAATCTCAAATGACTTGAGAATGTCTGCAAACAGTTGGGCGCCCAAAAAGCTGTAGTGAATGAATAGGAGGTAGATAAATTAATTATCTTTGCCACATTATAATAATTACTTTATTTGAAATATCACTTTGTTAAACTAGCAAAGTTATTTCTTATTTTTAATTTACTATCTTGACAATAACAATTACAATCAACCTTAACATCGACGGTTTAAAGCGCAGATATTGTATGTCCAATTCTGCTTGTTTTCCAGAATCACAAAAATAGGTTTTGATTTGCATTCAAGTAGAGTTCGTAATATTTTCACAAAAGAACTGATATGTTTTAGTTGAGTTTGAATGTTTGTAATTAGAATATAATGCATACTACTAATTATTATTACAATTTTTAATAAAAATCGGTATAAAATGTAAAGTTGTATGGACATACAATATTATGAATTTTCTATAGTGGACATACTACATAGGGGCGTAATAAAAAAAACTGTAAATGTACACGTCATTTCGAGTTTTTATTGAAATAAACATTTTCATTCTGCATAAGGGCGTAATAAAAAATTTAAATATACACATTTCGACTTCTTACTGAAGAAAGAAAACATTTACATGCGTAAAAACATAATATTTATATACACATTACGAGTGTTTATACACAAAATTAAATCCAAAATAGAATCGACATTATTATTATGTTTCTTCAGACTCCTCGTCTGAAAAAACTTCAAGTGTAGTGTATGGAACAAAATCTTTTGCTTTCTTTGAGCTTGGTAATGCGATAAAATAGCTTTTGTAAGCGTCGGAAAAAATTTGCTCCCGAAGTAAACAAATTAAATCCTTCTTTTTCGCCTCTGAAATTGATAATCTATTGCCATATTTTTGTGTCAGGGTTTTCAATACGGGAGTTTTCTTACATTTTTTGGTTTGCAAAACATTTACTTGTAAGAATTCATTATCGGTCAATGAATATTTATATTGGTTATTGTTACTTGTTGAGCTCTTTTCTTCGTCGTCTGGAACATACTCCTCTGAAGTCGATAAGCTTTTATCTGCTTTTTCATCAGTGGCTAATACCTCAATATTCTCTTTCTCGAGAGCATTCTGTAACAAACTGCTTTCGTTGATGACAGAATATTCGGTGTTTTCGATAACTTGTATATTGGATGGCACTTCGTCCAATATAAATGTTTGTTGAATCTCAGGCAACTCAAAATACTCTGGAATTTCTTCACAATGAACAACAGTAACACCACAGGAAGGATTTGTCTCAATTGAATCTTGAAATGAATCAATGAAAAATGCAAAATTTGTTAGTCATAGAAGATCGTATTTAGATATTTTAAAACATACCAAACAGAATAATCAAACGATCTTGATCAGAATTTAGGAGATTAAACTCTTGCCGATTTGCGATACATTCTGTGGATCTGAAAATAAAATCGGTGAGTAAATTACTTCACGTGCGGCTAAATAAATTTAAGTAAAATACAACAAGTTTAAAAAAAAAGAATACACCACTGGGCTGTACGTAAAAAACTTAATCAAGAGAAGTTTTTACTTGTTTGACTGTCAGTAGTGCCCAAAATGGAACACACTGTACAGTACTTATCATGAAACTGAGTGTATTTTAAATAATAATATGGGCAAATATAAAATTATTATAATTTTTTAATTTGGGTATTTTTACCAGTTGCAATTTCTCCAGGAGCTGATGTTGTTTCGCTAATGTCTTGCTTTTTTGCGAGTTCGACCATCATTTTACCACGTGCAAACATAGTTGCAACAAAAAGCCCACTTTCATTAGCAATAAACACTATACACGAATTACTTGAACTGAATTCAGCGATAGGAAAGAAATATTTCACTATATTAGCTGGATTATGTCGTAAAACGCAATGCTACTTCGAAGGTGTCTAACATAAAACTAAATAAAAACGAAGAGCATGCAAATATTGCAAGTCCATACAAGTCCTAAACAGCTGTTATGTCCGGACATACAACTTTTTAGCATGTGTTGATAATCCTATGGAGTTACAAATATTGTATGTCCGGACTTACTATATTTGTGCTTCGAACTGCGAAAAATTATGACACACTATAAGTGTACATTGGCATACCCTACTAACCTATGGATATAGTATATTTTCACTGTTGGTTACCCTTACTTCTCGTTATTCGGGACATACAATATTTGCACAGACTCTAGATCTGTCTTACTACGTTCAAAATATCACTTTACCCTAACATTGGCAAAAAGTGGATATACAATATCTGTGCTTTAAACCATCGAAATAATTAATCTCTATTTATGAATTTAGGTTATTATTATTCATGCCATATGTTTATTATACTAAGCTTCTTATTATATAAATATTTGTTAACAATTTTCTACTGTTTTAATATTAAGGGGAGTTGTATCGGTAATTATATTGGAACTTGACCATTAAGGGTATTTGGTTATGAAAAATCAGTGCTGCCAACTTATCCTGTTTTAAACACTAAATCCCCAAATGGGGATCATAGCAGGAAACGGGTTAAATTCAACTACCAAAAAATTCACGGTCGTAAATGAGGGTACAAAGACTCTTCTATGTACAGCGTCCAACTCATCTTGAATTTCGTGGGCGTCCGCCTTTCACAAACAAATATGTAATGACAGCTTGGTACTAAATTTTTCCCATTTTTGTGAAGACCCTCACAATGATTGTTAAACAAATGACTGAAATTTCAATGAGTCTAGTAGAAAAGTTCTTCCATCTTAATGTTCAAGTCGAAAACTTTTCAGATAATCTTCTAAAATTTTGTAATACTCTTTTTATTTTCCGCCTTATATTGGATGTAGATATTGACCAGAGCAGCGCCATATATAATCTCTAAATGGTATTTTATGCCTCGTCTAAGTGAATTTAAGTTACAAATCTTTATTTGATCATTAAAATATTATTACCTAAGAGATCTTGTACTTATTTTTGGACTTTTTGAATGTAATCGCTGTAGAATTAGAAACTAGTTATACTATACTGAGAAAAATTGTATTTTTTTCTTTATTTACTTTTATTAAGATATATTTAATTACATAGTGCATCGTCTTGAATACAAATCACTGTGATATATTGTACATATTTATATGGTTTAAGCAGAAAAAAATAAAATTAGTTTTTTTTATTGTCTGTTTTATTTTAACATAATATACCAAAGTTTTAATTGTTCTCTTTTTTTCATTGCTTATTTTTCCTTTATTTTTGAGTAAAAAATTATGTTATCAGTACCTCCGCGTCCCCTTACAACTGAGAAGAGTGTGTGTAATCAATCAATTGGAAGTTGTGGAATCAACTTAGACGAAAAACGGTGTTTATTTGGAATGAATTAGGAGTCATGGATTTGAATAAAACCTTTTGAAATGCCTTCAAATATACTTGTACTTATTTAAGTCCGCAGGTTGAAAAACTGCGCTTTTTCTAAATCAAAAAAACTAATTTTTCACAGAAATTTTTCAAAAATCGTCTAAAATTGATTGTTAAATCATTTTTTTTTTAATGAAGATGTATATTTTTATGTTTTTGTGATGCTGATTACTTATATGAAGTTAAAAAAATGGCGCGTAGTAAAAATAAAGTTGAATGTAGGATTATCAAATTTTCATTAAAATTCCATGAAACTTTTTGCAGGGATTCACAAAGATTTATTGTAGGGATGGCAATTCTCTAAAAAAGATCGTTATTTTGATTAATTCGAATCGAAATTTCAGCCGTTTATAATCACTGTACCCAAATATTCGAATGTGGTTACCTTTTCTAAATTCCTTCCCTTGGATTCTATTTGATTCATGTCTGGATCCATGGTTTGTTTCTCGTTCACTATCATTACTTTTGTTTTTTATATGTTTACTTTTTCAATTTCATCTCCATATGTTAATCAACCTTTGCATTTTGTTTTTTAAATTTACGATAAGTACCACGTCGTCTGCGTAGAGAATATCGCATACTTTTATCGGTTGTAGGTTTCTAGCCATTACCAGGAAGTGGCCGGAGTCTCTTTTATACGCAATTATAAAAAGATCTTTGTCCAACTCGTCTATTTTTAAAATTAAAAAAGAAATACCAATCCAGACATCACAAGTGACAGGCTTTTTTGACAGTCCATATAAATTGGAAAAAAGGAATTGGGTATAAAAACATACCTATTGGTATCAACAGCATGTCAAAATGGTCCAAACTCTCGGCAGAAAAAAATGGCGTAAATACCAAAAAATTTAAAGTAACAAACTATTCACATTGCTCTTTTACTATTTCTGCCCTTGCAAAAAAGTGTTGGTGAGCAAGAATTGATCAAATTAATCGGACATTGCCATGCCAACTCCTATTTGAAACCTCATTTGCAGTTGGACTCTGAACATCATTTAAAATTAATTGAATACTTAAGAGAAAATGCACCAGATCAAGTAAATTTTCCTAGTACTAGTTCAAACATACCGCTAGTAAATGTTCTACAATCTCATCATACCGATAAAAATAATGTACAAACGTTTAATTATCATAACTAACTTTTATATAAATAAATAAGTTCTCTAATTTCATTGTTTTTTCCTCGTGAAATAGTCATGTCGAATACCACTGGAGAAAAAATTGTGTAAGCAACATTGTTCTCAAGGTTTTATCCTTAGCCTCCCGGCTCGCGAAATTGCCAAGAAACATACTTATACCAGTTATGCGAAGTCAATTTGCCTATCATAGAATAATATACCATATTGTCAGCATTTAATTATAAATTAACTTTGTATTTTTCTTACATATTGGATCCAATATGTAAGAAAAATACAAAGTTAGTTTATAATTAAATGCTGACAATATGATATGATTCACAATACTATAATAATACCAATAGTTACACAAGCTGGTGAAAATTGGATACTAAACAAGAAACAGGAAGCAATGATAAATGCAATGGAAATTAAACATATTAGGAAAATAGCAGGCAAATGGGACAGAAAGGAAAGTGAATAAATACGATGATGCACGGGTAAATATTCAATAATTCAACTGTAAATAAGTCAAATTTCTTTTGCAAATCACTTGCACTATCGGTGATAATGTTTTCCAGCATACAGTTGCTTGGATTACATACTGAACATATATTTCAATAAATCCTGTACTTATTATCTTAATTAAAGCCTTCAGCCACTAGGTAATATTGGATTTTTTAAACTGTAGAGTAGACTCGTTTAGGTTTACAGGGTGGCTAGAAAATGTGTAGACTAGTACCTAGTTGAGATTAAAAAATAAATGTTCATCATAATTAGGAGTTATCTCGAAACGTTTCAGCATTAAACTTTTAGATATTGTTCATACAAGTGCAATCATCTGTATTGTACCTAAAACAAATTTCCTGATAAATTAATAGGGGATTAATTAGGGAGGTTTGTATTTTCAGTAGGAAACAAAACTGTTTTTATTGATTATTATTTTTAACCAATAGAAATTTTCAATTTCAGTAATTCATATACATTCTAGCCAATCAAAACATTTTTACAGTGGTAATAATGGTTAGAACACGTGAGCATTATCTTTTTCTGAACGCGTGAGAAAAAGACATACTTTGCTCACTTGTACTAAAAATAGTTATTATTGTATATAGATTTATACGAGTTAGTTTGGCAAATTTTTTACGAAATTTTGAATATGATGAGCGTTTTACAAACTAATTTGCTTAATTTCAACTTTCTTTGACCTTTTCAATCCATATATTTAAGAGCTTTCTCACACTAATTCAATTTAATAAATTTGACACTAAGACTAAATGACTTTAAATTAATTCGTGTTTACATACTACGAATTAATTTGTCGTGCATATTATTAACATAAAAGTTTAACCTCTCATGCACATTTTAATTTTTTGCATACATGTTTGGGAGATGAACCAAACTTTCTTGTGGCTACATAATAAATCCAAAAGAAAGTAATTCGAGATGAAAGGCGGTATCAGGAATTAAGTAATTTTAAACTTTAAAAATAACCATAATATCAGCATTAGTATAGGAAGACAAGAAAAAGTAATGCATAATTAAGTGAAATTTTAAAACATAACGTCATTATTTTTTATTTATTGTGTGTCTCTACTTATGAAATGCATATGCTGCCTGTACTCTAGATCAGGTACTAAAACTACTAGATAATTTACTTAATGATCAAAACTCAAAGTCGATATGTCATAAATTTTATTTATAAAGTTCAGCAACTAGCATCGGCCTTTGATGGACATCTTCAGGCTCAGTGAACAAATAGTCCAGTGATCTTAGTCAAAATTAGGTATCTCGGAATTTGAGACACCGAGCTATAAACTCGTATGAAATCATTAGTGACGTGAAAATTCTACATTATTATTTAATACTTTAGGAAATTTTTCAGATGCCTCAAAGAATGAAATATTATCCAATGACATTGATTCTCTAATTAAGTTTTGCCTTTTGTATTCAGGACACATCTTAGCTGTACTCGTATGCTCAGTAGATTTACAGTGAATACATTTCATTAGACAAAATTTATCTTTCTCATGTACTTCGCAACATTTTATGCATTTACTTGATTTTGTTTTGCACATTTTTTTAATATGCCCAAAATTTAGACAGTTATAGCATTGAAATACGGGCATGATATATGGCAATACTCTATGTTCTATACCGCGTATGTTAACGCTTCTTGGTAAAAAAGTTCCTGTAAAGGTAAACCGGACCGTCCCAGTCGACACTACATAGTTTGTCAACTGAGCTCGCCCGTCTCACCGTCTACTTGTTGGTTAATCTTTCTCATGAATCTCTTTGCCTCACTAATCTTAATATTTTCATTGTTAGTTTCAGAATATTTCAAAAGCATGTCGTCTGTAAAAGTTTTATCTATGTTTTTCACAATACCCCTACATGATATATTTTTCGAAGGTATGAACAAGGCATACCCTTTTGCATTTAATTCCTTATTCTTTAAAAAGTTATTAGAATCTTTGTACCCTGCAAATACTACACCAATTCTATTTTTACCTTTTTTATTGATTGTTTTTACATTATTAATCTTTGAGTCATACAACTCTCTCGCAACAGCTAAATAATTATAATTCCCAATATTTTTATTCTCCTCTTTAGCCTCGACATATACTTCATAGGGGCCTTTATCCGTATAGGTATAAATTTCTCTAACATATGAATACTTTTTATTTACATTTTTTATCTCATTTACATTAGTCCCGTTTTTTGTTTATCTGTATTACCCGATGGTAAACTATTCATATCTATGTCCTTTTGATTCAAATTAAAGTCATTCTCATTAGGGGAGTCCGCCCCCCCTGTATTATTCCCCATCTAACTCCCTTTTTTATTTATTTACCTGTTTTTTTTCAAATATGAAAACTCCAAAAAAAAAGAGAAATAAAAAAGAGGAACTACTTAATTTGTTTAATTATTCACTTTAAAAAATAAAGAGAAAGGTTCGATTACACAAAGGAATTTGTTAGTAAAAGCCTTATAAATACCTGGATATCTTCCAACTCACAAAACCTCGCTTCACCCAAAAAGACGTATTCTTCCTTCAAAAGCTCACACGAGAATTCTCCATCATATACTCTATATCTACGACTAATCCACTGTTTAAACTGCCTCCACATTTCTTTAACACTTTAATTTCATTCCAAAACTGCTCCGCAATACTCGACAAATTAACAATAGCCATGTTTAAGCATATTACAAACGTAAAATGAACGTAAATAAATATTTGTTTTCCCTCAGTAACTGTCAGCGGCTATATTTATGACGTTCATAGCTTTTTCGGTCTATAGCACTATTTAATAATGATGGTATGAGAAAAACCACAAAATCGTCAGTGTATGACGCCAATCGATTGTGTTCCCAATGAAAATAATGTGACGTTTATTAATGATGGCGGATTTCTTTTGCATCGCGTTGTATATGTAAAGTATTTCAGAACAGTTCCGTACACAATACTATATTAAATTCAACCTCCAAAATGTTTGATGCTCTAAATAGGAATAGAACGTGTCTATGTACTTTTTTGGATCTAGCAAAAGCATTCGATACTGTTAACCACAGTAATCTAATAAAAACACTGGAGAACTACGGGATACTTGTTGAAGTTATTTAGGAGTTATCTCTCAAGTAGACAGCAAGTCGTCAAAATTAATGGATTTACTAGTGAAGAATGTGATATAACATATGAAGCACCAAAGGATACCATATTAGGCCCTGTGTTATTCAACCTCTACGTGAATGATCTATTTTCTTTACATAGCGCTGATCATATAATTGGTTACGCGGATGATACTGCCATTGTTTATGAGGACAGTAATTGGTATGATTTGAAACTAACAGTTGAGTCTGACCTAAAGCTAATTAAATCGTGGTTTGATAGTAAATGTACATACATTTTAAAAACATTTTTTACTTAACTCCAACTAATCAAATAACCAATTTCATCCACTGAAAATATCACAATGTGATCAGGATTTAATGGATAAAAATTGAAAATGGGTTTGTCATATTAAATACATAATAAAAAAATTACAATTTATTTTTCATACATTTAGGCACTTGAAAAAGTACATTTCTAGCCAGCATCTTCGCAATTTGCATTTTGGATTTGTTTAATTAAATTCTGTAATAAACAACAGGGTTTTTAATGAAATATACTGTCCCGACCGTTACTCTGTGGAATCTACTCATATTACTGTTTTAAATGAAATTAACTG
Source organism: Galeruca laticollis (assembly GCA_963921935.1). NCBI lineage: Eukaryota > Metazoa > Arthropoda > Insecta > Coleoptera > Chrysomelidae > Galeruca > Galeruca laticollis. Next base: position 107,388,975 of record OY998178.1, on the reverse strand, counting down.
TTTCTAGATAATTCCACAATGTATTGAAAACATGATAAAAATTCTAAGAAATTGACAATCGTTTCGATATTAAATATCATCGTCAGAATGACAGAAGTTACAGTTCATTTGATACATACCCGATGTTTAATAATTAATAATTTTATTTATAAAGCAACTAACATTGGCCTTTAATGGCCATCTTCAAGTTAAATGAACAAAGTAGTTGTCCTGTCCGTATAGTTATAGAATTGTAAAGGAAAATATTTAAATTATATTTCAATTCCAATGTAATTTATATTAATAACTTCTTAAATAAATAAAAAACAAACGAAATTCTTAATTAATGTTTTTATTAAAAAATATCATTCCATACATTTATGATTGTGGAAATGAAAAAAATTTAATAAAAATTACAATTACAACTTATTATTTTGATTATCTTCTTCTTCTTCATCATCGTTGTCTTCCGACCGCTGTACTGTTTCAAAGTCTTCTTTTTATCGTCTTCAACGACATTTGTCTCCAGGTCTTCCATGATTTCGGGATCAAAGGTTCTGTCCTCATTGACATCGCTCTGATATGGTAAAGCATTGAGACAAGCTTGCCTATTACACCGCCTACAAGCTAAAGAGCACTGCAACCCCGATTTCCTGCATCCACATCACGAACCATAACCACTCATACAGTTTCAGTATAGTGTGTTGAGCAGTTCCTCTGGAGCAGGTGCTAAAATTATCGTGATAGGTAGGTTCCAGGAATTCGTTACGCATTGTCCAACCCTATTCCTGGAGTTCCAAATCATCCCATAACCAAGTTTGAACTTGATAATAAACACGATTGAAATGCTGCACTTATTGGTGAAATATTTGATAACTGCACAGCTTTATTCAGTTTTGTAGACTTGACGTATTATGCAAACGAAGATGATCGATGTAGATCGGTTAACCATGAAGTACATATCTTTTCAAGGTGTTCAGCAATTTCGTCATCCCAATCTATTTTACAACCTCCAGATGTCTTGCAACAGTATTTTGCCTTGGATTATAAAATTGGCCAGAAAAGCCAAGTGATCAAAAATAGACACGACTATTTTTAAAATGTCTCTTAGTTCAAAATTTTCAAAAATGATCATTAGGTAATAGCATTTCTGAGAATGTGAAACTCCATTCTACATTGTCCTAGATATTTTGAAAGAGATTTGCATTTTCCCAAATAAGTACCTATTACAACTAAAGCTTTTTTTATTAGAAAAATTACATTTCAGTAGGTATCAAATGCTGCTTATTATTTAATATCCACCTTTCCTGAAGCGAATGGAAGGTTACTGGAGCCTTCCTTTGTCGGTCAACAGTACATAATTAAATATTTTTTAACCAACATTTTTGATTTTATATTTTTTCAGCAGAGTATCAAACATTGAAGCTACATCCAACCAAGTGTCTAGTTTGTATTAATAAAATTCTTTTTTATCCTACACTACTCGAAAACCAAATTTTCGGGACTCTATCGGGACGGGAAAGTAGGTATTTTCACGGCTAGGCGAGAAAAATGGCATAGAATGGCTAGGCAGGGAAAACAACTTCACAAAAATGACACTAGATGGCACCCTATTAGAAATGACGGCTGTCACTTTTAAATTTCAAATTGTGGCTTTATTATTTCTTTGTCATTAAAACTAAAATAGAAAACAGTGTATTACACAATATGGATGAATCTGACGGCTATTCTACACCGGAAGAGATAACCCAAATAGCAAGACAGGCTACATTAAATCTACTACCTGAAAAATCGAAGAGAAAATATAACCAAAGATATGATCATTTTATGGATTGGTGTTCATTGCATAACATTAAAAGATACAGTGAAAATGTTATTTTAAGTTACATGTCAGAGTTGTCTTCAAAATACAAATCATCCACTTTATGGTCAATTTTTTCAATGATTAAAACATCGCTATTGGCCAAACATGACATAGATATTCGAACATATACCAAAGTATATGCATTTCTAAAAAAGGAAACGAAAGGTTACGTTCCTAAAAAATCAAATGTATTTAACAGGCAAGATATAAACAAATTTTTGCTGGAAGCGCCCGATGAGATTTATTTAATGTTCAAGTTAATATATACTGCTAATATAATAATATTGGTTAATTCAAATGTTCTTATAGGTGGTACTTATAATAGGAATTGCTGGAGCGTGCAGATCGATTGAGTTGACACGAATGTCAACCGATGACGTATTAGATAAAGACGATATATTAGTAATACATAACCCAGATACCAAGACTAATAAGAAGCGTACGTTTACGATTTGCAATGGTGAAATTGATTCTAAATAAACGACGTTTCAACAACTAATTTGCCATTTTCTATGACTCGTTCATCTCATAACATTAAACGGTACAATCAAAATATTTCCTATTTACCTTTTTGACATTTTAGAATTTAATAATTGTATGTGTAGGATAAAAACTATTGTGTGTTCCACGCCTAAAAGTGGTTTTCCGGGCCTTCTGCCGGCCCGGAAAACCAGCACTTTCGCTCCTAGGTACACAATATACTATTCATTGCATAACGCATGGTATATTATTATAATTCGACATAATATTTTATGAAAAAAATAATACATTTTGCAATACAAATTTTATATAATTTACCTTGTTAACATAATCTATGAATATTTCCGTTTCATGATAAACATATTTAAAATATTCCAAATTGAAATAATTCATTCGAATGATACATATCAGGAAATAAACACAATAAAAAATTTTAGAATCATTATAATACTGTAATCGTATCGTCCGCTTAATTTTGCTAAATGAGGTCATATTGCAGATTTTTTTGCTATTGAAGATTATTTATGAATGAAAAATAATTTATTACATACTTTCTTCTATAAAAGTAATTTTAAGCGCAAATAATTGTTGATAAATAACACAATGAACATATTCGGCATCAACTTTATTATTTATTCATGCGCCGTGACTAATGTAATAGGTACAGTGTGAAGTAAAACGTTTGAATGGTACATGATAAATGGTATACCATTATACAGCTACATTGATTATCTTTGTACTCTAATTATTCTGACGGAAATATAAAACATGATTCAGAGCTTTTAACTTGAATCGAGGAAAAAGAAATATATGAAGTCACTGGGAAGTAATTATTAGTTGGAAAAGCTACAGGAATTGATAAAAACACCAAATTAATAAATAAATTTGGAAAAAACTGAGTGTGAACTATACGACAGTAAAACAAGAACAATTACAACCCAAGAATAAAATACAAACAAGTAGGGTGCTTTGGACATACACTCTGAATGGCAGAGAAAAAACTTACAAAAAGAGTATGCAAAGCAAGAACCCAAGTAGACCGTAGGAAAGGAAGGCCTAGAAAAATATAGCAATATGAAATTAAACAGATGATGAAGTGAAACAGATAGTTGTAGGATTGATAATATGTTCGTGGCGCGTGGCTACGAATGTCTAACTTGTAAAGTCTCGAACAAGATCACCGGACAACTACAAGTCTTCATCAACCGTTGTATAAGAAACATCCGGAAAATATACTGGCACAATACAATTTCCAGTCAAAACCTATGGAGAATATGTAAGCAAACTCCAGTGGGTTACACTGTGAAGCAACGCAAATGTGGCTGGATTGGACACACACTCAGACGACAAAACAGCATCCCAAAGGAAGCTCGTAAGTGAAAACCCCGGAAAAGCGGAGGGTAAGCCGGCCGCGTTATACTTGGCGAAGAGCTCTCGAAATAGAACGAAAGTCCTGGGAAGAAATCAAGTCGATGGCTGAAAATCATGTCCGCTGGCGTACGTTTGTTGAGGCCCTACGTTCTCCTCGGGATTAAAGGAGACCAGTAAGAATAAGATTTTCGACCACAACCGCTAACACTTAACCCCTTCAAGCCCATGTTGCCACATTCACTTTTAAGATAACTAGAAATACTTTCCTAATATACCGCCACAATAATCAGTGGATTACAAAAAAAAATTGAAAAAAGCCATTTTTCACATCATCTGGGATATAGGGAGCGACTTAAAAAATTAACCTGGGCTGGAAGGGGTTAAATACCGTCAAAGCTTACAAAACGAAATAATCATGTAGTTTCTTCCGGTGAAATTTGAATTAGATGAAAAAAATTGAACGAAATGAAAATAGTATATTAAGTACCAAGTGTCAAAAAGGTTACTGTAGTCACGAGTTTCACTAGGCACGAGTGGAGCGAAGCGGAACGAGTTCCTTGGGAAACGAGTGATTAAAGACGTTTTTGACACGAGGTGCTTACTATACTTTTTCTTCGCCTGCGGGAAGGAAAAAATTATATTATATTTGAATTATATTTATTACATGACGGACGATGGCTGACAGCTGACTGACAAATCAAATGACGCAGAATAATAAAATTATCACGGACATGAAATTTAACATACAAAATATACACTTGATTTGACGTTTAAAAAACAAACGATAAACGAGATGAGACTTTTCGCATTTTAAACACTAGTGTTTAAAGAGTCGTTTTGTGCATGTCAAACCCGTGTTCAAAGTGCGGTTTTAGTAGCGGAAGTAGAAAAAAAACTAAAACATAAACGTGTTATAAAACTGCAGAGAAGAACAAACTGGCGGAAAACTGAAGGAATAAAAAAATACTAAAATTACGAAAACAACAGGGAAAAATTCTAAAAATTTGCAAAAAACATCAAACTAGAAAATAATCTCAGTTGGAACGATTGCATTGACATTTGTACAGATGGGACCAAGGCGATGACGGGTAAAACAGCAGAGACAGTGTCACTAATAGAAAATAAAGCGCCTAATTGCAGCTCCAGCCACTCCACTACAATCCCGAAACAGACAAGAGTGTTCCAGGCCTGTAACAAAATAACTACATTCAAAAGAAAATTAAATTTTTGGATTATTTGTGTTGGTAAGAGTAAAATAGCTTTACGTCACTCAGTGAGTTTCTTAGCGATAACGACTCAGAAATGTTTCAAGATGATGTATTTGAAGAATTGGTCTAGTATCTCACTTCGATGCGCGCATCTTTTGAGAACTGAATTCATGTATTCATAATCCTTTTTTCTACATTCATGCAAAAAACAACACTTTTGTGAAACACATTTAATGGAAAAAGTGGTTCTTTTTTGCACTAGTGCAACAAAATCTTTGTTGCACTCATCTGTCATTCTTGTCAGTTTTGTGATGATTTATGACAAACATAAACATTTAAATAAAATAAAAATCCAGAGCAAGTGTCTGATCCTGCTCTAATACAGTAATAATATATGTATGTCTTACTACTTTAGTCTCAACGAGTTACAATTATTGCAAAAATCTTTGATTATTTAAAATTTAAATGGTCAAAGCGAAAACCAGCTATGATTAAGTACTGACAAGGGGGAGGCCATAAAGATACAAAAAAAAGAAGAACGGTTAAAATACATTCTGAGTTCGGACATGGTTCTAGTCTTCCAGTTTTGCACGAATGTAGAAAAAATATTGTATGCAACTCGTGCAAAACGTGTTTTTTGCACTCGACGTGTTGTCCAACTCGGCCTAAAGGCCTCGTTGGACTATTTCACGTCGCGTGCAAAAAACACTCACTTTTTGCACTTGTTGCATAAATAACTATTTTACCAAACTTGCAAAAGCTCGAAAGTCTGTTAAACGAGATACGAGTATATGAATCTCTTTTAGAAATGTCATCAGATACAAGCATGGAGTCACTGTTCAAAACAACGCCTCTCAATGATCTTTGGTGCAGAATTCTTGATGAATATCCAATGCTTGCCAAAATGGCTCTTAATATTCCTCTCCCGTTCCCAACAACATATTTGTGCGAAACAGGATTCCCAACCTATGAAGCCACGAGAACATAATACCACAATAGAATGGACGCCGAACCTGATATGAGTGTAACGCTGCTAGGGTCGTTAAAGACCTTTTCGTTACTTTTATTAATAATTATGATTATTTGAGGGAAATTTTACCTCTGCCAATGCGTATAGTTGTTCTAGTTACCTATAGTTTCTGTCACTATCAAACAACACAAGAAGAATTAATACTTTTGAGCGGACTAAAGCTATTCTTCCCAAAAGAGCTTGAAGTTCGACCTCGGTTTACAAATGAGGATTTAATTTTGGGGGACGCTATTTGTTCTACTTGTAGAGTTAAGGTTAGAGTGACTTTGAATGAAAAGCAGAGTTCACTTAATAAATATATTCCTTTATAAGTTAGTCAAAATTTATAAATAACAAAATTAGAAATTAATTTAAATTTCAGTTACCAAAATCGAACAAAAGGTTTATAATTTAGAAAAGATGAGTGGGACGAAACTTATTAATTATAATTAACAACAAACAAAACAAAAAAATATACAAAATATAGACAGTTTAGCTTCTTAGCAATTGGCTCATAAAATACAATTGATAAAATCGGTGAAATTACAGTTTAATTGACCTTTGGTAAAATTGAACATAATAACAATTTATAGACAACACTAGATTAGATTTTTTTATTGGAAAAAGAAATATACTTCGAATTACACCAAATAACATAAGCTCCTGAGGATTAGTTCCTCTCTCTATTCGAGAAACTTTGATGCCCGGTAAACGCCACTTTATAAGTTAAATTAACATGAATGGACTTAAACTGCCTGAGATTGTCTGATTGATCGAATTTATTTAAAATTTGCGCCCGGTTTATTTGATAGATTTATATACCAACCTTACAAACATTTAAAATAATTGGTATTAAATCCCTAGTTCTTAATTAAAAGATGTTAAGATAAATTTCTTTTGTGGCAGTTTCAAAATATCGCCACTTACGGGTTTTTCTATTAATTGTCGTTTTATGACATTCGGTGGCGAGTCTTAGCAATACACCATCTATTCTACCCCTTAAGTAAACTAACTACCCCGACGATCTGATTGATAATTTATGTCACAGCACACCCCCTCTAGCAGGTTAACTCCTGTACTGAATAACGAAACCAATTTAGTAGTACTGGGCCCGTCCGCTGCACGCGCTAGTGTACATGGCGGGACATTTAAATAATGAAAAAGAGAGGGAAATTTGAATAATAAGTAGAATTTTACACTGCCGTGAATATTAATAAGACTGATACTAGACAAATCCCGATGTAAGTCACCCATAAGTAGTTTATATTTTAATGATGGTTTTAACCACAGAGTGAAACAGTTTTTTTTCTGTGGTCTAAACCCTAAAATACACTACTTACGGGTAACATACATCAGGATTTCGTTAATATTATTATGGTTTGTAAGGTAAATTAAAATATATTTACAATACAATTTCGAATGATACAAGGGAAAAAAATACTAGATTTTAGCTTGAGGTTGTATTGTCTCCCGACGCGTAGCGGAGGGAGACAAAAAACCGTAAGCTAAAATCTAGTATTTTTCCCGTGTATAATACACACTTTTTTCTGTGACGGGAAAAACAACGATTTAAGAATTAAAAATTATATTATTACGATATTCAAGTCAGAAAATTATCGATGTGACATTTGAAATTAGTAGGCTATGTTGTACTTATAGCGACAGTTAGACCTGCGTTGCGTTGGAAAACTTAAAAGTAATCAAATATATGTCAATTTAATTTTGTGATTTGATTTAAAAATTGTGAAATTAATTGTTGTTTAGAAGCTATTTTCAATACTATAACTCCACCGGAATTAGTAGAAGTAGCAAAATTGCTTATGTGTTTATACAATATCCGGGAAAAAAGTAATTTCATAAAAAAGGACATTTTGTTACCTGTCAACAGAGATAAAATATCAAACTTTTCCCCGTCACTGAAAAAAAACTTTAATATTCAAATTGTGATTTTTTTTCATTTCTACAAAAGTACATCAAATAAAATCATGTAGGTATAATATTTGTATGAGCAAAAATAAGGATATAAATAAAACAAAAATATATTGCTTATATTTATTTTAGTAGGTAAAAGCAGATATGTACATAATGAATTACAAAAATGTAATAAATTATACATTGTATAATTGTTATGTTTGTATGGCTAAAGGGTCTATGCAAGTCATATTTCCATGGACATCCCAATCTTGATGCATATACTGGTGTTTCAATATCAACTTACTTGTCGTTTTTCTCCTGAATTCCACTGATGAAGAGGGAGTTTCTAAATCAGCCAATGGAGTTTCTATCGACATAACATCCACAGTAGAATATACCGCCTGACCATCCACATCTGTAATACCTACAATAATTTATTAAAAAAAGTGGCTTCTATTATAAACCGTACTATCTACCAGGTAAGAATAGAGTTGGATATGCAGTTTTTGTCAACTCTCTTCGAAATCCTGGGTTTTTAAACTCCTCTGCAAAATGACGATGACAGATCCTATAATTGTCATTGAGTTGGACTAGTGTTTTGTCCCTTAATGCAGAATTGTTTATATTTGACAACCAAACACTTGCCAGTTCAGGGTCTTGTGTAAACCGATGTCTTTTACTTGACGTATCAGAACAGCCAGGAACACAACATGCTCTTTTACAAGTTGCCATGATAACTGTAAATTAAAAAGCAAAGCAATGGTTTATCTCACACAACAGTTCTAGTTGACAAATCATGTACATATATTTCACTATAGTTAAGTGTGCTAAACAAAATTGGTTAGACAAAATAGTATTCACATTATTTAGTTAATGTAGGGTATGTTTTCTTTAATACAACAAACCAATTCAACTTAAACATTGCATAGATCAGGATAAACGTAACTTTTTTGGGCAAAACCCAACTCAACGGTATATAAATATAACGTTTCATCTTATAACACCGTTTACATTTATTATATGAAAATAATAACAATAAAAATCTCGATGTGTTTTTTCTATGAGTATTGTGAATGCAATAAGTTATTGAAAATTAAACTAGTAAGATTTAATACTGCAATATTTACTTTGTTCAGTTACAAGTTACATAAAAAATTCCACATAGATACTACTGTTTCATCAATTTTATTATTTAAAACACTATCCATACATAAAACAAATTTAAAAATACTTACATGGTCACAATTGTTTGAAAAAAGCACACAACGAAGGCGTTGTTTATGGAAAATAGATAATGATGAAGTTGACGTTTTCTCCGGCCCTTCTCTGATTGGACATTATTTTGATGTCACACTACAAATGCGGCCTCAAGCGGACGGGTCCCTTACTAAAACTTCGTTCCACTTGGCCCATAAGAGTGAAACTGCTAGGTTTATGTGTGGTTTATGTGCCGTCGACAGCGAGAAGCAATGTATTGAAAGGTTAGTTTATATAATATGACGACTCCTGATTCTGCATGTACACCCCTCAAATAATGGTTAGTCTGTTAAATAGAATTATTAATTGACTCGCCTGAGACGAAATCTCTTTCTCTCAGACGTGGAGAGTGGAGCGAGTGACCCAAACAAAAAGCACACAACAAAACAAAAAAAAATCTGATAAATGACGTTGATTTTTCTTTTAACGAACAGAAGGAGCAATCACTTTTGCTACTGATTTGCGTTGGTCGCGTAAACTCCGCGTGGTTCCACAACGCCGGCTGGACCCACTCTAACTCTTTTCAATTTTTCAATTCCCCATCGATGGGTTCCATATTTTCCCCTCTTCATTCATGTTTTTGGTTACCTGTCGACTCAACTCCATATGTGTGACGCTGAGTTTGCGATTTCATACCTGATTTAATGTATTTCTCAATTTTTTTGTTTTAAGTTATGGCTCTACAATGAAGTGAAATAGCTTACGCTATAATTTCCAATCACCTAGTTTTATGAAAGTCTCACTTCAGGAAAAATATTTTAAATGTGTTATAAAAATGGTTCAAATACATCTTAGTTTAATAGACAAAAATGGTTGCTTTAAAATACTTACCCAAAATTAACTGGTTTGCAGATATCATACTAATTGGTTGAATTTTGATTTCCATCTCTTTAAGTTTCGTATGCAGATCTCTAGTGTGAATATAAAGAAAGAAGGTTGTTGATAACGCCATAAGTGCTATAAGCTCACTGGTCCTGCAAAAAATACAAATCTATTAATAACTTTGAATACATAGTTTTTACCATTATTATTTAAATTCAACAAAAAAGTTTAGTAACTTTTTTTTTGTTGAATTCAACTATACAGCATACTCATTGCTATAGAAACTCGAACACTCAACTAAAAATTATTTTATTTCGGTAATATTTTGCATACATATAAGGGAGTTCGTTTACCGAAAGAACAGTTTGGTTACGATTACTAGCAATAATTCTATCACCAAATCCGTTACTGAAATATGGCTTATTAAACGTTTGTTGGTGACAAACAAATTATTTGTTTTCAATCAAGAATTTCGTATATTTGATTATAGAACTTTAAAACTTATAAATACAGTGTGAGACGAAATTCAATACGTAAATAATTCAAAAACATTTATTCCATTTCTTGATTTAAACTTTTAGCTTTGGACACTTATAACATTTTCAATGACATTTTGTAAAACAATCATTTATATTACACAATAATAATCAAATAAGTATAAATATTCATTATTATACACGGTTTGTTAGATATTATAATATTGCAACAGTCGTAAAATTCTTAAAAAAAGGCACGGCTGTTGGCAAAAGTATAAAAATTTCGTTAAGTTCATGTGTAACAAAACTGTTATTTTTTCAAAACAAATAATTTATTGTACAACGATTAATGAATATCTTATATTATAAAAGTAATGTCATATTTTCTTTGCTCAAAAATTGTTCATATATTCATTTCATTGATACTCGTTATTATTATTACTTTTTCATAATAATACAAAGAGACCCAACAGTATGATTTTAAAATCACAATCAGACTTCACTCTTCACATTGGAAAATGCATCTTTTGAAACTCAAAATAAAATCAGAAAATAACTTCAACAATTTCACAACATCCAGGGTGACACTCACATTCGTTCACCTTTCACATACCGGTTTTTACAAAAAAGAATTCAATTCACAACGCTTTTACCAACTTTGATTACAAATAACTTCACTCTCAATTCCAAACTTGAAAAAAAATTCATTATTTAAAATCACACTTGCGAGGTGACCCTCTGAAACAATTTTACACTTACCAACAAATAAAAATAATATCAATATAACTTTAGATCTGATAACACAAGGCAAATTGTTACTGCCCATTTCAACCGTTTGACAGCTTGTAATAATGTATCAAAATGTACTGCACAACAATTAAGGGTATTCACATCTGAAGCTAGAGCTATAGTAAAATCATTATTAAATTTAAACATTAGTAAGGCAGACTTGTTTGATGCTTTAATTGTTCATATTTTAAAAACCAAATTGGATTATGGTACTAAAAGATCTCTTGAAGAAAAATAGACTGATCAAAATTTAATCAGTAGCGATAATTTTTTTGACTTTTTGGAGAAAAAATGTACTGTTTTGGAAAACTTGCTCACCCAAGATCCTAAACCTGATTCATCCCATCCGCATCATAGTCATTCTTCTAGTGTGACCACCCAACAGAGTAGCTTTATTTACAAATCAACACTCACTCCCTGTTCAAACCTTACCCAACTCACCACGCAACAATGATCAACGTAACCAACCTTCTTCGTGTGCAGCTCATAACTCCAAGAACAATCCAACATGCTCCTTCTGTGACAAAACAGGTCATAAAATTTACTCTTGCCAACAATTTATAACACTTTCGATACCTGATCGCATCAGGTGTTTAGGTTCCAAACATACACTCTATAACTGTATATCTACTCGATCATGCTCATTTGCCAGAAAATGCATCACACTTTACTTCACTCAACCCCTTCTTCCACTTTCATGCATCAAACATGACACTCCGAAAATCTCTATGACACATTCTTTTCATTCTTCTGTTGTGACCACACCACTTACTCAAAACTTACCCTCATATCCACAATCTTAAATCAAAAACACTTTTAAATCAAAACTCACTCTCAAATTAAAACATTCTTAACTCAAAACTCATTCTCAAGCTAAAACGTACACTCAAACAAACGACTCACTTTCTTACTCAACTCTCTTTCAGTGCAGAATAGGAAACAGTCACTACTTAAACTCTTTTCTCGTCAAGAACTTTTCGTTCTCTGGAAGAGGACAGCGATTAACCCCTAAACTTATACTCTTAGACACTTAAGAAAAACTTTAAACACTTGGAAAAAGACTCGGACCCTTAGCTTAGATACTTAAATATTAAAAATAAAAAAACAAAGGAGACACTTGGGTGATGTTTAAAGAAAAACATCATCCCCCTCCTCACTTAACTCTCTCTCTCTCTCTCACTCATTTAAAAATTACAAAGGAGACACTTGGCTGATATTTAAAGAAAACGTCATCCCCTTCCTCACTTAACTCTCTCTCTCTCACTCATAAAAAACAAAGGAGATACTTGGGTGTTGTTTAAAGAAAACCTCATACCCCTCGTCACTTAACTTCTTATCCGTCTATGAACACTTCGCATTCCAAGGACCCTTCCATGTTCGGCAAACCACTGACTTTCTATTGTCCTTTTCGTGAGAAATTATCTCTTAGAGCTAATAACCTTAGGCGAAGATCTTGGCCCTCTGTTGTCCTGCTCACTCGTCCTGTGCCTCTGGCTCTTCGTGTTCGACCTTCTTGGTGCCATGCCTGATAACATCTGACAACAGTATCCACACTCCTGTTTACTCTACCAGATATTTCTCGGAATTACAGCTGAGCTTCCCGAAAATAAACAATTCGACCTCTCTCGAACTCAGTTAGCTGCTGATAATTTGCATTTCTTCGCGCTCTATGGGCGAGAAACACTTGTGAACCCTTGTAAGGTAACGTATAAAACCAGTGTACTGGAATAAATTTTGTATTCTGATATAGGAATGAGCCCGTTCGTCCAGTACTTACAGCAAAAAAGAATTTAATAAAAAGAGGAATGTTCAACTGACAACGCTCAAATTCTAAGCTTTTATGATAAACATGTACGGGAAATATTTTTGAAATTAAATTATATTTACTGAATATTCGGGTTTCTATGTTACTGAGTATATTTTAAGAATCTCTGTAAACGATAAGGATAAAGGATCTTTTAAATAACAAAAAAAAACAATGGGTAATAATGTTTTGCTAAAATTTGCAAACAAAAGATCTAGTTACGCTTAATTACAACAATTTCCATGACTAAATTCGTAATTAAAATAATATATGTTTTATAGAATCGGTACATTATCATTCTTACGGATCTCAGGAAATTCAAAAGATTATATTGAGACTTCCGGATATAACCAACGTCTCTTCCTTGAAAACTAGAAATATTGCTCTTGTAGAATACACCTTCTTCAATTATAGAGGGCATTCAACTTGTTATGATTTTCGTCGACAATTGGTTATAAATTTTTAAGTACCCTGTATACTATAACTTTCAAATAAAATACAGGTCGTTTAATTGAAAAAAAACTTTGATGTGGGACAATATTATTGAAGAATGTTTAAAGCTGCATTCCTAAATAACTTTTTTGATATCTTGTATAATATAACAGATATGCTACATTCTTATTCATGAAACTCCCTCTTGATAAAAACTTCAGTTATTTAATAAGCTGTTTAAATATTTGTAGAACACGTTATATGTTCACGTTATGACTAGGTTCATTTAATTAACTTTAATACAAAATAATAAGTAATTATTTGTGTATTTTTTATAAATTAAAACTGTACATTTGCTTTAAAGGTGTCACAAATTAGAACAGCGTCTAGTTTTCTGTTATTAAAGTAATTGGGTAGAGCGAGACAATCCGTGACTTTAAACAAGTTTGAAATTTTAGTAGTAATACAGATGTATTGTAGTGGATGTTTTCGTCGACGGGATTATTAAAGACTGTTATCTTCGGAGAAATTCATTATGAATATAAATTTTGTCCTTGAACGTTTATGATTCGCTTTAATTTATTCAAAATTAGTTGTAAAATTTGAAAAACTTGCCTAGCTCAAGCATATGTACCTAAGTATATAAAATAAAGATATAAATCAGCGGATAAATTGTACGTAAACATGGACACAAAAGGAAAACCCTGAAACAAAGTTATGTACATACTCCTTCAACCCCCTAAGGATGAAAACTAACCCAATAAAAATCTTAAATAAGAATGAGATCGACACTTTATTTGATAGCAATGGCATGAGAGAAACCATAAAAATCATCATTATATGACAATATGGTACCTATCTATTTCGAACTAGATGAAAATTATGTTACATTATTGATGGTGGATTTCTTCTGCGCCGCTTTGTCTGGAGTAAAGACATACTTTATTTGTTGTTTTAGATGAAAATGCTGGAATATCAAAACAAAATAAAACAATAAATTAGATAAATAAAATCTTATAATAGTTTACAATACTTTTTCAACATTATTTTAAAGCTTATTGCTCGTAATTCGTCCTCATCTGGTACGGTACTGTTTTATGATTATATTCTTAAAGTCGTAAGATGTCTATGACGGCTAACTTTGGTAAAGGCACGTACGGGATCTCTCTCTGAACTGTGGCCCCAGAAATATTCCTTTTTGAGTTGTTTGATACTAATATATGAAACGTTACAACTAGTAAAGTGTTTAATTTCATAACCCAAACCAAATAAAATTCCAATATGTTATGGGCCCAGTCTACGTTAGCTTATAAATAGTGTATATAGGTAGTTAAATAGTTCGTTAATAGTTAACGGAGAAGACAAACAAAAAATTCACTGTGTTGTGAAATTCCTAGAAAGAAAAATGAACAAAAAAATTCTGAAAAGAACATTATTGCGTTCAATGGTGAGAAGTACAGTGCGTGCAAATTCCGTATCAGAGCACTACTAACCGAATTGGATGTGTTTATAAGGATATTCCTGAAAAACCATCACCCAAATGGAATAATAAAAGAACTCGTGCAAGAAACACTATTATAGAGTACTTCAATGATACGTTTCTTAGTTTTGCTAAATATAATAATGTTACAAAATCTATATTACAAAATTTAGAACAAGTGTTTGAGCGAAGAAGTGTAGCCCTAAGGAAGCAATTATTGAGACTGAAGCTGTAAGGTGATAACACTTTCGTAGAGCATTTCACACATATTGATGAGTTACTGACGTTCTAACGTTTTTTTCAAGATTTTTTTAGACATCACAGGTGGAATACTTATTGGACGTATGTCTTTGAACTGAGTAGGATCTTGTTTTTTAGGTAGAACTTTCACAACCGCTTTCTTCCATACCCCCGGGATGACATTTTCGGTTATGCAAAAATTCACAATATGTATAATGTACGGGATAATAAATGACAACACAATTTGATAAAGTTTATATTTAATCCATCACATCCGGTAGCGTTTTTTTTAATATCACAAATTGCTTCATAGACAAGTAAGTCATTAGTTTCATTACATTTGAAATCAAAATTATTAATGAAATTGACTGATATTGATTTATCGAAACAATTGTCAATTTTTTAGAATTTTCAATAACTTGTATTATATTGTGGTATTAACTAGAGACCTTGAGTTTCATTTAAAAACACCAAAATTATTAAGTTTATTCGATTTATAAAAACACTTTATTTCATCCGATGGTTCAGATTGCGGGATCGATTCAATAAGAAACCTATTAACTTTGTTTGCATCCCTCATATTTATTAGCTCTTAAAATTCGCCATATATCTTTTGGTTTAATGCTACCGAACTGATGGACAAAATATGCCCTTTTCTCTATTTTGATGGATTTGAATGTAAAATTTCGTAAATTTTTATAGTTTTGTAAAGTTGCTTCAGATCTCGTTCTTTTATACTTTCTCAGAGCTTTGTCTCTTTCGTCCATCATTTTCTTTATAGGAAATGTTATCTACGGTGCTTTAGGTTTTGTTACACTGGAGGTAACAATAGGAGCATGCCTATCAAGCAAATTATTCAAACAATTGACTAAGTAAGAAACCTTCCCATCCACTGTTTCCTGATTATATATCCTGAAAAACGACATGTCAAAGAGACCACGTTGAAAATTATCATCATCAAATTTTTCAAAATTTCTATATGTAACAAGTTTAGGATCTCTCTGTTCATTAGATATTTTCAACTCACAAAATACCATTGAATGATCTGAAATTACTTGTTGCATAATACCTATTATAATTAGTACCTTCAGGAATTATTATATAATCTAAGAGTGTTGTAGATGTCGCAGTGATTCTAGTATGTTCATCAATTACTTGACATAGATTGAGTGATTCTAAAATCGGACTGAATTTTTTAACGCTCACATTTTCATACGCCAATAAATTTAAATTAAACTCCCCCATACAAATGATTTCATCAACAGTAGGATATATTGAGGCAAGACTATCTTCAAATTAATCTAAAAACATATTCGTATTTTGTTCATGTGGTTTGTAAATAACCCAGGCAGCAGAAGCACGTCTTCTAAACGTCAAAAATACGACAGTTTATGACACCAATCTCGTCGAAATCACCAATGAGGCGACGTAAAAGAGACGTAAATATGACGGCAATATGTCACAGAGATTCGACGTCATTATGAACATGTTTATAAGACGTCATCATAATCATGTTCATAAGACGTCATCATCAACACGTTTACAAGACGTTACCATAAACACGTCATAGATACGTACTTTTTCTTCAAAATTTCCACTAAAATTATGTGCTATATATGAGGTACTAAAATTTAAGGCTAGGTAGAATGATCTAGGAAAATAAGATATTTGAAATTGAGATGTATTCAAACAATGGCCCACAAAGATATATTATACTACTTATTCCAGAAATACCATATGGAAAAATGAAACAAAAATGTGCAGGAAAACACTATACTTCTTCAGTACCATACTTACATTTAAATGAATATTTATCAATTTCACCAAACCTTAACTATCATACATGTTTCGAGGTACAATTTCCAATATTTTCATATAAACTAAATAAATTTGATGGAATAAAATTCATAATTATATATATACTGAACATATTTTAGTGTCAATAGCAGTATTTATTTGTTTCGCTTCCAATTGTCATTAACTGAAGATCACAAAAAATCTACTAACTTACATACTGTTATATGTATGAAAAAGAGGTACTCATACCCAGTTGCTTTCACGGAGCATTAAGAAGCATTTTCCTCTAATATCAGAGAGTGACCAACTTCTCATATTTTCTGATAAACTGGATACTGAATAAATATTCAAAAGCTGTGAATCATATGGATAATTATAAAAAGAACAAATATTCGTAAAGTATCTGCCAATAATTTTAGTGTTTTTTGGGTTATTCCCATTTGAAACTATATTTTCAATTTGAATGACAGTATCATTTGTAAAACAATAGCAATCATATAATGAATATGAATGAATACTTAGAACATACCTACTTAAAGACACTAAAGTGTTTCTGAAAATGTCCTAGTACAGGGCCGTTACAATGTGGTAAATGTAGCTTGATCTCATTTACATTATGACTTGTCTTGAAGTAATGCTTCATCCAATTCGACCAATCTGCGGTAAACTTGTTGAAGTGGCTTATTAGGTAATTTAACTAATCTCTTTAACTGGCCTAAATAATTTTCGAATGGGTAAGCCGAGAAGTTATCAAGAGAACCATAATGAAGAACACTGTCGGTTAAATGACTCAAGACGTGAACATTATAAATAAGGAATTATGGACCATATATATCACAACAATCCAAAATAAATGTTTGTAGAAGTATCTCTGCTATTTCACAGTCCACCTCCTTGGTTGATTTTGTAAATGACATTAATGTTGTTATATCAGTATGAAACAGAGGAAAATTCTAGTATATTTTTTTATTAACATCTAATAAAACGACAATTCCTGTATATAATAAAAATGTTCGAAACTCTGTTGCTTTGAAACGAGCTAAATCTGATAAGCTTCTTAGCTTTCGGTTTATTTCAGAAGGTACATATACTCTTTCAAAGATGTTAATCTAACTGATATTAAGTTAACCAATCTACTGGGAAGTCTGACACTTGAATCACCACTAGTCCAAGATATCAATAGTTTGCGAGTAACTCCTAAGCACACATTGTGCATATAATCTATGGGAAAGAGTTCAATCATATCAATATCTAACTGAAGAAGTGGGAATCATCACTCACATAATGATCTTCATCTGTTTTGTTCCGAAACGATGCATTAGTTCTTTTTGGTGCAGAAAATCCCTTTAAAATAACTCGTCCATGAACATATTGACCAAATTCGGTACACTTATCACAGCATGCATAGCCTCCAGGAGACTTGATCAACTTAATAAAATCTTTAGCAGGGGCGTAACAAACAAAGCTATGAATCTCAACTGAATACTTGGAGGTATTAACAAAAAAACCATTTTTCGGGTTACTATATTCATCAATAAATTTGTTGAAAAAGGCCACAAGAGGAACTGGTTTGGAAGTTCCACAAAATATACCTATTACAAATGGTTGGTGAGCATTCCAATTTTTTACTAAGCCCAGTATTGGCCACAGTTGCATATTTGTACTATTAAACAATGGGAGTCCATCAATATTCAAACGAATGAGAAAGGTACTAAGAGGATATTTAGGATTCCTTTTTGAGAAACATTATTAAACAGTGTTCTAAACCAATATGTATGTAATCGCCATGTTGAAGTATTTCAATATCATATTTGCCTGGTGTACATAACAAAGTTCTACTGTCCAATGGAAGATCTGGATGGTGAGGTGACAAAATATGTAGCAAATCAGTAATTGCCCTATGAGATACTTTCTGTGTTGTGGCCCACTGCTGAAGTTGTTAAGGTTAGATGTATTAGGAGATACATTTAATTTTTGAACCTGATTTCAGACACGTTTAAAAGAGGTCGATAGAACAACGTTTAAATGACGTCGAACATTGGTCACTAAATAACCAGGAGAACTTTTCCACCAGATATCACCACTTTTCGACGTCATAAACACCTTGTTCGACGTCACTCTGCTGTCTGGGAACCACCTTAACCCACAATTGTTCCCAAATGTTGTCCAGTCTTCTCATAATTTCCTCGCCACGTATCCTATCTTTAACATAGATACATACTCCCTTACCATTACTCTATCAGCCCTGTGAAAGCGATAATTACTAATATTTATAACAGAATTAATAACAGAATTTTTTAACCAGGTTTCGTACATCAAAAAATATTAAAGTCATTTTGCAAAATAGTTTGTTTTACATCAGTTATTGAAGGAACTACTGATCTGGCATTAACACAACCAACTTTTAAGTAATCCATTTTTAAACGTTCCTGAACTAATTTTTATCAACAGTAAAATAATATAAAGTATCAAATTAGTTTCAAAATCCGCAAAAACCATCAACAATGCAAAAAACCACTACAAAGTTGTGAGTTAGTTGCACCCAAATTGCTGGTGCTGCAAAATTAATCCTATTATGAGTTAACGTACAAAGATTTAAATAAAACTAGATATTTCCAAGAACCTGATTTTCGTGACCTTTAACCTTGATTATACAGCGCTATTCGCAAGTCCCCTCCCCCTCGTATCTTACATTAATAAAATTTGGAGGGGGGAAATAAAGTGTTGTAAACTTCTCTACGAATGGTAACAGGTGACGTAATAGTAATAGATGACGTCACAGTGCCACTCTGGCCAATAGTTTTAAATAGGACCTTATGGCAAGTGATATCTAGTTTGAAAGGCATTGAAATTGGCTACATAGCCATATTAATATTGTTTGGGTTTAAATTAATTTTGACGGATAAATTAAATAAATACCAAAATTATTATTTCACATTTAAATATTGAAGATTTTTCAGTCCGCCTCTGGTTAGTTGTCAAAAAAATTGACGTTTTTAATTTAATAGTATTTGTTGCTTTGCAAAGTTTTTCTAAATAGCTTAAATATTTAATTTCATTATTGTTTAACGAGACGTTTAAGAGTTTACGTAGGCAAAATGGTACGTACTCAAGCCGAGAAAGTAGCAGATATCTTAATAATTGGTGAATCTAGAAAGAATCTCCATGAAGCGGAACGTTTATTTAATGAGAGATACCCAAATCGCCATATCTCGAGAACTTATTTGAGGGAGTTTCTTCACTAGTTTGAAGCAACAGGTAGTGTTCAAGATGCCAAACGATCTGGTCGACCAACATTTAGTGATGATAAACAAATTGATATCGTTGCTGAAATGGTAGTAAACCCTACTTCCTCTTCAACTAAAGCTGCGTCTATCTGTGAAGTAAGTAAAAGTACAGTACAGAGAGTGTTGGCTAAAAATAAATTTCATCCATATAAGTTAAAAATGGTGCAAGTTATGTCAACGGATATTGTATATTATGCAGTAATGTATTTTGTCCAATAAGCATATTATAAAACATATAAATATCATTGTACCAAAATAAACGTCAGATTGTATTGTAAAATGTACTTAATAAACGTCTCAAGTGTGTAGTTCGTTTTTAAAAAAGTCCTTCTCGAAGTTCGAAAACATCATTTGCACCACCTTTTGGATGACGACCCCGAAAGAAGACTCGAATTCTGTGAATGTATGACAAATAAAATTAGTCAAAACCCACGTTACACAAAAACAATTTGTTTTAGTGACGAAAGTACTTTTTGCCTCAATGGAAATGTGAATACACAAAATGTAAGGTATTGGAGTGACACAAATCCTCACACCTTTCGTGAACAACATACCCAATTTCCAGAAAAAGTCAATGTTTGGGCAGGTATTTTGGGAAACCACATAGTTGGTCCTGTTTTCCTAAATTCAAATTTAAGCGTTACAGTGTATCTGGAGATGTTACAAAATGCAATTGAGCCGTTAATTCTTGAAATTCTGGAAGATAATCAAAATGAATTCGGCCATCTGGAAATAACATTTCCTCAAGATGGTGCTCCTGTACATTATTATGGTGCAGTAAGACGTTACCTGGATGAAGAATATCGAAGTAGATGGCTCGGCCGGCGAGGTCCTATAGAATGGCCACCTCGGTTACCAGATCCGACACCATTAGATTTTTTTCTATGGGGGTACTTGAAATCCAAGGTTCATACTACGGCACCAGATAGCATTGGCG
Organism: Galeruca laticollis; assembly: GCA_963921935.1. Taxonomy (NCBI): domain Eukaryota; kingdom Metazoa; phylum Arthropoda; class Insecta; order Coleoptera; family Chrysomelidae; genus Galeruca; species Galeruca laticollis. Next base: position 107,367,829 of record OY998178.1, on the reverse strand, counting down.
TTTTGAAAGAAAGAATTACTGAAGAATGCAATGCTATTTCTGCTGACACATTCGAACGAGTACGACAAGAGTTTACTAACAGGTTATATTACTGTCAGGAAGTAGACGGAGCACATTTCGAACACTTGCTATAAAAATCCATTGTTGATATTTGATTAATTAAATTTAAAAAATAATTTCAATAATTTTGGTATTTATTTAATTTATCGGTCAAAATTAATTTGAACCCAAACAAAATTAATATGGCTATGTAGCCAATGTCAATGCCTTTCAAACGAGATATCACTTGCCATATAAGGTCCTATTTAAAATTATTGGCCAGAGTGGCACTGTGACGTTATCTATTACTATTACGTCACCTGTTACCATTCGTAGAGAAGTTTACAACACTTTATTTTCACCCTCCAAATTTTATTAATGTAAGTGTAGCCGTTCAAAAGATACGAGGGGGGAGGGGACTTTTGAATAGCACTGTATAAGGACGCTCACACCCTGAGACGTGACCTTATGAGACTTTTGAGACAAGATTTAGAGTACCAAAATAAAGGTTTATAGAAACTTTTAGCTTATTCCGTTTCATTCCGAGGTAACCCCTGTTTTTAGCTAAGCGATTGTACTTTTTAACGTATCTTTGGTGGGCCCTAGTTCAGGCTCTATTATTTAGCAATAGATTTTTCTGATTTTTGAGTATTTTGTAAGAAATTCAAGTAACCGTCCCAGTTAACATGATCCCATTATTATGTTATTTATAATGGGTTAACGTGTTTTCGTAATTTGTTTGAAATATTAGAATTTTTACAAATGTTAAATGACAGTTATCATTTTCCTGTCCATATAATATTTTGAAAGATTTTTTTGATTCCACATATGTATACCCTCAAAATTAATCTTTTCTTTCTCAGGAGGTTATTACAATATAATTCCAAATGACTTTCTTACTACAAGGTCTTACCTGGAAAAAAATATCATTCATTGTTGTAATTATTTTGTGACATCATTTGTAATAACTTGCGTGTCTAGTAATTAGAACAAAATGTGTCCTAAGAAACGTTACGTAATAAAATATAATTGCTGAAGTTAGTATGAACTGTTAATTAGACTAGTTTCTACTGAAAGTATAAAAACATTTCTACTACCTATCGTGAGACGTTGAAATAAATCTAGTAAATGTTTAATAAAAACACTCTTAATATGTATAGCAACTGCAATTGGCTTGATCAGCTTCTACAGTAATTAACATTTTGTAACTTAGGTAATAGAATACATATATCCTTTAATTATTACAAATGAAAATGTCCTAAATACCACTCATCATAACATCAACTTACATAATTTCAAAAGAAATCGTTTTCTGCGAACGTTATCGTCTTTAGTGAATATGGAATAATCAACAAAACAAATTAATAACGGCAAACGTTAATTACCAACTTCTAATTTTTCATCATGCCATTTATAACGAAACTTTAGTTCATTGCAAAAAATAAAATTAAGGTTTTTTATGTTAAAAGTCGCATCCATCCGAAGGTTTATTAACGACTGCTGTATTTATTCCACAATATGTACAATGATGTACAATTTACATTTCTAATTATTATGTAGATTTCATCAAACAAGTTAATGGTTTTATGATATGCGCACAAGTTTGCAATGTTACACTGTTCCCTTAAGACCAATTTTAGTTTAGTTTGTTTTGACCAATGTATTATCGCGGGTTTGAATGACGGACACTCCATAAGAAAATATTCTTGTGATGTTTATGTGTTTATTTGTTGTTTGTGCAAATTTTGAGTTGGTCAAAAAAGGGAATAATAAATCTGCGCACTCCCAATATTTTATGTAGTTGTTATCTCCTAAGCCCAGCTATCAAAATGCAATTATTATCATAAGTTTTTTTTGATATTATTCGCACGTCCAAAGCATATCTAATGAACATTACTTCATCATCACCAGATGGATCGACATGCAGGATGAGGCCTCTCCTAGGTGTTACCACTCTGCCCTCTTTTCTGCAATTCTTCCCTATTCAGCTCCCATAAACTCTTCAGCGACATTGTGGTATCTTCCTTGGTCTTTTATTATTTCTCAGTATATAGAATAGAGCTTAGTTGGCCCATCTGGCATCGATTCTTCTGGTAAAGTGCCCAGCGGAGTTCCACTTTAACTTCTTCATTCTTCAAATGACATCAGTAACTTTGTTTTGCTCTCACATCCACGTATTTTGATTTCTATCTCTACTAGGGAATCAGAACAAACATTACCTCCAAGTTTCTTTGGATTGCTTGAAGCTTTCGCTCGTTAAGGTCGAAGTTTCAGAAGCATCAGTTAATGCATGCAAAATATACTGAAAAAACTTTTCTGTTCAAGCAAATTAGAAGGCGACTTTTAAATATAGTGCTATTTCTTCCGAATGCTTTCCAGGCAAGTTCAACTCTGTTCTTCCATGTTGCGCCATTCATCTTTTGGTAAAACAAAGGAATTTGATTATCAATTGATTATCAATTAATCGTACCTCCATCTCTAATTGTTTAAACAATATACTAGTTTTCATCAATATTTATTTAACTCGTGTTCAATTTAACATGGAGTTATCTTCAGACTCTTCTATTTATTTGAATTTTCGGTAGCTAAACACGAGTTAAACAATTAGAGATGAAGGTACGATTAATTGATGATTTTTGAGATAATAAACCGCTAAACAAAATTGTTTTAAGGTTTATAGCTCTATTTTCATTATCTATTGAGTTGTAAGTCATAAGAGATACGAAAAAGTTAAAAAAATTTCAAAATTTTATAAACAAATGCACGTACTAGCTGATAAACAATAGTTACAAACTTGGTTTTTAGCTTATTTTGAAGATTAATTAATGCTTTATAAAAACGACCTGAATGTCCATTATCGTATCTTGAATAGTTTATAAGTTATATTAATTTTTTTCTTGACAAATCAAGTGTCCGGTGCAACTTTGGTATCGTGTAATATTAAAAAGAGTTATAAAAAATAGAAAAATTTTTTTTTTTAGTATTTTCATATATATTGCTGTTGTTATTTTTTTAGCTCTAGAAAAAAATATAACGGTAGTTAGAATCTGTTTATAACAAATTGTTAAGTTAACAAACAATGAAATTATTGATAAAATTTTACCTATGAAGAAATGCCAATTATGATTTTTAAAGAGAAAATCATTTCTTAACTAATTATTTAAACAATCGAAATATAAAAAAACAGTTATAAACAATAAAAAAATTTATTTAAGAAAACTTTTTTTTTAAAAATTATCATTTTACCAAGACAACATAATGGTAAAAAATTTTCTTTAAATATTAAACTTGTCTATTTGTTTATAAACAAAATAATTGACTTTAATAAACTTTTATCGCGGGATCTTGTTAAGTATATATATATAAGAAGAGCTCCACAGGCCAAAAATTTATGGGTTTATTATTTAAACTTTTTTTCTCGTTTATTGGCTTAGGGAGTTGGATCCCATTCAGCCACGAAATAAGTAATATGACATAAAAAGGGGAACAAAGGACATGTCGCAGCAAACATATTTACTCATATCCAAGTCACACATCATTCATTGCCCTATACAACTGAATTCATATGTCGTCATTTATGAAAACGGAGATAGGAAAAAAATTCGTTAATTAACAATAGCATAACTTTTTGAAAAATTTATTTAAATTTTTTTTTCCAACGGGAATATATTCTTTCAAATATCTGGATGATACCATAATTTATTCAAATTTTAAAATTCAAATGTGTTACTATAAAAAAATTATTTTATGTGGTACGCCGTCTTTAGCGGCAGAGCACCCATGCCGTAATGGCTGCGCGGAGCCCTATTTTCAGCGTTAAATTAAAATTAATAATAATAGAGGTAGAGTTCCGGGAGCTCCATCTTTTTTTCTCGGAAATTACCTCCTCTTTAAGGACCTTTTTTCCAAATATCGTAAATATTAATAGTTTATGAGTTATTAACAAAAACGTAAATACCTCTTTTTTTCATCTTATTTTGTTAATAACAATTGCAATTTTTTACGTGCAGTAAAATCCTCAAAACTCATTTTTCTAGAGGTCATTCCGAATCCAATGAGCTATTGCTCCTATTTTTAGGAGCTTTATCTCTATTTTTCACGTTTTTTAACTTGTTGACTGGACTATACCCCCTCTTGTGTAAATACAATACATACTTTCGATGAAGACATCACAAACACATGTACATACATAAAAACGCTGATAATGCAAAATTGATACTGTTTATCATTACTTTGTTTGAATTTTTTTCCCGGCAAATGCACTATCATCATACTTCTCAATCCCTATTGTATTATGAATATCATAATAAAATGGGATGCAGATATTTAATAATTAAATAATGATAATGTGATTGTAAGAAAATATTGTTTTTTGATAATTCCCAAAACATTAGGAAATGCGACAAAATAAGTTCAAGCAATCAGGCAGGCTGCTAATAAAAATTTCAACGATATTGGATTCTAGCAAGATGGTGCATTACTACATTTCAGTATTGCAGTTCAGAATTATCTGAATGAACCTTTTTATCTTAGGTGGAAGTAGAGAGAAGAAGTACAATAATTGAGTGGCTAGCACGATCTCCAGATCATTCACCTTCAGATTATTTTTCATGGAAAGACCTAAAATATACCCAGATAGCACGCAAGTTTGCTGCAAACTTGCTTGATTTTTGATATTGAGTTGCTCAAGCAACTTTGTCATATTAAGCGTGAAACAAGTTTGCAACAAAATTGCCATGTCAAAGGTGAATATGAAAAATTGTTGCAAATTTGATGCAAATTTGAAAAAAAACATTTTATTGTTTTTGTATTTAACCGTAATCAATTTTATCACTTATATGCGAATAAGCTCAAAGAACAAAAAAAGGTATTAGGTAATAGAATAATGTTTAAATATTCATAAAATTTAGACATATCATCGTTGCGACCGAATACTATTTTATTTAAAGATCAGAGTTTCACTACGAAAAGAAGAAGATTAACATAACCTTACACAATGAACTGTTCGTTGTTCGTTGAGGGTCAGACGCCATTAAAGATGAAGATTTTAATGGTGAGTTTTGGTGGTTTTATCTAGAAAAGAGTGTTTTCGCGCGTTATTAGTGTTAGTGATTCTATATCGTTATAATAGTTGCCAGAGACCCTGAAATTCTATCACGATTCTATATAGTGATTTTCGTTGTATAGATGTAAGTATCTTATTTTTATATATAAAAATAATGTTTGTGTAAGAATATGCGTCTATTAATATGAATTGTGTTTATTTAACTTCAATTTCCAATTACTGATTAAATAAAGTAGGAGAATAAGTTATAGAGCACGGGGGTTTCTTTTATTTATAATAGATAATTATTAATTTTTTGATTTCTGAAGTAGTTTATATAGTCATACAAGTTTTATTATTTTATTACAGGTTGTAATTGAAGTTCAGCTGGCTACCCTATTCAATTAGTGACTGACCTAACAGAAGGCTTAAACAGAGTGGAGTAGAAGGTTGACTCCATTTTATCCCAAACAGAGAATACTGCCAGAGCTCCAAATCAAAATGACAATTGGGAAAATATGCAACAAATTTTTGTTTTTAAATCAAATTCAAATAGGCAGATATTGAATAAAATTAAAACAAATTGTTGAATTTGAATTACCCTTATATATTTTTTTGTTTAATATTTTCGTAAAAACAAAATTGATACACATTTTCTTATTGTAAACTTGTTTCTTTTTCGAAAAAAATGTCTTTCAATCAAACACAAATGAAATTGTTTGAATTAGTTTATCACAATTCAACCTTTGTTTCAGAGCTGAGAGACAACAACGAAAAAATGATGTAAATAATATAGGTTAATAAACGTTCTTAAATTTGTTTGTCTACTTCATTTAAAACTACAAGTGTGCCGCCGTAGATGCTAATAAAAGTCGTTGACATCTATGATAAAGGAGGAAATGAATACCAGCAAGTCCCTGTGGGATATATACTATTCTGACATTTGACACCCAGTTGTGACAAGTTTGAGTTTATAAACTTTAAGCAAGTTTCATATGGCTGACTTGGTGCAACTTTGATATGTGGTAACTAGCAAGTTTGCTTTATACTTGCAGCAAGTTTGTGAACTTGCTGTAGCAAACTTAATGCAAGTTTAGAAGTTTGATGTGTCAAATATGATGTAAGTTTGTAACAAGTTTAAATTGCTATTTGGGTAATGTATACCAGTGGCGGCGCCAGGTATGTGCGAGCCGTGCGATCGCACAGGGCGCTATCAACTTGAAGGACAGCTTCGTAACTCTTCAACAAAGTTTTTAAAAACTGAAGTGGACAAGAAAAATGTTAGAGATACTGACACCCAAAAGAAATGCGTATTGGATAATTCAAGTCAGGAAAGTCTCCAGGCACCACATCATTCTCAATTTGAGTGTTCATCTGATTCGGCTTCGCAGCCTTTATCGTCTGCCCCCGTTCATCTGCTTCAGGCTTCTTCATCTTCTCAACGAGAACCGTCGCCAGAAGCACTATCTTCACCTCTATCAGAAGATTTGCGTTTGGAACCGGAACAAAACAGAACTGAGCAGTCTCAACTCTGAAAAAAATTATGAAATCGAAGACCACGATGTAAGCGACCCTTATTTATGGCCAAGCAGCCTAACCCAATCAGAGCGGACTAGAATTATTGAGAAGGGTCCTGTATCCGTCACAGGCGAAAATTTTCTTAAAAATGAAAGAGGACGACACTTTAGTGAAGTTCATTACAATCGGAGTTTGCCAAACGGCGAGAAACAGAGAAGACGGTGGCTTGTCTACTCAAAATATAATGACTCTGTGCACTGTTTTGCATGCAGAATATTTTTGAACAGCGACAATGCATCCGTAAGTGCTTTAACCTCTAAACGAGGAACTGATGATTGGCAACACTTGAACGTGATTTTGAAAAGTCAGGAAATGAACATGATTAAATGGTTTGATTTGGAGAATGGATTGAAAAATCAGAAGACCATTGACTGTGAAACAGAAGCTCAAATAAGGTCAGAAGCTCAACGTTGGAGAGATATTATGGAAAAACTACTCGCAGTTGTACAATTTCTGGCCTCCCACAATTTAGCGTTTAGGGGTCACAAAGAAACAATTTCCCCAGATGATACAGAGAGAAGTGGTAAATTCATAGATTTAATTAAGCTTATTGCTAAGTTCGACCCTATTTTAAAAGGACATTTGAATAGCATCTCCAAGAAAGAAAATATCAGGAACCATTACTTTGATAAAGATACTCAAAATGAGTTTATCCAACTTATGGCAAACCACGTAGTATCAAAAATAAGAGAAAAGATATTGAAAAACAAATACTATGCCATCATTCTTGATTGTACACGTGATATAGCAAGAGTTGAGCAACTGTCCGTAGTTTTGAGAACTACTGACCTAGAAACTGCTGAAACTGAAGAACACTTTATTGGGTTTGTTACAGTTGACACAACCACCGCCGAGGGTTTGACCGACTACTTACTAAAGGAACTTGAAAAGCTAGGTCTGAATTTAGCCAATTACAGGGGACAGAGCTATGATAATGGTTCAAATATGCGAGGGATTCATAATGGTATGCAACAAAAGATTTTGAACCTCAACACATTGGCATTTTTTGTACCCTGTGGAAGTCACATTTCGAACTTGGTTTTAGGTGACGCTGCATCATCCAGTGTACAAGCACAGATATTTTTTGGCACTTTACAAAGATTATACACGATTTTTTCTAGTTCAAGTCAGAGATGGTTCATTCTAAAAGAACATGTAAACATCTCACTTAAGCCTCTTTCAGAAACGAGGTGGGAGTGTTGGGTTGAATCGGTGAAAGCAGTAAGGTTCCAACTAGACCAAGTATGTGATGCTTTGTGTAGTTTAAGAGAGAAAAGTACTGATTGTGCCCTGATCAGCGAATGCCAGTCCTTGGAGAATCAAATGTCGACGTTTGAGTTCATCGTTTCATCACGCCATCAGTAAAATGTGGCAAAGTCCAAGTATGAATTTAGAGGCAGCAATACACCATTTGAAGGTATTTTTAAACTGGTTGGATCAGTACAGAGAAAATGGTTTTGACTCTGCATTGGTAGCAGCTAGAGAAGTGGCAGAAGAAACTGGACTTACAGAAACGACTTTTAAGTCTCCAATAATTAGACGAAAGAAGAAAATGTTTGACTATGAAGGAACTGACGAGGCTCATAAACTAGCGCCGAAAGAGGCATTCAGAGTAAGCTACTTTAATGTAGTCGTGGACATAATACGTGTCAGCTGTGACCCACGATTTGAAGCCTTGAAGCAACACGAAAACATTTTTGGGTTGTTGTACAACGTATTGAATGTGTCGTCAATGCCAGACAAAGAACTTTGAAATCGTTCAAACTGCTCTTACCGACGGGAACCAACGTGACATAGACGGACTGGAATTGTTTGAGGAACTAAAAATATTTCCAAATGTTGTGGAGGAAGCAGACAAGAAAAGCAAGGAAAAAGGCCAACTCAACCAAAGCGGTATACTTAGGGCACTGAAGTTCATCACGATTAACAACCTGAGTAATATATATCCCAATCTATTCATCGCCCTAAGAATTGTGTTGACCATTCCTGTCACTGTTGCGGCTGCGGAAAGGAGTTTTTCAAGATTAAAGCTTATCAAAACTTACCTCCGCAACACCATGACACAACACCGTCTTTCTTCACTAGCAATATTGTCAATTGAAAATGAAGTATCACATAGTTTAGATTTTAAAGCTTTGATTGATGATTTTGCTCATAAAAAGAGCAGGAGAGTACAGTTTTAAAAATAAAGTATAAAAAAATAAAGTAATATGTAGTAATATGTTTATATGTGTATGTAGTAATATGTTTTCATAAATTTCGCTACTTTTTGCCGTAGTTTTAAGTTTTAAAATGTAAACATAAGTTTTACATTTCAACTGTAAATATAATATTAACATCTGTTAGTTTGTTTATGATATTATAATTTCTGACATCTGATTATTTGCTGTCTTATTTGTACACTACCCATCCCTCGTTACTTATTTCAAAATAGGTATTGTAATATGTAATATAAAAATATGTAAATACTCGTAAAATAAAATAAATATTTCAAAATATGCAATACTCTGTTTTAACTACCATAAATGCTAACTATAAAAACAGATCTTCAGTTCAAAAGCAATATGTGCATATTATGTTAATATTAACTCATTTAAATTGAGGTGTCTTCACGGCCTAACGTAACGAGTCGTTCACTAAGTAGCCAAGGATATAAAAAAATTCACAATCTTCCAGTACAATAAGTAGATAACTAATTAGATGAATAAAGTGAAATCCATAAATAATAACTACAGCTACGCTCTGAAAAATCATGTTGAAGGACAAGGATGGGCGTCGCTTTAATTAGACCTACAGATGATCGCCGTTTAAAAACGTACTTAGATTTCAGCCTTTCACTAGTGTTTATCCAATTAATTAAATACATTTTTATTTAGTGTTGTGGATGACCATAAGTAAAGCACATAGGTTCTTATTTTAGACAATTTTTTCTAGGAAATATAGAGATATAACACTGACAAAAAGTACTCTAGAGAGGCTTAAAATGTATAATTTAGCACCTAAATTTTCAAAATTTTCCGGGGAAGGGCCCCCCTAATATCACCTCGCGCAGGGCCCCGCGGCGGCTAGCGCCGCCACTGATGTATACACAATAGAGCCTAACAGTTTAAATTATTTCAGGAGTATAAAAATGGTATATAAGTAAGTTATGAGTTTAAAAAAATAGAATATGCATAGAAATACTAATAGAATATTTTTTCAACTGAAACTTTCGTATTCATTTGTTTTGTAATTGTAAACCTATGGAGAAACATTTCGTTGACCCGTTACGTTATGAGTGTTGCATACATTAGTAAATAAAACTTTTTTGGATTTTGTTTGCTATTAATTATAATATATTTACCCTGTAGTATAGCTGTTATTGTAACAGATATTTAAATCGTTTTTTTTTACCTAGAGAGCTATTACGGTACGTTATGCTTCCGGTAATATAACTGGGTACTTTATCATTGCCCAAGTATTTATTGATATGAAAAGTAACGGTGAAAGTACCATTTTTACGCCGTACCATCTGCTCTTGTTATTTTTTTATTATTACTATTATCTGCGCGCGTATCAGAATAATAATTATTCTCTTTTTCAGTCGAATGATTTTGTTGAAATGTGAAAATATTTGCATTAAATATAAGTAAAATCAAAGAGGTTAACTGCAACTATGAACGCAAAAGGTATGATACGAGGTATCTAAAATATCAATGAAAATGAAAACTCCTTTTTCATAGGTCATCTATATAAAAATGAATTGCTGTTCGTTAGTCTCACTAAAACTCGAGAACGGCTGAACGGATTTATCTTATCTTAGTCTTGAAATGTTCGTGGAGGTCTAGGGAAGGTTTAAAAGGCGAGAAAAAATCGAATAATTTCCGGGAAAACCCTAAAAACAGCCCTTTTCTATTTCCCATATAATCTATCTATATATATATAAAAACGAATTGCTGTTCGTTAGTCTCACTAAAACTCGAGAACGGCTGAACGGATTTATCTTATCTTAGTCTTGAAATGTTCGTGGAGGTCTAGGGAAGGTTTAAAAGGCGAGAAAAAATCGAATAATTTCCGGGAAAACCCTAAAAACAGCCCTTTTCTATTTCCCATATAAACATATATATAAAAATGAATTGCTGTTCGTTAGTCTCACTAAAACTATCTTATCTTAGTCTTGAAATGTTCGTGGAGGTCTAGGGAAGGTTTAAAAGGCGAGAAAAAATCGAATAATTTCCGGGAAAACCCTAAAAACAGCCCTTTTCTATTTCCCATAAAAACATATATATAAAAATGAATTGCTGTTCGTTAGTCTCACTAAAACTATCTTATCTTAGTCTTGAAATGTTCGTGGAGGTCTAGGGAAGGTTTAAAAGGCGAGAAAAAATCGAATAATTTCCGGGAAAACCCTAAAAACAACCCTTTTCTATTTCCCATACAAACTAGAGTCAATTTGAACTTTATTGCTATTCAATAAAGTTCATATTAAATTATAATCACTCACTGTTGTCTAAGCAATTTAGGTGTGTTCCTAACGTCAAAGAGTCAATTTGCAATTTATTACCGCTGCATAAAGTTCAAATTCAATCATATCTATGAAAATAGTCTTCGCGTGCGCTTTGGAGGATCTAATGTTGCGTTCAAAAGTGAATCGCGAACGCGACAAAAAATGTAATAAACTATTAGTAGTACTGATTTCCAATTAATTTGGTCGGCTTCACGAAACTTAATTTTAGCTAACTTCAGTTGTAACTGTATCAGATTATTTTTTTAAGTTTGATAAATCTTAAGTTTTGTCACAAATTAAGTTTCTGAACATAACCATAATATTTGACATTAGATTTGACAACTACTAATATGTCAATCATTCTGTCGCACTTCAGAACACGGAGATTTATGGCTTTAAGGTAAACTCCAAAAAAATAAATAAAAAAATCAGAACAAGGAAAAAAGTATTACGATTGACGATATTGTGTTACGATCATGGTTACGATATTCTATGAGTGCATCCTTCTATCTTTGTGAGTGACGATTACCGCTACGTGCGCGAGAACTTTCTTTACTTTTGTGATCCTTTGTGATCCTTTGTGATAGTGACATTCCAAGTAGTGTGCTCTTTTTTTGTTGATATTTTGTGATAGTGACACTTTACTGTTAAGTGAGCGAGAAATTTTCTCACTTTGATTAATTACGTTACGATGCCGAGGAGAAGACTTAGGTCGTCGCAGTCAATCAAATGTGCGAAGAGCTACCTCACGTGCTAACCGCACTGATGACCAGAGAGAGACAGATCAAGAAAATAGTCGTATTGCTACATCAGAATTGCGTTATTTAGTGAGTGACAATGAAGTGGATAGGCTTAGAATGCAACGAGTTCGTGCACATCAAACACAACAACAGCGAGCACGACATAATGAAATTGAGCGAATCCGCAGACCCAGTGCTCCTGTGATTCTTGAACGAGCTGCATTCCACTATGATCCGGCAATTGATTATTGTGCCGACGAATCGGTAACAATTGGGGAAATGAAAATAATTTGTAAATATTGTAAGGCGTTAAAATACACTGGTGAATCTACTGGATTATGTTGTGCTGGAGAAAGCTTTAAATTGATTAACAAACTGTATCATAACAGTGTGTGTCTGTTAATAAAAATTTAAACCTTATAAATAGCCAGTATTTCAGGAAAACTCTGTTTTTTTAAGTAAGCAACATGATGTGTCGAAAATAATAATAAAACTTCATGCTTCATTAAAAAAATGCTTTTTTATTCAATACGTTTTGTTTGTTTTGAAATTAATTTATACAAAAGTTTAGGTCTTTTATTTATCGATTGAGGCAGTACGAAGTCTGCCGGGTCAGCTAGTACATAATAAAAAGAGCTTGAATTGCATGAAACAAATATCTAGGTTTTCAAGAGAATGATGGATCAAAATCATTCCAAAACTAGAAACACGCATCAATTTATTGAGTTATTCATTAAAATATAAGGTAGACGCTGGAAATCTGATTCTGATTATTTTAATCCTGATTCAATGTAACCGTTTGGAATTCGTTAAAGTGGTCGATGACTAATCTGAAGAATATTCAATGTAACATGATTACAAAGCAAAAATGTGACCACCTAATGTCAATAATTTCCAGGATCACCCTACCAAGAAAAGAAAGCGGAATACCTCTAATTGATATCGTTAATCTGCATAAAGGCAGGCGGCCACTGCGAGCGAAACGAAACTAAGCTAAGCGAAGATAAGTTTTCAGTAAATTCGCTACCATACTTTAAATATACCCTCGCCATTTCAGCTAAAGTAAGCGATGATTTGTGAACGAACGAACGAAGATTAGAACCTTAATTTCGTTCGATTTAGCTCTTCTCAGATTCAGACGAAGTTTAACGATCAGAATTCATTATTTACCTTTCTCATGTGGTTTGATGAAGTCCTGCAACATATCACAAAGTTAATTGTTAATAGAATGCGTTCTAAAGCATAAAATTGTTCTCGGGGTACTCTGAAATGATTTTTGAATTTAAAATAATTTAGTTCATTGATCAATTTATGAAATTGTCCAAATTTTTCTTGATTCTTCATCTACGAGTAAGTGCAGTTCCAACATTTTTTCATTTTTTTTTCTCCAACAAAACTACACTGGTAATATTTTCGAAAAAGTGTGATTCAATAACACCATTTTTGCTGCAACAGAACTTATTCTAAATATATTGTAACACGATTTTGGATTTCATGAAATGGTTTATTGCTTGTTTGCGAATAAACCATTTCAAGAAATCCACAATCGTGTTACAGTTGGTGTCAGGTGTGGAGTATAGAAGAAACAAGGATGCCTGGAAAGAAATCTGTTGGTTGCTGAGCTCAGAAGAGAGCTAGAAAAGCGAGATATGGAAACCGAAGGTAACAAGACGGTTCTACTGAAAATATAACGGGAGTACTTTTTTAAGGAAGGTATCGACCCAGAAAGACGAATTGTTCCCACAAATATCGACCCAGAGGCACGAGTTAGCCAGTATTCAACAACAAATTTGTAAACAGAACAACGAGTTACGTCAGCAACTATCCAACCGTTGTGATGAGTTGTCTGATCAAATAGCCAACAAAAGGATTGAGCTCATGGAACAATTGATTCAACAGATTCAAGAAGAACTTACTCGTCGCATGACCGCCCAGCTAGAAGAGGTTACGAATCGAATGCAAGAACTTACTCGTCAGATGAGCATCCAGCGAGAAGAGACGAATCGAATGGAAGGGAAGAATTGACTCGGCAAATCACTGACGTAACTCAGCAAATGAATGGGTTAAATGCTGAATTAAGAAGGCAACAAGGACCAAGAACTCACCATGGCGAAGGGGATGTCAGAAAGTCAGCCGACCTCAGACCTACCACCAAGTCACCAACTTTTGATGGGAAAACCTCTTGGCCAAATTATTTGAAGCAAATTAATGCTGCGGCTGGGACCAACGGATGGACTTCTCGGGAAAGAGCCATATCACTCACCGTGTCACCACGAGGAGAGGCTTTGGATGCGTTGCAGTCTATTCAGGAGGCGATGCAGAAGACTTTGAGGCATTAGTGAGACGATATGAGATGCGTTATGGTCATGCCCATCTGATGCCGGTATACAAATCTCAACTTAAGACACGGAAGCAGAAAGTCGGGGAGTCGATACAAAAATTCGAGATGGATATCGCTAGAATATTAAGATGTGTCTATCCATCTGCAACAGAAGACGTATTAGATAATCTGGCAGTTCAATCTTTCGTCGACGATCTTCGAAATGCAGAGATTCAACGAGCGGTGCCTGTTGCGCGTCCGAAGATCCTGGTGGATACATTGTCGATTGCATTGGAATTTGAAGCGGCAACGGAAGCTATACTAGGCCCTGTACGTGTACGTGGAATAACCAGCCCCGATTTAGTACCACCAGCGACTGGTTACCATAGTCAACTTGAAGAAGTGATGGAGGAAGTCTTCAGGGTGGTAGCTTCAAAGAAGAGATGCTGGGCTTGCGGTGAAATTGGCCACATAAGAAGTGCTTGTCCGCATAACAGACCCCTGCTGGAAATTCTCAACAGCAGGAAAACTAACACGGGTTGACTCCTGGAGGGCGACATCGACCCTAGATCATCGAAAAGACCCTCTAATTGTAAATTTGGCTACGATCAAACAGCAAACGGGCAGTTTATACATTGACGGACAAATCGATAAAAAGAAATATGCCATGTTAATAGATACCGGGGCGACGAAAACCATCGTACGACCAACCGCCGCCAACCACAGAAGGATGCCGCTTTCCAGCTGGAAATTACGAACCGCTACTGGAGAATCATCCAAAGTCTGTGGGGAAATAAAAACGATATTGAAGTTTGGTACCACTACACGAACACATTCGTTATTGGAGGCTGACGTCGATGAAGACGTCTTGGGTATGGACGTGATGAATCATTGCGCGTTTCGTTTGGACCTTCGACGACGAACCCTTCATATTGGGACAGAAGAATTTTTCATGCATCGAAAAAATTAAACCATTGTTCCAATAACGCTGGCAGGCGACGTCGAACTCCCAGCGAATTGTGAATGCGCTGTAGCTGGTCAACTAGATGGTCTAGACCAAAACAGTACACCAGCAATAATAGAACCTAAGATTGACGATCTGATTCTGGGAAAAGGAATACTGATCGGCAAGGTTCTTGTTCTACCAACCGAAGAAGTACCAGTGCGCTTGATAAACGTGAACGATCACTCAGTCTCCCTCCAGAAAGGTACGCAATTGGGCACTCTAGAGCCAGTTACAGCCGTGGTTCACCATGCAACAGAGATGGAAAAAGACATTACCGGTGAAATAGAGCAGCTGATGGCCAACTTAGATCCATCCCTGTCGGATTCAGGAAGAAATCAAATAAGAGATCTAGTCTACCGATACAAAGCTGTGTTTGGTGCTGGATGAAAGCTCAGAAGAACGGATGTGGTGAAACACAAGATCGATACCGGCGATGCACGACCTATTTATCAAGTTCCTCGGCGGATGCCCCAAGCAAAAAAAGGAACTGGCAGATCGAGCCCTTTAAAAGATGATTCAAAACGGGATAGTTGAACCATCTAGTAGTCCTTGGACCTCCCTCGTGGTATTAGTGAAAAAGACGGACGGAAGAATGCGATCTGCATCGATTTTCGTAAACTTAACGACGTTACTAAAAACGACAGTTATCCTTTGCCAATGATCGACGACGCCCTTGATGCTGTAGCGGGTTCAACATTGTTCTCTACTTTGGATTTGAAGAGCGTACTCTATCAAAGAAGAAAATTAACGACGTCATATATCGGATTGTTAGAGTTCTCCGGGGGAAAGGCTATGGCCGTCCATCATGATCGTCTGGCGCCATTCAAGGGAACCCATCCTGAAGAAGAGCGAGTTCAACAACTTATATTTTGAAATAGGGAATCCAGTTCAGGCCATAGTCATTCCTGGAGGAATTATTTTAAGGAAGGGGCGCAAACTAGGAATACCATTTACAATTATATCAAAAAGTTTACACTTTTCTCACAAAATCGTTCAACTTCACTCCCGTCACTCTTGTCAACTCCCCTTCTCAACTGTCACCTCCTTATATATTAATTTTTAATCTACCAGAATGACACTTCGAACCCACCAGAATCATCGATCGAACAATCCAGAACATTCTATTGCTGTTCAACCTAATTGACATAGGACAACTCAAAAGGGAAAGAAGAATACCTAACCTAAAACTACTTACCAGTGTTAGGCCGCACTCAATGCGAACTCGAACAGAATGACGATTTCGACTGGTAGGAGCAACGTCAAAGTCTGTATTCGACTCGGATTGCATTGACCCGGTGCGGGTGGGTTTTTTGTTCGGCTGTGTCAGAGTTATTTTGTAAACTGGCACTCAGTGCAATTATTTTGGAACCGTTATACATGGACGGTGCATTGTTTTGAAACCGGGTATTATTGTGCTCTTTTTTAAAATTAAAATGGAAGATATTAAAAGCATTGCTTTTTTGAATGAAATATTAAACTCTTCGTCATCTAGTAGTAGTAGTGAAGACGAAGAAATTTCATCAGATGAAGAACTGTATCCTTAATAATAATGACAAGACGAAGATTAAAAAAATTTCAAATTATATGGATGTTGTAAAAAGGTATTCCGATAATGAGGTAAGTACTATCTAGGTAGTAAACCGAAGCTAATTATGGCCACATTTTATTAAACTTATTACAATGCATTTTATTTTTGGGCATATTCTTTTTAGTTTAAGAAGCACTTCCGTCTTAAAAGGGAAACATATATGAAAAGAAAGACTGGCTATATGACTTCGAATATTTACCAAAATACCTTAGGACATGGAGGGTCAGTGTCTATTTATACAGGGGTTTCAATTCTGTCATTTTTATGGCAAGTAAATAGGTTCCTACTTTTGCAAGTTTATAACAATTATAATTTATGCTTTTTCACTTTTTTTAGGTTTGTAGGTAATAAATGCTGCATCACAGATGTTGCTGATCGTTTTGGGGTTGCAGTATTCATAATGCACACAATAACTACTAGAGTAATGACCTACTTATATATTGTTTTATACTTTATATAGGTTTAATAATTAAATTAAACAATCCTGACTAACAATTAACTTTATTTATTATAAGTGTCAAGTGACAATCAGTTGTCGGCATTACAACCACTATTGCCAACCGTTATTACCAAATATCACTACACAACATCTTCCTCCTTAAGTAAGTTAATTGACACATAGTTAATACAATACAAAATCCTTAAACTTAGATGGTTTTTTGCAGACCCGCTTTTCGAGCGACTCTTGTTCAGGGCTCTGAACAACAGGCTCGTCACCCTTATTTTTTAATTCTAAGTTATCATCAGCTAAAGTAGAATACAGTTTTTCTGTTTCATTACTATCACTATTACTACAATGACCTGTGCTATTAGGACTATTTTGAATTTGTTTATTAGTTATCGAAGGTTTTAAATGTAAGGTATTTCTTCTTAAAATATTATTATTTTCATTAGACACATAATAAGATCTGGGTGTTTCAGCTTCTGCAATTATTTTGCCTGGTACCCATACCTTGTCTTTGATAACAACATTTTGACCTGGACAAAAATCAACATTTCTATTAACTGCTGACTTATCAAACTGAGCTTTATACTTTAGCTGTGATTGTAAAAGTTTGTCCTTTACATTTGTTTGAATTTTAGGCTTCAATTTGCACAAAGAGGATGGAAGCTTTGTACGTAATAACCTACTCATTAATAGTTCACTTGGACTAGCGTTTAGACTAGGAATTGGTGTGCTACGATATTCTAATAATGATATGCTTAAATCTTTTCCCTCCTCCTTGTGTTTTTTAATCATTTGTTTAGCAATGTGAACAGCTTTTTCTGCAAGTCCATTGCTTCGAGCATAATGGGGACTAGAAGTTATTATTTGGAAATTCCACTTCAATGCAAAATCTTTGAATTCCACTGACCCAAAAGGCATATTATCAGAATATATAATTTTAGGAATCCCATGATATGAAAATATATTTTTTAATTTAGATATTATTTCTTTAGCAGTTTTATACTTTAATTCAATTACTTCAATCCACTTAGAAAAACTGTCAATAACAACAAGATAATCTATACTCTGATATGTTAAAATATCTGTAGCAATGATTTCAAAAGGTAATTCAGGTACCTTGTGTAATAACAGTTTTTCTTTTTTGTTTGATGCACTAAATTTTTCACAGATTTTACAACATGCAACCATATTATCAATATCTTTGTACATGCCAGGCCAATAAAGTATGTTTTTAGCTCGTAGTTTTGTTTTAGTCATCCCCATGTGTCCTTCATGTAACAGTTTCAGCATAGTTGATCTTAAAGATTGAGGTATAACTATTCTATTATTATAATAAATTATACCTTCATCTACAATAATTTCATTTTTAATTGTGTAAAACTTTTTCAAGTAACCTGTGAGTTTTTTCTGTTTTGGCCAACCTTTGATATGATATTCAGCGACTTTACTTAATAATGTGTCTGTTTCACTAGCTTTCCTTAGATCATAGAGTTCATTTAAATTATTATTATAACGATTAATACAATGTACTTGACCATTTATTAAACTTTCACTCTCACTATTTTCTTTAATAAAGTTCCTGGACAATAAATCTGCTATATATTGTGATTTTCCTGGTAAATACCGCAATTTAATGTCATATATTAATAATTTTAGTCTCATTTTTTGAAGACGTTGGGAAGGTATAAGTGAAATATCTTTATTCATTATAGAAATAAGTGGTTTATGATCATTAAAAGCAACGACTTTTCTACCATATATTAAGTAATGAAACTTACGACACGCAAATATTAAACTCAACATTTCTTTTTCAATTTGCGAATATGCTGTTTCTGTGTTTGACATACTCCTTGAAGCAAACGAAACAGGTCTTTTGTTTTGAATTAGGCAGCAGCCTAATCCGTCTTTTGATGCATCCGAGTAAATTTCTATATGTTTATTAACATCAAATTGATTTAATACCGGTGGCTTTGCAACTATTTCTTTAAGTTTGTTTAATGACTCCCTGTGTTTACTGGACCAAAACCATGCTGAATCTTTTTTAAGTAATTCTCTTAATGGACTACAAATTGTGGACATATTAGGTATATATTGTCTCAAATAGTTAAACATTCCTAACAATGACTGAAGCTCTTTTTTATTTTTAGGTTCTTTTAGGTTTAAAATTGATTTTGTGTGTTCTTCTGAGGGTATTACACCATTTTTATTGAATTTATGACCCAAAAACTCTATATTGGCCTGTTTGTACTGTAATTTTCTAAGATTAAATTTTATATTTATCTTTTTAGCTAAACTTACAACTTTTTTTAATAACATATCATGTAATTCCTCATTTTCAGTAGCGATGAGTAAGTCATCAAAATATATTACAATATTGTTAACATCAATTTTACCAAAGTATTTTTGAACCATATTAATGAATGCTTCGGGAGCACAAGACAATCCAAAAGGTAGCCTATTGAATTTATAAAACCCAAATGGTGTACTGAAGGTACAGAGATCTGATGATTCTTTATCAAGCTTAATTTGCCAAAACCCTTGTTTCAGGTCTAACAAGGTATAAAATTTTTTATTCAACAATTTTGGGCGAATGTCTTCAAACCGTGGTATCAAACAATAATCTCTTACAACTACTTTATTCAACTCATTGGGGTCCAGACAAATCCTTAATGATCCGTCTGGTTTCTCCACTAATACAACATTACTAGACCATTTCTTAGGCTCTGAAACTTTTGAAACTATACCGTTTTCAATCATTTTGTTTAACTCTTTTTCAAATTTATTCAAAAGTACTTGGGGTAGCCTTCTAGGCGGCCTTATTACTCCCTCTGCATTCACCTTGGTTTTTATTGTATAATATTCAGGAAATGCGCCTAACCCTTCAAATATCTCATTATTATTTTTTATAAATTCATTTTTGCTATTTATTTTTAATGTGTCTATTTTACTATTTGTTATTTTCACAAGAAGATTAAATTTTTTACATACCTGTAGTCCTAAAATAGGCATTACATTTTTATTTACTACAGCAAACTCTACATCACCTATACTATTATTTATTTTACAACTTAGTTTTATGTTACCTAGGGGCTTGATTTTTTCTCCTCCAAAGGCTTCTAACAGCCCTCTGGACTCTCTTAACAGCTGATCATTACCAACAATTTTCTTAAAAGTTTTGAACGGAAGGACATTGACTTGTGCACCAGTATCCAGCTTAAAATTAATTTTATGATTATTTATCTCTACATCCTGGGTCCAAATATCTTCTCTGCTGTGAGTACAAACAGTATTTACTGTGTCGTTTAATGAATGAACTTGGAAGAGTTCAGTAATATCTTCAATGCTATCTTCTTCTTCAACATTAATTTCTTGTACATTTTTATTATTGTACATTTGATTTTTGGTACTTCTACAGCCCACTGCAAAATGATTAGCTTTTTTGCAGTTCTTACAATATTTACCATAAGCAGGGCATTCTCTGGGCCCATGTTTATAATTGCACTTTTTGCAATGATATTTTAGTTTCTCATTTCTGTCATCTTTTAATTCATCTATATGATTTTCAACATGAAGACTTTTTACTTGTTTTTTACTTATTTCTGCGGCTTGACAGGTTTTAATTGCATCATTTAATTTTAAGTCTGCCATTCTCAATAATCTCTCTTGCAGCTCTCTGGAGTTTACGCCTAAAACTATTTTGTCTCGAAGCATTTCATCTTCTTGTTCTTTGAATTCACATGTTTTTACTAAGGTTTTTATGTCTCTTAAGAACACTGCGAAGTCTTCATTTTCTTTCTGAATTCGTTGATGAAATATGAATCTCTCAAATATTACATTTCTTCTCGGATTTACATAATCATCAAAAGCTTTTATTATTATTTCTGGCTTTTTCTCATCCTCTTCATTTAAATTGAATGTATTAAAAAGATCTAGTCCTTCTTCGCCAAGTAAGTTTAATAGGATTGCAGCTTTTACTTCAGGGGTTTTGGAATTGTTGCCAGATGCCGTCATGTATATTTCATAGCTTTGTTTAAACTTTTTCCAATTGTTGGCAATATTTTCATCAACGATAAGATTTTTGGGGGGCTTAAACAGTTCCATGTCGTGTCTTCTTAATTGCACACGTGTTTTTTACTAGCCTAACCTCACTTGTTTCTTAATATATTATTAATTTTCTTACTGGGGTTTGAGAATTTTCAATATTACTCTACACACTTCTAACTTGATTAAGCAGCGCCATGTTTTATACTTTATATAGGTTTAATAATTAAATTAAACAATCCTGACTAACAATTAACTTTATTTATTATAAGTGTCAAGTGACAATCAGTTGTCGGCATTACAACCACTATTGCCAACCGTTATTACCAAATATCACTACACAACATATATGATGTCACCACAGTATAAGAACGAACGTTCTTATACTGTGATGGCACCACAGGCCATTCAATTTCCTGAAACCCAAGATGAAAAAGCTAAAATGTCTCGAGAATTTTTTGAGATTTTTACTACATTAAATAAAACACTATAGTATGCTATAAAGTTTCGTTTTGAGAAAGCTACTGTGTTAGTGAAACGCGTCAACCAGTTTAAATTGAACATTAGTTCAAATAAATGAAGTTTTAAATAAATTATATTGTTTTATTTCATCGTATAAAGTTTTTGTATGTAATTTGTGTTTATAGATATGTGGTTTTCCGGGAGTAATTGGATGCTTGGATGGGAAATACATTCCAACTAGGACTCCGGCCCACAAAATAAAATCAACATACGTCAATCAGCATGACATGCCATCTATTACTCTTCAGGCTATTTGCAATGCCAAAAAAGCATGTAAAATTTATGATAGTAGGATATACATGCCTGAAATCTGCGGAGAAAACTATCATCTGTCAGTTTATCCCATAAGAAAATATTTAATTACTCCATTTAGAGGTTATGGGCATTTATCTGAAGAACAACAAAAATTTAACAAAAGCCACAAGAGTAAAAATAGAAAATGCATTTGGCTTATTGAAACAGAGATGGCTCCAGCTTTTAAATTTGGAATTTTTAACATTGATAGAATAACATTTCATTATTTCATGTTGTGTACTACACAATTTATGCGTCATGTAGGACGATGAATGGGAACTGGCAAATATTCCAGTAATTAATGACGAAAATCTACATCCCAATTTAGATGAAACCGATCAACATGCTAAGCGTTTCGGTGAGGAGAAGAGGGACATGTTGTGCGAAATGATAAATGCAGTGAATAACAATTATTAAAATATATTTGTGTACCCATGTTTTTATGGTACATTAATTAAAATAAAGCACCGATATGTAGCTATTCCTTTATTCACATAAGTACTTGCTATTCTTTAAAAAAACATTAATTCACGGTGAAGGTAGTTTAACTTCTAACAAAACATTTACTTAAACTCAAATTTCCCACATAAACAAACAAAACAGAAACTCTTAAAAATAGGTAAATTATATAAAAAACTGTCTTCTACTTTTCCAAAAACTGTTTCAGTAATTCCATTTTTTCCTTGCATCACTTTTCTTTTTGTTCTTGTTTTTGCTTAAAATGTTCATCATTTTGTTTGTTTTTTTCATTACCAATTTCCTTGAGCAAAGAACATAAACTATTTCTCTTCACACCTGTTTTCACTTTTTTATTTATAATAACATTGGATTGTCCTTTTAGCAACTCTGGCTCGACTGAAACATCTTGGGAAGCTATTTTTTCAAGCTCCTCCTCGTATTCTACTTCTTGTCTAATCTCACCTGCTTTCCTATTTGTCTTGGTTGCAGTCTTTTTTTCTTTTAGGGACTGTTTTAAACCTTTAAACCTATTCTCTACTTGCTGAGCCGTTTTCAAAACATTAAATTTACTTTCGATGTCTTCACTTATGTGCTCCCACATGCGCCTTTTTACTTTAAATTTATTTAGTGGTCCGATTTCAGGTAAATACTTACGATATTTATCTAATAAAAATTTTGTTACATTATCTGTCCAAATATTATCATCAGATGGAGACTCATCTTCAGGATTCTCTTTTGTGGGTGCAGACTGCTCCTATGCATTTTAGTTAGTCAAGTCTTGGGTGGTAGTGCTCTCGTTGAGGGTATCATCTATTATACCACTGTTTATAAGGTCTTGCTTATCAATAAACATTGTGTCAGGCTGGTAGTGCAATAAAATAACACCATTAAATAGATTTACAGTAAAAGAGGCACAAATTGTCCTGTTTCATTGGTGTAGACATTTTTATAAACACTTACCATCTTTTAAAACGTGACACAGAATACGTCAGCTTCTAAAGGCTTCTGGCCGTCAAACTCCATAACAAAATGTGTGAAAGTTACATTATTGGTATTTGAATTACCCAACATTATTAAAATGTATTATAAATAAACAACAGCAATATAACCTAAAAATATACGCAGCCGAACAGTCGATAAAAGAGCGACAATCGAATGAGCTCGGTTTTTCGATTGTCCCGGCCGAGTTTGCTCCAGCACTGAGCAGGTGCAACACGGGTATCGAGCAGCTTGCTCCCTATGAGAGCATTCGAACTGAACCCGTGTAGTCCAGTCGAAATCGGTATAACTTAACACTGTCACTATCAATTCAATGTCACTGTCATTAACGGGTTCGTTACAATAATTATAGGTCCTCCCTCATAAAAACACAGCCGTCAACTAAAGCGGGGATTTCACGACGCGTCCCCGACAGCTCGTTCCCGTTCCTGGTCCCGATCTCTCTTTCACTGTTCTTCCCTCTCTTCGGCAGAGCGTTGTATTTTCACGACCCGATCTTTTGCGTCCGATTTACTGCCCAGTTCGTTGCTCTTCATTCGATCTACCGCAAAAGTTTCAAAATGGCTCCGTATTTATCAAAGCAGGTGTTGGATTAACTGCATTGGCTGTGTGCGAGAAAGAAAGGAAGAAAAAGAAGATGCAGATGAAGTAGGTATACCTCCAAAGACCTGTTTTGAGTCATGCAAGATGCTAAGGATCTCCGGATTTTCTAGCGTATGTAGTTGGTGGTGCTCAATCTAGAGCTACACTACTCAGTGAAAATATGAAGATTCTTTAGAGTAGGTAATTCGACAAAAATGCAAAGAGTGCATAGGTTGGACAGAGCGATCCGCCTGGTGGAGCATTTCACGTCCCGCTCACCAGGAGAAGCGGTGGGAGCCTAGTCTACCCTCTTCATTCCTCCTTAAATCGGTTGGAAATATCTCCCGACCTCCATGCCTGGTCGCCTCCTTAAAACGTGACCAGGAGCACAGATACTCACCATCGGATTGCAGGACCGACGGTAATCGGGTCGTGAAATCCCCGCTTAAACGAAAATCGTTCCCAGTAGCCGCTCAAACTTGTATTTTCACGACCCGATCTTTTGCGTCCGATTTACTGCCCAGTTCGTTGCTCTTCATTCGATCTACCGCAAAAGTTTCAAAATGGCTCCGTATTTATCAAAGCAGGTGTTGGATTAACTGCATTGGCTGTGTGCGAGAATGAAAGGAAGAAAAAGAAGATGCGGATGAAGTAGGTATACCTCCAAAGACCTGTTTTGAGTCATGCAAGATGCTAAGGATCTCCGGATTTTCTAGCGTATGTAGTTGGTGGTGCTCAATCTAGATCTACACTACTCAGTGAAAATATGAAGATTCTTTAGAGTAGGTAATTCGACAAAAATGCAAAGAGTGCATAGGTTGGCATGAGCGATCCGCCTGGTGGAGCATTTCACGTCCCGCTCACCAGGAGAAGCGGTGGGAGCCTAGTCTACCCTCTTCATTCCTCCTTAAATCGGTTGGAAATATCTCCCGACCTCCATGCCTGGTCGCCTCCTTAAAACGTGACCAGGAGCACAGATACTCACCATCGGATTGCAGGACCGACGGCAATCGGGTCGTGAAATCCCCGCTTAAACGAAAATCGTTCCCAGTAGCCGCTCAAACTTAGTTCAGTTTAGTAACCGTTAGCTTCATCTAGCACAGCTTAGTTTCGTTTCGCTCGCAGTGGCCACTCGCTTTTACAAACAAATAAGTGAACTCCAAGAATTTTTTATTAGGAAAGTGACATGTTTGTACATATTTGTCTTAAATCTCGCCAGCACAGACGTTATTCTGGAAGTCTTTTAGATAAAATGATAAGCCAGTACAGGGGGCTCGAACAGTACTTCATGATCAACATGATGACGAAGAATTATCAAATAAGTGGTTATTCTGTGTCATCCACGTAGGAGTTAATTGTGGTACAATTTTTTGACGATATGAATTTATTATAAGAATTTTAATAACCGAACTGGTTGTTTGAGGCACTTGCAGTTTCAAATGAGGCCTACTAGGCTAGTAAATCAATAATTATTCTCATACTGCAGGCATTTCGACAACTTTGATATGTACGAAAATTAGAAAAGAGTTAGTTAAAAGTTGAAAACTCATATTACCTATTACATAAGCACTTTCACATGGCATATGTATCATGAATTAAAACAAATCACGCTTCCAGTTTGTATTCTTTCATCATATGAATTTCAATTTGTAGGAGTTTTACGCGTACTGATAATTGATAGATTGTTTCGGAATGTAAGAGATATGCGAAAATGTAAAAATAAAATAAAAGTCTATTAGCCGCAGGAAATATAAAAGTTTACGATTTAAAACAAAGGTAGCTAATTGACATTAGGTACAATTTTACTTTTCTGAAATTAGCATTAGTATTCTGTTTTTCTTTTTGTTAATATATCCTTTCTAAATGTAAACTGTAATTCAAAAACTGCTTTTTATTCAATTTTAAAGATAAGCAATGCACTTTTTCACTTAACAATCAAGCTAATTGTCAAAATTGCCACTACTGATCAACAACAAAATCCTCACTGGATGAGAGAAGAGCAAACGCAATACCCTTAAAAGGTTAATGTTTGGGTAGGGATTCTTGGAAACCACAACATTGGTCCCTTTTTTATTGAAGCATTTTGAATGGCGATAATTATTTTCGTTGGGGGAAGGGCGGGCAAAGTGACATAGGGGGCTAAAACAGGAGGATTTGGTAAAACCGGATACCCTGTTTGATTTCAAAACAAGTAGTACCGTGTATCGGATATGACCGTGACTGATAACTCTCGGTACGTACCGATGTACAGCAAGACATCTACCGACTCTAGTTTCACTCTAGACGGCGTAAGAAGTGGATTTGTCGAATTGTGAGATTAAACCAAAATATTTAGCGTGCTTCCAAACGGCGATTTTCGAGTTTACAGGCAAAATTAATTGAAGGTGAGTAGATTTAGGGGATACTGTGTTTGTTTACTATAGTTATGTACAATATGTTTTAGGAATTAGCTTTGTTTTTTATTAAAATATAGTTACATGTTTTAGCAATCCACAGTTGGGTAAAACCAGACACTGTGTGGTTGGATAAAACAGGTCGTATCCCGTTTTACCCAAATACATAGTCTCTTTTAAGCTAGAATTGCAATGGGAAAGTTTACAAGAAAAACGCAAAGGCATTCTTGGGACTAGAACAACATGCGTCAGGCTGTTGAGGGGGTACTGATGGGAAGAATGAGGTATCTCAAAGCTTTTAAAGAATATGGGGTTTATCGTACAACCATTGAAGCAAGGGTGAAGAAAATTGAACAGGGTGCTCTTAACAGAGATGATTCAGCAAAAAAACGACCAGGAAATCATAAACCTCATATATTCACTAAATCCACTACAAATAGGCCCACTCAAGACGATAGAAATAATAACCAATTACCAGAAGCTAGAAACTCTCCACCTAGAACACCACCAAGGACACCACTGAGAACACCACCGAGGACCTCACCAAGAACTTTACCGAGATCACCACTGAGAAAGCCACCAAGCACAACACCGATTCCAACAGAGCAGTTTTATGCAATTTCGACTCCTCCATGTTCCCATACCACCCAGAATTTCGTTATAACGCCACAACAAATTGTTCCAGTTCCTCATTCTGAACCAAAATTCAATCTAAATGACAGAAGAAGGGGAAAAATGCAGTATTAACATCGACACAATATAGAGTGGAACTAGAGGAATCAACTTCTAAAAGACTTCCTACAAAGAAGCCAAAGTTAAACTTAGGAGATACTGAAAAAAAATCAAAAACGCAAAATAGTGGGGGAAGACGAAGATGAAGTTTTTACTTGTGACTTCTGTCAGTAACATTTGTAATAATTTGTTTTTTTCTGTAATAGGCGGCAATCCTTTGCTGCTGCTGGACGAAGGGCTATGTACATTCGGTAATATTTAATATATTCTCCAGTAACTACAAATCTCCTGTTTACATTATTCTTTGTTTGCTTCAGTTTCACAATTAATAACTTTCCCGAATCTTCAATATCATCTAATGTTACCTGGCTGATTTCACAAATTCGACAAGCTCCTGCAATCCCAAATACAACAACAACCTTGGCCAATAAATAAACTTTATCGGGTGAAATATTTAAAAAATAACTAATTTGTGTACTCGTAAAAATCGCAGCTTTCTTGGGCTTGTAGCCTTTCCCATTTTGTTTCAGAAATGGAATTAGTTTGATATATTTTGAAATGTCTACATTATTATTAGATCGTAACACACTTTTAAACATTGAATAATTCGACCACACTGTTGATGGCTTTTGTTGTTGTGCCAGTTCCGAAAAATAAGCCAATAACACTGTCTCCGAGAAAGAACTGCATGTCTTTTTCAATTTCCATTCCTTAAATCTTGAATACGCGGTTTCGTAAATTTTTCGCGATTTAGCTGGCAATAATTTTCGTGACGCTACTTGCGCATCTTCTATCAACTCCGGTGGAGTCAGAGAAAACTCGGAATCAGACATTTTTTAACTTTATATTTTCCAAAATAACTACTAAATAATCACTGAGTTCGCAATTTTTGAATCAAATCTCAGAATTAAATTGACATATATTTGATTATTTTGAAGTTTTCCTTAGCAACGCAGGTCTAATTGTCGCTATAACTACAATAGCTTACTAGTTTAAAAATTCAAATTTCATATCGATAACATTCTGAGTTTAATATATTGTAATAATATGTTCTTTCACTATTAAATCATCGTTTTTCCTGTCACAGAAAAAAAATGGTGTATTATACACGGGAAAATATTAGATTTTAGCTCTCGGTTTTTTGTCTCCCGACGCGAAGCGGCAACCGACAACATAACCTCGAGCTAGAATCGAATACTTTTTTCCCTTGTATAATAAATAACTATTGTTAACCTTTTCATTTATATTGTTATGAATAATAATAATAATTTTTCTTTATTTACCATGTTCTCACTTACTGGGAGCTAAACGTTATGGAAACTATACAAGCTTACGCATCCCGTATTATCCGACTAGGATGATAATACGGGATACTTGCTACTTTTTTATTATACAGATTTTTTTCTCATGTGGCTTCTGCTTTTTGCATAAAAAATAGTATCAATCAAAATTTAAATATTTGCTCATTCAACTTACATATTATTGCCCTTTAAGCCTTGATATATTCGCACTCTCTCGTTTTAACTAAAAAATAACAGAATATTTTTTCTTAAAAAAATAAATAGACAGATTTTTCTATAATAGGTAGGTTTTAGTCTACACATTAACAAACTGTCTGAGCTCCGGGATATGGAAGAAACCTCTTCGTAATTGTTTTGGTTCGGTTATATTCATATGGAGATCTTGATATGAATATGACTCCAGGTCCTCTTTTGCAGGCCATCAGAAATATTTTTATTACATGAAAAACAATAAATCGACGATATTGACATTGAATCTGCCACTTTTTGAAATAATTTATTATTGCAACTCATAATTAAATACTATACATATTATAAAATGGCAAATATTCAATTCTGAGCGATTAGCGTAAACCGCCTATAATTCCTACTCTCCTGATAAAACGATTTCGTCTAAGCCGTAATTCTTCTATTTTGATCTGTCCCCTCTCATCATTTTCAATCTACACGTCGAAAGTTTAAGTGCCCATACAATATTCCTTTTTAATAATAACCTAAATCATTCATAATTGTTTGAAATTAGTTCAAACATTCTTTAATATTTTTGACAATTATTCCTTTCAATTTTATTTTTATTAATCAAGAAGTAAAAAAAAGGGAAGTTTGTTTATCTGAGTTTTGTTGAAAAGAGATGTCATTGTCCATTGTGTATTATGTGCGCCAATTAAGAAGATTACTATTCCAATTATTGCAATAATTTGTTATTTGTGGATTAAAAATCCACTGGTCCTTCGAAAAAGAATTTAGAATACAGTTGTATTTAGAAATTTCATTGGATTTTATTTTACGGCCTATGGAAATTATTTCTGAGGTATAAATAAGCAAATATACCTCTCTGACTGTTCAAAATCAATCAATCATTTAATTCTAACGTAAAACAATAATCGCCTCATAGCCAACGGGAAAATGTAAGAGGCACATGGCATTACCAGTGTATTAGAGAGAGTCGTGGTGAGATAGATGCCAGAAAATGTAAAGTCTGATTTTAGTGTTGCGGGAATCGTTCCCTTCGACAGTAACATATTTCGTGATGAAAACTTTTTAACCTTTACAGTATCAGATCGTCCCCTCCCGAGGGATAATGAAGATATCCCTGGACCCAGCACCCAATCAGTCGATATACATCCATTGATCTCTCGTTTAAGCTCTACAGAAACTGGCTCCAACTGTACAACTCTTAGTCGAAGCTCTACAGTGGCTGCTGAAGCAAACTCTGCGACAATAGGTTTTGTCTCACCAGAAGTTGTTAGTTCCCTCCCGAAGGCAGCTCCTAGGGTTCATCCAACCGTGGCCGAAAACGGGGTCGCTGTATGATTGCTACTGATACTTCCGAGAAGATGTAGTTGGAGGGGAAAAAGTGGCCCCGTTACCAAAAAGAATACTCTGGTCTCATCCAGTGAAGTTGAATACGACAGTAAGATCGTGTGTGAAGAGTTGGGACATTCTAGTGCCTCTGCAGAGTCGTCCAAGGAGGAGAGCGGAGATGAAGATGAAAGTAGGGAATGGAAGGATGAAATTTCGTCATTGTCAAATTTTCTCAAAAAAAGTTATTGATGCACTATATAGGGTTTATTTCGAAGATGATATTTGCATAAAAGTCCGTCTGCTATCGATTAGGAGGGGATAGTATTTGTTCGAATTTGATTTAATGACCAAATTCTCCTGTGATTTTATTTTCAACTTCCCCTGTATAATACAATTCGAATATTCTGCTCAAAACATATAACTAAATATATCCTTCTTCTCAATATTTAATATTTCTTTACATCAACAAAAAATTCATTTTAACATTACTATCACATAAGAAATACAGATAAATATTGTCTTCTGAAATTCCAATGGATATTTCAAAGTACCCGACACCTTATCGCTTCATAAAAAAACTCTCTTCCAAACTCTGTTATCTGTATCTACGAAACCTTTTCAGGTCATAAAAAATCACCCTAACTGCCAATTTTCACTCGCTGTATCTGACCGTTACGTTTCAAACTCTTTTATCCCAATGGCCAGATCCTAATATTTTGCTCCTTCCTCGCAACTACGTCAACCGACGTATAAATACGCTATCTACCTTACATTTTGCCTCTTCATCATTTAATCATCGTACATAATGGTACTCAAGTTATAAGAGCAACCGGCGTTTTTTGTCCTGGTAACAAACGTGTATTTAATCTTCAATCATCCATTAATCCCTCAGATTATGTGTTAAATAATAACAGTGTAACGCGTATGATCAAGTGAGTTTCTTAATTGTCTACGCAAAAATAAAAAAAGTTATAAATCCCTGCAATATATAAAAATGAACGTGAAATAAGTGTTTAATTTCTTCATACATTTCATCATACATCCTACATCATAGTGAATACAATCATTTGGTCCTTCGAGAACATCAGCTAACAACAAAGCACTTTCCATTCCATCTATTAGCCCACGTAAAAAAGGGTTAATTAGAACAGTATTATTTTAAAGCAAAATCTTAACCGTGTTTATAAATTTACGTTAATACACGTGTTTAGTATACCTACTTTGGTATTACTGCATTCTAGAATACTTATTACTTTGTTTCTTGTGACTTCGTAAACAAATAACATATTTTCTTTATGGTTTCAACCATATTTTAAATAATATTTTCTCTCTCCAGCAAAGAATGAGACTGAAAAACTAAGATATGTAGTTGTCCAAATTAGCCCCGTGCCATGCCCAGCGTAACCCCATCTATGGGGATAGTTTGGACAATATGCAACGTTGAGCTCTTTATCACTTAACTACTTAATAGTGAAAGTGAGGCAAGTTTCTGTAGCTCAGAAGAATAATTTAAGTTCTGGAGTGTCGAATGGTACCTAATTGATAACAATAAGATACCTACCAAATTTTTCCAAGAATCTTAAACAAAGATTGTCCAAGCTATCTCCGGTCTTCCCTAGACAAATTAAAATGTTTAACCTCATTATTTTTAGTTGTGAATTGTTCACCCGACCATATTGTACATCATGCTTGTCAAACCATGTATCGTCTAGATACACTATATAATATGTCTGTTTAGTTGACGATATTCTCTATAAATATGTACAGTTACCTAAATATTGAATGTATTTCACAAACTTTGATCCCCAATTCTAACCTCAATCTTACAACACACAAATACATCTGTGGAGACTTTCCATAAACGGAAAATATAAGTTAACGGTTGAACTAAAATGTTAAATGTCGATTTAAAAATTAACCACGTCTCTCTCTACTCTCACCTTTCAATTTATTACCTTATCAAACGTTCTGATTCAAATCAGAGAAAATAAAGTGACACAACAATAACAACAACAAAGAATAGTTTAAAACATTCATGACATGTATTGTGATATGAGATATGTTTTTATTTCATGATACCGTTTAACAATTTCCTTTAACACATGTAATTATGCAAATCGATATGTACGCTAACCACTAGTATACATACAGTGATTACCAAAAAGTCCGCATCATATTATACGTAATCGTATACAAGTTAAGCAGTTTTATTGATAGAATATAATTTTCAAAATAAGATGAACAGCTATGGAAATTATTAGTCGGTGACCCAACTAGTTGAATAACTTAAAAGTGTTGTTTATGATAGTTGTAATTGGAAATATATTCACTACTTTTCTATCTTTTATATTATATAAAATTATTTGAGTGATATAAATAAAGTGTAGTCATAGTATTTTTTTGTAATCATTTTTTTAGCCAAGATAATTATAGTTGGAAACAATCAATTTCATTTGAAGCTAATATTTTTGTATTGCTTAGAAAACAAAAATATTAGATAATTTACACAGTGTTCAGCATTTTTTACAACATTCATTGTATCAAAATTTATAAGTAATGCATACCTTAGGGGAAAAACATAAACTACTTAACCCAAACAGAAAATTAGCAAAAATTAATCTGAATCGTCGTAACTAGTAGTACTAGCGGATGCTGATAGTGATCTATAAACATCATGGGTATCTCTTTAGTATTAAGTTATCATTACACAAACTAATTAAGTCGTTTTTTTTGCTCATTAGTATTGGTGGGCTCTGTCATAAGCAGGGATTAACGTCGGATTTGCCCTCAGAGTCCTCGTTTTTTCCTAATGTTTATACTGTTAAATTCGATTTGTTTGTTTGAGGCATTGTAAAATTTTTTATTGGGTTCACTTTTTTTACTCTAATTATTTTTATGTCATTAAATAAACATTTTTTACCATTTTCGTTAACATTAAAGTTCATCCCCATTATTTTGGTTATTTTTTTCCAGTCAACAAAATCTTCAGTAGACATCTTGTTGACTTCGTATGATTTTCCCTTCTTTTTAGCTGACTTATCAATTGTCACTAGTTCAGATGGAACATAATTTGGGCCATTTTAAGTGCCTACTCTTGATCTTTCTTCTTTTTCAATGCAAGAATGCATATTGAATCGCCTTCATTTTCCGTGTGGCCAAGGATAAGGTATTTATGATTAATTTCTTCTATGTCATAATCTTCGACAGTGTATAAATACATAACTATCAAAAACTTATTTTTATTTTGGGCGGTACGATTATCACTGAAAATACAACTTTTTTTCCTACGGCATATATCCTTTTTTCGGTTCCGGTGCACTTCGCGACCCTCAGAATTTTATGTTAATCTTAATTTTGTTTGATAGCTTAGCTCAAATAAAGCAGATCGCTGGATCATTCAATAATTACTTTAAAAATCACGAATTTAGTTCGAAAAATGTTAGGAAGAAAATACTTAAATTTTGCCAATTTCTAAAAATAATCTTAGGCATAATTATTTTCACTTGATACTTATAGGTTATACATTAGACACTGACATCTTATGCCTAGGCAGCCAGGGTCACAAATTAGGATGCTTTTCTGTCATCATGTGAGTTTTAGTGGCGTTGTCAAATGGTGTTTATTTTGTTTCAGTTGAATTAATTTTGTGTTGTAATAGATATATGAATATATTATAAAAATATAAAAGTATTTGCATCTATACTTAATAATGAAAAATGAAATAATAAATATCCTTAGAATGTACTGTTTATCTTAGATTTGATTTATACGTTACATTAAATAAAAGAGATCAAAACAAACTTTTCTGTTGGACCACAGAATCAACAATAAACAACAGATTATAAATCTCTTATGGCGATTTTCATACATTATCGATTTTTTTTAAAGGTTTATAGGCAAAATTATCGATAATCTATTCTTGTGCACGATTGCAGCCACGATCGATATAGTATGTGTGTATCGTGGGTTGCAGCTATAGTAATCTGCACCTGCGCTTAAGTAACGTCGACAATTCGCGAACATTTTAAATATTCAATAAATTATTCCTTTCCCTTTAACGACAATACGTGGAACGATGCCGACGTTATTTCTAAATGCACTTTCCTTTGTTTATGGTCCATGACAAAAGTGCTATTATATTGTTGAGTTTATTATTGGGATATGATTGGTTGTTAGTAATCGCAAGTGAAAAAAAATGATAGTATTTAGATAATATTTTGACTATAGTCAAAAACGTTTCCCAACTGAATTCGATTATTAATTTAAACCATGAGGAATTGTTAAATATGCTCCAAAATGTGAACTTGTTACCGCGGAATATAAGATGTGCCCGAATTGCGAAACGTCGAACCGGCGCGCTCGCTTCGCTCACGATATCAATCTACTTTAGTATTTCAAGCGGAAATTCAATTTTCAATAATTCAAATGATTATCCACATTATTATGTAATGATACGTGCTCAAATAGGTATACTATCAGGAAAACATACACAATTTGCAAATGAAAAAATTGAGTGAACAGCTATCGACAGATTGTGAAAAATGCGCGCCGGTTTGACGTTTCGCGGGCGCGATATCAATCTGCTTTATTATTTCAAACGGAAATCCAATCTTCAATAATTCAAATGATTATCCACATTATTATGAAATAATACGTCCTCAAATAGGTATACTATCAGGAATACATACACAATTTGCAAATGAAAAAATTGAGTGAACAGCTATGGACATATCGTGAAAAATGCTCGCAAATGGAAAAATTCAACAGATTGTGCAGTTCGCGCATAACTGATTTCAGCTAAACGAAAGCTGACCGGTATCGATTCCATGTAGGGTTACTTTAATTGTTTACATCTTTTAAGCGGGGACGGTCACATCGTGCAAATCGATGAATCCGTGTTAACCAAAAGAAAACATAATAGAGGGCGCGTGATTCCAGAGCAGTGGGTACTTGGTATCTATGATGTCACGGTTAAACGTGGCTATGTAGTATTTGTTCCCAACCGAACAGCCACTACTCTGGAATCAATAATTTCTCGTCACGTATTGCCGGGTACTGAAATATGGACTGACCGCTGGAAGGGATATAGTGACCTCAAAAATCTGCATCCCCTTAGATACATAAGGAGGTTAACCATTCCAGAAACTTTGTGGATCCGGTAACGGGAGTGTGCACGAACCATATTGAAGGTCACTGGTCGTGTCTTAAACAATATTTGAGGCGTCCGGGGTGATGTCCTCAAGATTTTTATCGGAATATGAGGATCAGTTCACGTGGTGGCAAGTGTTTGGTTACACTCGAAGTGCGCAATTCAATAATATTATCGAACAAATTTCTGCGCGTTGTCCTGTGTAGTTTATAGTTGAGATTTAGTTAGGTTAGATTAGGTTAGTTTAAATATTCATAAGTAGGTTAGATTGGGTTAGGTTAGGTTGACCGAATTCACATTTTAAAAGACATTTCAGGTACAGAGTGCGGACAGGTTGGTGATAGGTTTTAGCAGGTAGACGATCGACCATGGCTCTTTAGAGTGACGTGTCCTTGGCCCATTATTGAGGATGAAAACATGGTTGGTGGAATCCGGCAACTTGGGACTCCTTCCCAAGGTCTTTAGAAGATTTTCCCCACAACAAAAAAATAGGTTAGGTTGCCTAATCTATTCATTCCTTCTGTCAACAAGTTCTTTGCCCCCAATTTCGGTTTCCACAAAAACTTTCAAAATTCCTGCTACTAAAAATTTGTGAAATCTCACTTCAGGATTTTTTTGGTCCAGGAAGAGCAGTAATTAACACAATAATAATAATAATTAATCATATTCAAAATTAATTAAACGGGAAAATAGTTTAATTCACAACCTCAATTTTACAGTGCTTTAAGTAACCCAGAACACAACAATGTATATTAACTTAGTAACACAAACACTCGTCAGAGGGAGTATCGCTTATGAAGATTTACCTATTGGAAGGTAATTATATCTATGATTTGAAGAAAAACATAATTCTCGATAATGTCATCATTATGTGATTATATATTTGAGTATATTTACCATAAATTTCCATTTTACTGTTATCTTCTACAAACCACAAAATTTGCGAGCCATGTTAATGACTAACAAAGATGTAAAATTTTATTATTAAAACAATTCGAATATGAAAGTGAAACTATGAAGAATTCACATATATAAGTACGGTTTTCACTAAAAATATGCACAATATAATTTAAAAAATGTAATTAATGGAATTACCATCATAGTCTGATTAATTGTTGCAATACTAAATTTAAAAGTGGGTCATATATTAAAGGAACTAAAATATAAAATTTATTATTATAATTGTTTTCAGTAGGGATGTTGACTATTTTTGTATTTTACATCGTGCATTGGTGCCTAATATAACTGAGAATATTTATTATTATTTTTTTAAATATGACTAAAACCTTAAAAAGCATGTATTTTAAATAACGTTTCATTCATTCATCATCAGTCATTCATCATCAATCATTCATCATCTTGTGAAGTACAATACCAGTATTTATTATTCTACACGCAACAGGTCTATAATGCAGTGCTCTATGCTTGAATAAACATCTGAATTTAATTTTCAGAACTCTATGTTGTTCTTTTTTGTGCAACACAATAATTTGATTATGGTGAATTTTCAGGAAGTTCGCGTTCCTGTGGTATAAGGAGTCATGTCCTGAGAGGATATATATTTTGGGTAGTGATGTTTTTTATTATAAACGATATAATTATTTAGAAGCAAGGAAGAGAGTTAATGGTTGAATAGAAATAATTGAAGAAGGTTGGGGAGGTCTTAACAGAAGGAGAATAATATACTGAATCAAGAATATGGTACAATACTATAATCGTTGAACTGTTTGGATCGACAGTAAGGAAAGCCAGAATTACCTTGAAGAAGAATCTTCCCAGTTATATGCGAGTTTTTTTATCACACATATCTTTCGTACATTTCTAACATTTGTATAATAAAAAATACAAAAAGTTGTACCAGAATGAAAAGTTTTAAAAAGAAAGCAGCTATTGATTAAATGCATGACCAAACCGATTCATCACAACACTGTATTCAGAGGAATTATTGGGGTCAATCAAAATGTGTATGCAAAGTTTTATCTGTCTGCCCTTCTTTTTCGTCTCTGTTCAGCGGAAATGCACAATGTGGCACAGATTAATCCCATAATGCGTTAAAATCAGTAAAATGCTCTTCGGATGTGAAAGCAGCCAGGCGATAATTCGTTGTACTCCGCAGTCATTGGAAATCATCGAAGTAGAAAACAAAAAATATATTAACAGTAAGTCAATAAACTGAAATTGTTTATATTTATTTATTCGTAAACTGTATAAGTTTTAAGCTGGAATGTAGTATTCATAACTTACTGGGAAAATAAGTGAGCATAAATATCAAGTATTAAACCAGCAAAATTCGGTTTTGGTCTTATAGACTTGCTTTAATTTAGAAAGATTGTCAATTATTGATTTTAAAAATTCTAAAAAGCATTTGAAATTTTATTTTTGCTTTTATATTAAACTAAAGCAGTTCTTATTACTGTACGTACTGTAAGTATAGGGTTATTCATTAGGGCTTCACACGAGTCGAGATAGGGTGAAATTTTCACAATTCTCGTCTCTGTCTCGATAAATTAAAAAAAAAGTTTCGATTTAGTCTCGTGACCAGTTTTCTCGCCTCCTCTTGTTAAATATTGTTAGTACTAGAATTTAATAATTCTAAAATAATGTATTATGAAGCGATCCTTCCGTATTTAATGAACACAAAAATTATCAATTATTCATTTTAAAAATTGTAAAAAGCATTTGAAATTTTATTTTTGCTTTTATATCAAACTAAAGTAGTTCTCGTTACAAAAAATACTGTAAGTATAGGGTTATTCATTAGGGCTTCACACGAGTCGAGATAGAGCGAAAGTATCAAAATTCTCGTCTCGGTCTCGATAAATTGAAAAAAAAATAAGTCTCCTTTTAGTCTCGTGACCAGTTTTCTCGCCTCCTCTCGTTAAATATTATTAGTACTAGATTTAATAATTCTAAAATAATCTATTATGAAGCGATCCTTCCGTATTTAATCAACACATCAACAGTTTTAAAAGATGTATTTTCAATTATCATGCAGAAAAAATACAAACTTTTATTATTGCGATGTAACAATCATCATCATCACCAAGCCGATTATAACAAATGCTAATGCGTTCTATTCATTTATTGAAGTGGATCATTCCTCTGCTCCTCTATTTTTTTGACAATTTGCTTTGGGTCCTGGCTATTCTCGTTATCGTTTGCCACCCTATTCCGTTTTTATATATTAATTTCCAATTATTCATTTATATGTTACTCGTATCTTCTTCTATTGCATCTTTCCATGTTTTTCTGGGTCTTCCTCTTTGTCTAGGCCAGATCGGGATCCACTCTGTAATTTTCCTCATCATTTCCGATGGTTTTCTTCTAATTATATGTCGTGCCCATTATAATCCTTGTGCTTTTATGAATCCTATAATGTTTTCGCATTCCAGTTCACTATCTTATTTCTTTATTACTTTTATGTCTTACTGTTCCATCTCTTGCAGTGTCTTATCCCAGAATTATTGTCATTTTTATTCGCTATAATATTGTAATGTTTTTGTTATTTATTTAAACAATAAACGGGTGGGATAAATTTTAAACACTCGGTATGGCTACTTACTAATTTATTTAAACACTAACTCACTAACACTTAATTTATATATACTTAACTAATCACTTAATTATTAATTTATATTAACTGTATATTC
Source organism: Galeruca laticollis (assembly GCA_963921935.1). Classification (NCBI taxonomy): domain Eukaryota; kingdom Metazoa; phylum Arthropoda; class Insecta; order Coleoptera; family Chrysomelidae; genus Galeruca; species Galeruca laticollis. The sequence goes on along the minus strand of OY998178.1, from coordinate 107,328,934 downwards.
ACTCAAACTAATTTATATGAACACTTTATATTCACTCATTTAATTGTTTATCTCACGATGTCAAATTATCAACTCCCTGGTCCGCTGATCGGTCCTTTTTATATACTAGTGCCTTTTTTACTAGAGAATTCTGGGCTGCGGCTTACACAAAACAACGCGATATTTCTCGATTGCCGGCTCAATCCTTAAAAGACCTTCCGAGAACATGTCTATAAAAACTGTCACAATAAATCCCAATAGACCTTCCCAGATTTCGGCGTGCTCGCCATTTTTTTAACTCCGTTAACATAAGGTTACAGGACCGTACTTAGTATCTGCTTCGGTGTGCGAGTTCGTAGCAATATTTGAAGATCCTTTTCCTCTTTTTTTGTTATTGTGCTTGTTTCCATTGCGTAGGTGTTAACTGGTCTTATAATCGTGCACTAAATATTTATTTTTGTTAATGTTCTCGAGTCCGATCATAGACTTGATTTTCCTTTAATAGCCTGTTTCTCATTCGCGCTATTTCCCATTGTAGAAATTGTAGACACTCATTCTATAAAAATCATAAAGTATTTTGGGAGGTATTTTCTAGTACATGTACGCCAAAGTCTACTTGCATTCAGTTGTACTTTCTCTAGCATAAGTTTCTCACTCACTTTTGTCATTCTGTTCACCGAGAGCAGTAGATTTACAATTTATACTCTTGTCAATGACAGGGATGGACGAAACTGCTCCCACATAGCGGTGCTGATTTAGTTTGATAGCCTGTGCTTTTTATATGTTCGATTTGTCCACCATTATTGTCAATGCATAATTGATAACGTCACGTCATATTTTTAATTGCATTGCAATTGTCTTCATTATTTTCATTTAGATTGTTGATTTCAAGTTGTATATTGTCTTTAATTACTTGAATATTATTATTATTATTAACACTGTCTTTTAAAAATCTCAAAAAATATGAATCCATAGGGGTTAAATCCGTACTGTTAAGAGGCCAGTTAATCCCTATCCATATTGAGAATATATTATTTAAATGATTCCGAACGGGTAGGACACTACAGAGAGGTGCTCCCTCATGCATCCAAGTCATATCACGTAGGGGTAACATATTACGTATTTTGAAAAATTTAAGAATATGTAGGGTGTCCAATTAAAAAAAAAACTATCATTTTCTTATATCCCGTAAAATTTGCACGCTACTGAATTTTTAATAGAATATCAACAAAATTCAGTCATAATACCACAATTTTGAGTTAAAAGTTTTTCTACGGGAAATAATAACGATGATAAGGGGTGTGTAATGTATTATGAATAACCTGTACACCTACATGTTTTTTCATAAAAGCGAAATTTTGTGAAACTGATTTTAAAGAAGTGATTCACGAACAATAATGATGACCGTCTTTAATTCGCCATGACCAGGTCAACAGGATATAATCGTTGCTTGTGTGTGCCGTTATGGTAAAAGCTTAAGCGCAATATCATAATAAATTAATAATTCCAACATAATTATTCATTTTTTAGTTAATGATATGTGTATTTTTTGTTTAAGTTGAAAGAGCAGATATGAAATACAGAGTGATCATATGCAGAGTTCATTCTTCAATTATTTTCATCTTCAGTAATTGGTTGGAATCGAAGATTTGTGTTCGACAAGGAATTCCCACGCTTTCATCTGCCATGCCTGCCACGTTTTGCCTCTCTTTTGCTGTTTTTTATTTCATTTTGGTTCGATGGACCGCTTGCTCTTCCCCTTTTATTCTTTCTCACTATTCTTGCATCCCATATTCTTTTTCTACTGTCATCTATTCTTATTACGTGTCACAGCCAAACTGACTTATGTGTCTCTAAAATCGGTTTGGTTTTCAATATCTTCTAGGAGAGCAGGTGAAAAAAAATATATTGATGGACGCTACTGGATTTATACGAATTCCTTATCATAAATATCTACGTTACTGAAAAATGCATTTCTAAGTCATCAAAAATTAAAATGATATTAAAATATTCAATGATTTCTCTTTTTGAGCTATAAAATTTACGGCAGAAAATTTTTCTATATTCATTTCTTTTGTGGGCGGACTATAAACTGTCAATATGAATAGCAAGTGGCGTTAATATACAGGATGAAATAAAAAGTTGAATTAAATCGCATATTCTTTGACTTAAAAATCGCTCAACGCGGCTAAAGAAGTTTTAACAAAAATAAACTCACATTTTCATAAATATGCTCATAACGGTTTGAAATTACACATGAAATCCGATTTTTCCAATATTTCTGGAAATATATGATATTTTGTAAAGGAAATATAATAAAATACTCTTCAGAAAAAAAAACGAGAACTATCCACGTAAGAATTTTTTAGAGGTTCTTTTTAGCCTAATTTCTATCCTTCAATAACTGGACATAGGCCAACCCTAAGACCCGTTTCACAAAGGACTGATGATCAGGACTGACCATCCGTCCTAGTCATTGTTTTATATGTGTCCGTTCACATGTCCGCGTATCATCGGTCGACCGATAAAAAGCGCACGGGCATCGGTCTAGCCCGTGGCGTTTGCGGATCATCGGTTGAACTCGAAGCCATTTGCGTTTTGGCGCAGTGTTGCGAGCTTTCTTATTTCACTGTTATTATTGTTCCAATGGAAATAGCGATAAATAAAGAAAAATACCGTTTCGACACAGAGCTATTAATTACTGCAATTGAGCAAAAACCATGTATCTGGGATACATCTTCAGAAAAATACAAAAATCGTGATGCAAAAAATAAGGCTTGGAATGAAGTGGCTGAAATATTGTTTCATGACGTGAATCTTGATGAGACAACAGCAAGAAGCAAGTAAGTATTTAATAAACATTTAACTAGGGATCGACTAGGAATATTATAGGATTAAATTGAAAATTATACGCTCGATTCTAGGATTTTATTTTACAATCATACAAAATAGAAAACGGCCCTTAAAACATTCCTGCGAAGTTATATAAATACAGGGTGTTTCCTATCCTAATACTAATAATGCGTACATAAAAAAATAAGTGCGAATTCCTGAGATAATTTTATTAAAAAAGGTGAATGTGAATATGTGCAGATGCGGAAATGCACAATTTTCAAGATATAGAATATTAAACTTAAAAAAAGTGTTTTTGACGATAATCATGAATACTGTTTGCCAATTTTGTTGAAATTTTGCAGCTTTTTGGATAAGGGCCTATTTATTTTTATCCCAAAACATATTAAAATTATAAAGTCCGTTTGCTTAGGGGAGTACTAGCAAAAACTGTAGGGTACACCTGTACCTACTTTTGCATATTAACAGTCACTGGACTTGATAATTTTCATATAATTGGGGCTAAATTAGACTATTATCACTAAAAATAACACTGTCAATAATATTGGCTAAAGGTTGTATAATTTATATTTGATATACGATTTTTAAAGCTAACACCTTGTGACTTGAAAATAATTAATACATGTTATTATTCGAATCCACATGATTTCTCTTCATGTAATTAGCTCAGGACTACGCCCTTTTTTGAATGCAATTAGGAAATCTGACAAAAACTTAAGTTATATTTTTGAATCCTGCCATGAAACTTTTCCAACTGGACTTACAAAATAATTTGCAAACTCATCTCGAACATTCCAAGCAGATCTAGTTAGCGTTGTTTTATTACGCAAGTCTGTTAAGCCTTTGATTGATAATGTATGATGGAAAGCATAACGTGCAATTTCTAACCATTGATTTTTTGAAGGCTCAGGAAAACATTCAGGGGATAGATGCTTCCAAATACTGTCACATACAAGCTCTACAATACCACTGATTGTTGATATGCCCATTCTGAATGTAAAATGTAGGTCAGTAAATGTATTTCCAGTGGCCAAATACCTAAAATCAAAATTCTAATTGTAGTGTATAAGAATTAAAAATAAATATAATGAATTAGAAGCGAAAGAAATTACAAATAAAAAATTCTCATTGCAAATAGAAGACAAATTTTTGTTATATATATTTTTTACAGTTAAATTGATTCAACAACGATGGAAATCAGATCGAGATGCCTACCGCAGAGATAGATCAAAACTAAGTACTTCAAAATCAGGTCAAGCTGCGAAGACATATAAAAAATATATTTATTTTGAAAATTTAAAGTTTTTAAATAAAACTTTGGACATAAATGAAACTGTCACAAACTTTAATATGGAAGAAAGTCGAAATGTAGAAGATATGTCTGAAATTGAGGATCCCATAAACGAATCTGTTCATGAAGAAGAACGTGTAAGTACTAAACCAAAAAGGCGTAAAAAAACAAGATATTGATGGAATGCTAATGGAATTCATGAGCAATTCGAAAAAATCTCAAGACAATGGTAATAGGGCGTTTTTTGAATCCTTGTTGCCAACATTAGATACCTTTGACGAAGAAAAATCGTTACAATTTCTTGCAGAAGTGCTTCGAATCATAATGGAAATGAAAAATGTCCCCAGTATTTCACAAATGTATGCTGCCCGACATAATTCCCAGATTTTAAACATTTCCAGCCAGAGACGTGTTTCGTATCCACAGTATAATGTCAACTCTGCATCAGTAACATTTCCTAATGCTATTTCAAATTATCCACAACCGTTTTTATCTAATTCCGCTTCTGGATATTCTGATATTAATTCAAGACCCCAGTCTCTAATGTTTCTTCACCTCTATCATCGAATGAACATGGATATTCTTCCCCCAATATACCGGCGCAAGAATATTCACCTATTGAAGACAACACGACGGAATGGACCGATCTACTTTATTGGAGTTGACAGGGGTAAATGTTGGCCGGAATGCATAAATAATATTTAATTATATTTTGCGCCGTTTCGTATCTTAGTATCAAGTACTCCATATTTTTGCATTTAGTTAATGTTTCCCTTTCTTATGAAATCAATAAAACATAAATAATTCATTGCCTATATAATAATTATTATTGAATATTAGTAGATATACTAAGCCGGTTCTGGGACGGAAGTCGGCCATGTTGGATTTCGTTGACTGTGCGCGCGCACCGGAAGTGGCATCCATCTTGTGTCAATGGCGGACGTGTTGGTGTGACGTGTGTCGTATCCATCTTGTGTCAATGGCGGGTCGTTGGCGAGTATTTCGAATGTCGCGACTGTGACGGCATCCATCTTCTGTGACGTCAATCATGGTCCACATGTGTGACGTAGCACTTCCAATTTGGTGGGTTGTGTCGTTGGCGGGTGATTCGAATGTCGCGACGGCATCTTCTGTGACGTCAGTAAAATCCCTACGGCATCCATCTTCTGTGACGTCAATCGTGGTCCACCACAACACTTCCAATTTATAAAATTGAAAAAATGGTCGACCGTGAGATTCGAACTCACGACACACACAGCGACTTTCTCGTTCCTAACACAGTCCCTAACCGTTGCGCTATCGCAGGGGGTGAGAAAAATAATAATTACAAAGACAGTATTTAATGGATTAATGGGGAGGTGTGAGGGGTTTTATAACAAATTTCTTCACAGGTCTTTATGAGAAAAAACCGTTCCGTCCGACTAGGAGGTTGAGACATTATTGTGTGTGTGTGTGTGTGTGGAGATACACAAAATATAGGACACTAATATATCTGTAAACGAATCAGTTGTAGTATGTCATTAGTTGAGTATAGACGTCTATTTGAGGAGTTTATTATAAAAATAGATCGATTGAATAAGGATGTAATATTTTATGAAGAAAAACGAAGGGTTATGAAGCAAATTGCAAACCTGTGCCTTTCTGCTGCTGATACTACCGACTCAGATCAAAAGAAGTGGGAGAAGCTTACAATAAATTGGGTGCCAGACGAATTACAAAACGGAGCTCGACGACAGGAGATTTCAAGTGCTGTAGATTATATCTTTAGATGTCCGCAAACAACAACATATCCATTAAACAGAATTCAACCTACAAAGCTTTCACCATGATCAATATAACCAACACTAGCAGCATGTTCCATAGTATGAAAAATGAACTTAATAATATATTTTCAATGACTCTATGTATATTATTAGCATTCATATTCGTTTTATTATTTAAAATTTTACCAAAAATTGTTAAACGTAAATTTAAATCTTCATGTAATATATCCGCTGATGAGTAGATTGGGTGTTTTAATAAAAAAAAAATCCACTTTAAAAAAATAATTTATTATTGATATAATAATTACAAAGGTAATGTAGTATTTAAAAAACCATTGTTGGAGACGTTGTATATTTCTGTAGGGTCCTCCAGTGGTGTAGTAGGTTCAAAGTTTCCAGTTACCCATGATGTGTGTGTGTGTGTGTGTGTCATCAAACTAGTAGACTAAAGGGAAACACACGAGGCATTTCTTTAGTAGAAATTCAGCTTATTGCTGTGTGTTTGCAGCATAGTTTCCAATCATTTTTATTCTGTAATACTTGATGCCACATAAAAGAGTATCGAATGCCATGCTGTAATTTTTCAGCTGATGAGTAGATACTAGGTAATAAAAAAAAATCCATTTACTTGAAAAATTATTTATTCTTGATATAATTGAGTTATCATTGAACATTGAAGAAGATTTCATTTGGAAATTAACCTGATGTTTTACTCATAAAAAAAAAACATTGTTTCAATTAACAGAAATATTTATGCAATAGTCTAAAATTATATTGGAAAAAACAATATTTTACATTTTAATATGAAAGTATAGTAATATATGTTATAAATTAATATGAAAGAGTAATAATACTACAAACGAATGTCATAATTCACAAAGTAGTAATATATGCTATAACTTAATCCATTTACTTGAAAAATTATTTATTCTTGATATAATTGAGCTATCATTGAACATTGAAGAAGATTTTATTTGGAAATTAACCTGATGTTTTACTCATAAAAAAAAACATTGTTTCATTTAACAAAAATATTTAGGCAATATCCTAAAATTATATTGGAAAAAACAATATGTTACATTTTAATATGAAAGTATAGTAATATATGTTATAAATTAATATGAAAGATTAATAATACTACAAACAAATGCCATAATTCACAAAGTAGTAATACATGCTATAACTTAATATGTAATAGTTTAATATAAAAGTATAAAACTATATTTGAGTTCATATTATTATATATTTAAATATATGTGAAAAGTGAAAAATGGTTTTACAAAGTTGTATTCAAAAGTCAGCAAAAATAGTTTCATCTGAATCATAGTCAGAATCTTCAGGTTCTGTAGGTAAATTGAAATGAAGAATTAATCCATTTAAAATTTCTATTGGAAAATCAGTATATATGAGTTTTAGTACTCTTCGACAATCATTTTTAGATAGTGATCGAGGTACTTTAATCATTGCAACAGCACTTCGAAAATCTCTGATTAATTTACGTGATTTCTTAAGAAATTTTACACGCCGTTTGGCACGATCTTCAGTTTCGGGAGTAGGAGACATTTTTTATCTAAAAACAAAAAACATTATTCCAAAATACTGTAATGTCCCCATGGAAGCGTATCAAATGAATCGGGAAGTAATTTCCTTTTATCATCGTGAGGACTCAAAGCGATTTTTGTTTGTTCAATGCTATACACATTATGAGCGAAGGAACGTATCGTATTTTGAGTAATTGTCATCTGTTTCCAATTTTTCAAACAATCCACATAATCATCGAAAATTATTTTATTTTTCACAACACATTTTTTAATCCCCTTTGATTTTTTGACAACTTTGCCCCCCTGAACTTTGTAACTATACATTTTGGACCTTAAACCAACAAAATGGGTGATTATTTGTCCATTAGCTTCATCTTTCATCAAACCTAGTATTTTTTTATTAACTCGGGGTATGTTGTAGATATTGTTAATGGGATAATCTGATGTATCAAATTTGTCAATGTTTGCGTCAATTAACTGTTCGTATGCATCTTCACAAGTAAGTTGATAAACAAAACTATCAGTGTCGGTGTACATCAACTTACAATTGTCTACTCCCATTGTGGGAAGCATAAAATTGTAATGGAAGTCATACATTACAGTTTTCGAGATGTCAAGAATAACCATACCCACGTATATCGGTTTATTGAAAATTAGTTCAGACTTTTTCAATTCGATTGCCATCAAAGGTGGATCACCATCATCGAAAACTGTTCTATTGTGATAACGCGGACTAGCAATAAGATTTTTAGCACCATAACGACCCTCATATGTAGATACCAATTTACAAATTCTATGTTTACGGATGGATTCCATACATTTCCCAAACACAGCATTATTCATTAGTTTTCTCAAATCTTTCTCAAAGTCGCTGGTGGCTAAAGTCCTCAATCGATTGTTTAATTCGATGTAGGGTTGAAGCCATGCAGATTGTTGGAATTTCAAAACTTTGTGAACTTTTTCCAATACTAGTCCATGTTCTAGGGCTTGCTTTAAATTTCTATAATGTAAAGTGTAACTTTTTTTATCGTGTAGGGTAGTCATTAATTTTGTTAATTTTGAATCGGGTGGTTTGTGGTGTTCGGGACACATAGGAAAGTCTTTATGTAGATTATGCAACTTGTCTGGATATAACAAATCCACTTGAAGAATATAGCCTTCGGGGTTATCATCTGGGATGGATTTTATGAAATTGATGTCGTTAAATTTCTCCATATCATTTTCGATCCACTCGAAGCCATCAAAGGGCAAATGTTCACACATCGCTTTTCCATACAAATTATTTACATCTGTATAGAGAATATACATTGATGGTTTCTCAACATCATATTCAGACATATATTTATTATTTGCTTCACTGTACCTATTGCAACACTGTGATATTCCTCCTCTAATAGCCTTTTCAATAAACATTATCATATCAATATTTTTTAAAATTTGCAGTTTACATTTTGTAAACTTTAGCATCACATTCCACGCATATCCTGGTATACTGTAGAACCATCCAGGATCTAGACCATACGTTGCTAAAGCTGTCTCTCTAAAATTTTCAAACACATCTGCTAGAAGAAGAATATCGGTGCGCATGTATATATCGCTATATTCTCCAAGTGTTTTTACATTGAAAGACCGCCAAACATTTTTAGCGTGAGCATAATCATCATCAGTTACGTTCGCTTCATTTAATTTATTATAAAAACATTCAATCGGTGGTAATTTATCATCATTCAATTTTTCCAAGTTATTAATATAGTCATAAGGAAAGATACCTTTACGTGTCAATAATGTAAATTGGATATTGGTTAAATTATGGTTTTCTTTTTTCAAAATTTTCAAATAATTGGTGTCCAAAGTTTTAACGACAGCATCCAAACTAGATCCCAAAAAACGAAACGAATCAATAAATCTGAATTTTATGTTTGTTTCCGAATCGTATTGTGTGAATGAAATGTATTTTTCCTTATTGATTGGTAAAAGGCTGACTCTACCACGTTTGGCAATATCTCTTATGATAAAATGGCTATCATAACCAGACAAATTGTGAAATACAATCGGCACAACAAACAGTTTTCTAAAATTTAAATTGCAGGATTGGTGCGCAAATCCTCGAAACTCCCCCGTAAAATGATTGTGATCACGTACAACTATATCTTTTTTATTAAACTTTTTTTCACATATATGACAAACAGTTGCATCATTAGTAGTTCTTGGTTTGACTACCATTGGTACAATTATTTTAATTTTTGAATCTACAAATTTAGCTATATCAGTCATTTCGTTAGCGAACCAATCCATACAATCCACACCTCTGTAACTTTTGTAAAACGATAGAGAATCGTCAAAAGAACATTTTATATAGTAGCCTGCACTGTAAGTTTTATGATGTTGATATTTGTTTGTTGTTTTAGAAATGATTTCATTACATTGTGTCAATTGAGATTCAAAATCAGCATAAATAATAAAAGGACATTTTTGCTTGTATGTATAATTCTTAAACTCAACAAAATCATATTTGGGAAATGAAATCTTTTCATTGTTTAAATTCTCACAAAGTTCGGAATGATCATCCAGTCTCTCACGCAATGAAAAGTAATTGAGACATCTATCACAAACATATTTTTTATGATCGTTTCTATTTAACTGTGAACTAATTAAACGCGATAAATCTTTAACCCAACAATAATGATATTTTACCTCAACAATAGTACTGTAATCATTATGAGATGGCGTTGTTTCATATTCGTTTAATTTCGGAAAGTATTTATCTTGAATGAGTAATAAGTTGACGTGACGGTCTAATTTTTTCCTAGTCAATCTTGCCGGCAATACTGTGTAAAATGTTTTGTTCACTGTTTCATTGTACTCTAACATATAAACGTTTATGGAAATTTCATTTAGTGTTTCAAACTTCTTAATTTGAGGCAGTTTCATTGGCATATCTAAGCCTCGAGTTTTCAAAACGGTGGAATAGTGTGGATATGATGATGTTCGGCTCACCTGCCCTGTGGGAGCGTGTAAACCTGCAACAACGCTCCAGAAAAAACACGCTTCATCATTGTTCTGGATGTTGATGCATGCATGTTTTTTCTGTATCTGCTCAGGCAATCGAATGAAAGATGAACCATTACCCATTTCGTATTTGTTAATTGCTATCTCTAGTGAAATGATTTTGCTTAATGCCCAACCGCTCTGTTTCTCTTGAAACTCTGACATTTTATTCAAAATACGATCTACGACATTATTTTTAAACCATTCTATTAAATCAGTTCCCTCATCAATGATTGCATTGGGTGTACTAAAATGTTTTTGATTTACCACCTCCCGATCATTCGATTGCTTTATATAATCACCAATGAGAGTAGTATTAACTTTTATTATTTTTAGATCCTTCAATATTTGTGAAATTTTAACGTTGAATAAATTAAAAGCATCTTTGAAAAATTCATCGATTACTTTATGTTTCAAATTTACAATAAGCCCTGTCCTAATTCTACAATTAAAAATAACCCCAACATCTAACCATTTTACACTTCGTTTTCTCAACCCATAACCCATATTTTTTTTTGTAATTGAATTAATTTGATGACGTAATCGCTTAAGTTCCCCAATTTTTGATTGAATTTTTCTCTTCTCACCAATGGAAAATTTGAACTTAACCAAAGTCAAGACACATCTCCTAACATGACGGTCTATTAATTTAATTATTGAATTAGCTAGCGGTTTAGAATAATGTTCTTTTAGGAAAGTTAACGTTTGATCAGCTTTGTTCATTAAATTCACCATTTTTTCACTTTAAATATATAATATACATATATAATAAATAAAAACTCACCAAGCGAAAACTAATTTTCAACAATTTCAAACGATATTGCACGATTTGGTCTGCCCACTTCAATTAATCCTCTAAATATGAGAGAATGCTTTTGAGCTTTGAAATAATCAAGTTGACATCGGTACTGTTCCGTCACTCTCTTGGGCAGGAATGTGATATTGTCTGCGAATTCTATCAAAATGACTTCACCACCAAATTTGCTTGAAACTAATTTTGCGCCTAAGATAGGGTATGCTTCCCCAAGCGTCAAATGTTGAAGTTTAATAATAGGCTTCTTCTCTGTAATTAACGACACTGAATTTAATGAAGGTAGATCCATCTACAAAAGAATAAATATGTGTTAATAAACTCTACCTTTTTAGTGGAACTTTATATCATAAAAAACAAAAGTGAACGATTTGTTATTTGAAGAAATAAATGAAAAACTTACTTTTTTCTGAGTAGCCTTCACACAACACACAGATTAATTTTAATATTCTATCACTGTTCAATGATAACTGATTTGTATGATGTGAAATATCAAATTTATATGGAACGATATCCCCCACTATTTGCAAGGTGGTTCTCTCAACGATACCCACACAAATTAAAATTTAATAGCTTCTCCTAATATTGAAAAAAAGCAATAAACGGTGTTCCCACGAAAAAACGAACTACTCTGTACCATTATAATTACGTCTATCTATTAAAATGTTGATTTGAAATGTTTTATTTATTCTCAAACATACAAACTAAAAAAAAAGCAATTTAATAAACGATGTTCCCACGAGAAAACGAACTACTCTGTACCATTATAATTACGTCTATCTAAATGTTGATTTGAAATGGTTTATTTATTCTTAACCTACGCACTGAAAAAAGCAATTTAATAAACGGTGTTCCCACGAAAAATCTAATTTCTCTATACCGTTATAATTATGTCTATCCATTAAAGTTAAATATTGATTTAAAATGTAAATGTTTTATTTATTCTAAGACCCACACACATATATATATATGAAATATTATTCTCAAATATATTTCATCAATATAAAAAGTATTGTAATTTTCAAAAGCAATACATAAAAAATAATTAGTGATCTCCTTCTATCAACTTGGAAACATGAAACAAAATCATTGACAATTTTCGTTTCATTTATCAACTCACATACGATGGGAACATGAAATAAAACACAATAATTTTAATTAATTAGTTTTAATACTTCTCTAAATCACTGACAATGTTAACTTTACAAAAAAACATATATTCTCTTAGTGCAATGGCTAATTCGCTATTGTTGATGTCACACATTACTTGAATCAGTTCAAATTTAGTCAAATTTTCATTAGTTTGACTGAAATTTCTAATGTTTTCCACCAAATTTTCATAGTATTCACCAAAATTTATGGATTCTAAATGAGTGAGACGTGGGGAGATGAGGCAACGATCCGCTTGTAGTATTTGATAAACATCTTCTTTTCTTAAAGGTACACTGATATCATGTTTGGTCACCTCCAACCATTTAACACGATCAAATACCATTTGTCGAATGGTGCAGTAGTCTCCACAAGATAACACAGCTTCTTCTTTTTTTTCTTCTTCGTGAAATGATGCACTTATAAATGAATTATTATTTAAAATGTCGATAAATGTGAACCATTCGTATGAGCTGAAGTTGATTTTCTTATGTTTATCGGTGTATGATAGAGTGATCGCAGTACTGAACGTTCTTGCGGGGCTCAAACCACAACCAATTCGAAAATCTCCATCTGTACAATACTCTGTGTACAATAAGTAGTGGTTTTCCTGTTTGGCTGCCATTTCATACACTTGTAAAATATGATCTAATTGTGTGTCATAATTAACATGACTTTGTGTAGCACTAAAATAGCCGCTGTCTTGAGAACTCATATTGACGACTGAGAACCTACAACTCTCTCCTCTATTTATACTCATTCACATCTCCTACTACTACAAAACAATATATTCATGAGTAGTGAAGCGATGTAATTACGTGACTACATCTGTGCTTTGTATCCAGGTGTTGTGTTTTCTATCTAAACCTAACCATGTAACAAACATCTTGTTGCCTTTTCTTTTAAGTACTTTCTCCACCAAGTAAATGTGTGGATTTGACGTTTTCTGTAGCTCTTCTTCGTAAAACCCTCCACTGATTGGGATACCTTGCAAGTCTTCGAGCAAATATGTGGTGGGATTGGTTATTTTAACTTTAATGATTTTGAATAGTTCAGTCGTCCAATTGGGTGTGTATCCCTTTTCAAAGACATGTTTCGACTTGCTTATACGAACAATATCACCAACTTTAAATTTACGAAGTCCGGCAATCTTTAGATGTGTATAGGTTTTGTTTAAAATATCTTTTTCGTTGGATTTATTGACATTGGAAGGTTTATATTTGGTTGTTGAATGTTTTGTGTTATTGTAATCTCGTGTAATTTTAGGGAGAATGTCAATCCATCTATAGGTACCATTTAAACTGAAATGTTTGTAAAGCTTTAATTTCAATGTTCTAATAACTCTTTCTGCCATAGAAGCTTTTTTCGTGCTAAATACACTATAATGATTAATCCCATGTTTTTTCATTAGTTGTTGAAACTTGCTGTTGTAAAATTCCGTTCCTTGGTCTGATTGGAGATTTTTAGGAACTCGTTTTGTGTTGGTGAGAATGTCTGAGAATGCACGAGTTAACTCTTCACCGGTTTTTGTCTTTAATGGACGTGTCCATAAAAACTTTGAAAAGCAATCGATGACGACTAGTATCATTTTGTGATTTTTATTTTGATTAGCGTAAGGTCGCATTTCAGCTAAATCCATTTGCCATAAATCATCTATGCCTTTGACAATTGTACGTCTGCGTGGATAATTTTTACGTATAGGTTTATGGAGTTCGTTAACAAGCTGGACTTTGGATGACATGTTTCGTAAGCGCATGCACTTTCTAAACTGATGATCCATTACTCTTCTCATCTATTTTCTTCTTTTGTTCAATTTCATGCTTCTTCTTCAAGTCCCTGTCCAAAACTTGAAACGAACGTTCTATGTATGTATTATACATATCGATCTTATCACTGATTAGAGTATTACTTTTCGACAATTTATCCTGTATTTCTTGTTTAAAACTCTCCAAATCATTTCTCAAAAATTCCTTGCCCATAGCAACTACCTCGTCGACGTATATTTTAGTTGCCATATCTCGAGCTCTGACGGGAGGATTTCTCGAAATAAATGCAGCAATTTCGTTGATTTTATTTTGATGAGATACCAATTGCGTTTGTAATGAGGGGATTATTGTTTTTTGAAGTGTTTCGAGCTCATTATGGTACACATGTAATTGTTCATCAACATATAGTTTGTTAGCAACATCGCTATTTGCAGTCGGCATCTTTACATTACAAATTTTTACGTTTTCTGCATCAATATTACCGTCTAGAGTATGTGGATACGATACTTTCGGCATATACGGCTTAACCCGCTCATTAGCATGATTGCGGCGATGTCCAAACTTATCGACAGACATGATTGAAATGATTATGTTTTCCGTTTGTTATTCAATTATATTGGCCTCTTTCAACTCATTGATTATTGCAATTATCTCGTTGTTGTGTGAGAATGAGGTGTTGCCAGCTTCCTTGGATGCAATCAGTAATCTTAAACGGTCACACAGCTCATTGGGATCGTCCCAATAAATGTATTCCATCGGTTTTTCGTTGTATGACAAAAGAGGGCCACCACCACCGCCGCCGCCGACAACAAGACCTTTTCCTACATTAGTATATGGAGCGGTTTGAATGGATTGTTGTTGTTGTTGTTGTCGTTGTTTCTTTAATATTCGAGCTGATGGAGGTTTGGTTATAGTACTACTACTAATATTTGATGAGTCAGTTTTAAACAACGGTCTAATTATGTTGCGATACTTTTCGGTAGCAGTACTTTTCAGACGATCTGCTGCATTGAGATGAGCTTTTGTTATTGTTAGCAGAGCTTTGTAATTATTCAAATCATCATCAGAGTATTCATTGGGATGATTGTAAAACACAAGCTGATACAATCCCGAAGTCCCCGGTATATTTCCTTCTCCACCCCCCTCATCCTTCTCTCGTAATATGTTTATATTACCGTTTCTTTTATCGAATGCAATTCTACGTCTGCCCAACATCCAACCAATTTCATCATTATATAATGGACCATAACTTCTATCAATTTCATCATCTTTGCGAAAGTAATCTTCAAGATATGGTTGACTAATTATTGGATATTGATCTAAATAATCTTCTATGACATCACGCGAAACGTTGGGATGTGTGCCTATATCATAATCATCATAATAATAATCGTCTTCTCCTTCTTCATCATCATAACGTATATTTCCTGATTCATCCGTCTCGGCTATGGGTTTTGTATCGAGAAATGATACATCAGCATTTTTTTCTTTTTTTGTCGTTGTTTCCTCTTTTGGAGGGATGAATTTTGAAACTATGGCTTGTTGTAATGATTTTGAGGATTTGACCATTTCTTTTAGCGGTACAGATATCGGTTTAAATAGCTTATTTAGAGATGTATCATGTTCTGATTTTCCTAATTTTAACGCTAAATATTTCTTGCGAATAGATCTCGCCAATTCACTGATTTTTTTCTTACGCATGGCAATAGCAACCTTATCGTTGGACATGGTGACGATGACTGAGGATAATGTCTAGTGCTTTATGAATTTATCGAATCCTTTACGGTACCTACCATTATTTAAAGCAAAATCTTTTACAATCACCAATGTTCCATAGTTGTTAGTAGTCGACCAGCATTCTGAGCAAATCTTTTTAAATTCTTCAAATGTCATGTCTGGTGACACATGTTCCTCAAATATATGTTTTAGATTAATTTCATCCTGCTTGAATAACACAATCATATTACAATTGTCACGTATGAGCTGTTTTGGTATTTTCGAATATGTTTGACATAAGTAGGCCGCGTCAATGAGCTTGTGCCTACACATTGAATAATATTCACGAATTTTCTGTTGTCCATCGCAGGCAACATCATCAAATATGAATATCGAGTTTGACTGCGCTTTATCTGGACTAATAATTTCCTCATTGTCTTTAAATGGAAAATAACCAACACCTTTAACTTCTCCTAAGACTTCTTGCAACAATTTATATTTTGGTTGAAATAACGACTTGGAATAAACGTAAACATTTTTGAATTTAGCACCAATTGGATCGAATAGGAGCGACAACATAACATTTGTCTTTCCACACCCACTAGGACCACAGATGATTGCACGAAAAGAATTTGGTAGTAGTTTACCATGTTTACCAACAGATGATGGATTAGAGGTAAAGTCCAAGTTTTCAATGGGTAGCGTCTGCTCTTGTTGAACGATCTTCATCTTGTGAAGAATTTTATTAGAGTGTTATTCTATAAATATGGATATCGCAGCATTATCATACATCAGTCTTAATGTTGGTGTTTGAGGGAGAAGGTCTTTTGAATTCTCTAATAAATAAACTGCCATTCGAACTTCACTTGCCTACCTACAATTATTGTGGTCGTAAGTGAATATAACTTGTCTTTTTTTTTCGTTAAACATATATTACGTACATTTATAGCTGGAACAAAACTACAAAAGCGACTTGCACGTGGTGACGCAGGCATTAATCCTTTAGACGACGCCTGCAAACAACACGATATAGCTTATTCGCAAAATAAATCTCTTGAAGAACGTCACAAAGCAGATAAGGAGTTGGAAGATAAGGCTTGGGCTCGAGTAAAATCAAAAGAGGGATCTTTTGGTGAAAAAGCTGCTGCATTACTTGTTACTGGTACCATGAAAGTGAAACGAAAGTTGGGAATGGGAAGTCGTCCAAAGAAACAACGACGTTCCTTTAATCGAGACGTAGTGCTAAAGGTGGGAAAATCAATGAAGAGAGGAGCATCTCTAAAAGAAAGCGCCTTGTTTGCCTTACGAGCAGCCAAATCACTTATTAAACAATTTGGTGGATCGAAGAAAATTGTTGTTCCTCGAGTGATACCAGTAAAATCTGGAGGTTTTCTACCACTTATACCTCTGTTTGCCGGTCTCTCAGCACTCGGAGCACTATCGGGTGGAGCTGCTGGGATTGCAAAGACTGTCATTGATGCAAATAATGCTCGAAAAAAATTGGAAGAAGACCACCGCCATAATAAGGTTATGGAACATGTCGGAAATGGTTTATATCTGAAAAAGTATCCTAGTGGCAGAGGATTTGGATTGTATTTAAAAAAAAACTCGCGATAAAGCTACCCAATCGTCCACTGTACGACACCGATATTGCGCGTTATGCAAAATTATATAAAATCTCACACTTTCGTGGTGTTTTCATGCGTGACACTCTACCTAAATCCGGTCCTCGACGACAACAAGAGTGTGCAGTGGTTAACTTGGACTCATCCAAAAACAGTGGAACACATTGGGTAGCATATATAAAGAAAAACAATGTCATCGAGTATTTCGATTCATTTGGTAATTTGAAACCGCCCAAAGAACTTGTAAAGTATCTAGGAGGAGGAGGAAAAAATATTTTTTATAACAATAATCAGTATCAAAACTACGATCAAATCAATTGTGGACATTTGTGTTTGAAATTTCTACTTCAACATCCTTGGAACAATGGGAGAGGAGTGGGATGACATTAAAACATTATTAATGCAAAAGCCACGAAGTTTTACTGTTGATGCGCTGAAAAAAGTCCCCATTCAATATCTGATTGGGTTTGTCAGCCCGTCTGAATTGTTGGATATATGGCATAAACTACCTAATGACTACAAAACAAATTTTGAGCTACAAATTCGTCTGCCGTGCTTCGTTCACTACAACCGTCCCGATTGGACAACGCATTGGGATGGTCCTGCAAGTTCTCAGGCATCTTGTTTTCTATGTCAAAGTGTATTAAATAAATCTTGAACATAGTTCTGTGTATTATTTAAAGTACCTTCATCCCTTGACATGCATCAGTCATCATGTCGCAGTTGTTGAGAGTAAATAGCACAAATCACGTATTTACATTCCAACCTCCTACGCCTATTGTACTCTATCCTGAGAAAGACTATGAGTTAGCACTACGTTCCTTCCACTCATACCATAGTATACCAAACATTGAAAATCGCAAATTTCACTACTACGATGACAACAACATGATGCAGAGTTTTGATATACCAACGGGATGTTACGAAATCGCTGATATTGAAGCGTTCATACTAGACAAGTTAGGTGGTGGTGGTGGTGGCACCAGCAATCCATTTGAAACTGTATTTGCGTTAAAACCCAATAATAATACGTTACAATGTATGATTTACAGTAAATATAGAATTCCGTTCGGCGAGCAGGATACTCCCAACTGTCTTGGCGACATATTGGGTTTTTCTAGACAGATACTCGAAGCCAAAAAATGGTACTCTTCAGATCTACCCGTCAAAATTATAAAAGTATCTAGCATACGCTTCGAATGTAACATTACCACTGGAGCCTTTGACGCAGACAGACCTGCTCATACTATTTACGAATTAGTTATAAAAGTAGATCCTGGGTACGCCATTGACGAAACTCCACATAATTTACTTTATTTACCTGTTATACCACAACGTGAAATTACTAACGTTACTGTGTTGGCTTTGGACCAAGACGGACATCCTATCAACTTTCGTGGTGAAAAGAGTACCTTGGTGTTGGAGCTTAGAGCGAGAAGCAACAGATGGGATTGATAATTAATCATAAAAGACGTTCCGCTGCACATTCAGTTCCATTAGTTAAACGACGTCCTTCAAAGCAACAGCAGCAGCATCTTACGTTTGCTAACAAATTGTTCTTGCAATCTTTAGGCTTTTTGTTGAAAGAAAAACGATGACAACCATGTATGGAAAACGTTCTCGTATGAACGATATGCCTCCAATGTTTGATATCTATCGCAAGCCGAGATTCGATGAATCGATTCGCAAAGCTGAATACAGAACATATGCTCCGTTCATCAAATCGTTCAGTTGCAGTGACATTGTGGAATTTAGCATCAATCAAGTTGATTCGTTTTTTGCAATGAACGAAACATTGTTGTGCATTAAAGGTTCGCTCAATATACATGGAGCCGGTGATGTAAAGCTGGCAAATAATTTTGGTGCTTTCCTTTTCGATTCGTGCACATACAGTGAAAGCGCAAGAGAAATGGAAACGGTTCGAGATCCTGGAATCGTGAGTGCTGTACGTGCCATGACGTGCTACAATCAAGAAGATTCCAATCATATGGCTATAGCAGGCTGGAATTATCCCAAAGATCCCATCCTTAATGCTCCAGATAAATCATTCAACCTACAAATTCCTCTCAAGCACATTTTCAACATTTTCAATGACTATCCCATGATTACATGTGGACGGCAAACAATACGTTTGGTTCGAGCTCGAAACGATAATGATTGTGTATATATCACAGAAAAAAATGTTGCCGGTGTGACTTCCACTACAACTGTTAGCATAAACATTACCAACATCGAATTGAAAATCAAGCATATCTACCCTAATGATGATATTAAGTTGGAACTGATGAGGACCATTCAAAAGGATCAGCCTATAGTTATTCCATTTAGAAAGTGGGAGATACATGAACTGCCATCCATCACCAGAAATGCTAGACGTGAAGTTTGGGCTGTTAAAACTACAACTTCAGTGGAACGACCTCGTTATGTTATTGTTTTCTTTCAAACCAACAAACGTGACAACAACACAACTGATCCAACTTTATTTGACAATGCAGACATTCAAAGTATCAGGTTATCGCTAAATGGAGAGTATTATCCCAATGAAAGAATGCAGTTGGATTTTACCAAGAATGATTACAATGAGGCATATTTCAACTATACTGAATTTTATCCTAGCTATATGAATTCGACACAGAAGCGTCCTCTGTTGGATTATTCCTCATTCAAGAGGCGTGCATTGTTTGTTATCGATTGCTCGAAACAAGAAGAAAGCATGAAGGCATCTACAGTTGATGTAAAACTTGACATTGAAGCAAACATTGGTTTCCCCGAAAATACCAAAGTATATTGCATCATAATACACGATTGCGTAATGGAGTATTTCCCCCTCACCGAAATTGTTAAGAATTTAAACTAGAATGTGCTACTGCTGCTGCACGTTAGTATTCTAGCAATCATCATCATGAGAGTTGCATTCGTGGACATCCAAGGATTCGTCGTTGATGGATGCTTTGTTCCCAAAGAACTCACCATCGAGATTGGTTTTAAGCAGAGTCACTACATGTTTTTGCCACCTCAATCGTTTGATACATTAAGTCAGCGTGATAAGAAAACTGTGAAATACCTGGAAAAAAATGTGCATGGCATTCGATACTCTTCAGGTGACATCGAGTATAGCGAAATAAATGTAATATTGGAAACTAAGCTGTTGTATGCTGCAGACTTCATTTACGTACGCGGACAGCAAAAGGCTGAATTTCTACAAAAGAAATGTCACATTTTTAGTGTCTTTCCCATCATTATTGACGTCTGCAAGTTTGATGGTACATCATTGGCAACTGGAAACTTTGAACGTGATTCCTGTCACGCCACTGGAGGATCCTCCAGAAATGTACAATATCTCCGACAATGGTTTTTAAATATTGCGTTACCTTTGTAATTATTATATCAATAATAAATGATTTTTTTAAAGTGGATTTTTTTTTACACACACCATTTAGACGTCCCACTCAACAAACTAAATATCTTTTTTAACAAGAAACGTATAAGAAACAACCCCTGTATACATTTTATGACAAAGAATCATAGACACTTTTGATTTCACTCGTATGCTGTGAAGGCATCAATCTTGGAATATTAAAATGTAAAGTGCAACTTTCAAAATTACGTGGGGTCACTGACACCCAACGCAAAGTGTTAAAACCCAAATAAGACATTTATAAATAAACCATGATAGCGCAACGGTTACGGACTGTGTTAGGAACGAGAAGATGCTGTGTGTTCTTAGTTCGAATTTCACAGACATCCATTTTTTTTCAATTTTATAAATTGCATGATTTTTTTTTTCAAGCGGATTTTTTTTTTACATACACACCATATGAAATTTAGACGTCCCACTCAACTATCTTTTTTAACAAGAGCGCCAAAAGTATCTGGGGTCACTGACACCCAACGGATGAAGGTAAAACCCAAATAAGAAATTTATACAAATAACCTCGATAGCGCAACGGTTAGGGACTGTGTTAGGAACGAGAAAGTCGCTGTGTGTGTCGTGAGTTCGAATCTCACGGTCGACCATTTTTTCAATTTTATAAATTGGAAGTGTTGTGGTGGACCACGATTGACGTCACAGAAGATGGATGCCGTAGGGATTTTACTGACGTCACAGAAGATGCCGTCGCGACATTCGAATCACCCGCCAACGACACAACCCACCAAATTGGAAGTGCTACGTCACACATGTGGATGGACCATGATTGACGTCACAGAAGATGGATGCCGTCACAGTCGCGACATTCGAAATACTCGCCAACGACCCGCCATTGACACAAGATGGATACGACACACGTAACACGTCCGCCATTGACACAAGATGGATGCCACTTCCGGTGCGCGCGCACAGTCAACGAAATCCAACATGGCCGACTTCCGTCCCAGAACCGGCTTAGTATATCTACTAATATTTACAAAATATTTTCAAAAATCTTACCTTAGAGCAACACTCAATCTTTCCATTGAAGAAATTAAAGCTCTAATACGGTCTGCAAATTTTAGATCGTCTTCTAGCTTGTAGTGCAGTGCAGCGCCTTTTATTGGTCTTTGTAGACATAAAGTATGGACCCATATCCTTCTGGATTTTCGTTTTTGTTTCTGTTTTTCTATTAATCTTTTTACACACAAAGCGACAACAACGCGATGCTGTGTACTCCTCAGATACATGTTGACAACGCGTGAAAACAATTTACTCGACCGATGATCGGCAGCATAGACAAATAATAATATAAGAGACAGTTTGATGCATAGGTGGTATGTGGCACAACGTTTCTGCGCAAATTCCTCGCGCATGGAGTCTCTACTGTCGCGAACTACAAGACTGTTTTACATAAGCAATATATTATAAATTTCAATACATTTTAAAACATCGCCTTTAATGTGGATAAATATTATAAAATATCCTAGTATTTTAACTTTTACGTCATTAAAAACGAAAATATACAAAACCAATCTAACATTGGTTGGTGTGAATCTGGTTTCTGTTTGTCAAATGCAAAGTGACAGTGTCAAAAATAACAATTCCGAAAAGAAGACAATACAAGAGTGAGTATTTTTAAATTTATTTAGGATTTAGTTTTAATAAAATAAATGAAATTAAGTGAACCTTTAAAATGTCACCACCAGGTAAAATTCGTCGTAGTTGTATAGCAAAAAATTGTAATAATACATATTTTTGGCCGCTTCGCAATTTGGAGTTTAAGAACAAAACATTTTTCAAATTTCCATCTGACATTAGTCAAAGGGAACAGTGGTACAAAATTTTAGAAATTCCTTATACATCCAAAGATCAAAGGTTGTGTGAAGATCATTTTGATGATGAGCCATTTACAAATTCATTACGCAAAAGACTTAATAAATTTGCTTTACCTTTGCAACCCTTGCATCATACACCACCAAAAGTAATTGAAGATAATAATAATAAAACTCAAGCTTTTGAAAATACAGTATTGCCCGTAAAAAGAAAGCTTATTTTTTGTAACAATAATGATAGTCTTAAAGAAACTGAATTTGAACCTTTGCCTAAAAAACAATGT
Organism: Galeruca laticollis; assembly: GCA_963921935.1. Taxonomy (NCBI): domain Eukaryota; kingdom Metazoa; phylum Arthropoda; class Insecta; order Coleoptera; family Chrysomelidae; genus Galeruca; species Galeruca laticollis. Next base: position 107,305,864 of record OY998178.1, on the reverse strand, counting down.
TTGGAATCTAGTATTTTAAGTAAAATAAACGAAACTAGGGTCAGTCATTTATCTCCCAAGAAGAAGAAAATGTATTACATTAATAAAGATCAGAGAAATAGAATTTGTAAATTAAAAAAGGCATTTATCAGTAGTAATAACAAAATTAAAAAAGCAGTTAAATTGTCAGAATCAAAGTTATTTCCAAATTTTAATTCAAAATTAGATCCAGCAGGCATGGAGTTTCTAACTCTAAGAAACATAAACCTTCTAGGTCAATAACGGATAAGGCCCTTTCATTAGCCATTTATAAGAAGAGACCAGGAGCATATAATTTTTTAAAACGTTTTATAGCTTTGCCCAGTAAATCTACTTTACAGTCACTTCTAAGATCAGTGCCATTTGAAACTGGAATTAATAAAGCAATTTTTGATAGGCTTAAAGAAAGGGTTGTCAAAATGAAGTAGATAGATAAAAATTATGTCCTCTTATTTGATGAAATAGCTTTAAAAGAACAATTGACTTTGGATGTGGCTAATGACAAACGAACTCTTTGCAAAAAATCATATAAATTTTGATTGGTTCACTTGTCGAGAACATGAATCATACGTATTTTCTCAACTAAAAGTTTGTGTCCCCTTATTAATTAAAAAATATAATGATGGTAAGAGGACTAACAAACAAAAATAATTATTATTTTTTGGTAACAATGTACTGCGTTTAATGTTTTTTTGTTTCAGACCTGTTCCTGTCTTCATGTAAAGGGGAATCTACTTTTTAAATGCTTTTTATTAAAATATTTGGTGTAATATTGGATAAACTTTCTGAAGTATAATGCTGTAATTTAAGTAGAAATATGTAATTTTGTGATTAATAATAATATGTAACTGTATGGTAAATTAATGATTTAGATAATAATAGTTTTTTCATGTTTTGTGTTACCAATTTAAAACATTATTTAATATTCAAGCTAGTGTGACATTTTCACTTTTAGTTTTATGTTGTGTATTTATACAACTGTAGGTTTCCTCTGATTTACATGTTTTGTCTTTTTAATTAATTTAAAGAAAGTAAATGTGAAGTTAAAAAGTTAAAAAAAGGTGAGAGCTAGACAGCTATGGGGATGGCGGAGGATGCAGTAGAATTTTTTTGAAAAATGTACAGTGGTATAAATGCCTATTTATAGTGCGTGTGGTAGGAAAAATAACTTTGAAAATAAAATTGTGTGGAAACACTGTTAAGTGATTTTAGAATAATTGTTTTAATAATAGGAGATATTATTGAACATTTAATTTTTTTGATTATTGTAACTGATAATTTAATCAGATGTTTTTGTACTTTAATATTATCGTTAACTATTAGAATAGGAATTTTAAAGTTATCAATGTAATAACATGTATAAATAACAGACCTATGTATAGTAAACAAATATTTTATTAATTTGTTTTTATATTATGTGCAGGTTAATAAAATTTTTAAATGTGTGCTGTTTTATTATTTATTACCTAAATTAATTGTCTCGAAATTGTCATTATTATTTCATTACAAAAATGAAATATAATTTTTTGGAATGAAATAATTACATAATAAACAATTTTAAGACAAACTGTAAAATTTACCTACCCATAATCCAAACTACCAATATCCCGCCTGTAAGAATTAGTTCTGTTCCCCGGAAGGGGTGCGCTGAGATCGACGCGATGCGAGCTGTTTATATGGGAACGAACACTCTCTTAATATGTTTATTTCTCTATGATCGGCAGCGACGGACCATCAGCACTGATCATCGGTCCTTTCTGAAACGGGCCTTAAGCGTAATAAATCCGCTTGAATTTGAAGTAAATAGTACTCAGAAATCTAGTTTATATAACTTGAATAGGAATCCTTTTTAGATTAGTCGTCAGTATGCAGTAAACATTATGTAGTCAACCCTCTCGGATATAAAATCAACTTTTATTTCAAGTGATTCTGAATGCACCCCTGGCTAGAATAAAAATAAGTTGTTTGACAAGCGTGAATTTTTGAAAGATTACGAAAAGTAGCTGCATCTCGATAAAAACTGGCTTTTCGACACGTAAAGTGTAATAATTATATTTTAATTTCCCCATTTTCTTATTTTTACTCCGCCTATCATATCTACAATCTTATTTTAATATGAATGTGTTTATTATTAATAAATTACAGTATTATGTCTGCGTTCTACTTTTAAAATTAACATATTTCAAAGAAACGATAAAAAAGAATTGGTAGAAGATGTGTATACAACGTTGTTCTATCGAGGAAAATGGATGTCAAATGTATTCGTCAATAAATGCAGATTTACATTTTTTATGGATAATATTGCAAAAAAATAATGTATAAGTACCTCTTGAAGGCAAAGTTTAAAAATAAGTGGGTCAAAATATCTTCAGGCAAGATGTGTACACATTTTTATTTATATTTTATTATATAAACGTTCTTGATTTTTTATTCCTAATTTAATTAATAACGTGTAAATACAGCTTGCTACGTGGCAATGCCACCCGGAGTTATGGCAAAAAGGGCGCCACGGCGCTCTTTCGGCGCCCGCCCTCTCAGTATTAATGTAATGTTCATAAATGACAAAATCATGATTCTATAATATTGTAACTCTTCCACTTTCTAACTGTTATTTATTTCCGTAAGTTTAACTGTTACAATTCAATCTAACTTTTTAATACAGAACTCGAATCTAGAATACCTTCCACAAGTTCCCAGATGATTGCCGATGTTTTCCTTCTTCTTTTCCTTTATCGAAATGCCGACTCCCTATCTAGACGGCCGTGCCCAGCAGACTGTTCACACTGCAATAAAGCGGAATATGAGGAAACAGCAGTTTCAAGAACTACAGTTGTCAATGAAGAAAGGTCCCCCACCAGGATCAGGAGAATGATCCTCACCTAAAGATGATTCGGCAATGGAAGGAAGAAAATCGGCGACCTACCTTGCAAGAAGTGTCAAGATTTTCCCCGACACTCAAGGCATATTGGGCTCAATGGGACTTTCTTGTCCTGGAAGAAGGCCCGATGAAATGAATCCTTGATAACGATGATGGTTCCGAGAAGAGAAAACAGCTAGTTATCCCGAGAACGGGAGTAGCTGAGGTACATAGGAGGTTACACGACAGTCCATCAGGAGGCCGTCTGGGAGTGAAGAAAACCCTTCAGAGAGTCCGTGAGAGGTTTTATTGGATGAACAGCTCCCACGATGTGAAGAACTGGTGTAAAAAATGTACGATTTGTGCTACGAGTAATGGACCACATCGCGAGAGAAAGGCACCCATGAAACAATATAATGTTGGAAGCCCTTTCGAAATGATTGCTTTAGACATCGCTGGACCATTTTCGACGACAGAAAATGGTGGTAAATACATCCTGGTAGTAATGGATTATTTCACAAAGTGGGTAGAGATTTTCGCGATCCCGAACATTGCAACATCTAGTTAAATTTACTCCAATTAACTTTATATCATTTGAATTTATAATACATTAATTGAACAGTACCTTATTTTCAATTTTGACATTTAATAATGAATGGTATATTCATTGAGTTATAAAAACTAAGAAAAAAGCGCATGTATTTCATGTCTCATTGCAATTCACATTTTAGTAATTCCAAATCATCTGCTTTATTTAACAGTTTATGGGTCCAGAAAATTGTAATCGAGCTACGGGAAACATCAATAATTTAATTGGCACATATATTTTTAAGTTTTAAGAAAGTATAAAAACACAAAAATGTCTGATTTGACAAAAGTGCAGGTAACTAAACTAAATGTTGGAAATTATCAAGTCTGGAAGTACAAAATGGAACTTTTATTAATAAAAGAAGATTTATGGACAACAATCATCGAAGAAGCACTATCAGATAAAACTCAACTAGAGGCATGTAATAAATAAGACGGTAAAGCACGTGCATATATTGATTCGTTTGTTGAAGACGATCAAATTATTCAAATTAAGAATAAACCATTGGCAAAAGCATCGTGGGAAGCATTAAAAGAATATCATCAAAAATCAACTTTATCAAACAAGGTTAGACTTTTAAGACGGTTATGTCGAATGATATTACCTGAAGGTGGAAATATGCAAACACATTTAAATGCAATGGACGAATGTATAGACAACATTAGGTGAACCAATTGCAGATGCTCTTTCAGTTGTGTTATATTTATCAAGTTTATCCGAAAGTTAGGGTGTTTTAATAATGGCTCTTGAATCACGTCCTGAGGCTGATTTAACTAAAACTATGGTGAAAAACAAACTTTTGAAAGAATATAAACGACGACAAGAAATCGAAATTGTTAACGAAGGTGGTGAAAAAGCATTGAACGCCATAAAAGAAAATAATGTATCAGACAGTTCGAAATCAATGTATTGTTTCTTTTGTAAAAAAAGGTTCGGATGACTCGAAATGCATTCACGAATGGCATAAAGTTTTTGGTCATCGGAATTTAATTGGTATAAGAAAAATGGCAGATTTATCAGTCAACATGAAAATTTCAGAATGCAGTCACAGTGATATTTGTGAAACTTGTTTACAATGCAAGAAAACCAGAGATCCTTTTCGTCGTAATTCATTGACCAGATCAAAAGAAAAGTTGGATTTGGTACATACAGATGTATGTGGACCTATACAGTTGCCAACACCTAGAGGAAACAGGTATATAATCACTTTAATTGACGATTACACGAGATATTCACATATTTATTTGATTAAACAAAAATCAGATGATCGTGATAAAATGATCGAGTTTGTTGAAATGATGAAAACGCAGTACGGTAAAGTACTTACCAAAGGTTATCAAATCAGATAGAAGTGGTGAGTATATGGATGGTAATTTACGTAAATATTTCAAATCAAAAGAAATTAAAACTCAGTTATCGGTACCTAAAGCACCACAACAAAATTGAGTGGCTGAGCGCAAAAATCTTACTTTAATCGAAATGACACGTTGTATGTTGGCTAGTTCTGGTTTACACAAACAGTTTGGGACGAGGCAGTGACAACGGCTAATCACATTATAAATCGTTTACCTACTAAAAGTGTAGAATTAACTCCATATGAATACTGGCACGGCAAGAAACCAGATATAAGTTATTTTCCAGTCGTGTGATGTTAAGTTTATTGAAGATAAAATTGTCGAACAACCTAAACAATACATACATAAGCGTTTCTACTCACACTCTTATGACATTAAAAATAGCAAAACTAATACCACCGCACTATCAACACACGGCATAGAAAATAACCACAGTTTTAATTTTCAAAATTTTAAAATATTATAATCCGAATCTAATTCTAAAAAACGAGAAATTTATGAAATGATCTACATTCAAAAAAATATAAATAGTATTAATTTTAAAAATGATGTAACTACCTTATCCAATTGCTACTACAACCTAATTAATAATAATAACTAAAGAACATAAATATTATAATCATCTATACTTAAATTATTCTGAAGACACACAATTCTATCACCTTGTATACAGCTTTATAGTTTTTTCCGCCTACCTCTATCCAAAGTATACATTTCCTGGCCGCATTGTAGGGAGCACAGTCCTACTTTTCCTCTCTAGGGAGGAAACTTTTCCTCCCTAGGGAGGAAAAGTAAAAGTAACGTCAGAGAACGTTATCAATGAAATAATTTTTGCAATTCCGAGACTAAAGTCTCACATGTTAAAAACTATGTTAAACCCAAGGGATATAAAGGGACAGTTGAAATCCCAAGGGATTTAAAGTACAAAAAAACGTACATCCGATGCCTAGCCAAGCATTCGGGCAGTAAACTTGATCCTCGGGAGGAAAAGTAGCACTTTCCCCCCTTGCTATAATAATAATTTTATTCAATGAAAGATTGATACAATAATACATAAAAGATGTGTACAATATAATAAATAATTTAAAAAGTAATTATTGTTAAAAAATACATGAATAAACAAAACAAAGAATCACTGAAGCGCCAAAGACGCTTGTACGTGATATTTTTAAATAATTAAAAATAACTTACAAAACACCAGAAATATATAAAAACGACATACGGCCACCTTATTATATAATACATACATGTTTATATTTACAATATAACAGATTGTGATAACAACACATGGCGGTAGCCATACATGGTGGATGGTTCAGAAGGAAATAAAATCAATTAGCTATTGATTTGGAGGAAAACCATGATAAAAAAAGTAAGAACTATTCTGTTCATGACACCCAAACATTCAAAATAATAACAGCAACACTGAATTTACTAGGTGAATCGTTGTGGATTAGGTACCAATCCATCAACCTTATTCCATTTTACTTAGTCCAACTCCAAGCAAAGATACTTCACTCAACAATTTTTCTGACGTCGGTTCTAGGTAGATCATGGACATACGTTTTAAATATTTTTTTCAATAGGTCATCTGAGTTTATGGTTTTCAGGTACTTTTTGTATATATCAGGCAATACATTAAATACTCTTGATCACAAATACAGATAATATTTCTGGCCTATGGTTTTGTTGGCTGGTGGTATTTTCAGATTATCTTTCAGTTTGTTACGCGTCGGATAATTGTGGTCAACTTGATCAAGTATTTTCCTGTTTTTGTATAGTATTATAATACATATACATCTGTCTCACATCCATAACTCGTGTCTCTACAAATAATTCATCTGACGGGTAAGTAAATTTTTTGAAGGTCATTACTTTCAATATTTTTTTTTGTAGAACGTCCAGTTGTTTCAGATGACTATAAGTTACTCCACGCCAGCTCAAGATACCATATTGTAGCCGTGACTGTACTAATGAGTAATAAATTGTTCTCAGGTGAGTGTAATTCATAATGGTATGTAGAAATTTGAATTTTGACAATAGACATCTAATAATTTTGCATATGTTAGATACTTGATGATCCCACCTTAGGTGCGAATCGATTATAATACCAAGATACTTAATTTTATCAGTTATATTAATTTCAATTTGGCTAGATATCAGTAATTTATCAAATTCGGGTAGTCCATTTTTGTAGCTAGAGAAGGGTAAAAAATGTGTTTTATCAAAATTTCTGGATAATAATTTGGAATTAAACTAGTCCGCTATGTTCTTGAAGTCATTTTGAACGACATTTTTTAGGTTCTGCCAAGAGTCTGATGAATATAGGACAGCTGTATCATCAGCGAAGCTTATAATTTCACCGGTTGTTTGCATGGTAAGTAAGCTATTTATGTAAAGGTTAAATAATATAGGACCTAGAACGGTACCCTGGGGTATTTCGTGTCTGATTGTGTTTTCGTGACTTATTTTGTCCTTGATTTTGACGACCTGTTTCCGATCTTTTAGGTAACTGGAGAAAAGTTCAAGCGCAACACCTCGGATGCCCGTTTTAGCCAATTCCTCCATCAGCTGTGAATGATCAACTGTATCAAAAGCCTTGGCCAGGTCGAGGAACACACAGAGCGCCGGCTTTCCAGAGTCTACAAATTTATAGATATCACCCACTATTTTTTGAAATTGCATTATTTGTGGAGCGGCCCTCTCGAACCCGTATTGATGGTCAGATATTATATCATGTTTTTTAAAAAAATCGTTCAACCTTTTCCTGAGGCATTTCTCAAATATTTTTGCCTTTGATGATATGACCGAAATAGGTCTATAATTGTTCAGTAGACATGTTTTCCCTTTTTTGTGGATGGGCGTCACAACCGCTATTTTGAATTCAGAAGGACATACAGCTGTACTGAATATTTTCTTAATCAGGAAAACTAGGGGATCGATTATTTGTTCGCGAATTTCCTTTAGTGTTTCAGCTTTCAATTGATCTATGCCGGGTGATTTATTTACTTTCAGGTCCATTATTATACTGAATACTTCTTCTCTAGTTACCGGTTTCAAAAAAAGCGAACTTATCATAGGTGGTTTATGTATATTGGGGGGATTTTCTGGTTTCGTAATTTTTCCTGCGAGATTCTTCCCTACATTTCTAAAAAAATCATTGAAAGCATTGGCTATATCTGCGTGGTCTGTGATAGTTGTTTGGTCTTCAAGATTAATTTTGTTTATTTCAACTAGCTTAACAGACCCTGTTAGATTTGTCATAACTTTCCACAATTGTTTGGAACTTTCTTTGTTTTCGTTTATTAGTTTATCGTAGTATTTTTATTTGGTTATTTTGATAAGTTTATCTGTTTGTTTCCGATATTTAATGTATGTTTCTTTTTCTTCTGGATTTGTGGGGTCATTTTTATGTTCGCGGTATAAATGATTTTTATGATTATATAGCTATTTCCGCCTACCTCTATCCAAAGTATACATTTCCTGGCCTCATTGTAGGGAGCAAAGTCATACTTTTCCTCCCTAGGGAGGAAAAGTGAAAGTAACGTCATAGTACGTTATCAATGAAATAATTTTGGCAATTTCGAGACTAAAGTGGTCACTTTAGTCTTACATGTTAGAAAGTATGTTAGACCCAAGGGATATAAAGGAACAGTTAAAATCCTAAGGGATTTGAAGTACAAATAAAAACGTACACCCCCGATGCCTAGCCAAGCATTTTAAAACTCCATCCTCGATGTCCAGCCAAGATTCATAAAAGTCCATCCTCGATGCCCAGCCAAGTTTCGTAAAATAAGTGGTATTTATTAATTTTGTTGGTTAGTTTCATAAATAAATTATTGAAAATGTCTTGCTATTTGAGGGAGGAGGAAAAATCATATGTATAGCATGGGTGTAAAGTGCCTTTTCCTCCCTCGAATGATTACTGCCCTCCGCTACGCGTCGGGCAGTAAACTTCATCCTCGGGAGGAAAAGTAGCACTTTCCTCCCTTGTTATACAAATAGCTATTGTTTTTCACCTAAAATATATTTTAATCGATGTCAAGTAGACAGTAAACTATTTTCATTCAATCGAATGGAGTGTACCAGTGCTTTTGTCGAATGAAATAAAAAATTTTATCAAACACAAATTGTACAATTTTACAATGAAGAGAAAACATAATTCTTCGTTGTATTTGTTTTACATTTATACCTACAGAATAACAGCCTGAAATGTTGAACGTTGGATTTTTTGCAAGTAAATTTGTTTGTTTTTCTGTTCTCTTTTTAAATCTTATTGGTTTTTATACTGTATTTGTTGACTACATGAAGATATTTTAGGTTTTTATCCATAAGTTAGTATTTGAAAATAGCTTCATACTGAAACGTTCGTACTTACTATATTTTTTGTATGACATCTCCAAAATAATAATAAATAATTAATGACAGATACCCAGAAATTTTATTTTTAAATTGGATATATACGGCCAGGACTCATGACACAATAAGTGCTTCTAAAAAAATAAATAAATTACGTAAGTAGATATACCGTGTGCAGAAATTTATCCCACCCGTTGTGTATTTAAATAAATAAGAAAAACATTACATTACATTTGTGTCACTCGACCACTCTTGTTATTTAAAAAAAAATTGGGAGTTGATGCGAGGCTGCAGGCAGTTGCATTTTTGGATATGAATTTTGTAGAAACATTGTATGATACAGTTTAAAATGAAAGAAAATGAAGCTTGAAAATTAAAGAAGTTAAATTTAATAATTTCTCTCCACCTTCATCATATTTCAGCCATTTTATTCTTATTTAATAGATTATAATTATTTACTGTAGACCTAATTAGGAATTGGTGTGTCAAACTACATTTGGAAAGTAGATACATTGATAAAAAGAATAGTACTTAATTTATATTGACAAGATAAAAACAAACAATTAAACGTATATGAATCTGACAGATTTTTTCAATTAGCTTTCTAAATGCCTTACCCGGAAATTAAAACCGATGCGAATGTTTTAGATAAAAACAAACGCCTGTTTCAGACTCTTTACTACAATGTGTAAATTTCACCAACTGGTCGTATAAAAACTTATGTAGGTATGTGTTTTAGTTATACGCTTTCATTTTCGAGAACATTATACGGGATCTGTAGGTGTGTTAGACCCTACAGATTGGTCTGGCTTTATAAAAACTGATATAAAATCGTTGTTTAAACAATATCCCTACATATTGTTACGCAATCCTACCGACCCTGTCTAATAAGGTATCTAAAAGTTAAAAAGTTGACGGGAGCACACTGATTTCTGGGAAGGACTATTTTTTATGATTGTTTTTATAGAGACATTTCTAAGAAAGTCGATTGTTTGTTGGAAGCCGCAATATAGAAATTTCAGGATTACAAAAGTTCCAGAAGAACGTTTTAATATATAAGCATCTACCTACGAACCGCAATTCAGAAATAGTGAGTATAGTCCAAGACAAAGTCAATTAAATCAAAATTTTTGTCTTAAATTTTTGACTTTACATTGATGTGTCTAAAAACGAAACATACATATGATTCTGTTTCAAGCCCCCGGAAAGGTGTTGAGACAAATTAAGTTTTTTTTTAAATTACGCAAAAACGCTTGGAGTCACATAAAGAAGTTTTCGGGGGTAAATACATAAGAGATCATTATTTTATCGATAAATACATTATTAATTGTATGAAAGTTTTATTGTCATGGCAATAAATCGAGAATCAAGAGAGTGAAAAAATCACGAGATCTTGCTCGAGTGATTTTTTCTACTTCTCTTGATTCGAGAGTTTTTGCCGTGACATTAAAATTTGAATACAATTTGTAATGTATTTCTCGATTTAAAAAAAATGATCTCGGATGTATTTTAGGGAGATTAATAGACAACTACATAAATGCAGACAATATAATTTGAAATAGAAGCTTTAATGCAAAAGTTAACAATAAATATTTCAAATTAATAGAAATCATATCAAAATAACTATATTATTGTGTAGCATTTGACTGATCTTTAGTAAGATACATATTCTGAACATGATAGCACTCAAAGTACAGCACATTCTACTGTTTCAAATGAAACTTACTGTTTCTAGTTAATTCCACAATATATTGAAAAGAGTGTTTTAAATGAAACTCACGGTTTCTAGTTAATTCCACACTATAATAAAAGGGCTAATAATATCTAAGCTTCAATATTTGTAATATCACATCTTCTTCTTTTTTCTATAAACATATATATTAAGTCAATCACAAGTTAGGTCACTTCTTGGTCTAGCCAAAAATAACTACTAACATCAGGTAGGCACCAAATGAAATGTAACTTCTGTCATTCTGACGATGATATTGATTTATCGAAACAATTGTCAATTTTTTAGAATTTTCAATAACTTTTATTATATTGTGGAATTAACTAGAAACTGTGAGTTTCATTTAAAACACTATTATGAGCAGATTCCACGAAGTAAGGGTCGAGACAGTTAATTTCATATTGAGAAGATTTAAAAAATTCTAAAATAATTGACAATTGTTTCGATATTAAATATCATCGTCAGAATGACAGAAACTACAGGTCATTTGAAGCCTATCTGATGTTTAATAATTATTTTGGCTAGACAAGGAAGTGACCTACCTACTGATTGACTTAATATATTTTAATAGAAAAAAGAAGAAGAAGATGTGATGTTACAAATATTAAAGCTTAGATATTATTAGCCCTGTATATATTTTTTCCAATTAAGATCAGTATAACTGTGCAATGATATAGAAAACCAGGAAAACTATATCTGCTGATCTTTACAATGATCACTTAAGAAGACAGTTTAAGACAGTGTCTTCTAATTTGTAACTCTTCAATGAAATCCAGTTCTTGTTTCTTATCACAAATATGTAGTACTTCTAGTTCTGTGTTAAGTGATAATTGTAAAGTTCAGCTGATATAGTTTTCCTGGCTGTCTATATCATTGCACAGTTATACTGATCTTAATTGGGAAAAAGATATCCAGGATATCGCCATAGGAATAATAATAAATAATAATTTTAATTATAAAGCAGTCGGAGAATTTGTTGGTGGTGTATAACTGGCCAAATATGGACTATATCGCTTTAAAATCAGTAGGGCAATTTGTTGCTAGCCAATCGCTACTAAAACAAAACGAAGTTCAATTAAAAAACACTCGGGGAATTTGTTGCTGGTGTATTACTGGCCAAATATGGACTATATCGCTTTAAAATCAGTGTGACAATTTATTTGCTTGCCAATTGTTACTAAAACATAATGAATTTCGTGAAATAGTTTCTTTGACCATAATCCCATAACCTGAACTTACATAATGAATTTCATTTAAAAATCAGTCGGGGAATTTGTTGCTGGTGTATTACTGGCCAAATATGGACTATATCGCTTTAAAATCAGTAGGGCAATTTGTTGCTAGCCAATGGCTACTAAAACACAACGAATTTCAATTAAAAAACACTTGGGGAGTTTGTTGCTGGTGTATTACTAGCCAAATATGGACTATATCGGTTTAAAATCAGTAGGCCATTTTGTTGCTAGCCAATGGCTACTAAAATACAACGAATTTCAATTAAAAAACTCTCGTGGAATTTGTTGCTAGCCAATGGCTATTAAAACACAACGAATTTCAATTAAATAACACTCGGCAATTTGTTGCTGGGCAATGACTACTAAATCACGATGAATTTCAATTAATATGAGATAAGAGATATTTTTTGCACGATCATCTTGTAGCAACAAATTCCTGTGCTATTTTTTAATATTACTTTTTTTTATAGTTATAGCGTGTGGTTACGCTAGCTGAATATCAAATAATAGTAAGGGGCGAGGAAATCGGGGTGAGGGATGATTTTTTATTGGATCGGTTGTGTAATTTTTTTACCAACAAATTCCTGTGCATTTAGCCTTTTCCAATATAACTTATTTTTATTGTTATAGCGTGTAGCTACGCTAACTTAATATCAAATAACAGTGAGGGGTGGGGTTATCAGGGTAAGGGATAATTTTTTGCAGGATCGATTAGTGTCATCTTTTAGCAACAAATTAGCAACACATACCTCTGCACTTTTATAATATTTGTTATTTTTATAGTTATAGCGTGTGGCTACGATAGCTTAATATCAAATAATAATGAGGGGTGGGGAAATCGGGGTAAGGAATGATTTTTTGCAGGATCGGTTAGTGTAATATTTTGTCGCGTGAGTTTCTTCCCCGGCCTGAGACTCGTCCTCAGGTAGTGGTATTCGGCCTCAATTAAAGTATTTTCATAGCTAACCCGGGGATGGGGTGAACAATCGATATAATGCCAATAATATTATATATATAGAGGAAAAATCGCAACGTTTGGAAGATATACAAAATTTACCTAAATTATTTGTTGATAATCGTAAAAAACTTTAAGATGCTTATTTTAGGAATGCTAAATATTATAATTTGGGAAAACGTGACGTCGAATATCATATAGACAAACTTTAGGAACGGCATTTCGTACTTTCTTCTAAAATTAATAATTTCAATGATAAAATTTGCTAAAAAGTATATGCCGTGTGTCGTAAATAAGGTAATTTCCTAATTAGTATATAATTTAAAAGATCTTGATAATTTCCATTTATCTGATCTAAAACAAACTTTCTCAGATTTTGACCATAATTTACCTGATGATAACGGCATTAACAGAGGCGGATCAGTCAATGAGGACTACATAGACCCGAATGATAGTGATTAGAAGACTACTGCTTTCATAGTATTTCAGGGTACCAAATATATTAGATAGTGTCGAGGTTTTGGGTAGCCTACCCTTGGTTAAGAGTTTATCATTTCCTTGACCTTTTCCCTCATTTCATTATATTTGGATTCCCACGTGTAGTTCAGTATTGAATATGTTGTTTTTTGTTATTCCTTTTAACTTATTGGAAATGACCTGTTTTTGTTAATGTTTTGTATATATCTGTTAATTTTACTCCATTGCATTAATGTAACCTATCAGTATATGTTTTTTCTGTTGTCTCATAGATTTTGACGTTGCTATTTAGCTAAACCTCACATGTATGTTTCAAATGAGTGATAATTAGCATTATAAAAGATTTTTTGAACTTTATATTTTTGCATAAGGTTTTTGAATTCTCTGCTAATGAATTGATCACCGTTATCGCAAAACATGACTTTAGGAACACCAAAAATTAAGAATACATGATTTTCTAGAAACTTATCTATACTTGCAGCTGTAGCGTTAGGACTAGGGTGTACAAAAAAAACTTAGTAAACCAAATCAGTAACTAATGCGAATATATTGCCTTGTTTGGATCTAGGGTAACATACAATTATATCAACACTAGGCCACTGAAAATGAAAATTTATATTTTTGTAAGAACCCATAATCCCAGCTTTAGGTAAATTTGTGCTTTTACAGGAGGAACAAATTTTACATTTTTCTATGTAACGATAACTATTTTTCCGAAGTTTAGGCCAATAATATAAATCCGATATACGAGACATTGTTTTAGAAAATCGTAAGTGACTACCAGATACATCATCGTGAAATATTTTAAGAACATCATTACGATTGTTCGAAGGGACGACAATTTTCCAATCTGATAAGTTACTTTCGATAGAATTATGAGAAAAAACTTGCTTAAAGAGAATATTATTTATGACTTCAAATGAGGGATAATTGTCTGGATTATTTTTGATTTTATTAACCATAGAAAGATACCACTTGCCTGGTTTATAAGTAGAGACGTCTAACACAGAGATTTCATTAACACAACGAAAAAGAGCATCACTTACAAACATTGTGGAACCTTTGCTATGTTTATTGACAAAATCAAATTGAGACAATCTGAGAGCTAAGCGAGCAAATTTTCCACTAGGATTAATAAATTCACTACAAATTTGGGGCCCCACGTTCGGCGCCACTGTCACGTGAGTTTCTTCCCCGGCCAGGGACTCTTCCTCAGGTAGTGGTATTTGGCCTCAGTTGAAGTATTTCCATAGCTAACACTGGGATGGGGTAAACAATCGATATTAAATTTGACGCCACCAGTTTTTCAAGGTATAATAACTTTAATTAAACAAAAAACTAAAAAGGTGAAAAACTGAAAAACCTTGTAAGTATTTACTTTAACTCAACAAAACGAAATACTGAAAATATTTTAATGCGATGGTCTAAGTTAATATAAATTGCTGAAAATCAAATATCGAAAGGGTTCAGCAAATTATATTTATTCATAAATCAATAAAATAATTCACATTAACTACATATCCAAAATACAAGACGAATACGAACGCAGTTATATAATAACAATCTCCAATTCTAGATTTCCATGAATTGAGTATAAGACAAAGGACTTAACTTGGTGAGGTTATGGAATTATTCAGCTGTCAGCTAGGTCCTAGTAGATGGAGATGTGCTTAGTTCATCCCGGCAGGTTCCCTGTTGTCTCTAGTTTCTAGCGGTGTTGTCTAGTTCATAGGGCCTACCTAGGCAGCAAATATGTGAAACCATCACAATATACTTCTGATTATTACTGATTGGAAGAGACTTTTCCTATGTACGATGTCGTTTAAATACACAAAATTTTGAAGTCAAACAATTTTTTCAATTTCGAATCAATAGTCCGACGAAATTAAAATATTATAGTCCGACGGAAATCGTAACAGCCGATCGGCTTATTACACTTTAAGCAACAAATTCCTGTTCATTTTTTTAATATTACTTATTTTTATAGTTATAGCGCGTGGCTATGCTATCTTAATATTACGCTAGCATCGTTTGCGTTTTCTTGGAAACGGCATTAGCAACAAAATCAAACTCAGCGTTACAAATTAGCAACAAACTAGCAACAAATTATTAGCCTGATCCGAAGGGTGCCCTGTAAAATGGGCTACGCTAGCAAAATGTACATTCCGCTGCGGCTGTGTGTCTGTCTATCTGTTCGCGATAAACTCAAAAACTATTGAACGTATTTCTTCCATGTGGTTTTCACCAATAGATAGAGTGTTTCACGAGAAAGGTTTTGTGTAAATTGGTTAAAATCACTACATATTATAAAACAAAGTCCTCCGCCACGTCTGTCTGTCGGTTGGCGCAAAATTCAAAAACTACTGAATGGATTTTCATACAGTTTTTACCAAATAGATAGAGGAAGGTTCATAGGTATATAGTTAGTCAAAGTTTTGTGTAAATTGGTTGAAATATAACGATAATTCTTGGTTGGAAGTGTCGGAAAAAGTGAATCCGCATGGGAGCTTTAATCGAAAACGCTGCTTAATTCGTTTTGCAAATCAATGTTATGTTACATAAAATAAAGAACATTTTGATAATACTGCACGGTGATGGATAGCGTTTAGTTGCTTATCTCGTTCTTCAGCATTTAATGTAAATAAATGGACATTTTACTGTTAACTTTCAAGGTCGCATTTTTGTTTTGTGTTTATTGTCTAATCGAAGTCAGAATGATAACTATTCAAATTATGTTAGAAATAACTATAACCAATATCAATATTGCTAGCAACGACAGAACTTTCCAAGCCAACCATTTGATATAAAGCCACAACCACAACAACCTCGACATTATCCGACTAATGCGCAAAAGAAATGTTTTCAGGCCACACCAAATACTTGTACATAATTTACCTAGACCGGAGCCTATGTCGACAACGTCAAGAAATTTTACGGATTCTCCAAGGAGAAATAATAATTTTATAAATCGTAATAATAATAATTGTTACTGGTAATAATAATTATGATAATAATAGATTTAGAAGTACTAATAATAATTATTTCCAAAATAATAATCAAAATCCGAATTTCATATCCGAAGAATTATATAACAATGATTATGGTGAAACGGAAGAAGTAGTTGATTTAGCAGATTATTTTGAAAATTTCGCTATTACAAAAGAAAATGACAATCAAGAACAAAATCAAAATTTTCGGAATGCTCCTCAGAAGGTAGCAGAAATTAAAATTATTTCAAATGAACCGTTAGATAATTTTGAAACGTTCGTTTATACAGGACAGAAAGACATTCAAGAACCGTTTGAATACATTAAAATAAAAAACCCAAAATTTAAATATCTTCCAGATAATGAAATAAATTTTATACCTGATTTGTCAAATTTATTTAATATTGATAATGTTATAGAAAATAACGAAATTGAAAATAATGAAGTAGATTTAGTACCTGATTTATCAAATGTATTCTATGTTGAGATTAGTGTAGAAAATAATTTAATTGAAAACAATGAAAATGATATTAATAAAATTTATATTTCTGATATTCAATCAACAAATAAAAGTATTTTATTGAATGACATTGATTTCAAAATAAAAAGAAATACAAGAAAAATGGATAAGGAGATAATGGAAGCAAATGAAAATATACAGATTCTTATGTAAAAAGATGTAAGTCAAGTGAACGGAAATGATACGACAAATGAAAACTACAACAAGAAGATAGAAGAAGACAATAAAATTATAAATAATGAAATGGATGAACGAAACAAGAATATATATGAAACTATAAATAAGAAAATAGAAGAAAGTAATAATAAAATGAATGAAGATATAGAGAAGAATAGAAATAAGAATATAGATGAAATTAATGGGAAAATAAATGAAAATATAAAGAAGTATAGAAGTAATATAATTGCTGATGGAAATAAGAAAGTAGAAGAATTTAACGAGAAAACAAATGAAAATATAAAGAAGAATAGAAGTAAGAAAATTGCTGACGGAAATAAGGACATAGAAGAAGGTAACGAGAAAATAAGTGGAAACATAAAGAAGAATAGAAACAAGAAAACTGTTGATAGAAATACGAAGGTAGATGAAAGTAACAAGAACGTAAACAAGAGAAATGAAAACAGAAGTGTACGAGTAAACAAGAAAATTCTAAATCATGAAAATACAATAAGAAGACGAACATATATTCAAGAATTGCAAGAGTTAATAAGAAAGTATTGGGAACACTTTGCTTTAAGGTGGTACTCAATACAAGAAGTTATCAAATGGCATGATACATATGGAAATTCTATGTACATATGTAATTAGATTAGATAATAGTAATTAATATCATAATAATAATAATAATTTTCAAAGCTAGAAATAAGAAGAGATATAAGATTAGATATAAGAATTAATATCATAATAACAATAATAAAAATCTAAATACTTATTATTTAGTTACTGTAGAACTATAAATGAATAACAATACAATAATTAGATATAGAAATATATAGATAATGATAATAATTTTCAAAGAAATAATATGAAATATTCAATTCTTTCGTTTAATGATTTTATTCATTATTATTTAAGTTCATATCAGCTAGTTACTAAAAACAATAATATAATTAGATATAGGATTATATATATATATATATATATATATATATATATATATATATATATCATAATAATTTTGAAAATAATAATATGAAACATTCAATTTTTTATTTTAAAATTCTATTCATTTTGTTAAAATGTAAATTGATAATCTCGATTCGATAATTCAAAAAGGAATTGATTATTTACCAGATTTATCATATTTAGATAACTTAGAAAAATATTCTAGGAAATGAAAGAAAATAAAATAATAATAAGAAAATTAATATAATATCAGACATTCAAATAAAACCACCAAATGATTTTGTACAAAACAATTTTTTCTAGATTTGAATTAATCCCATGATTAAAATAATATTTTTTTAGTTTTAAATAATTTTATTTGATCTGAATGAACACTTAATATTATCTCATTAAATACAAAATCACAAAGAATTCTCCAAGTTATTATACAAAAAATTTTAGAGATAAAAAAATTTACCAAAATATAAGAAACCAGAAATCATTAAAGATTCAAAAATAATTTTAGAAACTAATAAAAGAATTTATTATAAAAAAAATGTAATTAAAAAATCAAAAACTAATTCAAACAAATTGTTACAGTAAAATGAAATTGATGATAATGGTAACCCTGTTCCTGATTTATCATACCAAATGCAAAACCGAAGACGTACAAGTTACCAAATTGAATAACTTAATATTACCAATTAGTTTAGGATTATGTACGCTTATTTATACTAAACATACTTTTATATATTATATAAATTTAAAAGAAATAAGTAAGCAAATAGAAACAGTTGAACAATATTTCTACATGTTAAGAAGTAGTCTAGTAGAAGCTAATGCAACAAACCCTATTTCATACCATAATTTGGCTGAGCAAATGATGGAAAGAACGAAAAGTTTAATCAATACATTGGATAGAAAATATTTACCCTCATATTAGAGCAAAAAGAGGAGTAAATGCTGTTGGAAAAATTGATAAATGGCTTTTTGGTACTCTTGATTCAGATGATGAAGAGAGATACGATAATGCTATAAATATATCACAGCAAAACCAAAAACAAATAATTCACGAAGTTAATATGCAAATATCTTTAAATAAGAAATTAATCGATCATTATAATAAATCATTAACTACCTTGTGGCATAATCAACATAAATTACAAGATAATTTGGAAAAATTTCATATATCAATAGAAAGTAAAATAATAACTTTAAGTAATTTTATCATCTTTTATAGTACGATTTCACAGATTAACTTGGATTGTCAAAGTTTAATAACGTTAATTGACAATATTGAAAATTCCATTACATTTTCCAAATTAAACTCTATTCATAGTTCAGTGATTCCAAATCAAGAAATTGTAGAAATGATGTATTTACATACAATATATGAAGAGGAACAAATTCCGAAATTTAATAATATTTTAACATACTATCTATTCTTGGGTTCTCAAGTAACTTTTTCAAAATCAAAAATAATTTTTGCTGTTCATGTACCCATCCTGAAATCCAAAACTGCAGAATTTTATCACTTATACCCCATCATTCAAAACTACAAAATATTTATCCCATTACAACCTTACTTGGCAAAAACTCCTGAAGAAAAAATTTCAATAAAAGAAGAGTGTCCGAAGAAACAAGAAATGAGGTCAAGAGATAATTGTACTCTGGAAATATTAAACGGCCATTCTCCTACGAACTGCTATGCTAATGACGCTCACCTTCAAGAAACTATAATAGAACAAGTCACAAATAATGAATTTTAATTATTCCAAATTCAGTGATAAAAATATTAACAAGATGTACTTCTGATCAATATTTGGAAATTAATTATCCATCAATCATCCGAATTCCAGAAGATTGCAAGATTCAAGTTGGAGACGAAATATTTTCAACCAACATCCAAATTAGAAAAGGAAAATCAATAATATTGCCAAAATTAGATTCAAAGTTTTTAGAAATTCAACCATATAATTCACCAAACTTAACTAAAATAGATTTTGAAGGATTATATGAAATTAATAAAATTGCTAAAAATATAAAACCTATTCAAGAAGTAATAATTCCAAATCAACATACAACAATTAGTTTATTTTCAATAATTTTAATTGCATAAGTATAATAATATTTTGGTTCATACGAAAATTCCGAAGAAGTAAAAGAAGAAACAAGAAGATCTTAGGGATGGAGGAGTTATAGAACTAGAAACTTCTATAAATCAATAATAATATTATGTTACTGTAAATAAGATAAGAAATGCAGAGTTAGCTTTGTTTTAGTATATATATTCATATTCATTATTATTCAAGTTGTTGTTGAAATGGGTTGTTGAATATAAGTTGTTTGGTTTAAGTCGTTATAGTTATTATAGTTGGTTAGTAGTTGAGATACTTTTGTTTAGCATTGTCGGTTGATCATTAGTTTTGTAACAAGTATTATAATTTCAATTATATTTTGAAAATAAAGTTTTTTAAAAATAGTTTTCGGTGTTAAAAAATATATAATTTGGGTCAGCTACTTATGTTAATAAATACTAAATAAAGTTTAATTTAAGTTAGGTAATATTATATAAATTCCAGACTTCATACTTTAGTATGACCTGGTAAAGTCACCGTTAGTCAAGTTTATAACCCGACCATTCTCCTGCACTGTACGGAGAATGCACACACATATTTCTAGCCCTAATACTTCAAAATATGCCCGGCAGGCTTTGGATCTCAGTCTAAACGACCTGAGTTCATAGACTCTCAAAAATGTTAAGCTTAAATATGGCAATGATAGATTTCATCTGGTAACACCAGAGTCGCTAGTCCTCAATAGTGACCCTCGTATTAAGTGGAGATATAATAAATGTTGATCAGTGATTCTCAAAATTTTCTTTTCTAATAAGAATTTTAAATTTTGGGCGGCAAACTGAACTAAAATATATATTTAAAGGACTCCCACTTATAATAAACTGTGCATAATAATTTCCAGTATAAAATGCAACGATCAAAAATGTTTATTAAGTCATACAATACAAAATTAATTATATAGATCAAGGGAGTACTATGAAGGGATCATCTAAAACGTCAGCTTAAAAAAATTGCCGATACTCTTTGTGTCGCCAAGTTAGCAATACTGTCCTTTATACTCACGCGAAGTTTGAGTTTGTTTACAGTGCTTACTTTCTTCACTTCATCTCAGGTGTGTTTTGGGATATTTACAACGGATTAAACAAAAAGAATGTATCCAATTTTGTATCCAATCAACTTTATTAAAAACACGTGCCTATGAGTGATACAGGATATTCAAAAGCACTTGAGATGTGGTGGAAGATTTGCCTCGTTTTGAAAAGTTTGACATACAAATCAGTCAACAAACGACGTAGTGACGGCCTACATTGAGAATTAATACTGTAAAGTTTAGTCAAATTCATTTTTTGTTAAAGAAAGTGTATAATGATCCATCAAACATTTTTTGCTCTCCTGTTATTAAATACGATAACCACAACTGAGTTTTGTTATAAAATTACATAACCAGCATTATTTTCGATGATTGTTATAAAATTAATAGAATATAATGAAATTTCACTGATGGATGGTCATTGAAATAGTAATAAGCATATTTGGTAATAGTCCCATTGTAAAATTGAGCGTGGGGAAAGTAATTTTGGACAGAAATAATGCTCTATAATAAATCGTGAGAAATACAAGGCATTAAATTGATGGGTGCGATTTATTACTAACTATTAAATAGGCAATAAAAAACAATGGGCAAATTTGAACGATCTCAAATTAACTGAAGCAACAATGGGATTCTGTGACGAATATTAGAAACTTTTATTGAATTAGTTTGATGCTATTATTTAGATCAGAGATTAAATGAGGTTGTCACTAAATTAGACACTACTGGGAAAAACAAGTTTCACAAGCTGCCTCTACTGAAAGAGGAGAAATGGTAACATTTGTGGGAATCATTACTGCATCTGCCTACCTCCTGCCTATGTTTTTCCCAAGCTCAGAAATGTTGAGGATTTTATAGCTGATTCTCCAGTTTCAAGCCTAGTATTAGGAAACAAGTCTGGCTGGATAACTGCCTTGTTGTTTCCTTCTGTATTAAAGCACATAGATAAACATACACGCTGCTCTCGTAGAACCACGAGTCACATGTCAGTCTAACAAGAATCAAATACTGCAGGGAAAATGGAATTGTGTTAGTAATACGGATGCGCCGATGCATGGTTTGGCCGAATAACCGAATACCGAATATGGAATATTCGGCCGCCGAAGTATAAACCTTTACGAAGGTATAAAAAAGAAATTTAAAAACAAGTGGATAAAAAAATATTTTGTCACAATACAATATAATATAAACTCACCAAAAATTAAATATTTTAATGAAAATAAATAAAATTTTAAACTGCACTTTTTATTTCGCGTATTTGTTTTATGTATGTATAAAAATTAAAAAATATATTTGAATATATTCTGTATACGTCTATACTATAATGAAAGATGATTAGTAATAACATAAAAAAATTAATTTTTTAATTTAATAAGTCTCTGGCCTCCGTGAATAAGCAGATAAGTCCATAAAATGGCTAAAGTGAGATATTTTCATGTTTATTTATTTGATATTGATCCCCAGCAAGTGAATAAGCAAATAAGTTAAAAGGTGTATTTTTGTGGCATAGACAGCTACGTGAATATTTAAACATCTCAATAAATTTTGACTTTTATAGTATAACTTAACTTGTCTTATTTAAGGCAGAATTTTTATTTTGTTAATAAGCCGATAAGTCAACTTATCGGGTTATTCACGTCTGAACACGTAAGATCTGAATCGCACAAATACACTTATCTCATTATAGACGCCTTCCGATTTTTGCAAGACTTGTACATGTGTGTACATGTCTGTTTATTCACGCTTTTCAATTCAGTTTGTATTTTGAAGTAGTGTCAGCCACATGCAGTCTGATGAGTTTTGATAATACCGGTCGGTATTCTGTGTTTTAAAGTGCATATTTAATAATTTTTGTGATAAAACAAAGAGTTTTCTAACAATGCATAGAAGAACATCACATATTTTGTCTCTGTGCAAGAAACAACAAAGCGGTACAGGTAAGTTCCTAAAAAACTGCCCGTTGGCTGGCGACGCCCATGTTACTGTCATGTTGTTTATTTACAGATCAACCAGATGTCGAAGAAGATAGCAGAAATCGTCAGTTCGTATTCCAGAATGAAATAGCTTCGGAAATATCAACCTATCAGCGAAGTCGAGAATGGGTTTCAGCACAAAACTCACTCAAGCCCTGTAATGAAACTGTTGTAGAACATAATTCGGTAGCCCAGAAGGAGTTAAGTTCTACAGACAACCAGGTGCCAACCTCTAACGTAGACGTGAACAATTCAAATTTGTTTGACAATTTTGAAATACCAGTTATACAAGATCTTTCAAATATGGAACACTATGCTCCTAACATTGACGGCAATATAAAAAATAATGTACTTGAAAATACTGATTTTTCTGCTTTCTGTGTTGACAGTACTACTTTGACAGATGGTTTTCTTCACATTGAAAAAGAGCAGACTGAAGCTGCCGTGTATTCTGTAAAATCCTTAGTTGAACAAACTACTCGAAAAAGAGCACGAAGAATAGGATTTTTCTGACGACGATAGTTTAGTAGATCCAAATTTCGTTGTTGGAAATACGGATGCTTCTTCATCAGAACCGGTGGCCAAAAAGAGAAAGAACAAGAATGCCACAATGAATAATGAAGGTATAGGAACAGAAATTTGCCTAAATGTAAAAAAGAAAGGTTGATCAAGGAAACAAAGGGAAATGGCAAAACTTTTAAGAAATACTGGTAAAGAGTATGTAGATGAGAAGGGAAACACTGTTAAAGCTAGCATTATGAAACCACTTACCGATTGCAGAATGAAATGCAAGAATAGATTTTCAGATGAACTTAGACATACCCTCTTCAAAGAATATTGGAAGCTCGGTCAGCATGACAAAAGAACTAACTTCTTGTCTTCCCTGATTTGCATTTTCGATAAAAAGACTACTCGAGTAAGAACTTATTCTGATAGGGTTCGAAACTATTCATGCCAGTACGAACTTTCAGTAAACGGAGTAAGAGAGCCAATTTGCAAAAAATGCTTTATTGATGTTTTCGGAGAAACAAACGCATTTGTAAATCAGATAATACTAAATAGGCAATTCTCCATATCCACCATAATTGAAAATGATCAAAGAGGACGAGATGCACCAAAGAATAAATGGCCTGAGGAAGTTTTGGCTGATGTGGTGAAACACATTCAAAGCTTTCCTGCATATGAAACTCATTACTGCCGACAGACGACATCAAAAAAGTATCTTCAGTCAGATTTAACTATTTATAAAATGTATTCTCTTCATAAAGAGAGTAGAGAAAATTGTGTTTCACAAACAATCTATGCAAGAAATTTTCATAAACTTGGATTAGCATTCAAAAAACCACAAAAGAACACCTGTTACAAATGTGGCACATTAAAAATGAAAATTATGTATGCAAATGAAGATAAAAAGGCCAACTTGATTTTGGAACAAAATAATCACCACATTTTGGCTAAAGAAGCTTATGAGTCAAGAGTAAATGACAAAAAAATTGCGAAAGAAGATAGATCAGTAGCTGTATTTGCTTTTGATCTGCAGCAATGCTTACCCACTCCTTACCTTAAAACATCAATTTCATTTTACAAAAGGCAATTATGGACCTATAATCTCACCGTCCATAACTTAGCCACAAATGAAGCAACCTGCTATCTATGGGATGAATCTGTTTCGGGAAGAGGTGCGAATCAGGTAGCGTCTTGTCTATATCGTCATATTGTGGATCTTCCTAGTGATGTGAGAAAAGTGTGCTTTTACTCGGATACATGCGGGGGTCAGAATAAAAACACCCACGTAGCTGCTATGTTCATGGCAGTATTACGTGAAAAAAGTTCAATACAATCTATTGATCACAAATTTCTGGTTCCTGGCCATACGCATATGGAATGCGATGTGAATCACTCAGTCATCGAAAAAGCAAAAAAAAAGAACCACAATGAAAATAAATCACCCTTATGACTGGGTACAGCTAATAAGGGGATGTAAAAGCACTAAACCATTTAAAGTAAAATTAACGGAATGCTATGATTTCTTAAATTTTGCCGATTTATTAAAAAATTGTTTTGTAAATAAAAAGATTTCTGAAAGTGGTAAAAAATTTCTCTGGAAAGACTTGCAATGGGCACGTTATTGTTCGGAGAACATTGTTATACTTTATTATAAATAATCTCTAAAAAGTGAGGAGAAATTTAAATCAGTAAATTTTAGACGTCGTGGTAAACAACTATCAGGTGCATTAACTGTTTCAAAAATACACAATGGACCTATTCCAATTAACAAAGAAAAAAAAGGATATCATGGCAGTTTTACATCTCATAGATAAACAATTTCATCCATTCTATGAGAACTTAAAGGTGGCTGATGTTCCAGATACCGATCCAGATTTGATTGAGGTTGATCCCGATGAACTAATTTCCATCGATGAACTGATGTAAATTGATTATTTCCATGCTCATTACTATTGTTTGTCTCAGGTTTTAGTGTTGTATATTACCTTATATTATAAAATATAATGTTCGTGAATAACATACTATGTATGAAAATAAATATGTTTATTTCAAATATCTTGAGTTATCATTAAAAACTCAGTTGTGAGTAACCGGATAAGTCGATTAAAATTGTATTTGAAAACTAATATTTCAAAAATATGTTTCCAATGACAAATCTTATGCTCCAGAATGCAGAAATATTATCGAATATACAACAAATAGGTATTGCGATTTACCACAACTCTCCGAAATGTTTTTTGGCTCTCCTGAACAATTTCTCAAATTTGACTTATCTGTTTATTCACTGAGGCCAGAGAAGTGCCCTCTCGAGACATTTGTTGTTGATCTAATTTGCATTCTGCAATTTTTTCGTTATCACTTAAACTGTAAATGTTCCAAATATCACTTTTCTTACTACTGATGTTTATGAATTATCGTTTTTTTACAATAATTAATTATGTTCTTTAATATTAATATTTGATACGTATCCTCAAACAACATCTCTGAATACTGACAATCTACACTGAGTGAAATGATCACGGCGCGACGGGCGAAATAAACAACACGGTTTCCAATCATGTATTGGTCGAATATTGG
This sequence comes from Galeruca laticollis, assembly GCA_963921935.1. NCBI lineage: Eukaryota > Metazoa > Arthropoda > Insecta > Coleoptera > Chrysomelidae > Galeruca > Galeruca laticollis. The sequence goes on along the minus strand of OY998178.1, from coordinate 107,279,454 downwards.
TATTGCTTCGGCTGAATACCGAATACTTAAGAAATATGCCTTATACTGAAGCAAAACCGCAGCTTCGGAACATCCCTAGTTACTAAGTTTCGCTCCCCATCCAACTCTTCGAATGTAGCCTTTATATGTTGGAATCCCGGCAAAATAATATCTGACAGAAATATTCCTTATCTTACTCATCGCGCATATCTAAAGCCTTCACATACGAAAATATCATAAGTAGTTTTAAAACCACTGGAATATGGCCAATGAATCGATTCGCGTTTAGTAATGAGGATTTCGCGCAAAGCGTCATTACCGATCAACCCTTACCTAAGGAAAATGCAGAAAATTGGAAGAATAACGTAGCAGATAGACTTATAGAGGATAAAGAAGACCAGAGTAATAAAATAACAAAGAAAAACAAAACAATGACCGTGATAATTTGGAAGAAAATAAAGACTATTATTTGGTGAAAATTTTGCAGTGGATATCAGGAAATAAATGATGACAATAATCACACCAAAGTAACACAATAATCAATAATACATTTCCCCTACGCAATTAGAAAAGAAACTAAAAACAAACGAACTCCTGGAATTTCAAGAATTTAACAGTGGCATCCAGAAAAAGAGCGATGGAAAAAATTGAGGAAGAGGAGTACAGGAAAAAGAAGGGCCTTAAAATAAATGTTATTGATATTAAATTGGAAACAACTTAAGAAAAAAGTCAGAATCGGAGGCGAGTTAGATTCGGAAAGTGATTATTTCTCTCTTATGTCTCTATGATTGCCTTAAATCCTCAATGTCAGCGTCTGATACCAAATGAATTTTTTTGATTCTGGGACTCCTTTGTCTCAAATTTTGCACAACGAATCCTAAGAGTGGTCTAAGGTCCCACATAAACATCATATTTTTCTTATTTTCAATCTAGTTTATTATTTTTTATGTTTTGAGCATCGATTTTTGCGATATTGTTGAACAAAACACGAAAAGAAACTAGATAGAAAATAAAACTAAGTTTATCCGAGACATTGCACCATTTTCAGGGTACATTGTGCAAAATTTGAGACAAAACCGTCTTAGAACAAAAAAGTTCAGGTCATTGATGTACCAACCTTATCCTAAATTTTTATTTGGCTAGAGAACGCAACAAGATTGTACGCCACTGTGTCATTCCATACGGTAGAGAAGGTGATATCATTTATCATATTTTTGTCTTAAAATCTAACTCGTAAATTTTGTTTGAAAAATTAATTTATTTTCAATATCCTTAACTTTTTTGTTCCTATTCCTCCTAAAAGTTTAACTTTGTAGTATTTATTTCAAATAACTACCAATTTTTTCTATCAAATAATTTTCCAGGTCCACTTCATTTGACTTTCAAAAATTTTCAATACTTTTCAAGTTATTTTTATCACTTTCTATAATAAAATTTTTTTAAACTCCCTAAATTATTTAACTTGTTTACAAAGACATAACCTCAAATTTTAGGTTAAAAATAAAAAAAAATTACTTTTTCTACGCCCTATCTTTAAAGTACCTTGTATTTTATCTGTTTGCAGCGCTTAAAGTGGTTGTTTATGGTTAGAGTGAAAAAAAAGTAGAAAAGCGTTAAAAAAACTTTATTTCACGCTTCCCATAAGCTAACACAATGAATCTTGGCTGGGCATCGAGGATGGACTTTCATGGAATTCCAATGTATGGAGCAAATCGAACTATGTACTTGGTTAGACAAAACCTCTGTATTACACCTTTCACTTGTTAAGGAATCTCTTCGCGCTGTAAGGGATATTCCTCCCCAAACCATTACAGATCTCCCATTGAATAAAGCCATAGGTCGTACGTGGCGCTGTCCATAGCGTTGGCTCAGATTTCTTGAACTAACTAACTAACTAACATACGCAAAGCGTATTATAATTTAATAAAATCACGATATGCTTCGAATGTATTTTTCTTCTCTGCTAACAGTGATATTTAGATGATTTTTTACGAGTACGTGGAGACCAAATGAAGTTATCTCGCAATATTGCAAAATAAGATAAAAAACACATAGGTAAATAGGTATATAGGTAAAGCGTTATAATTTTTCATAAAACTTTGATACAGTGATTCCATAAAAATAGACCTATAATGGAAAAGAAATTACCAAAATCCAATCAACGGTTCAGAAGAAAAATAGATTCAAACTTAACGTACATTTAAGGTGGCGCTTTAATTTTGGAGAGTAGTGTATATTGGAATTATAATATTTTTAGTCCAGTCTCTCGGTATCGTTTCTGTAGTCCATGCTTTTTTACATATCTTCCAAAATCACTTCTTACCTTCCTCGCCCAGCCATGTTATCATCTCAGGGTTAATTTCGCCTTCTCCCACAGCTTTTCTTATTTTAATGTTTTTAATCGCTTCCTCTATTTCCTATTGGGTTATTTCGTTGTGATATTCTTCCTTTTCTTGTATTAGTTTTTCCTTTTGATCATTATTTGTTTCAATTTCTTCTTCTCTAAATTTTTCCCTGAAATATTCTCTCCGTAATTTTGTTTTATCGCTTGTCTCTATATGTATTTGATTACTATTACCTTCTATTGCACATTATTCCCTTTTTTTTACTTCGTAGTGTTTTAATTCTGCTTCAGAATTATTTGTTATTTATTATGTAGTTTCGATTTAGTTCCTCTCCAAATTTCTCCTAACTTTTCTTTTTGCATCTTTTAATGCTAGTCTCGCTACATTTATTTTTTCTACGCCCTATCTTTAAAGTACCTTGTATTTCATCGGTTTGCAGCGCTTAAAGTGGTTGTTTATGGTTAGAATGAAAAAAAGTAAAAAAGCGTTAAAAAAAGTGCCATAACGTTAACTTTATTTCACGCTTCCCATAAACTAACACAATGAATATTGGCTGGGCATCGAGGATGGACTTTCATGAAACTTGGAATACGTATAATTGTAATTTACCGAAGGAGCTTAATTAAAATATCCCAAATTTCTATTTGAATTTTATTTTTTTGTATAGGGCTGTAGAAAAAATAATGTATGCAACATGTGCATAAAGTGTTTTTTTCACTCATGGAATTGCCGCACTTTTTTCCATTCGTGAAAAAAAGTACCACTTTATGCACTTGCTGCATCAATTACTATACCTTTACGATGTTTTAATCCCTCCATGAGTTTTTTGTTTCTGAGGCTACAAATGAATGATAATAACTTTTTATTTTGTTCCATTATTTAACAAAACAACACAATACTTTTTTCTGCTCAGCAGTGCTTCATCAATGCTTCTATGAAATGGCTTTGGTAAAAAAATTTAAATGAAATCTTGTTTGTAACGAGGACTTCACATATGAGATTTCAATTATGCCAGAATATTATTAGTTTTGAAAACTCTTACGTGTTACAGAAATACATATGAGTATTCATCAATCACAAAATTTGATCAGCCGCACATAGGTTTATTCATTTTTGCTTAAATGAATGTGAGCATTACATTCTATTATATAGAATTTTTCATAGGAGTATGACTAGGGCTACGCGGAAAGCAAAAATCTCATATGTAAAAAAATGCCACTTAGGAGGTTCATCAGAACAACCCTTATGTAACAATTTCTTTCATCGTTTTGCTTAGCAAGATGTAGATGGGTTTTCAGAAATTTTAAGATCTCTCTGCTTTGCAGCTAGATCTTGAGCAATGGCAATTCTTTTGCCTTTCATATTTTTGACATTTTGAAAAATCGTTTGCGTCTTAAGATATGAGGTAAATTCAATCTTAATTGGTCTTTCTTTGTGTCGTCCTAGTGTATAAATATTATTGAAAATAGATTGGATTAAAGATATATGTTCAATAAATTATTTAATGTTGTGATTAGCCATTGTTATATAAGCTAAAATGAGATTATTTTTCTATCGGTTTATTAGATTATTTTAAGTTTTCGGGGACTAATATTCTTACTACAAAATTTAAAATTGTACTACAATATACGACAACCACTGTTCATGGTTTAATTTGACAATTTTATTTTTCGTGCATTACAAGTTCTACTACAAAAAAATAATTTTACTACAATTATCTACATCGTTTGTAGTAAGTGTGAGCTTAAAATGATATTTTTTTATTAAATGAGGATTCAGGTTGATACAGCTTGCTTACCTCTTTTTTTCATTTCATACTCATATATTTCTTAAATTATTGAATATTTAGGAGTTATGTGATTAATATTTCATAAAAGTTGACGCCCCCAAAAATGTGGCGCCTGAAGCCCGAGCTTCCTAGGCTTCAGAGTTAATTCGGCCATGCACAAGATAATTAATTTCACATGATACACTACTTATATTTTATTACATTCTTGTCAAAATCAAAAACTCATCACTAACTTTACTACATAATTACCCACTTCATTGCTCCATTAAAGGCTATTAAAACATTTTGTATAAATCAAACTTTCAATATACCACAATTTATATACCTAATTATAACGATATTTTCATCTTTAGACATTCTCAATCGTTGCTAGCTTCCCAATAGCAACTTATTTAAAAGAAAGTTTAGCAAGTACTAATTAGTATCGGTATATCATTATTAAATTAAGCTCTATAATTTCAGTTTATGATGATTATATTGGAAATTAACTTCTCTCTGTAGAAACCGTTATTACGATTATCAATTTCCTAGTAATCAGTCCACTACTACCGTAATTGTAGTTATGGTCTTCAACCATTTCTAATGTTCACAGAATAGCTGATTTATTATTTCTCTCCGCATCAAGAATGACCGCAAAAACTGAATCTTATAATAATAAATTTGTTCGAATTATCCGTTCGAGAATTTCTGTACTTTTATTTAAAATGAGGTAGACGGATGGAAAATTGAAACAAATTGGTTTCAGCCGTTAAACTCGACCAGCGGAACCTACCTTACTATAAATTGATCACTGTAACGAAAAACCGAATGAAAAATAGCGAACAGCACTAATTGAGGCAAGAGCGGTCACTTTTTATTTACTTGATTACATATTTGATGCAATAGTCTAAAAAGCATGTAATTTTGTTTGTTTTTTATAGATATATAGAGGTTACCTGTTCGTTCGTGCAACCTGGTGACCCATTAAAGTTGGGAATAAAAAGAAAAGTCTACAGAGCTACGTAGTGGAGTAAAATCACAGTGAAATTATGAATTTAAGTGATACGGAGCGATCATCTTGCAAAGGACACTCTATAGCATTGGAAATGATGTTCTACAACTTTTTTTAATAGAACAGAACTTTTAAAATAGCCCCTACAGGCAGGCTCGTTGTAGCGTTAGAAACAAAAAGAGCAATATAAGCCAAACTTCATTACGATATGAAAAACCTCGAACAATACTTGGACTACATTATCGCAGCTAAAATGCGGTTAAACGCCTTGGAAGGAAAAGTGTTTTAAGTTTTGAATAAGAAAGATGTTTAGTTGGCAGAATTCATAAACTAGCAGAGGTGGGCATGTCAATAATCAGTAAAATTGTAAGAAGAAGAGTATTTTCGTATGCGATGATAATGAACATTCCTAATTCTTTTTTGATACTTCTGAATTAGCAGGAAGATAACATCTAACGGTTCATAAACAGGAAACTATATTGACCAAGAAAGGTGCTAAACTTATCCACTTGACATCGCCTGATCACGGAGAAAATGTGAGTATTGTGGGATGTGGAAATCCCTGGGGCAAGCTATCTTTGTAACTAGATGAACTCTGGTAAAACATTTTTAGTTATTGGTGCCACACTAACGATAGTCATTGGCAGTGTGCCAACAAATAAATGGACATGGCATTTTATCAAATAATAAACCTGGAAAGTTAAAGTAGGGTAAAATGTTTTAGAATACGGCTCAAAACAATTTTAGGAAAATGTAAAATTTGAATCATTGGCACCAAGTGGCAATAAATGTTACACAATTGTTAGATCATAGTCAAAGATTGGTACCCCGTAAAAATCCGATAAAACTGAAGAATGGAGGTTAGAATATATATTTTCTTGTTTATTATTTAATTACGAAACTCAGTATAGTTGATATCAGAAGATATCCAGCTAAAATATTACTAATTCAAAACATGTGTCCGCTAATGTTATTAAAACTTACCGAAATTTGCAGTGTCAAATTACACTGGCATACCCAGCAGTGTGAATTTAAACATCATTTCTTATAATAAAGAAATATTTGAATTTTTTTCATTATTCGTATTAACGCGATCACAGTGTTAGTAACTAGTGGGGTGCCAACAACTGTACTGTTTACCCGTATTAAATTTTTCAAAGCAAATATCAATAACAACGTTGGAAATGTTCGACACTAAATGTTTTGCTTTTATGATTTATTTTTGTACACAAACATATAAGTATATGGTGTACTCAACATTGTAGTACTGTGATTCTACAATTAATCAATTCAAATAATGATTATCGAAAATATCGATCACCGCATTTGCAAGAAGTAAATCACCGATAGCGCCTGTGATTTTCGATTCACAGGTGAAATATCGTGGTTACAGATATATCGCCCAACACGAGCATGTCGAGGTCATCGGTAACACGAACCTGTGAGCTTTTCCCCTTACCAAAAATCGCTCAATGCGGCTAAAGAAGTTTTCACTTCAACAATGGAGGCAGGAAATGCCATTAAAAAAAGAAGGGGTAGGCCAAGGAACGAATTGTATAGACCAAATAAACGAACTGGGGGCAAAAAGAGAAAAAACCTTAGATGAATTGAGATGGCAAAATATAGAAGACAGTAGAAGAAATGGATACAAGACGAACCGGAACCCACACTCTGAAAATGTAAAAGAAGGATTTTCTCAAAGTGTTTCGGTGTGAATTTGATAGAAAATAAAATATGGTTTCTCAATTTAAATTTATGGCGTCAAATCCTGATTAATTCAAATTTCAAAGACCCAGATATTTGGAAAGATTACACCATAAAGACAAAAATTTTTTTAATAATGTAATTCATATTTTTTTCTCACAATGTTGTAACTAGATGTTCGTTATGAAATGCGACAGGTTGTGTTCGTAATAAATTTTTTGTGAAGCTCCAATAAGATTTAAAGTGAAAGTATTTACAAATAATTAATAATCATGGCATCAATTAATTATTGCAAATGGGAAATATCATTTTATTGAAGACTACTTTACAAATGTCAAAGGTGGAATGCTACATTAAATGGAATCAACTATTTAGAAAAAATGAGAGCGCAAACAGTTAATTTATAAATCCATCAACATGTTAATCACGTTATTAACCTTATCATTATAAATTATTTGGATCATAAATATTAAATTATATCAATGCTCATTTGCCTTTAAATTGATTGTTACTACACCGATTTTTAAATCAGATACAAAATAACTGGCAATTTTTTTGTAAATAGATGAAGGGCCATAAAGAAAAATAAAGAAAACCCGATGCAATAACGCACTAAACCAACAAAATATTCTGATGAAAAAACAATATCAAATATATGTGAAATAAAAATTCATAAATTACGGGGTGCTTTTAATATATTGTAGATGGATTTCAAACTTTTAATTTTATGTGGAGTAATTTTTCGTAAATACTGTAATGATTTATGATATCATCAATTTTTAATTATATGTATTAATAATTTTTTATTTTAATTTTTCAATTTTATCTGACCCTTTCCCTGGGGTGGTTCTCTGGGGCTCTTTTCATTATATAGAAATAGACAAAGAAACTTTAATATAATTAAATTATTATTCTTCAAATTTTGAAAAATATACAAATTATAAAATCTAAATCTATTAACTACTTAACTAAAAAAACTTACTCATCATTCTATTGTCCGTATTTAAATTTGATTAGTCCAGTCTTTCATTAATACTTTCTCTTTGTTGTCCGTATTTTAATTTGGTTCGTGCACTCTTTCGCTAATACTTTTTCTTTATAGTCTATAAATACTCCAGCAGTTCCCAATTTTAAGTCTACTAACCGTTCAAAACTCCAGTTCCTTCAAACTGTCTCCACCATTACTGCTTCTTAATTCTTCCATTATATGTTTCTTCTTATTTCATTTTTAATTGTTTTAAATTTTTGATTTCTATTATTTTTTGTCACTAACATTTCTTAAAATATAATCATTACTTTCTTAATATCAAACTTACATTTTTTTAACAATTTTAAACGAAATTTTACGGATTAAAACATCCTTCTGCTTGATCATGTCACAAAATTAGCACTTTTTTCAACTCAATTCAACAAACTTTTCTTTTGTTTTTCGTTTCTATGGAAAAAGATTATTGTTGCACCAATCAGATTTGATAATTTGTTCAAAGCTTACTTACTAATTTTGTAATTCCGAACATTTCCGAATATTCCGAATTTTAAAGAATTTCATTTAATTTTTTTTTGCAATACTTTTGGCACACCCTGTATTGTCTATAAAATCAATATGGTTGAAAACCCCATTATATGTAAGATTTTGCACTATTTAATTTCTGATAAAATTTACCTGTCGAAATTGAAAAACATATTAAAGTTTAAAGAAAACAAAAGTCATTATAAGGTAGGGGATAGGCAAATTCCCTCCCATGAAAAAAGGGGTCAAAAATAACGGGTAAATTCGGTCCGTAATTTTGTTTTTACCTGAAACTGTATAGGTAAATTCGGTCCCGGGTAAAATATTTTAAGATTGGACCAGTGCAATAAAACTGTAATATTGAATAATTTTAGTTTTATTAAATTAAATAAAAATATTTACATTGTTGACAAAGTTTACATAAACGGAATTGATATGTCTATATATTGTTTATACCTATAAAAATATAACGTATTACATACAATTATATATTTAATAATATTAAGAAACCAAGTTCTCGAAAATTACGAAATAGGCTACAAGACACAGGTACATAATATTGCATACCTAATAATTAAACGCCACAGTGAAATGAGACACATTTAATAAAATGCAAACGACTTATTTCGTTTTTCGTATATGATTCAATCATTTTTGTAATAAATTTTTGACGGTTTTTAACTTTACTATCGGTAATTTTAGTATTCAAATGTACACTTTGTAATTTTACATAAGTTTCGATTTGAAACTGTTTAAGTTTATTAATAAAAAAAAATGTTTGGATGAGACTTGTAGAACGAATCGTTAAATTGTCTATGGAAAGATTCGCATGTATTCGTAGTCCGTGTTAGTTTGTAGCCCAAAGTGAAAGAGGAAATAGTGACTCCTCAGATATGTAATTATCTATCAATTAATCGGAATACATTTGAATCTTTTCATCGTCTGGTGCTATTGAGATCAGATCGAATACAAAACAATCGCTGATTTCTAGAGGATTTAAGAAAGTTAGGGCAAAAGTCATTTTTAGCCATCGCCCCGTATCGGAACATTCATCTTTGTAGGCAGATATTAAACCAATTTGCTGAATTTTTCTATACCATGCCTGCAAAAGAGGAAATCGACATCCGATTATTTGAGCTAATGGCCAAACTTGTTCTACAGCCTTATGGATACCTTTTTCAAAATCGATTACAATTTCAGAAATATATAATCTAACACTATTTTTTATGCAGATCTCTGTTACAATATTAAATAATTTTTAGTACGTTTCACTCCGTTTGTTGGGTAATAGAGAAAAAATCAGAGGAATATAGTGGCCGTTATAATACCCGTGTATCGTAAAAAACTGACAAAAAAATTGTGGGCAGTAATTAAATGTTCCATCTAAATATATTCGTCTGACTTTTCCGATAAATTGAATATTTGATTTACAAGAAAAGACGGCGATTTGATCAGCTGCATCATTAAAAAGTAAAAAATGTTCACCTCTGGATGTTTCAATGTTGATCTTCGCCAGAGTGTCGAAAGTTTGTTGAATACTTGTTGGCAATTGTGGAAGCAGTTTTCGACGAGCATTGTACAAATTCTTCCTTATTAACGCAACGTCTGACGTATTGATCGTTGAAGGCAGATTTTCTTGAAGCTCCCGGCGGATGATTTTTGCAGGCTTCTCCGATAAATCATCAATAGCCTTTCTATTACAAAAAGTGCTTACAATTTGGCGGTTCAACTGTTCTACATTTGTATTATGGCAATGATCCTTTACATGCTTTGTAGCAGTTACCTTGTCCACTTCACCCATACTAAGCAAATAAGATCTACACTTTTTATTTATACACGTCCACCGCTTTTCGCCACTTTTTAAAATTTTTTGAAAACTATACTTATAGTTATTTATAACTACTATACGCTTTCCTTTTTCACTCAAAATAATATTAAGATCCATGGTGCCAGACTACAAAGAATACTTGAATCGACTATGTAAACTAGGGAAACGTACGCAACTAAATGGTACATATTTCAATCCATTTCATGTATTTATATTATTCATTTACCTACTATTTTCGGAAAAGCCCATACTTACCATAATTACTTCATTCTACGAAAGAGATTAAGCTCCTCAGTATCGTAAAACTCTGGTTGGGAGGGAATTAACCTACCGATAAAAGGGTATAAAATTTTTAATTTAATCTGCTACCTGCTGGGACCGAATTTACCATGCCCCATAAGTTATTTAGTTATAATAAAAGAATCCCAAATCTTTGTTATAAGAAAATAACAAAGATATTTTTTTTTAAAAAGAAGAAAGTTTGGAACCACAGGAGGATGTGATTATTTATTTGGAAACAATAAGTGAGTTGAATTTGAGAATCCGAACGGGGAACATCTCCTGTGAGATCTCTCCAAAGATGTGTATAACAGCAATTGAACAGTGTAATTAATTAGTATAAGGCGTTATTCGGTATAGTCAAAGTAAATTCAGTGCGTGTGTTTTTCGAAAAATTATTCCTAATTCGAAAAAAAGGTGAAGAATCCTGAATCCTGAATTAGTGCTTGCAGTTGTACGAGGTTGCAGTTTTTTCCTGTCCAGATTTCTGGTGAGTCCGTTCCAGATTAATTAAATAGACTATTATTTCATCGAACATCAGGCTTTAAAACAAAATTGAAATTAGATGCATCTAACTATTGAAATTAAAAATTGAATTCAAATGACAACGAAATATGAGTATACTCATCGAACAATTAAACTAGTGGAAGGAATTATTAAAAAAGTTTTGGACATTTTTTGAAAAACTTAGAAACTTTTGAAATTAGATATTAGGTGTTTTTTTTTAGTTTGTACGTTGTTTTAATTTTAATTTATACGTAAATGATACGATTTCGTTGTTTGTAAAAAAAGAAAACTAAAATTGGAATTTGTTGATTTGGGTAATTGAATATAATCGTTAAATTAATTTTTCATTTGAAATCATTTAAATTATTTTAGAAACGTTCATAGAAATTAAACATATTTAATTAAATAGAAATTTTTATTTGGACAGTGAAATTTAGTGTATCATTGGTGACAGACAAGTCAATTCATTCATAGTAAGTGTCAGAAAGCAATTAAGTGGTATTTCTGATAATAATTTGAATTATAATAATAATAATATTAACCCTCAGCTACTATCGACCAATCTCATTAACATATTGACTATTGACGGGTCCATAGGACCCACTGTACAGGGGGGCCAGAAAATTTTATAACAAACAATCTCAGGAAAGATTATTATTAAAGAACATACTTGCTACATTATTATCAACACAAAAAAACCTGAGCCAATTTTTAAAAACACTTTGGACATAGCTTTATAGAACACTGATTACATATTGGTATGTTACAAACATCACAACATATGGCTGTCTTTCTATCCCTGGCGGCTGGACATATGGCACATCTCTTTCTTTTGCTCTTTACGATAGATTGTTTCGGTTCTTCTGCAGCTGGAATCACCGTTCCTAAAGTATCTGCTATCACGGTTCGAATTTTTAAAGGGACCTTATTATTAACCATTCTGGACCGCAAATGTGCATCAACTTACTGCATACAAAAAAGCTCTTTTATGAAATTAAATCGTGCTATTTCTTCACCATGTAAAGCAAATTGATACAATACACGAGAATTGACACTTGCAATATTCAGGATTACATGGAAAATTGCCATTGGCCATCTATTTATCCTTCTAGATGTAGAATAAAGTGCACATTTTGCATCAAGAACATCGACTCCTGACTTTGTATCATTATAGAAATGGATAATTTCTGGCTTTTGACTCTCTTCATTAACGGACCCACTATGGTGCATACTGGAAAGCATAATTACACGTTTTCCTTTCTTGGGAACGTAGGAGACTATAGTAGTGGTAGAGCAGTATCCAGAAATCGATGACTGAATAGGTCGGTTTCTATGTGGCAAGAATTCGGGAGGTATAGCTCTTTTATTTTTCTTTACGGTGCCAACATATGTTAATTTTTTCTTTTTTAATTCCTCTAAAAGTTCTACAGAGGTGTACCAGTTATCACCCGTAATGTTTCTTTTAGTTCCCTCAATACAGTCTGCTAGTCGTAGAACAACCCTGGTAGAATTTGCTAGGGTGGGTTTAATTGCAGCAGTGGGTTTATTTTTGGCACCAGCATAGATTTCTGCGTTGACCATATAATGAGTTTTTGCGTTGGCCAATATCTGTACCTTAATACCATATTTAGCGGGTTTGTTCGGAATAAACATTCTAAACGAACATATTCCTCGGAATGGTATTAACATTTCGTCATCGGTTAAATAAAACCCTGGGGAATAACATGATTTCGATCTGGTGTCAAACTCTTTAAAAAAATCGGGGCTAATTTATTGGTCTTGAGCCTCTCTTTTCGTGTTTGTATATTATCAAGTCTCAGGCAACTTAGTAGAAATGAAAATCTAGCGAGACTCATGGTACTTCGAAAAATAGGTCTCCCAGTCCCATCTGCAGCCCACATTGATCGAATGTCTTCGTGTCCAGATTTAAATATACCTTGTAGATACAAAAGACCTAACAGCGCTTTTACCTCAGTTAAACTGGTGTCAGCAGTAAAAGCTGGTTTGCATTTCTTTTTCGCCTGAGGACGTCTTCTGAATGTCGCATATTTTTCTCTACACAAAGCAATTTTTATGTTAGTGTAGGTAACAATTTTTTGCAGCATCTCCTCAGAAAGCAGTAAATTCCAAGCTTCGAGGGGGGTAGATGGACGATTATTTCGAGCAGCGCCGATTAATCCCGGTAAAACAGTAACTATGTTATGAGATGCCGTTCGTCCTCTAATACTTGGTGTTTTTGGTATTGTCTTTTCCATACCAGGCATTTCTCACAATTTTTTCGTCCTCTGAGTCGGATATTTCTTGGTCTGTAATAGTATCATGTTCGCTATAGATATCGTTATCTTCTTCGTCTTGGTCACTTTCATTTGCGAAGGTCTCTATTTCTTGTAGTATTGCAGCCTCACCAACCACCGTTCCTAATTCATTTTCTTCACTTTCAGCCAATCTGTGTACACCTACGTCCTCTTCTTCTTGCCAAAACTCTTCATCATTTAATATCGCTTCTAGTTGTTTATCATTTAAACCTCCTGATCTGGATGCCATTTTCTGAAAAAAAAAATATGAACACTATAAGTTCACATTATTATTTAAAAAATATTTTTTTTTGGAATAAAATAATACATTACTGATTTAAAAAGAATTATTTCAATATAATAAATAGTGTAAATAAAACAAACCCATTTACCTGAGTACCACCGCAAAAATCCAAGAATTATTTAAAATCCAAAACACAGTTAATAAAAACAAACTTAGAACACGTGCACTACCAACGGGTCCTGGTGACCTGAACGTCAACTGTGATACTGAGCGTAGCACTTGAACTTGCTGCAGTAAGTAATCTTTGGAGTAGGAGAGTACAGGGGCGCGCAAGATATTTCGCTACCTTTAAAAGAAAATACATCAGTTTAAAAATGCGTTCGGGTCCTCAGGACCCGTCGGTAGTAGTTGAGGGTTAAACTACTTATATTAATTTATAAATATTAGAAAACATAACAGTACACTATATATTATCTGGGCCCAGCTTGACGGAGCACCGTCTCATAGTAAGACGAATTGGAGAGTAAATGGATTGGTAGATACTCAAGGTATCCATGGTCAGCAAGGTCTCCCGATCTCAATCCTTTTTCTTCTAGGAGGGTACCTTAAGGAAAATGTGTATGCTCGAAGACCATTTCAAAATATCGGTGAATTCGAAAATGTTATTAGGGAGTGTTGTGGTATTGTGCCAGAATTTTGTGCACGAACAATAAAATGTGTGGAGAAGGAAGGAGATCATGTGGAAATGTGAGGACTCAACTCAACGACTCCAAAACCTTTTATTACAAAATCATATTTAAATTGTGCGACTCGTAGAGTAGTAATGATGCAACTAAATGGAAAAAATGTTGTTGCTTCTGTACATTTTTTTGAGATAGCATCGTTAGAAGCGCCTCAAAAATTTTGAAAAAAATTATGAAAATTGCCTTAGGTTTACCCCTTTATATGAGCTAAAAACGAGTTTTGCAAAAATTATAGAATCGCTAATATTTTTTTAAGTAGTGTCCAACTCTACCCAGAAAAAGGGGTGAAGTTGGACATGGCTTCAAAACCAAGTAAAATCAACTTTTAATGAGAACTGGGTGTAGTTGGACAACTCAGATTTTTTTTAAAAAAAATTTGCACCCTTGCTGGGCCAATGAAAAACGTTTGTAGGTAAAAAATAACAGTTTATTCCCTAAATCACAAAACATCAACTTAAACTAGTTTCTAGAAAAAAAAAATATAACGTAAAAAACAAAAAATATTCAACAAAATACCGGTAAAAAATGAATAAAATATTTTCTGGAACAAAAAAAGGAACACAATACCTAAAAAATATATAAAATCATTAATCATAAGTTAAATTATCTCGAAACTGAAAACGTTTTCGTCTTAATTCTACAGGTTGGTGTAAAACATAAATAACATCTTCCTTTGACACCATCGATTGGTGTTCAACATCTGGATAGACGAAAAAATGCCCCATTTTTTCTCCAAATTTTTTCCTAAGGAGCTTAACTGTTAAAAACATCTCATCAATGTCTTCAACGTGACCTACAAAATTTAGATTTCTTTTAGTTGATTCAAATTTCACCAGGACGTATTAGTTTTTTTTCAAAATCTCCGATGCTAGTAGGAACTAAGTCTTATCATTGGTTGGAGCAGGGTTGCTTGTACTTGGCTCAGCCTCGTCATAGTATAGTTCGTGTGATTAATCTTCTATTATTTCTATTTCAGATTGGTCCGACATGCTTGATTGTAGTTTTCTTCTTCGACTTCACTGTCATCTTCAATAATGGCCATTTTCTTACGTCTTGGCTTTCTCGTTTGAATCACAGGAGAAAGGGTCTCTTCATTGTCGCTTTCATGTCCGATGTCACTATTGTCTTCAGTAAATATCACACGTCGGCCAGGTTGGATGGCCATTTTTTTTACCTCTTGGCTTTCTTGTTTGAGTTGGAGGAGCAAGGTTCTCTTTAAAAAAGCGAACGAAACTGTCAGTCCAATGTTTCTCAACATTAACTTCTTGATAATCCGCCAGTTTTTTCAACACTCGCTGAGGATCATAAGGAACTATTCCACATGCCGCAAATCATTTTCCACTGTCTTAAGACAAATCTCCACGCTTCCTTCATTGGTCTAAAATAAGCCATATCGAGTGGCTGACAGATGTGGGTGGAGTTTGGGGGGAGCAATATGAAACTGATGTCATGTTCAAGACATTTGTTGATAACCGTTACGGATATGTGACTGGACAAATTGTCACCGATGATCATTTTTTTGCCTTGAAGCTTTGATAAGTATGGAAGAGCAATTTTATAGAACCAGTCTTCGAAACAAAACTGATCGAACCAACCACTTTTACTCCGGTTATAAGCCGTGCAAGGAGGACCGTTCTCTATTCATGTCGGATAAATATGTTGGGCCTTGTACACTACGTAAGGTGGAAGAACAAAGCCGGAAGCTGCTGCAGCAATCATAACCGAAATGCTTGTTTTTGAGCTATCCATAACGCGATCACAGTGTTTTGCTCCTCTTTTGGCGAGAACTTGAAGTTTTCCTGGGTCGTCGGAAAAATTGGTTTCGTCGTAGTTGACGATATTTTCCGCAGGAACATTTTCTATAGATTTTTGCAATTCCGTAAAATATGCGGTCATAACAGCAGAGCTGACTTGGGCTCTAGCCCTTTTCATATTCTGGGATAGCCGTACAGATAATTCTCTGTGCCTGTTGAGGAAATTTTTTACCCATTAATCTCCAGGAACATTATCATGGAAAATTGTAATGGTTTTTCCCAGCCGATCCAGATATGGTTAATGAAAAATTTCACTTAGCGGCACTCATTATCCCTTCTGCTAGATATGTCTCTTCATCGGAAGTTAGTACGGTTTGACCTCCATATTTCTTTAACGTGATTAAATAAAGTCGATTTCGGAATTGAATACTTTTCCGCAGCTTCCCTAAAACTAAGTTTCTTTAATGTAACTTCTTCCTCCGCCTTCTTTATTGTAGGAAGCAAATAGTTACAGTTGGGTTTCTTGCCCACTTTTCTATTATATACACGCGGCATCTTGGTATTCAACTGTACCCTGGAATAAGAAACTTTTTTAATGTGACGCCACTGGACTCAATAACTTGTGACAGATTAGTTTAAAATTTTATAGGTTAGTTACTTATACTGTAGTCTACATTGTGGCCAAAAATGGACATTCTAGGAACATCAGTATAATATATACAATAGTTATAAAAACCAAATTGCCAAAATAGCACTTTTTAAATCAATTGTTTACATAATTAAAAAATCAACTTACTTTTAAAAACCCGCGCCAAATGTAAAACACTTTCTTACTACATTCACAGTGATGAAATACTCACCGCCAAATTGGCCGAAGGTCGAATGTCAGTGTCGTCACGAATTTATTTGATCAGAAACTACGTCTTGTCCAACTTCACCCCGGCTGTCCACCTTCACTCTCAGTTGACGGTACATAACCTCAAAAGTAGCCAAAAACGCATTTTTTGAGTACAAAACCTCAAATATCTAAAAATCGGGATGCGGTAGGACGATTTCGATCCTGGATTTTGTTTCAACGGAAATGACTGTTAACTTTCCTACCATAATGAAATATCTAATTTATCATCTCACGAATATTTAGTAATAACAATAAAAAATATCACGCATTGTCAAAACTTCCTGTTCAGTTTGACAATTACAATGTTCTTTAAATACATTTTTTAGTTTCCTGTTCGTTTTAATTAATTTAATCTTTAAATTTATTCGGAGACACGCTGAACTAGTTCACGAGAACATGATGTGTGTTAAGTACAAGCACCGACCTAGACCTTCAGTCTTCAGTCGAGTGGTTGTTGCCTTGCTCGATGTGGTTACAACTCTCCTTTCGTCGACAATAGTTTAGAGGTGGACGAATCTCTTGAGGAACAAGCCAGTTTACTCACATTTTGTCTGGAAAGTTCAAAGTATAATTATAATAATAATGTTTATTCGTAAGAATATCGATTTCTAGGTCATTTATATTATAATTTTCTAAAATATGTGCAGGTAGTTTAAATAAAGAAGCTAAGAAATACATTTAGATTAAAAATAAAATTATTTAAATTTAAAAATTAGGGAAAGTTTTGTATTTTGTAGATAAAAAGGAATAATAAATGAGAATTATGTTAAATAACTACTAAATTATTTTAAGGATTAGGTTAAGTATTGTTAGATACGGTTATAGAAGCTGGATTTTTATAAAAATTTTAGAATGTACTTGTTCACGATTCCTAGTGAAAAAACAAATAATAAGTACAATTACCTTTCTCCCGTGTAATTTGTAATTGTAGTTATGAACTTTTTTTTATTAAAACAATCTGTTGTAATTGTATTTTGTAATTATATTATTTAAATTCTCTAATTATAATTACTTCTTTTAAGTACAATTCATTTTCCAATTAAAATTCAATCACAGTTACTTCTTTATTAGAAACAAGAAATTACCTGCATAAAGTTCAATCGCCAGGCCACTTTCTAGTCCTACACAAGCAACATTTTGTAATATAAAGAATTTATTAACGAGCATCTTGATCCAGGACAAGGAAAATATGTTGACCCTGGTGTTAAGGATTTAAGTAAGAGTGTTTTTGGCACCTCATTGCGTTGTTCGGAACCATGCTGTTTCGACTAAATTGAGGGTAGTGTTTGAACATAGATATAGTGTTTGACGGTGCAAGTAAAACTTCTTATCGCTAAATGATATATTGCTTAAGGGATATCAAGTTCATCCAGATTTATTTGAAGTAATAGGCAGGTTTATAACTTTTCAGTATGCTGTCGTGTCAGACATTAAGAATATCTACAGGATGACACAATGTTACATATGGTACCAAATCAGCATCATTTCTAGCTACGAGATGCTTAAGTGAATTAGCTTCAGATGGAGCTATGAAATTCCCTCTTGCTTCTAAGGCTCCAACATAGTTACGTTGATGACATTCTAGGTGGATAAAATTCTGGGGAAGAAGCTCTAAAATTGAAAGAGCAGTTAGAATGTCTGTTAACAATCTCGGGATGTAGAATGTATTTGCGTTAAATGCGTCTTCAAACTTGTTGTATTTCCTGAAGTTTTCAAAACTTTTGAATACACCTTGCATTTAGCACAATTTAGAGTGACTTTTTCGAAATGTTTCCAAATATTAGTACTTGGAGGAGCCATTTTTTCTCTTTCAAAACTGGTTCACTTTTATTAAATTAATTTCTCGTTCACAATTCACATACTAAACAACATTGAACACTTCGATAATTCTACGAAGACTATTGGAAAAAATATCCGGAACGTATATTTATGATAGTGTTTTTAAATGAAACTCAAGGTCTCTAGTCAATATCATCGATGATATTGATTTATCGAAACAATTGTCAATTTTTTAGAATTTTCAATAACTTGTATTATATTGTGGAATTAACTAGAGACCTTGAGTTTCATTTAAAAACACTAATATGAGCATATTCCACGAAGTAAGGGTCGAGACAGTTAATTTCATTATATTTATGATGTTAGGAGAAAACTTTCCGAGGAAGAGCCTACTTTGTTTGAAGTGATTTAAGGGAATACCAAAGATTATGGCCGATACTTCTGTAATATATTGTAAATAATATCACAACTAAATTACATCAGTTTTTCAACGACAGATCCCGCTAATTTTCTATATTAACCATAGACAAAAATTAGCGTTAAAAGCGTTAAAAGCTAATTTCAAGAATTTCAATGAAAATGTCACTCTACGATTTCAAATAAAAATGAAGAAAGTATTGAAATTTGAATTCTTGTGGTAGGCTAGAGCCAATGGCTAACAAAAAAAATTTGTGCTGTTGTCACGAGGGAAAAGTTTATAAGTAGACTAGTTATCTTTTTTCTTTAACAACCGTTAAGGAGAAACGCAAAGTACTGTCAAAATATAGTCTTTCAAATAATGTTCTCCTAATCGGGTGCCTCTTATTAAAAAAAGGTAACTATCGCGTAGTCAAAGAACTTTGGAAATATATATTTTAAACTGCAGTGATGATGCTTTCAAAATAGAAAATATAATGTATGTATCATGAAAATTAAATGTTCTCCATGTAGGTTGAGTTGTTTGGAAAACATGTGATGTGACACACATACACAAATTGCGTTACCCCAGAATTCGAACTCGATTTAGTACCGGATCGCGTATTCTTCTTCTGTTTAGGGGAGTTCGAGTGTACTGAGACACCATGTCCACATCCACTTGAGAAAGATTTGTCGAATTAGCTTGGTTAGGTTAGGTGAAACCTGGATCCATTTTAAAGATGTGTTTTAACATGCAATCAAACAGAAGCACACTTTCTACTATAAAATAATAATAAAAGTCGGCGAGGATGATATCTGTTTGAGATTGGTTGTGGATGTTGATGTCATTTGTCAAATTCTTCTAGTCGACTTTCACTTTGTATTAATCAACTTGGATAGTCGAATAGGATTTGTCAACAGAACGTACTTTCTATCTGGCAACAAGGGCTTCTGCCATTGGTCGACTTACAGGGGTTTATTTAAATCTAATACATTTTTTAAATCTAATTTTCGAAGATTTTTATAACTTTTTGAGATAAAAATCGTTATCATAGATATGATATTGTTAATCCTTCTGATATGGTTTCACTTTTTAATTCATACCAATGAAACGAGCCCATTAATTTGTCGAGTCCAGCGCCTAATTGTTTAGTTTTTATGAACTATCGATATATTTTCTGAACTGTTGATATACTTTTGCCATCGCTAGTAAGAAGTAATGTATTCGTTGTAAAGAGCAATAGTCAGTTGACATTTTAACTTGTAATTTTTGTTAATTCAGTCCAATATCCGATATTGAATACCACAATCATTATTTCAATGTGTTCAATTAATAAGCTAGGAAATGGTCGTTCGAAAATAGTTAACAATATAAGAACGAGCTGGAACTGTTTCCAAGCAAATACATTCTCCTCTGCCGCTATAGTCAAAGCTCCCAGAAGGAACGCGCTTTGTGACATTAATTATGAAAAACTGGTGCTTTTAATAATTACTCAGCTGTGGAATGGAGGAATGCGAATATGAGATGGTTGAGTGCCCTATTATATTATTTCTCCGAAATGGATAAAAATCAACACTAATTTAGCAATATTCAGAATTGTCCTATTACAGAATGAAAAAATAACTATTCCATCTCTAAACTTAAGAGAAAGATACCAGTTTATATGAGTTCACCTTTCACAACATCATCGTAAACAATATAACGCTAAATAATACATAACATTCGTTTTATAAAAAGAAAGCATTGCGATAATGCTAAACGTATGTGCTCTTCTTTCTATTTTATTTGAATGTGCTAATTTAAGTGGAGTTCTACGAACTACTGTCAGTTTAGATAAATGAATACGAATAAAATAAAAGGATATCAACGATGAAGGAACTGAAAGAGTTTATCAAGAGATACTTTCTGAACTTTCTTTGCTATCAGGATCCGTTTTAATATGAACAATTTTTCAAAAATTTAATCTAAAAAAATGAGGAAAATATAGGTAGAAATAGCATGAATATAAGATATTTCGATCCATACAAAATTAGATATGAAGTTGAGGCTCAGTGAATTCTACAGTACTAGATGGACATTTTCGATACATTTTTCCAAAAAGCATATATATTGATGTCCTGAAGTAACAGATAAATTGATTTTCCTTGTAATTATGAGAATAAGAGTAAGTTTTTCGAACTGGTCAACACATGCTCATTACATTAAGATCGAAGTGTTGAATAGCACTACTGTACACCCGTTAACCAGTTTCAATAATTAATAACCTCCGAATATTAGACAATATTTATAGTTAATAACTATTATTCATCTTAAATTAATAAAAAATAGATATTTTCTTGTATTTAAATTAACTGTCTCGACCCTTGCTTCGTGGAATCTACTCATATTACTGTTTTAAATTAAACTTACTGTTTCTAAATAATTCCACAATATATTGAAAAAAATTGACAATTGCTTCGATATTAAATATCATCGTCAGAATGACAGAAGTTACATTTCATTTGATGCCTACCTGGTGTATCTTTGGCTAGACCAAGAAGTGACTTACCTTGTGATTGACTTAATATATGTTAATAGAAAAAAGAAGAAGGTATGATATTACAAATATTAAAGCTTATATTTTATTAGCCCTATGGGGATATCCTGGATATCTTTTTCCCAATTAAGATCAGAATAACTGTGCAATGATATAGAAAACAAGGAAAACTATATCTGCTGATCTTTACAATTATGAATCAAGAAGACTGTTTGAAAATGGAGAATTCCCTAGATTTATCTGTTCATTGGCAACTTCATATTGTGGGTTTCTTAAGTGTCTTCTAATTTCCAATTCTTCATGCTATAAAATGTGCTCAATAAGTATGGCTTAAAGAAGAATGTATAAAATGGATTAAAATAAGAGACTCCTTAGACAAATACATAAAAGTTGTACATTCTGAACTCACGTTCCAACTACATACAGTATAATTTGACTGTTTAGATGACAACATTAAAGAAAGTGTCAGCATGATGAAGCACAAGAAATTTAAGGAACAAGAACAAAAACTGGAACACACATAACATAAAATTTAATACTCTAAACATCATGAAACTGTAAGTACTTACATACCAACACACTGCACCACGATTTGAAAACCTTTCAGGCACTAATTTTACAGATAGTGAAATAGAATTTTTAAATAAAGGTTCAAAGTACAGCATACCACCAAAATTTACGAATAATATTAAACAAGTAATTGCTACAGAATCAGAAATAGCTTTAAAATCTAGTTCAAATAATTTTCTTTATGAGAAATTAAAAATTGCCAATTTAATCAAAAATATTGAACCGTCAAAGGTTAAACGTCAAACAAAAAATAACATTACAGTTATAAATTCAATAAAAAAGAAAGTAGAAATTGATAACCTAACAATTACAAAATCTGACGAAATAAAAAATTATAAAACCATCACATATGCAGGAAATATTTCTAATAATATTTCAAAGATAATATCACTAGCAACAAATACAACAATTTCTTTTAAAACAGAAAGTAACGTGAGTACAAAATTGTTAAATGTAAAAACAAAAATATATAAACTTAAATGTCCAGAATGTAATGCTGTATACTTGGGTCAAACCCTTAGAAATTTTGAAATCCGATACAGTGAACACTTACTAGCATACAGATTAAAACAACTAGATAAATACTACTACGCAAAACAGCTACTTGACACCAAAGATTCATTGACACATAACACAGAACTAGAAGTACATATTTGTGATAAGAAACAAAAACTCGATTTGCTTGAAGAATTGGAAATTAGATAAATACGGTCATTACAAAAAAAAGACTCCACTTTTATTAACAGAGAATACAACACAATAAAAAATGTTAAAGTAAAAATATATTTTGCCCCATACAAAGATTTATGACTTAATGTCAAAAAATTGGAAGACAGGTATACTTTGTAACGACACAGTCGTCTGAACAAAAATAAACCCTGATAAATAATCAGAAAACAGAACTCTACACGAACCAAACTAGACGGAATTGGGCACCCAGCACCGAGAGGGCAGCACCTTCGCCTTTCCGCTAATAACTTGACCGATACTACCAAAGCAGACGTTCTGCGATATACTAGGCAAGCTCTACTTTACGTAGAATAACGATACGAAGCTTCAACTGAAAACAACCGAAGTGTTACACTATATTCTGGAGCGTGTTGAGCTCAGGAATCGTGAACACATTAATATATTGAACTATAGAGCAATAAATGAAGTTGTGAAGGGGTTCGTCAGTGTGGTAGAGCATAAAAGGGGTTGGATGGTTAGATATATTTCTTTATTCAACCCACAATAAATATTTACAATTAAAACCTAAAACTCTGTACAAAAAGTATATATACAAGATTTATTGGTCCTGGAGGCGGGCAGTCTCTCTAGGGTGGTCGTCGGATTGGGTCGCAGATTATTCTTCTCGGTTGTCCAGCTTCCTCACTGAGACGCTAGGTTCCTATAACCAAAGGGGTGTGCCAGGGTCGAGATCTCGCGTTCAACGCACAGCGTGATCTAGGAGGTCGGGAGTATGCTTCCGTCCCGGGCTCAACGCGCTCAACACGCTGCAGGGCTTGATCTAGGGTAGTTGGCGTCCACCCTAAGCTAAACACGCTTTAGGACTTGGTCCGATATACAGATTTGCTTAGCGTCTAGCCCCGAGTTCAACGCACACCGAGGAGTCAACGAGAAGCGGATAGGGATGTTTGAGAAAGAAGACTGCATTTAGTAGGCGAGTGTATAATCAAACATTAAAACGCATTTAACAGTTATTGCAATCCCTAGGGATGTTAATTCAGAGGGATTGTTAATTAGCCCATGGTTATTAACATCCAATAACATAAATAATTTATACTAATAAATTATAAACAAATAAACCTTTAATTACTTGAACTATACAAACATCTTGCAAGGAACTTGTTATCATGTTTATAGTTACAGTAACTAAGGGTTAATTTGTTTATAATTTATTAGTATAAAAAAATTACGACCATTCCTCGCAAATCTTTTATAGCCACTGCTAAACTGCATTTTTATCGCTATCTATTCGCTTGGAAGGTTACTAACGACATCAAAATGTCAGGAGTGAAACAATAACAAATGGATTAGTAAATTAAAGACTTTGACAGAGTTTTATTGTATTTGTCATTTTTTAAAGAGAAATAATTTTTTAACTTGTAGATGACTTTATTGTAGCACAAAGAGAATCTAAAAAGGCTTTAATTACAACAGACCTTTCGTCTAGTTCCGATATTTACAAAATACGGGGATCAAGGATACGGAAAAAAATACAAGGTATATGTCCCATCACTCTAGTTCTGATTCAAACGAGAGAGTCCCCCATTAAATCGTAACATTTATCCTGTTTTTAAACCTACACCACAAACAAATTGTAAGTATTTAAAGAAATTAATTAGAATGTTTTGTGCAAATAATATATTTTTCAGTATTGTATAAAAAGTCTGCGAATTATAAATCAGGTAGTACTTCTCCACAGATTTAAGTGGAATCTATTGCCGAAACTATGAGGTCTGAAGCTGAAGGAATTTCTCTTGAGAATAAATAATCAAATGATATGGCGAGATTTGCTGTTCCTAGAGGTAATTTGTTTCTTAAGCTAAATCATAATTTATAGTAACCTAAAGTTTGCATATTAAATTTGACTTTTAGTATAAAAATACTTAATTTTATAATGCACCTTTCTTAATTTTTTTTAGAGTCAAAACCTTGTGGCAGTGGAATCAGATGAACACTTCACAAAAGAGATAAATCATCACCACAAATAGATACACTTGATGATCAAGGTGACTAAACTAAATAATTTTAATTAATTTTTATATTTAATCATATTTTAAATTTATTCTAGAGTTTAAAAGGTTGATGATAGATGAAATATCTCAATTAAATTTAAAAATCAACACTTTAATTGAAAACGTTGGCACTCTCTTGAAAACACAAAGAACTCCGAGTAACCTGCAAGTAACATCGTTTGAAAATAATGTGAAAACGTTATATGAAAAAATTCCAGTAATTCGACATTCGACGCATATTTTTAAAATCCAAATTCAACGTACTCGATCAAATACTGTCCCTAGTATTGCAAACCGACATTACAGATCATTTCTCAACAATACTACAGATAGAACTGGAAAAGAACAAATGCCCCAAGGAACGAGGAATAGTGAAATACATAGATGAAACAAAACTTAAAAATACAATCAGACAAAAATCTTGGGATTTCTCATACTTGAATCCAGATCCTAACTATGCAACAAATACTTTCATTGAAACACTTCAAAAATATATAGACGACTGTACATATACAAAAAAATGTAAAAGGAAAAACACGAAGATCGCGCCTTGGATGACAAATACACTACAAAATACACAATGTATATCGGAAAAAAATTAGTGTTTGAAAAACATTGGAATCCAATATATTGTATCATATGTGTAATATTTGTTAGCACATGCTATTATCAATAAATTATTCTTATCTTAAGTTTGAGAAGAAAATAAAGAAAATCACCTGTACTATTTCATAAACAAAATTTTATATTAAATTTTTGAAACTATTTGTAGACATTCGTCTTTTAATAAACTATCCTGGTTAATAACAACGGATAAAAGCTTTAAACAACTTCTTGAAACAACCTATCCTACTTTTAAGCCAAAATAAAATAACAGGTTGTTTCAAAAAGAGTTTAAACTTTGTGTGACCGTTTTTATTTGTTTATTTAAGAAAAAACAATATAGGCATAATTTAAAAAACCTTCAGTATTACAGTGACTATATACAAGACAGTGGCGACAATTATGGTCGTCCTAGTGATTGGTTATCTATGTCACGTGGTATCGGCCGGCATTAGTTTGCTAAATGTTTGTTTATTTACCATTTGGTTCTATTGTGTTCTTACCCCGGTTTTTGGTTTTTGAAAGTTTTCGTGCAAAATTTGGTGTTTAAGTGCTATTTATAAACGTTCTGGACTGAAGACTTATTTATTAGTGTATTATTAATTGCTTTGGAACTATAATTATCATTTCATACACCATTTTGACTTGAGGTTTTTGGTTAAGCTATAAGTATAGTAGATAAGTTTAATATTACTCTAATGGTATTGTTATTTATGGTTTAGAGTTTAGAGTAACAAAATTAGTGATTAATACGTATATTATTCAAATAAATACCTATTTTGGCCTTTTTATAGCCAAATGTCCTTTGGTTCTTACAGTGGATTTGAGCATAGTTTTAGACATTGAATTCATCGATTAAATTAAAACATAAATGTATTCTCGAGTTTTACCAGTTTTTTATTGTTATTTCTAAACCCTGTCCCTAAAACGTTGCATAAAAATTAAAGTCTTAAAATTATTTTGTTTTTATTTGTAATATGACAATGCCTGGCTGTGATGATGTAAATTGCAGTAATTCTGCAAAAACGGGTTTATTATGAAACACTTTTCAAAAGATCCTGTAAGGAGGCAGTGGCTCATTAAGACCAGAAGGGACAATTAGCAACATTTTTATGTCAAAAAAATGTGTGAAGAAAATTTAGTTCTAAATATAATACCGATTGTCATAAATTGAAAAATAAAATTATTAAACGCTACATTATTGTATTCAGATTAAAAACAAGTTCAAAAAAGAATAAGAGTGCTTCTAAAAAATTAGCTAGTTAGTCCGTTGCTGGTCATTTGTTATGAATATTCAATAAATAATTGTAATAGAACATTTTTTATTTTATTATTTATTTGCTTGATGGTTTTTTAATTAAACCTAAAATCTCTGAGACAAATTAAAAAATATTAGATATAAGCTTCATATTATCTTCTTTATTTAATAGTGTAAAACATTTAATTACATAAATATTAAATAGGTATGTGTTTCATTTTTTCTGGTGGAGTTTCAATGTCAGAATTGCAGGTACAGTCTGTAACATATAAAAACATTCATTGATTAATTTTAGATTAGATGAAAAAATAAACATAGGGTAATTATTTCCTAATTATATACGGAAATTGGATGGACTGGCTAAAACCGTAATAGTCCAAATTTGTATCCCAATAACAAGTCAAATTAAATATTTTATTACTTATTTTAATTTTTCCTATTCATACAAGAATAGGGATTACCATCCCTCTGTAGCATATTTCTATCTAATTCACTACCTGCTTTTGTTAAGAGGCGCATTATTTCCGCTCCGATTATATTTGCGGCAATCATAGATTAAAGAAAGACTCCCTAGTACATATTCCTACACTACACATTACAATTTATTGTAGTAGCTATTTGTTTAGCATGACATTTAACATTATAATCCATTATTTAAGAACTTACCTTATATCTTTATCAGATGGTAAATAGAGATACATCCATAATTTTGTATGCTACAACATTACATCCTTGAATATTTTTATTAAAATGGGTCCACTTTTTCCAAAAATATTTTATGATTCACCTAATAAAAGAGGTTTTATTTAAAATTGCATATTCAAAACTAGTTTAAAAGTGGTAAAACCCTTTTAAAAAGAGTTATTTAGTTGCATGTAGTCAAATGTAAATAGATGAAAATTAGCAAACTAATGGCGGATGGGCGGAGCTTATACCCAATTGTCGCCACTGTCTTGTATATAGTCACTGTATTCAGTATTTGCTTGGCTTCCCATCTAGTAGTAGCTAGTAAACTGTGACTAATCATGCAGGTCTATTTCTCTGTTGGTGAATAGTAACCTTCCACCACAATAGATGGCGCAGCACTCGACAAAACTTTGTGGCTTCGAACTTAGTACAGGAGATTCCATTCTTCCCCGTATTAAAAGTGTTTATCTATGATTACGACGTAATCTCAAAAAACGGAGAGACACGTAAACATTCTTTTTTAGTCTAAGTAGAATGATGTCTGGACGTCCGTTTTTTCCTTTGATCGCAAACACTCAAAATATCAACAAATAATGTTTTCCAAATTTGACATGCAGTACGATGAAATAAAACAAAATTACAACTGCAAAACCTCTCCACCCCCGATACCCCCCCCTTCTCCACTGCTCTTAGCGTCAGCATACAAAATGACATGCGCTTCCTCCAAGCAAACCTCCAGCATGCCAAACCGGCCTCTTACATAATTGACAGGAGGTTTGCGAAGAGGAAATAGACATTACACTCATCTATGAGCCCGGGATTTCCAGAAATGGCCACATAACGAGTCTGTGAAATCATTGAGGTAAGTTAGTAGCTAGTTACTCTACGGATAAACCAAGAGCTTGCTTATTTATCAGAAATAGCATTATATTTTTTATGTTAACAGAGTACTGTCTGTACCCGGACGTGGATGCTGTTCATCTATTCGTCCCGATGGAGACAGGAAGGAAATATGTAGTCATCAGCTCTGCTTACATCCCGGGAAAACTGGGTCAGGAACTTCCTACTTCAGTCGTGCGAAAAGTTATCACCTTCTACCAGAAAAACAACAAGCAGCTTCTGTTGGGGTGTGACGCTAACGCCCATCACAAGGACTGGGGCGGCTCCGACATCAACAGATGAGCAACTTTATAATTTTACAATCGGGGAAGGGCTTAGGTCTCGGAACCAACTTTCGTGATGAAAAATCGCCGCGAAATTCTAGGTATAACAATCACCACGCCTTTTCTAAGTCCTGACATTGTTAACTGGAGAGTTTCAACCGAACCCCCCATATTCGGACCATGGACACATCTGTTTTGACATGAGGACAAGCCGATTTGCTCTACCCGAATTTCGCGACACTAAAAGAATAAACTGGAGTGGGCATACCAAATCCCTACAGTTCCTTACGGATAACGTTATTAGGCTTATTAGAAATAATGCAGAACTTGAAGTGGCTAGTGATCAATTCCAAACAGCCCTCATACCTGCCTATCATGATAACTGCCCACTAAGGGAAAAAAGAAATCCCTTAGCAGAGCAGATCACTAGAAATAAAAAGTAAGGTGGTCCGGCGCCTCTTCAACAGGGCAAAACAGCCAGGCGACTGGAACAAATATAGGGAAGTGAAGTGGAGTCACTGAAAAGACCCGGGGACACTCATACGGACTCCATAAAGATTCTACTACATAATTACTTTCCAGATAGTTAAATTCTGGAGGACAAGCCGCAGTGCCCGCTCGTCTCCACACGGCTAGCTAATCGCCCTGTTGGAGACAACTGGGACTCGCAGCTAAAATTGTCTCTCCCAACACTGTCATATGGGCAGTAAACTCCTTTTTCCCCTTTAAATCGCCGGGAGAGGATGTAATCTTTCCTCCCCCTTCCCCCGAAAGGACTAGACCTCCTGGTGCCGGTTTTGGCAAGAACATACAGAGCAAGGATAGCCTAGAACAATATTTCACAAAGATTGACGATTGAGAAGGTTGCCTTCACTGAGAAGGCAGGTAATGTGGACACCTCTCTACCAATTCCTACCGTTCCATCTGCCTAACATCATTCCTCCTATAAACCTTAGAGAGGATCCTAGACAAGCACATTAGGGAAGGACCCCTACGGAACCTTCCATTAAATCCCCACCAATATGCTTACCAAGCGGACAATCAACCTTGTAGGCAAAATCGACCATTCTCTTAAAAACAACGTGTTGACCCTCCGCAATATTTCAGCACCACTGCAAGGAGAGGCGGTCAGATTTAGGCCTGCCAGAGGATGTCCCCAAGAAGGTGTATTCTCACCCCTTATCTGGACTATTCTGGTAGATGACCTATTGAATATCGTCTGTTCACAGGGTGTGGAGATTCAATGCTATGCGCATGACCTAGTAATCCTAGTTATGGGGAAACATGAGGAAGTTATTTCCAGCATCCTTCTCAAAGAGCCCTAAACATACTAAGCAGATGGTGCAACAGGTAACAGATGTCTGTGAACCTTAGCAAAACTGTAATCGTTCCATTCACACTAAGAAGGAAACTAGATAACCTACTGATACCCTTAGTATCTGGAACACCAATCCAGTTTGAGGAAGAGGTCAAATATTTAGGTATTATTCTGGATAAAAAGTTGATTTTCAACTCCATCTGGCAAAAATCAGCAAATCCAGACTGGCAAATCCTGGGGCATAACCCCCGAGATAATATCTTGGGTATATCAAACGGTTATTAAACCAATATAGCTATAGAGCTAAGCGCCAGCATCCGGTGAACAAGTATATTAATTTGATCTTGGCTCTGAAAGCACTGAGCTCAAATCGAGTGAATTCTAAGCTAGTCTGGAACTGTATTCAGATCCTTGACCACCTTGGAAAGTGAAATAAAGTTACTTTGATCTGGGTACCAGGACACAGCGGCGTGGAGGGCAACGAAGAGGTCGGCGCGCTCGCCAGAAAAGGAACCGATTCTGCCTTCATCGGACGGGAACCTATCGTTGGCATTGCAATAAGCACCGCCAAAACCTACTTCTCGGATTGGGCCTAGCGCAAAAACGCTTTGGCCCTGGAGGGACACACCGGGACACACACTCGAGAGCGTTTATCGTAAAACATTCAAAGAAAGCCTCCCAAGAAGTCCTAGAATGGCGTAGATCTGATTTACGCATTCTGACAGGACACTGTCGTTTAGGAACACATTTGAGAAGGATGGGTCTGCAACAAAAATCGGACTGTCGCTTCTGTTACGTGGAAGACGAAACTGCATAGCAAATTCTCTGTGTTTTGCTCCGCTCTGGATAAACTCCTTAACACTGGGAGAAACCACAAAATTTATAAATTGTAACCACTGTCGAGTTTTGCCTTAATTTAAAGGTAATGAATAAAGAAACACATTCCAAAAAACATACCCGATATTTTAGTTTGATTTTTATGTATCTTCATAATTAAATACATGGTTAGTTTATGGTGATGATAGGTGTCTTATATATATTAAGGATGTTAAGGATCTATTTTGTTTATTAATTAATTATAATATTCGTTTACAGTTTTTTTATCATTTCTTTAGTATAATTATTTTTTTTAAGTGCTGTTTTTTCTTTTTAAATAAACACAATTCACAGCTGAACAATACTGTATCACAGACACAGTGTGATTGATCAAATTAGGGGCGGTTTCCGTTAAAAGAAACCCTCCAAAAACCAGATCCGAAGAAGAAAAGCCTTGACATTGTTATCAATAGTTATACCTCTAGTGATTGAATTTTCGCGATAAGTATATCGACTTTTTATCGCCAGGTTTTGGAGAATAAAGGATTATATGCAATTATGTTTGTTAAACAGCATTTATTGTCAAATTCTTACTTAAAAAAATGTAACATGGAAAAATCAGCATCGTTATTTCCCCAAGCTAGCTCTACTGCATCTAAATGAAAAAAATTCTTTTGGAGTCCCTATATATATATATATATATATATATATATATATATATATATATATATATATATATATATATACATATATATGTATGTGTTATAACGGAATTTGCAAGCGCGATAGAGGGCGTATTTTTTGACGGATCGAAACCAAACTCGCTACAAAAATCGGTTAGGACAAAATCTTGGACGAGTTCGTTAATGAGCCAAATCGGCACAGTAAAAACAAAATGGCGGCCTGTCAAAGTTGAAAAAAAATCGTATTTCCTTTGTTTTTCATTTGACGCAAAAAAGTTATTAAGCTTTTTCATAGACCTTAACACGTTCTACAACTTTTGTATTTAACATTTTTCTCCAAATCGTACATTAAAACATTTATTTAAGAAAATTCACAAATTATAACGGAATTTGTAAGCACGATAGAGGGCGTATTTTTTGACGGATCGAAACCAAACTCGCTACAAAAATCGGTTAGGCGAAAATCTTGAACAAATTTGTTAATGAGCCAAATCGGCTCAGTAAAAATAAAATGGCGGCCTGTAAAAGTTGAAAAAAAATCGTATTTCCTTTGTTTTTCATTTGACGCAAAAAAGTTACAGAGCTTTTTTATAGACCTTAACACGTTCTACAACTTTTGTATTTAACATTTTTCTCTAAATCGTACATTAAAACATTTATTTAAGAAAATTCAAATTTACCAAAATTGTTTTTTATTTTTTTGTTTTTGATTTGATGCCAGAATGTTACTTTGGTTTTTTGTACATCTCAGAGCATTCTATTACTTTTGTATCTAATTTTTTATTTTCGGTTTTATGCAAACATGTTACTGAAATAAGACTGTCCAATTGGTCCTGTGCCATTGGGATTTTTGTCTATTTCTAGCGACAGAGCGAATCTTTCTTTTTTCGGGTACAGCTTATAACAATTTTCCCTTTCTATCAGAAGCCTCCTTCAACAATATATCTTTGAAAGGATTAATATTTCTCTGGTACTCACCAAAATATTTTTCTTGCACTCATTTTGCAGTAATGTTCCATACTATGGTTTTAATAACATTCTGCTTGTAAACACAATTTTCAAAGCTTGTATATATTTGTGCGATAACAATATTAATTAGTTATAATATTTTTAAAGCTGTAACCATTATTATAAACTCTACACCCAGGAAGCTCTTCTAACAATCAACTATAATGGTTCCGTCAGTCATCGTAAAGAGTCTGTGTTAAAAGTATCGTTAAGATAATTCATTTTCAGCTACTAAGATGAGGTCGGTGACTTAATTTATTCACTACTTTATTACGTTTATGTCTAAATGTACAGTTGTCTTGTTACAGTCTATTTATCTTTTGTTTAAATCGTTAGTTTAGTTTGTTACTACAAGAATTGGTATGTAATAAGAATTGTCATTGAAATTTACTCTCAAATTGTTTACAAACAGTAATAATATTCAATTAAATTCTGAATCAACATCTGATTATGTCACTTGGTGGAGAAATAATGGCCATTTTGCTTAATAATATTAATAGTAGTAATATATACCATTACTCTTATGAGTAACCTTGGGCTTTGTTACTGAACACGCCAAAGTTAGGACAGTTGGCAGATGTCAGAAAGGCGCGGGATCATCGGGGGCAGAGGTTAACAAAACACATGTACTTGTCAGTTGTTAATGAACAATAAAAGCCCTAAAACTTTAGTGTTAATACTTTATTTAGTTAACAAAGAACCGACAAAACATGGTGTCAGGTGTGTACTCCAACAAAATAAAAATTGATTTTTTCAAGCCACCAGAGGTTTTGTCAGAGTATGACTCGAGAAATTGGAAGCTGTATAAGCAGAAATTTGAGATTTTCTTGAAGGCCAGCGGGAAGTTCAGTGCACCGGAGGGTGTCAAAATAGCCATCTTGTTGAACTGTATGGGAGACCAAGGTGTGGACACCTTTAATACATTCGAAGAGGATAAGAAATCCACCCTTTAAAAGCCGTTGGAAGCATTTGACACCTTTTTCCTTCCTAAAACTGTTATCCCGATGGAGACCTTCAAGTTTAACCACCTTCAACAGGCAGATGGTCAAACTATAGAAAATTTTTTGACTGAATTGAGAAAACAAGCGAAAATTTGTGATTTTCATTGTAAAGAAGAGGGTTGTAATGAAAGTTTTGAAGAAAGAATGATCAGAGACAGGCTATTGGTAGGATTGTTAGACAAAGAATTACAAGCCAGACTCATCCGAGAGCAAGAACTAACTGTAAACAAAATAATTGACTATTGCAAAGCTATGAACCTAAGCAGAGAGCATTTAAAAACTTTAAACCCTGAAGAGCAAGTTCTAGCTATAACTAAAAGTGACAGACAAGCTGAAAAAATACAATGTTCAAAGTGTTTGTATGAACACTATAAAGGCAAGTGCCCAGCATTCAACAAAAGTTGTGCAGCTTGCCATAAACGAGGCCATTTTGCAAAGGCCTGTGAAAACAATAATCCAGTGTACAAAAACAATGAGGTTGGAAATTCACGAGAAAGAAACACACAGAAGAAAGTAAGAGAAGTAAATAAGAGGATGAGAGTGATGACGATTCAAGTTATTTATATGTAAATAAATGTGGTACTAGTAGTAAGATGTCATGGACTGAAAATGTGCTAATTGAAGGCTGTCAAGTAAGTTGTAAGCTCGATACTGGTTCTGTTTGTAGTATTTTGCCAGTGAACATTTTAAATAAAATAAAAACAATTGATATTAAGTCCTGTAAGATAACTTTATTTAGCTTTGGGGATTTTAAATCAAAACCAGTTGGGCAACTTACTTTAGATACTACATATAAAAATGAAACATTGAAAATTAACTTTATAACTGTAGCTAATAGTAATAGTAAACCTCTTCTAGGTCTCTCAAAATGTCTAAAGTTTGGAATGGTAAATCGGGTTAATCATCTTGATGTTTTACCAGATAAAGAACAGATTTATGAATTGTATAAAAATGTTTTTGAGGAAATAGGCCTAATTCCTGGCTTGTGCTCTATTAAACTCACTGATGATGCAAAACCTACCATTACATGAGAGGCTTAAACAAGCTTTATACAGTCTAGAAAAAAAATTATCATTCAAAAAGTTAATTACCCTACTAATTGGGTTAATAGCCTTATGATAGTTGAACAACCAAACAAGTCACTTAGACTATGTATAGACCCTAAACCTCTTAACAAATACATCCGTAGAGAACAGTTTCCTATACCTAGAGCCAATGATATTATTTCTAGACTTACAGGGAAAACAATATTTAGTGTGATTGATATGAAAGATGGATGATGATGAGGATAGTGTATGTGCCAGTACACAACTTAAAAACTCGGGTGGTGATACCACTAGACATGGAGGTGTTTATAGTTTAAATATTGACGACCCCCTTGAAACTGTAAAGTCACAGTCGACCAGTTCCAAAAAATCAAAGCGTAGAGTAACCAAGCCAAAGAGATTTAGCGATTATATTTCAGATGTAAGTTTATCTGAGTAAAAAAAAGGGAGCATGCTATGAGTAGTCTTGGGTTTTGTTACTGAACACACAAGTTAGGACAGTTGGCAACCTTGATGGTTGGCAGATGTTAGAAAGGCGTGGGATCATCGGGGGGCAGAGGTTAACAAAACACATGTACTTGTCAGTTGTTAATGAACAATAAAAGCCCTAAAACTTTGGTGTTAATACTTTATTTATAGTTAATAAAGAACCCACAAAACAATTACTATAAAATTAATACAATTTCATGAATAAGAAAATATAGTTAATTAAATGTTGCTTGGTCAGTTAACACCAGGTCTCCCCAAGAATAAAGTAACAAATATAAATTCGAGTTAATGAATTTGAGTTAATGAAAGACAAGTTCTAAGTATGTATTTTTATTAAAATTCCAGCTAAGCGCTTTCGGCCATTAGGTCATTTTCAAAGCTGTCCTATGAAAATTAGAATAGTTGTAAAATTGAAAAACAGTTTAAAAAAGCTGAACTTACTTCATGAAAAAAGTACAACTGGTGTCTTAAAAAAACGTGCCACTGCTGCGTATGAAATATTTTATGTTACATCATTAATTTCTTGAAATGTGTTAAAATAACCCTATGGTGAGGGTATACAGTTATAATTAACATGATAAATTGTCCTATTTAAAATTCTCAACTAAATGATATGTGATGACAAGTTTGACATTAATAGATGGTGGCTAATATGCTGGAGTACAATAATACAACAAAATAGTGTCTAATCTTACAACGTGATTTTATGATGAACATTGAATCAAGATACCATGTTTAAAAAAAATGAATGAAAATATCAAAATGGTGAATTGAAACCTGAAGGAAATTTGTTTATTTTTTAATTTTATATAATAATGAAGTTAAAGTTGCGATTAAAGTTAATACATTAGTTAAATTCAGCATTTCCAAACATCATCTAACTTAGATGAATAGAAAACACCCCCCACTGCTTGTCATAAGAGAAGTGACTTAAGGGTTGGATCCAATCACCAGCCAGTCAGGAACCGAGCATAGTCAACCTATCTGTGTAAAGTGATCAAATAAAACAAAATAAACATTTGGTCGTAAATTCATCCATGGAGGATTTTACAGTGGCACGCTGGCAAGGTAAACCCAACAACGAATGGCATCCCGTGGGAATTAAATGTGAGTGTAGAAGAAGGAGGGGTTATCCATTGTCAAGAAACCTCGCAAATTTATTATGAGCTGATGGACCAAACTATGACCCATACATAGCCTGGTGTCAAGAACACAATGTGGTTGTGAAGTTTAAGGTAATTGTGACAAACCTAGACCCATACTAGGCATGCACAGGAAGAGAAGAAATGTGTCAAGAGTAAAAGAGATAAGATATAGATCGCTTGTGTTTTGAAGAACCCAACTATGACCCATACATAGCTTGGTTTCAGGGGAACAATGTGGGTGTGGAGGTTACACCATACTGAGACAATTCTAAATATAATCTCAGATATTAATACAATATCTGTCTTGTATAACACTTTGGTTAGACCTAAGTTAGACTTTGCATCTCTCATTTGGGGCGAGCAAGCAAAAGTACATTTGGAAGCTGTTGAGAGAGTATAAAATAGATTCCTGAGATATCTTTATTTCAAGAAATACAGAAAATGGCCGGACTATGTAACAGTGAGATCAACAAGATTACTTATAGAATTTAATGTTATTTCTCTACAGTCTAGACGTAAGTTATTAGCAATGATCTTCTTGTATAAATTGGTAAACAGTATCACAAATTCTAGTACTATACTCTCTTTAATACCCTTTAAAGTACCCCAAAAGGTAACAAGATGCAAAATTCCTTTTGGACTACTATAATCTCCCATCTCCTCACCTCTGAATTCCTTGTTGAAACTAGCGAACAATCTATAGCAATTGTCGTAAATAAAATTTTTAATTCCGTTGTCGCAATTTAGGCATGAAATATATAAATATTTAAAAATTACCGGAGTATAAGATTTGGTTCTGTCAGTTTTGTATTTTCTATTTTGTACTTTGTATTTCGTATTTTGGATTCGGTATTTTGTTTTTTATATTTTGTATTATATAGCTAATGTCCTTATAATTAGGTTGTAAAATCTGTTAGGACTTTAATAAATAAATAAATAATTTCATTTTTCTTGTTACCTCGAGGAAAAATATTCCTCCAAAGTAGATTATATAATTGTATAATTTATGTGTCGCAATTCTCAAATAGAACATGTATATGATTTCAAGTGCTTAGCACTTAGCTCTTCCGATTTGCATAAAGAAAAATTGTCATGTGAAGTAACAGTGACGTAAAACTTTTTTTTATTGTAAAGAGCAAAGTATTTTTCTTTAGTCTCTCTCCCAACATTACATGGTCACAAATGTGTTTTAAATATAATCCCTTTTAATTGTAATTCATGTAACCGTTTTGAGTATTATTTTATTAAATTTGTTTTGTTGTTAATATAATTCTCGAATAGATAGTTACTTCCAATGACCTAAATCGAAGAGGAAAATAATAAAAGTTATCCCGTTTCTACCTATTTTATGGTCCTTCCTGTAGCCAAATAAAAAACTAGTATAACCCCGTTATTTAAAAGGAAATTTAAATAACTGGTACATAGTAAGCAGGTAGAAAATCAGGACAAGTAAGGTATCATTTTTTATTAAAAATACGACACACTGTCGAAGGGCTCAGAGTAGATCCATTGCGTTGGAGCAGCCAAGAGTGCAGTGCAGATCATTGTTTGTTTCTAGCTAATTTAATTAGGTGCAGAGACGGACTGGCTGCAATCAAGAATCGTTATTTACCTTGAAAAATTTGTCTTGATTAACACATGAATGTAACTGTTTTATTTTAATATGATTTTGTTTGACGAGCAAAATTGTTTTTATATTTGGATCATTGCGCATTATTGTTTCTCTCTACAGCTTTTAAATGTTTTATCAATAAGTCAGGTGACCAGGTTAATGAAGCTATCAATCGTGATTACGGAATATAAATTAGATTAAAAACATTTTCTCGTAAAGTCAAAGAATAACTTGAATTTTTCTCCACACTCTTGCAAAAAATAAACAATCAGATTGGGTCAATGCACAGAAAAATAGGAAAAGCGCTTAGGGTGTAATTACTACAATTTTAAAGTGGTTACATTCAAATGCAACTAATGATGATATATAGAGCAATATAAAGGCCGTTTGAGTTTATTGGATGAAAACTACGCAAAATACGAACGTATTCAGGATTGTATAGAGATTTTGATGGAAAGTGATGGTGAATTATTTCATGATGAGCAGGATCGATCAGTAATCGATACCAATTATTATTATAACGCTAAATCCATTTTGTCTCCTAACATAAGTAGACTTTCTCCATCGGCAAATGTAAATTCCGGTAATAGCACATGCAATTGTAACTCAGATGTAACTTTACCGAAAATTCATATTACTACATTTGCAGGAGAAAATCCCGAGGAATTTCAAACTTTTTCATGGCGCTGATTGTTGGTAACAATAGTTTAAAATCAAATACTGAAAAATTCTTTTACTTAAGGACTCTCCTTAAAGGACACGCACTCAAAATAATCGACGCGCTCAAAGTTACAAATGCTAGTTTTCCAGTTGCTCTTAAGTTGTTGGAGAAAAGATATAAAAATGACACGGAGATATTAGAAGCCATCTTTGTCTATTTATTTGAACAAAATCAATCAAGGAAGGCTTTGAGAACACCCGTAATTCGAACACTCTCCTCGCTACTTCCAAATTCTTTGACTTTATAAAAGACCGGTGTGTAGTTTTAGAAAATCTTGATAGTGTCAATGAACGCTTTTTTCAGAATAATGGAACATGGAACACTGCGTAACATTTAGTTTTTGTTGCGACATTAATCAGCAACTAACTGGTAGTTTCAGCAACATTTTAATAAACACGCAACAGAAACATAAAAGTTCATCTAGGTTGCTTTGGTATGGAGCTAGCTTTGAAGGAACTTTTTATTTGTTTATCGCCGTTTATTTATATTTAAAAAATTTGAATAATTAATTAGTTATTTGTTTAAAATCATAATTGAGACAGTCCTCTATAGACTAATAACAAATGTTTTTATTAAAAATGTCATAGTTTATTAGCTAAACAATTTGTTATCAACAACCTTGTTACATTCAAATTTTTGATTTCATATACATTCTCTTTTAAAAATTTCAGCAATAAATTTTTCTGTACTTATTTTTAACTCTTATCCGTAGAAGAATGGTATCTGTAATTTATAAGCTCGTAAGCTTTGAACATAATCCCTTTACTCGCATCTCCGTTTTCCACGTACATATTCACTGATAAAGTACTATTATCATCTCTGCGAGCATCGAGTATTACTGCTCCGTTTTGCACGTACCCTTATTAGTTTCAATATGTGATTCAATTATTAATGACATATATTTTTGGTTACACCTAGTATAGTTAGTAATTGAATGAAATCAAGTACCTAATATAAAAATTACGCAAATACTGATGGTAACATTGTATTTCTACGTTACGTATCAAAAAAACAATAGTATTTCCCATGAAATACAGTTTATACATGAAATCTATAAGTATTCAACACGAACGTCTGAAAATATTTAGGTTTCAAAATAATATGTAACAATTAGTAAATAATAACTTATCCACTTAAAAAAGTGAAATTTGTTAATTATTCAATTATTTAACACTTTTCCGATGCACAATTTAGTTTGGAAACGAAAAAGAGAAAACGAATACTTGACTTCAACGTGAAAGGAAATGTTTGAATATGGATTTTTATTTTTATACACTTCATTAGTTTTTATTATTATGGTTTGAGAAACATTCTATTCATTCAAATTAAGCAGGTTCATCAAGAAAAACTTCTAAGCAGACATGATTTTGTTTCATTTTAGATTGTAGTCGATTATTTAGTTAGCGAAAGTTTTTTCTGGAGTAAAATTAATGGGTACCAATTTGCTACTTGTTATTAATGAAAACATTCCAAGAAATAATGTAATATACAGTGCGCGTGAAAATTATGGAAACGTGTATCTTACGGGGTGACAAAAAATAATGTTTCCACACTTAATGCGCGCACTGTATGATTTGCAGTAAGATTCGCAACAGAGAAATAGGTCTATTCAGTGGTTTACTTCGCTTAAGAACATAATAACTAACCAAAAATATGTACTATTTGCAATCAACTGATTCATTTATTTATTTGACTTTATGTTTGTGTTTCTACTTTCACCATTGCTCATCATTCACTTCGTTCGTTGCTCTTTCTTTCCAACTTTTAACCTTCATTCTATCTAGGCCTTCCTCTGTTTATTTCCTCATAGGCTTTCTATTTAGAATCAACTTTGGCAGCACCTTTCTACAAGTCACAGCAATCTTATTCTCTGTGCTTCGACAACTGCTGGATGTAGTTTTATTGCAATAATAGTAACTGAAAATAAGCTATATTCAAGTCGTCTTCTGTTCAGATTGGAGATTCGAGCATATATGTTATACTGGCGATTTCTAATGAGATCCAAACTGGTGAATAATTTATTCAGTCCTTCTTTTGACTACAATTCCAAATGGCGTAGTGTGAAATGACCAAATGACCAAATGACCAAAGTATGATTCGTAACACTATTGTTTTCAAACTTGTAGAGATGCTTAAAAAAGAACGAGCGATTTAGAAAAAATTATCTAAGAGGGAAAGATTGAATGAAAGAGACCAAGTGGTAGATCGCCGAGTCGATAGGTAGACCATGGAGGCAATTATCGACCACGAATTACATGAAGCCACTGAACCGGTCTATAGAGAAACATGGAAAGGCACAATCCTGACAGTCATTACATAACGATGTTTCATTTTTGATCGTATTTATGACTTTTTAATCTATTTACCAATTATTGTGATGTTTGTCATATGTCATCAATTTCACAATTATTCCAAGAAACTTCGTATATAAAGTTACTTTCTTTATTTTTTGGTGTGGATTCTAGACTACTAAAATATTGTGAATATCATTTATAACTTATTTTAATTTCATATTTATTAAGATAGTTGATGAGGCAGTTTCTGTACATAAGGTAAAGATAGGCGTTTGTGTAGGATCTGTTTTGTTCGTTAATTGATTATAATATTTGTTCATCGTTTTTTTATTATTTTATTCTTCATTTCTTCAGAATAATTATTTTTTCTTCGTTTAGTATTAGCTGTTTCATTTGCTGTATATCTAAATATTGACTAAAATGCTGACAAATAGATCGACATCAAAACTGAACCGTTGTCGATAGGATCCAGAGATATAACAGGTTTGTGAGTATAATGACATTGGTATCACTCATATTTTTGAGCAATTATCATGATATTATTTTTATTTATGATTTTATTTATTTTTAATATTGTTACTTGTTGTCACTTACCTTCCTCTTGACTAAGCTCAAATCATGCCGGGGCATGCAAAATCTCTTTCTCTTTGGGTTCTGCCACCATTCAAATAAATAATAGCTATATTTGTTGTTTTCTATACTTTTATTATTCTTTTTTCAAAATATCTCATTTTAATTATTACTTCCTGTTACTTATTATCATTGTTTTTATCTCCATTTCCATATTTTCGTTCTTCATTTCTGTGATTTCTATTTTCATTTCCATAATTCCTATCTACATGTCTATAATGTCTTCTATTGTCAAAATTCCTGTTCCTTTAATTTATATTTTCATATGTATTTCTCTTCTGTAATATACGTTTCCATTCTCTGTTATTCCATCAAATTTTTTAATTTCATTTCTCTTATCATTATTACTTCTATCTAATCTCATTAAATAATTAGATAAACTTTCCATTGTATTAATATTTTGTATCCCAATAGTTTCTGACACTTGTTGACCAAAATGTCTTGCTATATATAATAACATGTCTTCTTCTCGCATAATTGGCTCTAGATATTGTGCATTGTTATAAATTTTCATTACGTACGCATTAAAATTCTTGCTCTGGTTATAATTAAATTTACCAAAATAAAGTTTCTCCCTGAAAATTGCCTGCTGTATCTCTGCCCAAAAATATTTTTAAAATTGTTTCTCAACCTCCTCCATATCTGTTATTTGTTCCTCTTTATTGCAGAACCATAATAATGCAAGTCCAGATAACATTCCTCTGAAGACTATTTTCTTCTTCAGAATATCTCTTATTTTCTTCATTCTACTTTGAATAATTTTAATAAAAACTCCAAAAACCATATTTCCAGTATATATTATTCCGCCGCCATATCTTGTAATTTTCTGTTCATTTCTTCCAATTCTTTATTAAATATTCCTGTCTATACTTTCACTCATTTTTTACATGTTCCTGTTTATTCTTCTACCCTTACATTTAAATCATTATTTCCTCATGTGTTTGTACTTTATATTCTCATTTTGTTTATTTACTTCCACTTGAATTGATCCAAATAAATTTTCTTTTACCTAATTCTTGAACTTCTTCAACTACCTGTTTTACAATTTCTTCTCTGATTTTAATTCCATTTTCTTGGATTTCTACTCTCAAATTCTTTCTTTGTTCTTCCATATCTATTTTCACCTCGGCTATTTGCTTCCTAAATTGATCGTTTTCATCCCTAACTTTCTTGATTTAATTTAAGCATTCCAGTTTTACTTCTATTTTCTTTTCTAATCTGTTCATGTTTTCCTTTATATCATTCATATTTCTGATCATCTTGTCAATTTTTCCATTCAAACTGTTCATATCTCCCTTCATATTATCTTCCATGATATTTAATATATCTCATTCTGTTTGACAAATAAATGTTGTAACATTTCTATCAAATGATCATCTCTACTTGTTCTTACTTGTTTATCTTGTCTAATATCTTCTTGTTGTTCTTCACCTTCTTTTCCTGTTAAATCTCCTTCTGATCTTGGTTCTCCCTGTTCTAAATGTTGTACCGGAAAATCTCCACTTTCATATCTCATTTCTTCTCTTTCTTCATCAAATCCTCTTTATGCTCCTACTTGCTTTCCATCATTTAATGTCATTTTCCTTTCTATTTTATTTTATTTTAAATTTTACGAACCCTACCAAATTTTATAAGCCACACGTTGGTTGCGACAATATTGTATAAGCAACAGAAAATTATAAAATAATTCAATAGATTTTAAATATTATATAAATTAATTTTTTATTATTATTCCAGATTATTTACCCAGTTGTTATCTGTGACTGTATGCGTTTAATTATAAAAGGCAATTTAATGATACTCTGACATTTTTAATATATTTCAATTAAATATCTGTCACCAATAATCATGACATGTCACTGTCACAAATTAAAATCTTCCTATTTAATTAAGTAAATTTATTTTATCTTTAACAATTCAAAATTATTTACTAATAACCTATTCAGTATAGTAAATTCAAATATGTTTGTATATCAAACCTACAAATCATCAAACAAACCCCAGTTTTTTTTACAAAATACAATACCTTATCTATAAGAATACAAAATTAAAATTAAATGCAGTAATCAAATGGAATCCTAAATACATTCTTCAAGAAATGTAGAAAATTTATCGTAATTGTTAAATATTCCGGTAAATGTCAATGAATTTCCCGACTGTCAAAGGCTGATCACGATACTAACGTACTCCAATATAGTCCTTCTAAATTGTACAATCATTCAGTAATTATACTTAAATTTTCTTCTTTAATTCAAATTCAAAATTTATATATATTAATATCTTTGAGGTATCTATCATTTATCTTATAAAGGCCTGTACATTTTTTATGAAACAATGCATTATTTCTAATACTTAATAATTTGGAACAATCTCACCCATGATCTGAATTTGGGACTGGAATCTGGATCAACTCTAATTAACACTCAGAATTTCAGGATCATTACACTTTCCGAATTACGACTCGTGTCTCTAAAACACGCACAGAATTTATCTTGTTTGGGACCGAATAACAATTTATAAGATGGATAACACTATTCAATACGAAATTCACAACTTTTCCTATATTTTGAGAGTTCAGTAAATCCGTTCGAGACGTCAAATTAAGCTGACTTCCCTTTTTCAATCAACAACCCATTATAACTTAGTTAGAAAATGTTCTCTCTTTTTAAATGCTGACCTGCATTGGTTATATTCCAAAAATTCTATAAAATATTGAGATTTGTTATTGTTTTATCACTAATTGAATATCTACAGTGACATCTGATCTCAACTTATCTATTATTTATTATATTGTGTGTGAAATGTCATACGATACTAAATCAATCCAAATTTGGCACATTTTGGGTATTTCAAAAGTATTGAATCTAAAATAAATGATTTTTTTAAATCTTAAATAACAGAACTATATTGAAAGTTAATCTAGTGTGAACAGGACCATTAAGAAGATTTTTTTTTAAAATTAGCAACAACTTTGGTAAATTTAATGTTGATGCATTTTTGTGTATTAATAAACGTTGTACTATACAAAATTCCTCAATTTACTGATGAATGTTTCACATTTCAAACCACTTTTAAAACCATGTGGCAACAACCACTTGAAATAGATTTCTTATTCAGCAATTAAACTACTTTCACGAATTGAAA
Source organism: Galeruca laticollis (assembly GCA_963921935.1). NCBI lineage: Eukaryota > Metazoa > Arthropoda > Insecta > Coleoptera > Chrysomelidae > Galeruca > Galeruca laticollis. Next base: position 107,234,948 of record OY998178.1, on the reverse strand, counting down.
AAAAATCACCCAAGATTAGAGATGTCCATTCTTGAAGTGTAATCGTGATGTATGGCAATAAGCCGTAAGGGAAAGTAGTTTTATGGTGCGAATAGGTTACTTGATCATTTATCAGGTGTTTTGCGGATTTATGTAATTCAAGCATATTAATAATTACCAAGTGGAATATTGAAGAATTTTATGTTCAATATTTTTCCTGTATCATTTTCTCTCACTTTATTTAATATACGCATTCTTTTTCCTTGATAAAAAGAGAGAAAGAGTGAGCATTATATTGAACTTTTTTCAAATATCCGGGGTTTACTTTCTATTTAAACACCATATTCGTTTCTTTGAAAATAAAACTCACTCACAAAACAATATAATAATATACAAAACGGAAACTCTGAAACTGATACAAATATGGTTTAATTGAGGCAAAGTTGTGACATGATGTTCTGTTTTCATGCCAATTTTCAATCATGTAAATTTGCAACGTGCGTCAAATTTAGAAATTTTTTTGGAAAAATTTGACACTAATATTTCCTCCTTAAAAAGATTAAATCTTGCAAATTTAGACGATCACATTTTGACTTAATTAGCTATGTTAAAATTGCCTCAGGAAACCATAGATTCCTTTGATTTGATTAGAAATAAAGATGATTTGCTCGCCTATAATGATCTCGTGAAATTTTTGCGCCAGCGTAGTAAAAATTTAAATAAAAGTGATAGAGTCCGGAATTCTAAAAATAGTTTTGTTTCGTTAAAACCTACGAAATCTTTTCATTTACAGGAACCGAATAATAATTATTCCTCCGTAAATTGTATAATTTGTAATAAAAGCCCGTATTTGATTGAAGATTGTAGATATTTCTTAGGACTTCCATTTGAATCAAGATTTAAATTAATAAAAGATAAATATTTATGTTTAAATTGCTTTTCTTCAAAACATCGTGTATCGAATTATTCGTCAAAATTCTCCTGTAATAAGTGTAAAGCTCGCCATCATTCCCTGTTACATAAACCAACTTCTGATCCATATAATGATAATGTCCCCTCCACTAGCCTAGGCTCTTCCTCTGGTTTGTCAGAAATGTTTCAAATGAATCCCAAATATGTCCGCTTAGTCTTTTTGGAACCGTAATCGTTATAGTTGTTAATAAATGGGGTAGAGAGCAAAAAATTCGATTTTTGTTGGGTAGTGGATCCTCTGCAAATTTGATTACAATCAACTGTGCCCGAAAGTTAGGTTTAGACTACTCAAAATTAAATTTAAAGGCCTCCGGTATAGGAGGTTCTGAAGCGCCCATAGTAGGAAAAACAAATATTGTTATATTTTCCCATTTTCGTAAAAAAATACAATATCCTATAGAAGTTATGCTAATAGATAAAATCATCAGTGATTTGCCAGATCAACTGATTGATTTTATCTCCCGTATAGATGCACTAATGTTAGCTGATCCCTATTTTTATTTACGTGGGAAAATAGATGGTATTTTGGGCGTATCCATGTTTTCCAACATCTTTGGTGGAAATAGAGTAATGTCGTCCAAAGGTTCACCTTCAGTTATTGAAGCCGTTTTAGGTTATGTTGTCATGGGCTCCGCTCAACCTAATTTTGAAAATGTTCACACCTACCTTTCATTTTTTTGTAACCCTTTGTTGAATCTAGATTCTTATGTCGAAAGGATGTGTGAGTTGGAAGATTTGTCCCCTATTCCTAGTTCATCAGAAGATGAAATTTGTGAAAATTTGTTTGTTGAAAATGTATCTAGAGATCTAGATGGTAGATACACAGTATCCTTGCCTTTCGAAGATGATCCTAAATTGCTAGATGATTCATTTGTACTTGCCAGAAATAGATTGTTGTGATATATTCCAAGACTAACGTATGGTCCTAAAGTTTTTGGATAATTTTTAAATGCTAATAAATTTTTCCAAATTTTTTTAATTTTAAAAGCACATGTGGCAACAATTAACAACACTAATAACGAAAAATAATTACAAATTACATTATGGATAGTGGCCCGTTATCCTCAATGAGTCGTAATTTTCTTCGGACTTGTCCCATCTTCCTTTGGACAAGAGCAGGTTCTATTTCTCTAATCTTTTGAAAGATGCGACGCCGCAATTGATCTTCATTTGTAGCTTCCTATCCTTTATCGTACACTTTCCTCGATAGTATTGACCAAAATTCCTCTATTGGCCTAGCCTGAGGTACATTAGGAGGATTGTCCAACTTAGGTACAAAGTCAATGTTATTTTCACTTAACCACTGTCTGGTAATTGTATGTATGTATATTAGTTGCATATCAGCCATTTCTTCAAAAGTATAATCCATCATAACAAAAAGCGTGAAAGTTGCACAAACCAATTTAATTACAAATAATTCATTTTCCTTTTGACGTTAAACAAATTGACATTTACCATTTCATTATTGACATCCATAGCCTACCATACGGAGGAGGCACTGATAACAAGAATCCATGCAGTTACAGAAATTATTTCCGGCAATCGCCAGTCTTTCTAAGGTATGCGATTTTCAATGAGAAAACGTTGCAGATTATGTGTAAATGTAATAAATGTAAATGGACAAAATTTTGAACATCTTTTGTAATTTGTTGGCTGCTTAGTTAAAAATTATGTTTGAAAGGGATATTATTTAACTTTGTAATTATCTTATTTTTTATTGTCATTAATTCTTTTGTTAATAAAATCACAAGTTTGGAAAAGTATTTTCAACAATCCTCTCTCAATGTTTTATATGCATTGCTGTTTCACAAATTTGTTCCTGTTACATATTCTAACCATTAGTAGTTTGGTAGTTATTAAAAAACATTCAAGAACAATATTTTTTTAATTTTTTTTATTAAAAAGTGATCATGTAGACTTCATAAAAACATTAAATATCTTGAAAACTACAAATTTTTTGATATGTAAAGGTGACATATTCTTCCAAATGTACACCACTGGATCAAGAATTGAAACATGTTTTTTCCATCAAAATATGCCCTTTTACATTTAAAAACAACCTGCCAAATGTTAGATCAATATATTCATCCATTTTAAAGTTAACAAATTAAAACATTATATTCTTCATAACTTTAACACTCTGCATTTCGAAAAGTAAATGGGTTGGACCCCTCAATCCTTGTCCAATTTTACGAGAGGTATCTACATGCAAACGTTGTATCATTTGAAAACACCCTGTACATAGTTATTTTCCAACTAATTTTAAAAACTTTTGGTAAGAAAAAAAAGACTTCGTCCAATGTTTGCACCCTTATACCAAATATTAGGCAAAGTAGTTTATGAAAGCTTTGAATCCGAATTCTGAAGCTTTTAATTTAAAGTGAATTTTCCCAAATTTATCAGCAGCTGTAAAAGCGGGTATCTTCGTCGAACCACAAATAATGAGTAGTGATGATTTCACAAAACTTCTTAATGCTCATGAAAAACAGCCCGGGGGAGTCTTAAAGTTGTAGTTTATGATTTTATTGGTAACAACATTGCTGACAATTATAAAGAGTTGATTGAAACTATGTTTGGAAGCTTTAAAATTATGCGGTTTTGGATGTGGATGCATACTCAGGGGAGCAAGAAGAATGTTTTCAGTAAGTTGTGATGGACTTTTATCAACATTATTAAAGTCATTGCAATGAGAATATGATGGGAGATTAGATTTGGAGTTTAATACGAGGAATCTCATACACACATAAAAGAACTACTGAAATTATAAATTTTTGAACTTGATTTTTTGTTATTTTACATTATATGCTTTATCACAATTCATGAATTAAATATACTTTGCTATTCAGTAAAAACTGTACGCAATTAAAAATAAAATTAATATAAAATATAGAAATCAGTTGCTTCTAGTTACTACAAAAGCAACCTTTGATCAAAAATATTATTTTTCCCTTATTTATAACATAGGACACACCTACATTTCACATGCAGACGTCAGACACAAAAATGTTGACCGGTGTAATAAATATTTGTTCTTTATGTTTACTTTTTAACTATCTTTTCAAATATGTTGATAGTTTTTTAGTTTTTATCAATTCAATTTAATAAGGAAGATAGCGTGCCATTCAGAATTTAACACGTATTTCTCTACTTTACATTTTACGAATAAAACAGTGTATTATATATTTTATCACATATATAGTGCAGCTTCATTTTATTATATTAATATATTAATTAATTAAATATATTAATTTCTAATATAAAAAATTGGTTAGTTATATACTTCACATATATTTTCAAATTAATTTGTTATTCAATTCACAATTAACTGACCTTTTTGGAAAACCCAGTCTCCTGCTCCTGTAAAACTGTTCCATTTTTTTTCGCGAAAAGACAATAATAATTTTAAAAACGATTATTTATTATAGTTCGGTCGGTGGCCGTGTACAAGTTCGCGATCGTATTCAGCGCATAACCGATTACTCCTGCTCTTAGTAGAGCGCAAGAAGAACTGACAGTTGTGGGTACCATCATAATACCGTCAGCTGCTTCTTTCTCCTGAACTGCATTGGTACCATCTCTGGTTCACTGGGTCTCTGTCTACACAGATTGGAACTATTTCCGCGTAATATGTAATTAGCATTCTTCAGAAGACTTCTTTAGGCCAGTCTTTGAATACATTTTATTTCAGAAATATTCAAATATAAAAAAAAACGATATGTTCCTTGAATAGAGTTAATGGCAGTGAAAAGTTTATAACAACTTATCAACGTATTATTGTTTTCATACATATAAGGGCGGAATATAAGGAGTAGGTAATTGCAGGAATGCATACCAACGTTGCCGGTTCCACGTTGATGAATCAAGTCTAAATGACTTATGTCAAACCATAGTTGTGAGTGTGACAGTTAGTTTTCTGTTTTCTAAACTGTAGTCAAACCGGTGAACTCTGAAATAATTCAATTCAAACATCGTGCATCGTCGGACATTCCTCATTTATTACAAAAGATAAAAGATTAAATTTTTATCAATTATAACCAGATGACTACTGGATTCAAGGCAGACAGAATCCGTCCTTACGGACTGCTTTGGTCATTTCCCGAAAAAGTTTTAATGCACTTTTTATCATTTTGCTGGTACGTTTTGTGGTATCAATAAACTTGTCCTAATTTTTGGTTAGACTGGCCTCGAGTACAAGATTTATTCTTGTGTCTAAATTAGCGGCTAGAACTGCGAGGACGTGAGCGAGAAGAGGGCAGACAGGAACTTGCTTTTGTAGATAAGCAATAGCATTTAAAAGTTTATTTTCTGGGCCTTTATCATTAAGTACTGCACTTATAGAGAAAGTTGGATTACTCTGAGATACTTCGACGATTTTATCAGCAAGTGCTGCAAGTTTATCAAGCGCCAGCACCCACTGCGTTGTGAGAATAGTACGAACATTGAGTGGAAGTCGTTGTAACCAAAGTTGACACAATAAATTGACGAACTCGTTGTTCTTCAGACGCCGACAAACGTTCAATTAATTTTGTGCGCAAAAACGTATATGGAAACCTGGAAATATCCTCGACTCCCAATGCAAAACGTGCGTCTAATTGAGAAACCATATAATGAAATTTGGTTATGCCTTATTTGTGATATTAGACAACGTAAACTGAGAACCAGCTTGTGCGAATCATAAGCTTAGTTTGTCGGCCCAAAGAGGTGGTAATTCTACTGTTATTCGTTGCACTGGAGCTTGCTGTTGTGGCTGGTGCTATTGTTGTTGTAGGCTCGGTAACCTTTGTAGTTCCCCATTATGCTATCGAAGAGCTTGGATTTGACGTAGCAATTCTTCGGTTTCCTCTCGTAGATTTGGAAGTAGTCCTTCATGACGAAGCATTTTTCAAGTTGTGTTTATCACGTCTGGGTCACCAATATAGGTAATTAGATGAGATTGTTGTATATAATATTTTTTATTTAATAAAGTTTACTTGTGAATATATTATAAAATAATAATGTTGACTAGTGGACAGTTACTTAAAAATCAAATAAATTCTAATTATCAAAAAATATCGATCCTAAACGTTCTCTAATGTCACTCACTTTTTAATACCTATCGTTTTTAGAATCTAAAACGCCACACTTATATATTTATACAAATATATATTTGTATATTTATATATTATGCCTTGTAATATGTACCATTCAAAAGCTTGTGAAATTACCTAGAGATAATTTTTTTATGTTAGCCCTGTCCTATACTCCGGTCCCAGGGCCCTTAACAATTTTGTGAGCTGGGCTTCTTCCCTGATCGATCATAGGCATGCCTGAGAGCTTTATTACCTAGTGAAAATTTGGAAAGCTAGGAGCTTTAGGCAAAAATTTTATAAGAAAAATAAAGCTAAAATGCAGTTTTAGGGACTTAAAATTTGAAAAAAATTCCGTTACCCAGATACCCCGGTAGTTCATACCCTAACCCCCCCAGAACTTCATCCTAGATACGCCACTGACAGAGATGATGATTCTCCCTACCTCTCTACCTCTATACCCTCAATACATAAGATATAAAATATAATAATAATAATATATCTTTTGACGGGGCTATAAGTTAATTGGCTTTACTCAATATATGGGTCATAGGAAATGTCCATCCCATCGTCTCAACATTTGATACTCGTCTTGATTATATTTTTATTCTAGAATTTCAATATATCGCATTTGTACTAAAGAGTGGCCTATTAATCTTTACAAAAATTGGATATTATCTACCCAAACTACTTTCCAAATTTGTTGAAAATTATTTTATGATTGTTGGCAGTTTGCACTTGTGTGGGTTGTTGGAGGTGTGTAACGTGGACTGATTGAAAGTTTTCTTATAACAAAATCCTTTGAGCACGCTCTAGAGATAGACAGTTTAACAACTTCCTTAGATATAACTCTAACTACTTCAACGTTGATAGCTTTACTTTCACGATATTACATAACCTAAAATTAGTTGTTTTCTCGAAAATATCAGTTGGAATGATGTTGAGGGAAAAGGCAATATCAGTAACCGATATTTTTTGTATAATGTACGGACTCAACCTGAAAGATGAGTTAGCGGAAATGTACTTTAAGTATACCCAAGTAACAATTTCTGACCCATTTTGGGCGAAGTATCGACGCTGTGTCGACACTGTAATTTGGACACGACACATTTTCGAGACACATTGTCGACTTTTGGACCATCAAAAGTGGGGAATGTGACCAAAATGGTGATTGAAATGTGTACTGAATATGGCCTGAAATTCATCTAATAGTGAGTCTGAAATATAACAATTTTGTTTCGAAAATGTGTTTTCATTGTGCCTTTCGTTTCCAATATATACCTGAAATTGAATCTTGATGAGTCCACAATCTGTTTGTTGTTTGTTGTTTCTAACTTGGGCAAAATGTGTGTCCATTATGTGTACAAAATGTACTTTGCATGTGCCTGGTAGGTAGACACGATGTTTCCGGAATGTGTTTGTTATTGTGCTTTGATGAGAGCCACAAAATCAACACATGGTGTTCTGAATTTTACAGAAATTATTAACTCCTACTCATTGTGCATCAAAATGAATTCAAATAGATAAAAATTATATTACTTCTCGATCCATTCTGGATAATCATGAACAGGAAACTGAAGGTGTTTACTTTTGAGTATTCATCAACCTAATTAGAAATCATAAGAGGGTTTTATTTTATCTTGAGTATTTTTGTATTTCTCGCGTAGGTTCACTTGCGAACTAAAGTTCACTGATGATAGTTGACATGGTAGTTCTACAAATTAAACGGGCATTAATAATACCAAGTAATTATAATTTGTTTATATTTTTAAATTATTTTCAATGATTTTAATTTTTTTTTATTTCTCCACAAAATCAAAACACGATGGTATTTTATCATGCATGATATCATATTCAGTACAATTTTGCCATAAATATTACCAAAATCTTTAGTTTAAAATATATTTGCGAAATGCGCCATTTTTCTCAAGTGCATATAAGGACGAAGTACGTGTTGAAATATGGTGTACTTATGGATGGTGTCCAAACGGGATCATGTTTCGGTAATGTGAATAAAATTTGGCTACGAATTGCCCATCTCGAAACATTTGCAGATAGAGGAAACAATTCAGAGTAATGTTTCTGAATAGAGACCAAAAATTCACTGAATAATGACTAAAAGGTCACACAGACAAATTTTAGCAACCAATTAGTCACCGAAGTTCATTATGGCCAAAATGAGTCGTCTTTATCTAGCAGTGGGCACATTTCGGAAAGTTTGTGTCTGAAATGTGGCCGACATTCGAACAGACTCGTACCTCATAATCTTACTTTTTCGTGCTTTATTTACATGGACGTTATTTTCACTTCCGAATATTTATAATGTCATTTAAAATCGTTAAAACAATAGAAAATGATACAGTGCAATTGTACATTGTGCCAACAGCGTGGGAGAAAGATAGTGTTCTATACTGGCCAACAAAATCTTGTAAAGACAGCGAGAAATTAATTAGAGACTCAGAATCTGTTCCTCGAATAGACTGGGACAAAATACCTTGCAGTGTAAAGGAGGCAGGCATTTCTTCTGAGTAATGTCTATTTCTCTTTTCACACGTCGATAATAAGTGCTAGTGTGCACCCTTTGAGTAGCACTTTTTTTTATCTTCACCATTTCTGTGAAACTTTAAACACTATATTCAACATTTATCATATGCGCCATTTTGAGTACCTACCTACACTAACACTTTGACTAAACATATTGAAGGAACAAAATAGAAATTATGTGGGTAAGATGTTTCTATATGAATAGGTATGTGTCCGGATAACGCATTGTAGTAACAATGAAGAAAATCTATGTTTAAAATGTACCCAAATGGAAATTATTGTGTCTACTCAACTCATTTCAGTATCAAAATACTAACATCTTGTCAAGAAACAAATTAGACAAACTTGAGTCTATTCAGTGTCGACTCGCCTGTGTCTAAATATATTTGAATTTGAAGAGTCCAAACTGACACAAAGTAGATACATTTGAAACACATGTGTTTGAAATGTTGCTATTTAGACTCGCTCATCCTTTTGACGCAATAAGTTCGGAATGTGTCGACACAAACTTGAACATTTTAGATAGACTTCACATTGTGGCAGAAGTGCTCCGAAAAGAGTCGACACAATCCAGGCACAAGTAAATTGTGTCCGAGATTTGCCATCAATTGCTACTTGGTTATAGTAGACAGGGGTCTAATCGCTGTTCAGATTCGGGGCCATAATGGTTAGTTCAATGGGCAAAATCGTTTTGATTTTCCGGTCATTATAGGTATAGATGGCGTAAAACATATAGTGTACCGTGTACCAATGTAATCGTATATCCCCATTATGTTGCGGAGCTAAACTCTGAAAAGTATTAATATTTTGTTTACTTACTAATTTGTTACGTAATTGTTGAAAGGGCGTTAGGTTTAAACGGGATACCAGACGTGAACTGAGCCGTTTTTGTGTCCCATTCGATTTTTTATGGACAAAACTATATTCTATGAAAAAATAACAACATTTTATAACAATGAATAAAACAATTCTTTAAAAATAAATATTATGTCTAACTCCTGTTTGTCACTACTATATCAGTAACATGAAAAATATATTAAAGTTAATTAATTTTCTTCTTCCAAAAATTCTATTTTTCCTTCTCCTAGGTATAATCTGATCTGCTTCACTACCACTATCGTCTTATAAATCAATAATAAATTTACTTCCCCCATTAATATCTGTTTTAATTGTGCCCAAATGAACTCGATGGGATTGAAAATACAAAAATAAGGAGAAACTCTCACTCTAGAGTGTCCATGTTTTTCAGCAATACTCTCTAATGCCTTTAATTTCTTTATCTTAAAACTTCAATCAGTTGTTGTTTTGAATAAGAATCTTCAAAGTACAAATTATTATCTATTAAAAAAATTTGTAGTTCGGGTTTCTTGTAGCTTTTATTTGGTATTTTATTGAGCTGGCGTGAATGATAAGAAGCGTTGTCAAGAACTACAACACTATTTGGCTCTAAATTTGGGATCAATGTGAATTCAAACCATGTTATTATGATAGTCAACGTTGCAATCTTCCATTTTTTTCCACATATTTTTAAGGCATTTGGAACCCATCCTTCATTTCCACCGCAATGCACAATAATAAGTCTGGATGCTTTGCTTGCAGGCATTGTTGGCATACAAATGTTTGACCCATCAGTCCATCCCTTCTTAGCCGTGTCGTGTATATCATACCAAGTTTCATCCAAATAGACAATTGGCCGGTTTTCTTCTCTATACTTAGTTACTTGTTCCAAGTATGTATACCGCGTATTCACTATTCTTCTGCTTTCCATGACTGTTTGACGTTTATTAATCGTTTTGAATCCCAATTTTTTAATCCAGTTTCCAATAGTTTACTTACAGGCATTTACATTACGGCCGGCATTTGTCAATTTATTTCTTATTATTCCAATCGTAGCTCATACATGGTGGTTTTTAATAATTTTATTATAGACACATCTAAATGTTTCACCAATCCCTTATCACATCGCTTCTTGCGTTCATAAGCCGAACTTAGTCGCCACCCACAACAGTACAATTTTACTATGCCGCCACCGCCGATATCTGCTTGTGCGCGCCCACAAAGTCGAAATTGTTTACACCGCATTTTTTGTATTTCTATTTTTATTTCCGCTTTCTATTTATCAAAGACGTTGTAAGCCGGCAGTCCTTTTGATAATAGCCGCCTCTAAGATAAGACACTATTGTTGTGAACAACCGACTTTCGGGTCTAACTTCAAAACATAAAGTCAAAATTGTTTACACCGCATTTTTTATATTTCTATTTTTATTTCGGCTTTTTATTTATAAAAGGTGCCGACTCGAGTATGTTTGAGAATGTTCGAGATCGAGGCTAGGACTATAAGAGTGACAATCGCGCCTCAACACTCATCAGTTGACGATTAGCGTTCAGAGCGATAAGTACCTACATACTTACAAGCTAGCTGGCGAATCGCGAATTTCAAACGAAGTGATTAGGTATTGTTCAATTGCTGCATTCTGATTGTATCAGTTTTGTACATTCCTTCTTTGGACTAAAATCTTCTACGCAGTAACATTCTGAATAAAGAAGAATGGAGCGTTGGCTTAAAGGCGTTAAACGTGTTGCAACAACATCTTCTAATGAAGTTGAATATTCAAAAGCAGTACGCGCTGAGTATACAGCAATTACGGAACCAGACAATGATGCAACGACGTCAAGCTCTACGGTTTCAAAGGCGAAAAATAGGAAGTATGATTAATCATATATCAATTTCGGATTTGTTGATTCCAACGGTTCTCCTCTCTGGATGTTATGTAGTAAACTGCTTCCTAATAGTTCCATGGCACCTGCCAAGTTGCGCCGACATTTGGAAACTGTACACCTCGAGTCTAAAGACAAGAATAAATAATTGTTTATATATAAAAAAGAACAATTATTGAAAAGTCAAGAAACTCTGATGCTTATAACCCCAACTATCATTGAAAAGGCCAAGAAGGCAACATATCGCTATCGCATTGCACAAGCAGGTGAAGCACACAAAATCGCTGAGAATTTAATAAAGCCATGTGTGTTAGACATAATAAAATGTATGCTTGATGAAAAATCTGCAAATCATCTTTCTACTGTGCCGCTATCAAACGATACTGTTTCACGGCGAATTCATGATCTGGCAAGCTACGTCAAACAAGAACTAGTTACACAAAAAACACGATTCGTCTTGCAAATGGATGAATCGACTGATGTCACTGGTCTGGCTATTTTGCTGGATATCGTAAGTTATCCATATGAAATTTCTTTTGAAGAAGACATGCTTATGTGTCATCGCTGACCACAAACACTACCGGAGAAGAAATTTTTAAAAAAATCAACATATTTTTTGAAAAAAATAATCTCAGTTGAAAAGATTGCATTGACATTTGTATAGATAGGCGATGACGGGCTTATACAGCAGGAGCAGTGTTACTAATAAAAAATAAAGTGCCTAATTGTAGTTCCAGCCAATGTATCCTGCATAGACAAACACTTGCGATTGAGCAAATGCCGTCAAATTTATAATTAGTTATGGATGAAGCGGTAAAAATAATCAATTTTATCAAATCACGACCACTACAATCCCGATTATTCTCATTATTGTGTGAAGATTATGGCAGCAAACATAAAACACTGTTGCTCCATACAGAAGGGCGATGGCTATCTCGGAGTAAAATTGTAACAAGGCTATTTGAACTTAGAGCCGAGTTACAAATGTTTCTTTCAGATACTCATTTTAATTTGAAAGATCGTTTGTAGGATAAAACTTTTTTTTAGTCACGAGGGATTAGGGTTCGGATGCCCTAATGGTTGTCGCTCAGCCATTAATTAGGCTTATTGTGCACCCCCATTCGCAGATATTAAGCAGAGTCCTATCCTAATTTCTTAGCACAGTGAGATTCGTTGGACTATACTTTCATGCAGTCCGTCGTGATTTGTATCTGGGAAGATATCTAAACAGGAGGCTCTCCTTCTGCACAAGACAGGACAACGTGCTTTGCGGTTTCCTCTACCTCTCCATACATCCTGCAATGGGAGTTTGTTGCGTCAATCCCCATCTTCGCTAGGTGTGCATTGAATAGCGAGTGGCCAGTTAGGTATACTACCACTTTTCGCAATTATTTTCTGCCCAGTCTGAGAGCATCTGATGCATTGGAACTCGATGGTTCTTTAAGCATTCTTTTGGACTGAGCGTGTCCCGCAACTCTGTTCCAGCGCTTTTGGTGTTCATGCGACACCCAGTTGGAGACAGTTTTTCGTACGACGCTATATGAAACGCCGTATGCTGGTTCTGGTCCCATGAGGGTGAGATCAGTTCCTTTGTTGGTACACTTATCAGCTCCCTCATTTCCAGCTACCCCTGTATGGCTTGGCACCCAAGTGAGAATTACCCTATTGGCTTTTGCCAGGGTTTTCAGGGTATTATGACAGTCCCACACTATCTTCGACGTATAGCTGTGGCTTGCTAAGGTCGTAAGAGCTGAACGACTGTCCGTGTTCACATAGATTGTCTTTTTGTTATATTTCCTATCTATGCATGTTCTGCCGCGTTCGGTTAGTACGGCTATTTCTGCTTGAAATTCGGTAGACAGCTTACCAAGGCAGACGCTTATGCTTTGCCTGGACCTGGCGCCGTAGACACCTGCTCCTGAAACGGTTGGGGTCTTTGACTCATCGGTGTACCAGGTGATACTCAACATATGTTGAGGTTCTACCTGAGCCCATTCGGATCTGTTACTCAAGTTGACGCGATATGGTATCTCAATTTCCACAACCTTGGGCATTCTGTCAGGTGACATTTCAAGGATGTCGCACCTCATGGTGTCGTGTGTTTTAGTATGTTTCATGTCATGGTCCTTACACCAGTTGCCATTACACTGCCATTTTAGCCTACCCCTGTATATATAGATCTATTGGTGGGATGTTTAGCAGTATTTCCAATGCTGCGGTTGGAGTCCCTTCCATGGCGCCTGTAATGATCGCTGCACTTTAGAAAGCGTTTTAGCGGCTGTGCTTTGCTGAACTTTGGGCCACCACACAATTGCACCGTACACCATCATTGGTCTGATTACTCTGGTGTACAACCAGTTTACCATTGACGGAATTAGACCCCAGGTGCACTCAATTGCTTGTCTCATCGTTATTAGCGCGATCTGAGAACGGCGTGTGATGCTCGCTAGATGGCTGTTTCAGGTTAGCTTGTCATCTAACAGGATTCCTAGGTATTTTGCTTCCCTGGCAACCTTTATCTGATTGCCGAAAAGTTTTGGCACATTAGTGATCTCCACAATTCGCTGTTTTGTAAATGGTACCATGATGGTTTTCAAGGGTTTGACAGACAATCCCCCCGCATCACACCATCTCTCCACTAAGGACAGTGCCCTCTGCATTAGTTCCAGGTGCCCAGGTGCCCACGTGTTTTCCCCGTATTAGTATAACAATGTCGTCAGCATATCCTTGAATATACCACCCCTGCTCGTTTAGTGCAACAAGGAGGTCATCGACTACCACCAGATTCCACAGCTTTGGTGGCAGCATATCTCCCTGTGGACATCCTCTTTCTGTCTTCACCTCTCTTGTGACACCACACAGGGATGCTTGTGCTCTTCTGCTGCTTAGCATGTTCTCTATCCATCGGGTGATTGTCCTGTCTGTGCCCCTAGATTCCAGCTTTGACACTATTGAGCGAGTGCTCGTGTTGTCAAACGCTCCTTCGATATCCAGGAACACAGCCAGTATAAAACTTGGTGGTTCCGAAAGTCTTTTATGGCAGATATCTTTCAAAAACTGAACGAATTAAATTTATCATTGCAAGGTAAACAGACAACAGTGTTCCAGGCCTGTAACAAAATAATTGATGCCTTCAAAAGAAAATTAGATTTTTGGATTATTTGCGTTGGTAAGAGAGAAATAGAAAACTTTACGTCACTCAGTGAGCTTGTTAGCGATGCAGAAATGTTTCAAGATGATGAATTTGAAGAATTGTGTAGCTACTCTCGCATAACTAGAAGTACTACATATTTGTGATAAGAAACAAGAACTGGATTTCCTTGAAGAATTAGAAATTAGAAGACACTTAAGAAACCCACAATATCAAGTTGTCAATGAACAGATAAATTTAGGGAGTTCTCCACTAATAAACTGTCTTCTTAAGCGATAATTGTAAAGATCAGCAGATATAGTTTTCCTGGTTTTCTATATCATTGCACAGTTTTACTGATCTTAATTGGAAATATGATATCCAGGATATCAACATAGGGCTAATAATATCCAAGCTTCAATATTTGTAATATCATATCCTCTTTTTTCTATTACCATTATTAAGTCAATCACAAGGTAGGTCACTTGTTGGTCTAGCCAAAAATAATTATTAAATGAAATTTAACTTCCGTCATTCTGACGATGATATTTAATACCGTAGCAATTGTCAAATATCTTAGAATTTTTATCAATTTTTTCAATATATTGTGGAATTATCTAGAAACAGTACGTTTCATTTAAAACGGTAATATGAGTAGATTCCACGAAGTAAGAGCCGAGACAGTTAATTTCGTTATTATTTTTGTTTTTTACTTTCTTCCACAATCTCTTTAAACATTTTTACATAATCTCTATGTTTTTTGCTACTAACACTAATTCGTCCGCATATGCTATTTTCTTTTCTTCTGTCCACGTTTCTGACTATATACTCCAGCACCAGATTAAATAGAGTTGTTGACATAGAATCTCCCTATCTGACGCCCTTGCTAATTTCGAATCTGTCCGTTTCACCTTTTTGTATTTTTACAGTAGCTGTTGATTGTTTCATAGTCATCCAGACTAACTTTCTTACCTTTTCGTTGATCTCCATAATTTTTAGTGCTCTCATTAGTTGTTGTCTACTTCCTTTTTTTAGGAGGAAAAATTATAGCTGGAGGTACAAAGTTCCTTCCAGAACTCATGCAAACAACTACTGGGGTATGAGTCCCTCTTTCGTCACTGGTAATTGCGCCCACTTGCTTTTGCCTTCTTAGCAAACACTTTCGGTGGGGGTTGAACTGTAGTTAAGGCGGTGTCGTCTATATTAAATATCATTGTATTATTTATAAGATATTCAGTTGAGGCTTATTGAATACCTAGGCCCGAGCTAACGAAGTAGTTCAGGAAGTCGCAGTGACATTTCGGGGTTGCGCTTTCGAAAACATTTGAGCCAAGATATTCCAGCTTGTTTATCCTCTTTGCTACAAGGATGTTTAATTTTAATTTGTTCAGCTATTTGATAAGCGAGAAAACGTTGGGTATTAAACCAAATAGTTGCGATTTCATTTCTTGAATATTTGTAACTATAGCTCCTACTACATGGTCTAGTAACGTATTTCATAGCGACCCAAGTAAGTACTTTTTGGCATTTAGAGCAATTTAGTTTTTAGTTTTGGCTCGGCGTCGAAAAGAGAAATATTACTTTTTCTTTCCAGATTTTTGACGCTTTTTACATTTAAAGCTACATCTATTTCAGATGGCGTTCTAGTCTAATTCGTACCACACTACCGCATTTGAGGCCCGAAATCGGCGTCCAGCGTCATCATAAAATGGCACACTAATTCGAACTTCGAGCCTGTATTCCGAAATGTACTTCAGAATACTGTCCATTGGTGATGACGTTATTGATCCGACGTCAAATTGAACTGGTATGCTGCCATATTGTACTGATGAGAAAAGTATAATGTAAGTCATTATTTCGCTGGGCATGTATGCGTGTATTACTTATTTGAAATAATGGTATTTCAACGTTGTGAACAACTATTTCTGATGGATGAAGGAAATGACAAGTCAACGTGCTGGCCAGTATATTTCGGACCGAATCAACAATATGCAATTGTATTCATGACGTCATTACCCCTTACAAGTATACTGATGAATATTTCCGAATATACTTTAGTACACTCCTGCTCATTGATGCAGAAAAAAGCGCAAAATTTGAATGTACTGTAATGTTTTTCTTATTTATTAAAACGTTTTTATTACGGGTGGGATAAACTTTAAACACACGGTATGGCTACTTACTAATTTATTTGAACACCAAACTATTCACTAACACTTAATTTATATACACACAACCTTAATTAATAATTTCTATCAACACTTTACTGTTCGCTATTTCGATGTATTCTTGTTTATTTGTCGAGATCACTTTATAAACTAAACTTACTCTCCCGGGTGGTCCTTTATATATTAATGCCTTTTTTACTAGATAATTCTAGATTGTGGTTTATACAAAAACAATTGGCTTTCTGGCATTTTCTAGATAAGACTGGCCATAAAAACAATGTCTAAATAAGATAGTCACAATCGTAAACAATTCTAAGAAATCCCGTCGCATCCGCCATAATTTCAACTTTCATACATGGCTTAGACAGAGTCGGATTCAGGGTCTACACTAGTGTGCTATTTCGTAACATTACCCCCTCCTTAAATAGATGTGTAGCCGAGACTGGATGTTTGAATCGGCCACTGGTCACATTTCTACACTTTCCGATCTTATGGAAATAACAGGGCACCGTCTTCATCGGATACTGATAACGGAGGTTGTAGCTGTAAATTAATATCTGAACACCGGTATCTTGGAAGATAACCTCTACCATATTCCTAATGACTCGCTAATCCAACTGGTTACTCGCTATCTTAGGCATAGCCAGTTTCTTCACGCTGGATTCTAACGCATGGTCTCGGAGGTTTCAAAGTGCTTCCCAAACATCGCGGTAGGTAAATCGATCTTGAAATTCATTTTTAGTTACCACGTAGAAGACGTACCGCGAATTATGTTTCAGTTTAAGTGTCTTGCCAGGGGCTGGAATCTGGTCTTCAAGTTTTCCTAATAGCCCGAACTTCTTTCGAAAGACGGATACCAACCCTCGTGCGTTCTTGATACGGGCGCGGATGTTGTATCCCAGTGAATAATCTTCCGGGAGAGTGAACAAATCTTGTCGTTGTTCTGAAGTAACTCCATATCTAGTTTTCCCGGTACCTCCATACGCGCCCATAAACTCATCGAAGGTAGGGTCAGACACATCTCGAATATGGTTTACTCCTTTCTCTAGGTCATGGTCCTCTTCGAATGGCGCTAGTCGGTTTTGGTGAACTACTTTTGGTTTTCTGTTGGGGATCTTGCTTATGCGATATATAACATCATTGATCCTTTTCTTGATTAAGTATGGACCTTCCCAGGATTTTTGTAATTTTGGAGAAAATCCTTTTCTCCTCGTCGGGTTGTGTAACCATACTTTGTCCCCTTCTTTAAAACCGCCTTCTGTGGCCTGCATGTCGTACCGACTTTTCATTCTGTCGCTGGCAACTTGAAGATTTGTTCGAACTAATTCATGAATGTCGTCCAACCTTCTTCTCAATTGGATCACGTGGTCTTCTCCTGCTAGATCTTCTCCATGCCGACAGCCAAATTCCAGGTCACAAGGAAGCCTCTTTTCACGTCCAAACAGGATTTTCGCAGGTGCTTCACCCGTGGACTCATTGACGGCAGATCGATAAGCAAATGCGAATTGGGAAAGATACTGGTCTCAATGTCTCTGATAGCTGGAAACTACTTTGGACAGGTATTTCCAATAGTCCTGTTCATTCTCTCGACCATTCCATCTGACTGGATGTAATGCTGTTGTCCTGGTCTTCTTCATTCCTAGCTTCTCGCAAATCTCCCGGAATAGATGGCTTTCGAAATTTCTTCCCTGGTCACTGTGGAATTTCAATGGCACTCCATATCGGCTAATAAATTCTTTCACCAATACATCCACGACTGTTGTGGCCTTTTGGTTCGAGATAGCGTAAATTTCCACCCACTTTGTGAAACAGTCCATTACAACCAGTATGTATTTGACACCATTTTCTGTCGTCGGGAATGGTCCAGTGATATCTAAAGCAATCCTTTCGAAAGGGCTTCCAACATTGTACTGTTTCATGGGTGCCTGTCTATTGCGATGTGGTCCATTACTCGTAGCAAAAGTCGTACATTTCTTACACCAGTCCTTCACATCATCGGAGCTGTTCATCCAATAAAATCTCTCACAGATTCGCTGGAGGGTTTCCTTCACTCCCAGATGACCTCCCGATGAACTGTCGTGTAACTTCTTTAGTACCTCAGCTACTCTTTTTCTCGGGATGACTTGCCGTCTCTTCATCTCGGAACCATAATCGTCTTCAAGGACTCTTTTCAACAGCCCTTCTTCCAGGACAAGAGAGTCCCACTGAGCCCAATATGCCTGAGTGTTGGTGAAAATCTTGACACTTCTTGCCAAGTATGTCATCGATTTTCTTCCTTCCACTGCCGACTCTTCTTTAGGCAAGGACCATTCTCCTGATCTTCTCTGATCCTGGTGGGTGACCATTCTTCATTGACTACCGTAATTCTTGAAACTGTAACTTCCTTAGATTTCGACTTGTTGCATTGAGAATAGTCTACAGGGGATGATCATCTAAGCAAAGAGTTGGCTTGTCGGTGATTCACATCAGCTGGATGTTCACCCCTGTCTGATTTTCCCTGTGACTGGAGTTCTTAGTTTGCAGGAGTCTTGGGGCGCTTAGACGGACTGCGTACATGCTCTAGCTCGCCACACTTCCGGCATTTGATCTTCTTCGGTTTCTTGTCTGCCATACCTTTCAACAAGTTGACTTGGTTTACAGGAGTCGTAGGACGCTTACACGAACTGCGTGCATGCTCTAGCTCGCCACAATTACAGCACCTGATTTTCATCGGCTTCTTGTCTACCATACCTTTCAACAAGTCTGGTCAAGTCTGTCATCGTCACCTTTTTCCTGTATGGTCCTACCTTTGTTGTATCCGGAAGCCATCGTGGTTGCTTCATACATAAGAGCAGCAGTCAATGCGTCGACTAAATGTTTTCGGATGCGCTAAACGAAGCGTCCTCTGTATATCGGGGTCACGTAAGCCATCAATAAAGGCCTGGATACCTAAACATTCCATCATGTTATCTGGGGCTGATGGATAAGCAAATCGAACTAGTCGGGCAATGTCCAGTTCATACTCTTGAAGGATTTCGTCACGTTTTCGCCTTCGGTTCTTCAGCTCGTATCTGTACAAATGTTCGAGACCATATCGCATGCCCAACCTCTTCTTCAGCTGCTCGAAGTCATCCGTTTCTTCAAGCGGTATCGTCTGAATTACATCTAAGGTATCTCCCCGAAGCGCTATAGTTAGCTTCACTGCTTTTTCCTTATCGGACTAATTATTCACTCTAGCGGCTGCTTCAAACTGTTTCATATAATTGGTCCACGACATTTTTCCATCGAACGTTGGGGCCTTGACTCCGCTAAAACTGCCAATGTCTTCTAACTTAGGGTTTGTTTATCTGTTGCAAGGCTTCGTTTGCTCGATCTTCTTTTCTTATATCTGTCATCTTTTTTTCTAACTCCTTGACTTTCTCATCTATCGTTGTCATCTTATTCTCAATCTTCTCGTCCATCGTTGTAATCTTATTCTCAATCTTCTCGTCCATTGTTGTAATTTTATTCTCGTCCATCGTTGACATTTTATTCTCGATTTTCTAGTCCATCGTTGACATCTTATTCTCGATTTCAGATTTTAGAGACGAAATTTCATTTTCAACGTCAGCAGCAATGTCGTTTTTCATTAATAAGATATCGGCAGATATATCGTTCTTCAAAGCAGAAATCTTGTCGTTAATATTAGCAGAAATGTCTTTTTTCATAGCAGAAATATCGTTTTTCACATTCGTTGATATTTTCTCTTTCATGGCAGAAATATCGTTCTTCATAGCAGAAATATCGTTTTTCACATTCGTTGAAAGTTTCCCTTCCATGGCAGAAATCTTCTCGTCCATGTTCTCTTCCATGGCAGAAATCTTCTCGTCCATGTTAGCAGAAGTATTAGTAGAAATTGACGAGGTTAAGGTGGAAGCCTTGTCGTTAAATAAAGTTGTTTCTGGATCTGGAAAAAAATATTTAAGACGTATGTCCTTGATCTACCTAGAACCGACTTCAGAAAACTTGTTGAGTGAAGTATCTTTGCTCGGAGTTTGGACTAAATAAAATGGAAAAAGGTTGATGGATTGGTATCTAATCTACAACGATTCACCTAGTAAATTCAGTATTGCTGTTATTATTTTGAATGTTTGGGTATCATGAACAGAATAGTTCTTACTTTTTTCATCATTGTTTTCCTCCAAATCAACAGCCAATTGATTTTATGTCCTTCTGAACCATTGTTGACTACCATGTATGGTGTATGGCTACAGCATTTATTGTTATCACTACAGTTATATTGTTTATATAACTGTTCATATATATTATATTGTTGCTATTGAGCAGAAAATGTATAACAATATTTTTAACAATAATTACTTTTTTTAAATTATTTATCAAAACAGTTATTTTCCAGTGCCACTTTAAGTCGTTCTACTAATTCACTTTTCTTACCGGACGTTTCCAACTCACGATCTTCCAATTCTGCTCTTAGTTTCGTCACTTTCAGGTCACATAGTCTCTTGTCATTTTTACGTAGCAATTTATTTATATTACCCCACACCTGACACCAATGTAATGTTTTTCTTATTTATTCTTAAGATATATTTTGTATATTTCTTTTGTATATTTTCTTTTTGACGTGCTACAAACATTTTATTGTAAAATAGTTAATAAATATCTATCTATCTATCTATTAAAACGTTTTATTGCGGGTGGGATAAACTACACTTAAATTTAATTTATATACACACTACCTTAATTATTAATTTATATCAACACTTTACTGTCCGCTATTTCGGTGTATTCTTGTTTATTTGTCAAGATCACTTTATAACTAAACTAACTCTCCTGGATCGGTTCTTTATATATTAGTGCCTTTTTTACTAGATAATTCTAGATTGCGGCTTATATAAAAACAATTGGCTTTCTGGCATTTTCTAGGTAAGACTGGTCACACAACCAATGTCTAGATAAGATAGTCACAATCGTAAGTAATTCTAAGAAATTCCTGCGCATCTGCCATCATTTTAACATTCATACATGGCTTAGACAGTCGGATTCAGGGTCTACACTAGTGTGCTATTTCGTAAGAGTACATTCTACGTATGTCAAACTTCCTGTACCTTTTATAACAAATACAAACGCCAAAAAAAGTTTGTGAAAGTTAGTCTAGGCATCTGGAAATCACAGTATTTGTCAACAAAAGTACTTTTCCCCACCACTCAAAAAGAGGTAGAAATGAATGAAAACTATTAAAAAATAAGAAAATATATTTGATTTTATTTTCCATACATCTTTTAAACAATAAAAATCACAATTAATTAACGAAAAAAATACTTCAACCGTCTGGTATTTACATGTAAACCATTAAACTAAATGCAAAAAATAAACTTTATTGGTTTAAATATTACCTTTTAAAGAATACACGTCAAAAAAGGAAGTTCAACTTATCCACAATAATATATATTTACATACAGAAATCTTAATTACTACTACTAAATTGTGTCACTATTTAATCTACTTAAGTGATTGTTTTAATAGGTAAGCATGTGATTAGGTAATTTTTGAAATCACACTGTTTAGACCTCTTGAAGGGTATGCTCTATTTAACCTCATCAAACTGATCTGGGTTGAACAACTGCAAAGAAATAAAATAATTATTAAAAAAAAAATCATAAGGTTAGAAATAATATATCGTCGGTTTACTTTAAATCCTGTGGAAGTCCGATTTCTGTGAATTTTTTGTTTTAAGCGATTTTTAAACTGAAATGGTAATTTGCAGCCTCTATTAAATCCTCATATGTCTATAGCTTACAGTGGCGCCTCTACAGTTTAATTTAATACAAACTCTCTTCTAACATCAAAATTAATTTAGAAACCGCGTAAGTTTGACGCTGTCTAGTAGACATACAAGTTTTTGTGGTTGTGTATTGTGCACCAGAATGCATGCCTTATTCAAATAAAGTTTAGAAGAAAATGATCAATTAGTAGGTAAACAGTATGAAGCAGAGGAATACTTTTAAAGTATAAATAATTCGTACATGATGTCAGATAAGAGAAATACATCCAATTATGAGCCAGATTTGTGTTCTAAGTAAGAAAATGTTGAAGATACACTGCAACTAATTCAGCGGACACTAAAATGTAGTGAAAAGAAAGTTTTTGTGAAAATGTATGTAGTAGATGTAAAAAATTGATAGACACAAAGAATAAACACAATGAAACATTCAGACGGAAAGTGTCATTTTTTCATCTACAAAAAGAAGGGATCGTCATTCGAGTTTGTAAGATGTAAGTATTCTGGGCATGAAACAATGTTCTGTACTTCATTGGGTAGAAGGAAAAGTAACGAATAAATTAAAACAAGAAAAAGTTGAGACATAATGAATCCAGGCAGCAAGTACGACCATTTTTGAATATGTTACCTAAAATCGAATCCCATTATTGCCGGTCATCTCTAGTACTAAGCTATATTTAGAGCCAATTTGAAAATCTAAGACAAATGTATTTCCAGAGTTGAAAAGTACTGCCTTGAGAAAAATATTTGAAGTATTTGAAGACTAAGTTTGAGCATTTGTATGCCAAAAAAAGACCAATGGTTTTAATAAAAAGAATAATATTTTTGAGACGAATCTGAAGGCTTGCTAAATACCAATGAGTTTACGTCGATTATTTGTCATTTTATAACTACTGAGGTACCATTCCAGACAGATGACGAAATTATCCTGTTAAGCTATGGATGTGTTGACCAAAATATAAATGCAACCTTATCGAATGCAATTCAGTGTATTATAACCATTACACAAAAAATTATGGCACACATGTAGATGGAGTGTGATTCTATGGACTCAACCACTGGAATACGTCTAAGAAATCAATATATTTACACTCAATCTGGGTATATAGATGCCTGCAAACATTTTATACTTAAGCCAAATGCATATTCCGTTCAGTATCTCCACCATGACTTTTTTTAAAAATATACAGCTTTTACAAACCTATTAGACTAGGAAGCAAGACTGGGGCCCCGTGACATCTGATGTTAGAGCAAATCGTTGCAATGCAGATAGAACAATTCATTATAAATTAATGTATGCTGATGAATGGCAAATTCTACCACAATGGAAAAATAGTAGAGCTAAAAGTTGTCCAAATAATGAAATTCCTGTAGAACAACATATACGTCCTAAAATTATGAAGGAAAATTGGGACCATCTTCAAATTTTGAACCGGGTACTAAAACGTGAGAAAGTTTAATATTGTTGGTTAACAAAGTAAGAATAAAGTTTAGTTGCTAAAACTACATTTCTTTTATTCCATGATTGAAATAATATTTTACAGCTTAATTCAAATAAAAGTCAATTTGAATTTAAAATTCAAGCATGTCTAAAAATAGATAAAAACCTCGATGTCCAAATATTAATTATTTCAACAAGTCCCTTGTTCAGTCAACAGACTTTTTCAAGTAAATACTATAATGAATTTATTACACTTTCCTCTACCCTGTTCCAAAAAATTGATGATTTTAGACAGTTTTAAGTGTCTCTTGAAAATGTTATTTGGACTAACAAGATTTGTAAAGTAAGCCGACGACATATTATACCAGACAGTTATTTCTGAAGATTTAAAATGAATTGAAACTAAGGATGATTCATAATAATGTAATGGAAGGTGATGGTTTAATAATTTTGAACACTTTTTCAATTGACAACTTACGAACCACTCTGTATACAAAAAAGTGGCTTATGTCAAATTAAAAAAAACTAGTAGGGAAGATAAGGAAGAAAAAGGATGGTGACAAAGAAATGAAGTAGTACAAAATAGTGGTGTTAGCATTACAAGAATTACTATGGGGTGGAGAGGGAAGAATAGACAAATAGGACTACACACTGTTTTATGCAGGAGAACAAAAGGATTCATGGTTAGTGAAAGATATAAACAAAAGTCATAGAATTTTACTCCATTAGCAGTCGAATAACCTATATCAGATTAAGGAATAATCAAGCTAACCTGGTCATAATAAACGTATATCCCTGACTGAAGAGGCAGATAAGGATTTAAAAATATAAGTCTATGAAAAATTAGAATAAACCTGTGAAGAGCTGCCAAGAAATGACATTTTAATAATTGTAGGTGATTTTGATGCAAAAATAGGGAAAAAACTACGTAAGCTGCATTGCAGGAAATCATGCAATCCACGAAAGGACCAATAATAATGAAACAAGGGCAGGTAATCTGGCAGTGGCGAGAAACATGTCGATAGTCAGCACCAAATTTGAGCATAAACAGGAACATGAAGTAACATGGATGCTCCCAGCAAGAGCAACAGGGAATCAAATAGATCACGTAATGATTAACAATATGTGGAGAGGATAGTTCGTACTTGGTGTAAGATCATATAAAAGCGCTAAGGCGGATACAGATCATTTGCTGCTTGCATTAACCGAAAGATGAATTAAGAACTGATTAAGAAAATTCTAGTTTAGCAATTTGTTTTGATATTGTGTGTTAATCATAGAGATAGAAATAGTCTATCTCTATGGTTTAAATGTTGTATTACCTTCTATTCAAATTCACTTTAGAGTATGCATTACAGATATGTTAAACGTTAAATTAGCATGTATTTCATTGTCTGCTACAAAATCTGCCCCTACTCCATTTTGTGTTTTAGAACCGTTGGTATAAGTTATGAGGTTATTGGGATAATATGTAATTTTTTCTTCCTCTTTATTTAAGCTGACTAGTGTGGTATCAGTATGTGGAGGAACAAGAGTGCAAGGAGGAATCATGGAAATATTTTGTTGCATTGTTCTTTGTTACGATAGAACGTTGATTTTTTGTCTAGCTGGTTGTTTAAGATGAGGTTTCTATTTATGTGAGATGCATAAATTAGAGTATGACTTATAGTGATTAAGCTTCAAGTTCTGTTGAGAGTTTCATTCATGTTTATGTTTTTGTCTATATAATCCTGATATTTCGGCCAGTTAGTTTTGGAAGTATTCAACATAATTACTTTCTTAACAAACCTCTGTACCTTGCTTATAAATAATTTTGGCTCTAACAATTATAGCTTTATAATCACTTAGATTTTCCCTATTGTATATTCATCTCCTTCGAAATGTTTTCTATACTAGACAAAAATAAATGACAGAAACAAATTGCTTTAAATCTATCAGAGATACCATTATATCACGGGGTTTACTTTGGAAGAAATAATCAAGAACATTATAGTAATAGATCCACTTACAATGATGCCTTTCGTCACTAGCAGATTGTTCTGGTTCAGCAACTTCTGGATCATGGGTCATGGCAACTGGGATACTGATAGGAACAGTACGACTGTACGTTTGTCTTCCATTCATCTCGTCAGCGCTTTGCCTTTGTTGTTGTACGTACTGGACATCTTGCTGAGGTTCTTCAGAATCATTATCAGGTACAGCTACGATGACTTCGCGATTGGGTAATCTTGAAAATAAAATATATTCTGTATTACAACAGTAAAACTCATGAGGATATTTACCTGTTGAGTTGAGTTAAAATTTCTTCAGGAAGAGGAAATCTTTGTTCACCAATTGGTTGTCCTATTTGTTCGATTTGCACAAATCTTGGACGCTCGTCAACTTCTTGGGTAACTTCTGATGGGACTTGTTGTTGTTGTTGCTGCGCTTCTTGCTGTTCTTTCAATTGTTGTTCGCGTAGTTTTTGGCTTTCCATTATTTTCTGTGCAACAATTTGTCTAACAATGTGTTGTAAGATTGGATTTGGTGGGAACTCAGCTAGAAATTAAAATAAACATCAATTACGGTGCTAGCTTTGTGTAATAACCAAATACCCTTAATGATCAAGTTCCAATATAATTATCGATACAACTCTCCTTAACATTAAAACAATAGAACGTTGTTTAGAAATATTTATATGATGAGAAGCTTCGCATAATATACATATGGCATGGATGATAATAAACTAAATTTATAAATAAATAGCATAATTACGTTATGGTTAATCTGTAACTGTTATATACAAAAGTCTTAATAAATTGAAGTGAATGCTCTGTATTCGCCGAGTTCTCTATTTCCTACTAGCAAGCATTAAAAAAGCTCATTATCCTTTTTTTTGGACATAATGTATTGTATTTTGCCAAGTATTGAATAAAGTTATGAATGTTATAACAATATAATAACAATGATAATGATTTACCTTGTTGTGGCTGTTGTGGTTGAACATGTATCTGGATTTGTGGACGCATTGGTGGACGCATTTGGATTTGTTCCTGCGATTGTTGTTGTGGCATCATGGGTTGTCTCATGACTGGCATGGGTGGTCTAAAGCTTTCAATTTGGATTATGGGACGGATTTGCTCTGGACGTTGTTGGGGCATCGGTGCCATTGGTGTCATTTGTTGCGGCATTGGTGCCATTTGTTGCGGCATTGGTGCCATTTGTTGCGGCATGTGAGTTTGGAAGGGTGTTTGAGGTATGGGGATCATGATTGGGTGAATCATAATGGTTTCTTCATCTTGATCATCGTTATCTTCTTCGTCTTCCTTTACCTCTTTTGGTCTCATTGGGGGTTCGGCACTATAAAATAAAAAATTATTTTGGAAGTAGAAATTGATAGAATCGAATGAAAATTGATCTGCTTGAACTACCAATTAAATTAGTATTAAATTACACCTACTTTTGCATGCTACCGCTTTCGCAAATAATCACCATACGCTCCCCAGTAAGTTTTTCAAATCTAGGATTTGTCGTAAGGTTGATTCCAAAAGGCAAACTGACGGTTCTGGGTTGATGATCTACGAACTCTTCCGCTTTCTTCTTCTCAACGACGCAGTTCATTTTAGATTTTTGGTTCTTTTCAAGTAAGTGAGAAATCAAATCGTTCATTTCGATAGGTAAGGCGGCACTCTTCTTGGATTCTTTGGTGGGGAGTTCTTCAGAATCTTCAGATGAATCACTTTCCGAAGAAGAATCATCGTCGATGTGATTGGTTAGTTCTTTCGTTGCACGCGAGGGCGCTTCAGCGTTAAGTGGGTCCACTTGACGTTTGAAGTTTGTGGAAGCTGCTACAGATGGATCCTGAAAATGTAATTAGTCAATTATTTTGGTAGAAATAGATATAGTAAAACTTTTTTATCATACCATAGACGAAAATGGTGAAATTATCATCAAAATAAAAATAATAATAATAATACGAATGGTAATAATAATAATAGTACTTCAAGATGTGTGAAGAGAATCCAGCATAATAATAATAATAATAATAATAATAATAATAATAATAATAATAATAATAATAATAATAATAATAAGAAGAAGAAGAAGAAGAAGAAGAAGAAGAAGAAGAAGACCGGCATCGACCCAAAATGTAGACTTTGCCGTGTCCATAATGAAACTATCCATCATTTACTATCAGGCTGTTCTATTTTGGCAAAAAAAGCTTATCTAGACCGCCACAATACAGTTGCATACAATCTACAATGGAATATTTGTAAAGAATATGATGTAAAAGTAAAAGAGCAATGGTATGAACACACTCCAGGTTCGATTGTTGACATCCCAGAAGTCACCATCATGTGGGAAACTCATGTCCAAAATGATAGAGCCATCACTGCAAATAAACCGGACATTATTGTTAAAAACAAGAAAATGAAATCTTGCATAACATATGTATCAATACCATCCGATTAGAATATCATTCAAAAGGAAGCAGAAAAAAGCTCAATTACAAAGATTTACAAATAAAGATTCAAAGCTTGTAGAATACGAAGACGGTAATGGTACCAATACTCATCGGTGCAACGGGGTTAGATCCAAGAATAGCTGTGAAGCCATCAAGGGAATCCCCTGAAACCACAATTTGCGAACAATGCAAAAGGCAGTTTTGTTGAGTACCGCACATATCGTAAGGAAAGTGCTATGAACATCTATTTCAAGCAGGATTCACCTTAGAAACATGATATGTGTCGGTGATTCTAAATGCTACCGTGGAAATACTATATGATATCAAATGATATAATAATAATAACTTTCAACCAAAAATGACAACCTAGGAGAACAGCTCGCTGAATCCTCAAACCAAACAGCGCTTATGAACATGCAGACAGAAAGTCGTGCCGTCAGAGTGTCTGGTCGACAACGTATAAAATGGACCAAAGATATGAACATTAAAATAATGCAGTCCTTTTATCGTGTCAATAGAGGAGAAGACCGCCCACTCCCAGGATGGAGAACAAAGTATCACAAAGATATCAACTCTAATATATGTCCAGATTTAATGCTGACTGAACAAAATGCTGTAGATCGAAAAAAATACCATAGTGAAGAAACAATACCTAAACCCTATCGAACTTGAGGAAAACGGAATGAAAACACAACAGACACGCGATTCAAAAGATCTAAATCAAAATTATAAAGAACCTATAGTAGATGATACTGAACAAAGGAGAAGTTCACTGGATTCCGACGAGGCTACTCAACAAAGAACCAACAACTCTCCTCCAACGTACTCACTGCAAACTGAGAACCTGACAGAAAATGAATCCTTAAGTATTAAATACCACAGTAACCTGGCATTATTCGTAGACGAAACACAGAGACCCCGTCTGCCAAAGCTAAATTTTAAGAGAGACACAACTAAAATTATAGACAGAATAAACGAAATTACAGTACATCTCAAAGGAAGCGACGACATTAACACAATCCAATTTAGCATATATACAGCTGCATTCACAATATTAGAAGCAAATGGACAAAAACTACACTGGAATGAAAATCAAAGAAGTAATCGAAACGATCAACAAAAATCCGAGCCCCCATGGAGATTGCGACTTACTAAACAAATTGTTGAATTGAGAGCCCAGGCGGACATGCATGGTGCATACATACAAGGTAACAGAAGTAGAAGAATCCTAAACAAACTAAAAGAGATCACACGGAAAGCTCGAATACCCGAAGCAGACATATCAATAAATATAAAACTTGTAAGGAACAAATTATTATCGACTCCGTGCCAAGATGCCAAATATCGATCACGTAACATAGCAGTCGCATGGACCGATTATCAAAAAACATTCGATTCTGTACCACATAGCTGGTTGATCGAGGTCCTTGAGATCTATGGGATTGACAAACATATAATCATGTCCTTAAAATCATGTATGGCTGACTGGAGAACCACATTACACATTAGTTCAAAAGGAACGCAAGTAGGCACCGAGGAAATTCGAATAGGTAGTGGAATTTTTCAGGGAGATTCGTTGAGTCCCTTATGGTTCATCACCAGTATGAACCCTCATTCAATAACTTTAAAGAATACCCATCTTGGCTACAAACTGAAAAGTGGCAATACTAAAGTAGACATCACCCACCTGTTTTACGTAGGCGACCTGAAACTGCATGCATCGACGGAGACAGATCTAGATAGGTTAATAGCCATCACGGATACAGTTAGTAAATATATAAGCATGACCTTTGGATTAGAGAAATGTGCCAAACTGATAGCACACAGGAGAAAATCCTTGGAATATGAGAACATAGAGCAAGACACCATTAGATACCTTGACAACGAAACCTACAAATACCTGGGATACCAACAGCAGCTGGTAGTAAAACGTAAATACACCAAAGAGAGACTCAATGAAGCACTGAGTTGTAGAGTACAAAAAATTCTGCGAACTGAACTCACTGCCAAAAACAAAATTAAAGCTGTGAACACGTGGACAATACCCATGATTGTATACTCTTTTGGAGTGATTGGATGGGCAGGAACCGAACTAGAGGCAATGAATCGTGGAATTAGAGTACAAATGTCCAAGTATCTAATTCATCAACCGAGAGCATGTACTGAGCGGCTGTATTTACCAAGAAGGTCTGGTGGGAGGGGACTACTTGATCTTAAAATGTTATGCCAGAGACAGATAATGAAGCTACAGAAATATTTTGAGGAAAGAGAAAAAACCTCCGAAATACATAGAGTGGTCAGGTTGTTAGACAAATATTCACCAATTAAACAATTATACGAACCAAGGGCGCACATCATGAACTGTAACTTTAATACCAACATCAACCCTGGATAGAAATTGGAACCAGGAAACTCAACCCAACCTACCCAATGCTACTGAAAAGACAGCCTAACCAATCGCAACGGAAATAAAGCAGATAGGGACTGTAGAACAGTTCAAGTATCTGATGTAGTCTTATTAGTATGCAATCTAGACCAACATGAAAGCATCCAAGACAAAAGGCGCTTATTCAATATGGTGACAACGCAATCCTGATATTTATACACACTTGGACTCTAACCAACTCAACAAACAAAGAAGTAATCTTGAATTAAAAAGATGGTTAGCAAACACCGAATTAGCCGATATGAAGAACCATGTTATAAGGCACATCCAACAATAAAGTCAACCTGAATCAGGCCAAAATAATGCTACTGAGAATAACATCAAGTATGCAGATCTCCCAAAAATTTTGGAAAATACAGATTTGATTTGCAAAATGGCACCTTCGAAGACATAGCAGAAGAAGTACTAGGAGCCGACCTGCTGGAAACAGAGCCTACTGACAGTGCACAAGAAGCCCAAGAAATGGTAGCAAGAATCCGCAAGAAATAAAAGAAAACTATATCAAAACACTCAAAACACTATCCCGTTATCATTGGGGAAGTGACGAAACAGTACTTCTCAGAGTATACAGTGTACAAACCTGTAACCGGATCAAAAATATATTATGGAACCATAATTCATCTCTCCTTTTCAAAATCCGATCTAAACACGCTTATCACTTTCCAAAAGACAGCTCTTCGCATATGCCTAGGCGCCTTTGAATCCAGCCCTACCGACAAGTTTTATGTGGAAGTTAACGAACCTCCCCGAGCTACCCCATAGTATAATACCATATGTTAAATTGTTATGAAAAAGAGAATAATATACAGACTTTACAAATGAGTTGGTATACATGATTTTAACTGACGAATTACAAAAATTTAGCTTGTTAATTTTGAACGAATGTAGTCAACATGAGGGGACCAACTTAAGTTTGTATCCAAGTGAATACCCAGTAATTTAACTGGCTCTGATTTGATATCCAATTTATATAAACTAAAAATAATGTTTCGTTTTAATGTCGTTGAGTTTCAACTTAATTGCTTGGACCACTGATTTAACTAAATATTATCACCTGCTTAAGCACCATCCGATAAAGTTGTATCATCAGCGAATAAAATGCAAAATGTGTCAATAGCTTCTGGCAAATAGTTAACAAATATTATAAAAATCATTGGACTTAAAATCGAGCCTTGAGGGATGCCTTTGTATATATTACGTAAAGCGGCATGGTTGTTTCCACAAACTATATACTGTTTCCTATTAAGTAAGATGTCAGTAATTTGTGTGTAATTCCACCAATACCATAAAATTCAAGTTTATCAAGGAGAAACACAATTAAAAGCTTTTGTCAAGTCTTAGGTGTAACAATGGAATTTGGAAATCACTTATCAACGAATTTACCAATAACTGTAAGAAATATTTGAATATTTTGAAATCAGTATCAAATATGAGATGTGGACGCGATAGTCAGATCTTATTTAAGTTCTACAAATCATTTATTTTACCACGGATTAATTATGGAAATTTCTGCAGAATAGATATTAAAAAGCAGTGTAGACAGTATAGATACATGCTTAAAGTCTCGTAGAATTTTGCTTTCTTTGACGAATTTTTTTTTTAACCGGGTTGTTGCTTATATGTAAATCTCAATCATTCTTACGTCTCTGCTATCTACTCCTACGTTCTATACTATGGTTCCATAGAATGTCCATTAAGCAAACAATATATTCATTCACAATTTCAATCTATTGTGAGTTACTAATTAGGTCATTTGCTACTGCTTCACAAATTATCTACTGTAACAAATAATGAAAGTGTGTAAGAGTCATTATTATCAGAGATTTCTCTTTTAATGATTTTGTTATTATTCAAACGGTGGTCGTTACAAATTAGTTGAGAAAATTACACTTTTATAAACGCGTAATCTTCCATGCAAAAAATTATCTTTTACGTGTTTAATTGTAATGTTCGAGTTTCTTACCTAACATTAATGATACAGAAACTCAATGAAATATTGGAAATGGAATAAACAGTATTTCCAATGATTCGAGCCATTGCTTTTATAATACAGGAAGGCAGAGAATTCAGTCATATTATGAAAATAATAGACAACATACAATATTTTTATTTTCTGTTATGTAGATGAACAAAAATAAACGGTTTTGAAGATTAAAACTAACTTTTCCGCATCTGTGGCCCTGAACAATATTCTATCATAAAATGGTTACTTGTATACACTTCGGGGGATGTATCGTGCTAACAAACCGAAATTTCTCCAAAAATAACCAAAAATTTAGTATATCTGGATGTATGGGACCCGCTGTACTCGCTCTAGTCAACTAAAAATAAATAAGGTGCATCTGTAAGACACCTTGAACAATATTCAATCATAAAATTGATCAATCGTTTACTCTCTGGAGGCTGTATCGTGTTCACAATCTGAAAATTCTCCAAAAATGACAAAAAGTTGGTACTTCAAGTACCATAGCACCAGTTGTACTAGCTTTAGTGAGCTGAATTTCCATAGGGTTCATCTTTGAGACGCTCTGAATAATATCCAATCATAAAATTGGTCACTTGTATATACTCCGGAGACTGTATCGTGCTAACAAACTGAAACTTCTCTAAAAATGACATGAATATCGTACTTAAAGTACTGTAGCACCTGCTGTATTGGCTCTGGTGAGCTGAAAATCAATACAGTTCATCAGTGGGATGTCCTGAATAATATTCAATCATAAAATTGGTGACTTGTTGAACTCCGGAGGCTGTATCGTGCTAACAAACTGAATTTTCTCAAAAAATGACAAAATGTCCTACTTCAAGTACCATAGCACCCGTTGTACTGGCTCTGGTGAACTGAAAATCAATAGGGTTCATCTGTGACATGTCCTCAACAATACTCAATCATAAAATTGCTGACTTATTGCACTCCGGAGGCTGTATCGTGCTAACAAGACATGTAAGGAAAAGTGGCCGACGACAACGACGACATACACACAGGATTTTTTTTCTAAAAATCGTTTTTTCGTGTTGTTGTTGATGGAAAACGTAAAAATAACTCAAAAATTTATTTCAAAATTCCTACTTTTTTTGGGGTAAACCAATACGTTTCTCGCATATAGAAAGGTTGGGCGGAAAAGTAAAAATTCAAATACTACAGTTAATTACCAGAAATTGCAGTTTCTATAGTATATCTGAAAGTTTTTGATGTAAATATAGACTTAAATTTAGACTTGTAAATGTGGCCATGAAGTATAAACATGTATCTGTGGCAACGGTTCTGTGTTTGTCAAACTTTAACATGGATTAAAACCTTATCTTTGTAACGGGTTACGAAATTATTGTGAAATAAACATTAGAAGATCTCAAGAATAATCTTTTATTGAAGATATTACATGGCGCAGTCATTAGAAAAACGAAATTCTGCAATGGCGAAGAAGATTAGTTCTCGTAATCTCTAATTATACTAATATTAATATTAACAAGGCATATTAAGAAGGAATTTCACGAAAATATCTGATAAGACTGCAGAACAAAGTTCGGAGACTGTTGTCATGGACAACAAGTGCGTAGTTGAGTACAGAATTCCGCAGGCTCTCAATTAAGTCATTAAAAAAAGGTTTAAACAATCTAAACATTTTTGTCAGCTGATGGCTTTGAAAACTGGCGGAAACTCGAAAAGCAACAATTTAATTAATCTGCATCGGTCAACAGGCACAAGAGCTGTATTTTAATGTATTGAAGATAGATGGAGCCGTCCTGGTATATAACTGAAAAGTTGTGCTTAAAATCAGTACTAGTAAAACTCAAATTTGTAGATAGAAAAAAAGAGATATAAAAGCAGAAAACCTATGCATAAAATTGTTCGTGATCCCTTGAACACCTAAAAGTGAAAACTTAAAGTAATACGTAGTAAGTACCTTCAAAAATTGAATAAATACAAACGGAAGCCGCCCGAATTAATTTTTAATTACCAGTAAAGAACTACAAAAAAAGAACATTAACTGATAAGAACTATCACAGCTACCTACGATAGTTAGATACACAAATAATCGATCGCTGACAGGTCCGGACTGTTAGAAGAAAATCAAGCTTAGCCAGCCTAGGTCTCAGGCGGGGTTTTGAATTATAGTAAAAACACTGTATTTAAACTGGGCTGGGACGCAGTAAATGCTAAACATCGAAAATTGAACAGAACATAGAAATCATTTTGGAGACGTTGAACAAAATTGAGAAAAGGGAAGATATAATAGAAGGAAAATTGGACTGCATGAAGAAAAATTGAAGTAAATAAAACAAGAAAACATGAAACTACAATACGAAAAATGCAATTTGAAGTTAGAAGTAGTAATCGCTAAGACCACTTTTACTTTATGTTTTCGGGGTCGCTGAATACGAATATGAAATTATTTTTACGATAAAATTGGGGGAACATGGAAAAAAACGGCAATTTCGGGTAAAATTGAGACAATTGAATTTGGCGTTTTTCTGTGTTCATCTTGCTATATCTTCCACATTTATCAATGTATCATTATGAAATTTTTTATGACTATTGCGTATCTAAAGATCTAAACAACAAGCCTACTCCGAAAATTCTGCGACAATTAATACTTGAACAGTAGATTTACAACTGTTTACTTTTACGTGTTCCGAGTTTTGTCGTACAAATGCAAAAGTTGTGTTACGAAGTTTCGAATTTCTAAAAACTAATTATCTAATATTAAAATGCAATACCTAAAGAAGTTTTTGGGAAAGTTTTAGATCTAAATATTGAAAAGAAAAAAAGATATGCTATTTGGGGTTGCGTCCCGCTCGCCTATAGGGGAGTACAGGAGAAATCCCAAAAAACTTATTCAAATACCACCAAACGAAGCAGAAACATTAAAGAAGATAACGACCACGATAAAAAATATAGATATAGTAGAAATAAGATTTAATAATATTACTAATATTAGTATTATTAATAAGCTTAGTTATAATAGTATGGGGAAAAAACGGACAGTGATAAAAACAATAAAAGGGAGAGCAAGAATAACAGAAAAGATAAGTACAGTACTAACATAAGCAATAATATAAAGGGGGTATCTATACGTAAAAATGGAAATGATTCTAGCAGTAAAACTATAAAACAAAATCGTAAATGTGCACTGTCTTCTTTCTCAATGCCATTAAATGTAAATAAGAAAAAATAGGATAGGCACTAGGAGTATTACATCTTTATATGGAAAAGAAAATGAACTAATGAATGATAGAAAAGGAGAAAGAATTGGATAAACTTCAGGATATAAACAATGGAGTCATTATTATAGGAGATTGGAATGCAAGACTGGGGAATGATATACATATAGGATTAGGCTGCATAGGAGAATATGGCGAGAAGATAAGGAAAAACAATGGAAACAAAATGTTACAGTTCTGCGAAATAAGCGACCTAAAAGTAGGAAATACATTCCGGTACCAACCTAACCTAACCAAGACATGACGGATAGGTATACGTTTGAAGCACCTGAAAGCGGCGCAAGTAGTATAATTGACTACATCGTATATAATTCAGAATGAAAACAACTAAACAATATTAGAACAGGGAAAAAAGCATAATTAGGAACACAACATAGTATGGTATTAGCAGAAATTGATAAAAGCTATGATAGACTAAATATTAAGAAATTAAATGATCTAGAAATAATGAAGACATACCAAGATAAAACGAACATACAGTTTACAGAGGCAGAACTGAAGATATAATATATAACATAGCAAATGAAATATGTGAAAGAACTTTAAGAAACAAACACCACAAGAGAACAGACTGGTGGAAAATATACATACAAATAAAAATTAAAGACAAAAAGCATCATTGGGATAAATATCAGCTTAACAAAAACGAAGCAAATAGGCTTGAGTATATTCAGAAAATAAATGTAGCGAGTCTAGCATTAAAAGAGGCAAAAAGAAAAAGTTGGGAAAAATTAGGAGAGGAGCTAAATGAGAGCTACAAAATAAATAATACTACGTAGTAAAAAATAAAGGGAAGAATATGCAATAAAAAATAATAATCAATTACATACATATAAGCGATAAAACAAAAGAGATTATTTCAGGAAAAATTTTGAACAAGAAAAAATTGAAGCACATAATGACCAAGAGGAAGAACTAATACAAGAAGAGGAATATCATAACGAAATAACCCAAGAGGAAGTAGTGGAAGCGATTTAAAACATTAAAATAAGAAAAGCTGCGGGAGAAGACGAAATTCACTCTGAGATGATAAGATGGCTGGGCGAGGAAGGTAAGAAGTGGTTTTGGAAGATATGTAAAGAGGCATGGGCTACAGAAACGATACCGAGAGACAGGACTAAAAGTATTATAATACCAATATATAAAAAGGTGGACAATTATAGGGCAATATTCCTATCATCAGTATGCTTCAAGGTATATACAAGAATAGTAGAAAAGCGACTGCGAAATGAGATGATTAGTAAATTGGAAGATGAACATGCTGCATTCAGAGAAGTTCGAAGTACACATGATAAGGTTGAAATAAGTTGAAAGAAAGTTCCAAACAGGAGAACAACTCCATTTACTATTGATAGACTCAAAGGCAGCATTTGACACCGACCAACAGAGAAATAATGTGAAGACCTTTCGAAAAATATAATGTATCTAAGAAAACCATCAAAGTTGTAAAATCAATATACAGGGTGTTTCAAAATGAAGCTTACAACGTTTACCTGAAGAAACTTCTCTTAAAATGAGAATAATGGAAATAGGGATTGAGAGGTACAACTTATTTACTTTTCAAAATACAGGGTGTTCAAGTTGAAAAAAATAAATGTATTTTATTTCAAAGTTAAGAACGGGATTAATATTTGAATTTAAAATTGGGCAGAGTGTTTTTACATTTAAATTCGCATATTTTGGGCAGAAAACAATTTTCCTTACTTGGGCCAGTGGCGTGCTTTTGGAAAAATTAGTCACCTATACATTAGAAACCAACTGAAACAGGAACCAATTTTAACAACGATTGAAAACAAGCAATAAAACTGGTATGGACATATTGTAAGAATGAATGAAAACCGATTAGTCAAAGCAGTGCAGAGGCAGGAAGGGAGAGAAAAATAAAGAAAGGAAGACCAAGGTAAACATGGATGGGGAGGATACATGAAATCGGAGAGATAAGAGGGAAGCCAATGAAGAGATGAGAGGACTGGCCAGAAACAGAAGAAATGGGTAAAGAAGCGCTAACGCGACGCTAAAGGGCATAAGGGCTTCAGAAAAAGAAGAAGATAGATGGCAAGGTAAATTTAGAAGAAATATTAATAGTATATGATGATTGGGTACTTCAAGCCCAAGTACTAAAAATTAATTTCGTGGTAAATTATTTAATCAAATTTATACCGAGCTTGGCTAATATCGCCTTCACAATTATTATCAAAAAAATATGTTAATTGGTTGTGAACGGAGGTTCAAGAAAATGTTTTTATAAATATTAAGAAAAAATTAAGTGAAGCCCCGGTTTCACTGAATTTTAGTAACAACTAACCAATAGTATTACAGAGTGATGCTTCTCAAGATGAGCTCGGTTCATTATTATATTTATAGGCATAAAGTTACGGTTTTAAATGATCACAAGCCCCCAAAAAGCTTGTTAAAAAATTTCCTTCTCCCATATTGCAAAGATTAAAACTTAAATAATTTAAATATGATATCGAATTTAAATATCTACAAGGTAAACTTATGTTCATAGCGGATATATTATCTCGCTCTTACTAGCATTGTTCTAACATAGACGATCCATATATTATGTATAAAGTTATTTGCGTCGGTGAGACTCAATATTTAGAATGTACGGAGGAACAGAAAAGGAAGATAATTACAGAAAGTTTACACAATGATGAATTAATTAATTTAGATTTAATTAAAAATGGTTGGCCAAATAATGTTAATATACAAGATGGTTTACACACTCATCACAAATTAAGAAGTGAACTTAGTGCTGATGGGAACTTAATTTTTTTATTATTCCTAAAGGTATGAGGCTAGATTTCATTAAAGAATTACATTCGTTGCATTTAATAGAGAAACAACTTGCACGTAAATTATTTTATTAACCGTATATGGATAGAGAAATGTAACCATAAGCGAGCAGGAAGTTGATAGTTGATAGGAGTGGGGGTCGTGGAAACTCGATCGTGGAAGGTAAGGTAAAATTTTACCTATATAAATACGCTCCTTGTTAAAAAAAAGATATTTAGTTTGTTATTTTGAGTGGGACCTCTACATAAAATTTCATATAGGTAAAATTTTAGATTACCTTACCTTCCACGATCGAGTTTCCACGACCCCCACTCCTGTTGCCTCCACACCCTTTTGTCATCCTCCACTATCCTCTCATCCAGATAGATGGTTTAACATTGAATAAGAACAAAGGTGGGAAAATTTGTAAAACAACGATGTCTTTAAAAGTTTTATTAGAATATTTATACAGGTTTAACAAAACTTATACACAAAATACAACTCTTTCTTTGTTTCTGTTGGGTGTATGTTTTGTTAAACCTGTATAAATATTCTAATAAAACTTTTAAAGACATCGTTGTTTTACAAATATTTTCCCACCTTTGTTCTTATTTAATGTTATCTATCTGGATGGGAGGATACTGGAGGATGGCAAAAGGGTGGGGAGGCAACAGGAGTAGAGGGTCGTGGAAGGTAAGGTAATCTAAAATTTTACCTATATGACCATTATACACATTATCAACTGACTGGGCAGGGGTGATGCCATCAGCATACATGACACAAGGTGAATTCGCACAAGGCACAAGTTGGCTGACGGCCGCCTCTGATTGATGCATGCGTAGATAGAATTGAGCCAAGAATTACCACGATGGACCTTGGCGATTTCCCATGTTATTTTACATAAAGAATGGCCTAGAACCGGTGCAGCTCCTTTACTGTTTTATCTTCCAATTTTACGACTTTAATCTTCACAATCATTTAGTCATTATCGAGCTTTATTTTGACTATATTTGCCTATTGAAAGCAGAGAAATACAAGTTTTGGGCTCGTTAATCGTTAATAAAAAACTAATTTCAGTAACATTTTACGCATTAAGATTAGTGTTTCGGAAAATTCGTTGCCAAGACAATTAAAAAAATTCAATAATAGGTAATGAGCGTTGGAGAAATGTCCTTGCACATTTGTCAACAATTTTAAAATACAAATAAAGATAAGTTACATATTTAAGTAAAATTATGTGCGTTGCTGTTTCTTTACTTGGAAGTAATGATAATAACAATTGTAAATAACTAAAAATACTAGGATCACATTTTACAGAATAAGACTTCGAATGAAATGTATTCCAAATATAAATACATATTAACTTTCTTTAGAAAAACGCGATGCGTTAGTTGATGTACATTTACTTCATTGGTTGATTGACTGTTATTATTTATACATTTCATGTGAAAACAGTATAGATTAAATTTACTGTCTCTACGCTTACTTCGTGGAATCTACTCATATTACTGTTTTAAATGAAACTGACCGTTTCTAGATAACTCCTCAATATATTGAAAAAAATATTAAAAATTCTAAGAAATTGACAATTGTTTCGATATTAAATATCATCGTCAGAACGACGGAAGGTACATTTCATTTGATGCCTACCTGATGTTTAATAATCATTTTTGGCTAGACCTTGTGATTGACTTAATATCTATTAAAATATATATATATATATATATATATATATATATAAAGAAGATGTAGGAATATCGCGTGATATGTTAACAACAACAATAAAGAGATTCATGGGTAATTCACGCAAAAAAGGGCTACTGAAACAGAGTGGTAACCGCGGACATGCATGTTTCTGGCTCATTTGCTGTCATCAGCACAGTATACCCAAATAAGGATGTGAAATTTGGGAGCAAAGATGTTAATCGAAACATGGGAAAACACAAAACAACGGATTTCAGCAGGGAAACCAAACGCTCATTTGTGCCTTCAATTGGAAGATCCCGAGTTTTCAGGACAACAACCAAGATCGACACGGAGGCGCATATAGCCCCCCCGCCATGAACCTTCTAACCCATAGTAAATAACAAAGAAGATGTAGGAATATCGCGTGATATGTTAACACCAACAATAAAGAGATTCACGCCTTTTTTGCGTGAATTTTTCATCTTTTTACTTTTAGGTGGGGTTCTGCTAGTCCTCTTGCTAATTTCAAATAAACCATCCATTTTCCTTTTCTTTGAATCTTCTGTAGAATAATCATCACTATCCATTTTGTTTATATTTTGTATTCAATTACTATTT
This sequence comes from Galeruca laticollis, assembly GCA_963921935.1. NCBI lineage: Eukaryota > Metazoa > Arthropoda > Insecta > Coleoptera > Chrysomelidae > Galeruca > Galeruca laticollis. Next base: position 107,193,977 of record OY998178.1, on the reverse strand, counting down.
GATTATATTATTATCGTGGTAGACCAAGATACCCAGATCTACTCTTCGGAGATACTTGATCTATCCCACCACTTATTATATATATATATATATATCTAATTTCTTTCTTTATTTTGTCCTTTATTTTTTTTTAAATTTTACAACGTCGCAAATTATATCGTTTTGGACTCGCCTTAAATCAATTGCTTTTTATTTTAGTAACCTAACACTAACCTATGTATTTAATTGTTTTTACAAAATCTAACGTCTTTCTTTTTTTGTAGCACTAGGTACTTTACCTTTTGTTGACACAATTCAAATTCTAGTTAATTAATTTTCGCTGCACTTTCCGATATATCGAAATAAATGCAGGCGAATTTTATAAACACTATTATATCCACGCACCGTTGCCGGATCTCTAGACCAAGAAGTGATGACTTAATATATATTAATAGAAAAAGGAAGATATGATATTATAAATATTAAAGCTTAGATATTATTAGCCCTATGGAGATATCCTGGATATCTTTTTCCCATTTAAGATCAGTATAACTGTGCAGTGATATAGAAAACCAGGAAAACTAATTCTGCTGATATTTACAATTATCACTTAAAAAGACAGTTTAAAAATAGAGGACTTCCTAAATTTATCTCTTCCTTGTCGGTTTGCTATTGTGGGTTTATTAAGTATCCTCAAATTTCCAATTTTTCAAGGAAATTCTGTTCATGTTTCTTATCACAAATATGTAGTACTTCTGTGTTAGGTGTCAATGAATGTTTGGTGTCAAGTAGATGTTTTGCGTAGTGAGATTTATCTGGTTGTTTTAATCTGTATGCCCGTAAGTGTTCACTGTATCTGATTTCAAAATTTCTATGGGTTTGACCCAAATAGACTGCATTATATTCTGGACATTTAAGTTTATAAATGCCAGACTTCTTCAATCGGGATATTTTTGTTATTACATTTAACAATTTTGTACTCACATTACTTTCTGTTTTAAAAGAAATTGTTGTATTTGTTGCTAAAGATAGTATCATTGAAATATTATTAGAAATATGACCTGCATATGTGACGGTTTTATAATTTTATCTTATTTTTTTAATTTTTTTCTCAAAAAACCATCACATATGCAGGTAATATTTCAAAGATAATATCTTTAGCAACAAATACAATAATTTCTTTTAAAACAGAAAGTTATCTGATTACAAAATGGTTAAATATATAAACAAAAATATCCCCATTAAAGAAGTCTGGCACATACAGGGTGTCCCGGGACTAATGGGAAAAAAGTCGGGAGCGTATAATCTGAGCCAAAATAATGTTAGTACTTCATATAATTTTTTTCCATGCAGTCCCTCGTTTTAGAGTTATAGGCCTCCAAAGTTTTAATTTCGAATTTGGTTTTTATTTTTTGTACTAGTTATTTGATCAATATTTACGGCAAAGCTATATTGTACGTGTATGTTCATTTTGGAAAGGTAAACAGATTTACAGTAATGCCTTGAAGCCGGGGACGGACTACTCGCAATGGTTAGTGATCCAAAAATTTTGCAGGGATGGCACACCCTATATTAAATTATCGAAATTGACTTCCCTACACATTAAACTAACAAAAAGGTACTCTTGTTGGAATTCGATAAAATAAGCCGTTTGGCTAATATTTACAGTTTTAATAATGCACTACGTACCAATTTACCTAACTTACTAATACGATGTCCAAGATTTACCTACAGTACTACAAAAAAATAATTTAACGATAGCAGAAGATAAAAAACATTAATTCGGAAGTTTGTAAAAAGTGTTTTTACTGCTTATCAAGTAACCATAGTTGTCAAACGTTGTGTAGAATAGTACGTAGTCAGTACTTGTCAATAATTCATAAGTCCTTAATTTAACAGTTACAATGGCATAATTCACTATTATTGAGTATGCAGATATGCATTTAATGTATGGACTGGCTTCTCGATACTGTTAAGAAGCCAGAAGGCTTTATGCACAACATTTTGCAAACAGAGCATTGCCAGACAGACAAATGTTTGAGTGTATTGATCTCAGGTTACGAGAAACAGGTATGAACAAGTAAATGTAATTTTCCATGTATACAAAACAAAATTTCAAATTTTAGTAAGTTTTTTGCCAAAAAAGGTGGAGAAGGTCCAGTACGAAGTGTACGTACTGTGGCAGTTGAACAAGACTTGTTAAATGCAGTTGATAATGAACCATCAACGAGTTTATGAAAATTATCAAAAGAACATAACGTCTCGAAATTAGTTGTTCATCGCGCCCTAAAAGAACAGCTGTTATATCCTTTTCGCATGAAAAAAGTACACAGTATGACAGTGGCTGATTATCCTGCACGAATTGAGTATAGCCAGTGGTTTCTGCGACAACAACAAGCAAACAACGTTCTCTTTACGGACGAATCCGGTTTCACCAGAGATGGAGTCATTAATTCTCATAATTCTCATTTATGGGATGATGTGAATCTACATGGCATTATCCAAACTAGGAACCAGCATAGATTCATGGTTAATGTTTGGGCAGGAATAGTTGGCAATCATTTGATAGGGCCATACTTTATTGACGGTACTTTGACAGGTCAGAGATATTTGGAGTTTTTGCATAATGAGTTATGGAACCTCTTTGATGATATGCTACTACAAACTCATAGGAATTTATGTTTAGTTTTAGTCTAATGTTTTATAACTTGTGTTTTTTGAGGTTTTCTTAATGGTTTAATAATGTTGTGTTCGTAATTTTCATTAAAAGCAACGAATTACGTTGTTTGCGTACGTAACGTTTAATTCCCATTAAATAAGTTCTTAATGTTTTTATCAACTGCTATCATCATTGTATTTAACATTTACACAATGCTCCCTGTCATAAACACGGTATTTCAAATTCGCAAGTATACCAATAACTGTCAAGTACCTAGTCATTCTAACCTCAACATAGTAATTAGCCGTTTGGCCAATTACTGTCAATACCACTAATCGACTGATATTTATTGTCTTTTAATATTTTCTAGAATTATCGTTTTATTACGATATAAATACCTTTTTCCATGTATAATTTATACCTGCATTCATTCAGTAATCTAAATAATTTACACCAAAATAGTTTGTCATTTAAAGATATCTAGAAATCGTGAGGTCACTCTTAGGTTACTGTTAGTAGATTTCTCTTTAAAACGGCGTATCAAGAAACTTGATTTGGTCATTTTAAAAACAAAATAAACTCACGAAACTTGAAATGATGAGATAATTACAAGTTAAATCTATCCCAGAAAAGATAATAGAATTTGTATGCATTAATGAACCAGACAACATAACAAGGTCGTGACGGCGCATAGTCATACATGATCTGTGACATGCAATGGTTTTTATATTTAATATATAGTTTTCTAAATGTAGCCAATCATTGTTGAATGACCAAAAACGGTATGTTTATCTCTATTATTTGAAAAGTATAATCAGGAAATGTTTCAAGCTCGATTGATTTCGTGAATTTTAACACTCACCAAAAATTTAGAATATCAGCATCAATAAAAAAATTACATGGTTAGACAACAGGCGAACAAGATAGTGACAATGTCTAGATGTAGACCTGTTTCTATAAAAATCTTGTTTATGCTATTCTAATGTTAACTCTATTATTAAATGAAAAATGTATTTGTGTACATTATTACATCGTTGTATTCTGTTTTTCCAAATCGATTTATTGATCCATCAGGTTTTTATTGTACCCTTTTTTCAGTGTATTTAATACTGTAGAAAGAACGGAAATGCAGTTACGAAGATTCGAAGGTGAGATCACTTAAATGTGCATCGTCATGACTGAGACAATGGTGAAAGTAGGAAACGGCTCTTCAATCCTTGACCTGTTCGTCTCGAAACACGACTTGGATAAAGAATATTTTCTTATCCTAAAGATAATACTGCTGTTACTACCCTCATTTAAATATAAGGTATAATGTTTGGGGCATAATCTGTGGAAGACTGAAAAGAAATGCAGAAATAGTATTTGTGAAGTATCAAGTGAAGACTGTTGTTGCTCTTCAATATTTTCGTTGAAATTTATGTTTTACAAATTAATTTGAAGAAAAAAAATCGTTAGCATTGTTTTAGCTGAGTTGGCAGAAAACTAAAGGATAGGATTAGAATTAAACAAGTGAGACTGAAATATCATAGACACAACGATAACTGAATACACAATTTGCGTGTTGAACGAGAGGTGCTGGGTTCGAATCCCCACGCAGGAAGTAATTTTTTAAATTTAATAAATCGTACGTAAGCGCTTACGACACACACTCAAACACACGCACATACAGACGCGCACGCACACACACACAGAGGATAGGTGAATCAAAATACATGGTGGATGACAAACGTTACAGAACACAAGATGGACGACACGAAACACATATGAGAGATGGCACACTTTACTCCTGATGGATGACACACGTCAAAGAACACTAGATATATGACACGGAAGATATGACAGATGATACACGCCACAAAACACAAGATGGATGACAGATTATGTATGACGTCACTTCTGGTGCGTGCGCAGCTTCGGTTATGTCATCAATATGGCTCACTTATGTATGGCTCGTCTACTTATATGATTATTATAATTTTTTAATCGAAATAACATTTTTTATGTAAAATATATGGAGATTATCTGATAAAGCAGGTATGTAGGATTTTGTATGGCTGTTAACACAGACAGTGAACCAGATAAAATAACGGCCGAATTTTTTTCGGGAGAAAAAAAAATTAAAGATTCATAAATGGAATGTAGATTGCACATCCAGTACCATATAAAGCTTTGGAAGCGTCAGCATATATCTGTATGTAATCAGGCCAATTTGCTAAAATGGAGTTTAAAAGTGTAAGACTGATAATAGGCTTTTCATGATATATGGGTTGAATAACATTAAACATATGGAAAAAGTAGTCAAAATCGTCTAAACTAATTTTTTTTCTGATATAATTATATGTACATTGATTATTGTTGTTTCGGAAAACGTCACAGAGGGGTGGTAAATATTTGTTAGTTAAATCAAAATCGTTTAGTATATATAATGTTGTATGAAAATTTGTTAGAAGACATAATTTTTATGAGGAATTTATGGCTTAGATCAGTGGTCGCCAACCTCTCAATGTGTTGAGCTACTATGTTAATTTTGGAATAAACAGTGAGCTACCCACACGGAAGCCACGTAACGCAATGTAAATGAAATAATCCATAGTTAATTTATCGTTATATGTATTTATTTTACCATTTAACTGGTAATACATAATACATAGGTACTAATAATAAACTAATAACAAAATAACTAATATTAGTAGTACGTACTTGTTCATAGCTACATTCCTACCTACCAAACGAAGGTGTTTGAAAAATAAACACAAACTTTTATCCAGCCACAACGGCATGTCACGTAAGATTTAAAAATAGTTAATAATAACAACAAAAAAGTTACGCACTATCATGAACATAAACATTGAAAAATAAAAAAGCACGTTCAATGAGAAGGCTGACACTCAGACTCATCGATAATGTTTTTAATGTTTGCAGTATAATTTGATACAGCCATTCGAATACAATTATCGATTGCGATATTTGCTCTTAATAAACTTCATATTGGAAAAAAAAGATTCACACAAATAGGTTGAACTGAATAATGCTTTCACTTTCAAGGCAACACGGCATAGAACTGAATATTTGTTTGTCTTTACTTACAATAGGCCAGATACATTTGGTACTTGAGACTAACGATTTTAAGGCTAAATCATTTTGAAACTCAATTACTTATTCCATTTCTGTTGCAGCGATGTCTTCGCCAAAGTTCTGCATAACACAATTTGCAAACTGTTGGATATCAATTTCCATAAAGGGTGAAACAACAGATTGCGCTACTAAAGCTATTCCGTTGAAATCCTTAGAACAATTTTTGAAGTTATTCTTCAGGGTAGAAAATATTTCTACATGATATTTGCTGTCATAGGGTTCTAATGGATTTTGAGATATTTTTTCTGAAAGAATAGGAAAATGCTTGGTATCGCTGTTAATTAGGTTTTGTTCCCAAAACTCCAACTTTTTGATAAATGCTTTTATATCAGAAATCATTTCCGCTAGTTCTTTCTCGCTCCCCTGAAGCTGCAAATTAAGTTCGTTTAATTTCTCTGTAATGTCCACGAGAAAACCAAAATCTCTAAGTCAGATTGAATTTTCTAGTTCCGGAGTCGGTTCATCGCGTTGTTTGAAAAATTGAACTATGCCAGATAGGACATCATTGAAACGTTTCAGCACCCGTCCTCTACTTAACCATCAGACTTCAGAGTGAAGAAGTAAGTCCCCGTATTGACAGTCAACTTCATCAGCCAAGGTTTTCAATAATCTGCGTTGTAACGCTTGAACTCTAATCTTGTTCACAAATTTTACCATCAGTTTTATAACGTTGTTTAGTTTCAGGAAATTTCCACATAATGCTTGCTGATGGATAATGCAGTGGTAACAGAGAAATTGCGGAAAAGTTCCATCTTTACGACATAACGCCACCAGACCCTTATCACAACCCACCATAGCTGGAGCGCCATCGGTTGTCAAGCCTACCATTTTCGATATTGGAATTTTCTCGGAAGAAATAATATTTTTTAAATGAGAAAACAACTCCTGTCCAGTAGTGTGCCCTTTCAGTGAAATAAACTTCTTTAATTGTAAAATCACTAAAAACCATCCTGACGAACACGGCCATCTGGGCAGTGTCAACGACGTCTGTTGATTCATCCAATTGAAGTGAAAAATAAACACAGTTATCTAAGTCAGTTCTTAACTGTAAAAAAGTATCATTGCTCATTACTTCTACACGTCTCATCACTGTATTAGCAGAAAGTTGCATAGCTTTTATAGCTGAAACTATCTCGTCTTTATTTCTAAAGTTGGCAAATAACGAATCAGCAGCTTCTAAAAACGCCTGTTTTATCATTTGCCCGTCTTCATAAGGTTTCTTTTTATGTGCAATTATCTGGGACGTGGCTTCAGTTGCAGCCTTATTTTTGTCGACTGTTCTTAAAAATATTAATTGTTGTCCATTTATCTGCTTTTTTAACTGTTTGTTTCTCCTTTCTGGCGGTACATTGTAGTGGGAATGATTTTTCTAAATTAGAATGTACAGTTTTATGATGTCTCTCAATATTTCCTTTTTTAGCAACGGAGACCGAAGTATTACATAACAAACCCACATTTTTATCTTTAACTTCTGTAAAAAAGTATTGTTCTTCCCATTTCGAATGAAAGTGGTATGTCTTTACCTTCTCACAACTGCTTACCATAATATTATTTTTTGTTATTCTCTACTAACCCAACCGCTAGACGTTGGTTACGCGTGCAGTTTTAAACTAAGCGCAATGTCGCAGCGCCTTGCGTATTTATCCCGTTCAAAGCAATCCTAGCGATTCTAGCTTGATGGCGTCAGCGGCAGATCGCTCACCGCAACGTTGCCGCTGTTTATGTTTAATATTAAGACAATTAGATTTTTTTGTGGAATTTTCGGAAGCTTCTCTGATTTTTGCAGTTTGTATTTTTTAAATTGTAATGGTTGTGAGATACCAGAATTGCCTCCGCGAGCTACCGGTAGCTCGAGATCGACAGGTTGGCGACCACTGGCTTAGATAGTTTCTCCTATGTTTTAAGGGAGCTTTAAGGCTTCTACGTAAAGTGATTCTACTGGAGTAGATTTCATAACACCCATACAAATACGTAAAACTTTGTTTTGAAGTACGTCAATTTTTTGTAAATTATGTTTATTTGGGGATCCCTAAGTGTACATCCACAATATATTATAGGTCTAACGTAACATTGATAAAAAGTAACGTTGACCAGTTTTAAATACAAAATCATTTGTGTAGTCCTAATACTAAATTACTAAGTAGTTATCAAAATTCCTAAATCAGATAATAGAATAGAAATAAAGTTAAACCAATATTTTCATAAAAATTAGATTTCTGAAGTAACATATATGTAAGAATGAATTAGTAAGACTAATAATTGAACGACATGTAGTCCCGAACTGCGTAAAAACAATTTTGTAGTAAAAATTGTTTTGAAAATCTATAGAACTGATTCTGGCTCATATTTTTCACATTCTTATCAGCATGCAAATCTAGAAACTTATTATACAATCTAACATCTAGTTTGTTGTATTGTGTTTGATGCAGCCTAGAAAAAGGCACAATGAGTCGCTCTGCACCTCTGGTGGTATAACAGTGAACACCAGAATGAGTTGCCATATGTAGTACACCCCTATGAATACACAGAAGTGTCTCAAACATGTACATGCAAGGCAATGGCAGGATCCCATATTCCGCGAAAAGTCCACTGCAATGTACTCGACTTTTTGCATTATGAATAATGCGCAAAGCAGTCTTCTGAAGAGTAAAGACTCTTTGTACTCTGCTAGAGTTACCCCATAGAGAGATACCATAAGCCAGATGACTGTGGATCAACGCAAAGTAAATCGTACGCATAACAAGATAACTACCAATAGATGAGCGTAATTGTCTCATTGTAAAAATCTGTGATGAAATCTTTGAGCATAGTGAGTCTATGTGGTCCCCCCAATTGATACCAGGATCTAATGTGATACCCAACAATTTCACAGATTCCCCTTTGGTACCTCGTTTTACAGAGCTAAATGTTATTTTTTAGTTTTCCCATCGTTTAATTTCAAATTGTTTGAATCAAACCAAGATTTAGCTAACTTTAGATTCTCGATGCTGACATTTTCCTCTCCTTTCGTTAAGAATGTAGCATCGTCTGCAAATAAAACCGATCGACACTCAAGAGACGCCGGTAGATCGTTTATGTATAGTAAAAATAATAATGGTCCTAACACTGAACCCTGCGGGACTCCATCGTTTACCGACATCCGACTACATTCACAGCCATTGTAGCTTACGTATTGCTGACGATTTTCCAAATAATAATAATAATAATAATAATAATAATAATAATAATAATAATAATAATAATAATAATAATAATAATAATAATACCACTCCTAGGAGCTGAAAGACCTTGTCGTTGGTGGAGTGGCTCAGTAACTTCCTCCCTCCTCGAGCCGCAAGGACGGGAAGGGAGGAGTGAAACTAAAAAACAGCTCAGAAATGGTCAGTGGGGCACTGGTGGGGCTATCTATGCCGATGTGATAGCACCAACAAATGCCAGTAGAAGATCCAATATGCCCAAGTTACATCCGAACACACTGACAAGTCCTAACCAGATATGGGGGACGAGCGGCGAGTTTCCGGCGCCGAAAAACCGGGACCCTCGGCTATGGTATGGTAACCCAGACAGAAGAGTCCCACCACATGAAGGAGTTATCACTATGTGGTAGCTCACGTGATTGGGCAACACGCGGACTGTAACTCCCACTCACGAGGAGTAAACCTCGTCCAGCCTATGCATAAAAATCCGTAATTTAAAGTGGAAGCGATCGTGCTGAGAAATGAATGGCCATACGTAGTTGGTTATAAACGATGCCCTCTGGACACCTGGTCGAATCTAGTTGTATGAAAGACCTTGCTGTAGTAAGGAGCACTGCTGCAGTTGACCGATTATTCTTCCTTTCTCGTGGGATTTTATATGGAAAAGTCACACTTATCAACAAAAGGTGTTGGTGGATCACCTAAAAAGTCCACAGCAACTCAGGAGACGATGGACTTGCCTCGGTTCTTGGTTGTTAAAAGGAAAGGTGATAATGGTGAGAACTTTAATTTGGTTAGCCCGTTTGTCATCTCAAACGTGATTTATGGATTAATAGGTGAAGTAAAAAATGTTAAAAAAATTAGGGATGGTCTGTTAGTAAATACTAAATCAAATCTACAGACAAAGCGGTTGATGGAAGTGAACAAATTCGCCGGCTATGATGTAGATGTTGTACCGCATACCACCTTAAATATATCGAAAGGAATTGTATTCTGTAGAGACCTCTTGAATTGTACAGTGGAAGAAATTAAAGAAAATCTTAAGAACCAAGGCGTAATTGAAGTAAGACGACTAAAGCGCAAAGTTGACAATCAAGTCTCTGATTCTGCAAATCATGTCCTTACTTTCAACACATCTAAACTGCCAAATGAAATAAAGATAGCCTATTATAACCTAAAAATTAGACCTTATTTTCCACCCCCAACTAGATGTTTTAACTGCCAAAAATTTGGACATGTCGCAAATAATTGCACCAATGAGAAATTATGTTCTTGTGGACTCCCTCCGCATGAACCGGCAGAATGTGAGAAGCCAATTAAATGCATCAATTGCGAAGGGCTGCATGCTGCGAATAGAAAGGAATGTGAGAAATTCAAAACTGAGACGGCAATTATTAAAATGAAAGTATCTGAAAAAATTTCATATGGAGAAGCAAAAAGGAAAATACAAATACCCACGCCATCTAAGAATATTTCCTATGCATCAGCAGTTAAAACTCCTATATCTGATAATATTGAAACTTTTAATCAAATATTGCCCCGTCTAGAAGAAATTATCACTAAAGCAATTAATCGGGAAATACAAAACTATCAAAATATGTCGTCAATCTCTCTTAGCTCTCATGGCACAAAAGAATTTTCCTCGCCGCATATTTCTAGACACAAAAGAGACAGAAGAGATAGTTCTGATATAGAATCAGTTACCAGCGAAGCTACTACTTCGCAAACAGAGTCAATAAAGAAAAAATCGAAGAAAGGTTGGCCTCGTGGCAAGCCACGAAAAATCAGCAATCCTGATATTGGTATTGCCAATATCCAGGATTGTAATGTTACATTAACCCAACTGTGATATTTTATAACAATTAAATTTTAAATAATTTTTATATACATATTTTACAATTTATTCACATTTTTATATCTAACTTATTAAACTACTTATTTTCACTCTAGGTAATGCTTAATTATATTAACATTCATATAAAATAAATATTTCTTTTCAACTCACTTAACTAATGGCGAACCTAGAAACATTATTACAATGGAACTGTAATGGACTAAAACATCATTACCCAGAGCTAAAAGAAATTATTGTAAAATATAAACCATTCTGTATCTGCATACAAGAAACACACCTAAAACCACATGAACAATTTTCTCTAAGAACCTATAATTGTGTCAATTTAAGTATCGATCCCCGCAGAAGAGCTCATGGTGGTGTATCTATATATACTAAGACAAATATCAAAATGGAGGAAATAAAATTGAATACGAATTTACAAGCAATAGCAGTCCAACTGAATTATCCAATAAAAATGACCATTTGTAATATATACCTCCCTGACATCTATTGGAGACCAGACGACCTTCAAGATCTTGTTAGACAACTTCCTGTTCCTTTCATTATCCTTGGAGATTTCAACTCACATAATACTCTATGGGGCTCATCATATACTGATCATAGAGGAAAAGCTATAGAGGAAATACTCGAAGAATTTAATCTCAATATCTTAAATACCGGTGAAGGTACTTATATCAATAGTCGGTCAAACACGCTCTCTCAATTAGACCTTACAATATGTTCACCTATATTAGAGCCAAATATAAAATGGAGTGTTCTAGATGAGCATAATACCGATCATATCCCTATCGTCATTGAATTTGCAGCTAGAATAAAATACGAGAACATACCAAAAAGATGGTTACCAAACAAAGCAAATTGGCGTCTCTACCGCGAAATTCTTGAATCTTTTATCCCTGAAAATGTGGGTGATATAAATTTGCTTCTGAAACACTTCACAGATGCATTAATTGATGCTGCAACCGTTTCGGTTCCCATGACTAAAAGTTGCGCAAATGTCAAAAAAGTACCATGGTGGAATCAAGAAATTGCTGAAGCTGTGAAAAATAAAAGAGAGCTTTCAATTTATTTAAAAGAAACATGACAAGAGAAACGTTAATTGAATTCAAACAGTTAAGAGCTAGAGCTCGTTATCTAATTGTAGAAGCCAAAAAGAGATCTTGGCAAGAGTATATCAGTACAATAAATACAAAGACTCCTAGTAAAGAAGTATGGCAAAAGATTCGTAGCATAATTGGAAAAACCTTCAATCTACCTTCATCTCAATTAACAATTCGTGATACAAAAATATCTAGTCATCAAGACATATCAGATGAACTTGCGAAGTATTTTGAGCAAGTAAGTGGAGAAACTAATATAAATAGCCAGACGCATCCCTTACCTAACTTTGCTACGGATCAATATTTTGAATATAATATTGCTTTTAAATTAGAAGAATTAGAAAATGTATTAAAAGAAGCGAAACTATCAGCTCCAGGACACGATCAAATTATTTATCAGTTTATTGACAACTTACCTGAAAAACAAAAAAAATATTTAATTACAATATTCAACAATATTTGGCAAAAGCATTCTTACCCTACACAATGGAAGGAAGCAACGATTATACCAATACCAAAACCAGGAAAAGATCTCGAGTCTGCAACTAGTTATCGTCCTATCTCCCTCACCTGTTGCTTGGGTAAATTATTAGAAAAAATGGTAAGCATAAGACTCATGTGGGAATTAGAAAAAAGAAATTTATTAAGTGATCATCAAATGGGCTTTCGCAAACATCACTCTACAAATGACCAGCTTGTTTTACTTGAAAATGCTATTCAAAACTCCTTTGCAGAAAGAGGCCATCTAGTTGCAGTCTTCTTTGATATAGAAAAAGCATTTGATCAAACATGGCGATTAGGTATTCTCAAATCTCTTGAACAATGGGGATTCAAGGGTAACTTACCAATTTTTATAAAAAACTTTTTGGAGGAAAGAACTTTCAGAGTTAGAGTGCAACAAACGTTATCCGACATACGTGTCCAAAAAAATGGTATTCCACAAGGTTCAACTCTAAGTGTTATTCTGTTCGCAATAGCCGTTAATGATCTTGTAAATATAGTTGAAGAGAATGTTGGGAGAAGTATATATGTTGATGATTTAGTTATCTACTATCAATCTAAAGATATTGAAAATATTGAAGAGATTCTGCAAAGAAATATAAATAAAATTAATAATGCTGCAAAAAGAATAGGCTTCACCTTCTCAAAAACTAAAACGCATTGTGTACATTTCTGCAGATTAAGATCCTCTCACCGCGAGCCAACTCTGTTTTTGGAAGATACCAATGTAGAAATAAAATCATCGTCACGAGTCTTGGGTGTAACTATGGATAGAAAACTCAATTGGAAATTACACATCAACGAACTTACCAATAACTGTAAGAAATATTTGAATATTCTGAAATCAGTGTCAAGTATAAGATGAGGATGCGATAGTCAGATCTTACTCAAATTCTACAAATCTTTTATTTTACCACGTATTGATTATGGAAGTATTATATATGCCTCAGCAAAACCTTCTTCACAAGACCACTCGATACCATCCAAAGAACAGCATTAGTTGTTGCCCTTGGTGCCTTTCGAACAAGTCCAACGTTATCACTTTGTTGTGAAGCATCTATACCACCACTACAGTACCGAAGACAGCTATTACTTTCAAATTACTCTTTGAAAATGTTAGCCCTACATAAACATCCTGTTCATGAGATCCTCACTGTTCGGGAGAATGAAGTATTTGAAATGCGGTCAACAATTACCAGACCAGTCAGAATTAGATTTAAAGAGTTGTTAGAAAAGTTAAATATGTCTTGTCCTCCATTCTACTCTTATCAAGAATATGAAGTCTCTCCATGGTTAATAAGTAAATTAAAAATACATTTTGAATGTCTAAAATATCAAAAAGAGCAACACCCAACCGACCTTATTAAACAAGAATTTCTATCTATTATAGACTCGTATCCAAATAGCAAAATTATTTACACGGATGGCTCAAAAGGTAATGATAGCGCTGGATGTGCCTTCTACACTGAGAATATAACTAGATCTTGGACATTACCAGAAACTACTACAGTGTTCACCACAGAGCTATTTGCCATTTGGAAATCTTTGAAATACATAGAAAATGAAAACCATGGTACCAGTATAATATGTACTGATTCGCTTAGCTCACTGAAGGCATTGGAAAACAACTTCAATCCCGACCCCCTAATTAGACACATTCATAACAATATATTCCACTTGGAGACTGTCGGAAAAAAAGTTATATTTGTGTGGATACCAAGTCATATTGGTATAGCTGGTAACGAGTATGCCGATGTTGCCGCAAAAGGAGCACTAAGTAATCAACCAGAAGATATCCCAATAAGATCAGAAGACTACAAAAATTACATGAAACTGAAAATTATGTCAACATGGCAAGAACAATGGAATCAACATGTGTCAAAACTGAGAAGGTTAAAGATTCATGTCAAACCCTGTGCAGCGAATTTGCAACTAAAGAGACAGGAACAAGTGAAATTGACAAGAATGAGAATTGGACATACACATCTTACATCCTCCTACATGTTACTAGGACAAAATCCACCAAGATGCGAAATATGCAATACAATTTTAACAGTTGATCACTTATTATTAGAATGTACACAATATATTAACCAACGCCAACAGGTTATGCTTCCAAATGATATAAAACTTTGTTTAACCATTACAAAAAATATAAAAAAAGTTATTACCTATTTGAAAATGATAAATGTATATAACAAAATTTAATTTAACTAATACCAAAATGTAAATAGTTAAGACATATATAAGGCTAATGACCACGTAGTCGACGCATTCATCAACAAAAAAAAAAATAAAAATAATAATATATATATATATATATTCGTTTATTGACCATTTTACATACAGGGCACGTTTATAGTCATCTCATATAAAATATTAATATAATTACAAACGATTAATAGATAATTAATTACATTATGAGAAAAAACCAAAAAAAAGAGAACAATCACACAATAAAAAGTACAAATAGTTACAAAATATCTACAATAGAATAAAAATCTAAAAGTACACCAAGACATATTATAAAAGGATGAAAAACTATATAAAAACATATAAAAGTATAGAACTGTATAGAAAAAATAAACAATTATCGTAGGCTAACCATATTTCATCAGGTATTCAAGTATAATGCACTCTCAAAGGAATAGCTCATGTACTCATCAATGCTGTAAAAACAGTATTCTATCAGATAAATTCTGATAAATTTAGAAAATTTCGCATCGCTCATTTCCTTTATTTTTTCCTCCGGGTATAGTTTATCTAATTTATTAAACAGATTGAAATCAAGTCGGTTCCGTTTAGCCGTTGACAGACGTGAAAAGATATTTACTAGATCATTTGCATTTCTAGTACTGTAACCGTGTAAATCGCTATGACTCGAAATAGAATTTAGGTCCCGATGTATTCTTAGAAGTTGGTCAAAGATATATTGGCAGGGTAGACACAGAATCTTATATTTCTTAAAAATTTCTATACAATGCGCTCGGTATGCTGATCCGTCCACAATTCGGATTGCTGCCTTTTGGAGCGAAAAAACCTTATGGAGCCTGCTTGAGTTACCCCATAGCGATATGCCATAAGACAGATGACTGTGAATCAAGGCACAGTAGGCGACTTTCATTACATTATTGTCACTAATATTTTTACGTAACTGTCTCAATACGAATATTTGAGAAGATATTTTTGAGCATAATCGATCAATCTGGCTCGACCAAGTCAACGAAGTATCGAATACAATTCCCAACAATTTAACAGGCTCCGACTTTTCTGCAAATTTGTCAACACTGAAAAGAATATGTTGAGTTTTTGATTCATTTAGTTTGAGTTTATTTGCTTGAAACCAATTTTTTGCCATAATAATAATAATAATAATAATAATAATAATAATAATAATAATAATAATAATAATAATAATAATAATAATAATAAACCAACTTTCCCAACGTCTCAGTCAGACACCTCGATTAAAACTAAAAACAAAGGATTTACCCGAGGGAATCAAAATGGCAGTACGGAATACTTTATATAACATGTATGAACAAAGTAAGTAAACAAACATGTGAAACAATAATACAACACCTTCCAAGTTCTTAACCCTTAGATTACACTTTAAATAAAAGAGTAGTAAGATCATAGTACCTTATTAATGAAGATTACACATCATAGTGCATGTAGTATTATCTATACAGTGTGATTTTTCACCGACAGCTTAAAGTGTGGTATATGAAAATCTTATTATAGAGGTTCTGAGTAATGAAAGTTTAAGAATACAAAAAGTTGTGCATATTTTTAATTTAAATGTGATAAATTATAGCTTCTACATGTGCTAATTTCTAAGTTGAGTGCTGTCCGTGAATGTTTGCCAATTTGTTCGGTCAGAGTGTAGATTGTGTTTTTCACAATTTAGTTTTCTTATTTAAATTTTTTGATGTCACATATATGGGGTTGTTCAATACATTACTTGGTACAAATAATAAAAAATGTTAGTATGAAGTAAACATAAAAAAATCTTTGGTTTTGTTTGAGATAATGATAATTTAAAACTTTTTATTTTTTTAGGGAAACATGTTACTGTGAAAACCATAAATAATGAACCTAAAAATAATGAAATTATTCTTCTTAGAAATACCTCTTTATTGATACTGTTGAAATATAATTCAATATAAAAAGGAAGACAACAGAACAGCATTAATAGAACGAACAATTATTGCTGGCCAAAGAGAATGCTTTCTTAGAAAATATAGAGAAAATCGTGATTGGGGTTTTTCAAGACAAATTATATTTTTAGATGAAACATGGGTATATGCCAAAGAAACCAAATCAACTTCTTGGCAGGACAGTAATGTTAAAAGTGTACGTAAACTAGGAGGCTACGATGGTAAACGTTTTATTATTGTTCACGCTGGTTCATCCAAAGGATTTGTGGAAGATGCCAGTTTAGAGTTTTCCTCTAAATCATCGTCGTCAGATTTCCACGGTCAAATGAACGGTGAAATATTTACAAAGTGGGTTATGACATAGTTAATTCCGAATTTAGAAGAACCGTCTTTAATTGCAATAGACAATGCGCTTTATCATAGTATACTAGCAGAAAAGCAACCTTCCACTTCGTCAAAAAATATTAAATTATCACTTGCTAAAAGTAAACAATGTTGACTTCAATGAAAACCTCTCAAGACCTGAACTACATATTACAAATTGCTAAAATGAATCGGAAAGAAAATGTATATGGCGTAGATGAATTGTTCCGAAAACATGGTTATGAAGTCTTAAGGCTACCGCCCTACCATTACGAATTTAATGCCAAGCCATTGAGTTTGTTTGGGCCCACTGCGAAACATATTATAATAAGTATATTGGCAGAGAAGGATACGGTGCTAAAAGGGGCTTGAGTATGTGGAAAGATGCATTGGAAAATTGTAGTGCAAATGTTTGGGATAATTGTGGTTGGCATACCGAAAAAATAATCGAAGACTGGTTTACTCGAGAACAAAATTTGGTGAACGTATATATTGAACGAGTGATAATAAATACTGGTGAAGACAGGTCATATTCCGAATCGGATGAACTGTAAATCAAGATTTGTCATATTAATAATGTATATCTTCCTTGTACTCATTGCTGTAAACATGTGTTTCAGAATCAATGAATCATTATTATTTTTGTAGTTCTCTTTTACTTATTTGTTAATAACTGCTGATGTAAAGGACCAGCCACTAATTAGATATACAGGGCTTTGGGTTCCAGTTAGAACTTTTCTAAAGTTCGTCTGTGCTTTTCCGTTTCTATTACATATATGTATTTAAATTTTATTTTTGATGTCTGTCGGATATTTCTATTTTTTGCTTTTAATATGACACGCATTCCATTTGATGTGTTGCCCTGGTGATAGTAATAAATTTACCGAATCGTCGACCTTCAAGCTGTGTGGGAATCTTCTATTTACAATCTATAGCCTATCCAAAAAAAATTTCTTACATAATCAGTTTAGAAAGTGTAATTTTCAAAGTTTTAGAGAACACCCTATCAGAGAACACGTCAGTTTCATGAACCACATACATTGTATGTACTTATATAAAATCCAAGACATCCTACAAAAATCAGCTCTCCACAAATCAGCCAGCATGGTTAATATTAATTTCGGATTTTGTAACTTATTCACCCAGTATATCGATAGTTTTAATAAATATGTCGATGTTAACCATATAAATAAAATAAATACAATTAAAAAAGCTAAATTTCTTGTTTAATTACCAATTCGTAAAATGCCGATCTTTGGAATATTAGTCATAACGATTATTGGAGTGAAACTTTTTATGGGACACTAGCGTTTTGTCATGAGAGTTAACTCGTCGAGCTAACAAAACTGTTAAACTCCTTGTGAGAGAGGCGGAAAAAATTAACGAAGATCCGCACAAAGAGGAGACGCCGAGAATAGTCGCAGGGCATTGTTTATTGATGGCGATCATGTTATTCCGTTTATCAATCCCCACTTCGCTGCGCGAACGATAAAGTGAGAACGCATTCGGGGGGAAAAGGATACAAAAAGCGCTTAATAATTTCTGCCGATATTGGTATAATCCAGTGCGAAATTAATATAGAAATTGTTTACCTTTAAAATTAAGGCGATAAAAACTAGGAAATTTCTTTGCATTGTGTATTTATTTGTATTATTTTGAAAAAAATATGTAATAAAACGTAACAAGAGTATTGAAATATATTGAAAAAGGAAATAAACAGGTATACTTGTCCGTACAGATAAGTTCTGTACTCATTAAAGTTTAAGCATAAACTGTGTTATCTCCTACTTTCCGCATTGAGACCAACGCGCATCGTGGGCGTGTCCACTTTCAAACTTTCAGCTATATTTGCTAACCTGTACGTAGAAGAGCAAGTAAGTCTCAGTTCATCAGAGAAAGTCGTTGTAACTAGTGTTGCTTTATTTATGGAAATATTTTTGAAGTGAAACTTTTTATGGGACACTACAGAGGTTTTGGTTACGAGGTAATCTCGTAAAGGCTAACAAGTTTTGTGAAGCTCTAATTATCATTTGTACTTAAACTTAGTGAGATAAACGCAGCGCTGTTCTCCCCTTCTGTCATCACTCGACTCGATTTAAAATCAAACGAAAAACGCGGGTTCGATACCCCCATGGGCGGTCAGAACTTTTCTTAGGCATTAAAAAGGAAGGATACGTAATATGCATTCAAATTTCTTAAAAAGAATATTTACTTTTGTTTGTCTTTTATTGTAAATAGTTTTTTATAGTCTATCCGAAAAATTATTGTTTTTATTTTGGAAATAATTTTTGTTTTAATTTTTTTAAATTATAGTTTTTTATGTTGTTGATATTTATGAATTCTCTTTGTACACTCATTGGCGGTTATTGCGTCATAAAACATAAAAAGTTTCACTTCTGACGCTGTTAGTTTTCGACTGACGCATAAATCTTGTTTCTATTGAGTTGACAGAAGCTTTGATTTAATTCATATGAATATTGTTGCTGAGGTAACAGTCACGTGAAGGAAAAGCTCCACCGTTTCTACTGTAACAAATGTTTCAAAGTATTATTTGTGTTAGCAACTGTCAACGACCATGAAACTGTTTCACACGGTACATAATCGCTTAAGAGTTTCAGTACATAGAGAAAAAAGTAAAGTGCATATTATAATATACACAACTAATAAGCAACAATTCATTATTTATCTCATACATACAAAATTATGCAACTGTAATATTAAAATGAAGGTTTCTTCAAACAACGCTGCCCAATTCTTCTTAAGGCTACGACCTGAATAGTAATGCTTCATTATAAACAGGACGTTTGTTCTTTTTCTATGTTAACTGTTTATTGTTATTGTTATAACAATTAAACTCACGATTATTGTTTACAAAACTCACGAGAAAAATGTGAATCGAAACTGGCTTTGAATCAATTGATAAGCAAATTATTTCATGGAATACACGTATTGAAATTTACACCAATTTTCTTCTTATTTCAAGACGAGCCGACATAGTCGATAAGAGAAATTTAATTTTCTGCCCTTGCCTATATTTTCACAGGAAAAGGGAAGGATAAGTTTCTTAGCAACATTTATACGAAAAATAATTTTATAAGTAGGTTAATAATATCATAAAAGTATTTTATTCTAGTCAATATAAATAACCATGAATAATTATTTTATATTGCTCAAAATATAAATAAAGTGTTAAAAGTTTCATTGAATTCGTTTAAGGATTTCGCAAATAAAAGTTGAATAACACTTGGAAGCAATTATGTAATAGGAATATGTATATGATAAAGTTACACACAGAAAATCCGTTTTTTATGTTGCAGAATATATACAATGGTTCTTAACCAAAATATGTATTTCAAATCGAAATTTCGCGGGCGATAGATCCTTGAACACGCCTTGAACAATATACTACCATAACATTGGTCACTTGTATACACTTCGGAGGCTGTATCGTGCTAACTAACTGAAATTTCTCCAAAAATTACCACAAAGGTAGTATATCTGGATTTATAGCATACGTTGTACTGGCTCTTGTGAGCTAAAAATACATAGGGTTCATCTGTGAGTTGCCCTGAATAACATCCAATCATAAAATTCGTCACTTGTATATGTTACGGTAAATGTAAAAAAATCGGTAAATGTGTATATTATCTGGTATATGTACACATTCTCCTATTTAGTTGGTAATTGTAGAAATAATTCACTTTAGGCATTATTTTATCTTTATTTACCAGCTGAATCGGGAAGTGTATACATTTACCAACAAGCAACGGTAAAAGTGAAAAGTTTTGTTTCATAATGAAACGTGATTTTTTAAGTGATGTTCGACAGTTGCTGAATATTGGAATTATATTAATTCTTGAAAAATATCAAATACTTTGTAAAGCACATCAAGCTATTCAAGAAGGGGAAGGGTTATTTTTTATATTTACATTTCCTAAGGCGCATTAGTAACTGTGCACATTTTCCGGTTAAAGTAGACAGAATGCTTAATCTATCAATTTCTATCCACATTGTCCATCCAAATTGGTAAATGTACACATTTGCCGGTAAATGTATACATTTACCAATTATGTACTCTTACCGCAACATATATACTCCGGAGGCTGTATCGTGCTAACAACGCGAAATTTCTCCAAAAATGACCAAAAATGTAGTACTTTAAGTACCATATCACCCGTTGTACTGGCTCTGGTGAGCTGAAAAACAATAGGGTTCATCTTTGAGACGCCCTGAATTATATCCAATCATAAAATTGGTCACTTGTATATACTCCGGAGGCTGTATCGTGCTAACGAAATGAAATTTCTCCTTAAATGTACTATATCCAGTACTGGATTATATATGGGGTCTAAATGGGTAAATAGACCCTGAGCGTTGAATTTTCGGGGGCGCAAAATTTCAAAGAGTGCATTTTTTTGTAATGAAATATTAATTTTACTTTTAGATTTATACTCATAGGTATGGTTTAACCCACATTTTTAGAAGAATTCGCGTAAATGGACCATCAATTACCTACATTTCCCAGAATTTTTTACACCGAATACCAAATGCACTTCCAGTAATTCTTCGCAGTTGACACGAAGCACGGCTATGGATCATGCACGTGTTGACTATTATGTACTATGTCAATTAATTGGCAACGAGTTCGTGCAGCATCGGGTGTTTTATGAATAATTTTTAGTATATGGTCTAATTCTCTAGTCTACATCTCCACTTGCAGTTTGCAAAAGTAGTGTTAGTGTTTAAAAGAGAGAGAGAGAGAGATAAGTTCGTTATGAATTTATGATGGATAGGGTTTTTGTTGTAGTTGAAATTGTTGGCTTTCGAGTTGGTGCCCTGGTGTAGGATTAGTTTTCTCTTCAGGACAGGTTTGGGGGTGTATTGGATGTTTTAGTGCGCGTTCGAGACTGAGCACGATGTGAAATGGTGGTTGGTTGAAAGTTGGTAAGTTGAAAAAGTGTATTGAAATGTTTTTTAAAAGTGTCTAGGAAGATATATAAAGTGTATGAAATAGAGATATTGGAGCGGGCTTTTCACTAGAAAGTAACCGGACAAAAGGTTTATGTTGAATTATGTCGGGAAAGTGTGTGAAATGGTGCGACAAAAAGTATCTAGGATTGGGGCGTACTGGTGGAAGACGAACCATGCATCGCTGCCGATACATAAAGATATTGAGCTGGCTAGGTGTCGGAAATTATTATGTGTAAAATATGTGGTTTTTACTGAATTTGAGATATCTCCGGTGTTTTAAGAGAGGGATATTGAAGTTTTGACATTTTATTAGATTTTTGGATTTTTAGCAGAAAAAGTGTATAGGAGACATTTTTGAAAAGTGTATGGAATTGGGTGTTATGCTGAAATTGGTTTTAAAATGTTGAGGAGACGTGCCTGCGTGGGTTCGGGATATTTTACGTTGGTCGGCGTTGAATAATAATCAAAATCATCAAGCAAAGGCGGGTACAGCTGCGACTGCATTTGTTCCCTGTCGACGATCGTCGGACCATTAGGCTAGTGAATAAATTCACAGAGTTGCAGGAAAACCGCAGAAAAACCTGCAAGACCGACGTGGGCGGTGTGGGGGCGGTCGAATTGTATAGGTTTTGTCCAAAGTGTTGAACAAATTAATGAAAGTTGTGGAAAAGTGCGACATTTAAATATTGTGTGAGATATGTTAGAAATGGGAATTATTTGAGTGGAATTGGCTCGATGTCGGTATTGACAGAAACGGTGTTACTAGGTGAGTAGGGTGCCTCGTATTGACAGTATCTTAGAATTGACTGCTCACAAGTTCGAAGTTTTTTAACTAGGTGGTCGGGAAGGTTGCAATAGACGTTTGCTCTATAGTTATTGGACAGATATGTGTCTTATACGTATGAAGTAAGGTGGTAGGGTGCGTTCGTCCGAACCTCCCGCCGAACGCCTTAAGAAGATTAACTTGGCGTCGGACTTTATTTAGGGTGTCCATTAGGTCGGCCATCAAATTGAGAGTGTGAGTAAATCTCTCTCCCAAATAAACGACGTCCCGGTCAGAACCGCAATATTAAACTTACAGTAATGATGGCAAGTTTACTTCAGTCAAGTCCTAATTTAAAATGTGTCACTTGTAAGTTCCTCGTTTGAGGGCATATGTTTTTATCGAATGTTAAAGATATTTGTCAACTAAAACGACATGAACGCGTGTATCCTCCCTCGGATTATGTGAATTTTATAATATTATAAAGTCATGCCGTAAGAAGAATTCAATAGCTGCTACTGAAATAAAAGGTGACTGCTTGTTGGGGACCAGCAAATTGAAAAAAGCTATAGTTAATGGAAAAGTTAACATAAGTGTTTTTAAATGAAACTCAAGGTCTCTAGTTAATTCCACAATATAATACAAGTTATTGACAATTCTAAAAAATTGACAATTGTTTCGATAAATCAATATCATCGTCAGAATGACAGAAGTTACATTTCATTTTATGCCTACCTGATGTTTAGTAGTTATATTTGGCTAGACCAAGAAGTAACCTAACTTCTGATTGGCTTAATATATGTTTATAGAAAAAAGAAGATGTGATATTACAAATATTGAAGCTTAGATATTATTAGCCCTATGGTGATATCCTGGATATCATTTTTCCAATTAAGATCAGTATAACTGTGCAATGATATAGAAAACCAGGAAAACTATATCTGCTGATCTTTACAATTATCACTTAAGAAGACAGTTTATTAGTGGAGAATTCCCTAGATTTAACTGTTCATTGACAACTTCATATTGTGGGTTTCTTAAATGTCTTCTAATTTCCAGTTCTTCAAGGAAATCCAGTTCTTGTTTCTTTTCACAAATATGCAGTACTTCTAGTTTTGTGTTAGGTGTCAATGAATGATTGGTGTCAAGTAGATGTTTTGAGTAGTGGGATTTATCTGGTTGTTTTAATCTGTATGCTCGTAAGTGCTCACTGTATCGTATTTCAAAATTCCTAAGGGTCTGACCCAAATAGACAGCATTACATTCTGGACATTTGAGTTTATATATACCTGACTTCTTTAATAGTGGTATTTTTGTTTTTACATTTAACAATTTTGTACTAACGTTACTTTCTGTTTTAAAAGAAATTGTTGTATTCGTTGCTGAAGATATTATCTTTGAAATATTATTAGAAATGTTTCCTGCATATGTGATGGTTTTATAAGTTTTAATTTCATCAGCTTGTTTAGGATATATTAGTTGTAATGCCACTTTTTCCTCTTTTTTACTAATTAGCTTATTTATCATATCTAATGGATAACCGTTAGATGTTGCTATTTGTCTAATTGTATTAATCTCTCTATCAAAATTACATTTGTTCATAGGAACTGAAAAAGCTCTATGTATCATTGAATTATATGCTGCTAGTCTATATGACACAGGTTGGTTAGAATTGAATGGAATTGTTACATCAGTTTGTGTTGGTTTTCGGTAAATTGAATAATCAAGTACATTATTAACTCTTTGAATTTTTAAATTAAGAAAATTGGTTGAGCTATTTTCTTCAATTTCTAATGTAAATATAATTTTCGGGTGTAAATTATTGATGTGGTTGAAAAATACATCTAATTGTCGTTCACTACCCATAAAACAAGCTAATATGTCATCTACATATCTATACCAAAATAAAATATTTTTCGAAATATTACTTTCAAAGATCTTTCTTTCTAAATTGTCCATGAAAATGTTTGCTAAAATAGGTGATATAGGGCTTCCCATTGGTAAACCTTCATTTTGAATATATATCTTATTGTCAAAAGTGAAATAATTCTGATTAATGCATACATCAAATAAATTAAGTATATCTGATATTATTCCTGGATTAATATATTTATCTTCTAGTAATTTTCTTACAAGTATTAGACATTCTTTAGGAGGAATTTTAGTAAACATGTTAGTTACATCGAACGATATGAGTTTATAGTTATCTTGTAAGTGGATTGCTTTCAACTTTTTGATTAGTTCTATTGAATTTCTAATTGAGTACTGAGATTCATATCCGTAAGTATTGAGTATATTGTTGAGCTTCTTTGTCAATATATTATTAGGAGCATTAACATAAGAGACTACAGGTCTAATTGGTTTCGTTATTTTATGTAATTTAACTGTTCCATATAATTGTGGACAATGAGGATTCTTATGTATGATAGACCTCTTTTCGTAATCATTTAAGAGATAATTTGAATTATTAACAATATCCCTTACATTATTAGAAAACTTCTTTGTTGGGTCTGCTTTAAGAACTTTTACATTAACAAACATAAAATTAATTGGCTGAAAGCAAGGCAGATAACTCTGAAAAAAGAAAATCCATATTACATTTTTATGAAGACTGATTTTGACATAGAGAATATTTGTGTGGACATACAGCGACGAGGAAGAACACAGATAGAAAAATTTTCTTCAACTTGTATAACTGTGGCCTAACGGAAAACCTTTATCTGCCCCAATGCTGAAAGACATGGAAAGCTACAGGCATCTTTACTAAGCGATGCTAAACCCTTTTATACGAATTTTACGAGCTCTCCAAGAATCGTCGAAGACATTGATGGATCCAATAATAAGTTAGACTTCGACATAAAGTCAGATGGACTTTAAATTTTCGTTTTTTGTTTAATAATAATTGATGCTTTTGTACCTTAAAAAATATTTTGTTGCATTTTTGTTTCGGCTTAAAATATTTCAAAAATTTACTTATTTTAATAATCTGAAACGTGCCAATCAACATAACCATATTTGGCCAAAGAAAACTGGGAATTAATTCACATCCATTATACGGGTCCTTTTCAAAATCATAACATTCTAATATTTCTCAATGCACATTCCAAATGGATAGAAGTAAAAATTTTGAAAGAAACTCCTACAAGTACAAATACAATTGACTTACTCGAGCAATTTTCACTGTCCACGTCTTGGTGTCTGATAAGGCACCAGGGTATCCAGCAACAATTGGCTTGGCTCAACGTTCAGTCCAATAATTGAAGAACCTCCTCAAAGCAGCGTTTGAAGATAGCTCTCCAATACAAGAAAAACTCCAAAATATACTATTAAAATATAGATCAACACCACTAGCGTGCGGACAATCATCAGCTGAGTTGAATCTTCATAGAAAATTAAGAATTCGATTATATTCAATTTTTTCCTACCGGCCCGAATTGTCAGTAACTACCGCTCCACCTCTATTTTAAGTGGGGGGAGAGTACAAGTACGTTTTTTCAAAAATAATAAATATACATGGATGTTCGGAGAAGTAAAGAAGAAACTAGGTGAACGACATTATCTCGTTCGTTTGGAGGAATCTGGGAGATTAATGAGAAAACATATAAATCAACCATGCATGAGGTGCCTAAGTCAAGTAACGACATTCTGTCGGGGCCAGCACAATCTTTCGAAATTCCTAACGGAGATACCCCAAGTTTGATTTTTGACCAAGGTTCGATGCCTACTCCTGTCGCAACGCATACTCCAAGTTTGATGTCTTACCACAGCGAGAACGACGGATGATAGTGAAACTCATCGTTTACAAAGTGGCGCAAAATTTCAAAGAGTGTATTTTTTTGTAACGAATTATAAACTTTACTTTTTGATTTATACTCATAGGTATAGTCTCATAGTTTAACCAACATTTTTAGAAGAATTCGCGTAAATGGACCACCGATCACCTACGTTTCCCACAATTTTTTACATCAAATACCAAATGCACTTCCAGACATTCTTCACAGTTCGCACTCGCACGGTCCTTCTGAAGAAATGGCCAGGCGACGTGTAGTCGAACCTGGCTACTTCTGGAGGCCTGGAAAACCACTTTCGCGACGTGGAACACTCAATAGTTTTTATCCCACACATAAAATGATTAGATTCTAAAATGACCAAAATAAAGGTGAAAAATATTTTGACTGTACCGTTTTATTGTTATGAGATGAACGAGTCATAAAAATGGCAAATGATTTGTTGAAAATAACATTTTCGCTGTACCTTGCAATGCAATAAAAACCAATCCATAAAATGTTTATATTTGACTTTTCAAGTAGCAAATTTGGTGCAGCCTATCTTGCATTTTGCTTACCTCCTTCATCCGGTGTATAATAACCGCCGTCGGATTTGTCCATATTATGTAACATACTATTTCCAATATTAGTTTTAATGTCAACAAAATCCTAAAGGTACATTCTCAATGAACAAATTAACAATTAGTAATTACAATCAGCCGTAGAACCTTGTAAGCTGTCATTGCAATTCAGCATTCATAATTGAACATATTAGTAATTATACTTAACACTTTAGAATGCGCAGAAGTTATCTCATTTTGTGAGGTTATAAGTTATATTTATTATTAATTTTCTCCACCACTTCAACATTGACAAATTATTGCCAAGCGTCAACACTGTCAATTGTTCTAGCCCATAATACGAAGAGGAGGGAGCAACCAAAAACCAGCTAATTATTACATTAATTTTCTCTTTGTGAATGAAAGATTTCAATAACGTTCCGAATTTTGAGTTTAATTTTTCTAAGCACTAATTGTAACTGCATTGTGAATGAAGCATTAAGCCACAATTTGAAATTTAAAAGTGACAGCCGCGTCATCATTTATAATAGTGTGCCATTTAGTATTATTTTTGTGAAATTGTTTTCCCTGCCTAGCCATTATTTGCCATTTTTCTCGACTAGTTGTGCAAATACCTACTTTCCCGTCCCGATACAGCCACGAAAATTGGGTTTTCGAGTAGTGTAGGATAAAAATAAATTTATTATGAAAATGACAACAATTTCTCCTACTTACACTAATGTTCGAAAATGGATCACCTGTTTAGAGATTTTTTAAAGTTATCCCCAATGTAGGACACAGAGCAGTAAATATGGAAACTGCAATTTTAGAGTATATTAAATATTTCCAGCTAGAGATAGAAGATTGTCGAGGACAATCTTTTGACAATGGATCGAACATGTCAGGTCAATATAATGGTTTACAGGCATTGATAAAAAACGCAATAATTTAGCTCTTTATACTCCTTGCGCAGCTCACAGCTTAAATTCAATATCACAGTGTGCTGCTACAAAATTTTAATAGCTATCCAGGAAATATACGTCTTCTTTTCAGCTTCCACAAGTAAGTGGCAAATTTTGATAAAATACATTGAACAAAGTTCAAATACAAAAACCTTAATACCAAAGCGACTCAATACAACACGTTGAGCTGCTCGTCGGGGCGCTCTTAAGAGCACTGCATTTAGGATATGCCCAAATTCAAGCCCCTCGTTGAAATATCTGAAAGAGAAAACCAGCAGAATGAAGTGCGAATAGAAGATGAATCTTTAGCGGCTAAATTGAAACTTTAGGATTTGGTATCTTTGTGGTATTTTGGTAAAAATCCTGGATAAGGTTAATTCTACAAGTTTATCGATGCAAATTACCTTCAAGAGTTGCGGAATAATTTTTCGCAGTTCGAAGAAGAGGGTCGAGTTTTATCAAAATGTGAGACAGTTCGGCCACTGAGAATTAATAAAAGAAAATTACAATTCGACGAGGCAGATACTGAAATGCAGCCATTATCGTCTAGTTCAAAAATTCGGATTCACTAATTTTATGTATAATTGACCAACTAACCAGTGAACTGAGCCGTAGAAGTGCCGATTATAAAGAAGTTAACAATTTGTTCGGATTTTTGCATAATTGAATGCACTTGGATATAACCACAGTTACAGAGCATGCCACAAAACCTTACGAAGTTTACCAGAAAGAAATTGAAAGTGGGTTTATCGATGAATGTGTGCATTTTAAGCAATGTTTCTCACAAATTTATTCTAGCCCGCAACGAATTTCACCTGAAGAGCTTTTAATGTTATTAAAAAATAGGTGTATTATATCAACATTTTGCAATCTTGAAATATCCTTGCACATATTTATGACAATAGCAGTTAGTAATGCCAATGCTGAACGGTCATTTTCTATCCTTAAATGAGTTAAAACCTATCTTGGAAATACATTAAATGAGAGAAAAATATCAGAATTAGCTTGCTTGTCAATTAACAATAACATGTTAGTTGAAAATAATGTAAATACAACCATTAAAATCGCGTAAAGTTGATATGGTATGAGTATATTAAAACGTTAACGTCATTACTAAGCACGAAAAAATTATTGTATTAAGTGTAAACCAATGTATGTTAAGAATTTGTATGTTTTTCTTTGTTTACTGATAAAAGTTTAAATTTAGATATCTATTTCTTATTTTTTAACAAATCAAGTTTTAGGGGCGCATAATTTTACAGTAGACCCGGGGCGCAGAAATTGGTAATCCAGCACTGACGATACCTCCGGAGTGGAACATGTCACCAATTTCATGATTGAATATTGTTGAGGACATCTCACAGATGAACCCTACTCTATTGATTTTCAGCTCACCAGAGCCAGTACAACGGGTGCTATGGTACTTGAAGTACGACATTTTTGTCATTTTTATAAAAATTTCAGTTTGTTAGCACGATACAGCCTGTGGAGTGTATACAAGTGACTAATTTTATGATAGCATATTGTTCAGGGCATCTCACAGATGCGGAAAAGTTAGTTTTAATCTTTAAAACCGTTTATTTTATCTTTATATGAATAGCGGGCGTATAGCATTAAATAGTGAAGAATGAATTCTTAGAAGATCTTCAAAATGAATTTAACTTCTGTGATCGTATCCTTTTGTATTATTTATTTTACGACTATTGATCGGTTCAGTAGGATAATAAAAAACAGATTTTCCACTATGTCGACGTTTAGGATTTATTTCAATCCTTTATCAAGACTACAAAGATATACAGGAATCTGCTGATTATGAATATTAAATAACCAATAAAAATTTCAAAAATTCAAAATTTAAATATAAGTAGAAAGGGTCCAACAATATGTCTACCTAGGTCATCAAATATAACTAGGGATAGAAAATCAACTAGCCAAAATTGAAAGAAGAGTAGTCCGTATGACTTGGACCGGTACTAGCAAGCTTGAAACTCTAGAATTCCTATCAACCTAAATTCAAAAGTTTTTAACAGGGGTGTTTTCCAGTTGTTACCTATGGACTAGAGACAATAGATCTCACTTCCCGAGTTATTAACAGACTCCGAACAACTCAAAGGGTAATATTTTCCGCATTGAAGTGGACTTGGACAGAGCACGATATCAGACAGGATGACTCTTGTTGGACAAGACGTATTATGCAGACATTGGAAGGCGCGGGCGATGTTCCACCTTCTTCACCAACTAGTACAAAGGAAATGAAACAGTTTATTGGATTGCTTGGATGGACGGGAATAGTGAGAGTGCCAGAACTTCCCAATTATTGGTCTACAAGTAAACTTTTCTCTTTTGAATTGTCAAAAAACATCATGTCAAGGAATCGTTTTGAGTTGTTACTAAGATTTTGGCACTTCGCTGGTAATACCACTGCTGAGCCTGGAGACCGCACCCATAAAGTAAAGAATGTGTTTGAAAAAATTTGTTCAAAACTTCAAATATGCTAATACTCCAGCTGATAGAATATGTATTGATGAGACGATGGTTCCGTTTAAAGATCGCTTGAGTTTCCATCAATATATTCCGTCAAAGCGGCATCGTTACGGAATCAAATTATACAAGTTGTGTACAGATAGAACATATCGATCTACGTGGGAAAAGACCTAAATGAAGATCAGAATCAGACAGCATCAATGAATGTTACCCTAAACCTAATCAATGATCTGCTGAATGAGGGTCGTACGTTCTACGTGGATAACTATTATACAAGCGTTCCATTAGCTTACAAACTACTTGAGCGAAACACTCATCTCGTAGGTACACTGCGATCTAATAGAAAATTATTACCCTTATTTTACACATGTGTGAATTCCCCTGGCCAGAACTATATATGCTGTGGCATTTGTACAGGCCAAAGGCATGAAACTCTAATATAAACGTAATGAAATGGTGAGCGCTCGAGATACACTGGTATACAATTCAACAGGATACCAGATGTATCGGTAACGATATACCCGGCCTGCATAGAAGGTGTACGATGCAACGCTAGCGATACACACGGCAGGCAAAGTGTTAAACTATTGTAGATAGGTGGATACTACGAACACCTCTATATTGTGTGTAGATTACTGGTTTATTATAAAAACCTATTTGTATTCACTCAACTACGTCATGGTCCCTGCGAAGAACAAAAAAATCAAAGTAGTCCCTGATCCAGAAATCGTTAGGAACCATTGGTCTATAATATGACCTCCACGCCAATTGCAACAGTTTAATGAGCTCGTTTCATGAATTTCAATGAAAATTTCAGAAGATATATTAGGTCTGAACTAAGTATTTGCGACTAATAACGCCACTCTACGATTTCAAATAAAAATGAAAAAACTTTATAAGTAGACTAATTATCTCTTTTCTTTAACATCTGGTAAAGAGACTCAAAGTACTGTCAAAACGTACTCTTTCAAATAATGTTCTCCTAATCGGGTGCCTTAAAAAAGGTAACTCTCGCGTAGTCAAAGAAATTTGGAAATATATATTTTAAACTGCAGTGATGATGCTTTCAAAATAGAAAATAGAATGTAAAATGTATGTATAATGGAAATTCAATGTTCTCCATGTAGTTGAGTTGTTTGGAAAACATGTAACACACAACACAAATTGCGTTACCCCAGAATTCCGAAGTCGATTTAGTACCGGATCGCTTATTCTTCTTCTGTTTAGAGGAGTTCGAGTGACTAATACACCATGTCCACATCCACTCGAGGAAGATTTGTCGAATTAGCTTCGGTGAAACCTGGATCCATTTTAAAGAAGTCTTTTAAAAGGCAAACAAACAGAAGCCTTTTTCTACTATAAAATAATATAACAAACAACTAAAAAGTCGGCGACGATGATATCTGTTTGAGGTGGTTGTGGATATTGATGTCAATTGTCAAATTCTTCTAGTCGACTTCTCCACTTTGTATTAATCAATTTGGATAGTCAAGTAGAATTTGTCAACAGAACGTACTTTCAATCTGACAACAAGGGCTTACAGCAATTTATTTAAATCTAATAAAAATTTTAAATCTAATTTTCAAAGTTATTTTTAACTTTTTGAGATAAATATCGTTATCATAGAAAAATATATGTTATTGTTAATCCTTCTGATGTGATTTCACTTGTTAATTCATACCCATGAAACGAGGTCATTATGGACATGGACTTATTGGCTGATGTATCCTATAAATTCATTTCACATTCAATAATTGTACTGCCAGAACTTGCAATGTCAATAAAACCCAACTAATTCCAAATATAATAATATTTTCGAGAAGAGATGAACTAGGAGGAAATAATAATAACTATTTCACTTACTTGTATTAGAGCTTCTGGTTGTAAAGGTGATTGGAACCGCTCTGCTGCTTCGCTGAGAATATCTAATTCTTGCTCCAGCTGTTTGCAGGAAGCGTTAGCTGTGACGTAGGCAGAAGCTAACAAGAATCCTCCCAAAATAACAGAGCAGATGACTACAGTAGCTGCAATAATTTTGGCGATTTGGACTGATGTGCTACGAGGTTTCATGTAAGCCTGCAAAAAGATTAGAAAATTAGAGATATTCAGTGGAAACTGAAAGGTACAACTTAGCTTAATAGGTGTCAAAATGTGACTAAATTGAAATCAGTGTAAAATCTAAATTATAAAGAGTTAGTTAGCTTCCATGAAGTG
Source organism: Galeruca laticollis (assembly GCA_963921935.1). NCBI lineage: Eukaryota > Metazoa > Arthropoda > Insecta > Coleoptera > Chrysomelidae > Galeruca > Galeruca laticollis. Next base: position 107,161,301 of record OY998178.1, on the reverse strand, counting down.
ATATTAAAATCAAGCTTTTAAACAACGGTGTAATAATAAATGAATATTTGAATAATTTGACAATAATTCAATAGTATTATATAAATTTCAATATATTATTTGAATCACATGGAAAAAGTTAGGGATATTGAAAAAAAGTTGTTAAAACTACATTTATTTTTCAAACCAAATTTATAATTGAGAAAGTATACGGCAGTGTCTAATTTCATAAAATAAACAACATGATATTTATCGGATTTTGAAGATTTTATTCATGAAAAACGCAGTTATCATGCTTTATAATGTTGAGTAAACTGCTGCTCCATACAGAAGTGCGATGGCTGTCTCGGGGTAAAACTTTATTTAAGAGGGGCCTCCTCACAGGTATATAAACCTAAAAACCTACACAATACTAGTTACTAATCTAGTAATTATTTGGTTCAAAATTTTTACGATAGATGTCGATAGTAGTACTGAATCGGCTTTTACTTATTCAACATATTTTCTATCTCTCTGTCTTTCCACTCTTGACGGTTCAAAGAAACGCATCTCTGTTCGAATGTTTTGATTTCAAATATTTCAACTGTTTGTGAGCACAGAAACCTTATCTCTGTTTTTAATGTTGCATCCAAACCACAGCACGGCTGTGCATAGATAAGAGAATTATTATATACACGGATCCAAACAATATTTGTTGACATAATTTCCATTTGATTTCAGATTTTTGATTATTTAAGAGTTTCATAAATGTTTTTGAAAGGAATAAATTGTTAAAAAGTAAGTAATCGTATCGACCCGATATCAAAAATTATAATTATGATAATGTAAATTATCCTGTAATCCGTATTTTTTAATTTTAAAAGCTATGTTTGAGGTTATGTTTACTGGATTATTTGATTAATGTGAAAATATGAGATAAATAATACTTATTGTTTGTTCTAGTATCATCAAACCATCTTTCAACATTCTCTTGAGACCCTGTTTTAATGATAATATGGGTTTGTTAGCGAAAAATGCTTAATTGAAGTGTATTGAATTAGTAAATGAAAACAATGAGCCTGATGTACCACCAACACAAATAAAAGTTAATCGAAAAAAAACACGAGCTGTTAAAAATCAATCAACCCTGCAGTATATAAGATCTGATAGAAAATTATATTATGAAGAAAAACTAAAAATTGACAGAGAATGTTTAGAAGAATTAAAGAAAAGAAACAGGCTAATTACGGAGAAAAATGTATGTAATACTTAGGGAAATTGTAAAAAAAGAGTGTCATTGTAATTCAGATTCTCTCTTGTAATTTTATATGTTCTATTATATTTATGTAGTCAATTTTTATCTTCACTCAACTTTTTATTTCTGTTTTACTGTTTCCAAAGTTATTTTTAATTATATTTATGTAGGTATTTATTTTACACTTAACATTTTATTTCTGTGGTACTTACTGTTTCCAAAGTTATTATTAAGTATATTTATATCAGTATTTATTTTACATTTTATTTCTGTTGTACTGTTTGTAAAGTTATTTTTAATTATATTTATGTAGGTATTTATTTTTCAGTTAACATTTTATTTCTGTGGTACTTACTGTTCCCAAAGTTATTTTTAAGTATATTTATATCAATCAGTATTTATTTTACATTTTATTTCTGTTGTACTGTTTGTAAAGTTTTTTTTTAATTTTTGTTTATAACATAAGGGGAAATTTTTTTATTTACACATTTGTAATTTTATAATTTATTTAGTACTTGTTACCTACTGTAGTTTTCTAATTAATAAAATATACTGTTAATGATTTTTATTGATATGTTATACAAATATCTTAATTAAAAGTGGAGAATGGTAAATCATTCTATAATGGTAATGCATACGCTATTCTATCTCTAATTATGCCTAATTCAACATTTTCGTCATCTTCATCAACATCTTGATCTTCATGAGGAACGATGTTATCGATATGAACTTGTACACTAGCAAAAGCTAAAAATATTTGTGGATTATTTTATGTCTAGGCTACACTAAACACAATCTTGTGGAGTAAATATAAATAGCATTTACGAAGCACAAATTTACTTATTTAGCATGAAAATTACTTAGGTAATTATAATCACTTACAAATACACTACACACCAGGTGCGTGATTTGTGCTACACACTAAACTATAAATTTGGGATATTTTTATGAACACAAAACATATGACAACAGCATTCGACCAATAGAGAAAGTTATAATCATATACATATATTTATTACGTATATGGTTATAATAATATTTGTCTATGAATTGACCGTCGTCTTCTGTCATTGAGTTCTATACAGCGCCATGCATCATGACGGTGGAGCGGTTGAACTAAAGTAAAAAGATGTTCGTTTGCAAAAATTGCGCACAACACATCTCAAAAAATACAATTATTTGTGATTTCATATTTTCAGAATCGAATTCTCTAGGCTTCCTTTTGGGGATCAGGTTTTGGTGTCCAGATTGGTGACCACAAATTGTCAAAACTGTCAAAATCACACCATCACTTAATGGCTTATATCTTTTTTATAACAAAATAAAATTCAACCAAAATACCTGATCCCCAAGACAAAGGTCCAAGTTATATTATGTTAAAATTTCAACACTTAATTTCCCTGCGTTCCTCAGATTTGTTGTGTAGAAAATGACCTAAATTTTGTTGCAAATCACGGGTGCCAACTGTTTTCAGGTTCCTAAAACGTGAGGCCCCTCTCAACAAGGCTATTTGAACTTAGAGCCAAGTTACAAATGTTTTTTTAGATACATCTTTTAAGATTGTTTGTATGATCCGACTGTCATTTATGGCGGATATCTTTCAAAAACAACGAATTAAATTTAGTATTCCAGGCCTGTAACAAAATAACTGGCTTCAAAAGAAAATTTGATTTTTGGATTATTTGCGTTGGTAGGAGAAAAATAGAAAACATTAAGGGTGTAATAAACGGAGAATGGGGTGGCCTCAGAATCGCACCATTTCGACCAATCCGTTTTTCAGGAAATGTGTTATCAATATATTCTCTGGCCTAAAAAAGTGAGGAGATGCTCAATTTTACTGCCACCACATTGTTTGCCTTTCATGTAAGGGAATATTCTCAAGTAGTTCTGCAAAAATATTTTGATGAAAATCTAAGTATCTTTGCCCAGTGAATGTTGCTTCATAAAAATAGGTACCAATCAACCCACCGTTAAATAAACCGCACGAAATAATGATTCCCCATATTGTCTGAAAATTTGTTATGAAATCTACTTTAATCACTCCATAATCTTTTTTCTCAAAAATAATTGTCATCATCACTTTGTACTAACATTTCAGCAATAAAATGTTTTCTCCTTTCAGGATCTGCAAGAACTAAAGCTTGTATTTAATGTACTTTATAAGGATGGTATTTGTGATTTTTTAATACTTTTTGTATTGAGCTTCTACTTATTTGTAGTTCTTATTCAATAAATCATATTGAGGTGTGTGGATAAGCCAAAATATTTATCACATTGTTATCTGTCTGAGCGGTCTTTTGACGAGGAACTTGATTTTTACCGCTTGGAAAAGAACCAGTTCTCAGCTTTCTTTCGACATAGACAAAAGTATTTTTGCTTGGAGCTATTCTATGAGGAAAACGATTTCTGTACAAACCTTGAGCATGTGTTTTGTTTTTTCCACATTCTCCATAAATAAGTAGCATGTCAATATATTTTTGGAATACCTTAGAGCTAAATGAAGACATGGTTCATGGGTGGTTTAAAAAACAGAACATGGTCTAAATACCACAAGTAAAATGTGTGAATCAACAGTGAAGCATGAAGATAACAAGGACAAAAGGGCCACTTTTGTTTCTTGGTTCGAAAGCCTTCCCAAAATGCCATTTCACTACTGTCGCAAAAACAATAGTAAGTTATATTTAGAAACCATAATTCAGTCGAAGGTGCAACTTTATAGGGAATATGTAACCTATTGTGATACTAACAATAGAGGAAAAGTGTCTTCTACTATTTTTGATAATACATTTTGTGATATGAATTTGAGCCTTTACAAACCAAAGAAAGATTTCTGTGATACATGTGCTTCATACGATGTTGGAAATATAAAAGAACAAGATTATGTCAATCATATAGAGCAGAAAAATATTGCTCGCGAAGAAAAATCAAAAGACAAGGAAGATGCCTGCCATTTACAAAATTATACTTTTACCATGGATCTACAAGCTGTGAAAAACTGCCCACTAATCAACGCCAGCGCTATCTGTTATAAAAAGTAACTAACAGTGCACAATTTTACAATGTATAACTTGGAATCTCATAAGGGGATAAATTATTGGGGGGATGACACTTGAATGCCTCCACATTCACCTCTTTGATAGTCAAACATATAGAAGAAAATTGTCCAGATACTAACTTGCCAGTTATATTATGGTCTGATAGATGCTGCTACCAAAACAGGAATGCCGTTTTATCTAATGCTCTGCTAAACCTTGCAATAAAAAGAAGGCAGACAATTGAGCAAAGGTATTTGGTGAAAGGACACACCCAAATGGAGTATGATAGTGTACATCAACTCATAGAAGTAACACTTAAAAACAAAAACAAATATTTATCTCATAATTACAAACGAGTTACAGAAGAATACAGAGCAAAACCACAACCATATAGAGCCTTTTTGTTGAACCATACAATTTTTAGAAATTATGTAGTAAAGGAAATGGTTTACAAAAGTATTCGCACTGGTTCAAGGGAAAATGACCCAACTGTAACGAATTTAAGGGCGCTAAAACATTGTCCATTTGCGAAGAACATTTTTTATAACATCAACTTTAGCCATGAGTACCAGCCACTACCTGTGCGAATCAATCCAAAGGGATTTGAAGTGACCCAATATCCAAGACTTCATTTGAACAGACTTAATTAAAATAGATAAATTTAATCGTTTGAAAGATTTGAAATCATTCATTCCTGCCGACTGCCATGCGTTTTATGATAACATTCCTACTGAATAATTTGCTATGATGTATTATCCAACCTTAAGGTATACTTTTCATTAAACAAGTGTTTAAATAAATAACGACTATGAGAATATTGTTAAGAATATTTATTTTTGTTTGTTAAAGAATGTTAATTACGTTATGTTCAATATTTGAATATTTTTCCATTAAAGTATTTATTTAATCCAGTTAGATCGTTCTTCCAAATATAAAATCCCGTATCTGTATTTTTCAAGAAATGAAATGCATCAATATCCCCTAACTGCCGTAAATATTAACAAAAGGTTAAAATATTGATTACTCTGCATTAGATAAGTTACATGAAATTTGAAAAATGGAACTAAACAATAAAACATGAAAAATCCTTAAAAATTTAAGAATTAGACAGTTTTTTGCATTCCCTATAAAACTACGTTTTTCCAGATACGGGATATTGGAATTAGGCCATCGCTATGCCTTTATAGCGATGCCGACGAGTGAGAGTTTGGAGAGAACCTCGAGGACGAATTTAGCCGAATCGAGTTCAAGAAGTGTATTCTTATGAAAGTGGCGTATCATGATTTGGGCTGGGATTTTTTTGGGTGGTCGCACATAAATGATATCATAAATGGCATTGTTAAGGACTACAGGTATAATTTTGAACCCAATTTAATGTTTTTGGATGACAATGCGTAACCACATAGAGCCAGAATTGTGCTTGACCAAATGGAAGTAAATGAAATTCAACATTTAAGATTACCAGCTAGATCACCAGATCTCAATCCCATCGAGTACGTTTGGGATTGCCTTAAAAGAGCTGTTCGTTCCTACGATGTCTGATGTTTTAGATCACTAACCACAACAGGTCATTGATAACTGTATAAGAAGTATGACTAGACGTAAAGCAGCAATTCTTAACAATCACGGTTACCATATAGAATATTAGTATTTTTCATATTCTACTTTTTTTAACTAGGTTTATGTCTTTGGCGATTGCCAATTAGCCAGGCTTAATAACTTTTATTTCGCCATTGCTACGAATTCCAACTGATGTTTTAGGATGTACGATTACATTTTGAAGTATTATAACTCTAAATAATATTTTTTTTTGAAAAAACTTTTCTTCTAAATCCCTAACTTCTTTCCATATGTGTTAACATCTCCCCAAATACAGTACAAGGGTTGAAGCAAGAGACCGTTATTTGGCTGCATGAATTTATACAAGTAGACAAGGATTTCCCGGGTTCTTTCGCTTTTATACTGGGTCTGAAGGTTAGACCTTACAGATTGGTCTCAATTCATAAATTTTGTTATAAAAGCATTATTTCTTCTATTACCCTTTGCCTTTTCAGGGGTCAGAGAATGGTTCTGATTCGCCTTGTACACATCTCTTCCACTCTCTTTTGCCGTCTTCCTCTTTTTTTCTTTTTGTCCATAGTTCCTAAATTTGATATTGCCGTCTTCCTCTTTTTTCTTTTTGTCCATAGTTCCTAAATTTGATATATTCATTTCTTTCTTAGTTCATTTTGGGACACCAATTACTTATGAATGGTGATATGGGTTAACAGAGTATCAGGTGTTTCAGTGGGTCAGCAACACTATTCGATGTTTGAAAACGTGAACAAATTACCGACTTAGGTCATTAAAAATGTCTATTTACCTTGACAAATATTTAAAAATGATTAGCATACAATTATGCAACGTTAATAATATTTGCTTAGCTTCTTTAAAATGTATACCTCCGTTTCGTGCCTGGTACGACGAGTTCATAACGTTTTACAGCTACTTTACCATAAATAATATGAATTCAAGCGAGTTTATAGTAATGATATGGTCAAGGTTATTTGATCTTTTGTATAATTATGCTATTAAATTAACTCCTAGACCAGGTGCGGACTATTCTGTAAGTAATCTCAGAAGAAAACATTATAGAAAACCGGAAGCTTTCGTGACCAGTCACAATTTGAGAAAAGAAACGATGTTTATCGCGGCAATTTTTAGTCATTTTCTGGAGAAGAAATGGAATAAGCCTGGACAGCGAGCCCCTGAAACTAAACCCAATCATCACGCAGTTAAGTCAAAGTTTAACAGCACTGACTTGGTAGACTGGTCCTTGAATTGAGAGAGCTTTTTGGGATATTTCAGTAATAAGAGCCAATGGATGGTGAGAAAAAGAACACTCTACTTATAATCAAAATCGTCCAAACCACTCATTTTTGATCTTTATCCAAATGTGATTGAAATACTATGAGAATATTGATAGAAAACCTTCCTGGATGAACCACTGCAAATGATTTAGAAAGGGCCAAGATGCATCAAACAACTTTCTTAACACATTAAGCGCCACCGTGAAAGACAAAAATTTATCCTCGTGTGCCGAAATGTTTTTTTTTCATAAAATGGCGTAAAAACAATAACTTCCGAAGTGAATTTTGTTAAAAGTTACAATATGTCGTTTTTGACATTTTCTAGATGTGTTACAAATCTGGCTGATAATTTTTCACAATATTATACGGTTAGGCCGCGTGTTGCAATTTTGCACATGCATAATTATACGTAAGAATGAACCTCGTGATCGAGCGGTGGTTCGAAAAAACACGTGCAGTAGTTACCCTGAACACTGAGAGCTCTTAGTAGTTTGTTATCAGCAGAAGGCAACTGTTGTGTCAGTCAGTAGCGATATTTTTCCCGCCTAAAATGTGTTATGAGAAGGAACAAAACAATGTATTAGCCCTGTACAATGAAACGCTCTCAGATGAGGATGAAACTGATACTCCATGGCATGATATATACACAAATAAAGGTCGTACACTCTATATACCGACAACTTTTATACGAGCATTGGTCTGGCCGCCACTCTGCTCAAATCCAAGACGCACTTGGTTGGAACAGTACGCAGCAACCGAGAAAATAATTCGCATGATGTTATTACAAAAAATGAAAACGGGGCGAGAGCGTAGCTGAGCCAAATAATTTGGGACGTTGAAATGGGGAGACAAACGCGACGTCCTAGTTCTAAGTACTAAACATGATGGTGAGATGATAATGACCATGAGTAAAAGGGGAGTAAAAGAAAAACCTGCAATAATTGTAGACTATAATAAAAACAAGGCTTCTATAGATTTATCTGACCAACTAAAATCATATTATCCAGCGCTACGGAAGGGTGAAAAGTGATACAGGAAGTTAGCAGTATAACTTCTCACAGGTACATATTTAGTAAACGCATATGTGGTTTATAAAATTATTACCAAATATAAAATGGGCATAGTACAATTCAAAGAGAGTATTTGCAATAGTTTATTGAAACTTGAAAATACAACTCTGTTCCTAGTGTTGCTCTACCCACCCCTATCCTAAACCACTACACATAATCGAAGACGGAAAAACGTAGCATATACAATGTGTGTTACAAAAAAGCTAGAGACAGGGAACTCGGGAGAAAAGAAGCTTCTAAACAAGCTAGTTTTGTTTACTCTAAGTGCTTGGTTTGTGACAAGTTTTTTTGTACACATTGTTTTTCTGAAACTCATATCTGTACATTAAAATAAAATAATGTTATAATATTTTATTTTCTATTGTTATAGTTATTTATATATTAAAAGTACTAAAAGCCAAAATTATGATTTTAAAAAAATATTTTCACTAAAAATATCTAAATATTAAAATACAAGTACACTTTCCATTCCCATAGGCCATACTTTACGTGTTCTTATGGCATTTACGTATATAACGTGAAGCATCTCAGTTACACAGTATATATTGTAATAGCCGGCTTGTGTTGCACTCATGCAGCACGCGGACAAATTTAATATCTTACTGTGTTGCATATTTGTAGCACATGGCGCTGAATGTGTTAAGTAGTTTGTTAATTCAAAAATTATGACATAATTTTCCTTATATTGACGTACAACAGGACGTAATCATAACCTAACCTAACTCCACATGGTTGCGTCTAAGGATTTTCCTGTTAAGCTGTACTCACAGCTAAAGACGCGATCTGAGGCTGGCTTCAAATGCTTTACTTGGTGAATATGTTAAAAAAAAGCTGCGAAATGTTGTGACATAAGAAAGAAACATAAGCCGCGTCGGTTTTGGGCGAGACAATGGATTTTAAGGAGAAATCAGTTAAATAAACAAGCATTAGAGGATAAAGAAATCATATGAGAATATGAAATTGTTCTTATAAGATTACTCTTGAAAGGTTTTTATCATTAATTTAGAGGTCATCAAAACGTCCTGTTGTGTTAGATAAATTGCTTGGCAGAATTAAATCTAATTGTAACCTTGATGTCAATGAGATTTGTTCTTGTTTCTAATGCAGCTTCTGAACAAAAAACGTTACCATGAAGGTCCTAAGAATTAATAAAACATCAACTCGATTATTATAAATTTAAATCAACTGCAATGATGGTTTCTTATAAGATAAATAACAACAGAAAAGGTTTAATTGAGAATTACAATTTTAATTTTTTTGATAATTAAAGTGAAATAAAGTAATATTTTATCTAGACTGATTTTAAGAATTTGCACTGTACCTTTCTTGTCATGCTAATTATAATTCAATCAAAAGTGTATAATATTTGCTTCGAGGTGTAGATGAACATATACATGTATAGAGATAGGGTTTCGAAACACATATGTACAAGTTTGGAAATAACAGTTATTCAAACTAGATTTTGATAGTTTTCAGAAGAGAAGAACAACTACTTTCCTGGCTTTGCTAAGACTAAATAAATAAGAGAATTGTACAAAATTGTTTAATACGATAAAAAACCATTTTCCAAATAAGGAAATAAGTACATCAAAGCAGTGTAGATTCAAATCCAATATTAACGTCCCTGAATGAAGGAGATTAACTGAAAAGTAGAAATCAAATTTGAATGAAATGAAAATTAGATGACTGTGCAGAATTGAGAGAAAAAACAATAAAAACAAAAAGAAGGTTGATACATTCAGAGATAATCTGAACATAACGCATAATACATACACATAATTATATAACTCATGTTTACATAAACCAAGGAAATCCGTGAATTACGCGTATTTGTAAGTGGATACAGGGTGTTTCAATAAAAACATCCAGGCGGGATATTTTGGAAAGTAATAGAGGTATTTGTATTTTGTAAAAGTCAATTTGTAGAGAGCTAAGAGGAGAACTTCAGGTTTGAATATAAATTGACTTTATTTATGTCAATATGTAGACGGCGCTTTACTCTAGAATTTGTTTCGATGGTAGAATCTTTCAAATGTAGCACACCTTATAGAAAATACATTCTAAGCAAATTTTATAAATCGGTAAATCTAGCCATTTTCGATACAGTGTATCCACGAATGGAGTTCACCATAGAAAAAAAATCGTTATCATGTTCTTGTATATCCGAGCACTGGCTATCAAATACAGAATTATCAGCAATTAATATAAATGATTTTTCACTGTTTTTGTCTTAATGTTGTTCTAAAGGTGAGCACGGAGGTGTTGCTATATTTGGCACACCAACATCAATCTGAAAACTGTAGACTATTCTAATTTTTGTCTGATTAAACATGCAAAATTTTGCGCTATTAAGTTGGTAAACGACAATAGTGTTCTAATTGCGCCTATAAATCTTCGTCAACTGGTAATGCCGAAATTTTCGGAAGCATTGTTTTTAGTTTACTCACTTTTTTCAACTAAATATAAATATATTAGTCTAATTGTCTATTTTAACTTGGATATTTGTGGTAATTGTGAAAGATGTATTCAATATTTTTCAAATGTTTGGACTATCTCACTATATATTTGAACATATCTATCGTCACAGCTGTATATTGCTTTAGAGCCACGTGGACATATATTCCTCCAGCTATGATATTTCCGAGAAAAAGGATGAGCTCTTTTTAGATGCACCTATTGGTACATGCAAAATAATATCGGAGTCTGAATATAAACAAAAATTTATTTTGCCAATGGTTGCAGCATTTCAAAAGCTAAAGCAAGCCTAGTGCAGAGAATCCATTCCTCACACCGTGATTTAGAAGCCATACAGTTCTGCAGGAAAAATCACATATAATTACCCTCCTTACCACCTCATGCAAGCCACAGAACGCAACCGCTGGATGTTGGTTTCTTTGACCCATTAAAGTGTACTTACAGCAGGGAGTATGATAAATGGAAGGTAAATAACCCGGGAAAAGTAATAACACAGATACAAGTTGCTGAACTGCTTAACTATGCTTACACCAGCGTTCCTAATATTGAAAAATCTGAGAACTCATTAAGAGCTTCTGGAATCTATTCCTACAATCCAGATCAGTTTAACGATGATGACTTTGCGCCTTCCTGTGTGACAGACGCTTCCATTAATACAATGAAGAAATCGCGGTAGAAGTAGAGCCCGAATTTACGGCAAAGCTATAATGTACGTGTATGTTTATTTTGGAAAGGTAATAATATATTACACACCTAGGTGGGAAGTGATTCATTCCTGTTGTGAGATAAGTTAGTTAACCGAGACGCAAAGCGTCGAGGTTAGCTATGATCTCGAGACAGGAATGAAACTTCCTACCGAGGTTTGTATACTATTTTATTTACAACCATCATATTTCGATCAAAATTAATAAATCTCTGTTTCATTCTGAACATTCCTAAAATATTACATTTAACGACAAATTACCAAGAACGCGGTTTCTCAGAATAATCAAGTACACATATTGTTTCCGTGACTACGGGGTATACAATTGTCACCAATATGAGTAAATGTCATATAAAGTCAATAAATGTCAGATAAAGTTGGATATTAAATTCGCGAATTATAAATTGAAAACCATGTCTTCCGACGAAGAATTTATGGATTGTACCCCACTAGAAGTACGACAGGCTGCTCACGCAGCAGCCCAGGGCTTGGTGCCAGAGAAAAGTAAGCATCGGTATCTAAAAGCCATTGAATTATATAGGAAGTGGTGCGAAGAAAAAAAGGTTAAAAATATCGGTTCCGAAAGTGTACTCCTGGCATATTTTGAAGAACATACCAGACAAAAGAAGCCGTCTACTTTGTGGGCAATGTACAGTATGATTCGAACGATGCTAGAAATTGAAGAAAAAACTGATATTTCGAAACATGGGAAACTGCTAGCCTGCCTAAAACGACAAAATGTGGGCTTTAGGCCCAAGAAATCGAACGTATTTTCGTGGAAGAATATAGAGGATTTTTTAAATAAAGCTCCAAATAATCTTCTACCGATGAAGGTAAGTTATTATTTGTGATTCTTTAAATAAGTATTTTAAAAAAACAAACGTGTTTGAGCTAATACAAGTATACTGGTATTATGGTATTAATTTTTCTTATTGTTTTAGGTAGCAATAATAATAGGCGTATCTGGAGCTTGTCGGACAGACGAATTAGTGAAAATGAAAATGTTGGATGTGGCTTTTTTTTGAAGAAAAAATTTCGGTTGAGATTCCAGATTCTAAAACACATACAAATAGATCATTTCTCATTACAGATCCAGTATGGGTGAAGATCATTCGAGACTACATAAATTTGAGAAAAAACATAGAAAACGATAGATTTTTTGTTCAGTTCAGAGGAGGAATAGCAAGAAATCAACCAATTGGACACAATACAATAGCTAATTTTCCCCAAAAAATTGCTAGTTTTTTGAATTAAGAGAACTGGAAAGGCTTCACAGGACACGCACTCAGAAGAACCGCCGCTACGCTACTTGCTAACAGTGGTGCAAGTGTACTCCAATTAAAAAGCCTGGGAGGATGGAAATCTAGTACTGTGGCAGAAGGTTATGTGGATGGCTCAATAGAGAATAAAACGAAAACTGCCACTATGCTGTCCCAATGTGCTATGTCTTCTGTAGCTATTGCAAATAGTTCACAAACCTCAATCATTCAACATGAAATTAATTTGTCTCCCAAAGGGACAACTGTTGGAGGGTCCAGCGCTGGTACAGACCTAAGTATTTCAATAAACGCTTACAATAATTCAAATTTAACGATTAATATCAATAAGTAGTTTGTTGTATTTTAGTTCATTGTTGTTTTTTATTGTTTGCCATTAAATAGGTATTATAAAATTTGTAAAAAAATATGTTATTTTTCTAAATATAAAAAATATTTATCTAGAATAGATGAAATGAGGGCGGGAAATGGGGGCGGTAAGTGAGGGAGGGAAGTGAGGGCGGTAAGTAGAAGTGTGCAATGTAACACTTCCCAACCTTCAATGACGTTAGTAATGACAGCATTACATATATGGTTGTAAATAAACAGATTTACAGTAGTGATCCAAAAAATTTGCAGGGATGGCACACCCTATATGAAATTATCGAAATTGACTTCCCCACACATTAAGCTAACGAAAAAGTACTCTTGTTGGAATTCGATAAAATAAGCCGTTTGACTATTATTTACAGTTTTATTAATGCACTACGTACCAATTTACGCATTCACCATTTTTATAAGTACACAACGAGATAAAATTAACTTATTAATACGATGTCCAAGATTTACCTACAGTACTACATAAAAATAATTTAACGATAGCAGAAGATAAAAAACATAAACGACTTATCAATTCGAAAGTTGGTAAAAACTTTTTAAAAGTGTTTTTACCGTTTATCAAGTAACCATAGGATTAGTCACTACTTGTCAATAATTCATAAGTCCTTAATTTAACAGTTACAATGGCAGAATTCACTTTTATTGAGTACGCAGATATGCATTTAATGTGAGGACCCGCTTCTCGAAACTGTTTAGAGACCAGAAGGCTTTATGTAGAACATTTTGCAAACAGAGCATTGCCAGACAGACAAATGTTTGAGCGTTTTGATCTCAGGTTACGAGAAACAGGTATGAATAAGTAAATGTAATTTTCCATGTATACAAAACAAAATTTTAAATTTAAGGAAGTTTTTTGCCAAAAAAAGGTGGAGAAGGTCCAGTACGAAGCGTACGTACTGTGGCAGTTGAACAGGACTTGTTAAATGCAGTTGATAATAAACCATCATCGAGTTTACGAAAATTATCAAGAGAACATAACGTCTCGAAATCAGTTGTTCATCGCGTCCTAAAAGAACCGCTGTTATATCCTTTTCACATGAAAAAAGTACACAGTATGACAGTGGCTGATTATCCTACACGACTTGAGTATAGCCAGTAGTTTCTGCGACAACAACAAGCAGACAATACATTTATTAGTAACGTACTCTTTACGGACGAATCCGGTTTCACCAGAAATGGAGTCATCTATTCTCATAATACGCATTCATGGAATGATGTGAATCCACATGGCATTATCCAAACTAGGAACCAGCATAGATTCATGGTTAATGTTTGGGCAGGAATAGTTGGCAATCATTTGATAGGGCCATACTTTATTGACGGTACTTTGACCGATCAGAGGTATTTGGAATTTTGCATATTGAACATTTATTAGAATAACGTTAGTTTTTGTTGTTGTTTAGGAATTAGTTTTAGTCTAATGTTTTATAAATTGTGTGTTTTGAGGTTTTCTTAATGGTTTAATATTGTTGTGTTCGTAATTTTAATTAAAAGCAACTAATTACGTTGTTTGCGTACCTATCTAATTCCCATTACATAAGTTCTTAATGTTTTTATCATCTGCTATCATCAAATTATCTATTTTTAGTACTGTAGGTAAATCTTGGACATCGTATTAATAAGTTAGGTAAATTGGTACGTAGTGCATTAATAAAACTGTAAATATTAGCCAAACGGCTCATTTTATCGAATTCCAACAAGAGTACCTTTTCGTTAGCTTAATGTGTGAGAAAGTCAATTTCGATAATTTCATATAGGGTGTGCCACCCCTGTAAAATTTTTGGATCACTAACCATTGCGAGTAGTCCGTCCCTGGCTTCAAGGCACTACTGTAAATCTGTTTACCTTTCCAAAATAAACATACACGTACATTATAGCTTTGCCGTAAATTTTATAAAGATCAAATAACTAGTACAAAAAATAAAAATAAAAACCAAATTCAAAATTAAAACTTTGAAGGCCTATAACTCGAAAACGAGGCCTGCATAGAAAAAGTTTATATGAAGTACTAACATTATTTTGGCTCAGATTATACGCTCCTGACTTTTTTCCCATTAGTCCCGGGACACCCTGTATAGTGTAAAACACTGGTGGAATTCAAAATTCTAAACTCGTAGAACCGTTTCTCTCGCCTTCGGCTCGGGAAACAAATTTTTCTACTTTTGTAGAATTTTGCTTATTCCACCTTTCATATCTGTACAATATAATTATGTTCTTATGATAATATAACTGATAGATCAACAATAAAACAAAGTCAGCTCAGGCAGAACACATACCAATAATGAATAAAGATAGATTGGTAAAGCAGATGTATGAAGTATAAGAATGCACAAGGAAAATAGGGAGACCACAAAAATCATGTAGTCAGCAAAACTAGAAAAGAATAGAAACAAACAAAAAAGTACGTTGTGGCCAGCACAAGACTTCTTCACACACGATACATGTCAAGTTTTTGACAGTCATATCATACACTAAATAAAAACTATTAATTTGTTTTGAAATAATTGAATACTACATATTTAAGATTTTTTTTGTAGTTTCTGGCTGCATGGGTCCAGCCCTAAAGCTAAGTAAAAACCTGTTTCACGCTTCAAGTAAACTGCCATTTCCCGTTGACGGATTTCAACCAAAAGTAAAGGGGTCGGCATTAACTCCACAAACTCTTAAATTCAAAATCTGAAAATGATATCTCCACTCCTTAAAGTAGATTTGCCGCGACCAGAAATTGATGACATACGGACGCCATTTATTGTAATTGACTGTCACCAAAAAATGTTTAGACACTGGAGTAAGTTTCTGGACCCATTATGAGACAACTTGACCTATTCCAACCAGGCCCGTTTTGTCTTTAAAAGTAACCGAGGAAAAGCCACAGCCGTTACTTCACCAAGAAACTTACAAGGGCTTGTTGTTTCAAACCACCAATCTGAAAATAAATGCTAAAAACACATCCAAGAAGAAGAAATCAATCAATCTGGACAAGATTTTTATTCCAATTTACTGCCTTCATACAATAATAACACTGATGAAAATGAAAACGACAAGGAAGACGAGATTCCTATAGTTACCTATTTATTGTTTTTTTTAATATTGAGTAAAAATACTGTACGCATAAAATTAACAAATTTTGTTCTAATTAAACATAAATTTTACTTTGTATTTGCCATTCTACTATTAAGAGCGATCCACACTCGTATGAAGAATTATTTATTTTAAGAGTATCTACAAACCATATCAACTTGAATTTTGTTTTACAGCTTTCTGGTACACAACGCATCGATGTTAACACTTTCGCTGCTGATGATGTCTAAGAACGTCATAGCATAGCTAGACTGCCATGCGCATGACGTTCAAAGACGTCGCGAACTATACCTGTGTTAAATGAATCAGTATTCAGTGAGCATCGACCAGAAACGCATTGTGTCGTTCTGAGCACCTACTAGTAGTATCGTTTATTGTATTTACCACGTGAGTTCGATTTCAATAATGGACGAATCTTTACCGAGACCGTCGGGAGTCGGCACACCAAAAGCAGGTAGAAAACGTAAATTGGAAGGTTCATACAGTGATGAAGACTTGTTAGCTATTCTGAACAACTCTGACGATGAACTAGACGATCCGACATTTTCGTTAGCAGCTGAATCGAGAAAATGTGGGTGGCTTGATTCTGATGAAGAAGATAAAGAGGAAGACGACGAACACGAACATGAAGAAGACTTTTCAGTAACCGAAGCAGCCCAATCGATAGTTTACATATGCCTCAACCCCAACAAAAGCAGATCAATAATAGTGAAATCATAGCTTGGGAAAATACGCCACGTGCTGCTGTTCAGCAACTTAATTTTGAAAAAGCGCGGCAACTGCTTGTTGTACCAAAAGGAGATGCTCATATAGACTTTTTTACCTTTTCGTAAATGAAACTCTCTTTGAATTAATTGCACTGGAAACTAATCAGCATGCGATTGAAGTCTTCATGAAAGCAGGAGCTCAAGAATATTAGTCGCTGAAAGGATGTAACAGGGGAGAAAATTCGAACGTTCTTTGGTTTATTGACACATATGGGGACTATCCAGTTGAGTCGTATACAAGATTACTGGAGAAAAGATCCTCTGTTTGATATACCGATATTTAGTGCAAATATGAGCCGAGACAGATTTCTCCTAATTTTTCGATGTTTACATTTCAAAAAAAATCCTGAGGATGGTGAACCTGTGCAGGAGGACAGGCTCTTCAAGATACGTCCCCTTATTGATTATTTCAATAACAAAATGGTAGAGATCTACTATCCGGACAAGTGTTTGTCTCTTGATGAGTCAATGTTGCTTTGGCGAGGCAGACTTACATTTCTCCAATATATTAAAAATAAAAAATCCCAATGGCACAGGACCAATTGGACAGGCTTATTTCAGTAACATGTTTGCATAAAACCCAAATAAAAAATTAGATACAAAAGTAATAGAATGTTTTGAGATGTACAAAAAACCAAAGTAACATTCTGGCATCAAATCAAAAACAAAAAAATAAAAAAAAATTCTGGTAAATTTGTGAATTTTCTTAAATAAATGTATTAATGTACGATTTAGAGAAAAATGTTGCATACAAAAGTTGTAGAACGTGTTAAGGTCTATAAAAAAGCTTAGTAACTTTTTTGCGTCAAATGAAAAACAAAGGAAATACGATTTTTTCTCAACTTTGACAGGCCGCCATTTTGTTTTTACTGGGCCGATTTGGCTCATTCACGAACTAGTTCAAGATTTGGGCCTAACCGATTTTTGTAGCGAGTTTGGTTTCGATCCGTCAAAAAATACGCCCTCTATCGTGCTTACAAATTCCGTTATAATTTGTGAATTTTCTTAAATAAATATTTTAATGTACGATTTAGAGAAAAATGTTAAATACAAAAGTTGTAGAACGTGTTAAGGTCTATGAAAAAGCTCATTAACTTTTTTGCGTCAAATGAAAAACAAAAGAAATACGAATTTTTTTCAACTTTGAGAGGCCGCCATTTTGTTTTTACTGGGCTGATTTGGCTCATTAACGAACTCGTCCAAGATTTTCGCCTAAACGATTTTTGTAGCGAGTTTGGTTTCGATCCGTCAAAAAATACGCCCTCTATCGTGCTTACAAATTCCGTTATAACACATACATATATATATATATATATATATATATATATATATATATATATACATATATAACCTTTGGAACGGAGGGTGATTTTGGCATCTAGGAACACCAAAACGAAAAACTGCATTGAAATTTTTCCGAAGTCGCGTCATGCTACTCTCTACAATAGCCCTATTTCATTCTGAAATAAGCCTAAAAACACAAATACGGGATTAAGGTATATGCGTTAACAGAACCCGATGGAACCATCATCAAATTTTCTGTGTACACAGGTACACATGATGATTGCGGTGGCAGGGGACACTCCAGCAAGGTTGTCATGCATCTAATGGATGTAAAACTGGACACCGGTCATGCAGTTTATATGGACAACTATTACAATAGATATGATTTAGCTATTCAACTGTTACAGAGAAAAACCCACTGCACCGGAACCCTACGGAGCAACAGACAAAACATTCCACTTGATATAAAAAATACTAAACTTGGTAAAGGAGAAACGTTAGCTCGTTACGCAAACGATAAACGAGAAGTCACATATATAAGCACAGAATTTGATAATTCAATGGTGGAATTTGAAAACAGACGACATAAAATTCGGCAGAAGCCCCGTCCTATTTTTGAATACAACAAGAACATGGGTGGGGTAGATAAAAAAGACCAGATGATGGCATACCACCTATTCGAACGAAAAACAATTCGATGGTACATGAAATTAGGACTTCATATTTATTACATGCTACTAACAAATGCGCATCACATTTTCAAGAAATACAGTCCCAATTCAAGAAGGCCTTTCTATGATTTCCGTCTTCATATCATACGACAGTTGCTGCCAGTAACAAGAACTGTTCGAGAACTTGCCCCTGCAAGGCCTAATATCGAACATGTTTTGGAGAAAAATGCTTCAACTGGAACAAGGAAAGTTTCTCATCGACGATGTGTGGTTTGCTACAAAAATAAAATACGAAGAGAGACAGCTTATTGTTGTGTCACATGCCCCACTAAACCAGCTTTGTGTGTTACTGGCGCTTGCTTTTCTGTGTACAATAAAAATCAGTGAATTTAGTTTTTTGTTTTTTGCAAGGTTTCTTTGTTATTTATTTTTTTGATTCTATATTTTTGAAGTGTGTACATTTTGAATTTGACATTTGTTTATTTCAATGTTATATTATTGATATTGTAATTTTTTATTGCGTTTTATTTTAGTTCATGTTTTTATGTCTATCATATGTTTGTTTCAATGTTTTTGTGATTTTATTTGCAACATAATATATTCCAGGACTTACTTTATTTTCTTTTGCCTCTACAAAGTTCAAATTCAAAACAACTTTTTCAGTTTATAGGGAATAGTTTACAAGTTTATAAGGAAGTTATTGTAATGGTTTCCATGACGTATGTAGAAGTCATGAGCATTGGGGAGTCTACAGACGTCATAGTTTTTGAAAAAAATTAGTTGGAGAATTTTTTTGTAATATTATATTCATATAAAACAAATTTTTTTTAAAAAAACTATCACTTGGAAAAATGCAACCAGCACCCAGGGGTAGTATCTCAATTTATGGTTAGCAGTGAAAGGGTTAAACTATGCTTTTAGAGTCATTTATATTCATTCATTTGTATAATACAAATGATATTTTGAATATTCTAAAGAGATTAGTATACATATTTTTAATTTTCGTAAATTATTATATAAAAAAATTGAAATAAATAATAATTTTAGTTTTTCTACTGTGTAACCTCCACTCTCATTTTCTTTTAAACTGCTTCATGTAAACAGAAGATTTTAAGTTCATATGAACATTCCAGCTGGTCGCGTTGTTTTCTTGAACATGGATAAAAATTTCTTATTGACTGATGTGTATGATTTCGCTAAATTATATACAAATTTTACTTTCAATAATTAATTAGTAATAAAACACCAATTATTCTGCATTCATAATTACTTATAAATATTAGAAAATGTATTAGTATGCATAATTTTTGATAAAAAGATATAATTTAAATAATTAATTATACTTAATTCAAGAATTGACATCCTTAAAAGAATATTTGCAATAAAATCTCAAGCGTTTCTAAATTAGGAAGTTAAGGAATAGAAAAAAACTCATTGACGTGCAAAATATACACTAAGTTACATATTATGGTGTTATAGGAGGTCATTAGCTCTGCCGAATGAATATTTTTTGAATATTGATGATGTTATCATTAAGCAATCTGATGAGTTCCGGCTGTTTTTTTTTCAGTACAACTAAAATATTTTTTTTAATTGACTGAATCGATAACAACGTAGATATACACAATAGCAACAACAGGTTTGTCATTTAAAAACAGTCATTTATTTGTTTTTTTCCTGTGTAGAAAATAATCATAGTTTTTGTATAAATCCGGTGTATTGAATGGCTTACATAATAACCGCAGGCCTCGATTCACAGTAATTATTATTGATTAAAATTATTCATTATCTATTAACCTCCTTCAATATAATTGTTGATAAATACATATTATTGGAAAGAAGCTACAAATAAACAAAAATGGATTATTTGATATCAGATTTGATCGTGCTTCTCAACAACAAAGTCTTCTCTACGATATTGATCAATTAAACATTAACATATTATATTGTATCTTCTCTATACAGGGTGTAAGAAGAATGTAGGCCGTGAATTATATCATGGATAACAGAAGAACATTATTACCAGAAGGATAGTTCTTTAACCAACACGGAATTGAGATATGGAAGAGATAGAAAAAGTATTAGAGAATGGAATGCTAGCAGAAGACATACAACAGATAATAAGCGGAGTAATACGGAAAATTTGGGACATGAAACAAATGTCTTAGAGGGAACAATGTAATAGTTTGTCCTATCTTTAAGAAATAAAGGAAATGTAACTATAAGTGACAGATTGAAAAAACTCCAGGGCAGAATAAAGGTAATATTTTCAGACTCACTCACACAGCAGAATTATGAGCAACCGAATCGTCTCAGAGATATTTGGGGCTCAAAGGAGGATAAATGGAGACTATCGACAGTGTTTCTTTTAGCATAAATAAGCAAGACACAAACAGAAGACTTAATATATCACCTTAGCCAGCAAATAAAAGGGAATGTCTATATTTTGCAAAATAAAATAGGCGGCAAAAAAATGATGCATCAACAACAAACCTGTAGGAATTAGGAAACGCAGTGTTAAACTAGAATAAAGTTTGTTAGAAAGTGGGAAATGGAAGAGAATATGAAATAGATAAAGTTCGTGTAATTGAATACTTAAAACCAATATTGTCAAAGACAAATAAAGAGGTGTTTGAAATAGATAAAAGAATAGTGGAAGGAGGTAAAACTTTGGGATCATTGAGTAAGCTAGAAAAATCAGATGAGATATAGCTTGATTAGGAAATATTAGAGTATACAAAACAACAATTACAATAATAGTACCATATGAAATTGAAACTTGAATAAGGTTCTGCCTGAAAATATTGGAGATAATGTATCAACTTGTAGAAGAAAAACAAACCAAGAGCAAGCTTTCTAAGTGCAGAGAGAGTGAAAAGATACCACATGCTCGGCATACACATAAAGCGGAAGGAGGAGAAAGATGAAGAAGGATGCCAAAGAAAAATTGCTGAACGCAGTAAATATGTGTTACATATTTATAATATTTTTGGTGCCAGTACTCAATAGTATCTCTAGCAACAACAAATGATTATTAAATAGCTGAACTACGCATTCCTGTGAATTCTTGAAGCATGATGAATTTGAGAAGTATTTCGATCCAAACTGGCTTTAAAAGAGATCCAAAGAAGCAAAAAAAATCCAAAGCAATGTATCAATTTTTCTTGATGACAGTAAACAATATAAAAAGACGAGGAAATTAAGAAAATGACAAAACAAGTGCCGATATCGATGAAAGTAAGAAATAAACAACTAAATTGGTTTGGACATAGTATTAGAATGAAGAAAGATAGGATTAGAAAAAAAATGATGGAAGCTGTAAACTCAAATAAATAACGAAGAGGGAGAGCCTGAAGGAAATGGATAGATCAAATAAGAGAAACAAGTTTAAAATAAGGAAAGTCGTAGGAGGAAATGAGAACAAAGTTGAATGTTGAATGGAAAAAAATTGTACAAAAAGAACCGAAATCCCAATCCGACACCTGATAAGGCAGAAGTAGTTGAGAAGAAGAAAACCAGAGCATTTACGAGGAAATAGAAGATCATTCTGCTATGTTATTTTTGTGCATTCTTAAATTACTTATCCATGTTTATATAAATATAATTTTTAAGTTCTCCAGAGATTATGACAATTCAGATCAAGGTATTGGCCGCTGCTTTACTATAACATAACGACAATTTTCTTTCGTAGTACGTTTGAAATTTGCGTTTATCTTGAGTAAATTAGCTCATTTATGGAACGCGAAGTGCCTTGAAAACATAAAGAAGAAATAAAATTACTCCAGGTTGACGTGAAGGAGACATATTTCAAAGAAAGAACTTTTTTTAATATCCACGGTACAAAATATACTCAACAAATCATCCCCATGGATGTACAACTGTTCCTTTTAAAGATACGATTGAACATGATCAATAAGGGAAGTACCAAGAGGCTCACCTGCAGGCTTCAATACTTAATGTAAAAAGATTTACATACAACGAAACATTGTCAGCCAAGCCATAATATAAAACAGAACGATTTCGAAGAATTTCTCCAAACGCTAGGACCAAAATTTGTAGGAGGTGGAGATTACAATAGCAAACATACAGAATTCGGATCACGAGTAACGATAACCAAAGGAAGAGAACTATTGAAAGTAATTGATGAACGCAAATATACCTTTGACTCCACTGGAACATCAAGCTATTGACCCACGGATCCAAACAAGATCCCAGACCTATTGGAATTTTTCATTACCGGATAAACTCCGCGTACATTCCCCCATTATCTTAACAATTGGAGTTTCAGTTATATTTATGAAAC
The DNA here is from genome assembly GCA_963921935.1 of Galeruca laticollis. Taxonomy (NCBI): domain Eukaryota; kingdom Metazoa; phylum Arthropoda; class Insecta; order Coleoptera; family Chrysomelidae; genus Galeruca; species Galeruca laticollis. The sequence goes on along the minus strand of OY998178.1, from coordinate 107,138,195 downwards.
CACTCCCACGACTATATAACTCCAAAACAGAATGAGATAAATTTGTAAACAACCAAAATCAAAGCATAAAACTAGATGTAAGACTCAAAGAACCAGAAGAAGTAGAAACAGTAACAAACTCCCTCATATTCTATATACAACAAGCAGCGTAAAAATCAACCTACAAACAACACCAAAAAAAGAAATAAGTGGATATATGTCTAGAAATTAAAAGATTAGTGGCTGAAAAGAGAAGAGCTAAAGGAACATGGCAACGTACCCACATGCCAGCTAACAAACATAATAACCAACTCAGCCATAGACTGAAAGTAAAGCTTAAAGAAATCCGGAACGGGAGTTTTGAAACCTATCTCTCCCAACTAACGAGATATGCAAAACCACCGACAAGAAAAAATAACAGAGAACCATGGGCCAAAAGTGATAAGGAAGATGCGGAAGGATATTTTACAATCTTTAACCCAGTACAAGGAGAAATACGAGTATACGAAGAGATAGAACTATATTTATCCACACCTCTAAATATACAGCAACCGCTCAAAGCTGTAACCCCAAAAGAGGTAGCCCAGAAGATAAAATATCTAGATTGAAGAAAAGATCCAGGAACTGACCTTATAAGAGCAGAATACTAACAGAGCTACCCAGAAAAGGAATAGTAATACTAGCATATATCTTCAACACTATTCAACGTCAAACCCACTCCACAGTACAAAAATGCCATCGATTTACCCAGGAAATATACAAAGCACTGCTCATCCGTATTTTTAGAAACAAGTTAGGCCTTTGATAAGGGCTGGCATCCAGGACTTGTACAAAATCAAGAGAATTCTAACTCACTCCTACTTTCCATTCTGAACTAATACTTAGATGAAAGGAAGTTTGATGTCAGAGTAGAATAAACGAAAACAAGTCAACCATCTCCGCAATTTCCTTATAAGTGCCTCAAGTAAGCATATTAAAGCCAATATTATACGGTCTGTACCCATCTGATTCGCTGCTAACATCTAATACAATAACAGGAACGTTGGTCGACGATACTGCAATCCTTGCAAACCACCAAAATGCTAAGTACCTTCTACCTACACACAAGAATATCTAGACCTGCTCCAAGTATGGTTAAGCAAATGAATAATAAAATTGAACAGGAACAAATTTGTCCACACAAGCTCCATTCTCCGCAGGGAAACTTGTCTACCTGTTAACTCAAATAATACAGATATACCACAAACGAATGTGGTAAAATTCCTGCGACTACATTTAGATTGGAAATAACATGTCATTAAGGAAGAAAATCAAAATTATCCACAGAGAATAAACTACTTATATATACAAAACAGTCATTAGATACATATGGTTATATGAAATAGAACTGTGGGGATGTACGAGCAAATCCAATGGAGCAATTATATAAAGATTCCAGACAAAGATACTTAGACAAATAGTAAATGCCCCGTAATGTCCAATAACACACTGCATAACGATTTATGTATTAAAACCATAGAAGAAACCATACATGAAAATGAATGAAGCCAACCACCACGAAAGATTAGAAAACCACCCAAATCCAATAATAGAACACTTGCTGGTCCCCCCTAAGAACCGAAAACTCAAGAAACTGTGGCCAATAGATTTAATATAAGTTTAAGAGGCAATCTAAATCGACATAGAACTCAATATGCCATTGTCAAAGACTACAGAGTCTATTGTAGTTACTAGCCTATCTAGCACACTTGTGAACACATTAGCATATAGAATAAAAATTCTCATTGGTAATAAAGTATAAAAAAACTTGAGTAGAGCCTTTTTATTGCAATGCTGTTGAGGTTCTGTCAACAGAAAGATATAAGAAGAAACTTGATTTAGTAGAGACGTCAAGGAAAGAGTAAGAAAAATCCATTCACATAGTTACTTGTATTGCTCACTAAATAATAGTTTCTGAACATCTTGTATGTAGATTGGCAACGTTTTCGAAATATATGCTTCCCGTCTTTTGTTCATCAATTTTATCAAAATATCTGAAATTGGCCAACAATTTTCTATATTTAAAAAACATCTATTGTCTTGAAGATACACATTTTGATATACCATAACACAATGCCAATAGAAACCATACAGCTAAAGAATAGTAACAAGGTAGTCGAGTTCGAATCAGTTACGACACTGTTTGGTACTAACGCAAAAAGAAACGAGTTCGACGAACTCGCGATTTTAATCTACGAAATAGTGTCCTTTTTTGCTGAAGTTGATTAGAAATTGAAGCCGTAACTGATACTACTTTTTTATTATGAAATTATATCCGAAAGAATTATACAAGTACAAAAAAAATTAGAAGAAACAATATTTAGAGGTGAATTTTTGAATTTTATAATAAAATCTTTGTTATCAAATATATATATATATATATATATATATATATATATATATATATATATATAAATTCTTTGTTTTTCTTTAACCTTGTATATAATTTTATTCATTTTTCTTGGGCATCAGGTTAATCGTAAATTCTTTATCAATTTATATTTTTATTTGACGTTTCGCTCTCTATTCGGAGCATTTTCAAAAATTTTTACATTGATGTTAAACAATAAAATGAAAACGATTGAAAGATTAAAATTGAATGTACACACAGAGACGACAAAAACTGGTAACTAATAAAATAATTTCAAAAACAATAAAATCGAAAATACCTGCCTTAGAAACACCTCTTTACAATATACCAGGGTCATTCAACAAGCTGATATTATTATTATAATGAATGACCCTGGTATATTGTAAAGAGTTGTTTCTAAGGCAGGTATTTTCGATTTTATTGTTTTTGAAATTATTTTATTAGTTACCAGTTTTTGTCGTCTCTGTGTGTACATTCAATTTTCATCTTTCAATCGTTTTCATTTTATTGTTTAACATCAATGTAAAATTTTTTGTTCAAATATTTATTTTACGAGCGTTCGAATACAATCGTATTCATTTTCAAGTACTAAAAATTATAAAATATGGTCAAAAATTAAAATAAAGGGAATATAAAAATACTTACATTATTTAGCAAGATTGCAGGTAAAGTTGTAAAATTTATGTATAATAAATCATTTCAAATATTATCCAAAAATTATTATAAAACTTCAAAAAACAATATATGTATTAAATAATGTTACCAAGTCAATATGAATTTTTTTCGATTTGTATTACTTTGATGTTAAAAATAATTTAATTTAATTTTATTATAGGTTACTTATATGATTTGTACTCAAATTTTTAAATGTTGCTTTTCAAATTCTAATAAATATGCGCATATTACACTAAGATTATTCAGGTCTTTTTTTTTATTTATACAATCAACATCTTGATTGATGTAAGCTGTTTCTAAAAACAGACGTTTTTTATAATTCCTTTCTGTAGTTAACACCTTAGCGGATTGATAATTCATGCTATGTCCTTCATAAAACACATGTTCAGCAAGTACACATCTGTCAGGATACAAGTTGCTGTCACTCCTGTGAGAGGTAATTCGGTTTGAAAGTGACCTCTTAGATTGACTATAGTACTTTTTATTACAAGTATCACAAGGAATCTCATAAACTATATTAGCCAGTTTATTGGTAGGTGTTTTATCTTTTATTTTACTGAAGATTGACCTAATAGTAAGATGTTGCTTGTTACCAGCTTTTATATTATGATTTTTGAATATTGCAGAAATTTTTGGTGTAACTGATTTAATATATGGTAGAGACACATAAATTGGCATATGATTATTGTCAGTTTCAGCGTCAATCTAATTCAAGTTTGATGTGATGTTATTAGAAATGTCAGTCATTCTTTCAGAAGTATTATACAAAATTCGTTTTAAGAGATATGGAGGATAAGAGTTTTCATAAAAAAGGTTGTACAATAGTTTTATATTTTTTTGATGAAATATTGAATTTGAAATTCCTAAGACTCTATTTTTCATTTGACGGATTAGGTTGATCTTTGTATTACGTGGATGATAAGAATGATAATTAATGTATTTACCTGAACTTATTGGTTTTTTATACCAGTCAATTAAAATTTTATTTCCATTATTTCTAATGAATTTAGTATCAATGAAAATGAAATTTTAATTGACTGGTATAAAAAACCAATAAGTTCAGGTAAATACATTATCATTCTTATCATCCACGTAATACAAAGACCAACCTAATCCGTCAAATGAAAAATAGAGTCTTAGAAATTTCAAATCCAATATTTCATCAAAAAAATATAAAATTATTGTACAACCTTTTTTTATGAAAACTCTTATCCTCCATATCTCTTAAAACGAATTTTGTATAATACTTCTGAAAGAATGACTGACATTTCTAATAACATCACATCAAACTTGAATTATATTGACGCTGAAACTGACAATAATCATATGCCAATTTATGTGTCTCTACCATACATTAAATCAGTTACACCAAAAATTTCTGCAATATTCAAAAATCATAATATGAAAGTTGGTAATAAGCAACATCTTACTATTAGGTCAATCTTCAGTAAAATAAAAGATAAAACACCTACCAATAAACTGGCTAATATAGTTTATGAGATTCCTTGTGATACTTGTAATAAAAAGTACTATGGTCAATCTAAGAGGTCACTTTCCTTAGACATAGTTTTCGTCAGCATATTAAACACCCTCTTTTGATCTCTATTTAGTTTACATTAATATTTCATCTCCGTCATTGTTTATATTATTGAAATCATCCATCGCATTAACCGCTTCAACTGCCTCAAAATCTAAGGGGTTATCAGGACCTTCATCTTCATCATCATTTTCAATATCCTCATTTAGTTCATTCGGCCAATTTAGTCTCCATCATTTCGAAAGCCTTTTGTAACTGCTTTTGTAATTCAAAACGTACACTGACATGTCTCAGTTCATTTTTCATATCATATTTCGCAAAGTTAAAAGCTTCAGTTTATGTTTCAAATCCCGTTTTGAAATATTGCACCACCGTCCCCCCAGATAAATATTTCTTCGAAACTTGACTGGATCAGAAATCATTTTTCAGGAAGCTCACCAAATGAGTTGGAACTGCAGGACAAATTTATCGATTTAACAAAAAACAGTTCCATGAGAGATGGTTTTAAAGAGAAATCATTAATAGACTTCCGGATTGGATGTAAATCCGAGTATCCAATGCTCTTCTGGAAAGTTATACTGTTTTTGATGCCATTTGTCACTAGTTACTTGTGCGAGAGTGACTTTTTTGAACTGTTGTATATAAAAAATAAGTATAGGAGCAAACTAACAAGTGTTGAAGAGGATTTTAGCTCAATTATTCCTACAATTGACTCTACTCATACGCAAATAGCAACAAGCTGCTCATTAATCAAAATACACATTGATCTTTGTTGATTTGTACGTTTTTTTGGCAGTTTGTTTGTACCAATCGTACAACAATACGATGTTTTTGCATAGATATGAGTATTAAATAGAGTGTTTTCTTTTTTTTATGCTTTAATGTTATTGAAAAGTAATGGAAAAGGGAATGAATAATTAAATATAAAGTTTTATTAGTTATTTAATAAAAAAAAATTGAATAAATAGAGGATAAGCTTCTGATAGAAAATGTGTTTCTAAATAAAATTATTCTTCCAATCTACACCAATAAAACTGTTTAATTTAAAAAATAATTAATTATTTTATTTCATTGAATAATATCAATTTATAATTTAAATTTGACGTATTTCGGGATTTTTTATAATTATGTAAAGTAACGGAAATAAATTTATTCCGTTTGGATTTTCCATATATTTAAAAATTAATTAATTAGGTCTGCCGTGTCGCTGCATTATTAGTATAAGTGGTTGTGATAGCTGTTTTAATTTAGTAGGTCTTTCCGTCACTGCCTTAATTAAACGTTAATGATGATTTGAATATATTGGTACTTTTACATAGTGACTCGTTGGAAATCAAATAACAAAGATTGCACGAATTTACTTTTAATGCGTGTTACTGGAACATAAGTATTGTTTCGAATGAGATATCAAGACCTCTATTCAACAATAACACGGTAAATGGGTTACTTGTACTGTATCTCAATTTAGTTGTCTTTGAGCAAAAGTTGAGAAAGTAAATTCTATTGTTAAATGTCAAACTTCATTTTTGGCACATATTTTCCTTATTTCTTCAGTATCGTCTTTCATTTATTGAATGTTATTGTTTTGAAGAGCCCTACAAATACACTAGAAAACAACAAAGAAAAAAGGGAACACCAAGCAAGATTTGACACAAAATAAATATACTAGGGAATGGAGTATTTATAAATCTGCTACATATTTTGATGTGGGGACGTAATTACTAATAAGTGAATTTCATTACTTTACATTTAACAATTTCTGACATCTGGACGCCTACTCGAAATAAATCTCATACTAGGCGACTTCAACGCTAAAGTTGGAAATGGCATACCAGATGAACTAGTAGGCGGCTACACCAGTTTTGTCAAGAGGAGTACATGAAAATAACTAACACTTGGTTCAGACTACCACCCAGGCGTCTCTACATATGGAGAGCCCCAGCAGACTGTCCCGAACATATTGTAATGTTATTCTGATTTATTTAAACAATAAACGGGTGGGATAAATTTTAAACACACGGTATGGCTACTTACTAATTTATTTAAACACTAACTCACTAACACTTAATTTATATATACTTAACTAATCACTTAAATTTAATTTATATGTACACAAACTTAATTATTAATGTATATTAACACTTTAAAATGGTCGGTGTATTTTTGTTTATTTCTCGGGATCACTTTATCAACTCAACTGAACTCCTCCGCTGATCGGTCCTTATTTATATTAATGCCTTTCTTACTAGAAAATTCCGGGCTGCGGCTTACACGGACACAAATAATTGGTTCTGGCCTTTTCTAGATAAGTCTGGTCACAAAAACAATGTTTAGATAAGATAGTCCCAAACAGTTATAAAAACACTGGGTATCCGCCATAATTTTAATTTTCATACCTGGCTTAGGCAGAGTCGGATTTAGAAGACATCTTGGAAGAGGATTTGTCTGAACTACCAATCACAATAGAAGAGATTGCTAGAGCAATAAAAAGCTCGAAGGATAAGAAAACGGTTGGGCCAGATCTAGTTCCTGTTGAACTGCTTAAATTATTAGACAGCGAAGGTATTAAGATACTTCATAGGCTTTTCAACCAAATTTACAGCAAAGGAAAATTCCCAACTAAATGGCTTACGTCTCTTTTCATCCCTTTTCCGAAAAATAACAACGCAACAAGATGTGAAGACCACAGATTGATCAGCTTGATGAGTCACACTCTTAAAATATTTCTAAAGGTCATTCACTACAGAATTTCCACAAAATGCGAAATGGGATCTCGGTACAAGAGAGGCACTAGTCGCAACCCATGTATTAATTCAGGACTGCTACGACCAAAGAAAAGATGTAGTGATATGTTTTATAGACTATGAAAAGGCGTTTGGCAGAGTGCAACATCACAAACTCGTTCAAATACTAAGGCGACTTGACATAGATCAGAAAGATATACGCTGTATTGAAAACTTGTACTGGAACCAAACAGCTGCAGTTAGAGTTGACAACGAGGCCACAAAAGCACAGAAAATCCTTAGAGGTGTAAGGCAGGGTTGTGTCCTCTCCCCACTCCTGTTTAAAGTATACTCTGAAAATATATTTCTAGAAGTTCTCGAAGGACAACAATTGGGCATCAAAGTAAATGGCATATGGATCAACAATATACGGTATGCAGATGACACAGTCCTGATAGCAGATAACATGAATGACCTCCAAAGACTTCTGGACATGGTAGGAATACATAGCCGGTTGATGGGGATTAACATCAATATAAAAAAGACAAAATTCCTAATAATCACCCGTAAATTAGATGATTTCCAGAATGCAAAGCTATCATACAATAGTGAAGACATAGAACGGGTAAAAAAGTTTAAATGCCTGGGAACCTGGCTATGTGAAGACTGGTCTTCAGACGTGGAAATCAAGTGCCGGATAGAAAAAGCGAGGAACTCATTCATGAGATTCAAAAACGTCTTCACGAACTCTGACTTCGACCTCAATCTCAGAATAAGATTCACAAAATGCTACGTATGGAAGGCTGGACTATCAAGGTGAACACCATGAACAGACTGGAAGTATTTGAAATGTGGATCTATGGAAGAATCTTGAAAGTTCCATGGACGGCAAGAAAAACCAACGAGGAAATTCTGAGGAGTGCAGGAAAATAACGTGAATTGCTGAACACGATAAAACGCAGGAGAACAGCGTACCTGGGACATGTGATACGCCACGAGACACCAGTTTCTCCAACTATACTGCGCCGCAAAATTAACGCATAATTTAAAAATTATCTCAAAACTATCGTTAACTCAGAGATTTTCACAATTTTTCAAGGGGCAGTTATTATTTTGGTTATACTAAATATGTTTTTTACAATTTATTGAATTTCCGAAGCGTATAAATAAAAATACGGGGATAATAAAAAAAGTAACCAAATTTTTATTTTTTTATTTATATAAGAAAATATGAAAGTACAATATTTAATATCTTGTGTTGCCTCCCCTTGCCCTAATTACGGCTTCACATCTCCTCGGCATGCTTAAAATTAAGTTTTGAATTTCAACTTGATCCATCTGCTCCCATATTTCAGTGAGCCTTAATGACAGGTCATTTAGGTTCTCAGGTGGGGGCATTAAGGCTCTAACACTTCGACCCATGTTGTCCCATAAGTGCTCTATGGGGTTAAGGTCAGTAATTGTAGGTGGCCACGGCAAAGTTGAAATTTCGACTTCCTGGAGGAAATTTTGTACCACTCTTGCCACATGCGGACGTGCATTATCGTGCATTAATAAAAAAGATTCTCCAATAAATGAGGCGTATGCGTTTCTAAAATGTCTGTTATGTATCGGTCAGCAGTCAAACGACCTCCCTGAATCATAACCAGCCCCGTATGGGCCTCCAAACTAATGCCACCCCATACCATTACAGACCCCCCTCCACAGCTTACTGTTTCTACAATGTTGCATTGGGCGTATCGCTCTCCAGAGCGTCGGTACACTCTTCTACGTCGATCAACACTAAAACGACAAAATCTGGACTCATCGCTAAACAATACATTGCCCCATTCATGATTGCTCCAGTGCTGGTGTATTTGGGCAAACTGGAGTCGCAGCCTTCGATGGTTTGCGGTTAGAAGAGGGCCAGTTGCAGCAGGATAGGGGGTAATTCCGGCTTCTGCCTACCTTCTTCGCACGATATCTTGGCTAATTTGGTAATTATACCGACGAGAAAATTCTTGCTGCAGTGAAGTGCTTATAACAAATCGAGTTCTTAATGCTTGCAATCGCAAAAATCGATCTTGATTGTTAGTTGTGACCCTATCCCGTCCTTGTCCAGGTCTTCTTTCGTTACTACCAGTTACTACCCTAAATCGTGCTATAGCCCTGGATATGGTAGATTGTGTCATTTCTAGACGTTGTGCCACTTCAACTTGTGGCAAGCCTTCTCCCACAAGTGCTACGGCAGTAGCACATTCCTCACGCGAAAGATTTCTCATCTCACGATCGTTTTGGGCCATTTTGTCTTGTAATGCACTTATAAAATTTGAATATTGCCTATACAAGTGTAAAAAGCAAACTAACAGCAAATAAACGACTAAACTTAATATCTAAGGAATTTTGTTTAATTTCTGTTTTGTAGTAATGTAAAAAAAATCTGCTTTTTATGTATTCGACACAAAAACGATATCTTGAAAAGTTTAAAGAACCTCATAAATAAATATTTTTCAACCAGTGGCGGCATTTAAAAAATTGTTTTAAGGTCATTGTTTCAATATTTAAAATTATGCGTTAATTTTGCGGCGCAGTGTATTAATAGAAGGAAAGAGGAAAAAGGAGAGTGGGTAGAAAGAGGATGTCGTGGCTCCGAAATATTAAACAGTGGATAGGGATGAAAACCATAGGAGAATTAATCCACACCATCAGAGACAGAACGAAATGGTCAGAAGTAGTCGCAAACATCAATTAATGGATGGTAGAAGAAGAAGGACGCCTACTAGATTGTTATATAATTTATAACATGTATGTAACCCCAACTAGGTTTTATTATACAAAAATTAACATGAATGAAAATGATAGTTTCAAAAATAGTGACAACTAACTAACAGAACTAAATATGATTGAATACATTCATTCGTGTGGAGTAATAATCGGGTTGTTCTGTAGTGACAACACTACACATTACTTTATCTGTGGTTTAAAAACAATAATCTGTTCTTGGCTATCTGAGATAAGCGAAAAAAAGATTTGACAGATAAAAAAATCATTTTTGGTGTCTCTGTTACATTTTCCAATTATAAAGTTGATAATAAAATTGACTTGAAAAGAAAGTCTTGCTTTTATTATTAATAAGCCCAAAATATTAATTAGGGAAGTAGCATTAGAAAATAGACTCAATTTACCGAACTATAAAAGTTGATTCCCTAGTATACCTATTTTTTCTGGTATCTTTCCTTGGCGGGAATCATTGCCAGGAAAAAGGCAGTCAATCACACAGGCCCATTTTCTATATGATTTTTACTTTCGATTTCTACTAAATTTGTTTAAAAAAAGAATGACTGTAGCTGAAAATAATTTAATTAAAAATATTCTTGGCAAGGTATGGGATACCAAGTTTTGTTTATCTATATATTTTATTGAACAAAATATATATTTCATCAGTAAAAATTATGAGGGATGTAGATTTAGTTCCGGATCTTAGACTATGAAGTTTATTGTTTTTATTATCAAGTCTTTGTACAAATTAAGGATATTACATTGCCTTGGTTATATTAAGATTTCTAATTAATTGACTGATAATAAAAAGCTAATTGTGGTAAACGGTATTTAAAAAAATTACAACCACCATAAAAAGTTCATTATTTTAATGTGCCCATAATCTTCCATCTATCAATAGATGTTTTATTAGTAAGAGGAAGCAAAAAACAATTTAACAATGGTTACATTAATTGAATAAGTAGTCGTTATATAATTTATAAAGGTACGTCTCGAAATAAATAAGAAAGTAAGGCAGAAGATAAATTCAGATTGTATACCTACAATGTAATTATTAAGAAACTGCGTAGGTGATATATTCTATATAATTTAATTGTATTTTTCCAGTATTATATTTTAACTGTTTATGTATGAGTAACCACAAGTTCACCTTGAAAAATCTTATAAAGATAGTTACATAAAATATAAGTCCAAGGTGCATGTGAAACTATTCTTGTACGAAATTTTTAAATAAAATCATTGAAACTAAATAATCCTTTTATGGGCTACAGGAATCTTTAGAACAAGTGAGAATATCTTAATTTGCATTTGCAGATGTCCTGGTCCTTAGGACTAAATAATATTAAACAAAATCTGATGAAATTTGGTGATAAAATTTATGAAACTAAAATGAATATTATAGCCAAAAGAAATAGAAACCATGAATATTCAACAAGAAAAAAAAAATAGAGATAATATAGTGGTTTCTGTATTCAGGAATCATAGAACAAAGAAGAACTAATTACCTAAAAAATATGACAACACCATCCAACATTTTAATGATATATTATGGGCAGGTCCCGATCTAATGGGGGGTAAGTTAGGCATCTGCCTAGAGCGGCAAAAAATGAGAGGCGGAAAAACTGACTTATTTCTAACTTCCAACCTAGCCATTAACCACCCACCCAGGTTGATAGGTTGGATGTTGAGCATTTTATGTCTGACCTTCCAATCTACTTCAAGTTGGATATTGTGATGTATACGTTCCATAACTGTAGTTTGAGGTTATTATAAATATACGACTGTGAATCTTTAGCCATGACAGTCAAATGTCAACTGTCGTACGATTTGTCATTGTAAGTTAGTTGTCAATCATAGCCCTTTGTCATTACGTTTAATTAACCTTAAACCGCTACCTATCGGTATCCCATACCCTCTGCTCTCATATTTTCCTGCTATTTTTAATTATGCATGCCTGTTGACCTTGAGACTCTCAGTACCTTACAGGGTCAGGTTAACACACATTTCAGTATCGTTGTGGCGTTTTGTGAAGTAGCACGGGTGAGATTACTACGATATTTTCTTCTATACGTGCCGTCTCCTTTAAGAAGGTTGGCTATCACCATGGCGATTTTTATCTTTGAAGCTGCGGATCTGAACAAATCAACAGAGCTACTGTTGTACCACTGCCTTAGGTTGTCTTCTTCCTATACTTCTTTTACCCTGTATTTTTCCTTGTATAATAGTTTGCAACAGTGTATACCTCTCCCCTCTCATCACGTGGCCCAGGTATTGCAATTTTCTGATTTTGATTGTGTTGATTATTTCCTTTTCCTTTCCCATTCTTCTCAATACCTCCTTGTTCGTTGTTCTGCTCACCCAGCTTATTCTGAGGATTCTTCGATATGCCCACATCTCGAATGCTTCCAGCCGGTCAGTGTCGCACTTCTTAAGCGTCCAGGCTTCCATTCCATATAATAGTACTGGAAATATGTAGCATTCAAGCATTCTGATTTTAAGATGTAGACTAAGATCTGTTCTGGTTAATGCATTCCTCATTTTATTAAACACTGTTGCAGCCTTTCCGATTCTTGATCTTATTTCTTGTGAGTAATCATTATTGTCATTTACAGTTGTTCCCAAGTACTTGTATTTGCGGACCTTCTCCACTGGCTCCCCTTTGATCCATAATGTTTCTCGTCGTTGTTGGAGTTTTGTGATTGTCATGAATTTAGTCTTTTTGGTGTTAAGTGTGAGCCCCCTTTCTTCGCTGATCCGTACTACTAGGTCTATTAGCCTTCGCAGTTCTTTCAGGGTTTCTGCTATTAGTACTGTGTCATTCGCGTATCTGATGTTGTTTATAACCTTCCCATTAACTTTCACTGCCGTTGTTTTTTGATTTTCCAGTGCTTCTTGTACTATATCCTCTGAATACAAATTGAAAAGTAATGGCTAGAGCACGCATCCCTGTCTTACTCCACGTTTTATTTTTATCTCTTCTGAAAGTTCATTTTGCACCGAAACTTTGGCAGTCTAGTTAAAATAGAGATATGTTATTATCCTGATATCATTCTTGTCAATGTTTTTATCTCTCATGAGTTTTATGAGGTGATTATGGCGGACTTTGTCGAAGGCTTTGTTATAATCGAAGAAGGCTACATATATTGGCTGATTGACGTCCATGAGTCTTTGAGACAACACATTAAAAGCAAACAACGCCTCTCTAGTACCCATTGCATTTCTGAAACCAAATTGTGTTTCGCTAAGATCTTGCTCAATCTTTCTAAAAATTCTTCGATGTATAATTTTAAGGAATATCTTAAGGGTATGGCTCATTAGGCTGATCGTCCGGTGATCCTTGCATTCCTTAGCGTCCGATTTTTTTGGCAGTGTAATAAATGTTGATTTGAGCCATTCTCTAGGGATGATTCCGGTGTTATATACCGTGTTGTACAGATCTACCAGTACTCCAATTTGATCTTCTGCAACTAATTTGATAATTTCTGTTGGTGTTTCATCAGGTCCTGGAGCTTTATTGTTTTTACCTGTTTTAACTGCATATATAACTTCTTCTTCTTTTGTTATATTTGGGCCCTGTTCCTTATCTGTGTCTCCATCTGTTGTTTCCTGTTGTCTCTCATCTTCAAACAATTCTTCGATGTACTCTTTCCATCTTTCTAGTTTCCCTTTGGTGTCTGGAATTATCTTACCGTTTTGTCTAGTAGAATACTGCTTTTGTTTGCTCTTTTGATGCCCGCTAGTTCTCTAATCTTTATGGAGATTGAAGTCATCATGTTTTGCTTGGAGTTCTTCTATTTCTACGCATTTTCCTTCGTACCATTTTTCTTTGGCGTGTCGTATTTTCTTTCTTATTTTTTTCTGTATGGTCTTATATGCGCTTTCGTTTCTATTCTTGTACGACCTTCTGATTTCCATTAACTGTAATATGTCATCAGTCATCCATGATTTTTTCTTGTTTGTATCCTTGATTGTTGCTAACAGGTCTGTTGTTGGGGTCATAATTGTAGTTTTAAGAGTTTCCCATTTTATGTTTACGTCGGAGCTCGGGGTTAAATCAATTTTTCTTAGTTCTTCATTTATTTTTTCTGTAAGCTGTTGTTTCACCATTGGGTTTTTCAGATGTGAAACTGGGAGCTGCTTTTTGTTATCTATGGCTGCTTGTTTCTTGAGGCGGATTTCCATTTTAACTATCACTGGATTGTGGTCTGACCCGATGTCCGTACCCGAGTAGGTTTTAGCCGATTTGATGGTATTCCGATATCTCTTCTTTATCAAAACATAGTCTATCTGATTTCTTCTAATCTTGTTGTCTTTATCAGCTGGCGATTTCCATGTATATAATCGTCTTTCATGCAGCTTGTAGAAGGTGTTTGTGATTGCCATATCATCTTCTTGGCAGAACTCTGTCAATCTATCTCCTCTTTCGTTCCTTATTCCCAGTCCAAAATCCCCAATAATGTCATCCACTACGATATTTTACGATAGCGGTATCTCATACCGGGAAGTAGTGTAAGTGCTACGAACATTTTTATTGCATTTTATTCATTTTTCCCCTTTTAACGTATTTCTCTTCAATTGCAAGCTCCCATAAAAATGTCGCAAATAGCGGGACCATCGCGAATGCATCCGTATGATCCAAATTTTGAAGATTGGTGCTTAGAGCAGTTGCGTGATGATGATAATTTGATAAGCGATGATGACCAAAGTATCATCATTGAAAGTGACCACGCCACTGATTCTGAACAATCAGGACTCGAAGATATTGAAGAAGAAAACGAGAAGAATACCATACCAGTAAAAAATTTGAGTCAAGATTTTTTTAATGGGCGCGAGAAAAAAAATCCAACTAAATGGTAAGCGCTATAGCAATGATCTTATTTTTGTTGTTTACTCCTTGTTATTTCAGGTCTAAGCAACCACCTCCAGCCAATTCTAGAACTGGATGTCATAACTTGATAGTACATTTACCTGGATTACGAGGCCCTGCAGCAGCATTAGGTGATATTGCAAGCCCCATTCAAGTTTGGGATACATTATTCAGTGAGGATATGTTGCATGAAGTTATCCAATGGGCAAACCGTAAACTCTCACAATGTCGAGCAAAGTACAAAAAGCCAGACCATACAATATTGAGAGATGTAGATACTGTGAAGAGGAAAGCTTTTTTGGGATTGCTCATTTACACGGAAGTTTTCAAGGCAGGAAGAGAGAGTATAGAGGGATTATTTGCTACTAATGGCACTGGGAGAGATGTTTTCAGATGTACGATGCCAAGAAGGAGATTTGAGACATTACTAATCGTATTGAGATTCGATAGTGACTTCGATAGGTCTGAAAGAATAAAAGAAGATGGAGCTGCAGCCATTTCAGGACTCTTCAAAACATTCATTCACAATTCTTAAAATAATTTCTCTCTGGGAGCATATGTTTGCGTAGATGAAAGTCTAGTAGCTTTCAGAGGAAGATGCCGCTTCAAAATGTACATGCTAAAAAAGCCTGCAAAATACGGCATAAAAATTATGTGCCTCACAGAGGCCAGAAATAATTATATGTATAATGCTTATATTTATTGTGGAAAAGGTTCCGATGGCCAAGGATTATCAGCAACGGAAGAAAACTACAAGTCCCAACTCAAGCTGTTGTAAGGTTAGTGAAGCCCATAGAAAACAGCAACAGAAATATCACAGCAGACAATTGGTTTAGTAGTATGGAACTTGTCACCGAATTACAAAAAAGAGGAATTATATTTTTAGGTACTCTAAAAAAACAAGCCGATGATTGCTGCTTCTTTTTTGCTAAACAAGAAAAGAGAAATCAATAGTACATTATACGCATATAAAGACAATATTACTCTGCTTTCTCATGTACCGAAGAAGAACAAAGAAGTACTGCTAATCTCTTCTATGCAGCATTCTCCATATGATGATCTCGACACAGGAAAACCAGAAATGATTGCAGACTACAATCGAGAATTATTCTCCTTGTAGAAGGACCCGTAGGTGGCCAATAACCGTATTCTTACAAATGGTGAATATGTGTTCAGTCAACGCATACATTTTGTATGAAAGTTATAAAAACAACAAACTTCCTGAAAACACTTGCAAAATGTCTTACTGAACCATTTATGCAGCGGAGATATAGCGAGAGCCCTAGATTACCAAGAGACCTGAAAAATCGTATAGCATTTCTATTACAAATATCAGAATACCTTGAAGAAAACGACCCAAATGATGATCGACTTCAAATGAAAAAAACATGCCATTTATCATTTAAAACGGAAGACATTTTTTGTTTGTCGTCAATGTGGAAAGCCAATTTGTTTGGAACATGCAAAAAAATGTGTATTAATTGTATAAATAGACGAAAACTATAAACTAAAAAAAAATCGGAATTTAAATTTTGTAATTTTATTTTGCAAGGGTTATTTTTTAGTTTTCTTATATATTTCTTTGATTAAAATAGATGAAAAAGATTGAAGAAAATGTTGTTTCACTATTCCTAAAAAAAAACAACTAATTAATGAGGTATTCAACACATATACGTATAGCGGTATCTCATACCGATAGTAGTGGCTGCATAATAAATTTTCAGAGTAGCGGTTAAAGGTTAATAAAGTGTTGTTATATTAGATATTTATTTCACTATAAATACTCCTAATAATATACATTACATGGTGGCAGTGCGTAAAAGTGCAAAAAAAATTCAAAAGTTAAAGGGCTATGTAGCGGATTTTTTTTTATTTTAACCGCGGTACAACATAACAGTTTATTAGACTTTGGTGTATGTCTGCGATTTTGTCTAGGTTTTTGCAATAATGGCTAAGTGCAAACCTATAGATACCTTTGGTTTCACTGAAGGCAATATTTCTGACAAGTGGTGATTATGGAAGCAGAAATTTAAAATATTTCTCCTAGCCAGTGGTAAAACCAATAAGTCTGAAGAACTTAAAATTGCCTTGTTGCTTCTATCTTTGGTTGATGGAGGGATACAAATATATGATTCCTTTGAGTACTAGCTGGAAGAAGATAAGGAAAAGCTGGAATGTATATATCAGATAAATTTAAAAAATATTGCAAGACTCTGGAAAATTTATACCAAAACAATTTTCCAAAATGACAGTTTCAAGTAACTGTTGTGAACATTTTAGTGCCTCAAAAAGTAGAGAACAATATCAACACTTTGAGCCTTCAAATAGTACTTCATTTAAAAGTGGTAAGTGTGGCTTAAGTCACCACAAAAATAGATGTCCAGCCTTTAGACGAATTTGTTCTGACTGTGGTCAACCTGGACATTATCGTAAGTTTTGTCAACAAGTTTCTAATATTGAACAAGATTTGGATGTTAGCTCGGGTGAACCCTTTTACCCGATTATCAATATACTTCTCCATACCTTATATTCCAAATTCCTGATATTAATTCACGTTTACATATTAATAACGAGCCGCTCATGGCAATCAAACATTCAAGGCTGAGCAACCGAGAAAATATTGAGGTTGAGCCTAGTGCAGCGATGCCAAAGGAGTATAAATGACTTTCTCCCCAAACTTGGTTCTTCTATCTTCAGTTGAATATTTTTGAATAAAACCATTTCAAACAATCTCTTTCATATTTCCCGCTACATATCTAATAATACAAGTGTTTGAAGGTCGACTATCTCTTTAATTATACAGGGTATGATGAACAAGGTCATTCATTATACAGGGTATAGTCCTAATTAAGATCGTACAATATCAAAATGGCATTTGTATGTATCTCCGTTCTTATTGGTTGATAATCTCATTGATTATACAGGGTATGACGAATAAGTTCGTTAATTGAGAAATGAGATAATTAAAAATATTATGAAGGCTCGGTATACGATTGCAGAAGACAAAAGAGTTAATCAGCTACGGTGGAATGGTAGAAGATCGATTATTATAGCAAATTTTGAATTGGATACCAACAGTACAAAAAGAAGATGGGGGTCTAGATTAACTTGGATGGAGGGTATCTGTAAAGATATCAAAGAACGGTATTTAGAAGAAGATTTAGGAGGAGACCAGGATAAATGATTGTGAACTGGACGATGAACATCGTTTAAGCCCATTTATACATAGGATAGAAAAAGGAAGAATCTGGAGTAAAGACATAACTGAAATTTGAGATCAGAGATTAGTGAATATTGCTACAGATGGGAAACCAGAGAAGAATTAAAAGAAGAAAATAAAAAAAGCAGGTCAGTTGGTCATCGGAATCTCGAGTAAGTGTAAATATAACCAAGTAAGTGCAGTTTATCGACTCAATATACGAATAAAAAGAAGAAGAAAATGAAGCACAAATAACAGAAATGAATAAAAAAGTTGATAAAGAGATTAAATGTTTTCAATCACCTAATAAAAGTTCCAAAAATAAACAAGAGGACGTTGGATTACAGGCAAGGTAAAACACATGTAACGGAAATGAAAAATCTTCCTTAAAGACTATAAGAGTGATTTGAGCTTTCAGAAAATGTAGATGCAAGAAGAGTATTAGAAGTCAACTCATTGTCAGGAATAAAGTATTGGAATCTAAAAATACAGAAGTTTTTAAATGAAGTAAAAGTTGACTTTCTTTCTCATTGAAATTCCCGACATAAAAAATAGAATTTACATAATTTTCTTCAACTTATTATTTGATGATAATGCAATTAACTTTTGATATGAATTCTAAACCAGAAACGTTTTAATAGTTGCCACAACGAAATTCTAATTATATATAGAAGGTATGTCTGAAAAGTTTGTAAAATTATAAATAATAGTATATTACATTACAAGTCATGAAAGTGGAACTTTGCAGAAGAGGTTTATTGAAGAGTACGAGGATACGTAGCATCCGAGTTTAAAGCCTCCGAGTCAAGCAGAGACACTTTCATGACCAGTGATGTATTATATTTTTTCTGAAATCGTTTTTCAAAACTAAAAAAAGATTTCAACTGAAAAAATATATCAACATCAGAGTCGTATGAGAAGTTAATATCCATGACAATGAATCAACAACAAATCAAAAAGATTTTTAAGTGTCACAATTTGTGTTGCTTTATAATATGGAAAACACTGCTGCTGCTGCTGCAGTGGAAGAATTGCTTCCGGATAAGTCCAAAGAAAGATATGAGAAACATTATGCGAAGTTCAAAAGCTGGTGTAATAACAAAAAAGTTAATCAAGTTACGGCTTTTTTTTAATGAAGAAAGTAAAATGTACACGTCTTCAAGCCTCTGGGGTACTTATTCAATGCTTAGACCCGTGCTGTTAATTAAAGAAAATATCGTAAATTATTTAAAGTTAAAATCATATCTGAAAAGAAAATCGGTATGAAGCAAAAAGGTCCCGAGTATTTTCAACAAATGAGATAAACGAGTTTCTTCGAAAAGCTCCCGATCATGACTTCCTATTGTTAAAAGTAAGTAGTTTTAATAAATAAATTATAAAATAATCTAAATTGGCGGCTTATATTTTCAGTTTGTATTAATTTTTGGACTAGCGGTGCATGCCGCTGCGATGAGTTGACGAAGATTACTCTAGATAACATTGAAGACAAGAATGATACTCTCATTGTAATCATTCCAGATTCGAAAACTCACAAACGAAGACGATTTTTAATTTTGGACGATGTTGGCGAACCCGGAAATATTGCCTTATATAGAAAATACCTAGCACTTCGCCCTGCTCATACACCGGCGTTATTTGTTTCATATAGACAAGATAAATGTAGTATTCAGGCTGTAGGAATTCATACCTTCGGAAAGATACCTGCTAAAATAGCTGGTTTTCTTCATTTACAAAATGCAGCGGAATATACGGGCCACGCCTTGAGGAGAACATCAGCAACTTTGATTGATGCTGGAAGTGGCATACAAGACCTTAAAAGACACGGCGGATGGTTTTCTACAGGAGTAGCGGAGGGCTATATAGCCGAATCATTGGAAAATAAAAGAAAAATTGCCAAAAAGATACAGCAAGGTCAAGATGCATTAACGGAAAATAGCGCGAGTGAAATTCCTTCAACAAGTGCGTTTGATCAGACTGCTGTAGCTGACAATATTAACATTCCTAACATATATGTCAACGAAAAAGTAGTGTTGTCAAACATAGCTAACGCAACAGAAAACAGAAATAATAATGCTTTGAATTATATACTTGGAATAAACTTTTCTAATGTGCATAATACTAGTGTCGGCAGCATTAACATTAATTTTCATTTTCATAGTTCTAATACCAATTAATAATATTTGTTGTATTTGATTGTTAGACCCGCTTGCACCAGTACCCCTTGAAAGGAGTACTTAACTAAGCGTCTCTTAAAGATAATGGACGCCTACATTTATTGCCAGTTGCATGACTGACACTTTCCAGAATCTTAAGTAAGAAGCCCTTAAAATTTTCTATCTAGTGATATTTCAGTTTCTCATTTGTGTGTAACTTCACCCTAGTTCAATAAAACCATTTCATTGGCTGGCCGGTTGCCGATGGTTGTTGTAATTAACCTATCTTTAAGTCTTAAGTAAATTATTTAGCATTATTATTGATAATGATAAGGATTGTCGAAAAAAAGGTAAGTTTATATACAACACTTTCTTTGTATGGTATGTACTTACTTCTTATACGAATTTGATATTTTTATATGGATTCCATTAATAACAATGAAAAACTGTTTATTATTCATTGTTGGTGCAATGTGAAGAAAATGTTGCTGTTAGTATGAATACGGTAAATGTTAGCCAAGCAGGTGGCGGTAAACGACAAAGGGCACCCAACTTCTCAATAGAAGAAAAAAAAGTTTGTTGCTAACTTTAGTATATGATTTAAGACATAAAATTGAAAATAAAGACTGATTGCATTACCATGAAGGAAAAAAAGGCTTTGTATTCAGCAATGAATTCATTCTATTCTCAAAATCCATCGAAAACTTATAGAATGGTGAAATCAAAAAGTTTTATGAAAAACAGAACAAGCACAGCAAAAAACTTCTACAAGTAAAACTTGAGGAGGCCAAGAGATTGTACTAAACCAAATGATCTTACAGATCTGACTCTAGCAGTAATGAATCCCAAGACTGTGAAGAGATTAAAAAATAAATTGTGTGGAGTGAGAAGATGATGAACAGTCCAAAACAGAGTACGAGAATATTTTGCTTCTATCTGAAGATGAAGCTTCAAAGGTACACAGTACTCTTACCAT
The DNA here is from genome assembly GCA_963921935.1 of Galeruca laticollis. Lineage (NCBI taxonomy): Eukaryota > Metazoa > Arthropoda > Insecta > Coleoptera > Chrysomelidae > Galeruca > Galeruca laticollis. The sequence goes on along the minus strand of OY998178.1, from coordinate 107,116,919 downwards.
TTTGAAACAATTTCTCAATTTTATTTCTTTAGGAAATATGTGATCGACTTAATTGGGCATCTTCGCATCTGCAGACCCTGGTTAACGAAAAATTGATAAATATCAAAACAACTCCTATTGTGCCAGCAGCTGCTGAAGCATCGATTCCTACAAGCACTGCAACGAGAAAGCAAAATAATACCCCTTCATCTTGGACGACCAGAAGAAGGCCAATTACTGAGCAGTTCCATTCAAGTGAATTAAGTGAGCAGTATGGAGTACTCGCAAATAAATCCATTATCAAAATTATTAGTCCAAGTGATTGGAAAATGACAGTTTAACAAATTATTTTAGGTTAAAATCCCACCCTTAATATTTAAGTGGCCATTACAGGAGCACTAAAATTTAAGGCTACCTTTAGCCATTTAAGTGTGCAACGTAATTTGAGTTAAGGGTTCATTTTAAGGGACACTTAACACTAAGTGTGTTTGGTGCAAACGGGTCTTAGTGTTTTTAATTATATTAAATAAACGTTTCATAAGATAAGTGACGATTTCTAATTCAATTGCAGTCTAAAAATGACAGATGAGTCTTGTAAAGTGACAGAAGTCTTGTAAAAATCATGAAAGTGACTAGTCTTTAAAGTGACACTTTCATGACCAACCTGAGTTCTGTCATGACAAGCTTTCTTGACAATTTCAGAAAGATAATATTACGTCCCTATCCAAATATAAAATTTGAACAGAATTCATAGTTTTCCAGTGTCTTTTCAAGTAAATATATTTGATCTAGTGAAATCATCCGTTGAATCAATAAATTTTTTGAGTTTACATGGTACTTATGATGAAAGTAACTATGTTACCTTATTTGGACATTAATTGGAGCTTAAAGCAAAATTCACACGATTCTTATATTTCTATTTCCAAAATTAGTAAGATTAACACCAATCGGATTATTATAAAAACACAAGGCTTGGCTTTCACGATTTTCAAAGGCTCCACTTGAAACCAACTTATAACTTTCACTGTTGATTTATAAAATGTAATTTTGTTTCAATGAGATGAGACGTCTTCTCACGTGTACAATCAGAAGATCTTTTTATGAAAAAAATGTTCATTACGACAAATTTAATATTTTGAGATAATCAAAATACTTTTATTTAAATTTATTTTATGAACTTTGGAAGGTGGATCGTATAGGTATATATGATGATCTCTCTAGGAGAATCTACAGAAGACTTAAAATTATTCTGAAAGAACTTATACTAACTGACTATGTTTATGAAAACTCGAAGTATGATGAAAAAAACGTTTAATCCTTTTCTGTGTTAAAATTCATTAATATCTAAATATGTACTAATATACAACTAACTATCATCCAAATGGTTAGGGTCGTGCAATGTTCCTTTTAAGTTTTATGGTGCTAATACCTAAAATATTCAATGAATTTTGGAAGGGTTGAATCAGTCCAACATTTGGACAACCTCTGGACATAGATTAATTTTTGTAAAAATATTTCAACAGTCCTAAAATTCACCCGAACCTTCCTTGACCATTTTATAATGGTCCATGGTATTCTTGTATAAGAAACATTACTTTTGTCATATTTTCTGTTGTAGCTAAATTGCTGAATTACTTAATATACACCCGGTGTTCCCCCGATCCTTCATTGATCATCCATATTGTCAACTGCTCAAAATAGACTTGGTGTGGGATGAAGTCGCGAGCAAAACTGTCATTTTTCTTCAGTAAATCAAAATATTTTTAATCACTCAATATTTCTTCCATTTATGCTTCTTTCTTCATAAGAACCCTCATCTTTTTTACTTTATAAACTTCTTTAATTTTTTATAAGAATAAAGTTAGGTTATATGTCATATTATATGTTATGACTTCAAAGGCTATTGACACTAAATTTAATGTGAATCCTCCTTGATGTTTCTTCATTAATGATAATTAACAGCCAATTTTTTTATTAGAATTAATAATACAGTCTAGTGACGTTAAAAAAGGAGAGCTATGTTTAAATATTAACCAAAATTATTTGATTTAAATGGAAAATATGGCATAAACATATCTTTTATTATAATAATTATTATCCATCACTGTTGATTCAAAAATGATTTGTATGTCATGCAGCAGCGAGAATCATGGTAAAATAGAAAGTTAAGTTCGTTGACATCTTGGTCCTAAAACGCCGTCTACCACCCATACACACTCACATACATTCATCGCGAATGCTTTCACACTATGAAACCATTGTTATTGTTCGAATAATTAATATTTCGAATTCTATACAAACGCCTTTATCCGTTTAAATAGGGAACGTGAGCCCGAGTGCATTAAACAGATTTCTTTGCAAGACGGTATTGTCCTTTGCTAAAAGGATTAGAGGACTTGTTAATTAGTTTCGCTATTGAAATTATTTGACGGAAGATAAAATCGTTTGAATAGACTTGCTGTTTGTTCCATGTTACTATGTATTATGTTTTCATAAAATATCAACAACAAAAAATTATTCAGAGCCATTTCCAAGATAATTATACCGAAAGTTGACTGAAACTTTCTTATTTCAAATAGATCACCCTATATACTATTATGTATTACTTTTCCGCTCAACTCTTTTTCTTTGTTTTTCCTTTTATTATATCTTATTGGTTGTATTTCATCCTCATATCCAGTTCCATTGCCGGGTCTCCTTATGTCTCGGTAAGTTCTCTTTCCTCTACTAGTTTTTTGCGCCGCGCTGGGGTTCCAGTGTTTGCTTGTTGTAATCCCATTTCCATTCTGTACCATCTATTATCAATTTGTTGTAGCCAATTTTAACAGTTTTTCCTTTTTCTCTTTCATCTTTGGCTAACTCTCTAATTCTAGATCCATTTTCGCATTGTGTTTCTGTTAGATCCTCATTTTTATATATTTGTTTTATTGTATTGTGCCTCAGTTTATATTTATTTTTCATAACGTTACTTTTTCTTCCTGGTTTTCAAGTACTACAAGGCATACTATTTTTAAGATCTCCTTTATAGGTAGTATCTATCTCAAGTCCCGTAATTACTATATTATTCTTTCTTGCTTATTTCTCCAACCATTCGACCCTTTTGTTCATCTGCATTTAAAAGTTAATTTTAATTATTAACAATGTCTATTACATTATTAGAAAACTTTTTGGTTGGGTCTGCTCTTAGAATTTGGACATCACTAGATTTTATCAAGTTATTTACTTTGGATTTATTATCCTTAGTTTCCAATATGACAGTGGCATTACCTTTGTCAGATTTTGTAATTGTGAGGTTATTATTTTCTACTTTTTTTTATTGAATTTAAAGTTTAAATGTTATTTTTTGTTTGACGTTTAACATTGGAGGGTTTAATATTTTTGATTAGATTGGCAATTTATAATTTCTCATAAAGAAAATTATTTAACTCAGATATTAAAGCTATTTTCTGAATGTGTAGGTAGTAGTTGTTTAATATTGTTCGTAAATTTTGTTTTATAGGCAGTGAACGACAATTAGATGGTTTCTTTCAATGATATTAATAATTTACACACAAAAATTAAATTTACATTAGAAGTTGAAGAGAATAACTCAATAAATTTTCTTGATTTAAAAATTCAAAGAGATAATAATGTACTTGATTACTCAATTTACAGGAAACCAACACACACTGATAGGACTATTCTGTAGGTTCGTTCCAACCAACAATTCTGTTATCGTACGTAACCAATAATTGAACTGTTTAATGCGCATGCGTAAGTGAACATAGTAAAGTTACCGGTAATCTTTTACCAAACGGTTGGAACGTATTTTGAACTAGTACCGAATTCTGTGAATAATAACCTCCAAAAATAAACAAGTTCTGTGTTAAGGAATAAGTTGTTGAAAACATAAATAAATGATAATTAGATTCTCAGAGGACGAAAGTGGGTAATATGGATGAATATTTAGTAAATTATAGATATGAATCTTTCAGCAGAGCCTTCAGCAGATGATGAGGATTTAGATAATATTGGAGATGTATGAACAAGAAACAAAGATTACCTAGGTATGTTTAGCATGCTATAATTTTCATTATATTCAATATATAAGGTGCAAAAAATATAGGTATTATCTTCTGGCGTTTGGGATTCCATTCTTTACTTCTTTTTTTTTACTTCAACAATCAACAACTAAAGGAAGAAACAGTTATACATAAGAAAACAGTTCAAAACCTAAAAACAAATCTTAGCAGAAAATTTGTCAAATTTCACGAACGAAGGCAAAGATTTCTTATTGTATCTCTTAAATACCGAGTTGGAGCTTTAGGGATGGTACCACTGATGAAAATTTGACTAATTCGGCATTATCTACTTTACAGGTTTGCGATAATGAGACTTATCCAAATATATACCTAGCTCTACATTTAATCTCTGTCATGCCTGTGGCAAGCTCAGAAAGAAGTTTTTCAACCCTTAAAAGGTTGAAAACGTGGCTTACGGCAACAATAGGCCAAGACAGATAAGTGGTATTAGTATTGCTACATATTTATAGGGATATAGATTTAAATTTAGATGCTGTACTAGAGAGATTTGCAAAATTAAAAAAAAGGATTTAGATTTGATTTTGTAAATTTAATAATGTTTCTTTTTGTGACTTGTTTGTCCAAAGAATTTATTTATGATATCTTTTATTTATTACCTAAACCAAAAAGCCTTTGCCAGATTGAAATTTCTCAACTAAAATGAACCTCTATGTATATAACGTCATTAGCAAGAATTCCAGCTGCTCTTATTGGGCATTTTGCTTTTAATAATGGTATTTAATATTAAGTTTTTAATATAATATGAGATTAGAAATATATTAGAAAATGAGGATATAGTAAACACAATTAAATCAAAAAGGATACGTTGGTACGGACATGTTGAAAGAATGGAGAAATGACAGGAGGTAAGGAGAATTACAGAATGGAGACCGAATGAGGAAATATTACCAGAAAGGCCAAAAATTAGATGGGAAAATCAGGTTATGAAAGATATAAAAATTTTGGGAGTACAAGGTGGGGAGAGACAGATGCAGGACAGAAAGGAGTGGAGAATGACAGAAAGGAGTGGAGAATTGTCGAAACTGCAAAAACCTCTAATAAATTGTAGGTAAGTAACAAGAAAAACATGGGCTGACCCGCTACAAGATACAGGGTCAAAAGAGCTCAAATTGAGCGGCTACAACTCCAACTGGAGTGTATAGCCTTGTATATACAATATTATATAACTATAATGAATGGATTAATAATTTGTATTAAAATTTTGATTTTTATTATGGGGATAAAAATAAACAAATGAAAACAAAGATTCAACAAAATAAATAAATATAACATTTTTATAGCCGTGTAAATGTTATTAGTTTCACTACTATGCAAAGTCGGTACTTTCTAAAGTGCGATTAAGGAATTCGCTGCTAGTTTGACATTGCTGATTGCATTAGTGAGTAGTATACTTGCACATCTGCAACGATGTATATTGACTTTTAACATTAAAATTACACATCCAAGTCTTCCTTTCACTTATACGAGTCAGTATTTAACTGCAAAGGTCACATTTTGTGTTTGAAAAGACGACTTGAGGAAACAATATTTGGAAATATTTTTACGACCAATAAAACTGCATTAGGAAAATACTACTCGTTAAATTTCCTATTAAATACTGGAGAAAATTTGATATTAGGATATTTTTACGGATGTTTCTTCATGCATGATGAAAAAAATGGATATTCAATTCATAATACGAGTACATTAAAAAACAGTAAAAATGTTCCTTTTTTTCAGATATTTTAGCTTATTAACCCACCTTTCATGAAATTGTCATTAAATCATACGAAATGTGTTCATAAAATACACATTGTAATCAAAGACTAGCTTTTGTTGTGTAGACATATGTATATTGTAATTGGAAATATATTACTTTTCTCGAGGCACCGGAATTCCCCACCAAATTATGAATCCATTTTTGTGTCGTACTTAACTTAATCTTTTACCAGAATTCCCATCAACAAATAATAACACCTAAACAAGTACCTGAAATCTTGTAAAATGCAAATTGGGGAATTTGGAAATATATTTATTTTAGTTTTGTTCTTTCGGTTTGTTAGCACGATATAAGTGACCAATTTTATGATTGGATGTTAATCAGGGCGTCTCACAGATGAACTATATTGATTTTCATCCAGCCAGAGCCAGTAGAACGGGTGCTATAAATCCAGATAACACTACATTTTTGTTACTGTTTTAAATGAAGCTAACTGCTCCTAAATAATTCCACAATATATTAAAAAATGGAAAAAAGTCTGAAAAATTGACAATTATTTCGATATCGTCAGAATGACAGAAGACACATTTCATGTGATATTAGCCTGATGTTTAATAATTATTATTAACTAGACCAAGAAGTGACCTACTTTGTGATTGACTTAATATACACTCATCGGCAAAAAAACTGGCCCCGATTTCCATTTGATGTTGATGATTTTTTTTAACTTGTAGATTAATTTCTCTGTAACGATACTATATCAGAAAGTTTTATTCAGATTTGAATTTGAGCATATACAATGAGACGAAGTTTATTTCCCGAAATTTGTAACACCCCGTGAATGCAACAGCTATAGCAGCTATTGTAAACTGGAATTACATTAAACCCTAATTGTTACTGAAGATTTAGTTTTTTTAATCACGACATTATCTCTGTTTTTGTTGGAGATAAACTGTTTCAAAGCGAACGCCTCAGAAAAAGCTGTAAAAACACAACAAATAAACATCAAAAGGTTAGTAACAAATCCTTGTGGAATAGCATCAAATTCTTCCTGACGTGCAATTCGCAGATCATGAAGTGTGTTGGGTAAAGCAGGATGGAATGGAATGAGATCAGGACTACAAGCTAGCCAAACCATACGTTCAATACCCACTTCGTCTAAATATTTGTTGACTACTCGTGCCACGTGCGCTGGCGCATTATCTTGGATTAATACGAAGCCGTCTCCGATAAAATGAGAGTAGGGAACAACAGCGTTCTCATTCTCATTAAAACTTATGCGTTCTGAAATTGTACAGGCCATAAATCTTTCATTTCGACATTTCCAAACTCGCTCCCGGCCATCAGGCAATCGCAGGTAAAACCGTGATTCATCCGTGAAAAAGAATTCAGTCCATTGCTCAATTCCCCAATTCAAAAGTAGGCGCGCAAATTGAAGACGTGCTCGACGATGTCTGGAGTCCTGTGGCAGGCCTCCTTGAAGACAGGTCGTTTTCTTTAAGTCTTCGTCGGATTATGCTCTCACTGACTTCATTTCTATGCACGGTTTGTAACAGATGTTGGTTCTGAACAGCTGTAGTTCTACGTTTCGTAAAGCATTCAGGACAATGAAACAGTCGTCAATAGTACTTGTCTTCCGTTTTCTTCCGAAATACACTCGCCTGTTGAAATTTCCCGTTTCCACAAACTGATTCCAGGCACCCAAGACTTTTTAATTTAAAACTGTTCACGAGCTCTTAATGTCAATTTCAGTGTCAATCAATGTTAATCTCAAATACGTTTTTGCGTATACCACCGCATTGATCATTTACACGTAGAAATTTCTGTCTGCGAACACTTTTTCCGAGGCGTTCGCTTTGAAACAGTGTATCTCCAATAAAAAGAGAGATAATGTACTGATTAAAAAAAATGATCAGAAAATATCAGGGTTCAATGTGATTCCAGTTGACAATATAGCTGCTATAGCTCTTGCTTTCCACAGGGTGTTACAAATTTCGGGATAGAAACTTCGTTTCATTGTTGGTCAAATTCATATCTGAATAAAAATTTCTGATATAACATCGTTACAGAGAAATCAATCAATTTAAAAAAAAAGCATCAAAATCAAATGAGCGGTTCACGAGGAAGCCAACTTTGAAATTGGGCCAGTATTTAATGGCCGGTTTTTTGCCGGTGAGTTCATATGAATAGAAAAAAAGATAAAGATATGATATTACAAATATTAAAGCTTAGATGTTATTTGCCCTATGGTGATATCCTGGACATCATTTTTCCAATTAAGATCAGTATAACTGTGCAATGATATAGAAAACAAGGAAAACTATATCTGCTGATCTTAACAATTATGAATCAAGAAGACTGTTTAAAAGTGGAGAACTACTCCCTATATTTATCTGTTCATTGGCGACTTCATATTGTGGGTCTCTTGAGTGTCTTCCAACTTCTGCTGTTGTTGTTTTAGAGCATGCTATTCTAGATGACGTAGATAATAGCCCTACATTAAGTGTTAGAAAACTTGCGACGCAACAGCGTTTCAAAAACCACCGTACATAAAACACTACAAGAACAACGGTTACATCTGTACCATCTTCAAAAAGTACAGTATTTGGGGCCAGATGACTAGCCAGCGCGCCTTCAATTTGCTCGCTGGTTTTTACAAAAACAAAAGCAGAATCGAGATTTTATTAAATCAGTACTGTATTTACGAGAGACGGTGATATCAATTCTCATAATTTGCATTTGTGGGTTGATGAAAATCCTCAAGGCCTCACTGCCGATGCCTGTGATAGTTCAACTTGTTTGTCATGGTTGTGGTTTACAAAATAAAAATTCCACTGTTATTGGCATGTTGATCTATTGGCTACAGTATGAAGCACCTCCAAACATTGAAAAAGTGGAGCTGATATTCCAAGTTGTTGGTCATTCCTACATCGCACCTGACCGGGCATTTGGTCCAATTGAGCGGATATACAAAAAACAAACGGAAGTTGTCCATTCTGAAGAATACGTAATTAAGAAGTTTGCAACTGTATTTGAAATTGGAAGTCAAGTAAACATCAAAGACTGGAAAAATAAATCTCAAAAAGTTCTAATACAACCATTGGTATTTTAAGTTTCAACAATAAAAGAGAATTATATTTCCTAAAGACGTTACCGCGCGGTTCTAGTAGAAGGCGAAACATTCTATAGAAACTCCTTAGTCAATCCAAGAGTTGATGTAAAAGTGTATCTCCTTGATGTACCCTAACCAATTAGATGTTGGAGTACCTATAAAAAATCAAGAAGGAGTGGGAAAAAGATGAGAGGTTTGTGTTATTTAAAAACAGAACCGACTCCAGAGGAGAAAAACCAGTGTAAAAAAGAAATTTTGCAATTTAAGAATATAATGTTTCCATTATTTGTTAAAAAATAAAACCAGATTTTATGATAATCTTGTATTTTTATTTACTAATTAGCCTAATTTTTAGTGCAAAAACAGACACGTCCATAAAGCTATTGGGGTTTTTACGATTTGTAGGTATGGGAAATTTCCAAAAATACGTATTTTATGTTCTTTTTCAATACCCTCTCGCAAAAAAAGTATTTCGTTTAAGAAAGGTTTTAGACGTTTTTTGGCATTTTCTCACTTTCCGTTTAAGCGGACTTGTCGACTTTTGCTCCTAGGCGACTGATTTAATAACTATTCATTCAAATAATTTAATTGTGTCAGTAAAGATAATTATTGTTCGTTCATATATTTGGTAGTTAATTGAAGACATGTAATGACAACCGGGCTAAGCACCAAAATATTAAAATTTTACTTTAAATATGAAATGTGTGCTATGTGCCAAACCTAAAAACCTATAAAGAGGGCTAAGTGCGAGGATTCTTAGAAACGTATCAAAATAATTCTGAAAGATGGTGCATGCATAATGTTCAGAGATAGGGGAAAGTCGCCTATGATGGCACGGTGCACATGATGGCATACCTGCTGTAAATATGAATGTATCCGTTCTAACGCTCTAGTCTGTGGTGCGCAGATGCATATTTTATCACATGTCGACTGTGTGTAGTGGCTGTGCCTGTAGAGGAGTATTTCTGTTTTTTGTCGAAGATAAAGGAAATTGGTAAGTAGTGTAGTAATATTATCGACTAATAAATATCATATTGTACTTGTCACATGTTATCTACTCGAATTAATCCTGCAGTGGGGTGTTTGGGTGTTTTTTGTGCATGTACATATGTGGTTGTTTTGAGGTTATGTTCTTGTGGAGGAAATATTTTGTGTTATTATTCAAAACCCGACTTTTGCCTATGATGGCATACTGCGCGGTCACCTATGATGATATGAGAGGAGGAAAAGTTGATAGCCAGAAGATTCATTCACGAAGAAGATATTAAACTTTATGTTCATCGTGAACAGTTATTTGATATTGTGCATGTCGTCCATATTAATACAGGACATAAAAGAGAGAAAGGTAAGATCATTTTTTCAAATATTTACCACTATTAACATTTAAAAGTATGTAGGTAGGTACCTCTTCATTGATTTTTTTTATCTTTTCGCTGTATCTATTAATAATTGATAGCCATACGGGTTGATTTTTAGGAATGGAGCATGAATTAAAAAAAATACACAAACGTAACTCGAAACATTATAAACTTGTATCTTAGTAAATGTAAGTCATGTCAGTTGAAGAAAAATATTCCAAAAAAGGGTTTAGTTGTGAACCCTATTTTTTCAATATACATGAACTGTAGATGTCAGGCAATTTCAAATCAATTTAATATCTATTAAAAAGCAATACCTAATTGTAATTATTATATTGTAGGTTGACTTACAGAGGAATATCCGTAACAAGTGCAGTCAGTAGACTGTATGGACGAGTACTGAGAGATCTTATAGAGGATGAAATTAAAGGTCAAGAAGAAGAACAACAAAGCGGATTTCGTGATGGAAGAACATGTAACGATAATATATTTTGTCTCAAACAAATTATTGAGAAGAAGACGGCAACTAACAGAGAAATACATATAACATTTGTAGACTTACACAAAGCATACGACACAATACCAACGGTGAAACTCTGGGAAGTTCTAAAAGACACCAACATTAATCACACTCTTATTACAGCTCTACAAAATCTTTATAATGGAGCAAACTCAAGAGTAAAAATAGGAAAATATATCACTGATGAATTTACAGTGAATAAAGGTTTGAGACAGGGATGTTGTATATCGCCAACATTGTTCAAAATCTATGTGGCAGCAGCTTTAAAACAATGGAAAAGGAAAATTCATGGAATGGGAATAGAACTCGATAACACAACACTTTATACTTTGCAGTTTGCCGATGATCAAGCAATTATATCGAATGATAAGGAAGATATGGAGTACATGATGCGCAAGTTAATTGAAGAGTACGAAATCTGGGGTCTAAGGGTCAACATTCAAAAGACCAAATATCTTTGTATCAGTGGAGAACCTAGTGATCTAACATTAAATAATGATCGAACAATAACACACTGTCAGGCCTATAACTATCTGGGAGTGACATTTGACTCAACTGGGACAGATAACAAAGAAATAGAAAGTAGAATAACAACAGCGAAAAAAGCGATATCTTGTCTCAATGGCATTCTGTGGAATAAAAATATTACAAAGAACAGAAAATTCAATATATATGAAACTTTAGTGAAAAGCAGCCTATTGTATGGATCTGAAAACTGGAGACTAACAGAGAAATATAAAAAAAGATTAGAAGCTGTTGAAATGGATGCGATGAGAAGATCACTCAGGATTTCAAGAAGAGATAGAATCAGGAATGACACCATTAAATAAATAATGGGGATTGAAGGTACCATTATAGACGACATAGAGAAAAAACAACTTACATGGTATGGGCACATACAACGTATGTCAGAAACAAGACTCCCTAAACAAGTAATGAACTGGCAACCGATAGAACATCGGAAAAGAGGAAGACCGAAAACCACTTGGAAACAGGGCGTGGTTAAAGCCATGAGTGCTAGAAACCTGCAAGAAGTGGACTGGGACGACAGGAAAAGATGGAGGCAAGGCGTCGGACAACGTCGAAAGACGTTCTAAACCGGCCTATATATATATATATATATATATATATATATATATATATATATATATATATATATATATATTGGAGGAATGTTCTTGAACCATTATTATATTATTTTTTTGAAGTATTTTTCTTGGGAAAGGTTCAGATTAAAACTCTTGTAAGTTAACTTGACGTTTCGCCTTAAATATAAGGCTTTTTCAAAAGTTTTTATTATAAATTCAAAATATAAAATACATAATTTGTAAAACAGTGACAATACTAAATTGACATTAAAGGTGACAAATAGAATAAACGTAGTTATGAATTTTCAAAGGAGTACGTACCTTGACAACTATCTTTAATGCAATGTGTCTTACTTTATTTCTAATATTTTAATTTAGAGAGTGTTTGAAAATGTTAATGGATAAATAATAATTATATTATTGGATTATTCTAATTTTTATAGTTATGAGGATATATGTAAAAGGTTATGATAAATTTTGCTTAATTTTTCTGTCTTTCTTATCATTCAGTGCTTCAGGTTCATTTTTTATTGCAATCATTTCTTTAATTTTGAGTTTAGTGATGTTTTGGTCTTTGTAAATAATTTTTGTGTTTTGAAAATCAAATTCATGTTTCTCATTTGTTTCATGTTTATGAAGTGCAGTTGAAGCATTTTTTGTGTATTTATGACCATTTAATCGATTGTCTAAGTATTGGGTGGTCATTCCGACATATTTTTTGGACAATTAAGACAAGAAATAGAGTATATTAAATTAGATTGTTTTTTAATTGGGTTTCTGCTTTTTAAAGGTGTGAAGGCAGTTGATGTACGGTAGTGTGACTTATGACATACTTGAATATTTTGTTTTTTAAGTATATATTTTAATTTTTCTGATAATTCATTTGTATAAGGTAATGCTACATATTTTTGTGGGGTATTTATCTTGGTTTTAAATTTCGAGGCATTGTAATATTTTAATGTTCGTTGTTTTTGAATGTTTCTAATAAACTTTTGAGGATAACCATTTTCTATGAGTATTTCTTCCATTTTCTTTAAAATTTCTGGACGATAATCAGAAGAAGTTAGTTTTTTGGCTCGATCTATTAATCCAATGACTACGCTTCTCCTTTGATTTTTAGAGTGATATGAATTAAAATTTAAATATCTACCTGACCATGTATGTTTGTTGTAAAGTTTCGTTTTGATATTGTTATTATTATTGTTTCTAATTAGTGTTAAATCTATAAAATTAATGCAACCATTTATCTCTATTTCATGTGTGAACTGAAGTTTGGAATTAAAGTTATTGAATTCATGTAATATTTTGGGTATTTGATTTTCTGGTATAGCTAATATACAGTCATCTACGTAACGTTTAAAGAAAATTAAATCTGTAGAAGTATTTTGTAAAATACGTTCTTCTAAAAATTCCATAACTAATTGTGCTATACATGAGGAAATTGGTGAGCCCATTGCACAACCATCAATTTGCTGGTAAAAATTGTCTTTATATTGAAAATAGTTGTTATTTAATATCATTTTTATTCCATTAATAAATTCTTCACAAGAAAGAGACGTATGTGATCTTAGAAGATTCCATTTTTTTTTTAATTACTTCTAAAGCAAATTCTACAGGTATATTTGTGTATAACGATATAACATCTAATGATACTAATTTATAATTGTTTGGTATTTTTATATTGTCAATGAATTGTTTAAAACTAAAAGAATCTTTGATGTAATATTCATTTTTACCAGTGATATTAGAAATACATTGGATTAATAGATCGAGCCATAAAACTAACTTCTTCTGATTATCGTCCAGAAATTTTAAAGAAAATGGAAGAAATACTCATAGAAAATGGTTATCCTCAAAAGTTTATTAGAAACATTCAAAAACAACGAACATTAAAATATTACAATGCCTCGAAATTTAAAACCAAGATAAATACCCCACAAAAATATGTAGCATTACCTTATACAAATGAATTATCAGAAAAATTAAAATATATACTTAAAAAACAAAATATTCAAGTATGTCATAAGTCACACTACCGTACATCAACTGCCTTCACACCTTTAAAAAGCAGAAACCCAATTAAAAAACAATCTAATTTAATATACTCTATTTCTTGTCTTAATTGTCCAAAAAAATATGTCGGAATGACCACCCAATACTTAGACAATCGATTAAATGGTCATAAATACACAAAAAATGCTTCAACTGCACTTCATAAACATGAAACAAATGAGAAACATGAATTTGATTTTCAAAACACAAAAATTATTTACAAAGACCAAAACATCACTAAACTCAAAATTAAAGAAATGATTGCAATAAAAAATGAACCTGAAGCACTGAATGATAAGAAAGACATAGAAAAATTAAGCAAAATTTATCATAACCTTTTACATATATCCTCATAACTATAAAAATTAAAATAATCCAATAATATAATTATTATTTATCCATTAACATTTTCAAACACTCTCTAAATTAAAATATTAGAAATAAAGTAAGACACATTGCATTAAAGATAGTTGTCAAGGTACGTACTCCTTTGAAAATTCATAACTACGTTTATTCTATTTGTCACCTTTAATGTCAATTTAGTATTGTCACTGTTTTACAAATTATGTATTTTATATTTTGAATTTATAATAAAAACTTTTGAAAAAGCCTTATATTTAAGGCGAAACGTCAAGTTAACTTACAAGTGTTTTAATCTGAACCTTTCCCAAGAAAAATACTTCAAAAAAATTATATATATATATATATATATATATATATATATATATATATATATAGGTTGACTTGATCGATATGCAGACAGAACCAGATGGTCCATATAATTTTATTTTTAACTACCAAGATCATTTGACAAAATTTATATTTTTGAGACCACTGAAAACCAAAACGGCACAAGAAGTGGCTGAACACTTGGTTGATATTTTCTGTCTTGTGGGTTCACCATATATTTTACAAAGTGACAACGGCCGTGAGTTTGTTAATTCGGTGATTACAAAACTAACTACTCTCTGGCGTGATTTTAAAATAGTTCATGGCCGACCAAGACACTCACAGAGCCAAGGCTCAGTAGAGAGAGCTAATCAAGATGTTCGCGATATGCTGATTACTTGGGTAAACGATAATAATAACACAAAATGGTCAGAAGGTTTGAAATTCATACAGTCGCAGAAAAACCGATCTTTTCATAGAGGAATTGGCAGAAGCCCTTATGAGGCTATGTTTGGCAGTAGACAGGTTAATGGTTTAGGAGATGCCGACCTTCCACGAGATGTTATTTATAAATTGCAAAGTGAAGAAGTAATAGTATGGAAAACGAACAAAATGACAATGATAATAATAGTTTAACAAATAGAGAAAATATCGAAAAATAAAATAACAACGCCAACCAGAAGAATCAAGACAATAACGAAAATGGAGCTAATGAAATGGTGGACAACAATAATGACAATACTGATGAATATATCTAGTAGTGTGGCAGAAGGAGAAGTTGTAAATAGCTTTAATTATCAGATAGAACAAAGGGGAAAAAGAATTTTGAATCAAAGAGAGGAATCACATAAAATGATGAAAATTCAAGCAACTAAAATGCTGTGTGAGTCAAATAAAAGATAAACTCCTTTACAAATTGGAACAAACGTTTTGATTCGAGTGCCAGATGTTGACAGAGGCCGACTAACTCCAAGAAATGTGTTAGCCATTGTTTCTGAAATTAATAATGATAGCTTGTATAAACTAAGTACTGAGAATGGGCCACTGGACAGACTTTTTTCAAGAAATGAACTTCTTCAAGCAGATTCGCAGTTCATGTCAGAATCAGACAATACTAATATCAAAAAAATACCCTTGCGAACGCAAAACATCTACTTGACACCAATCATTCATTGAGACCTAACACAGAACTAGAAGTGCTGCATATTTGTGAAAAGAAACCAGAACTGGATTTCCTTGAAGAACTGGAAATTAGAAGACATTTAAGAAAACCACAATATGAAGTTGTCAATGAACAGTTAAATCTAGGGAGTTCTCCACTAATAAACTGTCTTCTTAAGTGATAATTGTAAAGATCAGCAGATATAGTTTTCCTGGTTTTCTATATCATTGCACAGTTATACTGATCTTAATTGGAAAAATGATATACAGGATATCACCATAGGGCTAATAATATCTAAGCTCCAATATTTGTAATATCACATCTTCTTCTTTTTTCTATAAACATATATTAAGTCAATCACATGTTAGGTTACTTCTTGGTCTAGCCAAAAATAACTACTAAACATCAGGTAGGCATAAAATGAAATGTAACTTCTGTCATTCTCACGATGATATTGATTTATCGAAACAATAATCAAATTTTTAGAATTTTCAATAACTTTTATTATATTGTGGAATTAAGAGACCGTGAGTTTCATTTAAAAACACTAATTTAATTTTTTTTTACATTTCGTGGCCCATGAACACAATTATATCCCTATGTAGCAATAATAACTTATAGAAAACTATTGTTACTCATTTTTGCATGCCTTTTGGTACAAAAATGAATGTCAGGCAAAAAAAATTATCTCAGAATCATTATTTTGGCAGTTCGCCCGATTTTTTATTACTATTTTTCAATGTATCTTCCCTAAAAACTCTGGAGCTTTCCTTTTAAGGATACATTTTAAGTCAAATATTGTCAATCAGTAATTTGACATTTCACAAAATCGCTATACCTTCGTTCTTGCGATTTTGCCACGTCAGTTTTTCTCGTATTTCGTTACTAAAAAAAATTTTTGCTATAGAAAAAGTTTTTTTTGTTTTTACTGTTGATAAGAAAACGTAAAAACTGTTACCACTAGTAGTTTTCTGGTTTTATTATAATTTTAATTCTTTTTGTTGAATTTTTGTCAAGATATTTCCGGTAACTTTAAATATTCATTTGATTTGTCACGTTTTAATTTGACCTAAGCTTCCTAAATTTAAAAGTGTTTTTATTTATTTTATTTTTTGTTTGACTAATGCAACACGTTATGTAAAATATCATGATTTCCATCAAATATGTAAAGAAGTTCCTGAAATACTGTTATTGATAACGATCAGCCAATAACACAAGTGCTATTTTACATTCTAATATTATTCTAACCTTGAAATTTTGCGGATTCATGTGCTTCTTACTAATAATAATAATACATATACAAAAAATGTTAATAACATAATAGTATATTATATACCGCGGGACTGAAGTAGTACATTTAATCCTGAAGGTAAAGTTTATGGCCCGACCGCAGGGAGGGCCATAATTTACCTGAAGGATTAAATGTACTTCAGTCGCAAGGTATATACGATACTTTTCGTACTTCCGGTATGATTTTATTAATTATTTCAATAATTTCAATCAGTTTTTTCTCTCTTCAACTCATTTAATAAACTGTCTTTAAAATAAGTTACCATAGTAACATTGCGTTGTGACAGTTATAATTTAGAAACATTGTAGTAGGAAAAAACATGTTTGGTACATTTCCACGGCAAATAGCAGCTTTCTTGAAATTAGAAAATGCGACGTCTTATACGGGACATTGTTTTAGACGCACATCTGCGTCTTTGTTAGCTGATTCGGGAGCAACAATAGACGTGCTGAAGAGACATGGAGGATGGAAATCCTCCAACGTGGCCGAGGGATATATTGAATCGTCTATTAAAAATAAACAAAAAATTTCAGATAAAATATTTGGTCAAGTCGCCGATTCGTCCACTATAGTTATGCCACAGTCCTCATTCTCGCTTCCTGTTTCCGCAGGATCTTCGAAACAAACACCAGTTCAATATGAAAAGGACCTATCTGTTACTCGTCAGTTACCTGCTGCATTAACCCAGGAAAGACTGGTCAATATGACGAACTGTCACAATATTAATTTGAATATTAACGTTAATTACCATTCTAATTAATTATATTTTTCAATAAAATATCCCTTAAATTCGTTTGTTTGTGATTTAATCGTTCCGGGAGTTTCGTCAATATTTAATCCCGGAGGGATTAAATGTGACACTTTAGTACCTGTCACAAGGGAGTGAAGTTGTCACTTTAGGCCCGGAAGTACGAAAATCTGTTTTTTCTCTATATATTATACACCTTATTATTGACGTATATCTTCATATACAGGGTAGTCTACTAAAAGCGAAACTACGTCATCAAGCTACATATAATTTGCATAAAAAAATAGTAACCGAGTTGATTAAAATTTTCATTCGTATAACACATAAATACAGCCAGCAGAAATTAGTTATTAAATTCAGTGCATGAACAAATTATTCTAAAATGAATCAATAAATGATATTGTCGTGTGAATAATGTGAATAAAATTTCACTTAGTGTCGTACACTATTGTATAATTCAGCAACGATTTATACGTGACTTGTCACGAATAACAAAAACAACAGTCATTACAAGAATTTGAAAAATAGAAAGCATAATCTCCCGTGCAATTAGTGGTATCAATCTAGTGTGAAATTGTTCGATTTCTTATTTTTACAATATAATTTGATTATTGATATATTTTACCCATAGTAAATCGTAAAAAAAATGTAACATTGTTTATGAAATAATAAGAAAATACTAATTACGTTCTTGAAGTAGATTTTACGGGGTTACAATGTTTACATTGTCATAAGAAGAACTTTCGATTAACTTATGTAAATACAGTAGACTCTTTTCCATCGCGTGACTAATACGACATCAACCATATGCATCTTAATCAAAACAATACGACAAACGCTTGTATTGAGTTTCGCTTTTTTTCTGTTATTAGAAGAAGACAGTACCAACATATTAAGTTTGTTCAAGCATAAATCAGATTTGGTTGCAAACTATCAGACGCCTGCGCATTAACTTTATACCGTTCATGCAGTGCAATTACGGATTTCAAACTGTTATGGATTTCAAATTGTGTGTTCAAGCAGAAAATGAAATTTGGTTGTCGATGGTTTGCTGACAGTCAAAACAGTCCACGAAGTTTTTACGGGATTTCCAATTTAGACTAGCTGACTTGCGCATTGTACCTGTTGACTTAACCAAGTCAGGGCGAGTTGCACATAATACCCTCCAAAGTACTTTGGACGATGTCTACAGTTGGTGCCAGAGGGAACAGATAGATGTCTGTTAACCCTGGTAAAACTGTAATAGTTCCCTTCACTAGGAGAAGGAATTTGGCGGAGCTTCCGCCACTTTCCTATAATGGTGAGGTTATTCCATTTGCAGCGGAAGTAAAATATTTGGGGATCATCCTAGATAAAAAACTCACTTGGAACGCTCACTTGGAAAAAGTCATCCATAAGGCCAGACTTTCCTTGTGGACTTGTCGCAGGATTTGCGGAAAATCTTGTGGCTTGGGTCCCAAACAAATCCATTGGATATATGTGATGATTGTTAGAACAATGATCACATACGGAGCCATTACTTGGTGGTCAGAATCTTTACAAAAAACGGCTCCAGCAAAGCCGTCAGCAGCCATGGAAATCCTCCTGGACCTTCCTCCTGTCCATATACATCTGGAAAAGGAGGCCAGATGGACAGCATATAGAATTGTGCATATTTCAAAATGCACAAAACAGGCTTATACAGGGCAAAGTAGAATGCTAGCGGCCACCGAAAGTCATAGTGTTCTGGGAATGATCTCTGAAATAATACCCCCAACAGTAAACTATAATCTGCCTTGTACCGTCCTATTTCCAAATAGAGATGAATGAATCCTCCGCAAGGATGAACTCTTAAGAGCAGACATCTGTTGGTACACTGATGGATCAAAGACACCCTCAGGCTCTGGTGCGGGTGTATACGGTCGAAGACCTAGGACAGAAATCTCAACATCTCTGGGATCCTATGCAGCCGTATTTCAGGCGGAAATTTATGCCATTGCTTCATGTGTGGAGAGTTTGGGGTAATCCAACCACACACACAGATCAATAAAAAATTTCACGGATAGCCAAGCGGCCTTGAAAGCACTTAGCTCGTACTGTGTAACGTCGAAATTGGTTCTAGACTGCCAAAAAAGACTCGCCTCAATAGGAGAACGCAACAGGGTATCGCTGGTTTGGATCCCTGGCCCCTCTGATATGGATGGTAATGAAAAGGCTGACTCTCTTGCAAGAGAGGGTGCCGCTCATGACTTTATCGGACCAGAACCTACAATTGGCATCGCAACAAGTGTTGTCAAACAAACACTAAATAACTGGACTACAAGAAGAGTTTTAGACTTCCTGGCATAATATACCAGGATTGGTTCATTCAAAGGCATTCATACATCCTTCGAATAATGTATCCAAACAAATGTTAGGCTATAATAGACACGATCTACGGTGCCTAACAGGCCTTCTAATAGGCCACTGTCGTTTGAATCATCATATGCTGAAACTTGGACTGTCGGACGATCCGATTTGCCCTTTTTGTTTGGAAGATGATGAAGCAGCAGAGCATATAATTTGTGCCTGCCCCGCCGCGGCTCGAGTCAGGTATATGATGTTTGGCAGGGCCACTCTCTTGCCCTCGGACCTGAAATATCATTCACTGAACAAATTAATCGGATTCGTTAAGAAGCTGAATTTGTTTGGTAAAATTTGAATAGGTATGAGCCACAATAGACTCTCGCAGTAGAGGGCCTCATTGACCCACTCATTATAAACCTAACCTAACCTATATTTAATAATTTAATGTTGTTTACTTTTCCATATATTTTATTTTTCCTGTGTTTTCTTGTCTGTTACACATTTTTATTGGACAATTTTTTTGGTTAGTACCATTCTCCACGATTGTATATTGTACGTAGTCCCAAAGGTACCTATCGAAGAAATCGAAGGTTCCTCCCCCCTCTTCCTAGTAAATTTGACAAACCCGAGGACAAAATATTTACAAAGGATATTGGATCATATCCAGGTGATGATGCCAGAAGCTGTATTCCAGAGAATGTTACTCAGTATGTGGCTGATGAAAATGGGCATTGTTCTCAACTGAACAGCCGATACAGGTGGCACCTCCACCTCAAGGTCTTCGTCGAAGCCAGAGAAGATTTAATGCCCCTTCCCGTCTAAATCTTTAAAGAGGGAGATGTGTTGTATCTTGTATTCACGAATAACATCTATTGGTCAATTTATATAGATTATATCAGTTGGCAGTCATTCGGACATTTATTGATTTGTACTTTTGGCTTTTGATAAAACATACAAAATACTACTTGTTTCACCAGCAATAATATCACATTTAGTAACAATTTATTTTCTGTATCCAGGGACCAAATTAGGTTACACTGTAATAAGCGGTACTTATAAACGTTTCCTTGTAGTTTGTAAAGAAACCACTTCAGTAATTGAATGGTGAAATTACAGTGATTGCCGATTAATCTATTGACGAGGAAATATTTTTTCTGCACCGTATGCAACTGTTCAATTTATTGATTTCACTTCGGTTGAGAAACAATAATCACAACCGGAATAGGAATTCCAATATTTTTTCATACCGACTTACATAATTTGTAATATTTTATGCGGTAGGAATTATTAAACGTTTATAGATGCAACATCTTTACATAATTCTTCTAGTCAATAATATGAATTTTAAATATTTATTGCACATTTTTAAACGATACATGAATAGTTATGGATTACCAATAAAGTTTTTTTTAGATATAAACGATTTTTTATGATAATCTTCCACTAAATTATATGTCAAAACATAATGTGCTTATAAGTATACGGATATAAATGCTCAAAGGTCGGTTTTTTTACTCGCGACGGCCTAGTAGCACATCACTCTGCTCTTCGCTTCCGTGTGGAATTTTTGTAATCTTCTCCGCTTATTGTTATATTTTTTCTATCGCTGAATATTTCTTCAATGCCTTTCTGTCCCTGGCAAGTATTTTTATATCCTCCAGAGTTTTTCCTTTATTTCGCCCTATATCCTCTATCTAGTCAATCCATTGTCATCATGGTCTTCCTTTTTGCTTTTTCCATGGTTTACCTACCTTCATTATTTTCCTAGCCATTATTTGTTGGCCTATTCTCATTTTATGTCCATACCGATTTAACTGATTCTTTTTAATTTATTTATTATTGATGTTTGTATGTGTAACAATTTGATATTTGAACTACAACTTCGTATCAATCTGGGAGATCGCTGTCACCACTCTAATTATCGACCCAGTAACACTGTCACCACTGTAATACTTTTGGACCCTTTTATCTCGGGTCCGCTGCCACCATTTTAAAATAATTACAACCGAGCGTGAAATAACAAAATATAGTCCGATTTAGGCGGGGATCTCCTGGTCTTAAAATGGGTAATTACCTTTGCCAGAGTTGATCTTTTTGTTCAGCCTCGTATTCAAATGTACAGCTCACTCTAAAGGGAAAGTCGAAGTAGGGAACTGAATGAATTTCTTTACCAACTAATGATAAAAAAGTACCTATATTTTCCTATATACATATGACAAAGAAACGCTATACACATATATTCATAACTTTCGATATTGAATGGACCTTATGATTCCGTCTCTACTGCGTGATTGACCCACCTCACTGCAAGATTAATTGTCTACTATACAAAAGTACTAGTCGACCGCTGCTAATTTCTATTTGTCGAATGTCATTGTACTCTACTTAAATAAAATAGAAAAAAAGAAATAAATTCTGCTGATTTGATAATCTTAACGATAAACAGTTCAGTATGTACTAACAAAAATTCAGTGTTGCAAATTTTGCTTCCGCGCGAATAAAAATAAATTTTTTATATTCTATTAGAGATGATTAAACGATATGACCGCGTCTACAAGAAAATTACTTAATTGCTGTGAAAATTTAACGATAACCTGGTTTTACGGAGACAGAATCATACGCTCCGAGAAGCATATTGGCCATTAGCAGGTCGGTCGTTGTATATGATATTACTATATAGTTTTTATTCTTTATGTTTTATATATGTATGGCCTTTTATTATTTTTATAGTTTATGAAAATGATCATTTTTTATTTATCTACTTATTTCTTTGGATCCAAAGGAGTAAATAAGAGATCACTGACCTGTTTGATAATTCTTTCTCTCGAAAAAATGTCCGCACTAACGCGTCACTAAACACTGGCGATATACTCTTAATTCCTGGGTAACTTGATAAAAAACTAGTCTCGTTCGGGAAAATTATCTACACTTGTTACTGGGTCTTCTGTTAACGAACTTAATGTGTTGAATAATTAATTATATTTAATTTAACCTCTTTTACTTAAACTTTTTATAGAGTTTGATATGGAACTGTTAACCCATTCAGCTTCGGCTTCACTCTCCTCGTTTTTCTTAGCGTCCCCAAGCTTTGTTGATAAGCGGAAGTTCGTAAATTTCTAGAATTGTATATATTTATAGCGTCTAACTGTCATTCTATCAATGTTCAAAACATAAACATACTGTATTTCGCTGTTTTTCACACTTTATATTGATAATTGTTAATAAATTGTCCACTATTATTGTTTATAATTGTCTTCATAATAATTTAATATAATCAGAATCTTCTGATTGGTCGCAAATTATTTATTACTTTCACAAATTTTACAACATTAATAATATAGTGTTATATTTGTGTTCATTTCTTTTTATTCCTGCTTGTTACTTATTACTTTATTAAACATAATATCTCAATAGTTTCAATTTTTATTTTACTCGTTCATTACATATTCCCTTATTATTAGTTGGCACTTATGTCATCATACCACGATTTCCGTTTTCATTGACATTCATATTAAAATATATCTCTTCAACTTTATGTTATTTAAGGGATAAATAATTAAATGTTACTTTATTACGATCATGTGTTTTCCTTAATTCAAATCTAAATTGTTTATATTATATTATAGCTTTGTTGATATTTTAGCTTATTATTTGCCTTTCACTTTCTGATAAAAATTTACGTGGCTAAAGTTACGCATTGCGTTAAGTTAGAATTATTGAGTTTCGTTTCTTCGTATAATTATGTCTTAGGATGTATTGCGTTGAGTTAGTCTATTGATAATTTGTTATGATTATAACATGACTTTGTATTAATTTTTATTTGCACTTAAGATCATATAACTTTATTAAAATAACTTGATATTCTATATATATTTAAAATTGATAAAATTTAAAACACAATTGACAGATATTAATGTTATTATTCTAGATAACAAATTTGCTACTATCTACGTCCTCAATATATAAGGTGAAATAAAAACGGTTTGGTGTGGCAAAACATTTTATCAATTGGGAAACCTATTTCCAAATACATGCCTGTATGTAGCAGGAACTTCTTAAAAATAGATTAGAAATGTAATTTCACTCATAAATAAAATATTTTGATGTGTCATTTAATGCATTTTTTTTGTTCAGAGGTAAATGGAATCCAAATCCAAAAGTACATTTTTGGAGACCAGTACAGTACCTTCTCAGAATTTACCGGTAACATTGCACCATAGTGTTAAACTTGTGATTGATAGATCTAAGCGAAGAAGGGAGTGAGTACAAAACATATATAGAAACAATGCTTATTTCTACATTAATAAACTTATTTTCAGTAACATGAATGACTCTCACAGAGACAAGACTTGTAAAAAATTGGATTTCTCTTGCAATAATATTGATGAAACAAATCATGTATGTGATAGTGCCAATGAAGTTTTCATGGAAAAGACAATTTCAATAGCAAATAAGTCTAGAACAGAAGCTGATGGATCATCAACGTCAATAAAACGTTTAATTCACTACCAGGAACCACTGAAAACCGTTTAATTTGTAGACAAGGAGACCCAATCCAACATTGCTTTATCTTTCGATGAACTGTTAAATACAGAAAAAATGCATTTCCTTTACTGGTGTTGGTAGAATTGTAATAGATACATTTGTGATATGTATCGATGAGGTGATCAAAGCAAACAATGCAGAGTACATATCTGATCTTAGAAAGAAAGTTGTGCTCTTCTTAACAAAGTTGAAGTTAAATATTTCGTTTATATGTTTGGCTGTAATGTTTGACTTTTCATCAAGCAACATTCTATCAGAATGCATTTAACCGTAAGCGGAGCTGACACAGATAAGGATCTTCAGAGGCCATAAAGTGTCCATGTGTGAGTCATGTGTGATATGAAGCCTTCTTGACTTATCTATTATTTTTAAATTTATAATAGATTAATTTATATTTGATTATTATTATAGGTATTTATTTAATTCAAAGTAAAAGAAAATATGAATAATAAAAAACAAAAAATCGTCTTACCACCTTCATGACAGCTGACGATTGTTTTTTATTATTTTGAAACTATAAAAATTTAGATGCTTAAATTTCATAAATTATAAAATCAGTTTATTCCACAAATTTTCACTGGAGTTTATGTACGTGACTGACATATGACCCCCCTCGTCAATACAGCTGACGATTACTTTTTTAATGTGGTTGAACCAATGATTTAATACATTTTTACACGGTATAAAACCGCTATCGGAGCAGCTGACTCTCGGAGCTGTTATGTGTTAGGAGAAAACCATTGTTATGATTTTCAGTCGGTATAAAAT
The DNA here is from genome assembly GCA_963921935.1 of Galeruca laticollis. Taxonomy (NCBI): domain Eukaryota; kingdom Metazoa; phylum Arthropoda; class Insecta; order Coleoptera; family Chrysomelidae; genus Galeruca; species Galeruca laticollis. The sequence continues at coordinate 107,091,521 of OY998178.1, read as the reverse complement.
TACTCGCTCAAATGCAGCGCTGCCCCCCGGAAAATTGTTTGTCTATCCGGGCGAAAATCTGTTCGTAATGAAATAATTTAAATTTTTCTATATTAATTTTTGCAATGAATGAAAAAAATCTTGAAATTCTCGAAACATTCCAAGATAGAATTAGGACATCGTACAAGAAATATGTCTATCATTTTGGGAAGAATCGAAAACCTGTATAATATACATTTGAAAAAAGAAAGTTGGTATTATTGTTCACTGCATAAAAACTCCGAGCGTTTTTTTGGAGAAACCCCCATTTATTTAGTATCGAATTTATTCCATTTTGCTGATACATACTGTATAAATCACATTAAAAAATGTGTTGGAGTGTTTTCACATGCAAATTGCAGTTAAATTTCTAAATATGAAGGCACTAATTTGCTCAATATATTTATATACGGGTACATATTTATCTTTCCAGTACAAACAATATCACAATGAATATTTTGCCTTTGGAGAAAGTTAAATACAATAACTGTAAGTAGTTATGCAGAAACGTGCCAAGTATTACAAACATAAGCAAATTGTCGAATGTTTTGTTTCATCACAAACATTTAAAAGTAATTTGAAATAATAATATTAAATTGACTTTTTGTTGATTGTATTCATCCTGTACGCCAATTTGTTATTATTTACAAATACTTCATTGAGTAAATCTGCTAAAATGTTTGCCAGACGAATAGAAAATTCACTATAAATATATATGCCAACTTATTATGTAGGTAATTGATTTTCTGTTGTGTTGTTGAGAAAACTGAATACTTAGGCCAAAATTCTGCCGCTTTAGCACGTATACGTTATTAGCCTCTGTCCCACTCTGTTTGCTTTTTTGGATTTTTGTTTTCTTCCTGAGGTACTGCAAACGAAGATTGTGCAGTTTTCACTCTACTCCTTCAGTTGTAATATCGAACAACTCTGCTATCCGTTGAAGAGCATCAACTCGACTATTCGAGTTTTTGTGGTTTTATATTCACACAGTCCCAATCAACTTTACAATTTTGCATTTGGACCACTTCATCACTTACAAATCACAAATCAAATCGCTCGATAATAAAAGGCACGTGGGAATCGGAGACAAAGAGGTTAGGTTCTGTGGTCAGAGGCTAGAGAGTGTTCTCCGCATGCGCTTGTCTCGGGCACAAGTCGCAGGCTGTTTCCATTGCTCGTGGCACATGTTTTGTCGCGCATTCGGACGCAACATTTTTGTTCCCGGCACGTGAGCCGCTACTTGTTGCAGACCGTTTCCATTCTGCGAATGATGCCGTACACTCCAAAGGAAAGCAAATAATATAGACAATATGCAACAGCTAGGTTGTCTACCTATTTCTGGTCCCTATTAGCTGGCTGCCGTGTATAAACAGGAAAGTTGATATTATTACTAGAAATTACGCTCATCTGTTAACCACTTGAAATGTATACGTAATTTTATTGTCAATACGGTAGTATAGGGTTTCTTGCAAAAATTGGTTTATAAAAAATTACGGTTGCAAGGCTTTTAAATTAAGAAATTGGAGCGAGCAAACATGTATGACAGAGAGGCATTGCCCCGTGCGTACTATTTGGTGTGATATAACTAGAACTACCAAAATTGTTTTGCTTCATTAACTGATGAAGCCGACAGTTATATTTCCGAAAAAATGGAAGTTGGTCTGCAATTTACGGTTCACTGAATTTTTGGATTCTCCTATGAAAGGAGATTGCAAAAATGTATAAAACCTAAAATAAAACGTAAATCATTTGGAAGTTAAGGATAATTTCAGTTTACTAATACAAACAATTTAGCTCTTAACAAATTAGCGTAACAGCAATAAATTATTTTATGAGGTGTTAAAATTGACTTTCATTGATTAGCATACAATGATACAATCGAACTTCAAAAGCTTTTCGCATATTATGTCACCGGATTTCTCTGTTTATTTGTCGACATTCCTGAACAATTCGCTGACGTAAATCATCGGATCCAAAAGACCACTCCACAATCTTTGAATGTTTCAAAGAGCGATATTTTTTATAAGAAATCTTTTTTTTAATAAACCACATAATATATTTCAAGAAGACATTCAAAAATGGTTTTGGACCGATAATAATAATATATTTATAAACTAAATATTCCGTTGTGAATTGTATAAAAATAATTGTAACTAATCATTGTCTTTTGTTGGCACATTAACGTTATACTGCCGTTACATTTAAAATATATGTAGTTCTAACAATTGATAAAAAAGTGTTTTAGTGGAGCATTGTTTCCGGTCACGAGGAAATAAATGAAATATGACTGAAACAATAATGAATATCGATTCGCAATATAAAACAAAAAAAATTATGAAAAGGTACAATACGTCGGGTTTTTTATATTTATCGTTAGAATAATAATAATAATATTCTTTATTTGCCTCAGTTACAGTTACAATAATTACAATATACATTTAAAAAGATACAAGCATATTAAATATAAGTAAATAAGTAGTCAGTGGCAAATCTTGCGAAACAGCCTTGCATAGCTTGGTGAGCAAAATAGAGCAAGCCATTACTTACAAAGAAGTTGCACTGGCTGTGTTCCTGGATATCGAAGGAGCATTTGACAATACGAGCACTCGCTCAATATTGTCAAAGCTGGAATCCAGAGGCACAGACAGGACAATCACCCGATGGATAGAGAACATGCTAAGCAGCAGGAGAGCATAAGCATCCCTGTGTGGTGTCACAAGAGAGGTGAAGACAGAAAGAAGATGCCCACAGGGAGGCGTTCTGTCACCAAAGCTGTGGAGTCTGGTAGTCGACGACCTTCTTGTCTCACTAAACGAGCAGGGGTGGTATGCTTAAGGATATGCTGACGACATCATCATTCTAATACAGGGAAAACACGTGGGCATCTGCCTGGAATTAATGCAGAGGGCAATGTCCGTAGTGGAGAGATGGTGTGATGCGGAGGGATTGTCTGTCAATCCCTCGAAAACCATCATGGTACCATTTACAAAACAACGAATCGCAGAGATTACTAGTGTGCCAAAACTCTTCGGCAGTCAGATAAAGGTTGCCAGGGAGGCAAAATATCTAGGAATCCGGTTAGATGACAAGCTAACCTGGAACAGCCATCTAGCGAGCATCACACGCCGTTCTCATATTACGCTAATGACGATGAAACGAGCAATTGGGTGCACCTGGGGACTAACTCCGACAATGGTAAACTGGTTGTACACCAGAGTAATCAGACCAATGATGGTGTATGGTGCGATCGCATGGTGGCCTAAAGTTCAGCAAAGCACAGCCGCCAAAACGCTTTCTAAAGTGCACCGAGCTGCGTGTCTGAGCATTACAGGCGCCATGAAGGGCACCCCAACCGCAGCATTGGAAATACTGCTAAACATCCCACCATTAGATCTCTATATACAGGGGGAGGCTAAAATGACTGCATACAGAATGCAGTGCAATGGCAACCTGTGCAAGCACCATGCTATGAAACATACTAAAATACACTACAACATGAGGTGCGACATCATCGAAATGCCACCTGGCAGAATGCCCAAGGTCGTGGAAACTGAGATACCATATCGTGTCAACTTGAGTGGCAGATCGGAATGGGCCCAGGAAGAACCTCAACGCATGTTAAACAGTAGCAAGCCACAGCTATACGTCGAAGATAATGTGGGACTGTCACAATACCTTGAAAGCCTTGGCAAAAGACAATAGAGTAATTCTTACTTGGGTGCCAAGCCATACAGGGGTAGCTGGAAATGAGGGAGCTGATAAGTGTACCGAGAAAGGAGCTCATCTCACCCTCATGGGACCAAAGCCAGCATACGGCGTTTCATACAGCGATTCACGAAAAACTGTTTCCAACTGGGTGTCGCTTGAATACCAAAAGCGCTGGAACAGAATCACGGGACATGCTCAGTCCAAAAGAATGCTAAAAGGACCATCGAGTTCCTACGCAGCAAATGCTTTTAGACTGGGTAGGAAACAACTGTGAAAAGTGGTAGGATTCATAACTGGCCACTGGATATTCAACGCACACCTAGTAAAAATGGGGATTGAAATAACAAATCCCAATTGCAGGATGTGTGGAGAAGTAGAAGAAACCGCAAAGCACGTGGTCTTCGATTGCCCTGCCCTGTGCAGAAGGCGAGCCTCCTGTCTAGATATCTTCCTAGGCACAAATCAGGAGGGAATGCAGGAAAACATAGTGCGACGAATCTCAATGTTCGCTAAGAATTTAGGATGGGACTCTGCTTAATACCTGTGAGTGGTGGGTGCACAATAAGCCAATCAATGGCTGAGCGGCAAGAATTAGGGCACCTGAGCCCTAACCCCTTCGTGACTAAAAAAAAAATAAGTAGTCACCCATTTCCATAGCAAAAGAGCGTACATTCACAAAAGCCGGGCTTGTGCGTGAATGTGGTAGTTCATTTATCATAAAAAATAGTTGTATAGAATTTAAAAAGTCATCATTTACAAAGACAAATATTTTAAATATATATGGAAAATTTCAAATAATTGAAATATGAGCTATAACATATAGAATACAAAACACAAAACGACAACAAAAACGAAAGCAAAATCATTCAAAATATCAATTAGACAAAAATTATTTAGGTTTTGCAAATCACGATTAAATTGACAGACTAATAAATTTCATTTCGTGGAGAAATTAAGTTTTGCATTGTATCGGCCGACAAAGATAGGATCCAGTTTTCTTATTTTTTTTTTAATAAACTTGAAGAGTTAATTTTTTCAAATCAGACGGTAATTGATTATATAACTTTGGAGCCAGGTATGTGAAACTTTTTTTACCTATAGCTTTTTTCATTAAGGCTATTACGGCAGCACTTTCCTTATATCTGGTTGGATAGCTATGTTGAATTGACTTTAACATATAATTGTCAGATGTTAAGTACTCCAGTATCTTGGTAGAGCTCAGTTGTAGGGTAGGTTCTGGGTTTGTGATATGAAACTTTCAATATACTTTTTTGAACTTTTTGTAGGTACTCGATGAGAGTTTCCCCAGCCGATCCCCACGCAATAAGACCATATGTTAGGTGGCTTTCGACCAGTGCATAATAAAGAATTTTAAGGTATGTTAATTTTAGAATATTAGATAGATATCTAATTTTTTTATTAAATAGTTTATTTGGTGATCCCATCGTAAATGGGCATCAAGGAAAATTCCGAGATATTTAATTTTATTTGATGTTTTGATATGAAACATTTCTCTTGTGGATACAGTAATAAATATTTGTTCAAATGGTGGCAAGCCGGTGCTGTATGAAGTAAACGGTAAAAAAAGGTTTTTTTATAGTTTATTGTAAGTAGTCTGCTCTCAAAAAAATCAACTATTTGAACAAAATCTATATCAATATCATTCTTGAGAGCCAACCAATTATCATTTTTATAGAATACTGCGGTGTTATCGGCAAATCTCACAATTTCTCTTTTTGTGTCCTGCGAAAATATATAATTAAAGTATAGGTTCAAGAGAATTGTTCCCAGGACTGTTCCTTGGGGACTCCATATTTTACAACTTTGGATTCACTGTGGGATCCACCAACATTCACACACTGCACTCTTTCGTCCAGGTAACTCTCAAGTAGCTTGTAAGCCATACCCCTACATTCTCAAGACCAATAAAAGCTTGTTAGGGTCTACCCTGTCAAATGCCTTAGCCAAGTTAACAAAGATGACAATGGATGGTTGTTTTTTACCTAAAGCACTAGTTATCATTTCTAGCAACCTGGCCACTGCATCCGACGTCGACACGTTTTCACGAAACCCGTCTTGTCTATCTGATAATATGTTATATTTTTTTATAAACGATACGATTCGTTTTTGTATTATTTTTTTAAATAACTTTCCTACATTTGAAATTAATTATATTGATATATAGTTTGAAGTTTCCTTAGGATTTCCATCTTTAAACTGGTGTAACGTTTCTCCAATTTTCAATATTTTTGGAAACTTACCATCATTTATTGATCTATTTATTAGGAATGTTAACACAGGTGCAATTTCTGTACTTACTGCCTTAGAATACATACTTTCCATTTGTGAAACAGTTTCAAGCATTTAATATAAAATATTTATACAATCAATCTGGTCCGCAGGTTTAGGTTATTGTTGTGCGACTGTTTGATATGATCGTTAAAAATATTATAGAAGCTGTGGTATGATTATATATGATGGTATTTTTTATATTCTCATTCTTCATAATCAAGGTGAAACTTGAAATCTGAAACTCGTACAGAAAATATAATTTCTAATGAAAGGTAAACGCAGTTTTTGGGGAGTGACAACTATGAGAAACATATTTTGCCTCTATAATTCGATATTTTCATTATTATACAGTGTGTCCTGGGACTAATGGAGGCGGGATCGTATAACATGAGCCAAAATAATGTTAGTACTTCACATAAACGTTTTTAATACATGCCCTCATTTTCGAATTATACGTCTCCAAAGTTTGAACTTTGAATTGGTTTTTCATTTTTAATTTACTCTTTATAAAATTTTTAGCATATTTATATTGTGTATGTTAATTTTGGTAAGGCCAACAGATTTACAATAGTACCTTGAAGCCAGAAACGGACTACTCGAAATGGTTAATGATCTAAAAATTTTCCAGGGATTACACACCTTAAATGAAAATATCGAAAATAACTTCTCCACGCCTCCTTAAGTTAACGAAAAGGTGCTCTAGTTGGAATTTGATAAAATAAGCCGTTTGGAGGTTATTTACCATTTTATTAATGCACGTCACCATTTTATGAGGATGTCCTACGTACCGATTTAACCCTTAATTTCATATGGTAGCTAATTTGCAACAAACACCTTGACCAGCATTAAAATTATACATACACTTAATTCAAGTATCTATTTCATAGTGTAGCATGTTGAAAATCCCTTCGAATGTTTTCCATTCCCGGCTTGATGTTCGTTGATGCATAACCCCAAAATTGTTGTCTGTCACATATTTCCTACGCCGGTTGTTTTAGTGCCCGAAAAAGAGGAAATTGTTGTGTTTTTAGTGGAAATTTCTGTAACTCGGTTGAAATAGGTAGGGTCAATTGTTTTACAATGTATTTTGCCAATATGAAGTTTGCTATGGCCCCTCCAAAATATTTGTAGCAAACTTGCTACATTATGAAACATTCAGTTGAGGCGGTATGTACAACTGCGTATTGGCGCCACAATTTTTTATTTTTTTCGAAAATTTTGGCTATTTTTTAACATAACTGAATATTTGTTTTTTCAGTTGGCCATGTCTTATAAAAGGAGAGGTCATAAGGAAGCACTTTCAGATGCTGAGTTGGCAGAAATTATAGATAACTTGGACAATAGCGAAGATGATTTTGAAGAGTTTTCAGACGATAGTATCGCGGATCCGGATTTTGATCTCGAAGAGGAAATTCCCCATATTACCAAGAGGTCATTGATGAAGAATACCCGGAGGGTGCACAACCATCTACTAATACTGCAAATAGCTCAACAACTGCCAAAGTCGGTAAAAAGGCAACTCCAATCTCGCGGCATAAAAACATTTGCAAATTGATGAAGATGCCCTAAGATTCAAAGGCAATATTGAACTTCCAACAAACGTTATAGATCTGGAGACTCCATTTGACTTTTTCCAGTTCTTTTTTTCCGATAACCTAATAGACAATATCGCCAGTGAAACAAACTTATACAGCGTTCAGAAAAATCCGAATAAACCTGGCAATATTTCTTCAATATTCGAAAATTCTTAGGTGTATGTGTACATATGTCTGTATCAAAACTACCAAGAACTCGCTGCTACTGGCAACCAGACATAGGAATACCCAGTATTCGCAGTGCTTTGAACATAAATGAGTTTGAAGTTTGAAATCCATACTTCATTTCAACGACAACACATTTATGCTTCCAAAAGATGATCCTCAATATGACAATATTCACAAAATCAGACCTCTGATAAGAGAACTCAATAAGCAGTTTGCTGCTATACCAATGGAAAGTAAGCTTTCTATAGATGAACTAACCTAAACAAGGGATCATTTGAAACAGTATAACCCAATGAAGCTTCACAAATGGGGTTTCAAATTGTTCATGCTTTGTGATACATCAGGATATTCCTATGGATTCTACATTTACAATGAAGCTTCCAACTGGTTCACTAAACAATCCGTCTAAACAGAATTCCCAATAACCCCTTACCACCAGACAACATTTTCAAGAAAAAAACACGAGAGAGTGCAGAAGAATATGTAGCCAACATTAACGGGGTTGATTTGAGCATAACGACTTGGAAAGATAACAAAGTAGTTACGCTAATTTCAACTTGTTTCGGCGAATTACCTCATCATGGTGTAAATCGGTTTGACCGAAAAGCAAAGGAGAACATAACAATACCGTCTCCTCGAGTTGTACAAGAATATAACCAGCATATGGAAGGAGTTGACCTGCTAGATAATCACATAGGACGTTACAAAATACCTCTCAGGTCCAAGAAATGGTATTTGAGACTTTTTTCCATCTACTTGATGTTACGATAATAAACGCTCTTTTGTTGTATAAAAGGGCAAAAAGGGCGAAAAAAATGCCCGATGAAATGAACCTTTGGCAATTTAGGATCGAAATTGCAGAAACTCTTTGCCTGTTTGGAACACCTACAACAAAAAAACGTGGAAGGCCTTCCACGAACCAAGTAGAAGATGAAATAGACGCAAAAAGACATAGAATGTTCGGTTAGACGAAACTGCTCATTGGATAAAATATGATCATACACGTCAAAGATGCAAATTGCCCCACTGCAAAGGATTCATCCACTTCACATGTGACAAATATGGTGTACATTTATGTCTTACGAAGGACAGCAACTGTTTTTCAACTTTTCATTTGAATTAGACTTACTGTTTCTCATTTAGATTATTTTCATGTAGTTGCAAATTTGCTACAAAGTGTTTTTTGTGAAAAAATTTATGAAAAAAATGTTTTCAATAGGAAATTAGTTTATTTTCACCAAAAGGGTTAATTTTTTATCGGAACATTTAAAATAATATTTTTTTAGAAACGAAGGGTTAAAAGTAATTTATTGATACCATGTCCAAGATTCAAGTACTGCAGTAGGAATTAATAACTTAGCAATAATGGATAATAAAAATATTGACAACTCATTCCATGGAAATTAAATAGGTACGAAAAGAACGTAATTAGTTGCTTTGAATCAAAATTACACACACAAAGTTATTAAACCATTAAGAAACCGTCAAAAATACAAGTTATAAAACATTAAACTAAAACTAATCCCTAACCAACAAAAAAAACTAACGTCAATCTAATGAATGTTCAATATTAACTCCTCCCACTTCCACGGTTGATTTTTTGCACTTGAAAGAGCAATCCCGTATTATGTCTAATACAATTGCAGTGTAACAAAATTCTGTCTAATAAATCTTGTATTGTTTGCACAGATGTTGCGTACACTTTAGTTTCGATATGATCCCAGAAAAATAAATCCATAGGATTCACGTCTTTTAATCGCGGTGGTTACTGAAAGGGACCTCCCCGACCAATCCATCTACATATTAGGAAACCTTGTGTTCAAATGTTGTACATCTAAATTCAAAATGAAGAGGGGCCTCATCATGCAGGAACCATAAATTCTCACGAGTTTGTAGTGGCACATCATCAAACAGGTTCCAAAATTCGTTTTACAAAAAAAACAAATATTTCGTGCCGAAACATTTGCTATAAATCTTTGCAGGTTCCTTGTTGGCATGCATGCATATTATGAGAATTAGTGACCCATCTCTGGTGAAACCAGATTCCTTCGTGAAAAGAACGCTGTCTGCTTGTTTTTCTCGCAGAAAACACTGCCTATACTCAACTTGTTGTACTATGTACTTTTTGTAGGTGAAGAGCATTAATAAAATGGTGAATATCAGACAAACGGCTTAATTTATCAAATTCCAACAAGAGTCTTATTCACTTGCCATTACGAGTAGTCCGTCTCTGGTTTCACAGTACTGCTGTAGAGAAAGTTGAGCTAATATCGACCACTTAACGTAAATATATTTTAAATGCGTGACAATAAAATAAACAGATATTGATGTGAATACATTGACTGATCTTTAAAGTTACCATATCACTAACGGGAAATATTAAATAATGAATAACTAAATGAAAACTGATTACTCGCAATTACTCCATCATGTAAATTCTTCTGCAGATTCAGTAGAGGTGAAAGCAGCATGAAATCATGATCTACATCGCCACCATTCTTCATTATCTGCCCCGAATTCACCACAAACATAGCATGTTGATGGTGTTTCTTTCTCTATTACTTTAACAACTCCTTTCTTGTTAATTATGGTTTCCTGATTTGCTTTTTGTTTGGCTCCTTAGTTTCTGTATCTTCACAAAGTACGCTTTTCTTCACAGTAGCAGCTGATTTCTGTTGATGTTTTTTATTCCTTTTTCTTCCAATTCTACTTTTATCGGTGTCGAGGTCAAAATTTTATATTTCTGTTTCTTTCTCTTGCTTTGTATCCGTTTAGGTGGTGGATATATTTCTTCCAATGATTTGCTCTTTATTAGTATAGTTTTGTGTTTATCATCTGTAGCCTCATCATCATACACATCTTGCATCTCCTAAGATGATTCGTCAACAGAGTCTGAAGAAATGTCTTTAGAATGTTTTTGCTTCTTTGTTTTTTTCTAATTTACGCTTCTTAATAGAAGTCAAACCATTTGGACTAGCAACGGAACTTGGACTAGCAACGGGACTTCGGCTTGCATCAACTACGAAAACTGGTATTGAGATTTATTAAAACAAAATTATTTTAATTTTTATATCCACCCTAACATTTCTAGGAAACTCAACAATTCTGATTCTACTTGCAGTTTCATGCTTAGGCATAAAATTGTAATAGAACAGTTAGACAGTTATATTCGCTAATTGCCTCAATTTATATGAATATTTGCTTGTAAAAGAGCGTTTACCTGTGACACTTGATTAAACTGTAATATCGAGGATAGAGAGAGTCCATTTTTATTAGTATTTGACTGATTTAACTATCTAATAAATAATTTACCAGCTGCCGCGAAATTTGTGCACGCATGACGGCAAATTTAAAAGTAGTTTACTGAAATGTAGTTCACTTGAAATCGTAGCATTTTCATGATTTTACTGCAATAATTATTAGTTTTCACTTCTTTATCGTTCTATTAAAAACATATATTTTTCATTCTAAAAAGTTGTTAATATTTTATTACACTTTATTACTTACATCAGTGGAATTAATTAAAAATGGAGCAAACAAATTATATTCTCGCTCCTTGAAGCCCCAACTCCAAAGATTTATCTAAATGGTGAAGCACTTCCAGAAGAATAGAAAGCCCATCATTCATGTAAGGAAAAGATAATAGAGACAATTGTGAAAATTATTGCGGAATTGCAGTTCTTTGTACGATATCCCGAAGGAAAATAATTTAAAAATAAACGGTTTCAAAGATTAAAACTAACTCTTAACTAACTTTTATAACTGGGTGGCTTTTTAAAATCCAACAGTTTTTCCACTACTATTATAAACTTTCTATATTCCGTTTTTGATTATGGAGTAGACCTAGGGTAAGAATATTCATTGTCACCCTTGGTATGGAATGAATACTTCTGGTGCCCTCAAAATATCACGGTTCATTTGACAGAATGAGAAAATAGGCATATTCCCTTTTTACACTACACTAGCTGCACTACGCAGAGTGGAAGTAGTGCAAAAAAATCAAAATTCATACAAAAATCCTCTAAATTGAACGTCAAATGACTAACGTGAAAATAACTCAAAAAAATCAAAAGTTCCATCTTTTTTTGGGGTAAATCAATAGCATCGTAGATGGGGTTGAAGTAATAAAATTGAGAAGTAGTATTGCAATATGAAAACCGAAGAACAGACAGGCTTTAGAGTGGGAAGGTCAACTATCGATAACGTATTTTCAATTAACAGTTAATTGACATGAAAATAGCCAGATATCAAGAACTTCACCTGCTTTATGTCGCCCTGAAAAAGGTTACGACAGTGTACCATAAGGAAAATTATGAGAAGTCTTTAAAACAACAAATATTAATTATAAAAGTAGTACAGAAACTTTTACAAGGAGTCTATATCAAAAAATGCTGCTTGAAGCAAGCCTTGAAATGAAGCTAAATGTTTCTTTTGATTGATCTTGTCTTAAGAGGCTGGGTATACACACGAATATGTCATAGGGAACGCCGCTCCCAAACGAAACATACAGAGAAAGATTAAACATAAATCCCATTTAACAATATATAGAAAAAAACCAGATAAGACGGTTCGGACATGTGAAAATGAAGAATGGGCAAAGATAGCAAGAAGAGTATTTGAAATACTGAACAATAAATAAGAGAAATAGAGGAAGACCAAGGAAAATTTGATTGAACGAAATTAACAAAGCGGTCTAAAACAGAGGAAAGGAAATACACGAAGTCCTCCAAATAAATTACCGAAAGAAAAGGAGAGAATTGTGGAAAAAAGACCCTACGTCAAACGCAGCTCAACTTCGCGTCTTACACCCTTAAAGAGTACGAAGGCATAAGTTTTAAGTAAGTAAGTAAATATAAAACCCAAGCATCTTAAGTAATGTCTATGAATTTATTTAAATAGCACAAACTTATTCAATATTTATATAAAAAGTGCATAAAGTGAGAGAAATAGAGAATTTTAAACCTTAAAATGTAGTTATTCATTGTTTTCCTTTCAGGTACAATAGCAACCATCACCTTTTAGTTCGTTTATCTTAAAATGGAGCTCGGCGACTTTTGGAATGTACAAATTTTTAATTACAGATCTGTATATAATATCGAAAATAAATCTATTAGAAACTTTCCTAAAAAAACTAATTTAAATAAACGAAGTTGTTTTCGTTTCAGGCACTATTAATTTCGCTAATGAGTCCAGTCTAGCGAACAAACAAACCACTTGCTCAAATAGTGGTATTTAAATTATTTACTGTAACTGAAAATATTGTATACAATGTTTTAATGAACTGTAACTAATTACTATTTTTTTGAAAGCAATCATATTTAAAATATATATTTGTTTGTTTATCGAGTATGAAACACCAACAAACAACTTAACCTGAGGACGAGAAAACTCTAGAAATAAATAAGAATATTATGTTATTGTAAACAAGATAAGAAATGCAGAGTTAGCATATATTTTAATATATATAGGAATGTTGTTCAAAATATTAAGTTAATTATTAAGATAGTAGTAGCAATTATTACAAAGATATCGTAATTTTCATTATATTGTAAAAATAGTTTACGATGTTAAAAATTTATAATTGGCGCAGTCAGTAGGATTCGTGCGGTCGTGAAAAACTTTGTCGAATCGTTCGAATAAAGAACTTACGATTTAGTGTTTCAGCATCGAACGCGGATTCCGGAAGAATGTACTATCGAAGAAAGAAGAAACCGGAGCCCTTCAAATGCAAAGTGCCAAATTTCCTTTTTTACCTTTCTATACCTTTTTTTCAAAGAGTAGGAGAGATATTTTATACAGTTTTAAATATACTTACAGCCAATTTATTTTATGAACGGATTGGAAAATTTATCGGAAACATTTAATAAACTAAATATATAAATAATAATTCTAATAATAATTTTGGGAAATCATTTTCAACTGAAAATATAAACAAAATGGCTACTGCTACTACAAAAACCCTAAATTGGGAGTTATTTAAATTAAGATTGGAAAATATTAAACCATATGACGGTGACAGTAACACGTTAAATAAATTTATAACTAAATGTGAAAAATTAATAGAAACGAATATAATGATATAGTAATAAATAACCATGTATTGGATTGTATACAAGAAAAACTGGTCGGATAAGCTGAAGCCATGGTAGGAACCGATTGGAACTAAATACATTGCCAAAGATCAAGGAAGCCTTGAAATAGTGTTTTTCAAATCGGAAAGATCTGGACTGCATCTTGCAGGAATTAACACGAACAATTCCTTTTAAAATTGAAAATTTAATTGACTTCGGGGCTAGGCATCAATTATTAGAAAGTAAGACTATACAGAGAATTAGTAACAACTTTAGTCTTACTGAAATAATAAAATATGCCACGTGAATCATTGTGATAAGACGGCACTGAACACCTTTATTGCAGGATGTACCAGAGTCCTCAAAAATAACATACATCTGAAAAAGCCCAACTCTTTAGGAGACGCGACGGCCTATGTTGAAGAATGTGAGAGAGAAAAATTTCAGTAGCTATAGGTCACCAAATAATAATTCATATTACTATAATAATAATCACAATCAGAACTTTAGTTATCCAAATTATCTTAAAAATAATTATAACCAATATAACACTAATTTTCAACAACGACCAAACTTTCCAAGCCAACCAATTGATATAAAGCCACAACCACAACAACCTCGACATTATCCGACTAATGCACAAGTATTTAGTCCAACACGAAATGTTTTAACTCACCAAATATCTGTACACAGGTTATCTAGGCCGGAACACATGTCGACAACGTCAAGAAGCTTTACAGATTCTCCAAAAAGAAATAATAATAATAATAATACTGGATTCCGAAATACTAATAATCATTACTTTACAAATAATAATCAAAGGCCAAACTTCATATCTGAAGAACTATGTAATAATAATTGTGATGAAATGGAAGAAACAGATGAATTGGCAGATGATTATGAAAATTTCGGTACAGAAGCAAATAATGATAAAGAACAAAATCAAAATTTTCGGCAAAACTCCTCAGAAAAGAATTTCAACGTAGTAGAAATAAATATTGCTCCAAATAACCCGCTACCATACTTTGAAATAAAAAACCAAAAATTAAAACTTTCAGTAGATACTGGTAGCACAAAATCTCTATTACGACCTGTAATAGCCGAGAAATATTATGCACAATGTATATATCACTCAAATAATGATATTAAAACCGCATTCAATAGCAATAAAATAAGAATTCAGGATGAAATTCCGGCGTTTAAAGAATTTAATTATAATGGCTGTATTAATTTCATATTATATGATTCTCACGAATTTTTTGATGGTATTATAGGAGTCGAAGATATGATTAAAATGAAGTTGAATATTGATTTGATTAATAAACAGTTAACTAATGAATATGTTTCTATTCCTATGAAATTTAGGTTACCAACAGATATTAAATTTAAATTTACTATTGGTCCAGCGGAAAAACTATTAAAATCCTTATTTGTTGATGTATTAAACGGAGAAAATTTAATAAATAAAACACATTTAGGTAAATCTAATCCTGCAATAAATTCTTTATCAGGTATAAAACCAAATTGTGATTTTAATGCAAATGAAATAGATTGAAAATGATATTAATAAAATTTATATATCTGATATTAAATGAAATCACGAAATAAAAGTATTGTTTTGAATGACACTGATATAAAAATGGAAGGAAATACAAGAGAAATGGATAAGGAGATAATGAAAGCAAATGAAAATATTACAGGTTCTTAAAGAAAGGGTATACCAAGCAACTGAAAATGATACGGAAAATGAAAACTTTAACAAGGAGATAGAAGAAAATAATCAAATTGTAAATAATGAAATTGATGAATAGAACAAGAATATAAATGAAGCCCCATACACAAATAAATGAAACTATCAATAGGAAAATTGAAGAAAGGAACGAGGTAATAAACGAATATATAAAGAAGAATAGAATTAAGAAAATTCTTGATAGAAATAAGAAAATAGAAGAAGGTAACAAGGAAATAAGTGGAAACATAAAACGGAATAGAAATAAGAAAATTGTGGACAGAAATAGGATGATAGAAGAAATAAGAGCACACAATAGGTATGAAGGAAGCAATGAAAAAGTAAACAAGAAGATTCAAAATCGTATAGATGAAATAAGAGGATAATTCAACATTCAAGGATTGCAAGATTTCATTAGAAAAAATTGGGAACACTTTGCATTAAGGTGGTTCTCAATACAAGAAGTAATTAAATGGTTTGAAATATATGGAAAACGTATGTACATATGTAATTAGAATAGATATTAAGAATTAATATCATAATAACAATAATGAGAATGTGAATAATTATTATTTAGTTATAACAGTAGAACCAGACATTAAAAACAATAAGATAATTATATTCAGAAATAAATATAATAATAATTTTCAAAGAAATAATATGAAAAAATTCGAGATAAAAACGCTCAAGTTGAAAAAACATTATTAATAAGAGAAATGAAAACAGAATGGATCCACCATGTTATTCAAACCAAGAAATAGTACATATACAAACGAAATTCCGGGATAAAAAATTATTAAAATTCAAGACAAAAGAAATTACTAAAGACTCAGGCATAATTTTAGAAACTGATAAAGGAAATTATCACAAAAATATAATTGGAAAACCTAAAATTAATTCTAACAAATTGTTACAGCAAAATGAAACTGATGAGAATGGTAGTCCCGTTCCTGATTTTTCATACCAAATGTAGAACCGAAGATATACAAGTTACTAAATTGAATAACTTAATATTACCGATTAATCTAGGGTTACATAAGCTTATTTATACTAAACATACTTTCATATATTATATAAATTCAAAAGAAGTTATTAAGCAAATAGAAACTGTTAAACAATATTTTTATAAGTTAAGAAATAGTTTAGTAGATGTTAATGCGACAAACCTTATTTCATACCATAATTTAGCCGAGCAAATGATGGAAGAACGAGAGTTTAATCAATACATTGGATAGAAAATCAGAAAACATTCACCTTCATATTAGCACAAAAAGAGGATTAACAAACGCTGTTGGAAAAATTGATAAAAAGGCTTTTTGGTACTCTTGACTTCTATGATGAAGAGAGATATGATAACTTCCGATCAATATTAAGAAATTTTTAGAAATTAATGATCCATCAATCAATTATTCGAATTCCAGAAGACTGCAAGATTCAAGTTGGAGAAGACCAATATCCAAATTAGAAAAGGAAAATCAATAATGTTGCCGAAATTAGATTCAAAATTTTTAGGTCAAACATATAATTCGCCAGACTTAACTAAAAAAGATTTTGAAGGATTATATGAAATCAACAAAATTGCGAAAAATATAAAACCTATTCAAGAAATAAAAATACCATAACAGCACACAATAATTGGATTATTCTCAATAATTATTATTATTTGTATAAGAATTATAATATTTTAGTTCGTATGAAAATTCCGAAGAAGCTAAAGAAGAAGAAGAAAGACAGAAGATATTGAATTGGAAGAAACAACTCCATTATTTTTCGATCTTAGGACGAGAAAATTCTAGAAATAAATAAGAATATTATGTTACTGTAAATAAGATAAGAAATGCAGAATTAGCATATATTTTAGTATAAACAGGAATGTGGTTCAAAATAGAGTTGTTGTTGGTTTGTTAAGGTTGGTTAGTCATATTAAATTGTTAATAGTATATTGTATAATTAGTGGGAAAAGCATAATATTCCTAAACGACTGTGATAATTACCAGACGAGTGGCGTAGCGACGAGTCTGGTAACACAGGAGTTTGGGAATATGCATTTCCCACGAATTATACATACTATTTTTTCTTCGATCGTTGATTTACATTTAAAAAATTAATTAAAAAATATTTAATTCAAGATGTAATCAAGTAAGTTTAGATAGGTTTCTCTATGTTCATATTGAAATATAGAAGTGGTAATCATGGAAATTACTTTGTTATGACAAAAATAAAATAATTTTCAAGCCGGTTTTGTTTGACTCGTATTTTATAAGGAATTAAAAAATAATTAGTAAACATGAACACTGATAGTGATTATTTGTTTCCTTGTACGCCTCCTGAACTAGTAGAATTAATTTGTGTTCAAGAATATCGTTATAAATTGGATGTTTCTTTTAATTCTTTTATAACAACTTTATCAATACCTATAAAAATTAAAACCATACTTTGTTTCATTTTATTGTAATAATCCATTTGTAACATTACCGCACGCTACAGCAGTGCGGTAAGGATATTACCGCACTGTTATTTTCTAATTGCTTAGCAACTGCCCACTATTCTGGAATGTTGAGCTTTGCGCATAGAAAACAGGTCAAAATAGTGTCACTTTTCCCACGATCGGAGAAAAATACATTTTCAAATAATTATTTCAAAAGTATTGAAATTTTGATTATATTGTAAAAATAAAGTTTTATAAATAGTTTTCGTTGTTAAAAAGTTATAATTTTTATTAGTATCAAATAATATTCTATTGAAAATATCTGTATTTACTTGAATAATATATACATATATTACAGGATTTTGTTACTTAATTGAATTAATTTATTAATTACCTAACAAACACTCTGAAATTATATTTTTTTTCTTCCTGAATATACAGTAGGTATAGGTCAGGCATTATAAAAATGGATGGACATCATTAATGACGTATACGAGGAATTTTCGGAATCCTTCAATACACTTCAAAACACACATTTTAGAGTTCCATGCTAATTTTTCCAAAAGGAAGGCTACTTTACTTTACTTAGCAGAAACATAAACTAAACTACATATCCACATGTGAACCAACCTACTAGCCGTCTCACCAGAGCAGACTACTAGACCTGATCGACTTTTGTATTGTCAAAGGGATACCAACGAGCGAATGCAGAGCAGCATCTAGCCTAGAATTGTCATTAAGATCATTCACCAGTCATTATATTTATAAGTTCTACAATCCAACAAATAAGTTAAACTCCAACCTTATGTAATAGGCATACCAACTGGATCAGATTTCCTGAAATAATGCAAAATTTCCACTGACATTGCTGATGCCATAGAACACCATACCACAACCATCCAAATTGTAGCATGGGAAGCCACACCCAAATCTTCGAAGCAAAATAAGTCTACCTTATTACCAACATACGTCAAAGAAAACCGGAAATTAAGAACAAATTGGCAAATTACAACGTCACCAGAAGCCAAAAGAAAACTTAGTGCATCTATTCGTGAAATAAAACTTCGAAATTTCTGACTAACCACGTTGGTGACCACCAGCATTTCAACATCACCTGATTGACGACCCACAAATTAACATTTCCTAGCTACTGGAATGTATCAGCTTGAGCTTCCTTTAATATATTTTAAACTATCACAGATTTCGCAGGCCATCAAACTGTTGGATTTTAAAAAGCCACCTACTTATAAAAGTTAGTTAAATGCGGGAAAGTAGTTTTAATCTTTAAATCCGTTTATTTTCCTCTTTATTTGTGGTTATAAAAACTAAACTGATCTATCAGAACAATCTTGACGAATAATATTATATTTTTATATTTACCACGAGGTTTTGGCCACTATGTATCTCGAAAACTATTCGAACTACAATATTGAAATTTGGCAGTTATAAACCGTAGGTAGTATTACACATTTCAAGCAAGCAGTTACTTTGCTGCAGCGTCACGTTTCGGGTCACGTGGAATCATTTTTAGAAAAGTTAATGAGACAACCTGTATATTTTTCCACTGCTGTAAAGGTCCCTCTTATACTAATTCGGCGATACCTATTTTTTTGTGCTAGGTACTTATAGTCTGTTTCTTATTGTCTGACAGCACGCGAAAAGGTCACAGATGCTAGTCAGGTACTAAACCATAGGCGTCACCGTTCATCTAAGGAATTTATTTACTATTTATTTGTATACCCTACCCGATCTGATATATAAAGGTAATATAAATGTAAATTCGGTTAGTTAAAACAACTAACTGACCTTCATACATTTGTAGAGTACATACAGTTAAAACAGTAAATTATTTTTGAAATAATCTTGTAACGCAACTATTCTGATTGAATATTTCATTAATTATCTTGAGAATTTGAAGCAGGTCAATTCTTGGGAGACAGATTAACAAACCATTTATCAATTCATTCTCCAGATAATTACTTTCTGATTTTCGAAATGTTGATAATAACAATTCCAAGAAACATTACAATAGGGTCCTATTAGGGATTGTCTCAATGACTACTTAGAAATTTTGCAGGTATATACGGTGAAACTTGGTCTCGCCCAAATTTGTATAATTTGTTTCGCTTAGAGTCGCTTATGTTCCATAAGTGTTAACTGTGTTGTGAAAAATGTCTTCAAGTTTTACCCCAGTAAAGTATAAGAGCGTGATTAGCTTACAAACTAAGACTGTAGTGTTAAATGTGCATGATGCTGTTGTACATCAAATGCCGGCTGCTACTGTTAGAAATATAGTTTCGACATGTTCCAATATGACAGGAGTTAGTGAATCTACTATTTACAGGCTTCTAAGAGAGAGGAAAAATGGAAATATATCTCCACCTAAAAAGTCAACTGGAAGAAAACCATTTGACCTTGATGAACATATGCAAAATACAATAAGACGAAAAGTACATGAATTATATTTTAAAAAAGAGATCCCAACCCTTGACATAATTCTAAGAATGGTGAAGAAGGACGAGATTTGCCTGACATAGGGAGAAAAACTTTGTGGACAATATTACACAAATTAAATTTTACTTGGGAGAAGAAAAGTCGCAAATCAGTGCTAATCGACAACGAAGAAATAATATGTTGGAGACGCCAGTATTTACAAGATATCCGAAAATACAGACAGGAGGGAAGGCAAATCTATTATCTAGATGAGACATGGCTCAATGAAGGACATTCAGTAAAAAAAATATGGCAGGACAAAAGTATTCAAACCAGTCGTCAAGCTTTCATAGAAGGTTTATCTACTGGACTGAAAACTCCTACCGGTAAAGGTCGCCGACTAATAATAACGCATATTGGATGCAATCAAGGGTTCGTTGAATGTGGTTTACTGGAGTTTCAGTCCAACATCAACCAAAGACTATCATGAAGAAATGACTGCAGATGTTTTTGAAGAGTATTTTACACAAATGGTCGAATTAATTCCAAATAATGCTGTAATCGTTATGGACAATGACACTTATCCTTCGCGATTAACAGAAAATCTTCCATCTACCTCTTGGAGAAAAGCTGATATTAGAAACTGGTTAATCGTAAAAGATATACCATTTGAAGATGATATGTTGGAAAAAGAACTTTTAAAGGTTGCTTCAGATCACAAGCTACAATTTAAAAATAGCCAAGAATCGCGGGATAACAGTGCTTCGTTTGCCGCCATACCATTGTGAATTAAATGCGATAGAGTTAATATGGGCCCAAATGAAAGGTTATGTAGCTAGACATAATAAAACATTTAAAATGAAATATGTTCGTGAACTCATGAAGTACTGATTGACAACATTAACTGAAGAGAACTGAAGAGATGTTGTGAATCATGTAATTAAAGAGGAAGAGAAAATGTGGGTTTTAGATAACCTCATAGAACAAACTATAGAACCGATAGTGATCTCTCTCGACGAGTCTTCGGATGATTCTTGTATGGCCAGCGAAGAGGATGATACTATAGATTGAATTTTGTATTTCCTATAAATGGTATGTTTACTTTACTTAATATACATTAATTCATTGTCAATAAATTTGAATTATGAAAATTAAACTATATTTTCTTTAATTAATTTAGTTTAATAAAAATGAAAATGTAACTTGTTAATAGGCCTAAACGAATGAATTTTATTTCAACTGTAATGTTGACCGAATCTAATTAAATAAGCAAAATGAACTAATATCGTAATCTCCGCCACTGCCGCACTGTTCATCGTTTAGCTGGCATTGTTCAGTTTTATTACTATATTGTATTTTGAGCTGAAACAGGGATGTACAGATAAACCAATACAGACACCTACTTGTGTTGCATTAGAATTTTAGTATTTACTTGTAAAATTCTTAGGATCACTCTGTAAGAGATCATTTTCGATTTGAATATTTAATGAGGCTACTGTGCTGTCAGACATTGAGAAATAGACTATAGAAACGACAAGCAAATTTTTATAGTATTTTTTATTTGAAAAACAAAGAGAGCTGAGAAACAAAAAACATATTCTAGAAATTTACTTAGAAGATTTGAATGCTTCATTAATGAAGGTGGACTTCAATTTGAGCATCAACTGTAGTAAAAGTGTTATTGTTTTCCAATTCTTTTTGCTTTTCAGCTCTCTCTATTGTTCAAATAAAAAACTTTATAATCATTTGTTTGTCGTAACACAAAAAAATAAGTATCGCCGAATTAGTATAAGAGAGACCTTTACAGCAGTGGAACAATATACAGGGTGTGTCATTTACTTTTCTAAAAATGATACCACGTGACTCGAAACGTGACATTGGAGCAAAGTAGCTGATTGCTTAAAATGTGTAATACTACCTACGGTTTATAACTACCAAATTTCAATATTGTAGTTCAAATAGTTTTGGAGATATATACTGTCCAAAACCTCGTGTATAAAAGATTAGTAACATATTTCCGAAAACTATATTTTCAACCCCGGTATCTTTTACACCCCTATAGATAACCCCATGCAACCACCATGGTAATAGAGGAGAACGCTGGAGCTATTACCACCCTAATAGTTTTCGTTAAAAACTGAACTCCGAAAAAAATTTAAGGTGTGATTGTGTGATGAAAGTTAAGGTGTGTATTTAGTACACATTTTTTTGAAAAATTCTCTCCGGAAAAGTTACACCCCTCCGAAAATTAAAAAAAAATGGTTTTTGTTATTTATTTTCCCTGTATATTGAATTAAAAACAAGAAAATTGGTGAATATTACGAAATTACTTCACTATCCCGGTATCAGTATTTTGTTTTTATAGATATCATTGCAAAACAGAGACCATTAGACCTTAAGGAAAAATATGCTCGCGTTAGCTCATCTTTTTGAAAATACATTGTATTTATTGTTTCCTCGTAAATGCTTACGTTTTCGGAAAAACTCAAAGAGATAAAAAGGTAGTAAATGAATTGGGTTTTTCAGCCATGTTTTTTTGAAAGAACAATATTTATCCAAAAGAAAGTTGTAAGAAAAAATATCAAAGAAATGTATTTATTTGATTCCTACTTTTTCTACTAAGGCAAAGGGAAAGTAAAAAGAATAAAACTATTTAAAATACAATGTAGGTATAAAAATTTCGTACCGAATCTCCGGCTAGCTTGAATTATTCTCCGTAAATTTTTCAAGCTCTTGGAAGATTATAAGTGTAAATTTTTGAATGTGGTTACAAAATTTTAATATTTTTCTAAATAACTTAAAAATTTTTGCTTGGAATTTTTAGTTATAAAAAGAATTTCAAAAAATCTCAAATATTGGGAAACTCCTGAACATTTCCAATGAATATGATAACATTTTGCTAGAAATGTAATAAACTATAATTAACACAGGAAATCTAATAATTTCCACGAAAACTAATAAAAAAATATGTGCGTGAAAATAATTTTTTAATTGTTGACACAAATCTCAATTATTCGGAAATCCTTGAATATTTTTAATAATTAACAGAGAAAATCCAATAATTTTTAAGAAAAACTAATAAAAAACGTATGCATTAAAATAATTTATTACATATTTGAGAAAAATCTCTATTATTCGGGAATCCCTGAATATTTTCAATGAATAGGATCACATTTTGATAAAAATTGAATATATAATAATTAATAGAGAAAATCCAATAATTTTCACGAAAATTTAATAAAAAAATGTGTGCGTGAAAACATTTTTTACATGTTTACCAAAAATCTCAATTATTCGGATATACCTGAATAGTTTCAATGAATAGGATCACATTTTTATAGAAATTGAATAACTAAAAATAGATAAAATCCATTGATTTTCACGAAAAACTAATAAAAAAACGTATGCGTGGAAATATTTTTACATGTTTAACAAAAATCTTTCTTATTCGGAAATACCCGAATATTTCAATGAATAGGATCAAATTTTGATAGAAATGTGCGCCTGTATATAATTTAGTAAAAATATGAATTTGTTGACTGGAACTAGTTGAGCACAATTGTGGTTATTTTATTGATAGTTTCGATATTAAAAGTTCTTTCTTGCTAAAAATCGAATCAACCCCTCGAAGTAACACCGTTTACTATTTTTCATTGGGGTGGTACCGTTGATAAAGTTTGTAATTGACAACAAATAATATATTTTATTAAAATTTTGTGATTGTAACACTTATCGAATCGTATTTTATTTTCAAGCTGCGCTAAAAACGTTTTCAATAAATTCAAAAATAACTAATTTTCAGTACTTACCGGTGGTGGTTCAGAAGCGGAGTACTCAGATGGCGTATACTCAGGCTTAATATTCACCGTAGCCATAGATTCTGGTTGTGGTTCCTTCTCCATAACGAACAACTTTTCCGTAACACTCGGTATAGATTTAAAAAAAATGAAAGTAAGAGGTGCGCAAAGTAGATAAGTAGTCCTCAGGTGTTTTTCACCGGCCGCTGTGACTGACTGGTAAGTAATGTGTTGGAGAGGTATCCTTGTAGTTGGTCCCCTACCATTCGAACGTGACGACACTGTCGAAGGCGAAAGAATGGAGGAGCTTTTGAGGAGGAATAATTTTAGAATTTTATTACATTAAGAACGGATGAGAATTATTAACGATTGTTAGTTTTATTGTTAATAATTTTCAAGATATCATACACATCAATTACTAAAATTGTTCTAACGTGTTTATTTTATAATGAGAAAAATAACCAAAAGTTAGTTAAATCGTGGCTACTGAACAGAAATTATTAAAAATTTACTGTTTCTACCCGTACTCTGTGGAATCAACTCATATTACTTTTTTAAATGAAACTAAATGTTTCTAGATAATTCCACGATAAATTGAAAAAATGGTAAAAATTCTAAAAAAATTGACAATTGTATCAATATTGCTATCATCGTTAGATTGACAGAAGTTACATTTCATGATAATTGCATTGGAGCTGTAGATGGAAAACATATCACTTTTCAAAAACCCGAGCATTCTGGTTCCTACTATCATAACTATAAAGGAACATACAGCATAGTACTTATGGGTATAGCCAATGCAAATTATGAATTCATTATGGTTGATGTCGGTACAAATGGCAGATGGATGGGTAATTAAAAACACAAAATTTTGGCATTGCTTTGAGAATAATCAGTTGCAGATTCCAGAGCTAGAGGAATTGCCAAAGACTAATAAAAAAATGCCTTTTGTGTTTGTAAGCGATGAAGCTTTCCAACTACTTCCAAATTTTATGAAACATTACAATAAACAAGTGTTGAATGCTAACAGAAGGATCTTCAATTATATATTATCTTGTGCTCGACGAATAATTGAAAATGTATTTGGCATTCTTGTAAGTCGCTTTAAGATTTTCCAAAAACTTATTAAATTAACTCCAAGAAAAGCAAAAATTGTAGTAATGGCGTGTTGATATCTACACAATTTACTTCTGAAACAAAAAAATTACGTTCGACATGGAGAAATAGATGTGGAAGATTATATTACAAGGGCTGTTACTCCAGGTACTTGGAGAAATGAGCCAATGTTTTAGGTATTGAACATACTCGAGCTGGAAATAGTGCTAATCTAGCAAAACAAGGACGAGATAATTTTTGTGAATATTGTAACACAACGGGTGCTGTTTTATGGCAAAACAAATGTTTAGAGTAATTTTATATGTTGTACGTGTAAAAAATACAATACAATAATTAGGGGAGAGTGGTCGAATATCAACCGCTGTCCAATATCGATCACACACCCCTACCCAATTCTTGAAGCTTTTCAACTTCTTAATAGAGCGAGACCGCATGCGCTGGGATGGTATTTACTATGTATACAGTCACCTACGCACTTAGTCGATGTTTGACCGTAGTGAATGCTTGATGTTAAATTTTGCCTTATTCCTTATAATATTTGTGACACCGATACGAAAGTAAGTAATGATTTAATTTGATTGTAGCTTTGATTTTTGTGCAGTAAGGTAATTAGATATGTATGTGCTTATTATGTGTGATGAATTATCGTTACATTTTCACAGATTTTTTTTGTAATTCATCTTTTTTGTCTACCACGTGCAGTCGGCTAATGTCAACCGGGGTGATCGATATTTTCCTACTGTGATCGATATTGTACCAATGGCGTTTATTCTTTTACAGATGCCTCGTCAAAAGTATACACGCAAAACTTCTCGCGCTTCGTGGTCTGAAAAGGATATGGAACGTGCGCTTAAGACAATACATGACAAAGTTGCTTCCATACGAAAAACTGCACAAATGTTCAATATTCCATATGGAACATTACAAGACCGTTTAAAAGGTCGCTTCGCTACAAAAAAGTACAAAATGGGCAGAAAATCTGTTTTTACTGTTCAGCAAGAAGAAGATCTCGCAAAACATGTTATAAACCTCTCTCGCCTTTTTTATGGACTAACATCTTCGTCCATAAGAAAACTTGCATTTGAATTTGCACAAACCAATAAAATAAAAAACACTTTTAATAAAGAGAAAGCAATGTGTGGAAAAGATTGGTTCTACGCATTTATGCGGCGCAACCCGACATTGAGCTGCTGTAAACCGGAAGCCACAAGTCTGAGCCGTGTGTTGGCATTCAATAAAGATGAAGTTACGATATTTTATGATAATTTAGATAAGCTCTACTCTGAACACACTTTTGAAGCTCATCGCATCTTCAATGTAGACGAAACAGGGATTAGTAACGTTCACGTGCCAAGCCGCATTATTGCCCAGAAAGGTCAAAAACAGGTAGGAGCTGTCACAAGTGGTGAGAGGGGCCAACTTGTAACTGTTGTTGTAGCGATGAGTGCTGCAGGTTCGTTTGTTCCACCGATGTTTATTTTCAAACGAAAGAGAATGAAAGAAGCTCTAGAAAGAAACGGGCCAACTGGTGCTGTATATAGGTGCTCTAAGTCTGGATGGATTACTGAGGAGATTTTTAAAGACTGGATTCAACATTTTGCAAAATTTACAAAAGCTAGTAAAGATGATCCGGTCCTGTTATTAATGGATAACCACTCCACTCATTCAACTTTAAGGTCATATCATTATTGCAGAGATAATGGCATTAAAGTTGTTTCAGTTCCGCCCCACACTTCACACCGGTTGCAACCGCTCGATGTTGGTTTTTTCGGACCATTAAAGAGTGCATACAATCAAGAATGCGATAGATATATCAAAGCAAGAAAACACGAGAAGATTCTGCAAACGGATATTGCGGAGTTATTTAAAACTGCTTTTAATAAAGTGGCAGCTGTAGAAAAAGGGGTCAAGGCTTTCGAAACTACTGGCATTTATCCATTTAACCGATCTGTATTCAGTGATGAAGAGTTCAGTACCTTACTAGTCGATCCAGCGCCAAATGCTGAGCAGAATCAAGAACCGATAATTGCTGAAACAAATGCAATAACACGATTAGAAAAAACACTGCATCCTGTACCTGGACCATCTAAGATAAAACAACACGATCCACCTTCCATGAAAAGAGCACTTCCTATATCACCTACCTCCACAGTTCAACAACCATCTCCATTAAAAGCTCCGTCGCCTATCCCTGGACCATCTAAGACAAAACGTCACCGTACACCTTCCTTTGGTAGTGAATCTTCAGAATTAGAGCTTGAAGAAATTGTAGACGAAGAAATTGTAGACGATGAATTGACCGACGATGATGATCCGACACTTCAGCTACCCGTGGAAAATAGAAGCTTTGCAGAACTTCTACCCTTGCCAACAGTAACAACTAGAACCAAATCGCGAAAAACCAAGCATTCCCAGATACTGACCTCAACGCCATTAAAAGAGGAATTGGAAAATAAAGAAGAGAAAAAGCAACAAAAACTGAAGAAGTTAGAAAAACAAAAATATATTAAACAGGAGAAGCTGAAAAAAGCTTCACGACGTATAGTTCCCGAAAAGAAAGATAATTCTACAAATGCCGACATATGTTCTGTTTGTCAAGAGTTTGGAAAATCAAATGAAGTATGGTGGAGATGCCGTTCATGTGCCGTGTGGACGCATGCAGATTGCACAATCATTGAAAATGCTAAAGATTATGTTTGTAGTAAATGTTAAAAAGTTTGTTGTAACCTTACTTTTTGAATAAACTAAATTTAAAAAATTTGGTTGATATTACCCGATATGGTTGACATTACCCGACTTTATGGTTGATTTTATCCGACTGGTCGATATTATCCAGAAAAGTAC
Source organism: Galeruca laticollis (assembly GCA_963921935.1). Classification (NCBI taxonomy): domain Eukaryota; kingdom Metazoa; phylum Arthropoda; class Insecta; order Coleoptera; family Chrysomelidae; genus Galeruca; species Galeruca laticollis. The sequence goes on along the minus strand of OY998178.1, from coordinate 107,063,322 downwards.
CGGTATGAGTTTTGTACATTAGAAAAGAACAAACATTATTTATTCCATTATCTTTTTCTGCCATAACGTTACTTATAGTTTTTGAGGTAATTTCATATACAAAGCGTCTTTATACATATATTACATATACAGTTATGAACAATTTTGCTTAAGTGGTCGATATTCGACCACTCTCCCCTACCTACTATTATTTACCTGTTGTTCTATTATTGTGCTAATTCCTGATTCTCCCTCCATTTGATCTTGCAGAAATTCTAGTTCTTTGTAGTAGCATAATGATGGTACATACAGATCATCTGTACCAGAACCAGAAAGCATAGACGTTTTCACTTTGTTGTTTTCGCGCTTGAAACTCGTACGCAGAATATAAATGTTTTTCTTAACGTCTTCCTCCGTAATGTTGCGGCGACACATCTTCAGTAAATTTGTCATTTTTTTATTGCTGTGCTTCTCTTGTTCTTGTCCATATAATCTTTTGATTTTATTTTCCATAACATCGGCATATCACGATAAACAGATATGAAATGCAACGTAAATTCTGTATCCGTAATATTGTCATTTAGCTTATCGCCACAGGGTGTAGCGTCCTCCATGATGCCAACACAACGAGTGAGCTCTTGTTTGACAATCACCGCTGTTCACGTTCAAACCTGTTTGTTACACTCGACATCAATCCAGATTTTCATCAAACGCGACAAACACGTAGATTATTTGACAAACGCCTGAAACACAGCAGTACACTATCAATTAATTTGACAAACACGTAAAATTTTACAAACAATTTGATCGTTTACAGGGCACTTAACGTGAAAGGTACCATTCGTTTGCTTGAGCTACTGTCTGAAAGGTACCGTACGTCCAAACCACCGTACGTCGAAATTCATAGTTTGTGAAAGGAGCGTAACTGGATATTTTTCAGTGTGTGTCACAGATTAACCGTATTGAGTTTCACCTCAATAGAGCGAGTACAAAGGGGCGTATATATCCAAATAAACTACATTTTTTGTTATTTTTGGAGAAATTTCGGTTTGTTAGCACGATCAGTCTCCGAATTGTATATAAGTGACAATTTTATGATAGGGTATTGTTAAGGGTGTCTCACAGATGCGGAAAAGTTAGTTTTTATCTTTGAAACCGTGTATTTTATTTTTATTTGCAGGATTAATGAAATAAGATTGAATATTATTGAAATTTTTAAAATTACATCCTAGCTCATTAAACATAGAAAAATGAGCTGAAGGTAGATCACAGGTAACAGATTTCACCTCAATTCCAACATTTTCTAACCGAAAAAGAGCCTTTTCAACACTATTCAAACTTTTTATTAAAAAATAACCAATTGGAACTTTGCAATATGGTTTTACAGATGTCACCAACAAAACTGGAGCCTCTGAACCATGTTCAGCACCAGAATCATCTTCTACGCCTATATTGTCATAATTCCAAGTATTGGATTTGTTTTTTATGCACATTTGATCTAAGGAGAGTGCACCTAGGATCCTTTTGTTTCATTTTTCAGCTCCCAATGCTTTGCATTTTAAAGCATTGAAAGATCCACTTGTAACTCCAGGCTCACAATTTAAGTCTGAAAGTGGGAAATCAGTGTTTTCAATGAAGATAATGAGTACATTTACCTGAGGTTCATTTTCTGAAAGTAGTTGGAGAGGAAGCGACAATTTGAAACATATTTATAGGCTTTTGAACTATAATTTTAATTCTATTGGTATTTTGCCTTTTGTTGTAAAACCGGCTCTAGCTGAAGACAATAACATTTTCGTTATGGCTAAGGTAATTGCATTTGTGTCCATTTATAATTGTTCTAGAGCATTTGCAGTAAGGAAGGAAATTATAAAAAACATGATAGACGCTTTGAATTCTGTTGTGATAATAATAATAATAATAATATAATAATATATGTTTATTCACTATAAATTACAAAGTATAACAAATGTAGATCAAAAATCGTAAATAAACACAATGCCCCACAGAAGCTGTAAAAAACAGCTTGTAAGTGGTATCTAAATTAAGTACAGCGACAAAATTAGTTACACTTACAACAATAGTAAACTTAGCAACAATAATGATAGTAGTAATATCACAAATAATACATAGCACAATCAGAATATCTCAACAAAATATGAATTTAAAAAAAATATAATATGAAAAATTGAAGGAATAAAGAAAATGAACCTGTACAACTACAGAAAAAAACCTGTAGTATATTAAACTATTTAAGTTATTGAACACCGAAAACTCCAACCTTCAGCCAATGCAACTATGTGTAGGTGTACATAGATACTTCTCACGTTACGATTTTTATATCGCAGAATTCTCTTTTCTGCTCTAAAATGACGAGTTTTAGTTTCTTTTTAAATAATCGAATATTTTGGATGCTTTTAATATAATCTGGAATACGGTTGTAAATCTTAACGGAATAGAAAGAATATGTTTTCTGACAACTAGTTTTTATCATCCTAGGGACTGTATGGAAATGTCTATTCCGAGTATTGTAATTATGGATTGGTAAGTTGTATGTATTCTTTGATCTATGATATTCCACTGAAACGCATAAAAAGTATAGTTGTTTCAGATCCAATATTCTGCTTTCAGAATACAAAAGATCTGAAGAATAAAGGTTCGGTTTAGACATTATGATTTTTAGAAATCTCCTCTGGATTATATTTAACGGTTGCAGGTGAGTTTCCAACGCACTTCCCCAAACCTGAATTCCATATCGAAGATGGCTTTCTACCAATCCAAAATATAAATTGCGGAGATGTTGGCTAGAAATATACTTTTTCAAGTGCCTAAATTTATGCAAAATAAACTGTAATTTTTTTATTATATATTTAATATGACAATCCCATTTTAAATTTGTATCCAATATAGCCCCCAACTATTTTATTTTGTTTCTTGGTTCAATAAATAAATCCTGATCAAACTGTGATATTTTCAGTGGATAAAATCGGTTTTTAGATGAGTTGGAGCTAAGAATAGGTAAGTAAAAAGTTTTTTCAAAATTTATGGTTAATAGTTTACTATCAAACTGTGTGTTTACTGTCCTCATAAACAATTGCAGTATCATCCGCGTAGCCAATTATATGACCAGCGCTATTTAAATAAAATAGATCATTCATGTAGAGATTGAATAACACAGGGCCTAATATAGTACCCTGTGGTACTCCGTATGTTATATCGCGTTCTTCACTAATAAATCCATTGATTTTGACGGCCTGTTGTCGATGTGAGAGATAACTCCTGAATAGCTTCAAACAAGTATCCCGTATCCCGTAGTTCTCCAGCGTTTTTAGTAGACTACTGTGGCTGACAGTATCGAATGCCTTCGCTAAATCCAAAAAAATACATAGGCACGTTCTATTCCTATTTAGAGCATCAAACATTTTGGTTGTTAAATTTAATAAAGCATTGTGTGCGGCACTGTTTTGTTTAAATCCAAACTGGTGGGACGATATCAACCCATATTTGGTTATGTATGAATCCAATCTTATTTTCAATATTCTTTGAAAATTTTTTGATATATGTGGTACTAGTGATATTGGTCGATAGTTAATAGGAAGGGATTTGTCTCCATTTTTATAAATATGTGTGATTACAGATTTTTTGAACGCTTTAGGCCATATTCCCACCTTCATACACATGTCTATTATGTGTTGCAGCGGATCAAGGATATATGATTGTATTGCCTTTAGACACTCAGCACTAATTTCGTCTATACCAGTTGCTTTTTTGTTTTTCAATTCATTTATAATGGACTTCACCTCAAATGTATTTGTTGGTAGCAAAAACATTGAATTTGAGTAAGAAGCTCTATCATATACCCGCTGTCGGTTTTTGTCTATTTTTTCGGCCAAATGTTTCCCTACTTCAGAAAAAGTTGAGTTAAACTCATTCGCTATTTGAAGAGGATGGGTTAATATATTTCCTTTTTGATCTTTAATACTTCCTATGTTAACTCGTGAATTGCTTGATCCACAAATATCTTTCACTACATTCCACAGTTGTTTGTTATTATTGGAATTTTCGGTAATTTTTCTAATATAATAATTTTTTTTTGTAGTTTGAATTAGAGCATTTAACTTATTTCTGTATAGTCTGTAATGTGAAAGTATATTACGATCATTCGGGCTTTTTTTGGTTAACTGAAATAAACGTTTCTTTTCATTTATGGACCTCAGTAGAGCATTTGTTACCCATGGCGCAATTTTGGTATTTTTCCGGTTGTGTCTATTATAATAGAGGCACTTATCAATATTTTCTTGAATTATTGAAATAAATTTCTCTGTAGCATCATCTGGATCATAGAAACTTCTTATTGAATCCCATGATATTTTAGAAACAGTTTCCTTAAGTTTTTGGTAGTTAACATGCTTTGTTACCCTTTCGGATGGCTTCTTTTGTTCTTTATTGTCCATTATAATTTGTAATGCTATTGCGTAGTGATCTGTTATATCAGTTTTTATTACCAAAGGAATAATATTTTCTAAATTTTTATTAGATTTTGAATATAAAAAGAGATGGTCTAGGCAGGAGTTCAGTCTAGTTGGCTTATTAATGGTAGATACAAATCCATATTCGATCAAGGTACTAATGTAATCTATTGTATTATGATCTGAATCAAATAAGTCTATGTTGATATCACCCACAAATATGCAGTACTGCTCAGTAACTACTCTACTATTCCTTAACAAAGTATCCAGATTATTGATGAACTCGGGTATTTTAGGATTATAATTCTCCTGTGATGGTGATCTATAACACGCCAAAATTACGATCCTAGCATTATTGTGAATATCTATTGTAACTTTTAGAACCTTAGTTGGTCCCAGACTTATAATACTATGTTCAAAACTGAAAGCAGATTTAACATACACTACCAGCCCATCATTTTGATTTAAATCGCCCTCATTATAAATTAAGTTGTAACCTGCTATATTATATAGATTCGTATCGATAATTTTCCATGTTTCCGTCAAAACGATACAATCAAAACCCAGGATATCAGATAGTGATACTTTTAGCTCATCCAAATTTTTTGATATGCTTCGAATATTATTATGGAAAATCGTAAAATTATCATTATGCTTATTAATCTCAAACAACTGATTACATTGGCCTAAATCTGTCAAACAATATGTATCAATACTTGGAAAATTAAAATCTCTTATATATTGGTCCATTTTCAAGTAATTGAAACGTTATTAACAAATTCAAAAAAAAAACAAAGAGAAATCAATGTAGGCTCAAGACAGAACATACACTAGTTGTTCGAGTAATAGCCTGCTCTTGTTTTTCTCGTTAGAGTTGTAACGTTTACTTTCTTAGGAGTATTATCCGTATTCCCTTGATTTTGATTCCCCACCTTCGCTTTTATTTTCTCTATTTTATCCTTGATGACTTCAATCCTCAAACCGGCAGTGCCTTCATGGAGCTTGGGGGTTTTTATTGCTTGATTTGTAGTAGGTGTAGAAGGAGCGCTATTTCCACGTTTATTCAATTGTTTTTGTTGGTCCTGTAGTTGTTCGATTGTGTATGCTTTTTGATTTATGTATAAGCGTTCACCCTTTATGTATGAATGATGGTTATTGGCTCTGGCAGCGTTCAAATGATGTCTTAAGATTTTTTGAGTCTCTCTCTGCAGTCTGGTATAGTCATTCGAAATCGATATACTAGAGCCTTTTAGCTTGGAGCAATTTCGAAGTATAGCCAATTTCTTTAAATAGGATAAAAATTCCACTTTAACTGGTGCGTTTTCCGATTTACATAGAGGGTATGCATCATTAATATGTTCAGATGTTATTTGAACGCCCGTGATATTAGCTAATGTTTCCGATATTTTTGCTGGAGTCACTTCATCAATCTGGTCTTTCAACCCAAATATGACTATATTATTCTTTTTGCTTACTTTCTCCAAATATTCTACTCTGTGGTGAAGTTGTAAATTGTCGCTTTCTAATTTTCGTATTTTCTCATTTAGGGATTCAAACTTCAACAAAATATGCACTTCCGAAGCCTCTATAGCAAGTCACAATTCTTTTCTGGTGTTAACTATTTCATTCAGAAGGGTATCCAATGTGTGTTCTACTTCGCTCATGGTATTCGTGTGATCGTGTGTGGACGTCTATAATTTCAGGTTATCGACAACTGTTTTTATTAATTATCTTTATCTACATAACCTGTTATGTTCTCAATATTTTGGTTAACATTCATTTATTTGATGAAAAACAACTTTGATTTATATACTTTTTTCATGGATTTATATAGTTTTCATTACTATCTCATTTCAGCTTACTATTTATGCAATTCATAATAATTTATTTTTGTTATTTTACTCACTAATTAGTTGTGTTCGGACAGCAACTAATAACACAACCTTACTTACAGGTACCACACACACTATCCAAGGCATGTTAAACGATAACCCATTTATGGAAAGTCCTATACTTTTTTCGGATGAAGCAACATTTACATCAAATGGAACAGTCTCATTAACCAAAAAAAAAACGTTCTATTAAAAACATATAATTATGCACCGCGAGTTTTTCGTCACTTTGATACTCGCCAGAAGATAAACGTTCACATAGGCTAGCAATAAAAAACTAATTGTTAAGTAAATATTACACGTAACTTGTCGAATGGTTAACAATATTTAATATATATAACTCAGTGTTGATTCGAAAACTTTCTATGTACAATGGCTGGAACTTTATGATTTTCTAATTGGTCGCGAATAAAAGAATTTCGTTTTTATAATGTGCGGTTAAGTGAAAGGTCAACAAACTCATTTTGTAATGACTTTGTGCAAATGTTATTGATGAGATTATCAATGAATATCATAAAATTGGCTTAGGTTTGATTACTGCATACAGCATAACAATGATGTATTCGTTTTGAAATTTGATACCAAAAGTACTTCAATACTACAATCACCTGTTCGTTTTGTATAAACAGATCGGATCAATTTCTATATAAGTTTTAGACAAGTAAATGAAAAGACTAAGCTCTACTAATTTCAGGGCGAAAAATGATCCTAAAGTTTCAAAAATCCGTTTTCGGGCCATATCTCCCAAATTTGGTTTAATACGATTCGTTGTACTAGCTCTGCGGAACTTAAAATCCATAGTGCTCAGCTGTGAGACGCCCTGAACAATATTCAATCATAAAAAGGTCACTAGTATAGTCTGTATCGTGCTAACAAACCGATATTTCTCCGAAAATTATCAAAAATGTGGTACTTCAAGTAACAGCACCCGTTGTACTGGCTTTGCTGAGCTGAAAATCAATAAGGTTCATCTGTGAGATGTCCTGAATAATACTCGATCATAAAATTGTTGACTTCTTGCACTCCGGAGGCTGCATCGTGCTAACAAGAAATGTTAGAAAAAGTGGCTGACGACAACGACGACGACATACACACAGGATTTTTTTCTAAAAACCATTTTTTGTGTTTTTCCCGAAAAACCAACTCCAAAATTTCAACTTTTTTGGGGTAAACTAATACTTTTCTCGCATAACAGATAAGATTTGGTTATTCTTTAAAAAGTCCTTCAGCTCCACTTATTTATTGAGATAATGTTGTTGCTTATTTGATTGGAACTTTATTTTGAATTCAGAAACGTGGAAGCGGACTCCAGAAGTGGAACAATGTGCTTTGTTTGTAAGCATCCAGTTGTAGATGGTAGTGTAACCGTAATTCGTGGAAGAATAACTTAAATGAATTGAGCAAGGAAAGAGAAAATATCCACCTTTTAATGTTGCAAGGAAAATCCTCCCTGCCCATGTATTCAGAATGTAGCCTGCGATATATTGTTAGAAGACGAGATACTTTTGTCTACCCGAATTTAATACCGCAGGCGACAAAACCATTTAGCTTTTACCCATTTATTGAGCCCCAATAGGGAGAAGGGTCGCATGAGTTAATCTTTCAATTTTGCGATCAACTGTTTGTTCTGTGGATCTTCAGCTTGGAAAAACAAGAAGAAATTAAACAACGGTGTTAAGAATGCAGATTACAAAAAAGAACCTGTAGCTATGATTACCGCAAATCCAATATCTGTCGAAAAATAAATTATACCTGTCGTTCACCTTCATGACCTGTCGAAAACATAAAGCTCAGTGTATTTCCAAGCACGTAGATCTCAAGTTTGATGAGAAACTGCAATTTTTTCTCAGTCTCAAATATATGGATTTATCAACCGCCGATTTTGCAAAAAATATTTATGTTGCGAAAACATCAAATTCTTTAACGTGAAAGTGTAATCGCTACCTTCAACCCCCGCTTGTTTCTCTATTCAAAATGTTATCGTTTTTAAGTTTATTGCAAAAATTAACATAAAATAAACGGTTTTAAAGATAAAAACTAACTTTTCCGCATCTGTGATATGCCCTGAACCATATTCTATCATAAAATTGTCACTTGTATACACTTCGGGGGATGTATCGTGCTAACAAACCGAAATTTCTCCAAAAATGACCAAAAAGTAGTAATCTGGATTTATAGGACCCGCTGTACTCGCTCTAGTCAGCTGAAAATCAATAGGGTAAATCTGTGAGACACCTTGAAAAATATCCAATTATAAAATTGATCACTTGTATACACTCCGGAAGCTGTATCGTGAAAACAATCCGAAATTTCTCCAAAAAAGACGAAGAATATGCCACTTCAGGTACCATAGCACCCGTTGTACTAGTTCTGGTAAGCTAAAAATCAATAAAGCCCTGAACAAGATTCAATCATAAAATTGGTAACTTTTATACACTCTGGAGGCTATATCGTACTAACAATCTGAAAATGTTCCAAAAATGACATAAATTTGGTACATCAAGTACCATAGCACTCGTTGTACTGGCTTTAGTGAGCTGAATATCAATAGAGTTCATCTTTGAGACACCCTGAATAATATCCAATCATAAAATTGGTCACTTGTATATACTCCGAAGGCTGCATCGTGCTAACAAACTGAAATTTCTCCAAAAATGACATAAATTTGGTACATCAAGTACCATAGCACTCGTTGTACTGGCTTTAGTGAGCTGAATATCAATAGATCTTTGAGATGCCCTCAATAATATCCAATCATAAAATTGGTCACTTGTATATACTCCGGACGCTGTATCGTGCTAACAAACTGAAATTTCTCCAAACATGACAAAAATGTATTTACAGTACTGTACCACCTGTTGTACTGGTTCTGGTGAGCTAAAAATAAATACGGTTCATCTGCGACATGTCCTGAATAATATTCGATGATAAAATTGGTGACTTGTTGCACTCCGGAGGCTGTATCGTGCTAACAAAATGAAATTTCTCAAAAAATGACCAAAATGTCGTACTTCAAGTACCACAGCATACGTTGTACTGGCTCTGATGAGCTGAAAATCAATAGGGTTCATCTGTGAGATGTCCTGAACAATATTCAATCATAAACTTGTTGCACTCCGGAGGCTGTATCCTGCTAACCTGTAACGAAAAGTGGCCGACGACATACACATAGGATTTTTTTCTAAAAACCGGTTTTTCGTGTTGTTCTTGATGAAAAACGTAAAACTAACTCAACATTTTTTTTTAAATTCCAACTTTTTTTGGGGTAAACCAATACTTTTCTTGCATATTAGATAGGTTGGGCGGAAAAGTAAAAATAAATTCATCTGATTTTACCAATATTCAGTGAAGTGACGTATCCAAGAAGGGAATGGGGGTTTAGAGAGTTATAACCTCGCCCCCCTTGAGTTTGAAAAAGGCTAAGGAAGGTTTTCAGAAAGCTTCATAAAAATGATAAATTTTTTTATTTTTCATTTTAGAATTGTTTAAAATACTGTTGAAATACTAAAAAAAAATCGGTAGAGTATAATAAATACATTCCACGAGTAATTTTTATATTTTATTTGTAACTATGTAGTACTTCGACTTGACTGATGCCCTTCTAAAAAGCTAAAAACACAAATTATTAAAATTTAACAAAACATGAATTTAAAAAAAAACGTTCTTATGAAACAAATAATACACAATGTATTATCGTATATAAGGTTAGAATGAAATTCATAAATTGACGTTAGACTTTATTTCAAAAATCAATCTTTCTTTTATGAATTGTTTACAAGCGTTGTCATGTCAGGGGCGTAGCTACCGCCGTATCTGCCGTATCAATTATACGGGGCCCCGCGCCACGGGGGCCCCCAACGTGCGTAAGCAAAAATTAATAAAAACTTCCCAAATTTTTTTTTTCCGAAATGACGAAAGTCAAAAAAAGTAATTCTTTTTTCTCCGCGTAAAGCGTGCGTTCAAAAGTTGGCAACACTCTACATCGGTTATCGCGGGCTGCGGGATTTCCCCGTTTAAGTCATTTACTTCAACAGGGGAATCCCACAATAATCGATGTACATATGATACGATGATATACGGAGAGCAATGTTTATTAACGCGTTTTATTTACTTGGGCATTACATTGTAACAGAATACAAACAATTGTTCTTCTGGCTTAGTAGTATTAGTAGCGATTTGTAAAAAACAATCCGTGAAAGGAAAAGAGATTATCCCAGTGGAGCTACCAAAAGAAAAAGTAAACAGAAAAGGGAGGAGGTTATACAAAAAATGCCCAAAATTTCTTCATTTTTTCAGATACCAGCTCCTTTGAGTGATTTAGATTGCAAAGATAAGTATTACCCAACCCATTTATCAGTACTACACAACCCGCATAGAGCCTGCGTATGTCTGAACACTCTTTAACCATAACCTTACGTAATTTATTTAACATATATTTTGGAAATTTATCAAAACATTCGATTTTATTTTTTAACAATTATATTTGCAGATTCTTCTGAAGCACGTTCTTTATCAGATGTCCATCCGGAAATAGAAGAAACCCAAATCGACGATACTGAGATATCTGAAGATTGTAATATAGTTTCATCAGATAGAGGAAATTTTGGTGACAGTCCAACTGAATGCGAACGAAAAATAATATTTAAATTGGGTCCATTTAAGCCATAAGGACCGTTTCCAAAAGATTCAGAAAGTAACCGACCTTTTTCGGTCTATTATTATTCATATATCAATAAGGCAGGCATAAAAATTCCAAGACCATGGTTATGTTATTCTAATGTTTTAAACAAACCGTATTGCCACTTCTGTTGGTTATTAGTAGATCGTCAAAGCAAATCGTACTCCTCTGCATGGGTTAACGGTGTTTCCATTAGAAGCAATTTTACGCAAACTATACTTGACCATGAAAAGTCACAGTAGCATATTAATGCATCCCCCCTATCTTATAATAATTGATTACAAGGAAATACTATCGATAATCTATTGCAAAGTGAAATCAATAGTAAAATTACATTCTGGAGAGATGTATTGCATCGTATAATTAATGTTATAATTACTTTAGCATCTTGTAATCTACCTTTATTTTATGGAAATTTTACGTTTGCTATGTAATTATGATGCAACTTTAAAAGAACTTCTTCTAAAACCAAAAGGCAAAATAAATTATTTAAGCCCTACGATTCAAAATGAAATGATTAATTTGCTTGGTACCGCAGTTAGAAACAATATTATCTCAGAAATTAAAAAAGCTCCATTTCTGACAATAATTCTAGATATAACACAAGACTTGTCAAAAATTGACCAACTTTCTGTAGTTTTTCGATACATCTCGATTACAGAAAATGATGATAATGTGCCTAAAGAATTAAAAATCTGTGAGTCCTTTTTGGGGTTTATAGCAGTATCCGATTGCACAGCTGAAGGACTTAAAATCGAAATTTTAAATACGATTAAAGAATATGGAATTGATTTGACTAAATGTAGAGGACAGGGTTACGATGGAGCAACTGTTATGTCGGGTGTTTATGGAGGATTACAAACCCTAATAAGAGAGCATGCTCCGAATGCCGATTATGTTCATTGTGCTGCGCACGCATTAAATATAGTTTTAAACGATGCTGCGAAACATGTTCGTGAAGTGTCGACTTTTTTTCGATAATTTAGAAAAAATATATACTCTTTTGGCAATAGTATACAACGCTGGGCAATGTTACGTGACGATTCATCTGAAAAATATTTAATTACCCTTAAAAAGGTATGTCCTACCAGATGGTCTTCAAGGAACGACGCTTTATTAGCGGTAAAGAAAAATTATTTATTAATCATGAAAACTTTGTACCAACTAAATTTGATTTAGAAAGAAAAAGATGAACGTGAAGAATGTAAAAATATAATTAACATTTTAGAGAGTTATGATTTCTTAGTGCTTGTCACATTTTTTTCTTCATTATTTGAAATCATTAATCCTGTATCTAAAGCTTTACAGCATGAAAATAATGACTTACAAAAAACTAGTAGTACAATCAATAGTTTGCTAAATGAGTCCAAAGATTTAGCAAAAGAGTGGAGGGTGACAACGGTTTTTAAAAACAAAAGACGAAAGAAAACGAAGCGTTTTTTTGATGAGTTGTCACAAGATGAGAGAATTTCAGACCCGGAATCCTATTTCAATGTCAATGTCTACTATTGCTGTTTAGATATATTAATTTCTCAAACTAAACAATGATTTCAGAGCCTTTGTAACCTGAGTAGTATGTTCGAAATATTACAACCGGAGAAACTCCTGTCTTCTTCAAACGAAGAGGTATTAAACGCTTCCGGAAAACTGTCGGCTAAATACAGTAAAGACATCTCAGTTAATCTTTATGACCAATTAAAAAAAAATTATTGCTGATAAAATTCAATAGTCTTGCATCCAGTTTTCCGGAGGTAATAACAGCTTTTTATTCTTGAACGTTCCAGTTACAACCGCAACTGCTGAAAGAAGTTTTTCAAAATTAAAACTGATAAAAAATTATCTAAGAATTTTAATGGGACAGGAACGCCTGTCAGACCTGTCACTATTGTCCATAGAGGGAGGAACTTTAGAAAAACTAATGTCAACATTAGCTATAAATGATTTAATAAATCAGTTTGCCGAAAAAAAGGCAAGGAGGGTGTATATTTGATTTGAATTGTTTGTAAAAATTTTGAAAAAAGTGACAGATAGATAATTAT